>CM057337.1:754658324-757058324 GCA_030015575.1 Agapanthus africanus | reverse complement strand
AAATTTTAATTGTTTCTATGCTGAAAAGATGACAAAAACTGGTTCGGAGTGCGGCTCTGTACTGCAGTCCAGAGCAGCCCTGGCTGTTGATTTCCATCTCGTAATGCTTACCTTTTGCTGCTTGAACTTGTTATACTGCCGAACCCTATACCATAGTGAAGATGAAACAGTCAGATAACTAATGAAAGTAATTTTACCCCTTTTCACTGTTGTTTACTATTTAAACTGTAATTTAGATTAACAGGATATATAGCAGTCCCAAACAGAAACAGAACTGATACCCCATTGTTGTACAGTACATAACTTCTGGAATAGAGACGCGATTGAGAATCCGTATGGAGCGTTGGAAATCCTATTGATAAACCTAAATTTTGTTCAACTATAGCGTTGCCTAATTCTGATCTCCACAGGGTGAAAATTGTGTTGCAAAATGGACGTTCAGTTCAGAAACTGAATTTCCAGCAGCGAACACTTAAAATGAAACAGCTGTAACTTTTAAACCTGAAACCCGAATGCACTGAAATAAATTTTATTGAACTGCGGACTGAGTTTTCATGCTACCTCCTTTGTATCATTTTACTGAATTTTGAATGTATAATTTAATGCAATTTTTATAAGTTCATAAGGTGCATAATAGTTCGTATTACATATGACTTGTTAACTGCATAAATGCACATATCTTACCCGATTGCCATACTTATAGTGATAGTGCGCGTTATTGTTCAGTGTACAATGCATTGTCGTACGTGAATGGTATTGGTTTAGGAGTGTCAAGTACGCCAAGGAAAAAGTGAATGATTCGTGACAGTGAACAATACAGTGAACAGTGACAAAAACCGTGTTATTGGTGCATACTTGTACACGACTAGACCATACTCATAAATAGTGTAAACCTGAGGAAAAAGGGGAAATCGAAGTGGAAAGAGTATTGTATTTAGCGAGGACAGTGATTTAGAGGATGATCATTCGAACAACGACTCTTATATATATTAGGTTGGGCCTAGCGGTCCGGGTGACAGGGTTATGTCCCGGGCGATAGCCGGCCGTAGTCTCGGGTATGTACGAGACCCTCGTTAAACATGATCCTCCTTTCCACAACTCGATTTCAAAGATGACTTAGAGACTGATAGGGACACAGATCATACTTTGCATCAGTTAGTGACATATTGATTACCTTCATTTTACTTCCACTGTTATTACCTTCTTTGATTGTTACTGGTCACTATTATAATATTGCTATTACGTCGCTCTGACGACCTGAGTATGCATGCTCAGACCTCGAGGAAGAACCAGTACAGGAGTCAGACTTTCCCTTTGATCTTACGGAGATTTAGTCGGGAGTACCTACTTCACTTTTACTGCTTTCCCTAAAGAAACCTTGTATTCGAACTTGGTTAGTAGTTCTTTTCCTTGTTTTATTGTAAATTGTGAACAATGAAAGTTGATGTAATAATTTAATGATGTATTTCCTTTACTTCTGTGCTTTGTTTACTGATTACCATGTAATGCTAGAAGCCGAAGTGTGACTGCGGCGGGATTATTTCTTGACCGTAGGAGCATGGCTGGCCTAGTCATCCCTCGTTTTCAGTATTATGGGAAGCGTGGCGTGGTATGGTTTTGTTGGTATCAGAGTCAGGTTTAGTAGTAAGGGATAACATTAACTACACTGTATTGCATTATTTTCGCTTCACTATTCCTGACTTTCATCATTGTATCTAATCATATCCTTTTAAATATCTTCCAGCAATATGACGTCCCCGAACGACCACTCCTCGGACTCAAGTTCTCAGGATCGCACCGAGAGGATACTTAGTGCACTGACGACTCTCGCAGAAGCTCAGGAAAGAAAGATGGACCTACACACCGAGGGACTCAGGGCTATTACCGCAGTAGGGGGACCCTCCGCCCTCATTACCGCCCCCGAGGGCACTGCTCCACCAGCTTTTTCTGCTAAGACTGGCACCGTGTCAGATTTTCGGATGTTACATCCAGCTGCATTTATGGGACTAGCCGAACCACTCGAGGCCGAGCAATGGCTGGTTAATATGGAGAATCTACTGACGGCCGCAAGGGTACCCGATGAGGAGAAAGTGAATGTGATAAAGATCCAGTTGGAGGACGAAGCCCATACTTGGTGGTCAGTTGAAGAAAACAGACTAGAAAGGCCAATCGAATGGAGCAAATTCAAGGAGTGCTCCTTGGACCACTATTTCCCTTCCACCGCCAAGGCAGAGATGGAAGAAAGATTCATCCTACTGAAGCAGAATGGCCGTCCCGTGGATGTATACGCGGCAGAGTTCAACCGTCTGAGCCGATTTGCGCCGTATATGGTCGCTTCAGAGGCCACCAGGGCCAGGCGCTTCTTGCAGGGACTTGATTTTGAGCTACAGCAGTTGATCGCGTCACTCGAGTTGCAGACTTTTGCACAAGTACTCAACGCGGCACGAATCCAGGAGAAGCTGATCAATAAATTCAGGAAGCCCCCAGTTGTTTCAGTGCATACCCACACACCGTCTCGAGAAGTCATACCAGTTCACAGGCCAGGAACGACACGGATGAAGCGTCCATTCGTGCCCCAGCATCGCCCCCAGGGTAAGAACTTAGTTTGCGGCTACTGCAACAGAGATGGACACACCCAGAAGGACTGTCGCCGCGCTAAGAGACAGTGTTTGATTTGCGGATCCAGTCAGTACAGAGTTAGCGGTTGCCCCGAGCGAACAGAGTTACAGGGAGGGTCTGGACCGCAGCAGCAGAGGCAACCCTACACAGGCCGCGGTCAGAGACGGGCTTTCACCTTGACCGCCGAGCAGGCAGAGGCTTCAGGCGAAGTTGTCACAGGTATTCTACTCGTACATTCCATGCCAGCTAGAGTACTATTTGATTCTGGAGCATCGCACTGTTTCATATCTGCGCATTTCGTTGATACACACTCCATACCACATGAACCATTAACCAAGGGTTGGGAAATACATACGGGTAATGGTGTTATAGTATCTAGTCGAGAATGTAGATCCTGTCCAGTTGTAGTGTGTGGCAGGGAATTCTATGCGAATTTCCTTTTGATCGGAATAGGCAGTTATGACGCAATTCTTGGGATGGATTGGATGAGTACCTTCCATGCAGTTATTGATTGCCGAGCAAGGAATGTGACTTTCCGCATTCCCAATCACCCAGAGTTTATTTTCGAAGGCGGGATCGAATCTTTGGAGCCAGCCAAGTATAGAGCCAAGCCAAAAGAGTTGACAGCTATGGAGATTGATGAGAGCCCAACCCCAGAGATTGTTCGGGACTTTCTGGATATGTTTCCTGAAGATTTACTAGGTCTACCACCTCCACGCGTCTTGGAATTCTTGATTGATTTGACTCCAGGTACAGCACCAGTTTCCAAGGCCCCATACAGAATGGCACCGGTTGAGTTGGCAGAATTGAAGAAGCAAATTGAAGAACTCCTGGAGAAGGGATTTATCCGGCCAAGCGCTTCACCGTGGGGTGCACCAGTTCTGTTGGTGAAGAAGAAGGATGGATCGCTGCGGATGTGTATAGACTATCGAGAGCTTAACAAAGTCACAATAAAGAACAAGTACCCAATTCCGCGCATCGACGACTTATTCGATCAGTTATGTGGGGCCAAGGTATTTTCAAAGTTGGATCTCCATTCTGGCTATCATCAGATCAGAGTAGCGGCCGAAGACATATGCAAGACGGCCTTCAGGACCCGATACGGACATTATGAGTTCATTATGATGCCGTTCGGTGTTACCAATGGTCCAGCGATATTTATGGATTTGATGAACAGGGTGTTTGCGAAGTACTTGGACACGTTTGTCGTTGTATTTATCGACGATATACTAGTCTACTCGAAGACCCGGGAGGAGCAGGTCGAGCATTTGCGTACGGTTCTACAAATTCTTCGGGAAGAGAAGTTGTACGCGAAATTGAGCAAGTGTGAGTTCTGGCTCGACAAGGTTCAGTTCTTGGGACACATTGTTTCGGGCGAAGGCATCTCAGTAGACCCGACAAAGATAGAATCTGTCAGAGATTGGCCAACACCGAAGTCAGTGGCCGAGATCAGAAGCTTTCTGGGACTGGCAGGATATTATCGGCGGTTCGTCTAAGACTTTTCAAGAATCGCTGAACCGTTGACGAGGCTGACACGGAAGGATGTACCGTTTGCGTAGACAGAGAAGTGTACCCGGGCATTTGAGACACTGAAGCAGAAGTTAACCACGGCACCCATTCTTACAGTACCAGATGATTCCGGTGGTTTGGTGATACATAGTGATGCTTCAGGGAAGGGCTTAGGCTGTATTCTGATGCAGCACGGTCGGGTGGTTGCTTACGCCTCTCGACAGCTGAGAAATCACTAGAGGAACTACCCTACGCATGACTTGGAGTTAGCCGCAGTGGTCTTTGCATTGAAGATCTGGAGGCATTATCTGTTGGGCGAGAAGATAGAAGTGTACACGGATCACAAAAGTCTGAAGTACGTCTTCACTCAGAAGGAACTAAATATGAGGCGGCGCCGATGGCTAGAACTGATGGCGGATTACGACTTGGACCTTCAGTATCATCCGGGAAATGTAAATGTTGTACCAGATGCTCTCAGTCGCAAGCCAGCGGTCATGATGTTGACCAGTCAGAGGAGCATCATTGAGGATTTTCAGAGACTCGGGCTTGAAGTCGTTACACCGAGCGCAATCAGGCAGTTTTGGAAACTATAGGTGCAGTCTTCTCTAATGGATCGCATCAAGGCTGCACAAGCGGATGATCCTCGATTGCAAAAGTTCAGAGCGCAAGTAGAAGCCGGGCTGAGAACGGACTTACTCATACATGAAGACGGTTCTCTGAGATTCGGTAGCAGACTCTGCGTACCCAAGGGGGATGTTCGAGAAGAGGTACTGGCTGAGGCGCATAGTTCAGCTTATTCTGTGCATCCGGGAAGTACGAAGATGTATCGAGATCTAAAGCAGCATTTTTGGTGGAACAGGATGAAGCGAGAAATTGCGTGGTTCGTATCCAGGTGCTTAGTATGCCAGCAGGTGAAGGTGGAACATCAGAGGACAGCGGGATTGTTGCAACCGCTTCCGATACCAGAATGGAAGTGGGAGCACATTACTATAGATTTCGTGACGGCCTTACCACGGAGCCCTAGGGGCAACAACGCCATTTGGGTTATCGTCGACCGCCTCATGAAAGCTGCACACTTCTTACCATTCCGAGTGGGACAGTCGACAGAGTCACTTGTGGAGAGATACATGCAGGAGATAGTGCGACTTCACGGAGTCTCGGTCAGCATTGTGTCAGATCGAGACACCAGGTTTATTTCGTACTTCTGGAGGAGCTTACAGGAGAGTTTGGGTACCTGCCTCAAGTTCAGTACAGCTTATCACCCGCAGACGGACGGACAATCCGAGCGTACGATTCAGACGCTCGAGGATATGTTGAGAGCTTGCATGCCGGACTTCCAGGGTTCCTGGGAAGATCATCTGCATCTAGTCGAGTTTTCTTATAACAACAGTTACCAGGCTAGCATCCAGATGGCTCCTTTCAAAGCACTTTACGTGCGGAAGTGTCGATCCCCAGTTTGTTGGGATGATGTGGGAGAACGAAGATTACTGGGTCCCGAGCTCATTGTTCATACAGTCGACAAGGTCCAAATGATCAGGCAGTGCATTAAGACGGCTCAGGATCGACAGAAGAGTTGGGCGGATACCAGCAGGAGAGTACTAGAATTTGAAGTCAGAGATCACGTATTCCTGAAGATTTCCCTACCCGCGGAGTTATCAGGTTCGGAGGTCGAGAGAAACTCAGCCCCCGTTTCATCGGACCTTTTGAGGTGCTAGAGCGAGTAGGAGAGATAGCCTATCGACTTGCCTTGCCTCCTTCGCTAGCTGGTGTGCACAATACCTTCCACGTATCTCAGTTGCGTTGTTCTGTTCAGGATGAGAGCCATGTTCTGGACTATTCGGAGTTAGCTTTGGGCACCGACCTATCTTACGAGGAGCAGCCCACCACCATCCTCGACCGCAGAGAGAAAGTGCTGAAGAATAAAGTCATTCCGTTAGTCCAGGTGTCTTGGGGTGGTCGTTCCCCGGGAGAATCTACCTGAGAGCGTGAGGAAGATATACGTGCACGTTTTCCACATCTCTTTATTTAGTACTGTTGTTTCGTTGTCTCTTTTTAAATTTCGAGGACGAAATTTTTGTAAGGAGGGTATGATTTAAATTCATGTTTCCATCAATGAAATTTTTCTATATTTTCCAAGTCCCCCGAATGTTTCCCTATTTTTCCTCGTAATTTTGTATGAAATTGTTTGCTAGGTCTAGTATTTAAATTTTTCTAAACATTTAAATAAAGCCCAGCCCACTTCCATATTCTTTTCCTTTACAAAACCAATCAAACAAATTAACAAAACCCATTCCCAGCCCACACTTCCCGGCCCATGCCCGCGCCCAAACCCATGCCTAAACCCGACCCGACCCGCCTCCATCTTCTTCCCTACTAGTCCCGTTTTCCCGCTTCTTTTTCTCTTTTTCTGCGCTCCCCACGTCGTCGCCGCGCCCCCGCTCGCGACCACGATCCCACGCCCCGACCCACGATCGCACGCGCGCCCGTGCGCCTATCTCGACCTCGTCCCCCTCTCCCCCATACAAGGATGAGAGTTCATCCCCACTGCATTTTTCTTCACTTCACTTACCCCCTCTCTCCTCCTTCCTCCCATCTTCGAGCCTCCTCAGAACCACCGTCCACACCTCCCCGCTGAGCCCCACGACGACGACCACAACCATCGACCACCACCTTAACCCATCGCAACTCCTCACCATTGTTTCAACCCACCGCCGAGCCTCCCCTGCACACCATCTCGCCGACGATCACCCCGCTCCCATCGCGCCACCGGCCACCTCGTCGACTCCTCTGCATCATCAGCATCATCTCCTACCAACCCGAGCACCGCCCACTGCTTCCTCCCTCTCTCCTCGGCCACCAAGCTTCGATCCCCGAAACCCCCTCGCTGCACCCTCACCGGCGACCGCCTCATCCACCCCGGCTACCTCCGCCGACCCCAGCACACCCCCATGAGCTTCACAGCACCCCACTCCGCCTCCAGTGATCACGAGCCGCAGTTGAGCGTAGCCGAGCACAAGCCGTCGCCGTCGCCATGTCGTGCCTAGCCGCGCGTGCGTCGATCCCTTGCCATCGTTCATAGACCGCTACCGTGCCATCGTCATCTCCAGGCAAGTATCCTACTTGTTTCATGCTAAATTGTTCTGTTACAATTCGAAATCCTATGAATTCCGTGTATACAATTCGTGCAAATTTATATAACGCAAGTGTTTGATGCAAAATCCGAACGAAAACCTTCTATTAAACTGACAAAAATTGATCACATAAGTTGGCCTGCATAGTAATGAACATCGTGTATCATTTTGGCTGAAAAATACAGTCGTTACTGACGTGAACGATCATCTCCATTTACACCCGTTAAAACTGAAAATTTCCCGCATCTGAAACTTGTAAAAATCATAACAAATTGTTTATAAATTGGAATGATGCGTTAGAGGATTCAAATCGAAGACGACTCGACGACCTAGAACCCCATAAAAGTTTTAAATTGTTTCTATGCTGAAAAGATGACGGAAACTGGTTCGGAGAGCGGCTCTGTACTGCAGTCCAGAGCAGCTCTGGCTGTTGATTTCCATCTCGTAATGCTTACCTTTTGCTGCTTGAACTTGTTATACTGCCGAACCCTATACCATAGTGAAGATGAAACAGTTAGCTAACTAATGAAAGTAATTTTACCCCTTTTCACTGTCGTTTACTATTTAAACTGTAATTTAGATTAACAGGACATATAGCAGTCCCAAACAGAAACAGAACTGATACCCCATTGTTGTACAGTACATAACTTCTGGCATAGAGGCGCGATTGAGAATCCGTATGGAGCGTTGGAAATCCTATTGATAAACCTAAATTTCGTTCGACTATAGCGTCGCCTAATTCTGACTCCACGGGGTGAAAATTGTGTTGCGAAATGGACGTTCAGTTTTGGAACTGAATTTCCAGCAGCGAACACTTAAAATGAAACGGCTGTAACTTTTAAACCCGAAACCCGAATGCACTGAAATAAATTTTGTTGAACTGCGGACTGAGTTTTCATGCTACCTCCTTTGTATCATTTTACTGAATTTTGAACGTATGATTTAATGCAATTTTTATAAGTTCATAAGGTGCATAATAGTTCGTATTACATATGACTTGTTAACTGCATAAATGCATATATCTTACCCGATTGCCATACTTATAGTGATAGTACGCGTTATTGTTCAGTGTACAATTCATTGTCGTGCGTGAATGGTATTGGTTTAGGAGTGTCAAGTACGCCAAGGAAAAAGTGAATGATTCGTGACAGTGAACAATACAGTGAACAATGACAAAAACCGTGTTATTGGTGCATACTTGTACACGACTAGACCATACTCATAAATAGTGTAAACCTGGGGGAAAAGGGGAAATTGAAGTGGAAAGAGCATTGTATTTAGCGAGGACAGTGATTTAGAGGATGATCATTCGAACAACGACTCTTATATATATTAGATTGGGCCTAGTGGTCCGGCTGACAGGGTTATGTCCCGGGCGATAGCGGGCCGTAGTTTCGGGTATGTACGAGACCCTCGTTAAACATAATCCTCCTTTCCACAACTCGATTTCAAAGATGACTTAGAGACTGATAGGGGCACAGATCATACTTTGCATCAGTTAGTGACATATTGATTACCTGCATTTTACTTCCACTGTTATTACCTACTTTGATTGTTACTGGTCACTATTATAATATTGCTATTACGTCGCTCTGACGACCTGAGTATGCATGCTCAGACCTCGAGGAAGAACCAGTACAGGAGTCGGACTTGCCCTTCGAGCTTGCGGAGATTCAGTCGGGAGTACCTACTTCGCTTTTACCGCTTTCCCTAAAGAAACCTTATATTTGAACTTGGTTAGTAGTTCTTTTCCTTATTTTATTGTGAATTGTGGACAATGAAAGTTGATGTAATAATTTAGTGATGTATTTCCTTTACTTCTGTATTTTGTTTACTGATTACCATGTAATGCTAGAAGCCGAAGTGTAACTACGGCGGGATTATTCCTTGACCGTAGGAGCATGGCTGGCCTAGTCATCTCTCGTTTTCCGTATTATGGGAAGCGGGGCGTGACATGCATACATGCATTGATTATATTGTTGGACGATTATCCACTTGCTGATAGGCATTTACCATGTGTTGGTACATATGCAGATACAATCACCCTAGATATCATAGTATTACCTTTATGATATAGTTGACCTAGGAATCGTTGTTTATTTCGATTTCTACCTGGTGATGTTTTTCTATTCACGAGTTGGCAATTCACCCCCGTTGTGCCACGGTTCTTGCAGGTTGACCGCATGGATCAGTTGCGGTATCGCCGACATACAGCTGTTTTCGGGTGACTTGCTTGTGGTGGGTGGTACATGTTGGATCGTGCCCCTCTTGTATTCGTTATTCTTTTTGTATCTAGTCACTCCATCAATTCAGAAACTAGAAATTGTATATGTTGCAGACTTAGAAGACTTGTAGTTGCGAGACTTGAACGATGGGTTTTATGTTCGCTTTTGGGTTGATGTCTTGATTTACTTTATTTTCTTATGTGGATCTTCGCCGTTGGGCGTCATATACTTGTTTTTATACTTGTGGCGGTTGTTTCCGCCGTTGGTCATGATTTGCTCCCGTTTGGGGATATTTTATTATATTCTGTGTTGTACTCGTTTTCGGGGTTAGTTTTTACAAGGGAGGTGCTGTCCAAATTTTCAAAAGACAAAATATGATTTACTATACCTTTATTTCAAAGCTTCACCTCTTTATTTCTTAAAAAGGTTTAGATTTCTAGGTTTCAGCTTACTTGAATTACGTTACGCCTGTAGACGCCGCGTGATTTAAGTGCTGGTCGCGAGCTAATATTTTGGATTGTGACAGTGCAACTTAAATGTAGTCTTTTAAGTAAATATGAAGTTTAGATGTTTTTTTATAATTAACGGAATATGAAGTGTCGTTTAGTGACAAATAAGCAAGGGTCATCGTCTACAGACGGCGCGCTACATCGGACCCCGGGTGTAGTGATAAATAAGCAAGGGTCGTCGTCCAGAGACGGCGCGCTACATCGGACCCCGGGTGTAGTGACAAATAAGCAAGGGTTTCATAGGATCCGTCTAGCTTCCTGGAACATAGGTTCCCTTACGGGTAGACTAATAGAATTAGTGGAGGTGATGATTAGGAGAAGAGTTGATATTATGTGTTTGCAAGAAACTAAGTGGGTAGGTGAAAAGAGTAGAGTCATAGAGCCTTGGGGTTATAAGCTTTGGTATACGGGTAGAGATAAAAATCGTAATGGGGTGGGCATAATCATAGATAGACGGTTGCTTGAGGATGTAGTTGAGATTAGGAGAAAAGATGATAGAATTTTACTGGTTAAGCTTATTCTAGGTGGAGAGATCCTTAATGTTATTAGTGCTTATGCACCACGGATAGGTCTTGATGACGCTAGTAAGCGTCTATTCTGGGAGGATTTAGACGAGGTGGTGCAAAGTATATCTAGTGGAGAGAAGTTATTTATTGGTGGTGATCTTAATGGACATGTAGGTACTAGTCGCAGTGGGTTTGATACTATTCATGGAGGTTTTGGTTTCGGACAAAGGAATGAAGTAGGTGACTCGATTCTAGATTTTGCTTTATCTTATGACTTGATCTTAGCAAACACCTGGTTTAGGAAAAGAGAGTCCCACCTTATCACTTTTAGGAGCGGATCAAGTGCTAGTCAAATAGACTTTTTTCTAACGAGAAGAATAGATAGAGGTTGTTGCATCGACTGTAAGGTAGTGCCAGGTGAGAGTGTAACCACTCAACATAGATTTTTAGTTCTAGATTTTCGATTTAGAAGAGAACCTAGGAAGATTAGACGTAAGGTAGATGCTAAAATTAAATGGTGGCGATTGAAAGAAGGTAACCAAAAGGCTTTTATAGATCGTGTAGTACAAGAAGCGGATTGGCAGTCGGAAGACGATCCAGACAAAACATGGAACAAAATGGCTAGTTGTATCAAGAAAGTAGCTAGAGATCTACTTGGTGAGTCGAGAGGTGATGCTCCACCATGTAAGGACATATCATGGTGGAATGAAGATGTAAAGGCTGCTATTAAAATTAAAAGGGATCCTTATAAAGATTTGAAGAAAAGTAGAGATGTGGAGAGATTTGAGAAGTACAAAATGGCTAAAAAGGAAGTTAAGAAAGCTGTTCGGGAAGCTAAATCTAAGGTCTACAAGGAGGTGTACGAGAAATTAGACACTAAAGAGGCTGCAAATGATATATACCGGATTGCTCGAATGCGGGAAAGGAAGACTAGAGACTTATGTGCGGTCAAGTATGTCAAAAATGAAAATCAGAAGGTTTTAGTTCGAGATGAGGATATCAAGGAAAGATGGAGAGATTATTTTGACAAATTGTTCAATGAGAGCTTTACTAAGAATTTGGATGGACTTGTCATTCAATCTCAAGATATAAATCGTGATTTCATGCGTAAAATAAGACTTCCTGAGGTTAAAGAAGCTTTGAACAGAATGGGTTTAAGAAAAGCGGTTGGTCCTGACGGGATTCCTATCGAGATTTGGAGACGCTTAGGAGAAATAGGCGTTAAATGACTAACAGATCTGTTTAATAAGATTTGGCAGACAAAAAAGATGCCAAATGAATGGAGGAAAAGTATCCTTGTACCTATCTACAAGAATAAGGGTGACATTCAAAGTTGTTCAAACTACCGTGGAATAAAACTGATGTGTCACACCATGAAACTTTGGGAGAGAGTGATTGAACACAGACTAAGGAAGGATATTAAGATAACAGAGAACCAATTTGGGTTCATGCCTGGACGATCGACGACAGAGGCGATTCATTTGCTTCGTCAACTTGTCGAGCGCTTTCGAGAGAGGAGAAGAGATTTGCATATGATATTTATTGATTTAGAAAAAGCGTACGACAAGGTACCTAGAGAGGTATTATGGGGGACAATGATGAAGAAGGGGGTCCCCGTCAAGTATATTGACATAATCAAGGATATGTACGACGGAGTAGTGGCAAATATCAGAACTTGCGGCGGCTTAACAAGTGATTTTCCGATTACTATTGGTTTACATCAAGGATCTTCATTAAGTCCATTCCTGTTTACCATCGTGATGGATGAGCTTACTAGAACTATCCAAGATGAGGTCCCTTGGTGTATGCTATTCGCTGATGATATTGTTCTAGTAAATGAGACGAAAGCAGGGGTTAATGCCAAATTGGAATTATGGAGGCAAACATTGGAATCTCGGGGATTCAGATTGAGCAGGTCCAAGACAGCATATATGCACTGCAAATTTAGTAGCCAGAGAAGTCAAAACCATATTGGTATAACATTGGAAGGGCAAGAGATATCAAAGAGCGACCAGTTTAGATATCTAGGTTCCATCATCCAAAGGAATGGGGAGATCGATAGTGATGTTAATCAAATGATCCAAGCTGGTTAGTTGAAATGGAGGAGTGCAACAGGGATTTTGTGTGATCGTAACTTTCCGTTAAAATTGAAAGGGAAGTTTTATCGGAGCGCTATTCGGCCTGCCTTATTATATGGTACAGAATGCTGGGCTCCTAAGAAACATCATACACAGAAGATGCATGTAGCGGAGATGCGCATGCTTCGTTGGATGTGCGGTAACACGAGAAAAGATAAGGTGCGAAATGAGGATATTCGTGCAAAAGTTGGTGTAGCACCCGTGGAGGAGAAGATGCGGGAAAACCGGCTAAGATGGTTTGGTCATGTGCGACGCAGACCTGTGGAAGCACCGGTTCGACGAATAGATACTCTCGATATGGGAAATGGCAAAAGGGCAAAAGGGAGACCGAAGAAAACATGGATGGAGGTGATACAAAACGATATGGTTGCCAAAGGACTCAATGAAAGTATATTGTTCGATAGAAGTGAGTGGAGACAGAGGATTCATGTGCGGGACCCGGCGTAATTCTCATGTTGGTTCATGTAGCCTACCCCATATGCTTGGAATAAAAGGCTCAGTTGTTGTTTGTATGAAGTGTCGTTTAGTAAAAAGCTATATTCAATAAACTAAGTATATGTGCGTTTTATTTCATTAACTAGTTCATAATAGAATTGAGAAGAATTGAGAAATTAGTTATGATTTCATAAATATTTTTTCATAAGAATAAAAGTCATTTTGAGAATGACTTAGATGTAAATGATGTGATTTATTGTTGAGAAATTTATCATCCTACATTTTAATTTCTTAAGAATTTTTTTTGAATATAAGTTTTATTTTATAATAATTATTTAAATTTTTGTTAGATATGAAAACGTCACATGCCCCTCTCCCTGTTCTGGTTATAGCAGTAGAGATAAATAAATATGAAATGACAATGCTCCGTGGACTTTGTTATAATGTAGAGAGAAGAAATATTAAAAGAGGCCACAATGGTTCAGTTTTTAATTTCCAGATCTGTTAACAAAGTATGAACAACATTATGATATGCATAAGACGGCGAATCTTCTTTAGCCGATTCAAGACGGTGAATCTTCTTAGAACATGCTAAAATAGCATTTTTGAAGTTTTCATTAATTCTTTCTTACATTCATTACAACTACATTATATGGAAACAAATAAAAATAGTGGGGCGATGGCTTCCTAAAATAAAAAAAAGTATAAAAAAAATGTGCAAACATGGCCTAAATAGTTGAGAACATGTATTGGAGGGAGGGGTGGGTGGGATGGGGTTGAGTAATGAGTTTCATGCACACATCAAAACGTCCCTCTTCAAACAAAGCTGTCCTTAAGGTTGATATATTTCAACAGCATCTCGAGCCTTGGGTTAAGCGGATTGTTATTTGCCATCGCAGAGGATCGAAGAAGTTTTGAAATGAAAAACTCAAAGGAATGCACAACATCACATAGCCTCAGGTTAGGTGAATTGTAGTCTACCTTTGTGGAGGATCGAGAGGCCTCGCGTTGTTGATATACTTTCTCAATAACGTCTCGAACCCTTAGGTTAGGAGGATCGCTGCCGGCCATCACGGAGGATCAAGAGACTTTAACGTTGTCGATATATCATCTCAGTAACGTTTCAAACGCTCATGTTAGGCGGATTGATGTCGGCCGTCGTGGAGGATCAAGAGGCTCTGATACCAAATGATACGTACACGATAGATAAAACCGATTCGAGATGTCGAATCTCCTTTAGCGGATTCGAGATGGCTAATCTCTTTTAGAACATACTAAAATAGCATTTTTGAGGTTTTCATTAATTGTATCTTACATTCATTATAATTACATTATATGGAAAACAAATAAAAGTAGCGAAGAGATAGTCTACTAAGATAAAAGAAGTATAAAAGAAAGTGCAAATATGACCTAAATAGTTGAGAACATGTGTTAGTGGGGAGTGAGCTGGGATAATGAGTTTCATGCACACATCGCATTATTACAAAATCATAACTAAATTCTCAATTCTTTTGAAATAATAAAACAAACTAAAGCGAGAAACATATATTTATCTAAACTAAAGAACTAACAAATCCTTTATTTTTAAATCTTCTTAATTTAATCACGTGCATCACACAAACTATAATAGATTGACACGTCATCGTTGTTTAGATGATAGTAAATTAGAGCCATATTTTTGCACGTGCTTTATACATCCCTATTTTAACATCAAAATGGTAGGTTGAAGATAGAGACGTAGATATAATAGTTGAGATGTTTTGTGATACGGATGGTTTTTACCTACGCAAACGACAACCAATTAAACTGAACATGTATTTTAAACAAAGATGTAGTTGGAGGAGCGGGAAGCTTAAACATATCCAATCAAAAGGAGAGTTGCATTATTTTTCTAATACAAATTTCTTAATGCTTCTGAATTAGAATAAATATATAGGGAATTGAATCTGGGTCAGCCTTGTTTAATTAGCATACTAGTAGAATAGTTGTTAAGAACTAATATACTAATTAGAGTTTAGGCTATCATGCTATGGACCGACAATATTGTAGGTTAGGCCAACACAGCGCCTGATATACTTCTCATAGCGTTAATTTGCGATCATGTTAAAAGCCGTCTACCAAAATAACTTGCTTAAAATGGCTGATACACATGATAATAAAAAAAATGTATTTTTGATAAACTTCGATATTGCTTTGTACCCACGACAAGAAGCCTGATGTATATCGAGGTAGCATACCACTTTAAAATAACTAACATGATTTTTATCGTGTGTTTGAGTTGGCAGTGTCTTTTCTTGCAACTGGAAGACCGGCTACGACTATGCATATTGTTTCGAGGGAAGTTTGTGCTTCAAGATTTACTTGTATAGCTGTACAATTACGTCAATCAGGAGACCGTTGTTTGCTATCTTTTGTTGGAATCCAGGATGATTAATTTCTATATTTCTACCATTCCCGAAAAAGAGATGTCGTGATAACCGCACGCTGCCACTGTTGCTGAGTTGCTCTATTTTATATGTGAACATGTTGTCGTCCTTCAACATTGGAAGTTACATGACTTGTTGGACACGCCACCATTCACTTATTTGCATTAAAATAAATAAATAAATGAAATTTAAATTAAGCTCTCCCTCTTTTGTATCATGCATGGACTAGGGGTAAAAACTTGTGTTCGGGCACTGGCTTGTAAGCAAGGGCCAGGGCCTTTTGTATGGGCTGAGGCCCAATGTTTGGCGCTCTTTAACCTTTTTTAATAAAAAGTAGTTAATTTCATTAAATTATTAGAGCTATACCCTTACATTCTCCAAAAACTTAATTTAAAAAAATAAAAAAAAAATAGTTTTCTTAAACTTTCCCTTTTTATCCATATCTACCGGACATTCAAAGATTTCATAAATTTTTAATAGCTACAGAAAACTTTATGTCTGCAGTGTTTGTATTCCATTAAACTAAAAGGATATCTTATAACCAATTAGGCTGAGCTTATATGGAAGGAATTTCCTTTCTGATTGAAAAGTCGCTAGTTCGATTCTTAAAGGGTTGCATCTAAAAATAAAAATGACATCTTACCAGGAAAATACCACACTGGAGTACGATAGAGATCAGCTTGTTGCCTGACTAAAGCCAGCAATCTCTCTTTGCCTGAATCGAATGAGATGACAATTGTCTTTCTAAAAGGAAAGGTCGCTGGTTTGATTCTCGAAATGATTGCATTGCATGAATTAAACAACATGCTTACAAGTTTTTCCAGGGTCATCACTGCACTTTAGCGGTACATGAGCGTAATCCACTAAACACGACTTTTATATGTGGGTTCGTTATTTAGAACAACTGCAACTCTTAAAACCAAGGCCATAATTATTAAAAAAGAGTTCCTAAGTAATCCTTTCCAAGCAGCTTACCACATAACCTAGTTGAAAGAGTGAGGGGCCCATCCCTGAATGGTTCCCACCCCTTCTGCGTGCCGTGCAGAAAACTGCTTACAGGAGTTGTGCAGGGCTCCCAAACTCATAATTATATCCTTGTTAATTAGTGATTTACATAAAATAAGAAGAAGAAGGAAGAAGAAATATACTCTTCTTACAGAGCATCTTCGTAGTAAATCTGACAAAATTGAAAATACACATATGGCATGTATTTTTCCTTTCATCAACAGTATTTAGAAAGAAAAATTCAATATAATATCGAAGAGACACGAGCATGGAGACTAGAAATGAGTATAATATTTTCACAGGGGTTGAAAATTATAAAAGAATACAGGGTCCCGTATGCATAAACAGCCGTTGCTCTGTAATTTTCCTATCCGTTCACAGGATCTCGAGGATAACCCTTCTCTCTCTCTCTCTCTCTCTCTCTCTTCTCTTGCTCCGCCTTCTCTCCGCCACCTCCTACGCCGAGAGAGGGCCATCGATTCGATTCCTCAGATCATAAGGTAATTTTTTTCCAATTTCCCCATTTTATTTTGCAATCAGGGTTTCAGTTTCGTCAAAATCGTATCGTTGCTGTGTTTTTGAGCAAACCCCATCGAAATTTGGTCCTTGAGGCTCGAGATTGTACAACCTGAAGCCTAGTTAGATCACAAATGCGCAATAGAAAGAATCTCGGAAGTGATTGTAGATGGTTCATTTATGGAAATGCTGTTCAGATCACGTTATTTTGATGCTGCATTTGTGCAATTAATGACTTCATGATAGACCAAAAGATTTATTTTTTGTAAGAATGTACGCATTTAGCGAAAAGGTTTTCAAGAAAATTCTACATTTTGTCAATTACCGATGATGAAGACGAGGATAGTTTTGATAGATCTTTTGGGATATATCATCACATTTTTGGTTATCCGTGTCGTGCGGTGTAATTCTTCGTGTTCACACGATTCGCCATATTTCTACGTTGGCAAACTGTCTGTTTTCGAATGGAAGGTTTGCCCTCTTTTTGCTTAAGAAGCTTCGGGGTTTCCGTTTCTTCTAGCAGCGGCTCTTTTTGAACTCTTGCAGTGCCAATCGAAAAATACACCCTATTTGTTTAGTCGAATGCTTGTATCTTTCATTTGTTTTACGCTTGTGAGTGCTGAAGAATAAGTTCTTCTTGTTCCTCTTAACTTACTTAATCCAGCAACCTTGTTTAGTCCTGATTCTCAGCTAGAGTTCCAGCCTGTTTTTGGAGTTCCCTGGTTAAGAGTCATAGGGTTGTTGAGGTTATGCTAGTTGCTCAGCTCCTTGGATGGTCCTTTAAATTCTGTCAGAGATTCTAGCTCTAACAAAGTGGAGGAGCCCTATACAGTACGATCATATCTAAGGTCATCTTTGTCATAGATCTCTTCTAATACAAATTTCTTAATGCTTCTGAATTAGAATAAATATATAGGGAATTGCAAATCAATTTCCACATTTTAAACTTAATACATTATCTTTTTCACTGACCTTTAACAGCTTTTAACAACAGTGTAAGTCCAGAATATTCTAAAGGGTGAATCGTCCAAAAGCCCTTGGCCCGCTCGGGAGTTGTCTAAAATCCCCTGAAATTTTCAAAATTGTTGGGAAGGGTCTGCTGTTCAAAATCCTTGTGAAAAAACCCCTGCGCCGTATTTCATTTAAGCATTGTATTACTTCAACTGTATGATATTACCGGTATACATGGTTATTATTGGGCCCAGGTTTTTTTAGCACAAGCGAAAAGCCCATGAGTTTCTATACAAGTTTGAAGCGGAGCGAGGGCTTTTTGACAATTTGCCCTATTCTAAAAAAGTATCAAAAGCTTATCTGTTATCAATTTCTAAGCTTATTATATTTATAAGAAAACGGGACTTGCAGGGCCAAAAATACAGTGGCCTCTCACATGGTCAGTAAGATATAGGGATCTAACTGCAAAATAACCAGCGAGCTCCACTGGTTCATGTAAGACACCACTATAATTTGAGCTTGCAAGGTCACTGGGGGCCTTTTTCCTCATTATTTATCTCTATTATATAATCATCAACAGATAAGAGTTCCCAAGGCCCCCATCCACTGCAAGTTTAGCCCAAACTAAAAATATCTGGGCCGGGCTTCGACAAATTGCTAAACAGAAGGGATTTTTGTGTGAAAATTGACACAACGAGAAAGATTGGATTTTTAATGTAATGAGTTTTTTTTATATCTCACCCTCAAAATTTCAATATTTTCAAATTTACCGCCAAAATCAAGCATTTCCAAATTACACCCAAAAGTATTGAGTTGTCCAAATTTCAAAATTTAGTGTTTCCAAATTGTATCCCAAAACCATTAAGTTATCCAAATTCCACCCCTAAAATTCAGTATTTTCAAATTTCACCCCAAAACCATCTAAGCTGTTCGAATTTCATCTCTAAAACCATTAAGCTATCAATAATTAAAACTTCATTTTTGCAAAAAACTTTTTGATGTTCTCCATTTTGCATTCAACCTTTTCTCTGAGATCATTGAGTTTAGTCTGTGATATCCTGATTGTAAAGCATTTGAATTAAACCACCACTTATATAGAAGTAACCCTAACTCATATTGTTGCTTCAAGTTGCCGTTATTGTTATGGCAAAGCCACACATGGGCTTGAATTTATTTATTAAAATGATAAATATTGGATAAAAGAGAAATGTCCTAAATTTTACTCTTAAGAGAATTCTTAATTTTGAGATTGTGAGAAATCTAAAACCCTAGTCCTTATTTAACATAAAAAAAGAAGAAGAGAACCATTTGGGATTAAATTTGGAAAATTTAATGGTTCCAGGGTGAAATTTGGAAAACTTAATAGTTTTGAGGGTAAAATTTGGAAATACTGGATTTTCGGGATGAAATTTGGACAATTTAATAGTTTTGGAAGTGAAATTTGGAAATATTAGATTTCGGGGACGAAATTTGAAAATATTGAAATTTTGGGGTGAGATATACAAATACCCATGTAATAAAAGTTGACTTTATCTTCTCCTCCGTCTCTTTTCTATCCTCTAATTAGGGTTCCTAGAAACCTTGGGTTTGGTGTTTCTTGAGGCGATGCGCAACAGTTATTTTCCCCTGGATTTCAGTTTCCTTTGTGAAGATCGATCGCTTTGATCAAGGCTTAGTCTCCCTCGATTTCAGATTATTTTGGCAAGATTGATCGCTTTGATCAGGGCTCAATCAAACGATTCGTTGGTAAATCTCTCGACTTCTTGCTTTTAATTTTAATTTTTTATAGAAAATTGCGATCTTTTTTAGTTTTGAAGATTTGTTTGTTTGATTGCTGTGATTGGTGATTTGATGAAGGCTGTAAAAATGGCGGTTGCCGCTCCTGGGTAACTGAACTTGGATGAGTCCCCGTCGATTGTTTGATTGCTGTGATTGGATTGAGTTGATGCTAGACTATGCAGAATATTTTAGAGATCAAACTTGGGATAATTGTACAGGCAGTTAGTATCAGGTGTGTGTTGATGTTGTGAGTTTGATGGAAATAAAGAGTTTCATGTGGCAACAATTAAAGTGAAGGGGCCACTCTAGTCTAGGTTGTAAAGGATGGATAGTAAAGTTTTCACCCTTGATATTATTTGCATTATGTTATAAATTGTTGCAGTTATCCACCTGATGTATGATTTGCTAACTGTACAACATATGAGTTTTATCCCTGGATGTGTGTGAATGAAGAGTTGACACTGAAATTTTACAGTTAATCCCAAAAGTTGGGCTTTAGCAGCGCTTAATGTTTGTTCTACCATATGCATACGTGTTTTAATAAATGGCGATGCTCATATGGGCTTCGATATCTCAAAAATATATAGAAGTGACTATTTTTGTTCTAACTTGGAATAAATAGAGATCAAAGACGGAGAGCGGTAAGCACAGTTAGCATCATTCATCATTTCAAATTGTCTTTATATACGAGTGCCATTATAGATTAGAGTTAAAGTATATTCGCACTTGAGCAAGAGATCCGAGCTTAAATCGCACTTGCTTTTGGTTGCTTACTAAGTTGCTATCATTCCAAAAAGAGAACTAAATTAAAAATCTATATCTTTGTACAGATTATCATAATCATGTCAAGCTACTTTCTTCCTTAATTAGTGTATGTATATTATAATGGTTTTGAGTTTGGAGTTGTCGTTTGGGTTCGGGTATAAGCTTTAAATTCGAACCCGTTAACCCATTTGTTAAACCCTTTTGCCTCGCAGCCCTAAATTCCACCTAAATTGTCCCAATTTTCGACTACATTCTTAGTTTCTCTCTTTGACGCCGCCGCCTCCTCCTCTGGCTAACCGCCACGAACTCCTGCGAATCACTCTATATCCGGTGAGATTAGTTGGAATCAAGTGTTCTTATCATTCACTTTGATCACTATCCTTTGTAAATTCTATGGTTTTGCTAGTCTAATATCATTCTTTGTGTTAAAAAAAGTTTAATTTTTTTTTTGATCTTTTGTTAGCATGGCTAATGGGAACAACGAAGGAATCCTCCGTGAGATCGAGAGGCTGAAGGCTCAAAAAGATGAACTTGAGAAGCGTATAAGCTCGCTGCAGGCTCAGCTTAGTGATGACAAGGCTAGTTCTGGTTCTATTTTGAATGGAGAAGTTGTTGCATCTGATGTTGGCAATGGATTGACTCCGCAAATGATTTACAGATACAGTCGCCATTTGATCCTCCCTAATTTTGGAGTTGAAGGTATCTTTCTACTTTCACCTTCGATTTCTTTCCCTTAATAACTTAGTAGTCAATGTTTGAGAAATGTTGTTTTGGGGTTGCAAGTTACTTGAATCTGCATAATTTTGATGCTAGTGCATGAAATCCTATTCTTAGTTGATTACATACCTACTTTAAGGTATGTCGAAGAAAGAAATTTTAGTTTAGTGATTTTCCTTCAAATTCAAACTAGTTACTGGTTTATTGGTTGGCCGATATGGTTATAACTAAAATATGGCTCCTTTGGTTTAGAGGCGAGGAGATGTGATGATAGGAGAGGAGTAGACTGGAATGTATTAGATTTGATTTTTTGTCTCTTTGTGGCGAATTATGGTCGTAGACGAAGAATATGGCATCGGATAAAAAGGAGGGACAAGGAATGGTTTAAACATTGGGTTAGTCTATTTGATACGGCTAATTTGGCATAAATTTATGGAGCTATGGGTGTGCTCAGTGTCGAGTACAATGTAGTTATTGTGCAATGAATATTGTGTGGTGAGAAGCATTCTACACATAGAGTTGCACCCCATAGCGAACCCCATTTAGATTTGGAGTTAAACTCTTAAAGGATCTGGATTAGAAGTTAAACTCCTTTGAGAATTTGGGTCTTGGAGTTGAACTCCCCAAAGATCTTCAAAGATTCTTCTGTCTTAAGTCTTGGATCTTCTCTTGAGTCTTGGATCTTTTCCAAAGTGGGATTTTCGGAGATGGGTTTCCTTCCTCCTTTTTGTAGGCCGGATCTTGGAGAAAAAGGGGGTGAGATTTAAAATCTCCTCCTTTTGAGATCTAATGGAAGATCTGAGTCCCCCTTCAAGGATTTGATGGTGAAAAACTATTTATTTTTAGAAAAGGAAGAGTTAAACTCTTGATTTAATTCAAAAAGGAGAAGAATATTTTAAAATGTTGAGGAAGGAGAAGGAAGCACAAACCCTAATTTTATTTGAGAGAGAAAAAGTTATTGAGATATTTTCATTATTTTTGCCTTTATAGGCCACAAATTTTACATATAGCCCCTTGGGCTTTACAAAATGGCATTTTGCCCATCCCATGATTGATGTGCTCATTTCCTTTGCACATGAGCCATGGGTTTTTACAAAAAAATTATTTTATGCCCATTTTTCTTACATTTGTTCATAAAAAAAAGCACACCAAAATTATTTATTACAAAATTTTTATTTTGGCAGGGGGTCGGCCGCTTCATGTTCGGGCTCGACTCGGGCTTGGGCTCACTTGACCTGGGCTTGGGCCCTCTTGGCTTGGGGTTGACTTTGATTTTGACTTGGTCAACATGGGTGTAAATTTTGACCCTAACAAAGTGCCCCCTATCAATAAATGCACACCACATATGTGGGTTGTGTGCATGAAATTGATGGATCTTTCACGTGGAGGTTGCTTGATTTGGTTCCCGTTTTGACGACGTGGAGGTCGATACTGCCCTTTTTGCGACGTGGACGGTCGGTGCTGCCATTTTTGCCACGTGGACGGTCGGTTTGCCATTTTAGCGACGTGGACGGTCGGTGCTGCCCTTTTAGCGACTTGGACGGTCGGTGCTGCCCTTTTAGCGACGTGGACGGTCGGTGCTGCCCTTTTTGCGACGTGGACGGTCGGTGCTGCCCTTTTTGCGACTTGGACGGTCGGTGCTGCCCTTTTTGCGACTTGGACGGTCGGTGCTTGATTTGACTTGCTCCGCTCCTTGCGGTGTCAGGGAATGGATTTGACTTGCTCCGCTTTCTGCGGTGTCAGGGCTGAATTTGGCTTGCTTTGCTTCCTGCGGTGTCAGGATTCGAATTGTTTCTGAGGTGGAGCTTGATTCCGCCAGGGAGGTCGTTGGTTGTCTTGCTGATTTGATGTGAATTGGGTTGACATCAGCATCACTATGCTGGAATATGGTACCAGGATCGAATCATCATTTGCCATGAGAATTTGGGGATTTTTGTTTGGCATCAACACCGCTACACTGGAATATGGTACCAGGAGTGAATCATCATTTGCCGTGAGGGAATTCCCTCGTTCCCAGTTTAACGACTTGGTGGTCATTTGCTCCCAGTTTAACGACTTAGAGGTCATCTGTTCCTAGTTTAAAGACTTAGGGGTTTATTGGATTGGAGTTTGGAATTTTGGGGTTAGGGTAGGCATCAGCGTTGCTAATACTGAAGCACATATGCCAGAAGCAATTCATCATTTGCCTTTGCCTGTCGGGGAGCGATGGCATAGGAGACAAGTTTAGGTCCCTATCACCTAAGGCTTTTCAATTTTATGAGCCGTAAGGGTCCCATAAAAGCATCTTCTCCCTACGAGTCGAGAGGATCTCGTAGGTGTATTTTCTCCTTAGGGATCGTGGGGACTCCCAAGTGTGTTTTTCCTTTGTGGGTCGTAAGGATCTCACGAAGGTATTTTCTTACGAGTCGAGCGGATCTCGTAAGTTTGTTCTCTTCATGTATCGTGAGGACACATGAGTGGGTCTTCCCAAATGGAGCATAATTCCAAGGGCGGAGACCGGCCGCGTGACTGGTGGTTGCTGTGGGGCATGGATGTGAGGAGAATTATTTGAGCCCGTGGATTGTATACGGTAGTCAATTTGGGGACCATCCGTAGGGATGGGAGAATTTTGGGGAAATTGGATTTTGGTTGGCGTCTGCATCGCTGCACTGGAATATGGTACCAGGAGCGACTCATCATTCGCCATTGGGACATCCAAGGATTTGAAATTTTGGTTGGCGTCTGAATCGCTGCACTGGAATATGGTACCAGGAGCGACTCATCATTTGCCGTTTGGGAATTTGGGGTTTAAGTTTTGGGTCGGCATCAACACCGCTAACACTGAAGCGTAATGCCAGGAACGACTCATCATTTGCCGTCGCCCGTTGGGGAACGATGGCTCAGGAGACAGGTTTAGATCCCTATCATCTAAGACTTTTCAATTTTATGAGCCGTAGGGTCTCATAAAAGCATTTTCTCCCTACGAGTCGAGAGGATCTCGTAGGTGTATGTTCTCCTTAGGAATCGTGAGGATTCCTAAGTGTGTTGCTCCTTTGTGAGTCGTAAGGATCTCATGCAGGGATTTTCTCCTCACAAGGTCGAGAGGACTTTGCAAGTCTCTTTCATCTCTTTTTTGCGAGTTTGCGCCCTTTCGGGTTTTCACAAACCCGCCGGCAATCCTGCTGTTTTTACTCACGGAGCCCTTTCGAGTTTTCATCCGTGTCTGTTTTGCTTATGGACATACCCTTTTTTTCCTTTCTTTTTTCTTTTTGCGAATCTCCATTGCTGGGGGACTTTAAATGTAATGTCGCCGGTAGGACTTTAGAGAGATAGGGGTCGTTCATGCCTGTGGATTGTATACGGTTTTACAGGATGTATGATCCAGACTGTAGGGCTTGAGTGCTCAATTCGCCTGCGACTTGGAGCATTCACGCGTAGTATTTCTTGAGATATCGGCCATTGATGGGTGACATGGGTCTTTCTCCCTCGGCATTTATCAGCTGGTAGGATTCTCCATCAAACACTTTCTCGATGACGTATGGTCCTTCCCAGTTTGGCTCGAATTTTCCCTTGGAATGTCGATTGGGGATGATCGGCCTTTTGAGGACCTACACTAATTCGCCTCTCTTGAAAGCGCGGAGACGGATCATCTTGTCATAGGCCCGTGACATTTGGGCTCGGTATAGCTCCAGATTTTGCTGCACCGCGAGCCTCTTTTCTTCGAGGGCGTCAAGCTCTTCAAGCCGAAGGAGGACGTTTTCCTCCTTCATCAACTCGTGTTGGACGGCCATTCGTAGGCTTGGAACTTCGATTTCGAGCGGGAGGATTGCTTCCACTCCGAAGAGTAGTCAGTATGGAGTGGACTGAGTTGGAGTGCGGTGTGTGGTACGATATGCCCACAACGCCTTATGAAGCTTGAGATTCCAGTCTATCTTGTTGGCTGAAGCATTTTTTCTCAGGAGCTTGGATAGAGTTTTATTGAAGGCTTCAGCTTGTTCATTGGCCTTTGGATTATAGATGGAGGAATATCTCCAGTCTATCTTGTGCTGAATAAAGAACCTTGAGATTTTGAAGCTCTTGAAAGAAGGCCCGTTTTCAGAAATGATTCTTCTAGGTGTACCGAAGCGGTATAGGATATTATGCTGGAAGAACGCCAGAATATCTTCTGTCTTGACTTCTTTTAGCGGGACGGCTTCAACCCATCTGGAGAAGTAGTCAGTTGCAGCCAATATGAACCAGTGGCCTTTGGATGACGGAGGATCAATCGGGCCAACTATGTCGGTGCCCCAAACTTCGAAGGGCCACGACGCCACTGTAGGATGCAACGGATTGGGATGCTTGTGAATAAAGTCACCGTGAATTTGGCAAAGATGACACCTCTTCGCATGCTCTTCGCAATCCCTTATCATGGTGGGCCAGTAATATCCAAGCCGTTTGATCTGAAGCCGCATTTTGGGGCCGGACTGGTGAGCCCGCAGACGTCCGAGTGAACTTCTCTCATGACTTTTTGGGCTTCGGCCGATGACAGGCACCTGAGCCAGAGTTGGTCATATGATCTGCGGTATAGCGTATTATTTACAAACACGTATCGGAGAGCTCTCTTCTTCAGCCGAATCCTCGTAGATTTTTCTTTGGGCAGCTTGTCGTATCGGAGGTATCCTATGAAGGGCTCTCTCCAATCGGGCTCTTCTTGAACGATCGAAGCTTCTTCGGCAGGACTGCTCTTCTGTTCCGCGCTTTCCTCTTCTCGTAGAAAGACTGGGGGTAGAATTTGCCGGCTTCTGACTGTGATCAGAATTTCGTCCATGCCAGGATCAGCCAGCTCCTTGGCTAAGAGAGCGAGTACGTCAGCTTTTCCATTCAACGCCCTACGAACTCTCATCAGCTCAATATGTGGGTGAACTGTTTCATAAGCTCCACCACCCGGCTTCTGGACCGAGCTAACTCGGGTTTGTATATCTTATAGTTGCCACTTACTTGGTTGACAACAAGCTAGGAATCACCGTAGACTCGTAGCCGAATGATTTCCATTTCTATAGCGAGCTCCAGACCAGCTATCAGAGCCTCGTACTCAGCTTCGTTGTTTGTGCGAAGCTTGGTGAGAGCAAAATAACGCCGTAGGGTTCCTATCGATGGCGTGATGAACACCAATCCTATCCCTGCTTTTATCTCTGGGATGCTTGATTTACTGGAGGTCCTTATTGAAGAGGCTCCATCGAAGTAGAGCTCCTAACATGGCTCGCTATCCTCGAGGTGCAGCACTTGTTCATCGGGTAATTCACAATTTAGCGGCGACCCTTCTGGTATAGGATGAGCAGCGAAGAAATCGGTGAGTGCTTGCTCTTTTACTGCTTTCTGAGAAGTATAAACTATGTCAAGCTCAAGTAGCATGACAGCCCATCTTGCCATTCTGCCGGCTAGGCTTGCTTTGGTCATCAAGTGTTTGAGCGGGTCGACCTTGGAGATCAGCATAACCCGATGAGCCAGCAGATAATGCCTCAGCTTCTTCACAGCGAATATCAGAGCCAGGCATTGCTTTTCGATCGGGGAATAGTTGTGTTCCGTCCCGACTAGAGTTCGACTGAGGTAGTAGAGGGCATTTTCTTTTCCCTCCTCGTTGTTCTGGGCAAGGAGCGCACCGAGTGATACATCTAGCGCGGCAGTGTAGAGAATCAACGATTTATTTAGAATAGGGGCAGCGAGCACTGGAGGGTGCAACATGTACTATTTGATGCTTTCGAACGCTTCTTGACATTCGGCATCCTAGACAAAATGAGCTCTTTTCTTCATGAGCTTTGAGAAGGGCCTACATCTTCCCGATAAATTTGAGATAAACCTTCGTATATAACCAAGCTTGCCTTGAAAAAATCTCAGCCGCGTCAGATTTTTCGGAGGGGGCATATCCATGATGGCCTTTATCTTGGATGGGTCAACTTCGATCCCTCGATGTTGGATTATGAAGCCCAGGAATTTTCCCGATGACACGCCAAAAGCGCACTTCAGAGGATTCATCTTCAGGTCGTATTCCCTCAGTCTAGTGAGAACGGTCCTAAAATCTTGGATGTGATCGACCTTGGCTTTAGTCTTGACGACCAGATCATCAACATAACATTCGACGACTTTATGAATTAGGTCATAAAAAATATTGGTCATTGCCCTTTGATATGTAGTACCTGCGTTCTTCAGTCCGAACGGCATCACTTTGTAACAGTATATGCCGATCGGGGTTCGAAATGCTGTATGCCTCTCATCCTCAGGCGACATTTTTATCTGATTGTACCAAGACGAACCGTCATGAAGGTGAACAGCTCGTAATTTGAGGTGTTATCGACCATCATTTTCATGACCGGAAGCGGGAAATCATCTTTCGGGCATGCCTTGTTAAGGTCCCTGAAATCGACACAAACCCGGATCTGCCCATTTTTCTTCTTTACCGGGACAATACATGCGATTCAGTCTGCGTATTTCTCTTCCCTGATGAAGCCAGCATCGATAAGTTTCTTAGTTTCCTCGATGACCTTTTCTTCCAGCTCCTTTATCATTCTTCGAGGAGCTTGTTTGACAGGCTTGGCATCAGGAGATATAGCCAGCTTATGCACGGCCACTTCAGGGGAGAGGCTAGGCATTTCTTTGTACGTCCATGCGAAGCAGTCGGCGAACTCATGCAGCAGGGCAATTATCTGCTCTTTCATTTTCTCTGACAAGAGTGAGCTGAAGTAGGTTGGCCTTGGATTATTAGGTGTTCCCAAATCGATCTCGATTAGCTCATCGAAGGTTGCTTGTCCGTCATTTTCGAGCTCTTGAGGAGCTTCTTCTGGCTCGGCTAGCTCGTCTTCATCATTTGATTCTTCGCTGGCTTCCCCAATATGGATCATGTAGCATGCCTTAGAATCAGGCTGGATGAAACCTATGCCCTGTCTATCTGGAATTCGTCCATCGATGAGTGCTTGGACCTGAGGCGGATGCCATAGCCCTTCATAAAACTTTGCTTCGGACTCCGTTTGATATAACCGGCATTCACACCTTTTGAAATATTCCCGCATCTCGGACGCATAGTATTTGTGATTGAGAACGACTCTTATGCCTCTCTCATAGGGAAGGCCCGCGATAGACAAATCGGTCGGGTGCACAACAGGATTTGACCCATAAAACAGGATGCCCTTCTGTCCACTTTTCCTTCCGGGAACGTAGAAAGTTTTCAGCTGGTCCACGGTGGAGACTGACAATGCATCGAGCTCTTTGTAGATCTGCTCCGGCACTCTTGTGACAGTCAGGGACCCTTCTGTAACTTCAAAGGTCTCGCGTAGCTTTGCTTGTTGCATGGGGGCCCGATTTGCACAGCTGCTGCAAGATGGATCCTCTTCTTCTGATTCTTCAGTGTCACTGCCTATACGAGGGTGAATTTTGCTGCCGGATGAGCCTTCAATATCGGACTGGTCCGTATCGCTACCGAAATGAGGGTGTGTTTTACGGAAGGACGGACTTCCAGCGTCGGACTCATCAGTGTCACTGCCGAAATACGGACGCACATGAGTGTTGGGGTCATAATTTACACCCCAGTTGACCAAGTCAAAGTCAAAATCAAAGTCAACCCCAAACCAAGTGGGCCCAAGCCCAGGTCAAATGGGCCAATGCCCAAGTCGAGCCCGAATATGAAGCCGCCGGCTCCCCCATGCCAAGATAAAATTTTTGTAATAAATAATTTTGGTGTATTTCTTTTATTTTATTTTATGAATAAAAGTAAGAAAAATGGGCATAAAGCTAAATTTTTGTAAAGCCCATGGCTTATGTGCAAAAAGAAATAACACATGAAGCATGGGATGAGCAAAATGCCATTTTGTAAAGCCCAAGGGGCTATATGTAAATGTGTAAGTCTATAAAAGGCAACGTGATAATGAAATAAAAATAACAATTCATTCTCCCCAAAAACTAGGGTTTGTGCCTCCTCCCTTTTTCTCAAGGGTCTAAAACCCTCTTGCTCTTTTTGAATTAAATCAAGAGTTTTAACTCTTCTTTTCTCAAAAAGTAGTTTTTCACCACAAAACCCACAAAGGAGAGCTCGGATCTCCCATCAAATCTTTGAAAGGAAAGATTTTGAATCTCACTTCCCTTTTCCCCCAAGATCCGGCCAACCGAGAGGAAGAAGAAGGAGACCCATCTCCAAAAACCCCACGTTGGGAGGATCCAAGGCTCAAAAGAAGAGCCAAAGATTCCTAGGAGTTTAACTCCTTTCTATTTCTGTTAGGAGTTCAACTCCAAAACCCCTGGGGAGTTCAACTCCCCAACCTAGGGGTTATGCCCCTTCCCGCTGGTGTTTCCCGTGGTCGCGTGCCGCGCACGTGACCCGTGGGCGTCCAGCGGGAGCGTGCATGGCATGTGACCCGCAGGCGCTAAAGCCGCCAATGGTAGCGTGCAGCGCACGTGACCTCAGGCACTAAAGAGCCCACGTGCACGCACGTGACCAGCGGGCACTAAAGCGCCCACGTGCGCGCACGCCCCGCGGTCGCGTGTAGCGCACGTGACCCACGGGCGCTTCCCGGTCGCGTGTTGCGCACGTGACCCGCCGGCGCCCAGCGCCCACGTGCTGCGCACGTGACTAGCGGGCGCCAAGCGCGCACGCGCCAAGCACGTGACCCGTGGGCACCATGCACCCACGTGCCACGCACGCGTATTTAAGACGCTCCTCCCCCATTTTTTAATGCACTCCACATCAAAACACGTCCCTCGTTGAGAAAATTTTTCTAATGGGGCGCTGCCCCGCATCCCGCAAGGGGGCTGCTAGCCCTCTTGACTTCCAGCCCTCTATCCGGATAGCGGGACCCCCGTAAAACTCTGTGGGCCCCCAATATATCCAAAACCTTTTTCAAAACATACGTACACTGCACATTGAGTTCGCATGACCTGTTTGACCCGTTAATCGGAGGTTCTCTCGCTCCAAAGGCGAGGGGTAATTAACGGCAGCTTAGTCCACGGCTGCCGGAGATTCGGATTCCCGCAATCAATAAACCCCAGCCTACCCTAGGCAGGGGAAATCTGTTATGCGCATGACAAACACGCGTGTATTCCCATCTCAATGGGGTGACGAAAAACACCCTATAGACTCTGACACGCCCGGTGGGACCCTTCTCTCCTCCTATATTTCGGGTCAAGTGTTCATGCGAACTCATATAACATATATGCCGATGTTTGTACTGAAATAATGTTTTTTCCGTGCAGCAATCAACTTTCAACAATAATGTCTCCTAAGATGGATCCAGCTTCCGATGCGATCCCGATTTCGTACGTGATCAAGATCAATGCTCGTGTGGTTCTTCCCGCAAGCCTCAATCGACAGTGGGAGGAACTGCCCCGCCAATTTGGTTCTGTCATCATTTACCCTGCCGGAAGCGCTCATCTGGCAGAAAAGCCGGCAAAACAGATGGCCAAGCCGGTCTCAAGGGGCAAGAGACCGAATGTTGTGATCGCTAAGGCACCACAACCGAAACTTAAGACGGTGTCTGAATGACTCTCTGGTGCTCCAGCTGGGGGCAAGACTTCCGGTACAAAGGGCAACATCAAACGTTGCGGACGAGCTCAGGTGATGACTCCAACAAATGCACAATCAGGCGTATCTCCAAAGCCCTCCATCGCCCGGTCTACGGCGGCTTCCCGAAGAGTCGTAACCAGCCAAGTGCTCAAAACTTAAAGGCTGAGACAGAAGCGGCTCAGGTATCGAGCCAACAAGAGGGCCAGGACTCCGGCCAGGTGGAATCTTGTGAGATTCCAAGAGCAGAGTCATCCTGCGACGACTGCTGAATCGGCCGTAAAAATCAGCAATTCCTTCGAACCTCTGAAGTGGGTTTAGAAAAATGCCATGACCGCCAGAATCAAGAAGACAGGTCCGAACGTCGCTACAAAGAGACGTGTCCCGACCCTAACAGAAAAAGTATGACACTGTCTCTTCAAGAGTCTATCAGGCGCTCTGTGCCGCACGAAAACAACGGGGCAAAACCAAAAAGGAAGCGTCAGCACCATTCAAGAATCCGGCCAGGCCAGCCGCCTTCAGTCGACTGCCCGTTACCGATACAGGAGGGTCAAGACAGCGATCCGTGAAATCAGCCGCCGATAATAAAAATACGGCTCGATATGTTATCCATACGGTCTATATGGCGGATGGGCGCCCCAGCGACAACCTTCGCAGCAAAAGCAAGGATGGGGCCACCACATCCCAAGCCCAATCTGGCTTGAATGTGGTTGCCGCTTTCCAAGAACAACCGCTTCCGCTGGATGATGAAAACCCTCTCGATGAGGATGATAGGCAGAAAGACCCCTCACTCCATGTAGAGTCAAAGCTCGGACAGCGAGGAAGAGCCGACTTTCCGCCCCAGGACCGCGGAGCAAGAGCTGCTTCAAGAGCTTCGAAAACAGCTCAGGAGTAAAGATAAAGAGATAGCCAAGCTCTATTCGAAAATTGACGACCTAACGAACGTTGTGATGCAGCTTACGACTCAAATTGCTCGAGCGCCACCCAATCAAGCACAAGTCGCTACTCATGAGCCGGATGATGACAATCCGAAGCGGCCGATGCATGTCTTTTTGGGTCCAAGATTGGTTGAGCCACACGAAAGCCGGTCACATTCCGCTTCTGGGGACGCCTAGGCCCCAGATAGCACTATCCCGCTAACACAAGATCGCAAGATCGGATAATGGATTTGGTCACCAGCAAGGTTAAAACATTGGTGGCCGAAGTTGAAGCTCAGAAAGAAATTGGCAGTAGTGGGCGGACATATCCCGCACAGTATGATCTGATCGAGTTCCCGAGCGGCTACGTCATTCCTAAGTTCAAAAGATTTGACGAGACGGGAAATGCAAATCAGCACGTCGCTCACTTTAAAGCATCGTGCGGAAATACATGGGGCAATGATGCGCTCCTTCTTCGTCAGTTTGTCAACAGCCTGACCGATGTCTCTTTTGACCGGTACGCAAGTATACCAGACGGGTCCGTCATTACCTTTGCCCAAATGGAGTCTCTGTTTTGGCAAAGGTTCATGAGTGTCAGTGATAAAATCTCCATTGCTGACTTTGTGAGGACTAAGCCGGGGAAGAATGAAAGCAACACCGACTTTTTCGCCCGATGGCGTAATCTCACAGTCAAGTGCGAACCGCTGCTGGAGCAGGACCAGTCCGTCAGCCTTCTCATTGAGAACCTCTGCAATTGGATGGTCCCATTCTTGTGTACAGCAGGCCTCAAGACGTTTCAAGAGCTAACCAAGAAAGTCCAAATGCTGGAACGCTCGAAGCAAGATTCTATCCCGGACTCTCAGAGAGACAAGACTTGGAAAAACAAGCGGGACGACAACCGTAGAAACGGGAGTTCCAACAGTACCAATGTCTTCAATGCGTCCGACAATGAAGACAAGCGAAGGGCAGGCGATTCCAAAACCAACCGGTCTCGGAAGCCATTGCTGGAAAGAGAAGGGCCTTCCATAGAGGAGAAAAAGAACAAGGTTTACTCTTTCAGAAGGGACAAGATCTGCAAGATATTTAAAGATGCCTTGAACAACGGTCTACAATTGCCGGAGTCGAAAAGACCTCAAGAAGCAAAAATGACCGACAATCCCTTGTATTGCCCGTACCACCGAGTAGTGAGCTATGCGATCGAGGATTGCTATATCTTCAAAGACTGGGTCGAGAAGCAGTACAAGGCTGGAGAGATCGAGCTGTCCAAAAGTGTGTTGGTGAACAATCAAGTTGCAACCACCAACTTTATACTGACATAAGCTGAAGCCTTCTGGGACCAGACAGCCGAACCCGCTGTCCTGAGAAATGAAACCGACTCACCGCAGCCTCTTTGGAGTAAGCACGTATCTAACAAGACGAAGAAGATGCTAAGGCTACTTCAGAAAGAGCCCAGGACGGAATGGAAATGGCAGAAGAAGCCTACCGTTCCAGCTGCCAATGCGGCTTCATTAGGCTCAAAATCCAAAAAGCTCAAGAAGAAGAAAAGTGCAGCTCGGCGCGAAAAAGTGTTTGCAGGGAGATCGACCATTCAAAAATATATCGATTTCCTCGAAGACTATGAACAAATGGAAAGAACTCTAAATCAATTGAAAGATTTCTTCCCTGTAGAAGCCGCTGAAATTCTGGAGGAGTTAGAGGAAGACTCTGGATGAAGAGATCCCTATAGTGACCTGCTACGCCATCCATCTTGGCAGCGACTCTGAGGAGGAGCTCTGTTTTCCCGAAGAGGACGAGGAGCTCGCCACAAGGGCCAACCAAATCCAGCTCAGAAACGGTAGGGCTCTGCCGCCAAATCAGGGTAACGTCCCAAAAGGAAAGGAAAAACAGGTGGCTAATGAGGAAGATGGCAGAGAACCGGCTAATGAAAACTCAAGTCCTTCCTCGGTGGACTATAATGTCTTGGTTCATCTCCGGAAGCTTCCGTCTCTCCTGAGCATCTACGATGCCTTGGTCTTATCTAAGGAGCTTAGAGATGTTCTCATTCACGCTCTACAAAACCCCGAGCGGTATCAGGCTCGGTTTGCGGAAATTAATATGAAAGAAGCCCAGTACGCTTTGCATGCCGCCGCAATCACGTTTAAGGACGAAAACTTGCTACTGGGAACGACTGAGCATAATCGGCCGCTTTACGTGACCAGGTACAGCGACGGAGATCGGATTAATCGCATAATGATTGATCCGGGGTCTTCAGTGAACATCATGAACTTGCGGACTCTGAAGAATTTGTCAATAGACGTCCGACACCTGTCAAGGGAAAGGATTGTCATTCAAGGCTTCAATCAAAACTGCCAGCAAGTTCTAGGGTCTATAGATTTGCCAATCAAATTTGGGGATCTGCAAACTGAAACTAAGATATACGTGATCGACGCTGACACGTCTTATAAAATTCTCTTGGGACGGCCGTGGCTCCACGATTACGACATCGTTCCGTCAACTCTCCATCAATACATGAAGTATACTAAAAATGACGAAGAAAGACGCATTGACGGGGACATCCAGCCGTTCGGTGTGCATGAAGTCCGATATGAAGATTCTCGGTACTTTGTGAACCTCCAAAGTGCTGAGCCATAGCTGACCGAAGACAGAACAACCCCGTAATTCTAAGGCAAGTCTGAGCCGGCTGTCACTTTCAAAAGCAGAAACCCCCATGTGCGTCCGCGTTTCGGCAGTGACACTGATGAATCCGACGCTGGAAGTCCGTCCTTCCGTAAACTCACCTTCATTTCGGTAGCGATACGGACGAATCTGATACTGAAGGCCCATCCAGCTGCAAAATTCGCCTTCGTTTTGGCAGTGGCACTGAAGAATAAGAAGAATAGGATCCGTCTTGCAACAGCTGTGCAAATCGGGCTATCGTTCGAACAGCGAAGCTACGAGAGACCTTCGAAGTTGCAGAAGGGTCCCTAGCCATCACAAGGGTGCCGGAGCGGATGTGCAAAGAGCTCGATGCATTGTCAGTCTCTACCGTGGACCAGCTGAAAACTTTTTATGTTCCCGGGAGGAAAAGGTGACCTAAAGGGCATCCTGTTTTATGGGTCAAATCCTGTTGTGCACCCGGACGATTTGTCTGTCGCGTGCCTTCCCTATGAGAGAGGCATAATGGCCGTCCTCAATCCCAGATACTATGCGCCCGAGATGCGGGAATACTTTAAAAAATGCGGGTGTCGGCTATATCAAACGAACTCCGAAGCGAAGTTTTACGAAGGGCTATGGCATCCGCCTCAGGTCCGAGCACTCATCGATGGACGAATTCCAGATAGATGGGGCATAGGTTTCATCCAACATGATTCCAAGGCATGCTACATGATCCATGTTGGTGAAGCCAGCGAAAGGTCAAATGACGACGACGAGCTAGCCGAGCCAGAAGAAGCTCCTCAAGAGCTCGAAGATGGCGGGCAAGCAACCTTTGACGAGCTAACCGAGATTGACTTAGGAACGCCCGATAATCCAAGCCGACCTACATCAGCTCACTCTTGTCAGAGAAAATGAAAGCGCAGATAATCGCCCTGCTGCACGAGTGTGTCGACTGCTTCGCGTGGACGTATAAAGAAATGCCTGGCCTTTTCCCTGAAGTGGCCGTGCATAGGCTGACTATATCTCCTGATGCTAAGCCAGTCAAACAAGCTCCTCGAAGAATGAGAAGGGAACTGGAAGAAAAGGTCATCGAGAAAACCAAGAAACTCATCGATACTGACTTCATCAGGGAAGAGAAATATGCGGACTGGACGCATGCATAGTCCCAGCGAAGAAGAAAAATGGGCAGATCCGTGTTTGTGTTGATTTCAGGGACCTCAACAAGGCATGTCCTAAGGACGACTTCCCGTTACCGGTCATGGAAATGATGGTCGATGGCACCTCAAATTACGAGCTGTTCACCTTTATGGATGGCTTGTCTGGATATAATCAGATCAAGATGTCGCCTGAGGATGAGAAACACACAGCATTTCGAACCCCGATCGGAATATACTGCTACAAAGTGATGGCGTTCGGACTGAAGAACGCAGGTGCTACATATCAAAGGGCAATGACCAATATCTTTAATGACCTAATCCATAAAGTCGTCGAATGCTATGTTGATGATCTGGTCGTCAAGACTAAAGCCAAGGCCGACCACATCCAAGATCTTGGGACCGTTCTCACTAGACTCAGGGAATACAATCTGAAGATGAATCCTCTGAAGTGCGCTTTTGGCGTGTCATCGGGAAAATTCCTGGGCTTTATAGTCCGACATCGGGGGATCGAAGCTGACCCATCCAAGATAAAGGCCATCATGGAAATGCCCCCTCCGAAGGATCTGACGCAGCTGAGATCTTTTCAAGGAAAGCTTGCTTATATATGATGGTTTATCTTAAATTTATCGGGGAGATGTAGGTCCTTCTCAAAGCTCATGAAGAAAGGAGCTCTTTTTGTCTGGGATGCCGAATGTCAAGAAGCGTTCGAAAGCATCAAACAGTACCTGTTGCACCTTCCAGTGCTCGTTGCCCCTATTCTAAATAAACCGTTGATTCTCTACACTGCCGTGCTAGATGAATCACTCGGTGCGCTTCTTGCCCAGAACGAGGAGGGAAAATAAAATGCCCTCTACTACCTCAGTCGAACTCTAGTCGGGGCGGAACACAACTATTCCCCGATCGAAAAGCAATGCCTGGCTCTGATATTCGCTGTGAAGAAGCTGGGGCACTATCTGCTCGCTCATCGGGTTATGCTGATCTCCAAGGTCGACCCGCTCAAACACTTGATGACCAAAGCAAGTCTAGCCGGCAGAATGGCAAGATGGGCTGTCATGCTACTTGAGTTTGACATAGTTTATACTCCTCAGAAAGCAGTAAAAGGGCAAGCTCTTGCGGAATTTCTCGCTGCTCATCCCATACCAGAAGGGTCACTGCTCAATTGCGAGTTACCCGATGAACAAATATTGCACCTCGAGGATAGCGAGTCATGTTGGGAGCTCTACTTTGATGGAGCCTCATCAATAAGGACCTCCAGCAAATCAAGCGTCCCGGAGATAAATGCGGGGATAGGATTGGTGTTCATCACGCCATCGATGGGAACCCTACGGCGTTCTTTTCCTCTCACCGAGTCTCACACAAACAATGAGGCTGAGTATGAAGCTCTGATAGCTGGTTTGGAGCTCGCCATAGAAATAGAAATCCTTCGGCTACGGGTTTATGGGGACTCCCAGCTTGTCGTCAACCAAGTAAGCGGCGACTATAAGATATACAAACCCGAGTTAGCTCGGTACAGAAGCCGAGTGGTGGAACTCATGAAACTGTTCAATCACATTTAACTAATGAGAGTCCCTAGAGCGATGAATGGAAAGGCTGACGTACTCGCCGCTTAGCCAAGGAGCTGGCTGATCCTGACATGGACGAAATTCTGATCGTAGTCAGGAGCCGGTAAATTCTACCTCCAGTCTCTCTACGAGAAGAGGAAAGCGCGGAACAAAAGAGCAGTCCTGCCGAAGAAGCTTCGATCATCCAAGACGAGCACGATTGGAGAGAACCCTTCATAGAGTACCTCCGATACGACAAGCTGCCCGAAGGAAAATCTGCAAGGATTCAGCTGAAGAAGAGGGCTCTCCGATACGTGTTTGTAAATGACACGTTATACCGCAGGTCATATGACCAAATCTGGCTCAGGTGCCTGTCATCGGCCGAAACCCAAAAAGTTATGAAAGAAGTTCACTCAGGCGTCTGCGGGGCTCACCAGTCCGGCCCTAAAGCGCGGCTTGGATATTACCGGCCCACCATGATAAGAAATTGCGAAGAGCATGCAAAGAAATGCCATCTCTGCCAAATCCATGGTGATTTCATTCATAAGCATCCCAATCCGTTGCATCCTACGGTGGCGTCGTGGCCTTTCGAAGTTTAGGGCACCAACATAGTTGGCTCAATTGATCCTCCGTCATCTAGAGGCCACCGGTTCACATTGGCCGCAACTGACTATTTCTCCAGATGGGCTGAAGCTGTCCCGCTAAAAGAAGTTAAGATAGAAAATATTCTGACGTTCTTCCAGCATAATATTTTATACCGCTTCGGTACACCAAGAAGAATCATTTCCGACAACGGGCCTTCTTTCAAGAGCTTCAAAGTCTCAAGATTCGCTACTTAACACAAGATAGACTGGAGATATTTCTCTTTCTATAATCCAAGAGCTAATGGGCTAGCCGAAGCCTTCAATAAGACTCTATGCAAGCTCCTGAGGAAAAATGCTTCAGCCAACAAGAGAGACTGGAATTTCAAGCTTCACGAGACGTTGTGGGCATATCGTACCACGCACCGTACTCCAACTCAGTCCACTCCATACTCATTGCTCTTCGGAGTGGAGGCGGTCCTCCCCCTTGAAGTCGAAGTTCCAAGCTTAAGAATGGCCGTTCAACACGAATTGACGGAGGAGGAAAACGTGCTCCTTCGGTTGGAAGAGCTTGACGCCTTCGAAGAAAAGAGGCTTGCGGTGCAGCAAAATCTGGAGCTATACCGAGCCCAAATGTCATGGGCCTATAACAAGATGACCCGTCTCCGCGCTTTCAAGAAAGGTGAATTGGTGTTAGTCCTCAAAAGACCGATCATCCCCAATCGACATGCCATGGGAAAATTCGAGCCAAACTGGGAAGGACCATACGTCATCGAGAAAGTGTTTGATGGAGGATCCTACTAGCTGATAAATGCCGAGGGAGAAATGCCCATGCCACCTATTAATGGCCGATATCTCAAGAAATATTACGCGTGAATGCTCCAAGTCGCAGGCGAATTGAGTATACCAGTCCTACGGTCTGGATCATACATCCTGCAAAACCGTATACAATCCACGGGCCTAAACGACCCCTATCTCTCCTAAGTCCTGCCGGTGAGACTACTTTTAAAGTCTCACCAGCGCAAAAAAACAAAAAAACGGTATGTCCACAAGCAAAACGGGCATGGATGAAAACCCGAAAGGGCTCCGTGAGTAAAAACAGCAGGACTGCCGGTGAGTTTGTGAAAACCCGAAAGGGCGCAAACTCGTGAAAAGAGATAAAATACACTCGCAAAGTCCTCTCGACCTTATGAGGAGAAAATCCGTGCGTGAGATCTTTACGACTCACAAAGGAGCAACACACTTAAGGATCCCTATGATTTCTAAGAAGAATATACACCTACGAGATCCTCTCGACTCGTAGGGAGAAAATGCTTTTATGAGACCCTTACGGCTCATAAAATTGAAAAGCCTTAGGTGATAGTGATCTAAACTTGTCTCCTGAGCCATCGCTCCCCAACGGGCAATGGCAAATGATGAGTCGCTCTTAGCATTTCGCTTCAGTGTTAGCGGTGCTGATGCCGACCAAAAACCAAATCCCAAATCCTCCTGGGGCAAATGATGAGTTGCTCCTGGCATTATTTCAGTGCAGCAATGCTCATACCAAACAAGATCTAAATTCCAAGTCCCCAAACGGCGAATGATGAGTCTCTCCTGATACCATATTCCAGTGCAGCGATGCAGACACCAACCAAAATCCAATTTCTCAAAATTCTCCCGGTCCTACGGTTAGTCCCTAAATTGACTACCGTATACAATCCACGGGCTCAAATAATTCTCATCATACCCATACCCCACCGCAATCACCAGTCCAGCGGCCGGTCTCCGTCCTTGGACTTATGCTCCATTTAGGAAGACCCACTCATGTGTACTCACGATACATGAGGAGAACAAACTAACGAGATCCTCTCGACTCGTAAGAAAACACTTTCGTGGGATCCTTACGACTCACAAAGAAAAAAAACACACTTAGGAGCCCTCACGACCCCTAAGGAGAAAGTACACCTACGAGATCCTTTCGACTCGTAGGGAGAAAATGCTTTTATGGGACCTTTACGGCTTATAAAATTGAAAAGTCTTAGGTGATAGGGACCTAAACCTGTCTCCTAAGCCATCGCTTCCCAACAGGAAAAGGCAAATGATGAATTGCTCCTGGCACATGTGCTTCAGTGTTAGCAACGCTGATGCCTACCCTAACCCCAAAATTCTAAACTCCAATCCAAATGACCCCTAAGTCTTTAAACTGGGAATAGATGACCTCTAAGTCGTTAAACTGGGAACGGTAGACCCCTAAGTCGTTAAACTGGGAACGAGGGAAACTTCCTCATGGCAAATGATGATTCTCTTATGGTACCATATTCCAGTGTAGCGATGCTGATGCTAAACCAAAACCAAAATCCCCAAATCCTCTTATGGCAGATGATGATTTGCTCCTGGTACCATATTCCAGTATAGTGATGCTGATGTCAACCCAAATCATATCAAGTCAGCAAGACAACCAACAACCTCCCTGGTGAAATCCTGCTCCACCTCGGAAACAAGTCAAATCCCGACACCGCAGAAAGCGGAGCAAGTGAAATCAGAACATTCGACCGTCCAAGTCGCTAAAAGGGCCGCATCGAACAGCGCAGAAAGCGGAGCAAGTCAAATCAGAACATTCGACCGTCCACGTCGCTAAAAGGACAGCATCGAACATCCAAGTCGCAAAAAGGACAGAACCGACCGTCCACGTCTCTAAAAGGGCAACACCGACCGTCCACGTCGCTAAAAGGGCAATATCGACCGTCCACGTCGCTAAAAGGGCAGAACCGACCGTCCAAGTCGCAAAAAGGGCAGAACCGACCGTCCAAGTCGCAAAAAGGGCAGCAACGACCTCCTCGTCGGAATTATGCTCCGTCTTGGAATCAAGTCACCTAGACACTCCATCTCGGAGACACGTCAAGCATCGACCGTCCATGTCGTAAAAAGGGCAGTGCCAGCTTCCCAAAAATCGGGAACCGAATCAAGTCGCCTCCACGTGAAAGAAGATCCATCAATTTCATGCACACGACCCACATATGCTGTGTGCATTTATTGATGGGGGGCACTTTGTTGGGGTCAAAATTTACATCCCGGTTGACCAAGTCAAAATCAAAGTCAACCCCAAGCCGAGCCCGAATATGAAGCTGCCGGCTCCCCCATGCCAAGATAAAAATTTTGTAATAAATAATTTTGGTGTATTTATTTTATTTTATTTTATGAATAAAAATAAGAAAAATGGGCATAAAGCCAAATTTTTGTAAAGCCCATGACTTATGTGCAAAAAGAAATAGCACATGAGGCATGGGATGGGCAAAATGCCATTTTCTAAAGCCCAAGGGGTTATATGTAAATGTGTAAGCCTATAAAAGGCAACATGATAATGAAATAAAAATAACAATTCATTCTCCCCAAAAACTAGGGTTTGTGTGCCTCCTCCCTCTTTCTCAAGGGTTTAAAACCCTCTTCTTATTTTTGAATTAAATCAAGAGCTTAACTCTTCCTTTCTCAAATAGTGGTTTTTCACCACAAAACCCACAAAGGGGTGCTCGGATCTCCCATCAAATCTCTGAAAAGGGAGATTTTGAATCTCACTTCCCTTTCCCCCCAAAATCCGGCCAACCGAGAGGAAGGATACCCATCTCCAAAAACCCCACGTTAGGAGGATCCAAGTTTCAAAAAAAGAGCCAAAGATTCCTAGGAGTTTAACTCCTTTCTATTTCTGTTACGAGTTCAACTCCAAAACCCCTTGGGAGTTCAACTTTCCAACCTAGGGGCTATGCCCCTTCCCGCTGGTGTTTTCCGTGGCCGCGTGCCGCGCACGTGACCTGTGGGTGCCCAGCGGGCGCGTGCATGGCACGTGACCCGCGGGAGCTAAAGCGCCCAATGGTCGCGTGCAGCGCACGTGACCCGCGGGCACTAAAGCGCCCACGTGCATGCACGCCCCGCGATCGCGTGCAGCGCACGTGACCGCGGGCGCTAAGCGCCCACGTGCGCCCCACGCGACCCGCTCAGCGCCCACGTGCGCCCCACGCAACCCGCACAGCGCCCATCGGTCGCGTGCAGCGCACGTGACCCACGGGCTCTTCGCGGTCGCGTGCTGCGCACGTGACCCGCTGGCCCCCAGCGCCCACGTGCTGCGCACGTGACCAACGGGCGCCAGGCGCGCACGCGCCAGGCACGTGACCCGTAGGCACCATGCGCCCACGTGCCACGCACGTGTCTTTAAGACGCTCTTCCCCCCATTTTTTATGCACTCCACATCAAAACACGTCCCTCGTTGGGAAATTTTTTCTAATGGGGCGCTGCCCCGCACCCCGCAAGGGGACTGCTAGCACCCTTGACCCCCAGCCCGCTATCCGGGTAGCGGGACCCCCGTAAAACTCTGCGGGGCCCCCGAGATATCCAAAACCTTTTTCAAAACATACGTACACTGCACATTGAGTTCGCATGACCTGTTTGACCCGTTAATCGGAGGTTCTCTCGCTCCAAAGGCGAGCGATAATTAACGGCAGCTTAGTCCGCGGTTGCCGGAGATTCGGATCCCCGCAATCAATAAACCCCAGCTTACCCTAGGCAGGGGGAATCTGTAATGCGCCTGACAAGCGCGCGTGTATTCCCATCTCAATGGGTGACGAAAAACACCCTACAATGGGGAGTCTTCTTTTGAAAGTGACAGCCGGCTCAAACTTGCTTTTGAGCTCCGGGGCCGTTCTGTCATTGGTCAGCTGTGGCTCAGCACTTTGGAGGTTCACAAAGTACCGAGAATCTTCATATCGGACTTCATGCACACCGAACGGCTGGATGTCTCCGTCAATGCGTCTTTCTTCGCCATTTTTAGTATACTTCATGCATTGATGGAGAGTTGACGGAACGATGCCGTAATCGTGGAGCCACGATCGTCCCAAAAGAATTTTATAAGACTTGTCGGCGTCGATCATGTATATCTTAGCTACAGTTTGTAGATCCCCAAATTTGATTGGCAGAGCTATAGAGCCCAGATCTTGCTGACAGTTTTGATTGAAGCCTTGAATGACAATTCTTTCCCTTGACAGGTGTCGGACGTCCATTGACAAACTCTTCAGAGTCCGCAAGCTCATGATGTTCACTGAGAATCCCGTATCGATCAATATGCGATTAATCCTATCTTCGCCACTTACCCAATCACGTAAAGTGGCCGATTATGCTCAGCCGTTCCCAGTAGTAAGTTTTCGTCCTTAAACGTGACTGCGGCGGCATGCAGAGCGTACTGGGCTTCTTTCATATTAATTTTCGCAAAGGGAGCCTGGTACCGCTCGGGATTTTGTAAAGCGTGAATGAGAACATTCCTAAGCTCGTTAGATAGGACCAAGGCATCGTAGATGCTCAGGAGAGACAGAAGCTTCCGGAGATGAGCCAAGACATTGTAGTCCATTGGGAAAGTACTCGAATCTTCATGAGCAAGTTCTCTGCCATCTTCTTCATTAGCGACTTGTTTTTTCTTTCCTTTTAGGGCGTTGTCCTGATTTGGCGGTAGAGCCCCGCCGTTTCTGAGCTGGATTTGGTTGGCCTTTGTGGCGAGCTCCTCGTCCTTTTCGGGAAAACAAAGCTCCTCCTCAGAGTTGCTGCCCAGATGGATAGCGTAGCAGGTCATTAGAGAGATCTCCTCATTGGAGTCTTCTTCTAGCTCCTTCGGAATCTCAGCTGCTTCTACAAGGAAGAACTCTTTCAATTGAATTAGAGTTCTTTCTTTTTGTTCATAGTCTTCGAGAGAATCGATATATTTTTGAATGGTCGATCTCCCTGCAGACTCCTTTTCGCGTCGAGCTATACTTTTCTTCTTCTTGAGTTTTTTGGATTTTGAGCCTGATTGAGCCGAATTGGCGGCTGGAATGGTAGGCTTCTTCTGCCCTTCCCATTCTGTTCTGGGCTATTTCCGAAGTAACTTTAACATCTTCTTCGTCTTATCAGATATGTGCATACTCCACGGAGGATGCGGTGAGTCAGTTTCATTTCTCACGGCAGCGAGTTCAGCTGTCTGCTCCCAGAAAGCTTCAGCTTCTGTGTGTATAAAGTTGGTGGTTGCAACTTAATTGTTCACCAACACACTCTTGGACAGTTCGATCTCTCCAGCCTTGTATTGCTTCTCGACCCAGTCTTTGAATACATAGCAATCCTCGATCGCATGGCTCACTACTCGGTGGTACGGGCAATACAGGGGATTGCCGGTCATTTTTGCTTCTTGATGTCTTTTCGACTCCGGCAATTGTAGACCGTTGTTCAAGGCATCTTTAAATATCTTGCGGACCTTGTCCCTTCTGAAAGAGTAAACCTTGTTCTTTTTCTCCTCTAAGGAAGACCCTTCTCCTTCAAGCAGCGGCTTTCGAGACCGGTTGGTTTTGGAATCGCCTGCCTTTCGCATGTCTTCATTGTCGGACGCATTGAAGACATTGGTACTGCTGGAATTCCCGCTTCTACGGTTGTCGTCCCGCTTAGTTTTCCAAGTTTTGTCTTTCTGAGAGTCCGGAGTAGACTCTTGCTTCGAGCGTTCTAGCATTTGGACTTTCTTGGTTAGCTCTTGAAACGTCTTGAGGCCTGCTGTACACAAGAATGGGACCATCCAATTGCTGAGGTTCCCAATGAGAAGGCTGACGGACTGGTCCTGCTCCAGCGGCGGTTCACACTTGACCGTGAGATTACGCCATCGGGCGATAAAGTCGGTGTTGCTTTCATTCTTCCCCGGCTTGGTTCCCACAAGGTCAGCAATGGAGATTTTATCACTGACACTCATGAACCTTTGCCGAAACAGAGATTCCATTTGCGCAAAGGTAATGACGGACCCATCTGGTATACTCGCGTACCAGTCGAATGCGACACCGGTCATGCTGTTGACAAACTGACGAGAGCGCATCATTGCTCCCTGTATTTCCGCACGATGCTTTAAAGTGGGCGACGTGCTGATTTGCATTTCCCGTCCCGTCAAATCTTCCGAACTTAGGAATGATGTAGCCGCTCGGGAACTCGATCAGATCGTACTATGCGGGATATGGCCGCCTTCTACTGCCAATTTCTTTCTGAGCTTCAGTTTCGCCCACCAATGTTTTAACCTTGCCGGTGACCAAATCCATTATCCGATCTTGTGTTAGCGGGATAGTGCTATCTGGGGCCAAGGCGTTCCCAGAAGCGGAATGTGGCCGGCTTTCGTGCGGCTCGACCAATCTTGGACCCAAAGGGACAGGCATCGGTTGCTTCGGGTTGTCATCACCCGGCTCATGAGTAGAGACTTGTGCTTGATTGGGAGGCGCTCGAGCAATTTGAGCTGTAAGCTGCATCACAACATTCGTTAGGTCGTCAATTTTTGAATAGAGCTTGGCCATCTCTTTATCTTTGCTCATGAGTTGTTTTCGAAGCTATTGAAGCGGCTCTTGCTCCGCGGTCCTGGGGCAGAAAGTCAGCTCTTCCTCGCTGTCCGAGCTTGACTCTACATGGGCTGAGGGGTCTTTCTGTCTATCGGCTTCATCGAGAGGATTTTCCTCATCCGGTGGAGGCGGTTGTTCTTGGGAAGCGGCGACCACATTCAAGCCGGATTGGGCTTGTGATTTGGTGGCCCCATCCTTGCTTTTGCTGCGAAGGTTGTCACTGGGGCGCGTGCCTGCCATATAAACCGTGTGGACAACATATCCAGCCATCATCTCAATATTGGTAGCTGACTTTGTGGACCACCGTCTTGGCCCTTCTGTTTTGATAGCGGACAATCGATTGAAGATGGCTGGCCTGACCGGATTCATTAGTGGTGCTGGCGCTTCCTTTCTGGATTTGCTCCGCTGTTTTCGCGCGGCGCAGAGCGCCTGATAGACTCTTAAAGAGATGGTGTCATGCTTTCTTTTTCGGGGGTGGGACACGTCCCTTTGTGGCATTGTTCGGACCGCTGTCTTCTTGATTCTGGCGGTCATGGCATTTTTTTGAACATACTTCAGAGATTCGAAGGAATTGCTGATTTTTACGGCCGACTCAGCCGTCGTCGCGGCGTAACCCTGCTCTTGGAACCTCACAAGATTCCACACGGTCGAAGTCCTGGCCCTCTTGTTGGCTTGATACCTGAGCCGCTTCTGCCTTAACTATTCTGCTTTAAGCACTTGGCAGACTTCGGCTCTTCAGGAAGACGCCGTAGACCGATTGACAGAGAGGCCAGAGAAGATGCCCGTTCACGCGATTGTCAAGGACACCATCTGAGCTTGCTGGGGCTGCTTTGTGGCCCGTTGGTGTTGACGGCCTTGCCCCCAGTCGGAACAGTGGAGAGCTGTTCGAATACAGATTTGCATTTGGGGTGGGATGCTTTGGCGATCACAACGTTCGGCCTCCTGCCCCTTGAGGTCGATTTGGCCGTTTGGTTTGCCGTGACCTCCGCAAGATGAGCGATTCCGACCGGGTAGATGATGACGGAACCAAATTGACAGGGTGGCTCCTCCCATTGTCGGCTGAGACTGGCAGGGAGAATCACGCGGGACCACGTACGAGATCGGGGCCGCGTCGGAAGCTGAATTCATCTTAGGAGACATCGTCGTTGAAAGTTGATTGCTGCACGAGAAAAAAAACATTATTTCAGTACAAACATCGGCATATATGCTAAATGAGGTCGCATGAACACTTGACCCGAGATATGGGAGGAGAGAAGGGTACCACCGGGCGTGCCAGAATCTGTAGGGTGTTTTTCGTAACCCCATTGAGATGGGAATATGCGTGCGCTTGTCAGGCGTACTACAGATTCCCCCTGCCCAGGGTAGGCGGGGGTTTATTGATTGTGGGGGTCCGAATCTCCGGCAGCCGCGGACTAAGCTGCCGTTAATTACCCCTCGTCGTTGGAGCGAGAGAACCTCTGATTGACGGGTCAAACCAGTCATACGAACTCAACGTGCAGTGTGCGTATATGTTTTGGAAGGGAATTGGATATATCGGGGGCTCGCAGAGTTTTACGGGGGTCCCGCTACCCGGATAGCCGGCTGGGGGTTAAGGGGGCTAGCAGTCCCCTTGCGGGGTGCGGGGCAGCGCCCCGTTAGAAAAAATTTTAACGGGGACAGTGTTGTGGAGTGTGTATGAAAAAAAGGGAAGAACATCGTCCAAAGGACGCGTGGGCGCCAGCGCCTCACATGCCTAGCACGCGGACGCTTGAGCGCTGGGCGCTAGCGCCTCACGTGCCCGGCATGTCGGCGCTTGGGCGTGAGCGCCTCATGTGCTAGGCACGTGGGCCCCGGCGAAAAGAAGGGGCTTTTAGCCCCGGAAATAGGAGTTAAACTCCAAAAGAGGATTTTGAGTGGAGTTAAACTCCAAAAGATTTAGATTTGGAGTTAAACTCCTAAAGGATCTGGATTATGAGTTAAACTCCCTTGAGGATTTGGGTCTTGGAGTTGAACTCCCCAAAGATCTTCAGAGCTTCTCTCTCTTAAGCCTTGGATCTTTTCCAAAGTGGGATTTTCGGAGATGGGTCTCCTTCCTCCTTTTTGTTGGCCGAATCTTGGAAGAAAGGGGGGTGAGATTCAAAATCTCCTCTTTTTGAGATCTAATGGAAGATCTGAGTTCTCCTTCAAGGGTTTCATTGTGAAAAACTATTTATTTTTAGAAAAGGAAGAGTTAAACTCTTGATTTAATTCAAAAAGGAGAAGAAGGTTTTAGAAACTTGAGAATCTAGAAGGAGGCACATACCCTAATTTTTTGAGAGAGAGAAAAAGTTGAGATATTTTCATCATTTTTGTCTTTGTAGGCTACAAACTTTACATATAGCCTCTTGGGCTTTACAAAATGGCATTTTGCCCATCCCATGCCTCATGTGCTCATTTTTTTTGCAAATGAGCCATGGGTTTTTACAAAAATTTGGCTTTATGCCCATTTTTCTTACATTTGTTGATAAAAAAAATACACCAAAATTATTTATTACAAAATTTTTATTTTGGCAGGGGGGCCGGCCGCTTCATGTTCGGGCTCGACTCGGGTATGGACCCACTTGAACTGGGCTTGGGCCCACTTGGCTTGGGGTTGACTTTGATTTTGACTTGGTCAACATGCGTGTAAATTTTGACCCCAACACATAATAATTTTTCACCTTTTAAACATCAATAATATCCTCAAAATATAACACCAGACCCAAAATCACATTTTTAATTACATATCAAATCCTTATAGGCTTATACTAGTCTCGACTTATTAAATATATATACAAGCCTTTAAACATCTCTTTATCACAAAAACATATAGAGTAAAATCTTTCAAACTTCTTATCACAAAAATATATAAAGTAAAATCATACCCTTGCAGTGCCTTACTTATAAAACTTGTCTCAAATGCTTTCTGTCCAATTCCTTAAAAAAACAACGGTGTGATTCGATGAGTTCACATTTTAACAAGTACTCAACAAGCTCGTATAAACTAGGTTTTATATGTATAAATAATAAACTCTTCTACTTGCATGGAATTCTTTAATCCTTACAATAAAAATACTATGCTTTAAATGTTAGATATCGGTGGTGTCGGTCCAAGCATTTTGATATCGGGTATCGGAAAAATTTCGGTGATATTTGCTATATATCGGTTTTACAGTTTTGTATTATAAATGACATTAGCATAACTTATGTTTTAGACAAAAATGTCATTATTATAACTTAATATAAATTGTTAGTTCTATTAAATAAATTTATTCCTCAATAGTTCAATAATATAGCGGTCACCTATTAAGCAAATGGTCGTATGTTCGAACTCGAAAGCCCTTATCGACAACCTGGCGTTGTTATCGAAGTCGAACTCCAAATCAACGCCATTTAAGATCTGAAGTCGAACTCGAAACCTTTGTCGACGAGGGCCGTCTTGAGTTGAGAGGAAGAGGACGAGGATAAGTCGAGTTTGAGTCGATGAGGATCGCCTTCGTTGATGGTTGAGCCGTCTTTTTTTGAGGAATCGATTTGTGCCTATGAGTGGATCTGATCGGAGAAATAGAGATAATTACAAAACAGGTAGAGTAAGTTGAGACACAAAAAAAATCCTATAATAAATGGTTTTGGCAAGCAAACTGAAATTTCACTCGATATCTGAAAATTTCGCTGACACGGATATTTCGGCCGATACGCAGAAATTTCGGCCGACATATTCTCAATTTCGGGAAAAAATAATTTTATAACTTTGTGTCGATTACAAACCAAAATCGAAATTTCGAAGATATATATCGGTTTTCGGCCGACATTTAAAACACTGAAAGTACCATGACTCATAATTTTGTGAAAAGATGTCATTTGCTTCAGTAAAATCATATGCTTTTGATAATTCATGTCAAGCAAAAAGATACTTTCATATGCAAAACCAACAATGCTATTATATAATCAGAGTTTAGTTCCTAATAACATAGTTATCATGAAATGCGGTTATTAAAGTAGTATATCATATTGTCAATTATCGGACAAATTGCATGAAAACATGTGTAGAATTATCGATATTTAAAACGTTTTTCTTTAATATTGACTAGTTTCGATGGCAGATATCATTATGCTAAATCCGTTTTATATTAGTACAATATTTGAAAACTTTTCTGATATCATTAATATGAAAATCAATCCTTTGTCTATAATATGAACACTTGTCGGTTAAACCATGTTATTGTTATGAGTTCTAGTATATCATTTATATCAAAACCTTTTACATAACTAATATCATTTGTTCCGACTCGTATCATAATAATATCTTTTGTCAGAAAATCATATAACTATTAGCCATTGGTCATGTAATCATATCATCGTTTCGTCATATCATCACCTGTCATTAATCACTTGTATTTATGGACATCTCCGGTGAATTGCGCCATTGTGGAATCGATATTGGGATTCTAGAGGTGGCCCTACGGATTCAAGAAGTGGCTCTGACTGCCGTGGTGTGACTCTTAGTTCCGTATACGATAGCATCTACCGTCAAATCAAGAATTCAGATGAAAGTGTACTAACTAACTCCAGAGAGGGTGGATAGGGTTTTACAATATGATATGTTCGAAAATGTAAATTGCTATATATTCAAATTATAAATATAATCCACCATAATGATATGATAATCAATTTAATTTAGATAAAAACAGTAAAATAAAGTAGGACGATAAAAGAAAGCAAATCGAGACACGTCGATATTAGAATGGTTTGATGTCCTTTGTCTAATACACTATTTAAAGGCTCCTATCTTTAGAACTTTTCACTTTCATTATAACTCTTCTTAAAGAGCGGAGAAACCCTTACATGCACATCGTTTTACCGAGTAGTGAAACGCCCTTACACCTCCTTTTCATGGATAGCGGATTACCCTACAACGGTTTAGTACTTCTTTCTAAATCATTTGAGAGACAATGAAGCACCTACAATTTTTTTATAGGATCTTGAAATTGTTGAGCCTAGGAGATTACTTGAAAAATAATTTGAGCAAGTGAGGTTCTATCAAAACAAGAATAAAAATATGGTATTTATAGATAAGATATAGAATATTTTGACTTGAATCCAACGACCATATGCTAAAATGTCATTAAAATGCTATAGATAAGAAAAATCTAAACATATGTTTGAAAAGTCAACGGAATTTTTTATTTATTAAAATCAGTGATTTATAATATTAACCAAGCCCACAAAATGTCTAAACAGTAGGTATATTGTTTAATAGATAATGATAAAAACTAATCAAAAATTAATTTAATACTATGTAATGATTATAAAAAATGTTTTTTAGACTCAAAACTATTTTTATCAATATAAGATAAAATATAAAAAATTTAAATGTGCGTTTTCTGAAGCTCATTAAATTTTAATCCTTTTACATCAAGGTTATAAAGAAATGAATAAAAAATAAAACCCCAAAAAGCTAACTATACACCGAGTCGATATTTGAGTCTTGTTCTTCCATTGGCTTTAAACTTGAAGTTGAAATTTGGTATCGTGAAGTCCGAACATTGACCTCCACTCATCTTTGGCCCTTCGTCCCCCATTTAATGTTCAATGTTATATAAATGCCGCAAAATGATTAGCTTAAAGATAGAACTATATGTTTGACAATAATAAAAAATAATCCTTGATGAGTTTATGGGTTTATCAAAAGTAAACCGGGCCGGGTTTATGGTTTTATCAAAGTTAAATTTATTTTCAGCAATAAAAAATAAGCTAGGTCAGTTTATGGTTTTATGATAATTTGTCAATAATTAAAAAAGGGCAGATTGTTAGATTTATCCCGGTTTATTTTTTATTCTTGCCAAACATATTGTTCCATGTTCAAGCTAACCATTGTACAAAATTTATATAACATGAAACATTAAATGCAAAACGAAGAACTAAGCTTAAAATGTCAAATCCAAAGAAAATTGGAGGTCAATGTTTGAACTTCATGTATCAAAATTTCAAGATCAAGTTTGATGCCAATGGAAGAACAAGACTTAAAGATTGACATGAGTTATAGTTAGATTTTTGTTTTTTATTCATTTCTTTAAGGCCTTAATGTAAAAGGGTTAGGATTTAATGAGCTTGAGAAAATACATTTAAATTTTCATATTTTATCTTATATTGATTAAATTAGTTTTGGATCAATTTTTTTTACCATCATTAAAAAGTATTAAATTAATATTTTTAGTAATTACTTTATAAGATAATTTCCAATGTCATTCTATTTAATTGAATTAGCTAGTCTTATTTATAATTCCCGCTAGTTTTCAATAGTTTACATGGATGACCTAGTCATCTCAGTTAACTCATTGGACTTTTTTCTTAGTCCATTAAATGCCAACATGATATAACTCAATTTTATCCATATTTATTAAAAATTTATTTGGATATATGTTTGTACCATTATCTATTAAACAATGCGCCTACTGATTAGGTAATTTTTTGCCTAGTTTAATATTATAAATCACTCATTTTCAAATTTCTTTATCTTTGGTTTTTAAACCGTGTTTAGATTTTTCATACTTAATCTATGACATTTTAATAGCTGTTTAATTAATGACAAATTTTGGCTACATATTTTTCCATATGGCCGTTGGGTCCAAATTTTAAAATTAAAAATATTTTTTTATGTTATCTATATATGCCACATTTTTGCTCTTAATATTGAGAGAATCTTGCTTAAATTATTTTTTAAAGCAACCTTTCGAGCTCATCAATTTCAAAACTATATAGAAGAATTGTATGCACTTTATTATCTCACATGTTTTAGAGAGAACTACTAAGCCATTGATGGAATGATCTACTACTCGTGAAAAGGTGTAAAGGTGTTCCACTACCCGACGAAACGAGATGCATGTAAAGGTTTCTCTATCTGGTTAAAGGAGAGACATAATTAAAAGAAAAGTTCTAAAGATGAAGAATTTTAGATAGTGGATTAGACGAAGGGTGTCAGACCACTCTATTCAGTTGATTTCTTTTAGCTCCCTATTTTATTTTACTGTTTATTCTATTTGACTTAAATTGCTATCATATCATTGTGGTTGGATTGTTATTATAATTCAAATATATAGCAATTTATATATTTTTGAATATCTTATATTGTAAAACCCTATTCACTCTCTAGGATTAGCTTGTACACTTTTATTTGATCAAAACTATAACGGGATGAGTCCAACACTAGTCATACCAACATGGGTCCAGTAAAGAGCAATCCAGTTGGTTAGGGTCTATATAAATATTTCATTCAAAAAACACACACAATACCGTCAACAAATAGTTCGTAAAGAAAGATCGGTAATTTATGTTTATAGATCTTAAATATATTTGTTATATAATCTAGTCAAGTATATCAAATCTTCTTATACAAAACTTTATAATTTCTAAAGCAAGCACGTAGCTGCAATTTCACAAAGCAAGTATAATGTAAATTCTATATAATACAGAGACTGACATAATTCCTTAGATTAATTAATCTTTACATGAAACTAATTTCAAGAATAATTTACCAATATCGATAATGCAAATAATTTGTCTCATAAATATGTTTTAAGATCCTATAAACCAAGTATCTTAAAATTCTTAAATGAAAACCAACAATATCATCTATTTAATCTAACTATTTCAAAATTCTCTAAAATTCCATGTACATAATTAATCACTTTGTTTAGACAATTACAATTTCATGAAACCTAATTCAAACGTCATGAAGCAAACATATCATTTTATATAGAAGAATAACAAAATCCCTAGATTTTAAGGTTTGAAGAATACTTACATAGGGCTTGAGACCTTCCCCAATTTTTCTTCAATTTCTCTGTACTTTTTTTCTTTTATTTTCTTCTCCTTTCTTTCTTTTTTCTTTCTTCCCCTTCTCTTTCTCTTATTTTTCTCTTCTCTTTCATTCTCATGGAGTGAGGGATACTTCTCACCCCACCGCGTCAATCCTTCTCTAATTCATGTGGGCCCCACGCATCCCCACCTCTTCAATTCCATCTTTTTTTTTAAACAAAGAACCTCCTTCACTTCCTTTTATTCATATCCATTCAATTATAATTTCTTTTCTATTTCTTGTACACAAAGTCCATCCACCTTGATACTATTTATCTTCTCAAATATTTTCTATTTCAGAAAACTCCCCTCATGATATTATATTCCTTAATATCTTATTTAATAGCTGTAACAATTCCTATAAAATTCGTACAAGCTTTCATCAATTCATATTGTTATAAATTACATATATCAATCACGCCAATAGATATTTCGACAATGGAAATTCAATGCAATTCTTCAAATTGGAGCCGGGGTGTTACGTAGGTTTCTATAGGTTTCCTCATGTGGCTAAAGGTTAACAGTATCACTCTGCTACTGCTTGAATACTGTAACAGTGACAAGAGCTTCTGGTCTTTTATTGTTCTGCTAGCTGCTAAAATTTACATTTTTTGCCAACTAAAGTTTGCAGTTTTATTCTAAAGTTGCATGCTGTCAATTATTTTGGTTAATTTTAACTTCTTTGTGGATTCTAGGACAGCGAAATCTCTCCAAGTCCTCTATCCTAGTTGTTGGAGCTGGAGGGTTGGGGTCCCCTGTAGCTATGTATCTTGCTGCTTGTGGTGTTGGTATTTTCTTATCCTCTATAATACAAGTTATTTTATGTACTTTCTATGGAACTTGGTGACATCTCTCTTGAGTTTCTTCCAATTTTGTAATGAATAACAAGTATAACATACACGTTTCCTCCAAAAACTCAATTTGAATTTTACATTACATTTTAGTACTTGTTAAAAATCATTCTTCCATAAATTTTGTAGCCAGACTCTTAAAAAATGGTTTGAAAAGCCAACTTTTGTTTAATTAGTAAGCAAGCTTGGCTATATTAAATGGTGTGTATCTACTTTTATTTTTCAGATGCATTCTTTTACTGTTTTTATTTTTCTCCTTGTAGGTTGCTTAGGTATCATTGATAATGACAAAGTTGAGCTTAATAACCTTCACCGACAGGTTCGCAAATGTTTATTTATTTTATTTTATGTATTTTATTTGTGTCTAACTTGTTGCGGGCATATAATCCTCCCTATTCTTTGTCACTTGCTACTTCTTGGTAAGTGCCTTCTATTCAATAAGTCTGAGTTTGATCCCATGTTACTACATATACTTTCTTTACTTAATTTCTTCTGGAAAGGTTGGAGTTATGATTGTGGGCGGATTGTGAATTCACCGTCCAAAAATGTGAACTTACTGTCCAAAAATGTGAATTCACACTTGCATCATCCAGACAGATATATTATACTGTGTATAATTTTTGCCGAGCATTGATTATTTGCATCAGTTAAATTATAATCAGTCCTTTCTTTTTGGCTTGTTCTGATCTTTTGTATTCCTCCTGTTTCAAATAAGATCATCCACACAGAGGCTTACGTGGGCGAATCAAAAGTGAAGTCAGCTGCTGCTTCCTGTCATGCGTATGAGATTAATCATTTCCTATATTACTCAGTTCCTTTCATCAATACTGCATAATATTATGTTCCAGTTTTCGCCTGATATTACTGTCATAATTCAGGATTAACTCTTCTGTTAAGTTGGTTGAATATAATGAAGGTTTACGTGCAGAGAATGCTTTGGATATCGTCAGAAAGTATCCTTTATTAAATTGAAATGCAGACTCTTGGCTTTTGTGAAGTTTCAAATTGCTGTTATTATTAAATATCTGTTGGTGTTAAAACATGTTTCCGAGACTACTAATATCATTCTAGATATGACGTAGTTGTTGATGCAACAGACAATCTTCCGAGTCGGTACATGATTAGTGATTGCTGTGTTCTGCTGGACAAGGTAAGTACATCGAGTAGGTTGATAAGTAGTTAGTATTTTCAGGTTGAAGGCTAATAGATGTTAGAATCCTCTTCATGCAAAATTGGATTTGGTATGAGTAAATAGTTTAAATGCATGCGATATTCAGGTTGTTTGCTATTTTTGTTAGAAAAAATTATTATCGGGCTTATATCATTTTGAATGGTCTAGATATGGGTACATTACATTAAACAATATTGAACTTTTCCTTGAAAAAAACGAATCTCCCTAATCTTCAAAACTTACATTAAGTATCATTGAACGATTAAAAAGTACATTAAAAATTGTATAAAACACCATCTTGCACTAAACTCCATGATAGTGGTGGTATATGATTTTTTATTTATTTACTGCTACATGTTTTCTATACGATTTTCCCGTTTAGTAATATATGTTTAACCATTCACCGACTGATTTCCTTGTAAACCATGCAGCCTCTTATATCTGGTGCAGCACTAGGCTTGGAAGGGCAGGTAGAATATTTTTGGAAACATTTGAAATTTGGAATTATCATTTTAAGAGACTACCATTTATTCTGTAAACGATTTCTCCAAAAAAGGCTTTATTATCATGAAGTCAATAATATTTGTAAGTAAACCCATGTGCTGCAGCTCACTGTGTATCATCACAATGGTGGTCCATGTTATCGTTGCCTTTTCCCGACGCCTCCACCTACCACGGCATGCCAGAGATGTTCTGATAGCGGTGTACTTGGGGTAGGTAAGTTAAGTAGAATACAGCTTTCCAATCTTCTTGGAAAGCCATCTTAAATGCGACTATGGGTTAATTTATTTTTACATTCCTTTGATGAACATTTTAAAATTATTTCAATGTCTTCATCATTATTTTTCTTATAATTCCATGATGTATGCTGAATTAGCATCACTTTTATTTTTTCAGTCTTCATAGAGAAATTCCCCAAGTTGTGTTTGCATCAATTATAGATGATCAATGGTGCTTTTGTACATAATCAGTTAATTCTGCAGTAGGATCCTAAAGGGGAATAGACCGTCAATTTGCAAAATGTTCTAATAAAAAAATTTCAAATTTTTTGAAAGAAGGTGATTGGTTGGCATTAAGGATGTTCGTGACTTCGAGAGCAAGTTATGTTGTTGATAGGCAAAATAAGCTATTGTGGATTTTAGGCATTCTTGGTCACAAGAAAAGTGGCACCGAGAGAAATTTGGGTTTATTTGAAGATAGTGCTTTTGCATCAACCATGCATTGGTTACAAAGTTTTCATGACAACTTGTAATCATTCTTGTCTAAGCCTTTAACATCGAAATGCCTTTAGCTATGAAGCAAAGCTCCATTGAAGATTGTGGCAATATTTAAGAACTGATTATTGGCTTGATGCCAAGCTGCTTAATTTTTCTATGAAGACTGCCATCATCTTAAACAATCAAAGATGAAAATTGCAAATGACGCTAATAAATAATAATGGAGCATATCAGAGCCATTGAAGTTCACACTGACTTGTTCTAATCTATTAGACCAATGCTATTGAATGTACATTTCTACGTGTACTTTATCTTAATATAATATCACAAACAACTTTTCAATGCCGACATATATTGGTGTAGCTCAATCATACTACAGGTCTTGCAATGTCCCAGATAGAACGACAAAAATAACTTGGTGAATGTTCCTCCAAAGTGTCTAACAGTGATGTCAATGACTGATATCTTCATATGCATGATAGATTAGCCTATCTGTGACATTCAAGTAATCATGGGGTGCTAGTTATGTAGATTGACAATTCATGATAAGTTTGTTCTGTCACCAATGCTTGCCCAATGCTTGCTTTAACTTGCTTGGTTTCTCTGCTGGTAGTCTGTTTTTAATAGTTTCGTGCACACACTTGCATAGAATTCTAATTGTCAAAATTCTATTTTACATAGGAGTTTTAATAGCATTAGGGAAAACATCGTATGTGCTTAAAGGCCATATTTTCTAATTTTGTTCGACATGCATGTAAAGAAAATTTACGAGACTGCGAGTAAGTTCAGAGAACTGTATGAAATTGTTCAATACCAATATCTCTGATTGTTTGCTATTTATTGTACTTTTAAATCTCGAGCTGATGTCACATGAGTTGTGTGATTGCCCACATGCACACTTGCACATTGATATGCTCACAATATACTTATATCACCACCACCACCACCATTCTTAATGTTAGCAGCAGCAGCATAGCTATTATCATATATTATATTTTGAACTTGGTGATTTCTTTAGACATGTGCTATCTTTATGAATCCTAAGTTCCAGTTTTTATTGTTTGATTAGTTCCCGGTGTGATTGGTTGTCTTCAAGCTCTAGAGGCAATCAAGGTTGCCAGTGCTATCGGTGAACCTCTCTCTGGGAGAATGCTTCTTTTTGATGCCTTATCTTCTCGAATTCGGATTGTACGACACTAACTCTTTCTCATTTTCATATTACTTTTGTGCACTATGCCTTTGTTTTACCCATTTTTCTGGTTACTAATGATCTTAGCCATCTTTATGGGATACATGCCAATGTAGTTAAGCATTGTATAAAATTATTGAACCATCCACAGAAGCCATATGACCCATATCCGTTCCGAGGAAAGTTCTATTTCATTTCTTGCATTTGATTACTGATGCCACCTAAACTCTCTCCATTTTAAGGCACACTATATTTTTAATGGAAGTTTCGACAGAACCAAAAAATTCAATCTAGCTGATGTATTGCATGAATTGTATATTAACTAGTATTTTTATGCGTGCAATGCAGGTATGTGTATAAATTTATGTGAAAAAATCGATTTTTCTAAACAAAATAAAACTATCAACATAGTAATTATATCTAAAACCAATCATTTTTGTTTGCTTGAGAAGATTTTTAAGAAAGCAAGATTTATTATAAATATTTATCTGAAAATTCAATAATCTCAGGAACCGAGTGTTCAAAACAGATCAAGAATTAACAGTCCACATTGAACAATCTTTTGGGATGCATTTAGAATGCGTTTGGTTCCTTTTAAGAAAGCATATATCATATTCATTCTTGTTTCCACATCACAATTTCTTCTTTTTTTAAAATTAGAAGTACAATTGTGAGATAATTTATCTGCTGGTAGCAATCAAAACGACTCCGCCTGCAATTTTCATCTGAATTCTTGTACCCTGGCATTCTTTTTAGCCTGCCTCATATGAACACATAAATCGCATGCTGGTACATGCCAAAATTGCTTGATAACCATTTTGGTTTTGAAAATTCACATTTGAATGGTATTTTAATGGAAATTTCTGTGTTGTATTATTTTCTACTTGTTTCATCTTTAAGATGATAATTGGTGTTATTCTCATCTAGAATCTTTGCACAGAATATGCACATATACATATGTTAGACTATGAAAAGATGCTTCAGAAGAATTTAAGTTAATAAAGATTGTAAAATGATTGTTATATGCGATTTGTAAAGACTAGTGAAAATTTAAACAGTTAGAAAAAAGTAAAATGTTATTTTCCCCGTAAAAAAAATGAAAATATAGTTTATTGTTCGTCACGTTTCATGCTTAGAATCAAATTGTGATTTCAGCTTGAGATCCATTTCTTTTATTTTTTTTCCTCGAATCCTTTTTTTTTTTTGAGTTAAAATAGTGGAGATATTCATGCCTAACATAGTCCATTTTTTTTTTTACAGGTTAAGATTAGGGGAAGGTCATCGCATTGTGTAGCTTGTGGAGAAAACCCTGCTTTCACCCATGAAAATTTTCGCAGTTTTGATTATGAGAGTTTCACCCAATCTCCAATGTCCGATGCGGTAATTTCTTCCTTTATTTTAGCAACTTTTATACATCTGTACTCCTTTATTATCTAAGTTTTCCCCTCATTAGAAATATGAATCTGTTCTTGCCTTGAAACATGGATTTTATGGTGTCATGAACCTTAGTGCTTATATATCCTTTTTGAGCATCAGCACAAGTTGCATGTCTTGCTTAATCTTGAACTGATTACAGTGATCTTGATACATGATGCCCTGCTCTCCGTTTAAATTTTCTTTTTCCTGAGTCTAGCTGAATTTGGAGGATGCCATCTGCTCAGCCAAGTTTATGGCAAAAACCCTTCTGTTTATATTTTTAGGGCCCAATTGACAGCGGTTCATGACTCTTTCAATTTTTTTGTGGAATTTTTCTTTATACCATTTTTAAGGGGAAATCACTTAGATGACGACGACGATGAATGAAGAGTATAAAACGAAGGTTTATTGCACAAAACTCCCTAAGAGATTTAGTAGCGCAAGCACCCCTCTGCAGAATGACCAAAAACCTTCAACACTCAAATTCTACCTAAACAACACAAAAACTAGTTCTAATACTTTATTTTATGCTCTTTGGAACTTTGCTTCAGAGTTGTACCCTACCTTATGGGAAAAGGCCTTGGCAATTATATTAAACTCGCAACTTGTAAGGTATGGTTGGATACAAAAGCTCACCCATAAGGGTGGAAGGAAAATTCGGATACAACCAAAAACCAAATGTTAATTCGCAGCTGCATGTTTCACAATGTTGTGTGTGACCTTATTTTGCATTCTAGGTGCTTATCATACTCTACTATTAGTTGCACTCTAGGTGCATATCATACTCTACTATTAGAATTTGCAAGTAAGGCTCTGCACTCATGAACTATGTGAGCAACTCTCTAATGTGGAATTAAGCATACTCCTATCCAAGAAACCACCATTTTTGCTTCGCTCTCCACAATAACTATTGAATTGGATATTCGAGGACCCCTCAAAATGCCCATCTTGATAGCTATATCTTCTGCATATTTGGGCCTTGAATCACTAGCCTAGATGGTGATGATGAATCAAGACTGATTGAAAGAGGGTTTGTAATTGCACGAAACCCCTGAGAGATTTATTAAGACCAAGCCACCCTTGTGCATTAACCATACCCTAAAATGCACTCAAATTCCGCTCTAAACGATATACAAAAACAAGTTCCAAAGTTAAATTAGACATTCATTCTTATGTAACATCATATAGAAACTAGTTTGAAAAGTGTTTGCGCTAATAATTCTCTTGAGGGGTTATAAGTGCGCTGTACACAGTACACCATAGTGATATATTTTTTTAAAAATAAAACTGATCGACCCTAAAATGGAATTCTTAATCTTCTTATAATAATTTTGTTTGTATTTTGCAGTCAAGCCCGAAGCTGAGCCTGATACCAGAAAGTGCCCGAATCACTAGCAAAGACTACAAAAGCTTATCAGACAAGGGCGAACCACACGTATTGCTCGATGTGCGCCCTGCTCACCACTTCAAGATAACATCAATTCCTGAGTCCATCAACATTCCATTACAAACACTCCAGGAGAAACTATCTACATTGGATTTGGCATTAAAAGAAGCCAAGCAAACCTCAAGCAAACCTGTGGCTTTGTATGTGGTTTGTCGAAGAGGGAATGATTCGCAAAGGGCTGTTCAGTTTCTTGTCGAAAATGGTTTTTATTCTGCGAAAGACATTGCTGGGGGTTTAGAGTCTTGGGCTAAAGACGTGGATCCTATGTTTCCTATATATTAGCCAGTTATATTCATTTGTATTATTAGTCTCTATAACTTAATCTAGAGTGTGGCTGCTAAACATCTAGAACCTCAATATGTTTTTGTATCGAGTATTATACGTAATTTGTCTTGGACATTTTTCACGAAAAATATTAGTTCTAAAAGATTGGCCGTGATAATTATTGATCCATTTTCTTGGTTTAGTTGCACAAACTACCCCCATGTAGCACCTATACTCTCTAGGTTGATTTATTAGCGCAAACTTCTTTTCTCAACAACCTAAACCCTTGAAAATACTTAAACCCAACTCCAAACTAGATGATTGTCTTATTTAACTTTAGAACTTGTATGTGTTGTGTAGAGTAGAACTAGAGAGTTTATAAAGGTTATCGTCGATGAACAAAGGGGTGTTGATGAACAAAGGGGTGTTTGCTTGCGTTAATAAATCACTTTCTTTTAAGTGTTGTACCGTAACTGCAGCTAGGTTTGTGCAATCTCTCTCTCTCTCTCTCTCTCTCTTCTCAATACTAAGTTGTGTACCATTGAGAGATGCAGGGGTTCAACAGGATACGAGAAAACCTCCTTTCTAACTCGGTCAAAAAATCGACTCTCAATAGCTTTCTTTTGTGTTTGGATCTGGATTGGCTTTGTTCCTTTTGCTCATCACGGCCTAAAGTATATATACAGCAATTTTTATATGATATAAATATTCTTTGAATGTTGTTTTGGTTATGAAAATTGTTCTATCATCGGTAAACTTATCTATTTGTGATCCTTTGATGTAAGTGCAAAAAGAATTGAAATCACATAATTTTTTATGTATGCGTATCTTAGAATATGCTGATCAAAATGAAGTATTCCGATCATTAAAGAATTGATAGATTGTTGATTCTTTGATAGACGAAGACAGAAATTCTCTACTATGCTCACATTTCTCATGTACATATTAAGATTACTCAGCTATTACATTGAATCAGAGCTATTAAGGAGAAAATACCTCTTTGCCTGCCGTGTTGTTTTTCTGAGCTCCCACATCTTTTGCTCATCGATGCATCTCGATATCATTTTAGCATTATTTGAACATTTATTTTGTAGACATATGTACATGTGCCAAATGCTATATAATTTTCATTTGATGAAAATATTGAGCCATAGCTCGCCTGATGTGGCTATATTGATTGAGTTTTTATTCTAATGTTTAAGTTCTTTTTCTTGTTCTTGTTTTTATTTCTATTTTAATGTCTCATATAACTGGCCATATTATTGCATAAAATTATAGAAAAGGATCTGATTGGCCAAAGTTAAATCATTAATAGCTATTTATTTCATTCTCTGGGCTATAAAAATTAACTGGAATATTAAAATTAAAATATATACACTAGATATATATAATACAAATCATTAATGGATAGATTAGTGCGAGGTCTACCACAAGTTGGATATAATCCACTTATTATTGAAAGTTGATCTGCAATTTACAACTTAAATTAATCATAACACATTTTATATCAAAACGTGACATTGTGATTGATTTATTTACTAGCATGATGCACCCTATTCTCTTGGTGTATTTCTGCATGCCATTCTGTCTGTGTCATATCATGTCAGCTCTGTATAAATATATAGATAGACATATATGAAAATATATAAACGCGACTCTTCGAAAAATAAGGTTGTTTGGATGAATCGGCCGAGTATAAGTGCATCACCTGCCTTAGGCCTGTTTGGTTGCAGGATTATTTGGGATTTGGATTGTGGAATCCTAGGATTCCACAATTTTGTGTTTGGCTGGTGAATTTGGATTTCTAGGATTCCTTTGTTTTTATGGGAGGGGGCCACCACAAAACATGGATTCTTGAATCCTAAAATTTTTTAAGGATCTGCAAGAATTAGGCATTATTTATTGTACTTTTAGATGGGACCTGTGGTACTTTATTTATTTAATAATCCTCTCTCTATCTATCTCCCTCTAAAATCCTCAAATCCAAATCCCACTTTCTTTTCACCAACCAAACAAAAATTACAAGGATCTACAAATTCAATACTAGAAATCCAAAACCAACCAAACAACAAATTACCAAATCCAGAAATTTTCAACCGTACTGTTTTGAAATCCAAATTTCTAAATCCTACAACCAAACAGACCCTAAAGCAAGCTAGCTGAAACTAATTTATGTCAACAAAAAAAATTTTTAAAATCCTCATGTTGTAAGGGTAAAAATTTAATTAACTAAGCATGTGAAATGCACGCTCACATTATTAGATATTTCATTACACGAAGTATAAGCATAGTTTAATTGTTTTAAATGATGGGAGATCCCAGCTGTTGTTTTCTTTCATCTAAACGTTCGAAGATGTAGATTATTTCAGAGGATGAAGAAAATTTCTTCTTGTTAAATTTTTTCAGAAAACAAAAATTTCAAAAGTCGCGCATGGACTCTTGGGTTCTAAATATAATAGTAGAGATATTTACCAGTCCATTTATTTTAATCACCTCTTAGTTGCAAAAACTGACTTTTAATACGAAACCAAGGTTGACAACCCGGTTTCATGTCCCAGACATCCCAGGGGTCACTATGAAGCCAATAAAAAGTCTTTTAGATGACATTATTTTGTTATCAAATCTCAGCCCCAACTTAGTTATAACTATTATTCCAAAGGTGTAGCATGATGGGAGGTTGTGATTGGTGAGGAACTTGTGGGGTTGCATCCTGGAGATGAGATTTCCCATGCCGCAGAAACTGCTACGTTGTAGGAGTCAATCCCAGGTAATTTTAATCAAAAAATTTAGAGATGGAAGTAAAAATTCTTTGATATCCAAAATACTGGTTATTTGATTTGTAAATTATATGTAATTTCGGTCGATAATATTAGTATTAAAGAAGTGACGAACAACGCATGGCTTGTCGGAAGACGAAGACGGCGAGAGCTCCCGTCGGCCAGCGTTGGTTGCGGATGACTGGCCAGAGGCTCGACGACAAGTCACCAATTCGTCTGTGGTGGATCAACGGATGTCAACAACGGCAACGGCGACTGATCATCGGCGACTGCGACCAATCAGCAATGGTGACACTCTGTCAACGATCGACGGAGGCGGGTCGTCATGTGGCGGCGGCGGCGGCGGCTGGAGGATTGACGGCGGCGGGGGCGATAGGGTTTAGAAATTTGACGAGTTAGGCAACCAGCTGAACCTACTAGCCTCTCCAACTCGCCTAGCCGATTCACAAGATGAGTCGAGTCAGGTTTGACGAGTTAGGCGAGTTACTCGCCTAACTTTGTATGCTTTTTAAAAGAAAAAGCTTAATAAAAAGGCAAATAAATAAACTAAAAATGAAAGATGTTAGTAAAAATTAGCCGTTACGAAGACGAGTTGAAGCGAGGCGATGCAATGCGAGTTGCCTCGGTCAAAACATGCCATTACTAGCCATGAAGGGGAAATTCTAAGCGAGTCGATACGATTTCGAGGCGAATCCGATCGTTGGATGGGGTAAACGAGACGAGTCGAGATGAGACGACTCATATTTAGTCGTTGGGATTCGTAATGACAGGTTAAACGAGTCAACTCGACGAGCAAGGCGAGACGAGGCCAATTGCAGCGAGTCAACATTTGGTATTTTGGGAATTTGCTCGTCTTGCCAACTCGTTTAGGATAAGGCGGGTCAACTCGTCAAATCATCCACGTCATCAACGAGGCGAGTCAACTCGCTTCATGGCGAGATGAAACAAGACGAGTAAACGAATCCTCATCTCATTTGCCAGGCCTATCCACATCTACAAGCACGCATCTTATCATTGCTAGCTTGCATGTTTAATATTTAATTATCGGCTAAAGTTCACTAAACCCCCAATTCGTTTGGCTGTATCCCATAAACCCTTCCCTCAAAGTTTGATTAATGCTGATGATGCTCGATACCGAGGATTCCCTAGATCATGACATGTAGCGGATGACGTGTCTCAGAGCTTACAAAAGAGGATCAAGAACGATACATTGGAAGCATACCCCGGGCCTCTGTCCCAAGAATGTTCCCGACCTTCGGTAGCCTTCCGAATCAGTCCTACGCTCGCCTTACAAACAACCATCGCCTCGCCTCCGAGTCCTCCCACATGCTGAGTTCCCTCAGCCCTCCAGCTCGCCTCCGAGCTATCACATATCCAAGATCCCTCGGCCTCCCGCTCGTTCCCGAGCCTCCCGCTGAGCTTATATTCCTCGGTCTCATCGGCCGACCCACAGCACCGATCACAGGCGTCTCCGCTATGGCCCCGCGAATCTCGCCAGTCGCGAGATATCCGCCGCCCATGATCCCGCGTTCTACGCCATCGCGTTCCCCCATTAACGAGCATATCTCGTCATTGATGGGGGATCCCGACTTTCACGCGGGCGTAACGCCAGGGGCGTAACGACTGGCGTGAATCTCGCGCCCACCTGCCCATGGCTGCCACTATATAAACCCCTCTCTCAGACGACTCAGGTAAGGCAATTTCACCCCAATAGGCCGCTACTCTGCCCATTTAGCACGTCTAACTTGATCTTCGGAGGGTCCTCGGTGGCACAACCACCCCGGGACTTCCTTACAGGTAGCTCAGCTTCAACCACTTCAAGCCCATTGAGATCTGCACGCTTCAGGAGGCAACCTCCCAACTCAATCTCAACCGCTCGTCTCCACACGCTGCAGATCAATGGAAGGTAACATCTGAAGGAGATCCAGATATCCATCAGTTGGCACCGTCTGTGGGAAACACTAATTCCACTCAACGAAAGTTCACCTTCCGATCTCAACCTCATGGCGAGCGATCATCGCGATGATCCAAGCACCAGCCGTCGCCTTCCTCACAATGGAGACGCGGGAAAATCCCCTCCTCCCCCGAACGCCATTCACGCCCTTTCTGCTCGGATAGATCGACTCGCGTCCATCGTGGATGCGCTCGTCCGTGTCCAAATGGCTGGGCAAACTCCCCATGTCGCCGCTTCCCCACCTCGGGACCGGGACCGCTACAGAGGGAGAGAAGACGCTGCCCATATCGGCACGACCGAGCACCGCCTCGCTGTCTCCGGCGGACGCAGATCCCCTGTGGCGACCAATTCAATGACCCGCTGGGCACCACACAGCTCAACACCGAGGTATTTCGCTAAAGCACCCTGCCCTGAGGCCCCTCGCGCTCCTGTCCCTCCCGAGGAGGTGTCGGTCAGCTCGCCTGCTCCCAGGCATGACCGGCACCCCCTCCCTTGACGGGGTCGCGCGGACGGGACTCACCACGGTAGCTCAAAAACGGCCTCTCCAGGGGACTTAAAGAACCTCATCGAACGGAACCGAAGCCGCGGTCAGGCACAGGTCGCCAGCAGCAGAGGCCATAAATCAAATTATTCCGAATCGTCGGGATACCACGGCCGACTCGACGCCCTCGAAAAGAAGATCGAAGGCATGCATCAGGAAAATCGTCCTTCAAGCGACGGGGCTAAATATGCCGCCGACTCGCTCACGAAACCCTTCACCAAAGAGCTACTCGTCGTCCACGTCTCCTCCCGGAACAAGCCCCCGAAGGTCTCCCTCTTCGACGGGAAGTCCGACCCGAAAGACCATTTGGACGCGTTCACGGCCGGGATGAGTTTCCAGGACAATTCCGACACCGCGCAATGCCGCGCTTTCCCTGCCACTCTCATCCACTCTGGACGAGACTGGTTCCGAGGACTCGCGCCATGCTCAATCTCTACCTTCGATGAGCTGGCCACCCAGTTCCTCGGTCATTTCGTCGGGAACAGACTGCAAAAGCGGACCGTTGATCATCTCTTCATCATAAAGAGCGAGGACAAAGAATCCTTCAAAGGATACGTCACCCGCTTCTACAATACCCTCCTTGAGGTCCCAGAGCACCGGAACGAGATGATCATTACGGCCCTTAGGTCGGGTCTTAGGCACAAGGAGTGGCTACGCTCCTTTGCATTAGCGCAACCTAAGACCATAGCCGAGGTAAAGGCCTGGACCGAACGTGAGATCCAGCTTGAGTCCGAGGTGAACGCCAACCTACCCCGGACAGAGCAAGCCGATCAGAAGAAAAGGGCCAGGGAGGAGAAAAAGAAGATTGAGCGGCCAAAGCCCTACTCCGCGAAGTTTTAGGGGTACACCCTGCTCAACATCTTCCAGACGGTACTGTTGGAGGAGGCCAAGGGCGAGAGGTTCTTCAAACTCCTCCCAGTCTCGAATAGGGCGGCAAAGCATACTCGGGGCCCCTACTGCGCTTTCCACAGGTCGCAAGGCCACCTCACCGAGAACTGCAAGCAGCTCCGAGACTACATAGAGGAGTTGATCCGCTCGGGGCACCTAGCGAGGTACTTGCGAGATAAGAGGCAAGCCGACCGTGAACAAGAGCACCATCCCCCTCCCGGTGAGTTGACAATCGGCCAAATCATGGTCGTGTCAGAGGGGAGTACGGCGAGGACCGACGAGATGCGTTACCCCTTACCGATCGAGAGGACTGGCAGTCACCCAAGGAAGAAGGCCAAAGCGGCCGAGCCGATCATCTTTACGGACGAGGACCTCCACGGGATATCTCTGCCTCACAACGACCCACTGGTGATCAAAGCCCGGGTCCACCGCTACGAAGTGCAGAGGATATTGGTCGACTCGGGAAGCTTGGCGGACATTCTCTTTTATGACTGCTTTTTGCGTATGGGACTCACCCCGTCGGACCTAAGGCCGACCGCCCACATCCTGTCGGGGTCCACTAACCACTCCATCCCGGCGGAAGGGGTAATCACCCTCCAATTTAACATTGGGGAGGCGGGCCGTATGCGCACCGTGCCTGTGGAGTTTATCGTCGCGAGAATTCCATCGGCCTACAACGTCCTCCTAGGTCGGCCGACACTGAACTCCCTATGTGCCCAGATATCGACCTACCACCTAGCGATAAAGTTCCTGCTCGACCAAGGCGGGATAGGTTGGGCCTACGGGGACCAATAAACCGCAAAGGTTTGCTTCACCGCAACATCTACGTCTGAGCGGCCAAACGATGACCTTGAGTGCGTGGATGATATCAAGGGTTCCCTGGATACTCAAGATGAGCAAAAAGAGGTCCGGGGGTCCCCGGTGGAGCCACTAACAGAGGTCCCCCTTATGGAAGGGGACAATGAGCGAACCGTCCAGATAGGGTCACTCTTAACAGGGACTCAGCGAGACGACCTGGTCCACTTCCCCAGAAATAACTCCGACGTGTTCGCCTGGGCACCGGCCGACATGCCTGGGATCAACCCCAAAACCATATCGCATAAGCTCGGGGTGGACCCTACGGTCCGACTCGTCAGGCAGAAAAAACGAAGCTTCGCCCCGATCAAACAAAAAGCGATCGAGGACGAGGTGTGTAGGCTCCTCGCCGCCAACTTCATTCGTAACGTGCCTTACTCGTAATGGTTAGAGAACGTAGTCATGGTTAAAAAGTCTAGCGGAAAGTGGCGCATGTGCGTCGACTACACTGACCTCAACAAGGCTTGCCCGAAAGACAACTATCCCCTCCCTCGGATAGAGCATCTCGTCGATAGTTCGGCAGGCCCCGAGCTACTTAGCTTCATGGATGCGTTCTCCGGCTATAACCAGATCCGTATGAATCCGGCGGATGAGGATCTTACCGCATTCACAATGGACCGGAGGGTATACTGCTATAAGGTGATGCCCTCCGACCTCAAAAATGCCAGGGCTATATACCAACGTTTGGTTAATCGGATGTTCAAGCCATAGATCGGCATGAATATAGAGGTTTACGTCGACGACATGCTCGTCAAATCAACCTCGTCGGATGAACACGCCAAGGATATGGGCGAGGCCTTCGACGTCCTCCGCAGATACAAGATGAAACTGAACCCCGCCAAGTGCGCATTCGGGGTAACCAGTGGAAAGTTCCTCGGCTTCATGGTCACCCACCGTGGTATCGAGGCTAACCCGTAGAAAATCACTGCCATCCTCAACATGGCTTCCCCCAAGACTAACGTCGAAATCATGCGGCTAACAGGGCGGGTAGCCGCCCTGAGTCGTTTCATTTCAAGGTCTGGGGAGAAGTGCCTCCCGTTCTTCAAAGCTCTAAGGAAAATACCAAGGTTCGAATGGTTAGAGGAGTGCCAGGCCTCCTTTGAGCAATTAAAGAGGCACCTTACGACTCCCCCTCTGCTCACCCGGCCAGTTGAGGGGGATGAGCTATCGCTATGTCTAGTGGTGTCCGACCAAGCTGCAGGTTCGGTACTTGTCCGAGGGCTCGAGGGAGTCCAGAAGCCGGTATACTATGTGAGCCACGTCTTCAAGGACGCGGAAACGAGGTGTCCAGCCATAGAGAAGATCGTCTTGGCACTCATCGTGGCCTCGAGGAAACTACGACACTATTTCCAGGCCCACACCATCCTCGTTCTTACCGAGCGGCCTTTAGGGATTATCCTAGCCTCCCCCGAGTCCTCTGGTCGTTTGGGGAAATGGAGGTAGGAGTTGTCCCAGTTCGACATAAAATACCACCCGAGGCAGGCTATCAAGACACAAGCCCTGGTCGATTTTATCGTCGAGTGCACCATCCCCAGTAAAGAGGCGGAATCTACGCTGGCCCCAAGAGCTCAACCCTTAGTCAATGAGAAGCCTAACTCTGTCCCTGATTGGATCCTTTACGTCGACGGGTCCTTAACCGAGGAAGGCTGCGGTGCCGGCCTGATCATTCAAGGCTCGAACGAGGCAGAGATGGAGTATTCTCTGAAGCTCGGGTTCAAAGCCTCAAATAATGCAGCGGAATACGAGGCCTTGCTGGCCGGGCTACGGATAGTGTCACACCCCGCTTCCCAGAGTACGCTAAGGTAGGCACGTGACATAGCCAACCATGCTACATGTGGATAGGAATTATCCTTCCACAGTCATATTACGGCTGTAAAGATATCAAGAACAATAATAAACTATCTAACACATGTCCATAGGCCAAAATAAAACGAGTCAAGAATAAAATAATGCGGAAGCAAAAGATCCAATACAAGAATAACTGGAATGTATGTCCCATAATGCGGGCTCACATCAGGATTGAAAATACTGAAAATAAAAGAACTAACTACTAACGAATCCTCACTGCTCAGCCTGCTGACTGAAGTACTCCTGCTCGGACTGCAGCAAAGGTACGGAATCTGGGCCATGCAAAACCCAGACGTCAGCGCGTCATAACATCAAGCAATAATATATAAACATGGTAGCAAGACATGCAAGTATAATCATAAATGGTAAAGCAGGTGTAACAGCAATATAAATCAGGGCAGTGAAAGGTAGTGTGCAGTGAGTAATCTAAACTGGTCTATTGGGTTAACTACTTTCAAGTCTTTGAAATCAATTTGATGAATCATCGATGTAACTCAATAGTATCCCGTGCGTGCCCGGAATCACGGTCTATGACTCTCGGGCTGAACCCGAGACGTGCCGCAAGGCATTAAAGGGTGGTAGGTAATGACGAGTGATGTCAATAGCATCACTCCGGGGCTGGCCTAGCCCGTAAGACTGATCAGAAAAGGTATAGAACTGTCGAGTTACAAGTCAGGTTTCATCATTGATTTCCCCATACCTCCAAGTCATATGTGTTCAAGTCAGGTATTAAGTAATCTAGAGCTAATGCCAATACAGGATCAGGCAGGTACATGTTTGTCTGGATAGACAACAGGAACTGTCCGTAAGGACAACAGGTCAGGTTTGTTGGCATTAGACACAAGATCAAGTAACAGGTAACGCCATGGTACATCTGGTCAAGCCAGGTAGTATGTAGATATCATGTCATGTCGAGAGGTGCACGGTACCATGTCGTGTTAAGTAGGAAGTGTAACAAGTCGTGTCAGGATGCACAAGATGTCATGTGGGTGCTCATAATCAAACTAACATAAGCATGGGTATATATATAAACAAGCATGGGTACTAATGAAACAATGAAAATGAAACATGGTGATGATATATGCAAGGGTACAGATTAAAGCATGGGGATGCACAGTTATAGATTAGAGTTAGGGTTGTGGTTCCAACATTAAGTAAAATACACTTAAACCAGTATGGAATTGTTAAATCTCGTTATTATGGGTTAAATGATCTAGGGATGCAATGATATATAAAATATGTTCAATGGATGCAACCGGGTATTCGGGGGTAGAAACTATTCAAAGGTGCTATGGGCTATACAGATAATTATTAAGTAATTTAAACACGGATGTGGGTACACGATATTGTACTCTAACATGCAACAAGTTATAATTCAAGATCCGAATTTAACATGATATATGGAACATCAAAAAGGAAAATGGAATATGTGGCGCTATATGTAATCTACAGTTTACTATGCAGTTTAATAGGTATAAAAATATTATAGATAGCATGTAGCAAGTTTCACTTGGCTCGACGGATCGCGATACGGTATACGGAACGTCACACGTCGGCGAGAAAAGTCGCGACGCGCGCACGGTACACGGAATGAGTCCAAACAACGCACGATGGAATCACACGGGTCAGATGTCTTCGCTGGGTCGTCGGGATCGTCGCCGGCACGGTCGGATTCCGGCAACCAAGAAACAACAGTGAATAACAATAAAGAGAAATGTATGGAAAAGAAAAGAGAAGCATGGAAGGAGGATAGAGAAGTTTTAGAAGAGGAGGCTTACCCACTGGATTTTCAGAGGGGCGATGGTGTCGATGGTGATGGTCGGCGAAGCTCTGGCGAGGGTGTAGGGTGCTAGGGTGATGGGTTGCGGTTGTTGTGGAGTGTGCAGGGTTTGACAGAAGAAGAGAAGAAATGAAGGAGAAGAAGAGAAGGAAGATGAGGAGGAGAGGAGAGTGGGGTAAGATCGGGGTGGTGATCGGCGGTGAGTTGAGTTAAGGAGTTAGGGTTTAGGTTACTGGGGTTTTGTTGCAGGATTTCTGGGTTTGGAGGGGAAGCAGAGGAGAGGAAGGAGATGAGGTCGAGGAAGAAGATGATGATGAGGGATGAGGAGCGAGGTCGAGGGAGGAGGAGGCAGAGGAGAAAGGGTTAGGGTTTTCTCTTGTGGGTTCTCGTGGCGAGGGGTGCATGGGGTTTTAAACAGAAGGAGAAAAAGATAGAAGGGAGGTGACGGGATCGCGTGGGCGGTGACGGGAGTCAAGAAGCGAACAGTGTTCGCGAGAGGGGAGAGAGAGGGCACGAGAGGAGAGAGAAAGAGAAGAGAGAGAGAGAGCTGCGGAGAAGAGAGAGAAAGAGAAAGGGAAAGAAGAGAGAGGATTTGTGTGGGGCCCAGCGAATAGGAGATAAGGATTCTGATTGATGGAGGGAAAAAATAAAAGAGAGAGAGAAGAGAGATAGAAGAGGGAGAGAGGCTCGGTGGTGGGGCCAGCATTAAAAAAGAAGGCTGGGGATTGGTTGGAGAGAAATTATTTTTAGAGAAAGAAGATTTTTAAAGATTTCAATTGTTAAAATATTATTCGTTAGTTGTATAAGAAATTTGGTTTGTTAATGAAATATTAAACGAATCAAGAAATTTAAAATAATTAAAATTTGGCGGGATACAAAATATTTCAGAAATGCGCCCGGGTCGGGTCCAAAATTTTGGATTTGAAATACGAAAATTATTAGCAAGTTCCAAAATTTAAAATGAAAGATCATGCAACGAAAAAGCATACCCCCAAGAACGGACGCACGTACGTGCGCGTAGCCATCCAAACACGTCTGTTTCACTGAACTGGACGAGAACACGATGCAAGAACGCTATCACAAGGTTAGGGGTATCATGCAGGCCATGTCATGTATTTTTAAATTATTTTACGTGACCTAAATTGTTATATGCAAAATACGTGATGCTAGGGTATTCTATAACTATGAAACAACAAGCTCAAGCAAGCGGGTCGAACGTAAAGTAAACTACCATTCGCATCCAAACACGGTAAATGAAATAAACACCACAAACAACACATACGACAACAGAAATTGGTATAATTGAACTCGGTTGTTACAGATAGCCTCCGGAGTGAGACTGAAAACGATCTGGATCCGCAGCGACTCCGCCCTAGTCGTTGGCCAAGTGACCGGCCGATTCGAGGCACGGGTGCCTCTAATGGTGAAGTATCTGGCCGAGGTGAGAAGATTACGAAAAGACTTCGACGAAGTCCAGGTGGAGCAGATCCCCACACAGCTAAACGCCCAGGCTGACGCCTTGAGTAAGCTGGCTTCATCTTATACGGCCAACAACAAGAGGAGCATCCTCTTCGAGGTCTTGCCACGACTCAGCATGGAAGACGGGGCGACGCCACTTCAAGTGTACACAGCTCGGGAAGAAGACCGGGATTGGAGGAAGCCCCTCGTGGAATTCCTGAGAGAAGGTACACTCCCAGAAGATCGAGGGGAAGCCCACCATCTCCAAGCCAAGGCTCACCATTTCGTCTGGAGCAATGGGAACCTCTACAAGAAATCCTTCACTCAACCCTTGCTCCGGTGCGTTGACCCCCACGAGGCCGACTACGTCCTCCGTGAGATTCACGAAGGGGTCGGCGGCGCACACCAAGGGGCCCGCACCTTAATCCAGAAGGCACTGCTCCAAGGGTACTATTGGCCGACAATTCATCAGGACGCCCAGAAGCTTGTGAGGAGGTGCAAAAGCTGCCAACTCCATGGCAGCATACCTCGCCTTCCGGCTACCGAGCTAACAGCCCTAACCTCCCCCTGGCCGTTTTCCCAGTAGGGAATGGACATAATAGGCCAGTTCCCTACCGGCACGGGCGGGCACAAGTACGTCCTCGTCGCAGTAGACTACTTCACAAAGTGGATCGAGACCGTCCCCATCAGGAAACCGGACGCCACCGCGACTATCAAGTTCCCACAGAACAACGTAGTACTCTGGTTCGGTATCCCAAGGTGTATCATCACCGACTACGGGACAAATTTTGAGAACGAAAAAGTTAAGGAATTCTGCAGCGAATACCGTATCCTTATGAAGTTTGCCACGGTCGCGCATCTCCAGTGCAACGGACAGGCCGAGGTCGCCAACCGGGACGTCATCCGAGGTCTTCGGACACGCCTAGAAGGACGACAGGGCAGTTGGGTCGAAGAACTACCCCGGGTCTTATGGGCCTTGCGCACGTCGAAGAAGACCCCCATCGGAGAGACCCCTTTCAGCCTCTGCTATGGTACCGAGGCAATGGTCCCAGCGGAGATTGGGCTCCCCAGTTACCGGGTTGAGCACTTCGATGACGAAGAGAACACCTCGGCCCTCCAGACTAATCTGGACGTGTTGTTAGAGACACGGGACCGGGCTCAGATCAGAGCTGCCGCTTATCAACAACAAACAGCCTGTTACCACAACGCGCGAGTCAAGCGTTGCTTCTTTAAAACCGGAGATTTAGTCCTAAGGCGGAACGGGTTCGTCGATCAAGGCAAGCTGCATAAGTTTTCCCCGAAAAGGGACGGTCCCTTCCTCGTCTCCGAGGTCCTGCCCGGCGGAGCCTATCGTTTACAAGATGCAAATGGTCGCAAATTTCCACGGCCTTACAACGCTGAAAAGCTCAAGCTGTACCTCTGAAAAGAATATCTATGGATGTATATTTCTTCTTTCACAAAGCAATGTAAATCTTTCTAAAGTTCTTTTTATTTAATAATAAGAGGGAAACAATAGAGTATCGCAAAAAGGAGAATTTTATTCGAAAGGTATTGTAGGCTCCTCAGCTTTACATCAAAAAGAAAAAGGAAAAATTTACAACAGAGGGGGAACGGGATCGAGGAAGTACTCCTGGTGATACTTGTTCCCCTCCGAACGGCGGCCGCGACGCGGGGACGTCTTGCCTGAGGTTCGGGGCAGATGCTATATGGTTTTATCCGTCCACCTCTCCGAAAATGCTAAGTTGATTTATGGCACCGTGTATCGGAGGTTTAGACGGATGCGGCCGATGTAGCAGACTTCGTCAGATTCCCCCTCGCTGGAGGGGTTTTTGATTGTGGGGACGCTCTTCCCTGCAGGCGCAAGCCCCTGCAGTTAATTACGCTACCGCGTCGTGGTAGCCACTTTCTCCTTCTCCAGAATTTCACTTCGTGTCGTGTGTGTTTGTTTTGTTTGTGGTTGCCCGTGGATTGTATACGGAGACTAAGTTATGCCGTCGCCCGTAGGACGTGGATTAGTCCAAATCCGTATTTACTTAGATTTGGGTTTGGTGTTTTAGTTTAAGGATACGTTAGCCGTGTTGAGGCTAAGATCAACTTAAACGTTCGTTAAAGATACGTTAGTCCTGTTTGAGACTAAGATCTACTTAATGTGGTGATCCATTTAATATATGGTCGTCGAGACTCGTCACCTCTCTGACGTCGTTGAAGGATTACAACGATAGGTGTCAGAGGAGTTCAGAGATGTACCCTTGAACCGAAGTTGATTAGGGAATATGGAGTCTGTTGAAATGCTTAAGGATGCGTTAGCCTTGTTTGGGGCTAAGATCTACTTAAGCGGGATCGTTTAGATCCGACAGAAGAGCGTTTGGAGGCTCTATTGTTCCAGTTTAGGGACGTGGTGGTCCATATTCCAGTTTAGGGACGTGGTGGTCCATTGCCAGTTTAGGGACGTGGTGGTCCGTCATTAGTTTAAGGACATTTCGGTCCATCATTAGTTTAAGGACATTTCGGTCCAACGTTCCCATTTTGGGATGAATATTAGTTTAAGGACATTTCGGTCCGATATTAGTTTAAGGACGTTTCGGTCCACGAGTTTAAGGATCCCGCAGTCCACATTGATGTGTGGTTGTCGGGACCCGTCACCTCTCTGACGTCGTTGAAGGATTACAACGATAAGTGTCAGAGGAGTTCGGAGATGTACCCTCGAACCGGATGTAAATTGATTTAGGAGAGCAATCTTGCTCAGTCAATTTAATTTGAGGACTTACGGCCACGATTGGGCTAAGTCCATTTATAAATGATGCAGAGCATCAATTTTGTTTAGGCTCTGTCCTTTTTATTGCATCGCAATTTAATTTGACCTACTAGGCCTTTCTGATTTGGGCCTGCCCCTTTAGTAAAATAAATGCATTGCATTTGTCAGGCGCTTTGCGCCAATCAGAGAGCGCAAGCACTTGTGGTATTGACACGTGTCGCGCAGGCGCAGTGCGCTGCGCTGCTGACACGTGGCGCACTCTGGTGAGTTGCGCCAATTACAGAGAGCAAAGCTCTATCTTAAAGCGCATAGCGTAAGTAGTTCAGATGTTGACACGTGGCGCTTTCCCAAGAGCGCAACAACGCAATTTGGAAGTGTAAAGCACTAAGAATCTTTTAAATTCAAGAACAGAAGTGCAAAACACTATTTGATTTCTTGATCTAATTTAGATCAAAGAAAAATAAGTTTTTCTTGTCTTTCTTATCTCAGAGAACCAAAGGTTCATAAAAAAAAAGTGCAAAGCACTATTTTATTTTTTTGTTTTTATTAAAGATCATTGATCTTGTTTTTAGATCTATGATCTGTTCATAAGAGAACTTTCTCTTTTCTCTAAAGGCTTTTTATCTTTATTGTTCTTGAGGAGCTCTTCAGAGTTCTTTTTTTTTTTCTGAAAATTTTGATGCCTTTGAATTGAGGCCTAGGGTCCTTTTTATAGTGCTCATAAATTAGTTAAATTTTGTAAAGAGATCTTTCTCTGAGTGATTCGGGGAATTTTCCCCACCGTTGGATCTTTGATCCGAGGGCTTCTGTTTTACAGAAGAAAATCTTCTTGTTTTAACAAGAACAGAAAGATTTCTTTAGAATCTTAATTCTGTTTGGCGCAAACGCCCCAGCGTGTGACACGTGTCAAGCAGCGCACAGCGCAGCGCATCTGCGCTGACACGTGTCGAGCAGCGTACAGCGCAGCGCAGCGCAACTGCGCTAGCGTATCTGCGCTGACATGTGTCGCGCAGCGCAGTGCTTGCGCAACTGAAGCGTTGCTTCCTTTAATTTTAGTTTAAATAGAGGATTGCTCTGATTGGGCGCGCCTTCTTGGGCGCTGTGCTGACGTATCAGTGCCCGACATGTGGCGCGTTGCGCCCGAGATTTGAAGCGTTGCTTCAAAATTTTGAATTTTGAATTTCAACAGAGCTTTGCTCTGATTGGGGGAAACAAATGCCCCCCCCACCGTTGCGCTCACGTGGCGCACACGTGAGTGCAGCGGTGGCAAACTCCTGATCGTTGGATCAAGGGGTGAGCTGAAGGGGCGCAAGCGCCTTATAAATAGGACTCTTGGCCCTTAGAAAATCTTCACCATCTTCAAGATTTTAATTACCAGAGCTTTGCTCTTACTTGAGAATTTCAGAGCTTTGCTCATTTCCAAAGTTAGAAACTTTAGGTAAAATTAATTTAAATTAAATTAACTTAAATTAACCTTAACCAAAGAGCTTTGCTCTTACAGATCTTTTGATCTAAAGAGATCCCCATTGGGGTTTCATAAACAGAGCTTTGCTCTAAAAAACTTATAGATCTGCAAAGATCTTGTTCATGGGTTCTAACCTATGGACAGAGCTTTGCTCTTTGAATCATCTGTAGATCTTTTAGATCTGAAAAATGAAGAAATTTTCATAAATTTTTCATGGATTTTTCAAGATTCCAAATTTTTTAATTCTTTTAGGTGTAAACATTTTCTGATGGACCTTTCCATTATTACCATAGAGCTATGCTCTTTTAAGGAATCTTATTTCCCTGAGACCAGAGTTTGACAAGTGTTACTCTGTGACAGAGCTTTGCTCTGAAAGAGGAGATTTTCTCCTTGTCTCTAGGGATTCTTCCCCCCCTTTTTTTATTAATGGGAATGTTTTCCTGGGGACCAACTGACAATCTCATCCAATGATGAGGTTGTCTTATTAACTGACGTATTGTCATCCAGATTTTGTGGGTCCCCCTTCGGTTTCCTACCCACTGCACTGCTGTGTGGTGTAATTAATTAATTTTAATTAAATTAATTTTTAATTTAATTGATTAATTAATGCATTTTTTTTCTTAAACGCTAAGCATTGGAATTGCAACACTAACGGCTAATTTCTGTTCACTTGCAGCGATCATGTCTCTCGACACCTCATTCCCGTTTGCTCGTTCAGAGGAGGGATTTCCCGAAGCGCCCTTGGACCGTGAAGTCTTGGCAATGATCAAGGAATACGACCCGGAATACAAGAGTCTCCACCTTTGGGGGTCGTGGTATAATCAGATCATCATGGGCCGACGGAGCTTCACATGCGCGGTGCCGTCAGAACCCATCACGGCGATTCATTACGCCAGCCCACCCTCGGTGCAGTATGCCGTGGAGATGGTGGACTGGACTGCGAAGAGCTTTCTTCATCCCGCTATGGATGCGGTTCCAGTCCAGCGTCCTATGGTCTTGGATATCCTAGGACGCCGTATCTGTCAGGGCGAGGCGAGACCCTGGGGGCAATCATATAACATTGGTTTGATCCCCCGCCACCCGATTGGCTATCTGCCATGGACCCGGTACATCCTGTCGACGAAGAAGTCGCAGTTGATAAGGTTAGGGTTATACACCGCGGTCTATGTCTCTCTCTTCCATTATCCTACGCTCCCCACCTGGTGGTTCAAGGCTTTCTTGGAACAATGGAATATTCCTACCCACACTTTCCTTGCCATGGAGCGGGAAGTGTCAATCTCCTTGGAGGAGTTCACGGAGGTATCCGGTTTACCAGTGATGGGGGAACATTATGAGGAGTTGCTCCCGACAGATGAGTACGTCTTTGGTGCTAAGCCGATGGTAAGGGGGCTCACGCTGGAGAATGCTGTTCAGCACCAGTTCCCAAGCTTGATTAAAGTGTTGAACATATATGGGTCCCTCTTCGTTGAACATGGGAGTCGGGGAGTTAACTTTGAGGACTTCATTGCTCGGTTTCTTCGTCCAAGTGTCCTCTCATCAGAGGCTACCAAGTTCGCTACTCTGGATGACCCTTTCGGTCTAGGTGCGGATAACCTACCGGAGAAGGAGATAGACCAAAAGGGTTTTTTTCCTTCCGGACTTCCCTACTATGTCTTTTGCAGAAATTGCGGCCCCTGGAATGGATGAGGAGGCCTTTTTCTTAGGATTTCTCGGGTTATGGTTGAGTTGGTTTGTAATTCCAATGCACTCTCACCGCATGCGGCCCTCTGTTTTTTACCCCACCCACCGGATGACTATCGGGGTAAAAGTGGCCGTTGGGATGGCCGGCTTGGCGCACTTATATCATGGCCTCAGCCGAGCAGCGGATGCTAATGAGCCTGGGGTACTGCACGTGGTCTTCCCGATGCACTACTTTGTCTCATGGCTCGAGCTACACACGGCGGGTGTCTTCGGTATGCATAAAAGGCCCTCGTTCTTTGACAAGTGTGGTTTCCCTCGCATCATTCAGTTGAATGGCACATCAATCGTGACCCCTTCACCACGGAATGCCAGGGGTTTACTGCTTCGTCCTCACACCGTTGGAGTCGGGATGTCCTTCATTGACAAGGTATTAACTATTAGAAAAGCGTCCACCGCTGTGGTGCGACCATTACAGGACTCCTTTAAGGATGGAGCTTCAGTTTTGACGGCTCGGGAGACCCTCCACTTGTATTCTATTAGACCGGGCTTCCTAGTCTTCAGGCAGGACGGTGCGGCAATCATCATGAGATATAACCCGCATCGTTTCGCCCAACAACTGGGCTACGACCAAGGGGTACCCTTGGAAGCTTTCTTACTGGAACCTGCTGCCAATGAAGAAGGGATGGAGAACGCGTTACATCACTTCATGCGCCTGAACACGGGTTCTCGTTTTTTTATCAGTGCGCCGGCCTGCGCTCTACGACTCCTTAATGTATATAAAGAGTGGTACAATCATGCAACGAGGTCCGTTATAAAGGAAGAGAGGCGAGTGTTGATCGACCGTAAAGGTGCACCTCCCGGCACCGACCGTAACACTCCCTTAGTGCCAAGGACCCCGGTGGTTCCTCCTCTAAAAGATGCCGGGGCCAGACCATCGCGTGCGCAAAGTCCTCCACTTGGATTGCCGCTCCCTGATATCACAGATGCACCTCCCGCACCCTGTGCTCCAGTGGAGACAGTGGTTGTATCCTCGCCGGAGTCTGGCATGGGTGCGGACATCGGGACTCGCCGTCCCAAGGTGGCTGCTAAGCGGAAGTTGATCCCACGTGAGCCTAGGGTCGGAGGGCAGAAGAAAAAGAAATCGCTCTTCGCTGCAGATGTCGTGTTCGGTCAGGAACCCCATGCTCCCTACGCCGAGGGCCTAATCGAATATGGGACTAACGAGGGATTAGTCATGCCGCCGCCGGATGACACAGACTTGGAAGACGCTCTCGAAACTTCAGCGTGGTTGGCAAAGCGTGACGCGTGGCTAGCTGAGCTTGCGCAATCAGGTAACTACTAGTCGCATTTTCTTTATTGCATCATATTCTTCTCATTGCCTTTGACTAACGTTTTTTTTTCTTTTCTTCCAACAGGCATCACTGATGAGGAAGCCATTGCCGCTTCGCTCAAGACCTTCCAAGAGGAGGAACACCTTAGAGCGTTTTTAGGCCTCAGTAAGTTTCGATTCATCAAGTTTTCATTTCCCTTATGTTATGGTCGATCTAACTTTCCCTTTTTACCACAGGAACCTCAATGCCGCTCCCGCCACGTGATGCAGATGTTCCGCCAGCTGCCGATGTTCCCACTTCCTTTGGGCCACCGCAGGAGGTTCGTCTTGAAGAGCCGATGAGAGATGCCTTAAAGGCTCTGGAGGCATCTCTGAACAAGGATGACGACGCCTTGAAGGAAGCGTCACAGAGGTCCATCGCGACAGCCCGGGAGGAACAGAAGCGATCGAGGCGCGAAGCAAAGGCACGCATGGCTGCCTTGGCTATGGGAGCGGGCCCCAGCATCGTCCCTCATGCTGATACTCCTTCCGAAGAGGCCCCTGTCGTCCTCCTATCCACTGCTCGCAGACAAATGGCGCGCGCAGCTCGGAGCGCAAATGATAAATCCACTTCAGGTAATATTTCTCCCAAGATTTTGTTGTAAGATTTATAATGCCATCGGTTCTTATATATTTTATCTTACAGGGCCAAGTCCAACCGAGGGGGAGGCGGAGACCGTTGAACCCAAGGAAACAGAGGAGGCGGCTCCTACCGAACTTGAGCCGACGGTGGGCAACGTCGCTGAGGCTTCGGGGCCTGAGATGGAGGTTGAGGGGTCTGCAGCCGAGAAGGTCATTGATGCCCAGCCTGAATTGGCGGCAGATGAAATGATCAAGAGCCCAGGGTGGTGGCGGACGAGGCACTTGAGGCCGGCGATCTCGTGGTGACGGTGGATGAGCCGATAGAGACCGAGGAGCCCGCAGAAGTAGCGGGTGAGATGGGTACGACTCCCGGGGAAGAGCTAGCTGCTCCCTCCCAAGAGTCCGGCAATGCTCCAATCATTGCCCTCCCTGTGTACGATCTTCCGCCGTCTCCAGGTCTTGCGAGCACAACAACGGTCCCTATCGAGTCGGGTGATGAGGCCACGGGCGGCGGCCTCATGTCGATGGAGGAAGGAGTCGCCTCCGTTTCAGCCGGCACCTCATCAGGTAAATCCCAAGTTGCTGTCTTTCTTTATCTTACAATCCTTTCTGACAAGTTCACCCTTTTTCGTAACGCAGGTGCAGCCAGCGCTGATGCCCCACTGCTCGAGGGAGCACCTTCAACTACTGCCTTGACGGTGGTCACCTCTCAGCCCTCTCTCATACCGTCAAAGATGTTGGAAGGTATAAGTTCGCAACTTATTAATCTCACTTTTCAGACGTATAATCTGTATACTAAAGTCATACTGTTGTGTCTTTGAGGAGTGCTTTTTGACCATCTTTATCAGGTGTTGCTCCCACATTTCTCCTTCCCATCCGAACTTGCCTCTTCCTCTGGTGGCGTTGGTGAGTATGATTTCCATTGATATCCTTCTTTCTTTATTGATGGGATTACTTCTAAAACCCCCCCTTTTTTTCTCGACTGCAGTGCTACAAATCGAAGGAGGGGATGAAGGATCGGCTGCGCCGCCGACCCTTCCGGCCTTGCCACCTGCCTCAGCTGGTACAGCGACTATCACATTGATAACTCCCCCTTTTTGTTTCTTGAACTGTTATCTGATCACATCTTGTTTCTTTTCAGCGGTCATTCGGGTCTCGGCGCCCTTCGAGTTTCGCATTACTATGCCGGGCGGCCCTTCCCAGAGACGTCCGTCCTCAAAAGGCGCGGCGAATAGTCTGCGCATGTTGAGCGACTATATCGAGGAACTCGACGTCGAGACTCCTACATCTGCTGAGGACTTCACTACGACGGTTAACCCGATGTTGGTGATATTTTCCACCTTCCATGACGAGGGCACCGTCGCTTCTTGGGTTAACCACCGTCGGGAGATTGAGGCTCGCCTTCATCAGCTGGAGTCGATGCGTCTATCCCCCGAGACTTTGGCTGTGAGCACTCAATGGGGAGCATGGCTCGAGCAAAGCACTTCTCATTTCCGTTATTTGGAACAAGAAGCAGCTTTGAGGCTGAAGGAGTGTCAGGAGTCTTCAAGCGAAACCGCTCGCCTGCGCGCTGAAGTTGAGGCGAACGCCGCTGAGGTAAAGGCCGTCTTCGAGGGCCTTCTAGAGCGCATCTCAAATGGGCTGAAACTGAAGCGGGCACTTGATGTCGCCGAGCATGACATTCCAGGCCGTGAAGCTGTTCATCACGCCGTCAGGGATCAGCTTGCATCTGTCTCGCAGCAACGGGCCCAAGTGGAGGCGGAGTTGGCAGTGGTGGCCGATTAGGAGAAAGCGGGGAAGGAAGTGCGCGAACAATTGCTAGAGCTATGCAGGATGCTTCCTCCTCAGTAACTCTCCTTGTATCGTTTGTACTTGTAAATGTATATATATTTTATTCTTTAGCACAATGTATCCTGTACTCAATCAAGTTTATGAATAAAAGATATACATTTTCTGTAACGTCTTGTGTCATTCCTCCGCCTTTTCTTTCCTTTTATTATCAGCATGCCACCTTAGTAAAACATGGTCAACAGATAATAGAGCACGCATCTTGACTTTCTTAAGAAATAGCGATGGCTTAGGCCGCAGGTTCAGATCTGTTGCCTAAGACTTTTCGACTCCATGAGCCATGAGGGTCTCGTAGAGATTTTTCTCCCTACGGATTGAGAGGATCTCGTAGGTGGGTTTTTCTCCTTAGGAATCATGAGGATTCCTAAATGTGGTTTTCTCTTATAAGTCGTAACGATCCTATAAGAGAATTTTTCCCTCTTACGAGTCGAGAGGGCCCGTAAGCGGTTGTTTCCCTCCTTGTCGAGATTCGACTTTGGAGAGTGAGACCCGTGAATAGTATGCAAAAGATCTTTTTGGATCGACTTGCAGGGTCCCATTGTTCAGGAAGCAAGTTTTTTAGTCCCTGCTGCCTGAGGCTTCATCTTGCAAGTTGAGACGAATCGGGAGTTTTCCCGCGGAGACACTGGTTTCTCTGCGAGTCGACGCGCATCAGGAGGCTCTCGTCAAGGATTGTTTGTTTTCCTGAGTTGAGATATTTGCTAAGGATTATTTGTTTCCCTAGCGCCAAGAATTATTTGTTTCCTTGGTGTTTGAAATGAGTCGAGAATTTCCCACGGAGGCACTGGTTGCTCTGCGAGTCGACGCGGATCAGGAGGCTCTCGTCAAGGAGTGTTTGTATCCGTGAGTCGAGCAATTTGCTAAGGATTATTTGTTTCCCTAGCGCCAAGGATTATTTGTTTCCCTGGGGTTTGAAACAAGTCGAGAATTTTCCACAGAGGCACTGGTTGCTCTGCGAGTCGACGCGGATCAGGAGGCTCTCGTCAAGGAGTGTTTGTATCCGTGAGTCAAGGTGTTTGCTAAGAATTATTTGTTTCCCTAGCGCCAAGGATTATTTGTTTCCTTGGGGTTTGAAACGAGTCGAGAATCTCCCACGGACGCACCGGTGGCTCTGCGAGTCGACGCGGATCAGGAGGCTCTCGTCAAGGAGTGTTTGTATCCGTGAGTCGAGGAATTTGCTAAGGATTATTTGTTTCCCTAGCGCCAAGGATTATTTGTTTCCTTGGGGTTTGAAACGAGTCGAGAATTTCCCACGGAGGCACTGGTTGCTCTGCGAGTCGACGCGAATCAGGAGGCTCTCGTCAAGGAGTGTTTGTATCCATGAGTCGAGGAATTTGCTAAGGATTTTTTGTTTCCCTAGCGCTAAGGATTATTTGTTTCCTTGGGGTTTGAAACGAGTCGAGAATTTCCCACGGAGGCACTGGTGGCTCTGCGAGTCGACGCGGATCAGGAGGCTCTCGTCAAGGAGTGTTTGCATCCGTGAGTCGAGGAATTTGCTGAAGACACTGGTTTCTTCGGAGTTGGACTGAACCGTCAAGATTTGGCTTCGTCTTCTATCGGAGCCTGTTGGGAAAGTATGGTTCCCTCTTTGTTTATGCCCTTGGATTGTATACAGGGATCGATGTGATCTTAACTGTAGGGCCAAAGTTTTATCATCATTTTTTTGTTTCATCTCCGCGATGCTCTATCATTTCAGCTTTTATATCGCGAAGGTCACGATTGCCCAATCATTTCGGCTATTTATTTTATTTTTACTCGCTGCTTTTTATTGCGAGTTGCCCAATCATTTCGGCTATTTTGCGTGCATACATTTTTACTTGCTGCTTTTTATTGCAAGTTGCCCTATCATTTCGGCTATTTCGTATGCATGTGCGGCCTATTGGCTTTTCGCCGTAAACCTGCAATTAGACGTCGATTTTGGCATCAGCACCGCTACAACTGGGATATTGCCAGGAGCGAATCATCATTTGCCTCCGTCGGTGTCGAACAAAGGTGGCTTAGCGAACAGGGTTAAGGTCCCGCCGACTAAGGCTTTTGACTTCATAAGCCGTAAGGGTCCCATAAAGGTATTTCTTCCTACAAGTCGTGAGGATCTTGTAAGTGTATTTTCTCCTTAGGAATCGTGAGGATTCCTAAGTGTTCGTTTCCTCTGTAAGTCGTAAGGATCCTACAGGAGGATTTTCTCCTTGTAAGTCGAGAGGACTTATAAGGGTTGTTCGTCATGCGAACATATCCCCAGTCTCGGATGGGACTTGATTAGGGAAATGTTTATTCGCGCCCGTGGATTGTATACAAAGGTCAGTATTGAGCCACTTGTAGGGCATTAGTGGAAGATTGTGGGAGTTGCTTAAGAACAGGTTCAGGTCTCTGTAACTTAAGACTTTCAAATCTTATGAGCCGTGAAGGTCCCATAAGAGAGCTCTCCTTACGAGTCGTGAGGATCTCGCAAGTGTATTTTCTCCTTAGGAATCGTGGGGGTCCCTAAGTGTGTTGTTCCCTCGTGAGTCGTAAGGATCTCACGCGGGTGGTTTCTCCTTACAAGATCGAAAGGACCTTATAAGTGTCTTTCAACGAGGTTGCGCCCTTTCGGGTTTTCACAAACACTCGCCGGTAGTCCTGCTGTTTTTACTCACGAAGCCCTTTCGGGTTTTCATCTGTGCCCATTTTGCTTATGGACATACCTTTTTTTTATTCTTTTTATTTTCTTTTCTCTCTCTCTGTTTTTTTTACGAGGTCGCGCCCTTTCGGGTTTTCACGAACACTCGCCGGTAGCCCTGCTGTTTTTACTCACGGAGCCCTCTCGGGTTTTCATCCGTGCCCGTTTTGCTTATGGGCATACCGTTTTCTTTTTATTATATATATATATATATTTATTTATTTATTTTTTTGTCAGCCTAAGGATGCTGCGGTAGTAGTTTAAGGACGTTTCGGTCCGTCATTAGTTTAAGGACGTTTCGGTCCGTTCAGGAAAAGGCCAGTCACTGCTTACAGAGTTCGAGCTTAGGACGATAGCGAGCGGACATAGTCGTCGTCATCTATCATTGACCTAGGCTACGGCTCACTCAGCATAGTATTTCTTCAGGAAGCGACCATTTATTGGCCGGAAAGGCCTTTCACCGTGCATATCTATGAGTAGATAGGCCCCACCCTGGTAGACCTTATCTATGATGAACGGGCCTTGATAGTTTGGCTCGAATTTTCCCCGTTTGGCGCGATTGGGGATCATAGGCCTTTTGACCATTAGCACAAGTTCGCCTTGGCGGAACGTCCTTGGTCGGGTTAATCTTTCATATGAGCGCGCCATCTTTGCTTTATAAGCTTCCAGATTTTGTTGCGCTATGAGTCGGGTTTCATCGAGGGCGTCAAGCTCCTCAAGTCGAAGGTGAGCATTTTCTTCGTCCGTTAGCTTGTAGTGGACTGCCACTCGTAGAGAGGGTAATTCAATCTCGAGGGGGAGTACTGCTTCTGTACCGAATACCAACGCATATGGCGTTGCGTTCGTGGCCGTTTTAAACGTAGTTCGATATGCCCAGAGAGCTTCTTGCAGTCTTTCGTGCCAGTCTTTCTTATTTCATGACACCGTTTTCTTCATGATCTTCGTCAAGGTCTTGTTGAAGGCCTCAGCTAGACCGTTAGTTCGCGGATTATAAACTGAGGAATATCTCCAGTCTATATTATGCTGTTGCGCGAAGCGACTGATTTTGTGGCTTCTGTAGGCTGGCCCGTTATCGGAGATGATTCGTCTTGGCGTTTCAAACCGATATATGACATGCGTCTTGAAGAAATGGAGGATATTTTCCGTCTTTACTTCCCTCAGCGGTACTGCCTCTGCCCATTTGGAGAAGTAGTCGGTCGTCGCCAGGATGAAACGATGTCCCCTGGACGATACTGGTTCGATGGGGCCGACTATGTCAGTTCCCCACATTTCGAATGGCCAGCTAGCCACTGTTGGATGGAGTGGATTTGGATGTTGGTGAATGAAGTCCCTATGAATTTGGCATGAGTGGCATTGCTTCGCATATTCGAGGCAGTCCTGGATCATCGTGGGCCAATAGTAGCCCATCCGTTTGATCTTCAACTTCATCTTTGGGCCCGCTTGGTGAGAACCGCAGAGTCCATCGTGAACTTCCTGGACTACTCTTTTCGCTTCGTCAGGTCCTAAGCATCTCAAACGACCTCTTGTACAGAGTATTACTGACGAAGGCGAAAGACAGAGCTCGTTTCATGAGCTGATGTCTTGTGGACGCTTCTTCAGGCAATCGGTGGGACTTAAAGTAGTCTACGAAGACTTCCCTCCAATCCTCAGCCTTTTCCCGGTCTTCTATTTGCAAGGTCGTCTGTTCAGTCACTCCCTTCTCTTCGGACGATTCCGGAGATATTTCTGCTGGGGCAAGCACCCGACGGCTTTGTACCATGATTCTAACGTCATCGAGGTTCTCGTCAGCCATTTCTTTAGCAAGTTTGGCCAATGCATCCGCTTTGCTGTTTTCCGCACGCGGTATGCTTTCCAAAGTATAGGAGGGAATTTGGGTCAACAATTGTTGCACCTTTTCACCGTATTTTACCAATTCCGGTTTACACGTTTGGTAGTCGCCGTTTACTTGACTAACGACCAGTTGGGAGTCTCCGTATATGAGGAGGTTTTCAATTCCCATGTCGATAGCGATCTCGAGACCTGCTATCAAGGCTTCATATTCGGCTTCATTATTCGTCCTCGGCTCTGTTAAGGAGAAAGCAAAGCGCATTATCCCTCTTTGTGGAGTTACAAAGATGAGTCCTACCCCCGATTTAATTATAGGGGTACTTTGTTTGCGCTTCTTCATGGAAGACACTCCATCAAAATAGAGTTCCCATCGGATATCGTTCCCATCGATAGTGTCAAACGCATGTTCGTCTGGCAAATCGCAATTTAAAGGAGAATCGGCGGGTATCGGATGCTCAGCAAGGAAGTCGGCGATAGGCTGGCCTTTGACTGCATTGAGGGGTTGATACGTTATCGAGAACTCCATCAAGAGCAGAGCCCATTTAGCGAGTCGACCTGTCAATATGGCCTTCGACATCAAATATTTAAGAGGGCCGACCTTCGAAATGAGACGGACCTCATGCGCCAATGCATAGTGCCTGAGGTTTGTTATCGCGAAGATCAATGCCAGGCAGTGTTTTTCAATGGGAGAGCAATTGCTTTCTGCCCCCAGAAGAACTCGACTCAAGTAATAGAGAGCTCTTTCTTTTCCTTGGTCATTCTCTTGAGCCCATAATGTGCCTAAGGAACCTTCGAGGGCGGTTGTATAAAGACTGAGAGGTTTTCCCTTAACCGGAGCAGCCAACACTGGCGGGTTCTGCAGGTACTGTTTAATTTCGTCCAGCGCGCCCTGGCATTTTTGATCCCAGACGAATGGAGTTCCCTTCTTCATCAGGTGACTGTAAGGGCGGCACTTGCCAGAGAGGTTGGCTATAAATCACCGAATATATGCGAGCTTTCCTTGGAGAGACCACAACTGTTTGAGAGTCCTTGGCGGAGGCATTTCCATGATCGCTTTGATCTTGGACGGATATATTTCGATACCCCGGTGTCGGACGATGAATCCCAGGAATTTGCCTGAGGAAACTCCGAATGCACACTTGAGAGGGTTCATCTTCAAGTTGTATTGTCGAAGGCGTTGAAATACAGTCTTTATATGCTCGAGATGTTCCTCGTATGATTTGCTCTTAACCACGAGGTCGTCGATATAGCATTCGACGATTTCGTGTATAAGGTCATCAAAGATTTTCGTCATGGCCCTTTGGTAGGTGGCACCGGCGTTCTTTAGACCAAAGGGCATCACCTTGTAACAGAATATTCCCAGAGGAGTCCTGAAGGCGGCGTGCTTCTGGTCTCCGAGATCCATCTTTATTTGATTATACCCTGACGAGCCGTCCATAAAGGAGAAAATCTCATGAGTGGACGTGTTGTCTATCATCAGTTCGGTGACTGGCACTGGGAAATCGTCTTTCGGGCAGGCTTTATTGAGATCCCGGAAGTCCACGCATATACGCACTGTCCCATTTTTCTTCATCACCGGGACGATGTTGGCGATCCATTCAGGGTATTGAACTTCCTGGATGAAGCCAGAGTCAATTAACTTTTTGACCTCGGCGTTGATGCTCATCTTAAGCTCGAGCCGCATTCTCCTCGGCGCCTGTTTGACTGGCTTGATGTCCGGGGATATCGCCAATCTGTGCACAGCAATTTCTGGATCTAGTCCCGGCATTTCGGAATAGTTCCACGCGAAGCAATCTCTATGCCGTAGAAGCACGTCCTTTAACGCAGCCACCCTTTCTTCAAATAGCAGCTCACTGATGAATGTCGGTCGCGGATCGTCTGCCGATCCCAACTCAATTTTCTTGAGGTTATCTGCAGTAGTATGTATGCCATCTTCCAGTTCTTTCGGAGCCGATGGAAATTCTGAGATTACCTCATTGTCATTGTTTTCGAAGCACCAAGGGAGCTCATCTATGTCCTCGGGCTCTTCTTTTATTATTGTAATCATGTGACAGGTGCGAATTCGCTTCCAATCCCAACGTGGAACCGGTTCTTCTTTCGTTGCCTTGGGCTCGTGCTTTTGTGGCGGCGCTACCCTCCAGCTGTCAGACAGAGTGAATTTGCCAAGCTGATACTGATCTTCAACCCAATTTTTGAAGGTGAAGCAGTCCTTGAGAGGGTGCCCTATCACTCGGTGATAAAAGCAATAGTCCGGGTGAGAGACTTCGCCTGCTTGTTCAGGGTGTTTAGACTCCGGTAGTGCAAGCATCCGATGTTTTAAAGCGAGATCAAGTATTTTCTTCGTCTTGTCCCGAGGAAACGAGTACGCTCGACCCATCTTCTTCATGAGTGATAGATCAATAACGCTCGACTCCCGTTTGCGTGGCTTCTTAGCCCTGCTTTGTTGCTGTTGAGCGCTTTTTTGGCCTTTCGACTTATTTCTGCTTTTGCGCCGAGCCTTCTTTATAACAGGTTGACAAGGAGCGGCATTTTCATCTTTCACGGCCTGTTGAAGGAAGCGTTGCGTTCTGGTTTTCTCGTAGATGGCCATTTCGCGGTTATGGTCGTCCTGGACTTTTTGACCTGCTTCCCTTATGAGCTTGTCCATTTGTTCTTCGAACGACGGACTGGGCTCTTTTGCATTTGGAACTTTCACTGTCTCAGGATTAACGTCCTCCCATTGAGCATCCGCTTCTTCATCGAAGTCATACATGACATAGCAGCTGTTTAGTAGCTCTCGTTTCTTTGACAGGATGTATCCAACTCCTTTTGTCTCCATTCTCCCATTAGGCAGTTTGCGTTGAGTCCCGGGGACGTTCCAGACTTTGTGATAGAACTTGGCTTTTCGAACGGTCTGTTTGAAGGATATCCCCTGGCGTTTCAGCAGCTTCTTCAGACCCTCTGTATAATATCTGGGAAGACGGATAGGCTGAAGCCTGTCGAGCGTAGGATCCGCGTCATGCCAGATTTCTTTTTCCATCTTGGTTTCTTCGGAGCGGTAGAACAGAATTGCTTTCTCGGTTTCTCGCCTGGGAGAGATATAGAACGTTTGCAGCTCTTCTACATTATAAATATTAAGTGCATCCAGTTCTTTATGGTGTTTAAGCGGCACCATGGCGACTTGTAGACTTTGTTCTTCGTCAGCGAACTTTCGTATTGAAGGTCGAGCAGAGAATACAGCATGGATCTCATCTTCCGAGTCGCTACCAAAGATCAACGTAGGAGCGGATGGTCCTGGCTTGTTGTGTTGGGGCGGACCCGAATACACTATCTCCTCTTCCTCCTCGGTATCACTGCCGAAGACAGGGATGGTGGCATTAGCTTTATTCTCCGGCTTGTGACACTTCTCCGTATCTTCGAAATCCGGTAAGAAGTATTTGGCATCTTCGTATTTGCGGACCTCGTTCACAGAGAACGGGTCCAGTTCTCCCATCATGGTATACTCGAAACCATCCTTAAAATACTTCATACACTGATGTTGTGTAGAAGGGATGATATTGTACTCGTGTAACCATGGTCGGCCAAGCAAAGCGTTGTAGCATGTCTTGGCGTCTATGACATGGAACTTAATGTCCGTGACGAGTAGCCCGAAGTGTAGCGTCAGTATCACAGACCCAAGAGTTCTTGATGACTGGGAGTCGAACCCGGAGATGGTGATCTTGTCACGAGCAAGGTGCTGGACGCTCATGCAGATTTCTTTTAAGACCCGTACATTGAGGAGATTAACGGAGGATCCATTGTCGATCAGGATTTTGCCTATCTTTATATCGTGACAGTATCCTGAGACATAGAGGGGGCGATTGTGCTCGCATGTCCCAAGGAGAAGGTCCTCGTCGCCGAAAGTGACATCGGCCGTGTGCACTTCCTCCAATTCATCCTTCATCTTTTTCTCGGCCAGGCATGCTTGGAATTGTTCCGGATCTTGGAGTGCCTTAATTAACGAATCTCTCGCCTCCTTTGATAGCAAAAGAGCGTCAAGAATGCTGAGCTGTGAGGGTAGCTTCCTCAGATGCGCTAAGACGTTGTAATCCACCTTATTCTTCTTCGGCGGGTCCTTGGCGCTTAGCTCTTCCACCACTTGGTCATCTAAGACGATATCTTCAGGGACTTTCTCTTTTCCCTTATCTTTTTTATTTGAGGGTCCGAGATTCTTTTCGGGTAGCGTGCGGTTACGTAGCCGGATATTTTCGCAGACCTTCGGCTCTTTTTCTTTTCCCGAAGCGGATTCTTTAAAGAGGGGGCCAAGCTCCAGCTCCTCATCAGAATCGCTCCCGAACGTGAGCACTTGTAATCTCCCGGTGTTGACCATGCGACAATTGCTGGTGGTTCTGTTAAGCCCTTCGGTCGTATCGTTCCGTTCTCGGCGAGTCTTGCGCTTTTCCCGCTTAAAATGCTGCCGGTGAGCAATATATCCTTGCCACCATCTATCGAAAGCTTTGCACTCTTCAGTGGGGTGCGAAATCTTCCGATGATACAAGCAATAGGAGGGGTGCATTTCCGTTTCACCAGTAATTTTTCCTTTGGAGGATGGTAGCTTCATGCCCATTGATATGGCCTTAGCAAACCTTTTCCTCATCTTGAACTTGCTTTTGTCCGCAGTGGGTGTACTTCACTCTAGCGGGAGTATCTCAATTCTTTCGTCAAGGCACTGGCGTTTGGCCCTTTCGAATATAACCTCCTCGCGCTCCCGATCAGCTTTGCTTTTTAAGAGAGCTTCATTGAGGAATGCATCGATTACTTCATCCGATGGCTCTAGAATTTTTGGTTCGGGATCTGCCCCTAGCGTTTCAGTACAAGAAGTTTCCTCATCGTCTATAAACGAGTGGGAAATCACATGACAGCTCGCCACGCATTCCTCAGAATCATCAGACGAACTTTCTTCCTCGTCTTCCTTTTGAAAGACGTGATTGAGGAATTCTTGGAATGTAATGGGAGTCCGTGCCTTCTGGTTGTATTCCTCCAGCGCGTCAATTTGTTTTTGCAAGTCCGTACGCTTGTCGCCAGGCTTCACGGGCTTCTTTGACTTCTTTTTCTTCTTCTTTGAAGACTTCGACGGCTGGTTATGAATGCTTGGGCCACCTCCATCAATCTTTTGAGTTGGACGAGGTTTCAACATCCCTTCAATGATCCGCGGCTCCAACGGGTTCTTCCACTTGATCGCTGAGCATGTCTGAAGATTGTTTAGCATCCTCTTTGTCTTGGTTGATAATACAACTTCCCAAGGAACTTCGTCAACGATGGAGCATGTTGCCCCCGGCGTATTCGTCCCCTTAGCTGTGTGAGGCTGCGGGGGATTCACCTTCCATTTGTCAGACAATGCGAACTTGCCCTGTCGGTACTGGTTTTCAAGCCAATTTTTGAAAACGTAGCAATCTTCGATCGGATGGCCCAGTACTCGATGATAAGGACAGTAGTTGGGCTCGCTGACATCACTTGGTTGCAACGGATGTTTTGGATCCGGCAGATTTATGAGTCGGTTGCGCAATGCCAGCTCGAATAACCTTCTCGTCTTATCTCGGGGAAAGGAATAAGAACGTCCTAGCCTCTCCTCAAGGGCCACGTATGGACGCGTATTATTTTGACGAACAACCGGCTTCGAGTTGCTCGGTTGTTGTTGAGCATTAGCGACAATGATCGCTTTTCCCTTCCCTTTGTCATTTCGGGAGTCCGGCTTTGGAAGAGGGGGTTTATGGCCCATCTGATCCATTTGCGCTAGCTTGTCAATCAAGGCCTGGAAGGTAGTCGGCTTGAAAAATATCATAAATTGCGAAATGGTTGCTTGCAGATCAAGGGTGCCCACAAACATACCCACCGCGGGAGCTTCTTCAATGCGCTGCTCGCACTTTGACCATAAATTACGCCACCGTATAGCATATTGGACCCATGTCTCGCCTGGCTTTACCCTGGCGTTAATCAGTGCCGTCATCGGGGTACGTTCACTGGCGCTTGCAAAACGTTGAGTAAACAACAGCTCCATCTCCGCGAAGGTCTTGATCGAGTCGTTCGGGAGCTCAGAGTACCACTCGAACACCGTATCTGATAAACTTCCAACAAACTGGCGAAGCAACAGCTTGTCGTCACCGCCGGTGTTGCCGCAGAGGGCCCTGAACTGGGCAACATGCTGGTGGGGATTGCCAGTCCCCTTGTAGACATGGAACTTAGGAATTGTGTAACCGGGTGGGTACTTGATTTGGTCATACCAACTTGGATATGGCCGCCCCGTTTTTACGACCTGACCCGCTGCTTCCGTCGCTTGATGGACCCGGATCTGCTGAGCTATGTATCCGTCCAGATCGGCTTTGGAGATTGTCTCTTCTTTAGCTGCTGACAGAGCTGGCGGAGGATTCGATGTCTCTCCCCTATCGTCTTCAAGGATGATCGGGGGATATTCAGCAGGTGGATCTTGTTGAATCATCATACCCACCATATCCTGGAACAGGAGGGCCGTTTTCTTTATGTTGGCTGCCTGTTCCGCAGCTTCTTTATCCTTCTTCTCCAGTACGCGACGAAGGAATTCAGCGTCAGTTTCTTGTTCTTGACGCTCGTCTGAGGACGTTTCAGGGGTTTCTTTTGGCCCTGTAAGTGCGGCCATAGCGTTCATCATCTCTTGGAGCTTCTGCTGCTGCTCCTGAGCCTTAGTCACTGACCTCGTGTGCGGTCTATGACCTGTTGATATGCGGCCGTCCTATTTACCAGACGCCATACAGACGGTATGAACTACAATGCCCCCAGACCTAGGGCGTTTGGGTTCACCTCCTTTGGTATTTACTGCAGGTGTAGGGACTTTCTCTGGCCTCCTTCTCTTATGGGCCGTAGAAGTTGAAGGGGCCGTTGCTTTGGGCACCCAAGCGGTTGTCACCTTTCGTTGCTTGACCGGGGGGTTTTCTTCTTGCCGACCTTTCGACTTCTTCTATTGGCGGGAGAAGTTAGGATCAATGACAGATTCTCAGACTCGTCGCCATGTCTTATAGATCCTGGAGGACAGCGATTGAAGAGGCTGCTCCGGCTTTTCTGCTTCCACGGCGATTTCTACCGGCGGAGGAGATCTTTTAAGGACCGCAGTTGGCGAGTTTCTGCGTACCCTATTCAACAGCTCAAAGCTGTTCCCGGTTGGAACAGCAACGTTAACTTCCACCGTCGGAGTTGGCGGAGTCATCCCAGAAGGGGAGTTGCCCCCGGCCCTCCTTATCCGGCGCCAGTGGCGTTGTCGGGCGCGACGAGTCGTCGGTATTGGCTCAGAGACAGAAACAGCTTCTTCTTGCCCCCTGCTTAGGTGTGGGGTGGTTGCCGGTGTCAGCCTATTGAAGACTGATGTCTTTTGAGCAGCAAGAGTAGGAGTGGGAGTTGGGACGGTCAATCTTGCAAAGACCGATCTCTTAGCAGGAGAAGCAGCCTTGACGACTTCAGGAGCAGGTTTGGCTACTCTTTTTGGAATAACCCTTTCCGTGACTGCAAGCTTCATTGTGGGCTCACAGGAGTTTTGGCCCAGTCTGGAGAAGACCGAGGCACCGGTGTTGGGCGACCTGTTGAGAAGGGCCGCAGTAACTGAAAGTCGATCGAAGACCGACTTCTTAGAAGCTTCTTGTACGGGCACGGGGGTGCTGAAGCTTGTTGGCGGAAGCATAGTTCCGAAAAACAGCCCCGTGGTGGCTTGAGTAATCTGCTCCACGGGCATGGTGAACAAAGAGGCTGCTTGGGGCCCGTAGGTTATGCCCCCAGTTGAGGCCGGACGCGAGCTGCAGTTGCAGTTGGAGCACTTCAAACAAGTTGAGGCCATTGATGCTTGATTCCTCTTCTGCACCAAGCGAGAGAACAAATCTTAGTAAACTTGAAATCCAAAAGCAACCGTTAACAAACCACGATTGGTTCGCGAAGACGACACACGAAGTGTGGAGTGGAAAGAGGAAAAGGTCCCACCGGGCGTGCCAGAATCTGTTCCCCTCCGAACGGCGGCTGCGACGCGGGGACGTCTTGCCTGAGGTTCGGGGCAGATGCTATATGGTTTTATCCGTCCACCTCTCCGAAGATGCCAAGTTGATTTATGGCACCGTGTATCGGAGGTTTAGACGGATGCGTCCGATGTAGCAGACTTCGTCAGATTCCCCCTCGCTAGAGGGGTTTTTGATTGTGGGGACGCTCTTCCCTGCAGGCGCAAGCCCCTGCAGTTAATTACGCTACCGCGTCGCGGTAGCCACTTTCTCCTTCTCCAGAATTTCACTTCGTGTCGTGTGTATTTGTTTTGTTTGTGGTTGCCCGTGGATTGTATACGGAGACTAAGTTATGTCGTCGCCCGTAGGACGTGGATTAGTCCAAATCCGTATTTACTTAGATTTGGGTTTGGTGTTTTAGTTTAAGGATACGTTAGCCGTGTTGAGGCTAAGATCAACTTAAACGTTCGTTAAGGATACGTTAGTCCTGTTTGAGACTAAGATCTACTTAACGTGGTGATCCATTTAATATATGGCCGTCGGGACTCGTCACCTCTCTGACGTCGTTGAAGGATTACAACGATAGGTGTCAGAGGAGTTCAGAGATGTACCCTTGAACCGAAGTTGATTAGGGAATATGGAGTCTGTTGAAATGGTTAAGGATACGTTAGGCTTGTTTGGGGCTAAGATCTACTTAAGCGGGATCGTTTAGATCCGACAGAAGAGCGTTTGGAGGCTCTATTGTTCCAGTTTAGGGACGTGGTGGTCCATGTTCCAGTTTAGGGACGTGGTGGTCCATTGCCAGGTTAGGGACGTGGTGGTCTGTATTTCAGTTTAGGGATGTGGCGGTCCATTGCCAGTTTAGGGACGTGGTAGTCTGTATTCCAGTTTAGGGACGTGGTGGTCCGTCATTAGTTTAAGGACATTTCGGTCCAACATTAGTTTAAGGACATTTCGGTCCAACATTAGTTTAAGGACATTTCGGTCCAACGTTCCCATTTTGGGATGAATATTAGTTTAAGGACATTTCGGTCCGATATTAGTTTAAGGACGTTTCGGTCCACGAATTTAAGGACCCCGCAGTCCACATTGATGTGTGGTTGTCGGGACCCGTCACCTCTCTGACATCGTTGAAGGATTACAACGATAAGTGTCAGAGGAGTTCGAAAATGTACCCTCGAACCGGATGTAAATTGATTTAGGAGAGCAATCTTGCTCAGTCAATTTAATTTGAGGATTTACGGCCACGATTGGGCTAAGTCCATTTATAAATGATGCAGAGCATCAATTTTGTTTGGGCTCTGCCCTTTTTATTGCATCGCAATTTAATTTGGCCTATTAGGCCTTTCTGATTTGGGCCTGCCCCTTTAGTAAAAGAAATGCATTGCATTTGTCAGGCGCTTTGCGCCAATCAGAGAGCGCAAGCGCTTGTGGTATTGACACGTGTCGCGCAGGCGCAGTGCGCTGCGCTAGTGAGTTGCGCTAGTGCGCTGCGCTGCTGACACGTGGCGCATTCTGGTGAGTTGCGCCAATTACAGAGAGCAAAGCTCTATCTTAAAGCGCATAGCGTAAGTAGTTCAGATGTTGACACGTGGCACTTTCCAAAGAGCGCAACAGCGCAATTTGGAAGTGTAAAGCACTAAGAATCTTTTAAATTCAAGAACAGAAGTGCAAAGCACTATTTGATTTCTTGATCTAATTTAGATCAAAGAAAAATAAGTTTTTCTTGTCTTTCTTATCTCAGAGAACCAAAGGTTCATAAAAAAAAAGTGCAAAGCACTATTTTATTTTTTTGTTTTTATTAAAGATCATTGATCTTGTTTTTAGATCTATGATCTGTTCATAAGAGAACTTTTTCTTTTCTCTAAAGGCTTTTTATCTTTATTGTTCTTGAGGAGCTCTTCAGAGTTCTCTTTTTTTATGAAAATTTTGATGCCTTTGAATTGAGGCCTAGGGTCCTTTTTATAGTGCTCATAAATTAGTTAAATTTGTTAAAGAGATCTTTCTCTGAGTAATTCGGGGAATTTTCCCCACCGTTGGATCTTTGATCCGAGAGCTTCTGTTTTACAGAAGAAAATCTTCTTGTTTTACAGAAGAAAATCTTCTTGTTTTAACAAGAACAGAAAGATTTCTTTAGAATCTTAATTCTGTTTGGCGCAAACGCCCCAGCGTGTGACACGTGTCAAGCAGCGCACAGCGCAGCGCAACTGCGCTAGCGTATCTGCGCTCACACGTGTCGCGCAGCGCACAGCGTAGCGCAACTGCGCTAGCGCATCTGCGCTGACACGTGTCGCGCAGCGCAGTGCTTGCGCAACTGAAGCGTTGCTTCCTTTAATTTTAGTTTAAATAGAGGTTTGCTCTGATTGGGCGAGCCTTCTTGGGCGCTGTGCTGACGTATCAGTGCCTGACATGTGGCGCGTTGCGCCCGAGATCTGAAGCGTTGCTTCAAAATTTTGAATTTTGAATTTCAACAGAGCTTTGCTCTGATTGGGGGAAACAATACTCAGAGTAGATTTCCGCCAACCGGGCCTAAGCCCCTTCAGCACGCTCCCGCTGATGCTGCACGCGAACCCGGGACGCCATGGAAGCGCCCGGCGCTCCGCCCTCCGCGCCCTGGCTCACGATATACCTCTTTTGGAAGCACTCCAAAATGAGGGCCAAGAATCGGTCGTGCCTAGCCTTCGAGATGAGGCCGAGTATATAGATCGAGTGCACCTTGTCGAGCGCCTCATCCAGCAGCTCTTTGGAGAGGGGGTTGTACAGCCCTGGGGACCTCCTCCAAATTGCGTACATCAGCAACTGTAGGAGGGGCGACCGCCGAGGGAGAAGCCGTCCGACGTGATCCTCGAGGCGCTGAACCGTACCCCGGTACCTATCCTCGGCTATGGACTGGTCATACATGAAGACGTAGTTGAAGGTGACGATCTCTTCGATCGAATATATGCGCCCATTCATCTCAAAAAGCAATGCTGAAGAGTTGTCGTCTTCTTCTCTATTTATAACCTCAAACAGTACCCCTAAGGACCTAAATTTGCGCGCGCATGGGCGCGAATCCTGGGATCCACCCAAATTACTCCAATACCGCACCGCCATGTGGCGGAACTAACGCGGCTCTTCAAAACGTTACGCCTCCCCCATGCATTCCTGACACGTGCCGTCCGTGATGATCGCTCTTCCCAATGTTCACACACCAAGGAAGGTTAGACAGAACCTCGCGAGGCCACCGAGCAGCTTCCCTGCTCGGTCCATCCTTGGCTGGTAATCTCTTACCCAACGATGCCAAGGATCAAAGCCCTCATCAAGAGGCCACCAAGCAGCTTCCCTGCTCGGTCCATCCTTAGCTGGTAATCTCTTACCCAACGACGCCAAGGATCAAAGCCCTCATCAAGAGGACACCTAGCAGCTTCCCTGCTCGGTCCATCCTTGGCTGGTAATCTCTTACCCAACGATGCCAAGGATCAAAGCCATCATCAAGAGGCCACCGAGCAGCTTCCCTGCTCGGTCCATCCTTGGCTGGTAATCTCTTACCCAACGACGCCAAGGATCAAAGCCCTCATCAAGAGGCAGCCGAGCAGCAACCTTACTTGGTCCATCCTTAGCATGCAACTCATTGCCCTCCCGCGGTAAGGATTGAAGCCCTCACCAAGAAGCCACCGAGCAGCTTCCCTACTATGTCCATCCTTAGAGGGTGACTTCCTACACGTCTTTACTAAGCGATCCCCACCTCGACTTCGGGGCCAGGGAGATACCGACCTTGCACCGGTCTTTGAACACTTGGCAAATGGTTGAATTCAACTCGACGTGCGGTCGCCAGATGAAAAACCGATCTCCGACCTAACGCATCATGAAAGCAGTACCGCAAAAACAAAGGGAAAATATGTACGCAAAGATTCCTACAAAATAATTTTCATTCACAAAAGTCGGAAGTCTTTACAGAGGTATTATGGGCTCCCCAGCCTTACAAAAATGCCCGGAGGCTTATAAAATTTCAGCGCAAAAGAAAATAATGAGGCGAGGAGGTTCAGGCCTCGGGGCCGGGGAGAACCTCGATGAGCTCCGCTTCTACCACGACAATCGGGGTGTCGGCTTGAAGGTCGGTTCCCACCGCCGGAGCCTCGGCACTGGGAGACGGGGCGACCGACTTCTCCCCAACGCTCCCACCAGGGGCCTTTCCCCCGGCAGCGCTTCCGGGGGCATTCCTCTGCGCCTTACCCTCGAGGGGGTACTCACCCTGGAGCTCGCCGTCAGGAAACTCTGGCATCAGGGCCTTGACGGCGTCGAGGGCCTCATGCCAAACGAGGGCAGCGGCTTCAGCGAGGTCGATATAGAACTGGTCCGACTTGTTGTAGCTCTCCACCGCCTTCGACACTCGGAGGTCGGCACGCTTCACTCCTTCCTTCGCCGCCTCGTTCTCCTTCCGGAGGGTGTTCGTTGTCTTCTTCAGGGTGGCGACAAGCACCCTGGAATCTTCCAACTTAGCCTCGGTGGCTCGGACAGCCTCTCGGCACTTGGCGATCTCCCGATCCCTGGCCGCCGCCCGATCTTCGAGGGCGGCGACCCTCTCCATCGCCGCTTGCAGCCCTAGCCTCGAGCTCTCCTCCCGTGTTGAGGACTCGCCCGCGATCTGCATCGCCGGGGCAATTTCCTCGTCCTCCATGTTGACAACGAGGACGCAGTGCTGAAGGACCTAAAGCAAAACAAAGGAGGGGTTAAAAAAAGAAGGGGGGAACCCAATCTTGCGGACAAAAAATACTGAATAAAAACCCGAGTGAGGCGCGAACACTGACCTGCACGGCCTCCTGGGCTATGGCCGCCATTTGGGCCCGGAGGGTCCCCCGAGGGATTCTGCCCCCGGCTGACCTTTCCATCTCTGAGAGCAGGCTGTCGGCGATGGAAAGCCCCGAGGGCACCTCGAAGCGAAGCTCCCCTTCATCCACGATGATTGGGGAAGCCGGGGAATGTGGCACCGTCCTATGGTACCTCTTGAGGAGAGACGCAGGAGAATCAGTCTCACCTTCCACCTCCAAAGCCCGGGGCTCCTGCTCCCGAGCGCGTTTTCGGCTTGCCGCATGGCTGGACTCCGGGGCCCGAGGCGTGCTCGAGCGCCTGGCCGGGGCGGCTGCCGGTGGAGCCGGAGCCGACGACGGGCGAGAGGGGCCGGCACCTCCGGCCTTCTTCCCTTTCTTCTGTTCGACCAGGGCTGCCCGAAATTTAGCCAAGTCCATGGGTTCTGCATAAGACGAAAATACAAAGAAGGAGTTAGCAATGCCTGAAAAAGTGGAAGAATACACAAGTCTAAACAGGTTGCCTAAAACTCCTAACTTACCCGCAAATTGAGCGGGGCTAAACCCGGCCCAACTGAAGGCCTTCTCAGACAGCAACACATCGGCCCAGGGGAGGGGCTCCCACTCTGACACCGCCACCGTGTCGGGATCATTCGACGGCTTCACCCGCGGGCAGTTGGCCCTGTGCCACTGGATGAGCACAGGCCAATCCTCATCCTCGGATGGCCCGACAAATAAAAACTTCTTCTTCCATTCGTGAATGGAAGAAGATACTACGACGACCCCTGACCCGGCAGCACCTCCTCGGTGTTTTCTAAAAGAAATGTATACCCAGCTCGGCTCGTCCTTGCGAGTGCCGGGGTGGTTTTTGTAGCAGAGAGAGGAAATGAGAAGGCTCCGACTGAAAGGGATCTCCCGCGATTTCAACCGGACCAGGAACCCGAGGAGAATCCTCCAAGAGTTCGGCACTAACTGGCCCGGGGCTAATTCAAAACAATTCAACGCCACACTCACCTCGGGGGAGAAGGGCAGGCGCATCCCGGCCCAAAAAGCTTCCAGGTACAAGGCAATCTCCTTGCCCCGTACCTGGTCTGCCCTCTCCCCCTCCCCGGCCAGACGAAGTGAGTAGCCAGGAGGGATGTGGAAGCGAGCCCGGATGGTGGCAAGCTCATCCGCATGACTCAGTATGGAAGACACATGACTCAGTATGGAAGACGTGTCACGGACGCCCCTGACCTGCACTTTGGGGACCACCCCCACTGCGCGACCCCGAGGGGCACTACTAACCCTAACCCCCGGGGGGATTCTGACTCGGACGAGGTAGAAGCGGAGGAAGAAGTGGATGAAGACTCCCTAGACTCTATCCGGACTATTTTTACAGACTCCTCGGTAGAAGACATCTAACCTGATCAAAAGGATGAGTCCTTGGAATAGAAAACGCAAGGATCCCGACCTAAAGAGAAGAGCGCCGAGCTAACACGCGAAAGGACGAGGAAATTATGGCGAAGTATGGACCCTGAAGAGGATCCCACCTCTATTTATAGCAGCCGGTGTACACATCCTACGGCGCCGATCGTCTCCCGCTAAAACAGCGCTTCACAATCAACGGCCGACAACATTCCACCTGTCGCACTCGTATTAGGCGTGTCCCATTGGGCGCGAAGGACACCAGCGGCCCATTACGTCAGCCAACAAGCGCTAGACACGTGGACTGGCGCTTCGACGAACGTACGCACGAATCGGTGCTTCCTCTTTAATGCGAAATCTCTCCCCTGATCCGCTGACGTCATCAAGAAAATACAACTAATCGCTCGGGAATACGCACCGACGATATCTTCAAATAAGAGCTTACCCCGAGTGACCGGTCAGACCACTCTTGACTCGACCCATGAATGGGTCGAGATGAAAGTGGGGGGCTAATGATGATGCTCGATACCGGGGATTCCCCAGATCATGACACGTGGCAGATGACGTGTCCCAGAGCTTACAAGTGAGGATCAATAACGGTACATTGGAAGCATACCCCGGGCCTCCGTCCCGAGGATGTTCTTGACCTTCGGTAGCCTTCCGGATCACTCCTACGCTCGCCTTACAGACAACCATCGGCTCGCCTCTGAGCCCTCCCACACGCTGAGTTCCCTCAGCCCTCCAACTTGCCTCCGAGCTATCACATATCCAAGATCCCTTGGCCTCCCGCTTGTTCCCGAGCCTCCCGCCGAGCTTATATTCCTCGGTCTCATCGGCCGACCCACAGCACCGATTACAGGCGTCTCCGCCACGGCCCCGCAAATCTCGCCAGATGCGAGATATCCGCCGCCCATGATCCCGCGTTCCACGCCATCGCGTTCTCCCATTAACGAGCATATCTCGTCGTTGATGGGGAATCCCTCTTTTCACGCGGGCGTAACTCAGGAGCGTAACGGCCGGCGTGAATCTCGCGCCCACCTGCCTATGGCTACCACTATATAAACCCCTCTCTCAGACGACTCAGGTAAGGCAATTTTACCCCAATAGGCCGCTACTCTGCCCATTTAGCCCGTCTAACTTGATCGTCGAAGGGTCCTCGGTGGCACAACCACCCCAGGACTTCCTTGCAGGTAGCTCGGTTTCAACCACTTCAAGCCCATTGAGATCTGCACGCTTCAGAAGGCAACCTCCCAACTCAATCTCAACCGCTCGTCTCCACTCGCTGCAGATCAACGAAAGGTAACATCTGAAGGAGATCCAGAGATCCATCAGATGCAGAAACCCCCAAAAAATTACAGTGACCAGCTAACGGTGTTAAATAGGCATTAAAATCATTATTTTGCCCGTTATTTAACGATGATTGATCAAATTATTAATTAATAATATTAATTTAATTAATTAATAACAAAATTTTTGCTGAGAATTAGGAAGAGAAGGGGGGTTGTCTGAGGATGTGATGCGGGGAGGAGGCGGCGGCGGCGGAGGGAGACAGGAGGGTCGTCGTCGGAGGTGGGCAAGATGGGTTTGGTGGTGGTTTTGAGGTTGAAGGACATGGGTTTGCTGATGGTGGTGTTGAGACCGAAGAAGGTGGATTTGATGGTGGTGGTTGTAGTGTTGAGGTCGAATGATGTGGTTATGGTGATGGTTTTGAGATTAAAGGAGATGGGTTTGATGTTGGCGGTGTTGAGAACGAAAAATGCAGGTTTGATGGTAGTGGTGAGGTTGAAGGAGATGTGTATGATGGCGGTTTTAAGGTTGAAGGGGGTGGGTTTGGTGAGGAGCTGAGGGGAGGGGGCGTGAGGTGGTGGGGAGGATAGAGGGGAGGGCGTAGGGGGATCGGCGGCGGTGGCGACAGCAAAGGTGAGGGAGGCGACGAAGGTGGCAGGCTTGGGTTATGGTTTTTGCTAAATTAGTTAGGACGGAGAAGGAAGAAGTGGGTTTGTTTGGAAAATTTTGTAATATTTTGATAATTTGGTGATGCGTACTAACAGTGATGACGTGTCACCGTTTTTTTGGACCGCTCATCAAATTTTTTGATGGTTTTCTGAGATATGCCCAAACTGAGGGCTAAATGAACTTTAACCTAAAATATTTGCAAATCGGAATGATATATTGATAGTGTAGTGTACTATTTGGCTCTCAATGTTTTCTAGATAAAACAAATAGTTAATGCAACTAGAATTTTTACAAGTACTATTCCACGTGAAGAAAATTAATTGTGTAGTTAGTGGGGACTACCTTTTTTAGAGCAGGATTCTCTTTTTTCTACACAAAAGTTGTTGTTGGTATGCCGTTTTTCAATATTAATCCGGAGACTTAAAAACCCCTAAATAGGACTATTCGTATGGATAAAAAAATTTACCTCGAGTCTAATTTTTTTAATCCTCTTTCCTTTCCTTGTTCTTCTTCCTTTTTGAGAATTTTTTTTTCTATCTTTGTATCTTAATTCATATTTGATAAAAAAACTCTCAATCATTTTTTCCTTCAATATATCATTTCTTACACCTTTTATCCCTCTTCTCCTTTTTATTTTCTTAAATTATAAATGGGGTTTTGAGATGGGTTGTATTGGATTTTGAAATGAGTTGTATAGTAAAACAAGTAATAAATTGCTTATAAAAATAATCATGAGAGGAGTTCTCAAATTGGTTTGAAATAAAAAAAAGAGAAAGATTAATTGTGGAATTAGAAAAAAAGATTTTGAAAAATAAATATTACGGGTTGAAGAATTTTTTTAAATCAATGGGTTGAAATTGAGAAAATAAATATGATGATAGGTTGTGAAAATTAAGAAGAAAATTGAAGAAGAAGATGTATGGTAGGAAATTGGGGATACAAGGAAGATAATAATGGATTGTGAGAATTGAATAAAAATTAAGGAAGAATACGATGGATTATGAATTTGAAGAAAAATTAAAATGGAAGAAAATGAGTTATAAAATTGATTAAAAAAATAAAAATGAGTTAGAAGAAAATATGTTTTGGAATTGATAAAATATTGAGTTGGAAGATAATAATTGAAAGATCTAAAAAAATTGAGTCAGAAGATAATGATTGAGAGATTTAAAAAAATTGAAGAAGATAAAAATATCATTTTGTCTACACTTTTAATATATATATATATATATATATATATATATATATATATATATATAGAGAGAGAGAGAGAGAGAGAGAGAGAGAGGGGGGAGGGCGTTAATGGAGGAAATGTGCCATAAGAAGGAATTTCGGCGTCGGAAAAATGCACGCTCCATGATTTTTTTCGACGATTGGCATACATCACGTCCATTTTTATCATCTAAGATGTGGATACACCAAATTTCATGTGATTATACCATTTTCTCACCGTTGATTTAGTTGGTGCAAAATTAATGGTTTACTGACAATAGAATTTTTTACACTGCCAATTCAACGGTGAAAAAGTGGTGGAATCACATGAAATTTGGTGTATGCACATCTTAGATGATAACGATGATGATGATGGATGCCGATCGTCGGAAAAAATGGTAGGGGTTGTATTTTTTCGATGACATAGAAGGAAATCCCTTCCTCTCTTTCCTCCATTATTCTCATATATATATATATATATATATATATATATATATGAAAGCTTATTCTTTACTGGCCAAACAGGCTTTGATATAAAAATCCTCCGAATTTTTCACCAAAACGAATGCACATGCATTTCGAGACATTTTTTCTACATGAAATCCGATGAATTTCTATCCCAACCGTCCAAAGCCTTAGGGTTGTTTTTGGAAAAAAAAAATTAATTAGGTCACTTTGCGAACCATTATTGATTTTGAATGGTGAAAGGATGAAAATATAAACTCATGAGCTTGAGGGTATGAGTTTGCATGTTTAGGAGTTACAGTTCCACAAGGGAATTTTCTTATTTTTTAGCATTATCTAATTAGAAAAAATGAGAATTTTTTTTGGATACCTAATGTGTTTTAGTTATAATACTAAACAAGATATTTAAAGCTCTAGGGCATGTTTGGATTCCCAAATTCCAATGGAAAAAAGTCCTAAATTCCTATTTTCCATTGTACCGGGTTAATCCAAGAAATTAAATGTTACGACCCGAAAGTACGGAACGTGACCGGTACTTAGATTACGAAACGTCTAGAGGCGCAACGTAACCTAAGTAAGCCGAAACCCAGAAATCTAAATCATAAAAGAAGAAGAAGTAAAGGAAAACATATAGAAAACAAGTTTAAAAGCAATATCCAATTTTCTCAAAAATTTCGGCAGAGTCTCCTTTATAAAAACTGGTCCCAAACGGGTACAAATAAGAATAATATATATACAAACAATAAAAAGCATCCCCAAATGGGAGCTAGCTCTACGCCAAAACGCAGAAACAACCACACCAATGCACAATAGTATACAACGCCAAAGGGAGAGGCTCAAAACTTAAAAAAAAAAAAATCCACCAGATACCAAAATAATACAAGCGCGACTCTAAGGTCGAAATAAATAACTGGTCCAGTAAACTATCAAGTAATACAAGTTTGGTTGATGGATCTTACTAGATACAATGAATAATAAAAAGTACAACGGCGGTCCAGACACAAGTGAACCAACCTACTGTGCAAATCACCCTGAATGAAATGATGTGCCAGTAAGCTGCCAGGGAAACCTGTACATCGAATCTGTAATAAAATTTGGCACAACGGGGGTGAGTTGCCAACTCGTGAGTAGAAGATATCTGCGAAAAGAAATCGAATGCACGACGCTATCCTAGGTCATAATAATATACTACTATATCACCAGTCACCTAATAATGGCAGGGTAATAAACTACGTGTAAGTGCAAATGCTCCGTGCTCGTGTCAGTGCCTCAAATAGTAATATGCCATGTGAATGAGTATGCATGCACCATGAATGTAGAATAACCAATTTTGAAATCTGGATATATCTGTATAAGAAATCTTTAGTTTTTATCATGGTAAAATTTGTATAGAAATCTGAAATATCAACGATGAAGTCCATGGAAATCCGTGTCAAGCATTGACACAAAACATGTAAATCTCAAGTCTCAATACCTCATAGTCTCAATATCTCGGGCTCCGTCAGTCCGGATCGGCCCATATCATCAAATCTCACGACAACGGTCGGTATCCTCCGGATATCCGCCGCGCCAGACATCACCGGTAGGTGGTCCTCCCCTGCCAGGCTCATCGTCTACAACTCGATCTTCTTACCCCGGGATACCATACCGGGCCTACCATGTACCCGAGACGGTTCATCCACTCCTCGAATCGGGTCTCGAAATCCAACAGAAAACATGAAATCTCATGGTGGACGACACATACATCATGAGAAAACTGCAACTTATATTTTAAAAAGAGAGAAGGAGAGAGAGAAGTTATTATATATATATTATTGCGGTTTTCCCCAAAATCCAGAAATCTCATAGAAATCCAAAATCCCAAAATCATGAGTAAGTAAATGATAAATGTCGGCATAAGCTCCATAATACTGCATGATAACATGGAAATGTGAATACATGGAATGTCTAAATAATAAATGCCATGTCTAGACTAACACCAGAGAGTAATCACAATATTATATCGATCTAGCTGTTAGCTGATTCTATCAATAAAAGATAATATGTTCTAAAGTGTACGTGATATAGCAATTACCGACGATGATGTGTGTGAGCCGGCAAATAAGTGTGCATGGAATATGCGCATCATCGGTAACGGTGCTGGTGTCCTAACAGGCAGAGTTTTATACTGATTATAGAAACATATGTATGAACATGCACCATGATGATTACGGTCTGAATGTAAAGACGGATGTGTATTAACCTCTCATTTGATATACAAGTATAACTATAACTATATGACTCGAGCCTAAACTAGTGTCCATCTAACCTCCTAAGAAACTAAACCTAAGAAACTGGTCGATAAGAAATAAGAGTCCACCTAAGGTCTGAGTCCATATCTCTAATAGTCGGCGATCCAGCCTCAATAGCGTCACGTACGTAGTACGGCTTCCTCAAATCAAGAGTGCGGATCAATCATCACATCTATATCTCGTACGGTAAAATCCATCGTACGGCATCCCAATATCGGGGTACGGGTCAAGTATCACCTACGTGTCTCATCATTCGTATAATATCATCATCAAATCATGTCATGATCAAGGTACTGTACTGTAATTGTATACATCAATCATATATCATTACCAGCATAAATATACATCGTTAATTTATCCTCAGAAATATCATGTCACATGTATCATATTGTGATTAAGTCACACTTATATCATATCGTAATCAAGTCACACCTATATGATATCGTAATCAAGTCACACCTATATGATATCGTAATCAAGTCATACGTATATTATATCGTAATTTCAGGCACATGTTATGGTCCGGGTTCTATTTTAGAGTCCCATGTACCTCAATATCATCACCATCCATTATTATTTATGTATACCTATTCATTATCTCATTTTCTAATGACACGCTAACATCATAACACGACCGTATAGCCAAGAATCACGGCATCAAGCCCAGTTATATTGTTTCATCCCCGTGTATCATATCACATCCTTGTATCACATATACGTGTTGTGTGTATATATATACCTACACCTAGTCCTATATATATATACACATACATGTATACACCACGTCGAGTTTCTGAGTGTGCGTGTGTGTGTATCTACCTGAAACCTATGAATCTCCTCCAAGATATTCATCCTCGGGTAAGGTCTTTCTAAATTAATCTAGTCCAACCTAAGGTCAGTACTAGGGTCCTACTCACCGAAATTCTAAGGTCACGTCTGGCTTCCTAATGACAATAAGTACTATTCCTATTCTACGTTTGCGGGGGTGCTAAACGCCATCCACCCGACTTCTCCCGTAGATATACATCTACTCACCTGGTCCTTGTCTGCCGAAGACGATGTCGCCCTCTCTTCTTTCTCGTCCGAAGTTCACGCGAGGGGTACCTATACGCAAACATATATAATATCGTAAACTGAATTACGGACAAAAATCAAAACGACGCACGAAACGCGCATAGGTTAAAACCTATGTCCCGCTCATGCAAAAGAACCAAATATCGCTCGATATCGGCGTACAAACGCCGATTGATCGAGATAAATATCAACAAACAACTCGTAGTTTTAAAACTCATTGCTTATTATATAAAACATAATTTAATTCATCGAAACCCTAAAAATCGATCAGATCGTCCGATTTCGTAAAAGCCGAGAACGCCAATTTACCGTTTTACTTCAAAACTTGATGTTTAAAAGAAACTAATGGTCATAATATTCATTAAATAACATAACTAGATTATAAAAACCATTACCATATTTTTATTACACTAATTTGTATTAAATTGTAAATTCTAGTTTGCAATTAAATCAATTTTAACACTTTGTAAGCAAAATTTCACAATATCACAACTAAACTTGGTTTGCATGAATTAACGTATTAAACTACAATTCATGATGATAATAATATAATGAAATCATAATTTAGATTTTAAATCTCATTTATTTAAGAATTTTCTAAAATCTAGTTAGCAAAAATAGCATTTTTCTCACAATTTCTCAATTATCAACTTCAAATTAGTAACTAAATTAGGTTTTCCATTCCACTAACAAGTTAATATTCTCATTAAAACCACAATCTAATGTTACAAATATTAATTAGAATTTTATCTCACCAATATATATAATATACAAAAATCTAGTTTGCAAAAATTTCTTAATTTAAACAATTTGAATGAACACATTAGAATACATCAATCATGCATGATTTTCTATTTCTAAAAATGGTAAACTAGTTATAATAACCCCACTTAATTAGTAGAAACCATAACTTGATTTTATAAACCCTACTTTGAATTTTGAAACTTGTAAATAGAATTAATTTATTAAATCTAATTATGCTGGAATGAAACATTTAATAACAATAAATCATAAGAATGAAATTTATACCTCCACATGTGAGATCCAACCATGAAAATTTGCCTCCAAAAAGAATGCTTTCCAACTCCAAAATCCATATAAAAATGAGCAAAGAATAGAGGGTAGGAATTAATTAGGATTTTGTGGGTTTTTTATTGAATTTTTGATGAATTTTGATGGATTTTTGTAACAAAATCAAGTGGTGAAAATGGGGGGGCTGCCATGGGTGAGGCCGGCCACATCAAGGGAGAGAGGGAGAGAAAGAAAGAGTGAGGAATTGTGTAGAAGGTTCACAATATAATTACATATACTTATGTCTTTTCATAAATTAATAATAATTATTTAATTTCCTAACTAATTTTAACATATATAGAATGGTCTAGAACCATGACAAATTTTGAGAATGAAATTTGCATGAAACACACTTGATTCCAATATATAATGGTTCACCTTTGCAAATTTAATCCATTCAAATTTATAATTTACACCAATTTAGTGTATAAATAAAGTTTATGTTAATATTTAAAATAATTAATTTAGGAAAAATATTTAATTAAACCAAAAATTTATAAGTGACTAAATAAGCACCATTTACTAGTAATTATATAATTAAAATAGGTATTTTTAAATTTATGAAGAAAATTATTTATAGTTAAGTTTTAAGGAAAATACAGTTTATTTTTCCGAAAATCAGAAAATTTACTTAAAGAATTTTATTTATTTAATTATTTAATTATTTATTTTTAAGGCGTTACATTAAATTGGGTGTTTGGGTAAATTTTTAAAGAAGAATTTCAATGGAAAAAACCCCAAAATAGTCTTAATCCACTGGATTCTAAAAATTGGCAAAGATCTAATTTTTCTAATCCAACACACACACACTCTCTTTTGAAATGTCACATCAATCTCTCTCTCTCACTTTAATACTATCCTTATCCCAATCACTCAAACACGCATTATGTTATCAAAATGCATTGGAATTTTACTTTTGGAATGCACGTGCATTCCAATACATTTTAATCCTAAAGTCATTCTTATGGACTTTAATCCTAACTATCCAAATATGGTCCTAGCACACATCTTTCAGAATATTGTTTGTATGTCTAGAGAAAAGGAAGAACCGACTTCCTTTGGTGAATTTGAGTCACAGAGTCTTGTTACCAATCGAGTAATCGCGTGTATATATATATATATATATATATATATATATATATATATAAAAGCTGACACGACATTAACTTGATAAATCAATAGACATTAACTTGATAAATAGATATCAGTATATAGCAAGGAGCATAACAAATTAGCATTATCCATCTTCACGGCTAAGAAACCGAAGTTTTACTACCGGTTTATATATATTAATTGGTCCATCCAGTTTGGATTTACATATATTATATTTATAGACTGTGACTATAGGACACACCACGTATTTAAATATTAGGACATAATCCTTGGCTAAGAGGGTCTCAGCCGAAGCTTGCTCTCGAGTCCCGTTCCAGTGATTTACAATATACAGTGGGTTGGCTTGCAGGTATATTAACCAGTAACCAAACAGAACCAGTGAAAGTTTGTTAGCAAAGCAAGAAAGAAGAAGAAGAAGTAGAGAGAGTCGGAGAGAGAGAGGAGAGTTGTATTTTGTTGTAACAATATTATTGAACAAAAGAGTGTTTGAGTTTATCTTCATATCGAGAGTGCGATTTATCCGTAATTAGCATTCTCTATCTCTCCTACTTCCATGTATTAGAGCAGGTCGATCAAACCGGACTAATTGACGTCGACGAAATGACCAACATGTTCCAATCGCAAATTCCGAAGCCGACGATAACAAATTACGACAACTGGAGCATACAGATGAAAGTGTTTCTCGGTTCGCAAGAGTTGTGGAAGATTGTCAAAAATGGTTATGCAGAAACCGAGTCGTTGGTCGTATTAACGGCGCTTAGCAATATTCAGAAGAATAAATTGAAGGAGTCAAGAAAGAAAGAAAAAAAGACCTTCTTCTTAATTTATCAAGGTGTGGAGGTGTCGGCATTCAAGAAAATCTCAAATGCAAAATTCTCTAAACAAGCCTGAGATATTTTACAAAAGGCTTATCCACTAATACAAAGATGGCCTGGCTACATTAGGTTGCCCCTACGGTGCACACCGTAGGGGCACTCTTTGCCCCTACGGTGCACACCGTAGGGATATTTCTACAGAAAAAATTAATTTTTGTGGTAAATTTAAGTTGTCTTTACGGTATCGGCAGAGAAACCCCACCCGTGGGAACCGTAGAGACAATATCGAGATTTTTTTTTTAAAAATAAAACAGAAATTGCTTTCCCAATCCAAGGCCGCCGAAAAACCCCTCACCCTGGCTCATCACCGTCTCCTCCTTCGCCGCTCGTCGTCCGAGCTCCTCTCAACTCAATTGCCGCTGTCTTTCAACCCATCTCAAACCTGAGCTCCTCTTAACTCGATCAGCTCCTCATCCAGACCTCCGACTCTTTCGCTGGCCTCCTCCTGTTTGCGACCGGGTTCCTTCTCTCCATGGTCTCTTTCGTTAAAGAGAGAGACTTTCAGATGTTTTTCGTGAAAGGGTGCATCCTGCTTCATATCGCCATAGCACTTTGGCACGTGTTTTTTGAGCGGAAGCTTGAGGATATCTCTAGGGATTGACCAAGACAGGTGGTTGGGGATGCGATGCTGGGGGTGTCTTGGGTTTTGTTTCTGGCTTATTCTTGGAGGGAGAAGTATGATTGAGGTCGAGATTTTGGGATTCTCTTCGGTAAAAAGGTAATCTTTTTATGATTCGGTTAATGCGGTTAGTTTTTGATTCGGGTTACTTGGTATGGATGCTATTATTATCATCATCATCTTACGAGAGAGGAAAGGTTTGTGATTATTATGTATACATGATGTATTGGTGCTCTCTCTTCTTCCATGTAAAGTAACATTCTATTGGGCACAATAAAGATGTAATGCTTAAGCCTGTACCATGTCGTTAGATCTTTCTTAAAGTAAAATTTTTAGTTCTTCTTTACTAGCTAATTTTGGCGTGTTAGTTAATCTTGATTAGGGTTTGGTTTATGGCTTCGTATGACTTATGTGCGACGAGCTTAGTTTATATGCTAAATTTTTATATATTTAAGTTGCCGAGTCGTATCTAAAATCTTAAATACCGACAAGCTATTGTCCCGTGAACTCGAAACACGTGCTGTTTGAAAAGATTATTGTGTAAACAGAATATTTAATTCCAATTCAGTTTGGACGCGTATCACATTGAATTTGTAATTATGTGGATGCATGTTTCAAACCTCTTTATATATATATGAGAATAATGGAGGAAAGAGGCCATAGGAGGGAATTTCCTCCTATGGCGTCGAAAAAACACACCCTCCATCGTGTTTCCCGACGATCGGAAGGCATCATCTTCATCGTTATCATCTAAGATATGGGTACACCAAATTTCATGTGATTCTACAACCTTTTCACCGTTGAATTAGTGGGTTCAAAATTAACGGTTTACCGACAATAGAACTTTTTACATTGCTATGAAGATGATACATTCCGATCGTCGGAAAACACGATGGAGGATGTGTTTTTTAGACGCCATAGGAGGAAATTCCCTACTACGTCTCTTTCCTCCATTATTCTCTCCCCCCCTCTCTCTCTCTCTCTATCTATATATATATATATATATATATATAAATATATATATTCATGCCATCTCCCACTTTATCAATTTTGTCGGGGAATTTAGATGTTTTTCTTATATTTTATGAATACTGCTCTTGTCGATGGAGAGATAAATTGGTTGCTTATTTAAGAATGTGATGTGCAAGTGAAAAGTAGCATGAGCTGAAATCGGTTATAGTAGTATTAGACATGATACTAGCTGGGCTTAGCTTAGTTGTTACCAATTTTCTTTCCAATAGGTATTTTGACTTTCGTTTGGACCATGGCGGCCAATGCTCCTAAGATCATATTCGACCTCCGAAGGAGGAGGTTGGTTTAAAAAAAAAGGGTGTTGGACACGTTGGATTTGATAAACATTGATGCGCTAAAACATTAGGAAAAGCATTGAATGTCATGGGATCTTAACTGGATGGTTATACTCAATTAATTAACCGCCGCCTCCCTTGACACCTTTCTTCTACCTCACACCAAGACCTATCTTGGAACTTTGACAGGTATTAGCTGTGTAAAATCTTTAATTGATATTCCATAGAGATAGAATCATCAATGGGTTGCCGAGGCCTATCTAAAATCTCATAGTGACAGTCTCTTGTCTCATGAACTAAAAACATGGGAAAAACTAGTATGCAAGGGTTTGCATGGTGCAAACCACTTACAAACCCTTGGATTTTTCTCAAAACATGTGTTGTTTAAAAGGCTGTAACGTAAATTAAACATATACATTCAATAGATAGTATAACATTTGAAGCCTATCACATTAACTTTGTAATTACATGGGATGCATATTTCAATCTTGTTACATGCCATCTGCCCACTTTATCAATTTTGCTAGAAAAGCAAAATATGTATTTTATGGTTATTGCTCCTGTCAATGAATCGGATGCATCGTTGCTAATTTAAGAACGTCTTGTGCAATTAAAATGCAACATGCCCTGGGAATTAGTAATATTTGAAATGGAGATATTCTGTTGGATAAGTACAAAGACAGTTTAAACATGGGAAAAGTAGGAAAAGCAAAAGAATGTACTTTGACAACTAGAGGTGCCGTCAATATTGTATAATCAATTGATGGTCGACTCCCTTACCTCTATGCTTCTACCTCAAACCGAAGAGCTTGAAACATTAAATAGTGTGTGAATTAGTGCCTTTTATGGCGATTCTTTCTTTTAAAGCATATGAGCATATCGAATAAAATTACTAATTAAGGCCAATTCTTAATACCATGCATGAACTATGCGTTGTTGTAAAAATCTCGATAATACCCTGTTAAAGCTCGGCTTTAGCGGAAAGCGGCAATGGAGCGCGTCGCTTTTGCGTAAAGCACAAGTATAAAACAATCGTGTACGTTGTTTTCTAGGTTATAAGACCCGCTTAACAAACTTTCCATGTTTGAACGCCGCCTAACCCTCTTTTTTATCCGGTCTAAATGGGATAAAACTCTTATTCTATTAGAAGTTCCATTTATAATATGAAATATTACAAGAGATGAATCTTTTTGTTGTATCTAATCTATAACATCGTTTCTCAAAGAGATGTGTTAATTAATATAGTCTTAAAAAGGATCTACGATATTTCTATTGTTGCATATAAACTTTATAAAAATCATTAAAGAATTCTCTTATATTTTCACATTGTTGTTCCTAAACGTTACAGTATATTTAATTTTGCACAATTGTTATTTATTACTTAATAATTTCTTGACGTCTTTTGCTGCTCAAGTCTAAAAGCCTTGTCCTCCTGCTTCGCTACACTTTACGCTTTCCACAACATTTTGAACTATGTTTCTCCTTCAACGTTTGCCCCTTCTATTTTGGTTTTAATTTTACTTGGTCCAGCTGTCTATGCGTGAAGATGTCCTCTCATGTGCCAGTATTGGACGTCTGAGCGCAAGCAGATTTATAATTTAATGTGGTTCAGTGTTCGGTATATAATTTATCTTTTTATTCCTGAATTAGAAAACTAAATCTGATTGTGTTGTGCAGAAGCAGACCCAACAGAACAAGGAGAATCGAAAGCCGAAGAAGAGGTGTCTAAGGTGCCTACATGGGTGGCTCAAAGAACATAATTCGTGCCACGGAGGCAACGGTAAATTATAATATATTTCTTTTAATATAATATAATATGAAAAGTTATATTATATATGTGTGTTTTTGGTGAATTGCAAAGTGTTCGGATCGTGGTGGAGGGTGATACACTGAGCGTGTTGCAGGAGTATCTATGTACCCACGCCACATCGATAGATCCGACCACTGGCACGCTTACATATCCCGACACTGCTGGAGAGGATCATTGCGTAAGTGTTAATATTTGTTCTAATTCGAATGGAATTTTGTTTTGATAAGTTTAAATTTAAATAATTTACTTGCGTTTGAATACTTTACATAGGTGTAGGTGCGGTGGTGGAGCAAGCGAGCTTCTAGGGGTTGATTTCAGCAGAAAGACCAATCCGGTCATGCTGACCCCTATCCTAGACGTCGTACACGGAGGGGATCACGGTGGCTACGAGAGAGGCCTAAGACCAGGTCCCATCTGAGGTTTTCCTCCACTCCGGCGGTTACTTCTGCTACCTTTCACGAGCGATGTCCGGAGAAGAAGATGTCCACATTGAAGTCCACTGTCGAGGAGTTGAAGGAGTTGATACGTATGTTACTTCTGTTTGTGTATATGTATATCTTGATAGTTCTAATCTACGTAGTATGGATTCAAAAACGGATACGAGTAGGATTCGTGGATTTACAAGAATCCAATATTGATACGAATCCGACACAAATCCTATATATCAATAGTACATCATTTCAATTCGCAAGACTTGATTTCTAGACTTAGAATTTCACAACAAGGTATATGACTAAATCTAGTACACTGTTCCTTATTATTTTATTACACAAACTTAAAATCTTTATGGCTTCATTCTTCCATTCGTCCTAGTCCGGTTTTCGGTATACAGTCGACGGCTCCGCATGCCACTCCTTTGGCTATGGCTTCTCCAGCTCCAGCTCCAGGTTCTCCAGCTCCAGCTCCAGCTGCTCCAGGTAGTATTCCAGCATCAGTTCTGGAGCATTTGAGACGCATGGGGTACAGCGTGGACTGGCTTCACCAGATGCGTCAGATACTTGGAGACGGAGCACCTGGATCGAGCGAGCAGTGATTTTTTTTATATTTTTGTAAGATGTTTGTATTATATTTGCGACATGTTGTATATTTTGGATATTAGTTGTTGTATATTATGATTATGATCATAATTTTAGAGTGATTTTGTATTGTGTTTGTTTATTTTGTGTTTTTACATTTATGTATTTCATTATATATTATGCGTGGGAAGTTATTGATATATATTTTATATTTGGGTTTATAATATAGTGTGCAATATATTATACGTAAAGGACAAACAAAAAATAGAAGGCGATACTTTAAAAAAATTTAAAGTTGTCGCTACGGTTAGCACCGTAAGGACACAATATTCCCCTATAGGTTTCACCGTAGGGACAAGGTATCAGAAAAAATCGATATTCTATCTCTACAGTTTTCACCGTAGAGACAACCTTTACCCTTGTGGTGACCACCGTAGAGATAAAGTATCAGAAAAAAACTGATACTATGTCTCTACGGTGGGCTAAGTTTGCCCAACATTAAAATATTTTCTAAATTAAAAATATATAAAATGATGCAAATGTTTCGGAAAAATTTCAACGAAATCCAAGTGGAGCAGATTCTCAGAAACTTGAACACCCAGGCCAACGTCTTGAGCAAGCTCGCTTCTTCCTATTCGATCAACCATAAAAGAAATATCCACTTCGAAATCTTACCACGACCCAGCGTGGAAGATGGAGAGGTAACACTTCAAATCTACACAACTCAGGAAGAAGACCAAAATTGGAGAAAACCCCTCATGGAATTCCTGAAGGGCGGTGTACTTCCCAAAGATTGAGGAGAAGTTCGCCGGCTTCGGGCAAAAGCACGCCATTTCGTCTGGAGCAACGGAAACCTGTACAAGAAGTCATACACTCAGCCTCCGCTCCGGTGTGTCGACCCCCACGAGGCAGACTACGTTCTACAAGAGATACATGAAAGGGTCGGGGGAGCGCATCAAGGGGCCCGTACCCTGGTCCAGAAGACACTGCTCCAGGGATACTATTGGCCGAGAATACACCAGGATGCCGAGAAGCTGGACAGAAGATGCAAAAACTGCTAACTCTTCGGTAGCATATCTCGTCTCCCCGCCACCGAACTAACGCCACTCAGTTTCCATGGCTGTTTGCACAATGGGGGATGGATATGGTGGCCCAACTCCCCACCGGCATGGGCGGACACAGATACATCCTTGTCGCTGTGGACTACTTCACGAAATGGATAGAGACCGTATCCATCAGGAAACCAGACGCCGCCTTTACAATAAAATTCCTGCATAACAATATAATCTCCCGATTTGGAATCCCGAGGTGCATAGTTACCGACCATGGGACCAACTTCGAAAACGATAAAGTCAAAGAGTTTTGCAGCGACAATTACATATTGATGATGTTTTCCACAGTCGCACATCCACAATGCAACGGGCAGACCAAGATAGCGAACCGAGGCGTCATCCGCGGTGTCAGAGCCCGCTTGGAAGGAAAGCAAGGCAGCTGGGTCGAGGAACTGCCGCAGGTACTATGGGCGTTGCAGATATCGAAAAAAACACCCATGGGAGAAACCCCATTTAGCCTCTGCTACGGTACCGAAGCAATGGTCCCCGCGGAAATTGGACTGCCCAGTTATAGGGTCGAACACTTTGACGATGAAGCTAACACCTTGGCACTCCGAAGCAACTTGGACATCTTGTTGGAAAAATGGGATCGAGCGTAAATCAGAGCAGCCGCCTATCAGCAGTAAACCGCTCGCTACTACAATGCCCGAGTTAAACATTGGGCCTTCAATATGGGAGATCTGGTCTTACGAAGAAACCAATTCATAGACCAAGGGGGACTAGATAAATTCTCCCCGAAGTGGGGCGGACCATTTCTCATAACAGAAGCGTTGCCCGGTGGAGCATACCGTCTACAGGATACCGGGGGCGTAATTTTCCTCAGCCATATAACGCCGAAAAGCTTAAGTTGTATAAATAAACATGTACCTTTTTTTTAAATAATGCAATTCTTTTCAGCATTAACCAAGTCTTCCAAACTAGGACCTCTTACAGAAGAGACTTCTGCACCACCCGGGGGCTCCATCCCTTTGTTACTTTCCTCGGTTCCGAGACTCCGGGGTATAAAAAAATATATAAAATATACCGAAAGGAGGAAAGAGACAATACACCATAACAAAAAACAAATTTATTTATTCGGAGGTATTATGGGCTCCCCAGCCTTACAACGATTACAGCAGTGGAGGGTAAGAATTAAGAAAACATTGTCGGTGATACTCAAAAGAAAGCTCCTCCAACCGAGCCCAAGCAGCCTCCACCCGCTCCTTCTGACGGTACCCGTGGATCCTAGAAGCCACAGACTCGCCGGGGTCCCCATCCGCCGAGCAAGATGCAACGACCAACTTTTGCTGGAAACTCTCAAGAAGAAGGTCCACCGAGCGGCCCCGCCTGCTCTTCGAGATTAGACCAAGCTCGTGGACCATATGCATTTTATCAAACGCCTCGTCCATCAACTGCGGAGATAGGGTGTTGTACGGACCCGAGAAAGTCTTCTATATCGCGTAGATTAGCACTTGAAGGAGAGGAGATCGCCGGAGAAGTAAGCACCCACAATGGCCCTCCAAGCAGCCTATCACCGCCTCGTACGTCTCTTCGGAACGATCGAGATTATAAAATTACACATCGTTACGAGAAACGATCTTCCTGATGGTATATACACGGCCGGTCATCTTCGGGAAACACAAGACTAAGAAGAAACCGATATGAGAATTCAAAAGTGAGACCATACCTTAGGTATTTATAGCCTCAACAAGTATCTTCCAACGGCCGAGATCTACTCGCGCAACGACGCAACGACGCAAATCATGGAATATCGCACTTTCCCGATATAGTACTGCCATGTGTCGTCCGTGACGGTCACCATTCCCACCTATATGGGTCACCGAAGGTTGAACGGCGCCCCAAGGAGAAACTAAGGAGTTCAGAAAGCACTTGACCAGAGGCCGCCGAATAGCCTCGTGGTTGGCTTATCTGCCAAAGGTAGTTTCCTGCCCGGCCAGTTCGCGGATCCAAAGCCCTCATCGCGAGGCCACCAAGCAGATTCCTACTCGGTCCATCCACAACGAGTAGCTTCCTGCCCTACAAAGAAGTAGATCCAAAGCCCTAATCGTGAGGCCGCCGAGCAGATTCCTGCTCAGTCTATCCACAACGGATAGCTTCCTGCCCTATAAGAAAGTGGATCCAAAGCCCTCATCGCGAGGCCGCCAAGCATATTTCTGCTCGGTCCATCCACAACGGGTAGCTTCCTGCCTTATGAAGGCATAAATCCAAGACCCGCACTAAAATGTGGCTTATCCAAGAAGGAATCGAGGGACGCCGACCTATTCAAACTTGCCTATCGCTCGATTCATACTCGACACACGGTCATCATCTCGACTCCGGGGAAAGGGAGGATACCGGTATTCCTACACTTGGCTATCGCTCGATTCATACTCGATGTGCGATCATCACCTAGACTCCGGGAAAAGGGTGGACATCGGCCTACAGGTGCCCAGCCTTTTGATAACCCTTGCGTCGTGCCCGCCTAACACTAGCAAGATAAAAGGCTTGCGAGCTAAAATTACTTGCAAGATAAAAAGACTTGCGAGCTAAAAATACTTGCGGAATGAAAACACTTGAGCAAAAAAATATATATACTTTATTTACGATCAAAATTATATACAAGGTATTGTGCGCTCCTCGGCCTTGCAAAAACTCCGGGAGGCTTACAAAATTCTAAAATAGAAAATAAAAAAGAGGGGATAGCTCAGACTGCCCGCTCGGCCGCCATCTTTCCTTGCTCTGCGCCTCCGTCGGAGACCACAATGGCGACCTAAGGCTCAGTGCTTCCGCCAGCCCCCTCACCTTCTACGGCCAGCGCGGCGCCCCCTTATGGCGCTTCCTCGGATAGGGGATACTTTGCGCGGAGCTCGCGGTCGTCGAACTCGGGCATGGCCTCTTTGACGACGTTGAGGGCATTTTGCCACCTAACGGCCATGGAGTCGGCGAGATCGATATAAAACTGATCAGACGCCTTGTACTCCTTCACGGCACTCTCTGCCCTGCTCTCCGTGAGCTTTGCCGCATCGCAAGCCGCCCGAGCATTTTTTTGAGGGCATCCCTCGACCTTTTCATAGCGTTGAAAAGCCTGTTCGCCTCCTCCATCTGGGCCTGGATAGCTCGGTTAGATTCGGTTAGAAGTTGATGGGGCTTCTTCAGCTTGGAAACCGTTAGGCCCTTGGCGACCAATCTTGATTTAAGGAGGGCCGTCTTTTCTTCCGCTTGCTGCAACTGAAGAAGAAGCTCTTTTTCTCGCGAGGAAGATTCACCCGCCTTCTTTAATGCCGGGGCAACCTCCTCGGACTCTATAGCAGTGAGGAAAGCGCAGTGCTAGAGGACCTGAGGAAAATAGGAAACGTGTTAAGAAGCTTGTTCCCCTCTGAAAGACGGCACGAGACTGACGTCTTGCCTGAAATTCGGGGCAGATGCTAATTGGGGCTATCCGTCCACCTCTCCGAAGATGCCAAGTTGATTTATGGCACTGTGTATCGAAGGTTTGAACGGATGCGTCCGATGTAGCAGACTTCGTCAGATTCCCCCTCGCTTGAGGGGTTTTTTGATTGTGGGGACGCTCTTCCCTGCAGGCGCAAGCCCCTGCAGTTAATTACGCTGCCGCATTGCGGTAACAACTTTCTCCTTCTCCATGTGGTCACTTCGTGTTGTGTGTGTTTAGTTTGTGTTTGGTTGCCCGTGGATTGTATACGGAGACTGAGTTATGTCGTCGCCCGTAGGGCGTGGACTAGTCCAAATCCGTATTATCTTAGATTTGGGTTTGGGGGTTTGTGTTTAAGGATACGTTAGTCTCGTTCGAGACTAAGATCGACTTAAACGTTTGTTAAGGATACGTTAGTCTAGTTTTAAACTAAGATCAACTTAACGGGATCGTTTAGATCCGACAAGAAAGCGATTAGGGGAGCCCTGTTGTTTAGTTTAGTAACATTGCGGTCAATAGGTAGTTTAAAGACATTGCGGTCCATAGGTAGTTTAAGGACATTGCAGTCCAATGTTAGTTTTAAGACGTTGCGGTCAAGGTTAAGGACTTCATAGTCCATGGGTTTAAGGACCCCACAGTCCGATGTTAGTTTTAAGACATCACGGTCAAGGTTAAGGACGTCATAGTCCGTGGATTTAAGGACTCCACAGTCCGATATTAGTTTTAAGACATCACGACCAAGGTTAAGGACGTCATAGTCCGTTGTTAGTTTTAAGACATTCCGGTCAAGGTTAGGGACATCATAGTCCATGGGTTTAAGGACCCCACGGTCCGTATCAATGTGTGATCATCGGGACCCGTCACCTCTCTGATGATGTCGAGGAATTACAACGCCAAGTATCAAAGGAGTGAAGAGATGTACCCTTAAACCGAAGGTAGATTAAGTGATCTGTAATCCAGTTTGGAAATTAAGATCAATTATTATATTATGAGCCCATTGGCCCATTTAAGTTTGAATTGAGGACTTATGGCCAGCTTGGGCTAAGTCCAATTATGTTCGGGATATTGGCCTTCTGTTGGTTTATTGAAGGAGAGGTTTTGCCTCTGGAAACTTAGCCAATTGGGCTAAAGCTAGTGTTAAACACTAGAGACCAACAGTGTTGAACACTGGGAATAAGATTAACAAGTTAGTGTTAAACACTAAAAGAGAATCAGTGTTGAACAGTGGGAACAGAGTTTTCAAATTAGTGTTAAACACTGAGCAAATCAGTGTTAAACACTGGGGACAAAATCTCTAGACTAGTGTTAAACACTAAGGAGAGAGGGATCACGTGTGGACACGTGAGAGCGCCCTAGTTTCCTTTATTTTATTCAGTCAAAAGTGATGGGAATTTTGGTGCTTGTCTGTTATAGTTTCAGCCAAGGGGTCACGTGGTAGCACGTGAGAGCGCCCTAGAGCTCTTTATTTTGTTCTGCAGATAAGTGTTTAACACTTTTAATTCTGAAAGCCATCACGTGTGGGCACGTGACGGGGGCTCATGCTTTGATCTGTTAGAATGTTCGTTATGGGTGACGCGTTGACACGTGAAGGCACCCTAGAGCTCTTTTCTGTTTCTTTTGTCTTTTTCTCTGTGTGCTTTAGAGATCACGTGGGGCACGTGGGGTGTTTACTTCAGAGTTTTTTTCTGTGGACCTTTGCAGGGGTCACGTGGTAGCACGTGACTCTGCACGTTTTCATGTTTTAAAGATTTGTTCAGAATTAATTTCTTCATAGGGTTAAACCCCAACAACAAACTTCAGAGGAATTAAATTCCTGAATAAGGTTAAACACTAATCTCTTTTCTTAAGGGAATTAAATTCCTGTGAGTTTGAGAGAATTATGTTCTCAATTAGGGTTAAACCCTAGTTCTGTTTATTTTGAAGGAATTAAATTCCTATAACATAGGGTTAAACCCTAATTTTATCTCAAAGGAATTGAATTCCTATCATTTTGTGAGAATTAAATTCTTAAAACTCAGTTCCTCCTCTGTGTTTTAGATCTACATGGCAGGATCTCAACCTAATGAGAATTAAATTCTCAATTCATGGGGAGATGTGCACTTTGCAGATCCTCCACCAGAGAAAGAACTAAGTTCTTTTCTTTATATAAGAGCTAAACTCTTTTGAGAATTAAATTCTCTTTTGAAGCCTCCCATTTTCTTTTCTTTCCTAAGTTTTTCTTTTGCAGAGAATCAAAGGCCCTATATCTCTCTCTCTGTGTATCAGAAGAAAAATGATCCAAAGGTCTAGAAAAAGGTCCTCTTCTTCTTTTCTTGGCTCCTATTTATAGGAGAAGGAAAAGAATCAATCTGTTTAGTAAATCTCTCATTGAGAGATTTGATTTATTCATTGAGAGATTTGATTTATCTTCATCATTAATCTGGGCCTTTAGATTGTTGGGTGAATTTTATTCACCATTGGATTTTAAATCCAAAGCTATCCCCTTGTTATTTCGGTTAGATTTAGGGGGAAATCTTTCCAAGTCCAAGATTTTTCCATAAATTGGTGATATTTAATCACCTTTAGATTTTTAATCCAACGGTTTTAGATAATCCTTCTTCACTTTGGAAAGATTTGAGAGATTCATCCTCAGAATTTTAATTCTGTTAAAGAATAAGGCTCTTAAAGCCGGTCACGTGTAGGCACGTGACCCCTGGAGTGGGCTTCTCTTCTTCTGTGCTCTGTTCTCTGGCCGCTTCTTAACCATCACGTGCCAACACGTGACCATTGGTCACGTGTGAGCACGTGATGCCTCTTCTGGAGCTTTTTCTTGATTTTAAATCAGGGGATAAATATGCTCTGTGGCGCTGCTTAACCATTGTGTGCCAACACGTGACCATTGGTCACGTGTGAGCACGTGATGCCTCTTCTGAATCTTTTCCTGATTTTTAATCAGGGAACAAATGCCCCCACAGCGTTGTTCTCACGTGTCTGCACGTGAGTGCAATGCTGTCACTTTTGTGACCGTCGGATCTACTTTGGGAGTAGGGTAGATGAATTGTCCTTTCAGAAGCGTCTTCACTTTTTCATCCTCTTCTTTTCAAACCTTTCTTTTAAGAATTTGATTCTCATTCTCAGAGCTTAGTTTTTCTGTTGTGTCTGTGCAGTGCCGCTTTATCTTCCAATCAAAAGCTAGTGCTCACGTGTTGCGCATGCAGGGCTCTTCTTGATGGAGACGTTTCATTTCCCTGATCTGATTCCAATGCGTCGTTGGATTTCATTTCCAACGCTCTCCCCTTCTTTCCGGGCTTTGAGAATAGTTCCACTATGCACAACATTTTTTGTGCATAGCATTAAATGTTCCCTTTTATAACCTGAACCCATGCCTTACCTCTTTTCCTCACAGAGAAACCCATTTATACCGTAAGGTGATCATCTTTAAGAACCCGATCAATCTCCATGGCTTGCAGTGGTCCCCATGCTCGTCGACAGCCATGGGAAGTGCCTATCGAGGAGATGATTCTGCGTTTCACCGCACGATTGGTGGATCCCCTCCTTACCGATGATGAATGCGATTCAGTGGTATATGAACTCTCGACCCGTAGGGGGTTCCCCCTCCCAATGGGCTCCCTCTGGCCCCGGATGATTCTTACTGCCGTGCTTGCCGACGTCCCTCCTCACCCGGCGGAGATGACCCTGGCGATGCTCGACGCGGCGGAAGAGAAGCTTGAGGGTTTTCACGAGGCGTGCTTGATTACTCAGGCTTTGAAAGATCGCTCATTTCACCTTTTAAGCGAAATAAAAGCCCGGCGGGCTGTTATGTCTGCTTTTGCGGACGAACATGGCGCCAATCGATGGGGAGCGACTCCTCGTGAGAACCGTCGCTTTGATGTGTTGGAGAGAGCAGAGAGAGAGATGGAGAACCTTGTTCTTTGTTTTGTTAACCCTTGCGCTACCGATCCCTTGTTTGGAGACCTTTTCCCACTAGTGTAGTATATTCAAATTAGTTTTCGCATACTTTATGTTGAACTTTCATGAATGCTGGGTACTCGTATGTATGTTTTTGCTTGCATAAATGAACTTTGTGTTCTTCCCATGAGAACTCTCTTTAATTACGAACACCACCACCATGTTGTATGCGCATTAGAGCTTCGTGTATCATTTCCTCTCGAATATTCATATAGTTATAAATGCATGCTCGGTAGGATATGCATCGGAGATTTTCCTTGTTGCCTCCCATATCAGGTGATTTGTGCGTGTTCTAGATCGAGTATCACTGTCGAATGGAGGCTTGTTTATACCGTGCTCGAGTGTACCCGTCTTTCCTCGGAGGCCGTGGCTGCAAAGGCGGACTTGCGGGGGCTGATAGCGCGGTGCGCGGCAAACATGGCATCACGCGAGAAGAGGCTCGGCTGTAAATCCTCGGAAAGGGAGCTGGCCTCTAAAGCATTGAGCGAGCTTCAAATCAGCCTTACAGCCAAAGCCAATAAAGCATATGAACTCTGGCGGGTACTTCAAGAGTCTATCAGAGAGGTGATGGCTCTTGATAAAGCTGTCGTGTTCACTCGTGAAAGGGTCGAGGCTCACAAGGCCACTGAGAAAGAGCTTGAAGGCCGGCTCGCCTCGTATCAGGCTCAGCAGGCTCAGGCGGAGGCCCGTCTTCTGGCGATCCTAAATCATGAAGCTATGGCCCAGCAAAAGCAGGATGAACTAGCAAAATTGCTAAATCACCCGCCGGCTTGAAAAACTTGTATCTTTTCCTTTCTTTTTGTACACACTCCTGAATGAGAGTGTCTTCTTTTTGTTCTTTCCTGAATTGTACTTCGTACCTATTTTGGTTTATGAATAAAGACATATTTTTCTTCTCAATGGTGTGTCTCCTTTTTATTGAATGCGTTCCGCGGACAATTTATCTAGGTCTCCTTTGCAGGTCAGCGATGGCTTAGGATTCAGGGTTAAAATCTGCCTCCTAGGACTTTTGAGCTTTATGAGCCGTGAGGATCTCATAAAGAGTTTTTCTCCTTACAGGTCGAGAGGATCTCGTAGGTGTAAGTTCTTCTTAAGAATCGTGAGGATTCTTAAGCGGGCTTTCCCTTGGGAGTCGTAAGGATCTCACAAAAGAGTTTTCTTCCTTGCAGGTCGTGAGGACCCGCAAGTGCTGGGTGCGGTCACCCTTATCCGTATTTCACGGGGTCAGGGGTTGCTTTGGGATGTTCTCCAGGGTATCGTAGTTTAAAGACATCGCGGTCAAAGTTAGGGACCTCATAGTCCGTGGGTTTAAGGACTCCACAGTCCAGTGTTAGTTTTAAGACGTCACGGTCAAGGTTAAGGACCTCATAGTCCGTGGATTTAAGGACTCCACAGTCCGATGTTAGTTTTAAGACATCACGGTCAAGGTTAAGGACCTCATAGTCCGTGGATTTAGGGACTCTACAGTCCGATGTTAGTTTTAAGACATCACGGTCAAGGTTAAGGACCTCATAGTCCGTGGATTTAAGGACTCCACAGTCCGATGTTAGTTTTAAGACATCACGGTCAAGGTTAAGGACCTCATAGTCTGTGGATTTAGGGACTCCACAGTCCGATGTTAGTTTTAAGACATCACGGTCAAGGTTAAGGACCTCATAGTCTGTGGATTTAGGGACTCCACAGTCCGATGTTAGTTTTAAGACATCACGGTCAAGGTTAAGGACCTCATAGTCCGTGGATTTAAGGACTCCACAGTCCGATGTTAGTTTTAAGACATCACGGTCAAGGTTAAGGACCTCATAGTCTGTGGATTTAGGGACTCCACAGTCCGATGTTAGTTTTAAGACATCACGGTCAAGGTTAATGACCTCATAGTCCGTAGATTTAAGGACTCCACGGTCCGATGTTAGTTTTAAGACATCACGGTCAAGGTTAAGGACCTCATAGTCCGTGGATTTAAGGACTCCACGGTCCGATGTTAGTTTTAAGACATCACGGTCAAGGTTAAGGACCTCATAGTCTGTGGATTTAAGGACTCCACGGTCCGATATTAGTTTTAGGACATCACGGTCAAGGTTAAGGACCTCATAGTCCGTGGATTTAAGGACTCCACAGTCCGATGTTAGTTTTAAGACATCACGGTCAAGGTTAAGGATCTCATAGTCCGTGGATTTAGGGACTCCACAGTCCGATGTTAGTTTTAAGACATCACAGTCAAGGTTAAGGACCTCATAGTCCGTGGATTTAGGGACTCCACAGTCCGATGTTTGCTCTGGATGCTTCACACGGGTTTACTGCCGTGCTTGGCGAGGACCAGGCTCCGCTCTGGGCGTTTTCCACGGAGTCAAAGAGTGACGTTATCAACGTTCCATGTGACCAGGAATTTTGCACTGGATGCTTCACACGGGTTCACTGCCGTGTTCGGCGAGGACCAGGCTCCGCTCTGGATGCTTCACACGGGTTCACTGCCGTGCTCTGCGAGGACCAGGATCCGCTCTGGACGTCTTCCACGGGGTCAAAGAGTGACGTTATCCGCGTTCCACGTGACCAGGAATTTTTCTCTGGATACTTCCTACGGGTTCACTGCCGTGTTCGGCGAGGACCAGGCTCCGCTCTGGATGCTTCATACGGGTTCACTGCCGTGCTCTGCGAGGACTAGGATCCGCTCTGGACGTTTTCCACGGGGTCAAAGGGTGACGTTATCCGCGTTCCACGTGACCAGGAATTTTTCTATGGATGCTTCCCACGGGTTCACTGCCGTGTTCGGCGAGGACCAGGCTCCGCTGTGGATGCTTCACACGGGTTCACTGCCATGCTCTGCGAGGACCAGGATCCGCTCTGGACGTTTTCCACGGGGTCAAAGGGTGACGTTATCCGCGTTCCACGTGACCAGGAATTTTGCTCTGGATGCTTCCCACGGGTTCACTGCCGTGTTCGGCGAGGACCAGGCTCCGCTCTGGATGCTTCACACGGGTTCACTGCCGTGCTCTGCGAGGACCAGGATCCGCTCTGGACGTTTCCCACAGGGTCAAAGAGTGACGTTATCCGCGTTCCATGTGACCAGGAATTTTGCTGATTGTATCTGCATTTCACGGAGTTGGAATTTGGCTCTCGGTCATCTGTACACCGTTGAGCCAAGGAACTAGGGGTTGCCGCTGTTCCGCTTCGCTTGAAGTTGTGTCCGTCGTTACGAGACGAGTGTTGAGACGATCTCCAGGTCACTTGCGGCCCGTCGAGATTTGGCTTCTTCTTCTGATGAAACCTGGGGAGGAGGAGGAGTATAATCCTTTCTTTGCTTACGCCCCTGGATTGTATACAGGGGTTGATGTAACCTCACCTGTAGGGCATAAATTTCATTTTTATTTTATTTCTTTTTCCGCGATGCTCTATCATTTCAGCTTTTATATCGCGAAGGTCGCGATTGCCCCATCATTTCGGCTATTTTGCGCGGTGCCCAATCATTTCGGCTATTTATTTTATTTTCTACTCGCTGCTTTTTATTGCGAGTTGCCCAATCATTTCAGCTATTTTTCATGCATACATTTTTACTTACTGTTTTTTTTATTGCAAGTTGCCCCATCATTTCGGCTATTTCGTATGCATGTGTGGCTTGCTGGCTTTTTGCTGCAAGTTTGGATTTAGACACCGATTTCGGCATCAGCACCGCTATAACTGGGATATTACCAGGAGCGAATCATCATTTGCCTCTATCGATGTTGAATAAAGGTGGCTTGGTAAACAGGGTTAAGATCCTGTCGACTAAGGCTTTGGACTTTACGAGCCGTAAGGGTCTCATAAAGGTATTTCTCCCTACAAGTCGTGAGGATCTCGTAGGTGCGTTTTCTCCTTAGGAGTCGTGAGGATTCCTAAGTGCGTGTTCTCCTATAAGTCGTAAGGATCTTATAAGAGGATTTTCTTCTTGTAAGTCGAGAGGACTTACAAGGGTTGTTCACCGTACGAACATATCCCTAGTCACGGATGGGACTTGGTTAGGGAAATGTTTATTCGCACCCGTGGATTGTATACAAGGGTCAGTACGAGCCGCTTATAGGGCATAAATCGAAGGTTGTGGGGGTTGCTTAAGAACAGGTTAAGGTTTCTGTAATTTAAGACTTTCAAATCTTATGAGCCGTGAGGGTCCCATAAGAGAATTCTCCTTACGAGTCGTGAGGATCTCGCAAGTTCTCCTTAGGAATCGTGAGGATCCCAAGTGTGTTGCTCCCTTGTGAGTCGTAAGGATCTCATGCGGGTGGTTTCACCTTACAAGGTCGTGAGGACCTTGCAAGTGTCCTTTAACGAGATTGCGCCCTTTCGGGTTTTCACAAACACTCGCCGGTAGCCCTGCTGTTTTTACTCACGGAGCCCTTTCGGGTTTTCATCCGTACCCATTTCGCTTATGGACATACCGTTTCTATTTTTATTATTTATTTTTTTTATTTTTATTTTTATCGGCTTTGAGATGTTGCAATCCACCGTAGTTTATCGAAATCTCGGTCAACAGCTAGTTTTAGGACATAGTGGTCTATTGTTAGTTTAAGGACGTTTCGGTCCGTTGTTAGTTTAAGAACATTTCGGTCCGTTATTAGTTTAAGGACGTTTCGGTCCGTCTTTGAGGAAGGCCGGTTACTACTTATAGAGTTCGGGCTTAGGAAGATAGCGAGCGGACATGGTCGTCGTCATCTATCATTGACCTAGGCCTTAACCCGTCAAGCGAAGTATTTCTTCAGGAAGCGACTGTTTATTGGTCTGAAAGGTCTCTCACCGTGCATATCCTTGAGCAGCTACGCTCCACCCTGGTAGGCCTTGTCTATGATATATAGGCCTTCATAGTTCGGCTCGAATTTTCCCCGCTTGGCGCGATTGGGGATCATAGGTCTTTTGACCACTAGCACGAGTTCGTCTTGGCGGATTGTCCTTGGCCTGGTCAATCTTTCATACGAGCGCGTCATCTTTGCTTTGTAAGCCTCCAGATTTTGTTGCGCTATGAGCCGGGTTTTATCAAGGGCATCAAGCTCCTCAAGCCGAAGGTGAGCGTTTTCTTCGTCCGTCAGCTCGTGGTGAACCGCCATTCGTAGAGAGGGTAGCTCTATCTCTAGGGGGAGTACTGCTTCTGTACCGAATACCAACGCGTATGGCGTTGCGTTCGTGGCCGTTTTGAACGTAGTTCGGTATGCCCAGAGAGCTTCTTGCAGTCTATCGTGCCAGTCCTTTTTGTTTCGGGACACCGTCTTCTTCACGATCTTTGTCAAGGTTTTGTTGAAAGCCTCGGCTAGAACGTTAGCTTGGGGATTATAAACTGAAGAGTATCTCCAGTCTATGTTGTGCTGCTGCGCGAAGCGACAAATCTTGTGGCTTCTGTAGGCTGGCCCGTTATCGGAAATGATCCGTCGCGGAGTTCCAAACCGATAAATGACGTGCATCTTGAAGAAATGGAGAATATTTTCCGTCTTCACTTCCCTTAACGGTACTGCCTCCACCCATTTAGAGAAGTAATCAGTCGTAGACAGGATGAAACGATGTCCCCTGGATGATGCTGGTTCGATGGGGCCGACTATGTCAGTCCTCCACATTTCGAATGGCCAGCTAGCCACCGTTGGATGTAAAGGATTTGGATGCTGATGTATGAAGTCCCCATGGATCTGGCATGAGTGGCATTGATTCGCATACTCGAGGCAGTCTTGGATCATTGTGGGCCAATAATAACCCATTCGTTTGATCTTCAGTTTCATCTTCGGGCCTGCTTGGTGAGAACCGCAGAGTCCGTCGTGAACTTCCTGAACGACTCTTTTCGCTTCGTTAGGTCCCAGGCATTTCAACCATAGAGAGTCAAATGACCTCTTGTACAGAGTATTGTTGACGAAGGCGAAGGAAAGAGCTCGTTTCACAAGCTGATGTCTTGAGGACGCATCTTCAGGCGTTCGACGGGATTTGAAGTAGTCTGTAAAGACTTCTCTCCAATCCCCAACCTTCTCATGGTCATTCATTTGCAGGGTCGTCTGCTCAGTTACTCCCCTTTCTTCGGGTGATTCCGGAGATATTTCCACAGGGGCAAGTACTCGACGGCTTTGTACCACGATCCTAACGTCATCGAGGTTCTTATCAGCTAGTTCTTTAGCAAGCTTGGCTAATGCATCCGCTTTGCTATTTTCGGCACACGGTATGGTTTCCAAGGTGTAGGAGGGGATTTGAGTCAGTAGTTGTTGTACTCTCTCGCCATACTTCACTAGCTCGGGTTTGCACGTTTGGTAGTTGCCATTTACTTGACTGACGACCAGCTGGGAATCTCCGTATATGAGAAGATTTTCAATTCCCATGTCGATGGCGATCTCGAGGCCTACTATCAAAGCTTCATACTCGGTTTCGTTGTTCGTCCTCGGTTCTGTTAAGGAGAAAGCGAAACGCAATATCCCTCCTTGTGGAGTCACGAAGATAAGGCCTACCTCCAATTTGATTATAGGGGTACTTTGTCTGCGCTTCTTCATGGAGGATGCTCCATCGAAATAGAGTTCCCACTGGGTACCACTTCCGTTGATCGTGTCAAATGCATGTTCGTCTGGCAGTTCGCAATTCAGAGGAGAATCGTCGGGTATTGGATGCTCAGCGAGGAAGTCGGCAATGGCTTGGCCTTTCATTGCCTTAAGAGGCTGATAAGTTATTGAAAACTCCATCAAGAGTAGGGCCCATTTAGCGAGTCGACCTTGTTTCCCCAATCAGAGTAAAGCTCTGTTGAAATTCAAAATTCGGGCGCAACGCGCCACATGTCAGGCGCTGATACGTCAGCACAGCGCCCAAGAAGGCGCGCCCAATCAGAGCAAAGCTCTATTTAAACTAAAATTAAAGGAAGCAACGCTTCAGTTGCGCAAGCACTGCGCTGCGCGACACGTGTCAGCGTAGATGCGCTAGCGCAGTTGCGCTGCGATGTGCGCTGCGCGACACGTGTCAGCGCAGATGCGCTAGCGCAGTTGCGCTGCACTGTGCGCTGTGCGACACGTGTCACGCGTTGGGGCATTTGCGCCAAACAGAATTAAAATTCTAAAGAAATCTTTTCTGTTCTTGTTAAAACAAGAAGATTTTCTTCTGTAAAACAGAAGCCCTTGGATCAAAGATCCAACGGTGGGGAAAATTCCCCAAATCACTCAGAGAAAGATCTCTTTAACAAATTTAACTAATTTATGGGCACTATAAAAAGGACCCTAGACCTCAATTCAAAGGTATCAACATTTCTTGAAAAAATCAAGAAGCTTCAAACAGAGAGAATTCTGAGAAAAATTCCAAGAAAAAGGTAAAAACCTTCACAAAAAAGAAGAAATTTCTTCTAATAGATCATTGATCTAAAAACCAGATCAATGATCTTCATATAAAAAAAATAGTGCTTGGCACTTCTCATGAACCACTGGTTCTTTAAACAAGAAAAAACAAAAAATAATAAAAAATTATTACTTTGCACTTTTATGAACCATTGGTTCTTGAATCTAAAAAGATGCCTAAATCATAGTGCTTTGCACTTGCAAACTGCGCTGTTGCGCTCTTGGGAGAGCGCCACGTGTCAACATCTGAATCACTTGCGCTATGCGCTTTGAGATAGAGCTTTGCTCTCTAAAATTGGCGCAACTCATCAGAGTGCGCCACGTGTCAGCAACGCAAGCACAGCGCACTAGCGCAGCGCACTGCGCTTGCGCGACACGTGTCAACACTACAAGCGCTTACGCTTTCTGATTGGCGCAAAGCGCCTGAAAATGCAATGCATTTCCTAAAGGGCCAGGCCTAAATCAAAAAGACCAAGCATGCCTAATTAAATTGATGCTCTGCATCATTTATAAATGGGCAGAGCCCAAACAAAATAATAAAAATGCTATGCATTTTAAAAAGGGGCAGAGCCCAAACAAAGTAGATGCCTTGCATCATTCATAAATGAGCAGAGCCCAGAATAAATTGATGCTCTACATCTTTTATGGGCAGAGCCTAAACAAAAAAATAGAAAATAATGCAATGCCTTAGTTAAAAATGGGCCAAGCCTTAGCACAGGTCTAACAGACCAAAAACAAATAAAAGCGTTGAATATTTTTCAACTGGACTTAGCCCAATCATGGCCGTAAGTCCTCAAACTAAATTGACTGAGCGAGATTACTCTCCTAAATCAATTTACGACCGGTTCAAGGGTACATCTCCGAACTCCTTTGACTCCTATCGTTGTAATCCTTCAACGACGTCAGAGAGGTGACGGGTCCCGACGACCACACATCAATATGGACTGCGGGGTCCTTAAACTCGTGGACCGAAACGTCCTTAAACTAATATCGGACCACTACATCCCTAAACTGGAATACGGACCACCACGTCCCTAAACTGGAACACGGACCACTACGTCCCTAAACTGGAACAATAGAGCCTCCAAACGCTCTTTTGCCGGATCTAAACGGTCCCGTTTAAGTTGATCTTAGCCCCAAATACGGCTAACGTATCCTTAAACATTCAAATGGACTATAAAACTCCAAATCAACTTTGGTTCAAGGGTACATCTCTGAACTCCTCTGACACCTATCGTTGTAATTCTTCAACGACGTCAGAGAGGTGACGAGTCCTGACGGCCATATAATAAATGGATCACCACGTTAAGTTGATCTTAGTCTCAAACAGGACTAACGTATCCTTAACGAACGTTTAAGTTGATCTTAGCCTCAATATGGCTAACGTATCCTTAAACTAAAACACCAAACCCAAATCTAAGTAAATACGGATTTGGACTAATCCACGTCCTACGGGCGACGGCATAACTTAGTCTCCGTATACAATCCACGGGAACCCACAAACAAAACAAACACACACGACACGAAGTGAAATTCTAGAGAAGGAGAAAGTGGCTACCGCGATGCGGTAGCGTAATTAACTGCAGGGGCTTGCGCCTGCAGGGAAGAGCGTCCCCACAATCAAAAACCCCTCAAGCGAGGGGAAATCTGACGAAGTCTGCTACATCGGCCACATCCTTCCAAACCTCCGATACACGGTGCCATAAATCAACTTGGCATCTTCGGAGAGGTGGACGGATAAAACCATATAGCATCTGCCCCGAATCTCAGGCAAGACGTCCTCACGTCGTCGCCGCCGCCTTTCGGAGGGGAACATATTCTGGCACGCCCGGTGGGACCTTTTCCTCTTTCCACTCCACATTTCGTGTGTCGTCTTCGCGAACCAATCGCGGTTTGTTAATGGTTGCCTTTGGATTTCAAGTTTACTAAGATTTGGTCTCTCGCTTGGTGCAGAAGAGGAATCAAGCATCGATGGCCTCAACTTGTTTGAAGTGCTCCAACTGCAACTATAGCTCACGTCCGGCCTCAACTGGGGGCATAACCTACGGGCCCCAAGCGGCCTCTTTATTCACCATGCCCGTGGAGCAGATTACTCAAGCCACCACGGGGCTGTTTTTCGGAACCATGCTTCCGCCAACAAGCTTTAGCACCCCCGTGCCCATACAAGAAGCTCCTAAGAGGTCGGTCTTCGATCGACTTTCAGTTATTGCGGCCCCTCTCAACGGGTCGCCCAACACCAGTGCCTCGGTCTTCTCCAGATTGGGCCAAAACTCTCGCGGACCCGCGATGAAGCTTGCAGCCCCAGAAAAGGTTACCTCAAAAGGAGTAGCCAAACCTGCTCCTGAAGTCGTCAAGGCGGCTTCTCCTGCTAAGAGATCGGTCTTTACAAGACTGACCGTCCCAACTCCCACTCCTGCTCCTGCGGCTCAAAAGACATCAGTCTTCAATAGGCTGACGTCGGCAACGGCCCCACACCTGAACAGGGGGCAAGAGGAGGCTGTTTCTGTCTCTGAACCAATACCGACAACTCGTCGCGCCCGACGACGCCACTGGCGCCGGGTAAGGAAGACTGGGGGCAACTCCCCCTCTGGGATGACTCCGCCAGCTCCGACGGTGGAAGTTAACGCTGCTGTTCCAACCGGGAACAGCTTTGAGCTGTTGAATAGGGTACGCAGAAACTCGCCAACTGCGGTCCTTAAAAGATCTCCTCCACCGGTAGAAACCGCCGTGGAAGCAGAAAAGACGGACCAGCCTCTTCAATCGCTGTCCTCCAGGATCTATAAGACATGGCGACGAGTCCGAGAATCTGTCATTGATCCTAACTTCTCCCGCCAACAGAAGAAGTCGAAAGGTCGGCAAGAAGAAAATCCCCCGGTCAAGCAATGAAAGGTGACAACCGCTTGGGTGCCCAAAGCAACGGCCCTTTCAACTTCTACGGCCCACAAGAGAAGGAAGCCAGAGAAAGTCCCTACACATGCAGTAAGTACCAAAGGAGGTGAACCCAAACACCCTAGGTCTGGGGGCATTGTAGTTCATACCGTCTGTATGGCGTCTGGTAAAGAGGACAACCGCATATCAACAGGTCATAGACCGCACACGAGGTCTGTGACCAATGCTCAGGAGCAACAGCAAAAGCTCCAGGAGATGATGAACGCGATGGCCGCACTCACTGGGCCAAAAGAAACCCCTGAACGTCCTCGGACGAGCGTCAAGAACAAGAAACTGACGCTGAATTCCTTCGTCGCGTACTGGAGAAGAAGGATAAAGAAGCTGCGGAACAGGCAGCCAACATAAAGAAAATGGCCCTCCTGTTCCAGGATATGGTGGGTATGATGATTCAATAAGATCCACCTGCTGAAGATCCCCCAATCATCCTTGAAGACGATAGGGGAGAAACGTTGAATCCTCCTCCAGCCCTGTCAACAGCCAAAGAGGAGGCAATCTCCAAAGCCGATCTGGACGAATACATAGCTCAGCAGATCCGTGTCTATCAAGCGACGGAAGCAGCGGGTCAGGTCGTAAAAACGGGGCGGCCATATCCAAGTTGGTACGACCAAATCAAGTACCCACCCGGTTACATAATTCCTAAGTTCCATGTCTACAAGGGGACTGGCAATCCCCACCAGCATGTTGCCCAGTTCAGGGCACTCTGCGGCAACACCGGCGGTGACGACAAGCTGTTGCTTCGCCAGTTTGTTGGAAGTTTATCAGATACGGCGTTCGAGTGGTACTCTGAGCTCCCGAACGACTCGATCAAGACCTTCGCGGAGATGGAGCTGTTGTTTACTCAACATTTTGCAAGCGCCAGTGAACGTACCCCGATGACGGCACTGATTAACGCCAGGGTAAAGCCAGGCGAGACATGGGTCCAATATGCTATACGGTGGCGTAATTTATGGTCAAAATGCGAGCAGCGCATTGAAGAAGCTCCCGCGGTGGGTATGTTTGTGGGCACCCTTGATCCGCAAGCAACCATCTCGCAATTTATGATGTTTTTCAAGCCGACTACCTTCCAGGCCTTGATTGACAAGCTAGCGCAAATGGATCAGATGGGACATAAACCCCCTCTTCCAAAGCCGGACTCCCGAAATGACAAAGGGAAGGGAAAAGCGATCATTGTCGCTAATGCTCAACAACAACCGAGCGATTCGAAGCAAGTTGTTCGTCAAAATAATACGCGTCCATACGTGGCCCTTGAGGAGAGGCTAGGACGTTCTTACTCCTTTCCCCGAGATAAGACGAGAAGGTTATTCGAGCTGGCATTGCGCAACCGACTCATAAATCTGCCGGATCCAAAACGTCCGTTGCAACCAACTGATGTCAGCGAGCCCAACTACTGTCCTTATCATCGAGTACTGGGCCATCCGATCGAAGATTGCTACGTTTTCAAAAATTGGCTTGAAAACCAATACCGACAAGGCAAGTTCGCATTGTCTGACAAATGGAAGGTGAATCCCCCGTAGCCCCACACATCTAAAGGGACGAATACGCCGGGGGCAACATGCTCCGTCGTTGAAGAAGCTCCTTGGGAAGTTGTATTGTCAACCAAGAAAAAGAGGATGCTAAACGATCTTCAGACATCCCCAGCGATCAAGTGGAAGAACCCGTTGGAGCCGCAGATCATTGAAGGGATGTTGAAGCCCCGTCCAACTCAAAAGATTGACGGAGGTGGCCCAAGCATTCATAACCAGCCATCGAAATCTTCAAAGAAGAAGAAAAAGAAGTCAAAGAATCCCGTGAAGCCTTGCGACAAGCGTACGGACTTGCAAAAACAAATTGACGCGCTGGAGGAATACAACCAGAAGGCGCGGACTCCCATTACATTCCAAGAATTCCTCAATCACGTCTTTCAAGAGGAAGATGAGGGAGAAAGTTCATCTGATGATTCTGAAGAATGCGTGGCGAGCTGTCATGTGATTTCCCACTCGTTCATGGACGATGAGGAGACTCCTTGTACTGAAAAGCTGGGGGAAGATACTGAACCAAAAATTTTGGGGTCGTCGGATGAAGTAATTGATGCATTCCTTAATGAAGCTCTCTTAAAAAGTAAAGCTGATCGGGAGCGTGAGGCAGTCATATTTGAAAGGGCCAAGCGCCAACGCTTTGACGAAAGAATTGAGATACTCCCGCTGGAGCAAAGTACACCCACTGCGGATAAAATCCAATTCAAGATGAGGAAAAGGTTTGCTAAGGCCATATCAATGGGCATGAAGCTACCATCCTCCGAAGGAAAAATTACTGGTGAAATAGAAATACACCCCTCCTATTATTTATATCATCAGAAGGTGTCGCACCCCACTCAAGAGTGCAAAGCTTTCGATAGATGGTGGCAGGGATATGTTGCCCATCGACAATATTTTAAGCGGGAAAAGCGCAAGACTCGTCGGGAGCGAAGAAATACGACCGAAGGGTTTAACAGAACTACCGGTGATTGTCGCATGGTTAACACCGGCGGGTCACAAGTGGCTACATTCGGGAGCGAATCTGATGAGGAGCTGGAACTTACCCCTCTCTTTAAAGAGTCCACCTCGAGAAAAGAAGAAGAGTCGAAGGTTTGCGAAAATATTCGGCTGCGGAATCGGACGCTGCCTGAAAAGAATCTCGGACCCTCAAACAGAAAAGATAAAGGGAAAGAAAAAGTCTCTGAGGACATTGCCCTAGATGACCAAGTCATGGAAGAGCTAACTGCCAAAGTCCCGCCGAATAAAAAAAAGGTGGATTACAACGTCTTAGCACATCTGAGGAAGCTACCCTCGCAACTCAGCATTCTTGACGCCCTTTTACTATCAAAGGAGGCGAGAGATTCGTTAATTAAGGCATTACAGGACCCGGAGCAGTTCCAAGCTTTCCTGGCCGAAGAAAAAATGAAGGATGAACTGGAAGAAGTGCACACGGCAGATGTCACTTTTGGCGATGAAGACCTTCTCCTTGGGACGTGCGAACACAATCGCCCCCTCTATGTCTCAGGATACTGCCATGATATAAAGATAGGCAAAATCCTGATCGATAACGGGTCGTCTGTTAACCTACTCAATGTGCGGGTTTTAAAGGAAATCTGCATGAGCGTTCAACACCTCGCTCGAGACAAGATCACCATCTCCGGGTTCGACTCCCAATCATCAAAGACTCTTGGATCTGTGATACTAACGCTACGCTTCGGGCTGCTCGTCACGGACATTAAATTCCACGTCATAGACGCTAAAACGTGCTACAACGCTTTGCTCGGCCGACCATGGTTACACGAGTATAACATCATCCCTTCTACACAGCATCAGTGTATGAAGTATTTTAGGGATGGTATCGAGTATACCGTGACGGGGGAATTGAATCCGTTTTCCGTAAACGAAGTTCACAAATATGAAGATGCCAAATACTCCTTACCGAGTTTCGAAGAACGGAAAGGTGTCACAAGCCGGAGAATAAAACTAACGCTACCATCCCTGTCTTCGGCAGTGATACCGAGGAGGAAGAGGAGATAGTTTATTCGGGTCCGTCCCAATACACCAAGCCGGGACCATCGGCTCCTACATTGATCTTTGGTAGCGACTCGGAAGATGAAGTCCATGCTGTATTCTCTGCTCGACCTTCAATACAAACGTCCGCTGACGAAGAGCAAAGTCTACAAGTCGCCATGGTGCCGCCTAAACATCATAAAGAACTGGATGCACTTAATATCTACAGTGTAGAAGAGCTGCGGACATTCTATATCCCTCCTAGGCGAGAAGGCGAAAAATTAATTCTATTCTACCGCTCTGAAGAAAACAAAGTGGAGAAAGAAATCTGGCACGGGGCGGATCCTACGTTGGACAGGCTTCAACCCATCCGTCTACCCAGATATTATACAGAAGGCTTGAAGAGGCTGTTGAAGCGCCAAGGGATACCCTTCGAACAGACCGTTAGAAAGGCCAAATTCTATGACAGGGTCTGGAACGTCCCTGGAACTCAGCACAAGCTGCCTAATGGGAGAATGGAGACAATCGGGCTCGGATATATTCGCTCCAAGAAACGAAAGCTGCTCCGCGACTATTACGTCGTGCACAACTTCAATGAAGAAGCGGGTGCTCAATGGGAGGACGCCAATCCTGAACCAGTAAAAGTTCCAGATGCAAAAGTGCCCGGTCCGTCGTTTGAAGAACAAATGGACAGGCTTATAAGGGAAGCTGGTCAAAAAGTCCGAGATGACCACAACCGCGAAATGGCCATCTATGAGAAAGCCAAAACGCAACGTCTCCTTCAACAGACCATGAAAGATGAAAGTGCCGCCCCCTGTCAACCTGTTATAAAAAAGGCTCGACGCAGAGGCAGAAACAAGTCGAAAGGCCGAAAAAGCACTCAACAACAACAAAGAGGGGCTAAGAAGCCACGCAAATGGGAGTCGAGCGATCTATCCCTCATGAAGAAAATGGGTCGAGCGTACTCGTTTCCTCGGGACAAGACAAAGAAGATACTTGATCTTGCTCTAAAACATCAGATGTTTACACTGCCGGAGTCTAAACACCCCGAACAAGCAGGCGAAGCCTCTGACCCAAATTATTGCTCTTACTATCGAGTAATAGGGCATCCTCTCGAAGACTGCTTCACCTTCAAGAATTGGATCGAAGATCAGTATCAGCTTGGCAAGTTCGATCTGTCTGACAACTGGAGGGTAGCGCCGCCACAGAAGCATGAACCCAAAGCCGCAAGAATAGAACCAACTCCACATTGGGATTGGAAGCGGATTTGCACTTATCGCATGATAACAATAGTAAAAGAAGAGCCTGAGAACATGGACAGCCTTCCCTGGTGCTTCGAAAACAGCAACGATAGGGTGATCTCAGAATTTCCGCCAGCTCTGAAAGAAATGGAAGATGGAATACATACTACCGCGGATAACCTCAAGAAAATTGAGTTGGGACACTAAACGACCCGCGACCAACATTTGTCAGCGAGCTGTTATCCGAAGAAAGGGTGGCTGCGTTAAAAGACGTCCTTATACAGCATAAAGATTGCTTCGCATGGAACTATTCCGAAATGCCGGGACTAGATCCAGAAGTTGCTGTGCACAAATTGGCGATATCCCCAGACGTCAAGCCGGTCAAACAGGCGCCAAGAAGAATGCGGTTCGAGCTTGAGATGAGCATCAACGCCGAGGTCAAGAAGCTAATCGACTCTGGCTTTATCCAGGAAGTTCAATACCCTGAATGGATCGCCAACATCGTCCCAGTGATGAAGAAAAATGGGACAGTGCGCATATGCGTAGACTTCCGGGACCTTAATAAAGCTTGCCCGAAGGACGATTTCCCAGTACCAGTCACCGAACTGATGATAGACAATACATCCACTCATAAGGTTTTCTCCTTCATGGGCGGCTCATCAGGGTATAATCAGATAAAGATGCATTATGAAGACCAGAAGCATACCGCTTTCCGGACCCCTATGGGAATATTCTGTTATAAAGTGATGCCCTTCGGGTTAAAGAACGTCGGTGCCAGTTACCAAAGGGCATGACGAAGATCTTCGATGACCTTATACATGAAATCGTCGAATGCTATATCGACGACCTCGTGGTTAAGAGCAAATCATACGAGGAACATCTCGAGCATCTAAAGACTGTATTTCAACGCCTTCGACAATACAACTTGAAGATGAAGCCTCTCAAGTGTGCATTCGGAGTTTCCTCAGGCAAATTCCTGGGATTCATCGTCCGACACCGGGGTATCAAAATAGATCCGTCCAAGATCAAAGCAATCATGGAAATGCCTCCGCCAAGGACTCTCAAACAGTTGCGGTCTCTCCAAGGGAAGCTCGCGTATATACGGTGATTTATAGCCAACCTTTCAGGCAAGTGTCGTCCTTACAGCCACCTGATGAAGAAGGGAACTCCATTCGTCTGGGATAAAAAATGCCAGGGCGCGCTAGACGAAATTAAACAGTACCTGCAGAACCCGCCAGTGTTGGCTGCTCCGATTAAGGGAAAACCTCTCATTCTTTATACAACTGCCCTCGAAGGGTCTTTGGGCGCGTTATGGGCGCAAGAGAACGACCAAAGGAAAGAAAGAGCATTCTACTATTTGAGTCGAGTTCTACTGGGGGCAGAAAGCAACTACTCCCCCATTGAAAAACACTGCCTGGCGTTGATAACAAAGCTCAGGCACTATGCATTGGCGCATGAGGTCCGTCTCATTTCGAAGGTGGACCCTCTTAAATATTTAATGTCAAAGGCCATATTGACGGGACGACTCGCTAAATGGGCCCTGCTCTTGATGGAATTCTCGATAACATATCAACCTCTCAAGGCAGTCAAAGGCCAGGCCATCGCCGACTTCCTCGCTGAGCATCCGATAGCCGCCGATTCTCCTCTGAATTGCGATTTGCCAGACGAACATGCGTTCGACGCGATCGGTGATGGTGATACCCAATGGGAGCTTTATTTTGATGGAGCATCTTCCATGAAAAGGCGCAAACAAAGTACCCCTATAATCAAATCGGGGGTAGGCCTCATCTTTGTGACTCCACAAGGAGGGATAATGCGCTTCGCTTTCTCCTTAACAGAGCCGAGGACAAATAACGAAGCCGAATACGAAGCTTTGATAGCAGGCCTCGAGATCACCATTGACATGGGAATTGAAAACCTCCTCATATATGGAGATTCTCAACTGGTCGTTAGTCAAGTGATTGAATGATTTAGCGTGTGCGCTTTCTAAAAGATAGATCAAAAATATTTGTAACCGCAATCAAGAACGGCGTCGCATGAAGCTAGCCGGTGAATACGGGTCGGTCCACAGGGATGTGTAAATCTCCTTTAAGTTCTTACGAGTTAATTCCAAATGGTGTTTGGATTTATAATTAAACCTAAAAATTGAAGTTGTATGAGACTAGGATTAGAAACTTGCTAGGATTAGGTCTAGGGAAAATTTGGTAAACAAAGATCTTCATCTCTTTCCATTGCCATTAATTAAAGATATCATATTAGTGTTATGGTAAATATTTATAAAGGGGATTAGGATGATTGGGATGATTGATTCTTCCTCTAGATCCTTTTCCTTCCTTTCTTAATCTTTACCCTAACCTCCATGGAAAACCTTAAAATCCGGTCCTTTAGACTACGGAATCACCGTTACCTTGAGGGTAAAAGTGCCGTAGGGAGCGGAATAAAAAGGTATGCATGGAGTTCTAATGTTTATAAAAGTTTAGCAACGAAAAGAGATGAGAGATCTTCGTCTCTCAAATCCTTCCCTATTCCTAACCCTAACAAGCGAGGAAACTACTCGCTCATTGAGGGGATGAAAAAAGACAAGAGTTTATTCAAGAGAGAAAACATCGATTGCAAGTTAATAAAAGCTAAACTAAATTAAACTAAGGCGAGAAAATAAGAGCAGATATGAAAAACTACAACTACTGCAAGGAAAATAACCTACTTACTGTTGATGCGCTCTAACTTCAAGAAAACAGAATTTTATTCATGAGAAGAGGCATGAGAAAATACAAGGTCTTGGGTTCTATTTATAGGACATAGAAACCCTAGGTTTACAATTGTACCGCATGTCTAAAGTTACAAATATACCCCTAGAAAATCTTTTCAGAGCCGCCACAGAAATTTGGTAAAATTTTATTTGCGAACGGGCACAGGACGGCCGCGGATCCGCGGCATGGGCGCGCTTGGGCCGCGGATCCGCGGCCCAATGATGGGATCATCATTTGATTTTTCTTGGGCTTGGTTTGGTTCTTCTGGGCTTCTTGTTTCTTTATTCTATTTATCAGTTGGGCTTCTGTATTAATTCCAGATTTTCAGTGAACACTTTGCAATGGATCTTTTAACCGTCTTTCTTGCAAATTTGGATCTTGAGTTGCCTTGTTGATGGTGAACCGTTCTTCTGCTGGGTTTTACTAAGATCCTCCTAATTGTTGGTCAAAAGTCCTTCTTTTGTGTCGTCTTTTGTGTTTTTCACTGTTTTTGCTCCAACAACCTGTAACCTGTAACATGTAGCAGACATGGGTCAAAAGCACCTGTTTTTATTCTTAAAAGCATAAGAATGGGGCATACAAAATGCAATATTATGTTATGAACAAATACCCCCAAACTTATCTTTTGCTCGCCCTCGAGCAAACTTATTATTTAAAAATCTAACCTAGCCACACTTTCGCAGGGAAACGCGATTGCACTGAGCTCGTGCAACAAGCCGTTAAACCTCTAGGTGTCCCTAGTAGGAGGAGTGTTGTCTCCTGAGGGTTTTCAGCGGATTACACCCACAAAATCCTATCAATTTGGTTTTTCAACTTTTGTTTTCTAATTAGGTTTTCTAACAAGGAATTCTATTATCGTCGACCCGCAAATTATCCACCCATATTCTTCACACTTCCTCATCATCTAACTTAAGATTATATATATCCTGTAGAATTACCTAGCTTTCGGCATTTCTCAAGTTTTCCTTCTAGGGTTCCATCTCTATTTAGGAATTTCTATCAACTCTATTAAAGATACAAGTTTTATTCTTCACTCCTTCTCTCATCTAAACTCTAATCACATATCCCCACGTGTGTGTAAATATCACCCCTACACTTGGAAATTCAAATCAAGCAATCATACCCTTGTCCATTGTCCAAAGCACTTATTAATTGGTGATCTTTTGCGTTCACATCCTTCATGCGACTGTTAATACTTCTTGAGGTACCAACAACCGATTACAAGATGCGTTAGCACTTTAAAGCGTACTTCCTAGCTTTGCAACACCCAAGGCTTTTAGCAGTGGCTCCCAAACCAGTTGGTCTAAGGCACTAGGTGATGAAGCACCCTCGCTAAATATTTTTCTATTTTTACAGCCTTAAGTAATCACAAAAACCAGTGTCCATTTTTTTCTTTATTTATTTTTTTCTTTTTATTTTCATTGTGCTAAGGACTTTAGACAAGAGTATTTCAAGGTCTCTTCTACTAATCCAAGTTTCAAGGCGCGTGTTTGTGCATTTTGTAGGGTATATGTTTTCAGAATCTAGACTTAAACTAGGAATTATTTTTTAAACTTATACTCTAATAAAAGTTTTAATACTTTTCCTTCATTTCGACTTAGCCCAAGAAGTGAACTCCAAATTTGCCTATTTCTAAATAAACTACAAAGACATATACTTTCTACCGTTAAACTTTAAGGAAGGTTATCTTTAGGGTTTTTAATTTACTAAGTCTAAGATCTAGTTGTTCCTAGCCAGTTAACCCATTCATCAAACTCAAGTCAATCAGCCAAAATTGAATACAGTAATTTTTATAATTTTTGAATTTTTTCAATTTTTATGGGTTTTTCTGTTTTCTATTTTTTTTTTTTTTCAAATTTTCAAATTTTCATGATTTTTTATATAAAGATGCAATCCAGAAATATACATATGAATGCAAAAGGAAAAACTTACCGAACATACCCCTAAACTTACAATGGACAGTGTCCTCACTGTCATGCTGCACCAAGTGGGTTGATAATATCGGCGAGTTCCTGCTTATTATTATATTTACATATTATATACACACCCCCAAACTTATTTGAAATAATGTTTTGGAAGAAAAGAAATCTGGGGGTGAAAGTGGAGGAATATTACTCAGTGTAGATCGGCTCCTGCAAGAACAGGAGCTCCTCCGAAGGGTCCGCTGTGAGGAACGGTTTCAAACGATGCCCATTTACTTTGAAAAGCGTACCGTCCTCCGGGTTTTCCAGATCAACCGCACCGTGCGGATAAACGGTGCGGACTACAAAAGGTCCCCTCCACCTAGAACGGAGCTTGCCGGGATGAAAATGTAACCGAGTATCATATAATAAAACCTGTTGACCTGGTTTAAATGTCTTGCGCAAAAGGTTTTTATCATGAAATACCTTAACTCGGTTTTTAGAAATCACGGCATTATCATATGCCTCATCCCGCAGCTCTTCTAGTTCATTTAACTGCAGCTTTCGGTTGCTGCCCGCATCTCCTAAGGATAGATTCAGCTCTTTAATGGCCCAAAATGCCTTATGCTCAATTTCTACTGGAAGGTGGCAGGCCTTCCCGTAAACAAGCCGGTATGGAGACATGCCAAGATCGGTCTTGTATGCAGTACGGAAAGCCCATAGTGCATCGATTAATTTTAGTGACCAATCTTTACGGTTTTTAGAAACCGTTTTCTCCAAGATTTGCTTAATTTGTCGATTCGAGACCTCGGCTTGCCCACATGTTTGGGGATGGTTTGGCGTTGACAGCTTATGGGTGATAGAGTATTTGCGCATTAAGGACTCAAAAGTCCTATTACAAAAGTGAGAACCATTATCACTTATTATCGCGCGAGGGTGCCCAAATCGAGAAAAGATGTGATCTTTAAGAAATCGAACGACAACCTTGTTATCATTCGTTCGACTAGGCATCGCCTCGACCCATTTTGAAACATAGTCAACAGCCAAAAGAATATACACATTTCCAAAAGAGTTGGGAAATGGTCCCATGAAGTCTATACCCCAAACATAAAAAATGTCTACAACCAAAATAGGTTGGAGCGGCATTTCGTTTCTCCGCGATATCCGGCCCAAGTGTTGGCACCGGGAGCAAGTTTTGCAGTATTCGAAAGCATCTTTGAAGAGTCGTGGCCGATAGAAACCACACTGCAAAACTTTCTCGGCTGTCTTCTTTGGGCCAAAGTGCCCGCCACATGCTTGATCGTGGCAAAAAGACAGCACACTCTTGACCTCATTTTCTGGCACACACCGACGAATGATTTGGTCGGGGCAATATTTAAAAAGATAAGGTTCATCCCAGTAAAAATGCTTTACTTGGGACAAAAATCGAAGTTTATCTTGTTTCGACCAATCTTTAAGTATCCAGCCGGTGGCTAAGTAGTTTACAATATCGGCGAACCATGGTTCACAAGAAACGGTCAAGAGTTGCTCATCGGGGAAAACATCAGTGATAGGAAGTTCAAGTGTAGGCGAAGAAGGAAGTCGTGAAAGGTGATCGGCCACTACGTTTTCACATCCCTTTTTGTCCCGTATAATAAGGTCAAATTCTTGTAGCAAGAGGATCCAACGTATGAGCCTAGACTTAGCATCCTTTTTCGCAAAAAGGTGGCGAAGAGCTGAGTGATCCGTGTATACTATAACTGGAGAGCCGATTAAATAAGGCCGAAATTTCTCAAGTGCAAACACAACCGCTAAAAACTCTTTTTCTGTTGTTGTGTAGTTTAATTGGGCCTCATTTAATGTTCAGCTAGCGTAGTAAATTACATGCGGCATCTTGTTAATGTGCTGTCCAAGAACAGCACCAATGGCAAAATCTGATGCGTCGCACATAATTTCAAAAGGGTGCGTCCAGTCTGGAGATGAAAGGATGGGCGCAGAAATGAGTGAGTGTTTCAAAGAGTCGAACGCTTTCATGCAAGTTGAGTCGAAAACAAAAGTAGTGTCCTTGGCCAACAAGAGAGTCAAGGGTCTAGCAATCTTGCTAAAGTCCTTGATGAAACGTCTATAAAAACCGGCATAGCCAAGGAAGGCTCGGATATCCTTGACGCATTTAGGAGGAGGTAGATTAGAAATGACTTCTATTTTAGCTCTATCAACCTCTATGCCGTTTTGCGAGATGACATGTCCTAAGACAATGCCTTCTCGTACCATAAAGTGGCACTTCTCCCAATTCAAAGTCAGGTTCTTTTCCCTACAGCGGGTGAGAACTGGGTCAAGATGTCGTAAACACTCATCGAAGGAGTCACCAAAAATGGAGAAATCATCCATAAAGATTTCCAAAAACTTCTCCACCATGTCCGAAAAGATCCCCATCATACACCGCTGAAATGTAGCGGGTGCATTGCATAACCCAAAGGGCATGCGACGATAAGCAAAAGTGCCAAAGGGACAAGTAAATGTAGTCTTGTCTTGATCCTCTTTGGCTATGGGGACTTGATTATAACCGGAATAGCCATCTAAAAAGCAGTAGAATTCGTGCCCCGCCAATCGTTCTAGCATTTGGTCAATGAATGGTAAAGGAAAGTGGTCCTTCCTTGTCGCGGCATTGAGTTTCCGGTAGTCGATGCAAACTCGCCACCCAGTTTGGGTGCGAGTGGGAATTAACTCATTTGCCTCATTGGTGATGACCGTGATGCCCGATTTCTTTGGCACGACATGAATGGGGCTAACCCATTGGCTATCCGAGATAGGGTAAATGATACCGCTATCAAGACACTTAACAATCTCCTTCTTGACCGCCTCTTTCATGATGGGGTTGAGGCGTCTTTGTGGATCCCGTGCCGGCTTGGCATCATCCATCAAGTGTATATGATGTTCGACTATGAGGGGACTAATCCCCTTGATGTCCGCCATAGACCAGCCGAAAGCTTGCCGATTATTGTATAAGACCGTTAAAAGAGCCTTCTCTTGCTCAAGAGCTAGAGAGGCCGAGATGATAACGGGTAAGGTCTCATTTTCACCTAGATAAGCATATTTTAGGTGCGACGGCAAAAGCTTTAGTTCGAGTTTGGGTGGTGAAACAATAGATAGTAACAATGGAGTAACTGTTTCAAACTCGAAGGATTCCATCAAAGGTTCAAATTGAGTGTACGCTACCGAGTCGGATGGTTCAACTAACTCATCCGAAAAAGCAAAAGACTCAAACTCGGGTGGAGAGTCTTCAAGATCATCAACAAAGGTGAAACACTCATAATCTTTGTCCATCGTGAAAGCTGTGTCGGATTCTAGGAGGAACGCACTAGTGGCGTCAATATTACTGTGATCAAATATGAAATTTTCGAACTCACAGTCCTCCTCCGCGATCTTATCGTTCGAGCACACATCAAGTACGCTAGAATTAGGCTCGCAAGGCTGACTTCCTAACTTGAAAATGTTGAGTTCAACTGTCATCTTGCCAAAAGATAAATTCATTGAACCGTTACGACAGTTGATTACCGCGTTAGAAGTCGCGAGGAATGGCCGACCAAGTATCACCGGAATTTGATTACGGGGGTTAGCGACAGGCTGTGTATCCATAACAATAAAGTCCACGGGGAAAATGAAATCCCCTACTCTAATTAACACATCCTCCAACTCTCCCCTAGGGTGGGTGATTGATCGGTCGGCCATTTAGAGAGTACAATGAGTAGGCTTGAGCTCTCCAACTCCTAATTGTTCGTACACCGAATAGGGTAGCAAATTGACACTAGCACCAAGATCTAATAGTGCTCTATTGATGGTCTTGTTCCCAATTGTGATCGAAATAGTAGGACAACCGGGGTCCTTGTGCTTTGGGGGTAAAGAATTGACAAGAGCATCACTAACAGCACTAGCCACGAAAACTTTCTTTGGTACTTGTGACTTCCTCTTTTTGGTGCATAAGTCCTTTAAGATTTTTGCATATGAAGGAACTTGTTGGATTGCATCCAAAAGAGGGATATTTATGCTAACCTGCTTGAACAACTCTACAATCTTCTCCATCTGTGGAGTTGGTTTATTGGATCTCAACCGATTTGGAAAAGGAACATTTTGAAAAGTTGTTGAGTCCAATTTTTGTGGATCAGATTGTTGAGTTGGAACGGAACCCCGTGTAGATGTGTTCGTGTTGTGAGGAGAGGGTCTGTTCGAGCTAGAAGAAGTAGAGCCATGTGAAGGATGGAGAATAGGCTCTAACGAAGAAGAAGAGGAAGATGAAGAAGATGAAGAACCACCGGCCGAGGTGTCATGGTGAATACCCACATTGTTTTGCAGCACTCTTCCGGATCTCAACGTAGTCACAGCATTCACGTTATGATTCTGCTGTTCATGTGTAACATGTGCGTGACCGGGATTTGGGAGTGGTTGAGACGGAAGCTTTCCTTTCTCTCGCTCTTTCAATGCTGCGTTGAGTTGTGCAATTTGTGCCTCAATAGCTTTGATGCTTTGATCGTGTGAGGCACTGTTTTGCACCAAAGATTGAACCGAAGTCTCTATCCTAGCTGTGGACTGTGCAGATTGCTTTAGGAATGCTTCTAGACTTCTTTCGAGCGAGCTAACAGCATTTTGAGGGGGAACAAAATTGTTGGGCATACAATTGTTCATCTGATTAGGGTAAGGTTGCTGTTGGAGTGGCTGCTGAAATTGAGTTTGTGGAGGTGCTTGTTGTTGTGGAGGAGGAGCCCTTTGAAAATTGTTGTTTCCTTGGGATTGTTGAGTGTGGTTCCAGCGAAATTAGGGTGGCTCTTCCAACCCGGATTGTATGTCGAAGAGTATGGATCATTTCTTTGTCGTTGCTGAAAGGCAGCATTGACTTGATCTTGTCCTTGAGTAGAAGCAGTGTAAGGACACTCTTCGGTGAGATGTGATGGATCCGAACAACAAGCACAAACAGTTCGTGGGGGCACAACAGGGGCAGGAGAAGGTGCTGAGATTTTGGTCTCAAGCGCTTCTAGCTTTTTCGTAAGAGCGGCCATCTCGGCCTTCATAGCAATTGACATCTCTACTTGATGTATGCCTGCCCTAGGTTGACCAATAGAAGAAGATGATGTGGTCTTGGTGCTCTCCCATTGAATTGTTTGCTCACTAAGATCCTCAAGAAACTGCCACGCTTCCTCACTAGACTTGGACAGAAAGTGACCTTGACTAATGGTTTCTAGCAACTGCTTCGTTGCCGGGTTCAATCCCTCGTATAATGTTTGGCAAAGTTGCCATCTTTCGATTCCATGGTGAGGGCATTGAACGAGAAGGTCTTTGAATCTTTCAAAACATTTCCAAAATGGTTCGGCAGGAAGCTGTGAAAATTGTATAATCTCATTACGGATTTTAGCAGTTTTGTGATGAGGATAGAACTTTTTAAGAAAAGCTTTCACAAACTCGTCCCAATTTCTAATTGAGTGTGATGCGGTGCTGTATAGCCACTTCTCGGCTAGGTCACATAAGGTGAAAGGAATGACCCTCAGCCTTATGGCATCATCACTTAATTGGGTAGTTTTCATCATGGCGCAAACGTTTTGGAATTTGTTGATAAAGATATATGCATCTTCGGATTCCAAACCATGAAACTTAGGCAGCATGTTGATGAAGTGGGGTTTGATCTCAAAATTGTCCCCATTAGCCGGTGGGAGGGAAAGACAAGTAGGAAGGGCGGTGCGGACGGGGTAGAAAAGATCCTGGAGCGCGACTCGTGCGGGCGCTTCGACAGGCGGAAGATTCGGGTTATTCGCACCTAACGGAGGTGGAATCCTTCCCGTCGGTAAGGTATTGTTAGGATCGTATCCCGACATACCTTCGGAAGAATGTGATGGTGAAAGTGAAGAAGTGGACAAGATTTCGACTTCGGAGTCGAAAGGTTCGTCGGTCGGTACCAACGAAACACGGACTAATCGGGCGCTAGGGTCCCTAGTCCAACCGGACATACACTAAAAGGGTTAGTGTAGTCGAAAGATGAAAGACAGAATGTGAAGGTAAGAAAACGTCAATGAGAAGAAGTGGTGTAAGTGAGTGCAAAGATTCTTTAGCGACAAGTTGCAAGTTTTGAAAAGATTTTCCTTTTTCTTTTTAAGTGAGCTTTTGCAAAAAGATTTTGAAAAGAGACTAGTGACACAAATGCAATTAACCACACATGCACAATCAGGCCTAAGTCTAGGGTCACCTAGGTCAGCTAGACAGCTCCTAACTGTTCCAAAGGGCTAGAAATAGGACCTCAAACTGCCTCTTCACGGACAAGTACGGCCAGGTAAGTGGGAAGGAACCACCACTACAGTGGGCCTAATTAAAAACCACTAGCCTAGACACCGCAATGTCGGTTAGGATAAACGGCCGATGCCTATACTAGTCCTCTGTCCTATTGAGCTCGAGGTCCTTAGGGCTGAGTCTAATATTTTTTAAATTAAAAGTGGTCAATGCAAATGCTTTAAGTGATTTCTGGGGTCCTAGGAAGGGTGATGAAATCCTCACCCAATCTGAATTGGTCAATAGCCCCTTAAAGTCAGATTAAAGTATGCAAAGCAGTAAATCACTTGCAATCAATTTGCTTTTAGCACGGCGCAAAGAATCCTGCAGAAAATCAATTATTGGAAGGGGGAAGAAGATTTTTAGCGCAAAGAATCCTGCAGAAGATTTGACAGAAGATATATGGGGATTTGCAGAGAAAGGAGAAAGAAATCAAACCACCCAATTTTTTTCCAGAGAACTCCACAGGGCGCCGCGGAAGCGCGGTCTTGACCAGGTAAATGCCGCGGAAACGCGGCTCCTTGGGGGCTTTAGGTCTCCAGATTTCTTCAGCTGCTCTGTACTTTCAATCTCCTGCTGTTTTGATGTATCTTTTTCTATGTCCCCTTCTGTGTTGTTTCAGATCCGTCAATCCTGCAAAGATCCACAAAGAAAACCCTTCAAACAATAAAAGATGATAATTTTTTATTTTATTTTTTTTGGAATTTTTCAGATTTTTCAGATTTTTTAGATTTTATATTAACCCGAAATTACAAAAAGAAAATTTTACGCCATCCCCGGCAACGGCGCCATTTGATTGAATGATTTAGCGTGCTTGCGCTTTCTAAAAGATAGATCAAAAATATTTACCGCAATCAAGAACGGCGTCGCATGAAGCTAGCCGGTGAATACGGGTCGGTCCACAGGGATGTGTAAATCTCCTTTAAGTTCTTACGAGTTAATTCCAAATGGTGTTTGGATTTATAATTAAACCTAAAAATTGAAGTTGTATGAGACTAGGATTAGAAACTTGCTAGGATTAGGTCTAGGGAAAATTTGGTAAACAAAGATCTTCATCTCTTTCCATTGCCATTAATTAAAGATATCATATTAGTGTTATGGTAAATATTTATAAAGGGGATTAGGATGATTGGGATGATTGATTCTTCCTCTAGATCCTTTTCCTTCCTTTCTTAATCTTTACCCTAACCTCCATGGAAAACCTTAAAATCCGGTCCTTTAGACTACGGAATCACCGTTACCTTGAGGGTAAAAGTGCCGTAGGGAGCGGAATAAAAAGGTATGCATGGAGTTCTAATGTTTATAAAAGTTTAGCAACGAAAAGAGATGAGAGATCTTCGTCTCTCAAATCCTTCCCTATTCCTAACCCTAACAAGCGAGGAAACTACTCGCTCATTGAGGGGATGAAAAAAGACAAGAGTTTATTCAAGAGAGAAAACATCGATTGCAAGTTAATAAAAGCTAAACTAAATTAAACTAAGGCGAGAAAATAAGAGCAGATATGAAAAACTACAACTACTGCAAGGAAAATAACCTACTTACTGTTGATGCGCTCTAACTTCAAGAAAACAGAATTTTATTCATGAGAAGAGGCATGAGAAAATACAAGGTCTTGGGTTCTATTTATAGGACATAGAAACCCTAGGTTTACAATTGTACCGCATGTCTAAAGTTACAAATATACCCCTAAAAAATCTTTTCAGAGCCGCCACAGAAATTTGGTAAAATTTTATTTGCGAACGGGCACAGGACGGCCGCGGATCCGCGACTTGGGCGCGCTTGGGCCGCGGATCCGCGGCCCAATGATGGGATCATCATTTGATTTTTCTTGGGCTTGGTTTGGTTCTTCTGGGCTTCTTGTTTCTTTATTCTTTTTATCAGTTGGGCTTCTGTATTAATTCCAGATTTTCAGTGAACACTTTGCAATGGATCTTTTAACCGTCTTTCTTGCAAATTTGGATCTTGAGTTGCCTTGTTGATGGTGAACCGTTCTTCTGCTGGGTTTTACTAAGATCCTCCTAATTGTTGGTCAAAAGTCCTTCTTTTGTGTCGTCTTTTGTGTTTTTCACTGTTTTTGCTCCAACAACCTGTAACCTGTAACATGTAGCAGACATGGGTCAAAAGCACCTGTTTTTATTCTTAAAAGCATAAGAATGGGGCATACAAAATGCAATATTATGTTATGAACATCAAGTAAACGGCGACTACCAAACGTGCAAACCGGAGTTGGTGAAGTACGGTGAAAAGGTGCAACAACTGTTGACCCAAATTCCCTCCTATACTTTGGAAAGCATACCGCGTGCGGAAAACAGTAAAGCAGACGCGTTGGCCAAACTTGCTAAAGAACTGGCTGACGTTAGAATCATGGTACAAAGCCGTCGGGTGCTTGCCCCAGCAGAAATATCTCCGGAATCATCCGAAGAGAAGGGAGCGACTGAACAGACGACCTTGCAAATAAAAGACTGGGAGAAGACTGAGGATTGGAGGGAAGTCTTCATAGACTACTTTAAGTCCCATCAAATGCCCGAAGATGTGTCCACAAGACATCAGCTCATGAAACGGGCTCTGTCTTTCGCCTTCGTCAATGATACTCTATACAAGAGGTCGTTTGATTCTCTGTGGCTGAGATGCCTAGGGCTTGACGAAGCGGAAAGGGTCGTTCAGGAAGTCCATGACGGACTCTGCGGTTCTCATCAAGCAAGCCCAAAGATGAAGTTGAAGATCAAACGGATGGGCTACTACTGGCCCACGATGATTCAGGATTGCCTCGAATATGCGAAGCAATGCCACTCATGCCAAATCCATGGGGACTTCATCCACCAACATCCAAATCCACTACACCCAACGGTGGCTAGCTGGCCATTCGAAATGTGGGGAACTGACATAGTCGGCCCCATCGAACCAGCATCGTCCAGGGGACATCGTTTCATCCTGGCGACGACTGACTACTTCTCCAAATGGGCAGAGGCAGTTCCGCTGAGGGAAGTGAAGACGGAGAATATCCTCCATTTCTTCAGGACGCACGTCATATATCGGTTTGGAACTCCGCGACGGATCATCTCCGATAACGGGCCAGCCTACAGAAGCCACAAGATCAGTCGCTTCCCGCAACAGCATAACATAGACTGGAGATATTCCTCGGTTTATAATCCGCGAGCTAATGGTCTAGCCGAGGCCTTCAACAAGACCCTGACAAAGATCATGAAAAAGACGGTGTCCCGAAATAAGAAAGACTGGCACGAGAGACTGCAAGAAGCTCTCTGGGCGTATCGAACTACGTTCAAGACGGCCACGAACACAACGCCGTACGCGTTGGTATTCGGTACGGAAGCAGTACTCCCCCTCGAGATAGAGCTACCCTCTCTGCGAGTGGCAGTTCACTACGAGCTAACAGATGAAGAAAATGCTAACCTTCGGCTTGAGGAGCTTGATGCCCTTGAAGAAACCCGGCTCACAGCGCAACAAAATCTGGAAGCTTATAAAGCAAAGATGACGCGCTCATATGAAAGATTAACCCGACCGAGGACATTCCGCCAAGGCGAACTTGTGCTAGTGGTCAAAAGGCCTATGATTCCCAATCGTGCCAAGCGGGGAAAATTCGAACCAAACTATGAAGGCCCGTACATCATAGATAAGGTCTACCAGAGTGGGGCCTATCTACTCATAGATATGCACGGTGAAAGGCCTTTCAGGCCAATAAACGGTCGCTTCCTAAAGAAATACTACGCTTAATGAGCCACAGCCTAGGTTAATGATAGATGACGACGACTATGTCCGCTCGCTATCTTCCTAAGCTCAAGATTTACAAGCAGTAGCCAGCCTTCTTAATAACGGACCGAAACGTCCTTAAACTACTACCGCAGCATCCTTAGGCTGACGAGATGAATAAAAAAAGAAAGAAAAAGAGAAAAAGAAAAAAAATGATGATAAAACGGTATGTCCATAAGCAAAAAGGGCACGGATGAAAACCCGAAAGGGCTCCGTGAGTAAAAACAGCAGGGCTACCGGCGAGTGTTCGTGAAAACCTGAAAGGGCGCGACCTCGTAAAAAGAAGAAGAAGAAGAAGAAGAAGAAGAAGAAGAAAATAAAAAGAATAAAAAAGAAACGGTATGTCCATAAGCAAAATGGGTACGGATGAAAACCCGAAAGGGCTCCGTGAGTAAAAGCAGCAGGACTACCGGCGAGTGTTTGTGAAAACCCAAAAGGGCGCAACCTCGTTAAAAGACACTTATAGGGTCCTCTCGACCTTGTAAGAAAAAAAACCACCCGCGTGAGATCCTTACGACTCACAAGGGAGCAACACACTTAGGGATCCTCACGATTCCTAAGGAGGAAATACACTTACGAGATCCTCACGACTCGTAAGGAGAACTCTTTTATGGGACCCTCACGGCTCATAAGATTTGAAAGTCTTAAGTTACAGAGACCTAAACTTGTGCTTAAGCAATCCCCACAACTTCTGATATTGCCCTACAAGTGGTTCAATACTGACTCTTGTATACAATCCACGGGCGTGAATAAACATTTCCCTAACCAAGTCTCATCCGTGACTGGGGATATGTTCGCATGGTGAACAACCCTTGTAAATCCTCTCGATTTATGAGGAGAAAACCTTCCTGTAGGATCCTTACGACTTACAGAGGAAACGAACACTTAGGAATCCTCACGATTCCTAAGGAGAAAATACACCTACAAGATTCTCACGACTTGTAGGGAGAAATAATTTCGTGAGACCCTTATGGCTCATGAAGTCAAAAGCCTTAGTCGACAGGACCCTAACCCTGTTCGCTAAGCCACCTTTGTTCGACATCGACAGAGGCAGATGATGATTCGCTCCTGGTAATATCCCAGTTGTAGCGGTGCTGATGCCGAAATCGGTTTACAGCGGAAAGCCAGTAGGCCGCACATGCATCTAAAATAGCTGAAATGATGGGGCAACTTGCAATAAAAAGCAGCAGATAAAAATGTATGCATGCAAAATAGCCGAAATGATTGGGCAACTCGCAATAAAAAGCAGCGAGTAAAAATAAAAAAATAGCCGAAATGATTGGGCAACTCGCAATAAAAAGCAGCGAGTAAAAATAAAATAAACAACCGAAATGATTGGGCACCGCAAAAAATAGCCGAAATGATTGGGCAATCGCGACCTTCGCGATATAAAATCTGAAATGATAGAGCGTCGCGGAAATGAAACAAAAAAAAAGAAATGATAAAACTTTGGCCCTACAGTTGAGATCACATCGATCCCTGTATACAATCCAAGGGCGTAAACGAAGAGGGAACCATACTTTCCCAACAGGATCCGCCAGAAAACGAAGCCAAATTCCGACGGTTCATCCCAACGCTAGGGAAACAAATAATCCCTAGCAAACACCTCAACTCACGGATACAAACACTCCTTGACGAGAGCCTCCTGATTCGCGTCGACTCGCAGAGCAACCAGTGCCTCCGTAGGAAATTCTCGACTCGTTTCAAACCCCAGGGAAACAAATAATCCGTAGCAAACACCTCAACTCATGGATACAAACACTCCTTGACGAGAGCCTCCTGATTCGCGTCGACTCGCAGAGCAACCAGTGCCTCCGTGGGAAATTCTCGACTCATTTCAAACCCTAAGGAAACAAATAATCCTTGGCGCTAGGGAAACAAATAATCCCTAGCAAACACCTCAACTCACGGATACAAACACTCCTTGACGAGAGCCTCCTGATTCGCGTCGACTCGCAGAGCAACCAGTGCCTCCGTGGGAAATTCTCGACTCGTTTCAAACCCCAAGGAAACAAATAATCATTGGCGCTAGGGAAACAAATAATTCCTAGCAAACACCTCAACTCACGGATACAAACACTCCTTGACGAGAGCCTCCTGATTCATGTCGACTCGCAGAGCAACCAGTGCCTCCGTGGGAAATTCTCGACTCGTTTCAAACCCCAAGGAAAAAAATAATCCTTGGCGCTAGGGAAACAAATAATCCCTAGCAAACACCTCAACTCACGGATACAAACACTCCTTGACGAGAGCCTCCTAGTTCGTGTCGGCTCGCAGAGAAACCAGCGTCTCCGCGGGAAAACTCCCGACTCGTCTCAACTTGCAAGATGAAGCCTCAGGCAGCAGGGGTTAAAAAACTTGCTTTCTGAACAATGGGACCCTGCAAATCGATCTAAAACGGTCTCTTGCATACTATTCACGGGTCTCACTCTCCAAAGTCGAGTTTCGACAAGGAGGGAAACAACCGCTTACGGGTCCCCTCGACTCGTAAGAGGGAAAAATTCTATTATAGAATCCTTACGACTTATAAGAGAAAACCACACTTAGGAATCCTCACGATTCCTAAGGAGAAAAACCCACCTACAAGATCCCCTCGATCCGTAGGGAGAAAAATCTCTATGAGACCCTCACAGCTAATAGAGTTGAAAAGTCTTAGGCAGCAGATCTGAACCTGCGGCCTAAGCCATCGCTATTTCTTGAGGTAGTCAGGATACTCGCTCTAATCATCCGTCAACTATGTTACTAAGGTGGTATGCTGATAATAAAAGAAAGAAAAGACAGAGAAAACGACACAAGACAAAAAAATGTGTATCTCTTATTCATAAACTTGATTGGGTACAGGATACATTATGTTAAAGAATAGAAAATGTATATACACATTTTTTATCGACAAGTACAAACGATACAAAGAGGGATGGCTACTGAGGCGGAAGTGTCTTTAGTAAATTTACAAGCTGCTCTCGCACTTCCTTCAGCGCCTCCTCCTGGGTGGCTACCGCGGCCACTTCCGCTTCCACCTGGGCTCGCTGCTGCAAGAAGGATGAAAGTTGCTCTTCCGCCGCCTTCTGGGCTGCTTCTTGGCTGGGTGCATCTCGCTCGACAACGTCAAGCTGTTGCCTCAATGATAATCCTTCGTAAAGACATTGCAGAAGGCCCTCAAAGACAACCTTCAGCCGTGCAGCATTGGCCTCCACCCGAGCATGCAGTTGGGCAGACTTGCTCGAAGTCTCACTGCGCTCCTTACGCCTTGAAATGACTTCTTGTTCGAGATAGCGGAAGTAAGAAGCGCTCTGCTCAATCCACGCTGCCCTTTGATTGCTGGCGACCAAGGTCTCGTGAGCGGGACGCAGCGACTCCAACTGATGCAGGCAGGCCTCGATCTCCCTGCAATGGTTAACCCAAGATACGATAATACCCTCGTCATGAAAGTTCACGAGTATCACCAGCATCGGGTTAACCGCCGTAGCGAAGTCTGCGGCAGATGTAGGAGTTTAAACGTTGAGTTCCTCGACGTAGTCACTCAACATGCGCAGACTATTCGCAGCGCTTTTCGAAGATGGACGTCTCAGATAAGGACCCGCCGGCATTGTAATGCGAGGATCGAAGGGCGCCGAGACCGGAACGACAGCTGAAAAGAAACAAGATGTGATCAGATAACAGTACAAGAAATAAAAAGGGGAGAGTTATCGATGTGATAGTCACCGTACCAGCTGAGACAGGTGGCAGGGCCGGAAGGGCCGGTGGCGCAGCCGATCTTTTATCCCCTCCTTCAATCTGTAGCACTGCAGTCGAGATAAAAAAAAGGGGTTTAGAAGTAACTCCAGTAATAAAAAAAAGAAAGATATCAATGGAAATCATGCTCACCAGCGCCACCAGAGGAAGAAGCGAGTTCGGATGGGAAGGAGAAGTGTGGGAGCAACACTTGATATAGATGATCAAAGAGCACTCCTGAAAAGACATAACAGTGCGACTTTAGTACACAAATTATGCGTTTGGAAGATAAGATTAATAAATTGAAAACCCATACCTTCCAACATCTTCGACGGTATGAGAGAGGGTTGAGAGGTGACCACCGCCAAGGCAGTCGTTGAGGGCGCTCCCTCGAGCAGTGGGGCATCAGTGCTGGCTGCACCTGCGTTACAAAAAAGGTGAACTTGTCAGAAAGGATTGTAAGGTAAAGAAAGACAGCAACTTAGGATTTACCTGATGAGCTGCCGGTTGAAAAGGAGGCGACTCCCTCCTCCATGGACATGAGGCCACCGCCCATGGCCTCATCACCCGACTCGATAGGGACCGTTGTTGTGCTCGCAAGGCCAGGAGACGGCAGAAGATCGTAGGCGGGGAGGCAATGATTGGAGCGTTGCCGGACTCTTGGGAGAGAGCGGCTAACTCTTCCCCAAGAGTCGTACCCATCTCACCTGCTACTTCTGCGGGCTCCGCGGTCTCCATCGGCTCATCCACCGTCACCACGAGGTAGCCGGCCTCAAGCGCCTCGTCCGCCACCACCCTGGGCTCGGTTGTAATGATCATTTCATCTGCCGCCACTTCAGGCTCGACATCAATGACATTCTCGGCTGCAGACTCCCCAACCTCCATCTCAGGCTCCGAAGCCTCAGCGACGTTGCCCACCGTCGGCTCAGGTTCGGCAGGCGCCGCCTCCTCTGTTTCCTTGGGTTCAACGGTCTCCGCCTCCCCCTCGGTTGGACTGGGCCCTGCGAGATAAAATATATAAGAACCGACAGCTTTATGAGTCTTATAACGAAATTTTGAAAGAAGTATTACCTGAGGTAGACTTGTCGTTAGCCTCTCTATTGGTGCGGATCGCCTGTCTATGAGCTGTAGACAGGGCGACTGGTGACTCTTCTGACGGATTCTCGGCCCAAGGAACGGTGCTGGGGCTAGCTCCAATGGCCAAAGCAGCCCTGCGTGCCTTTGCTTCGCGCCTTGACCGCTTCCTCTCCTCACAGGCCGTCACGATGGACCTCTTCGACGCTTCCTTTATCGAAGCATCATCGTTCTCATTTAAAGATACCTCCAGAGCCTTTAAGGCATCTCTCTTCGGCTCTTCAAGACGAACCTCCTGCGATGGCCCAGAGGAAGCGGGAACATCGGCAACTAGCAGAACATTTACGTCACTTGGCGGGAACGGTATTGAGGTTTCTGCAATAAAAAGGGAGAGGTTAGATTGACCATAACACAAGGAGAATAAAAACTTGATGAATCGAAACTTACTGAGGCCTAAAGACGCTCTAAGGCGTTCCTCCTCTTGGAAGGTCTTGAGTGAAGCGGCAATGGCTTCCTCATCAGTGATGGCTGTTGGAAGAAAAGAAAGAAAAACGTTAGTCAAAGGCAATGAGGAGAATATGGTGCAATAAAGAAAATGCGACTAGTAGTTACCTGATTGCGCAAGCTCAGCTAGCCACGCGTCACGCTTTGCCAACCACGCTGAAGTTTCGAGAGCGGCTTCCAAGTCTGTATCATCCGGCGGCGGCATGACTAATCCCTCGTTAGTCCCATATTCGATCAGGCCCTCGGCATAGGGAGCATGGGGTTCTTGACCGAACACGACATCTACAGCAAAGAGCGACTTCTTTTTCTTCTGCCCCCCGACCCTAGGCTCACGTGGGATTGACTTACGCTTAGCAGCCACCTTGGGATGGCGGGTCCTGATGTCCGCACCCATGCCAGACTCTGGCGAAACTACAACCACTGTCTCCACTGGAGCACAGGGCGCTGGGGGTGCATCCGCAATATCAGGGAGCGGCAATCCACGTGGAGGACTTTGCGCACGCGGTGGCCCGGTTCTAACCTCTTTTAGAGGAGCAACTACTGGAGTCCTAGGAACCAAAGGAGCGTTGCGGTCGGTACCTGGAGGCACACCCTTACGATCGACCAGCAATCGCCGTTCCTCCTTTATAACTGCTCCTGTTGCATGATTGTACCAGTCTTTGTACACATTGAGGAGTCGCGGAGCGCAAGCCGGCGCACTGATAAAAAAATGAGAGCTTGTATTCAGGCGCATGAAATGATGCAGCGCGTTCTCCATCCCTTCTTCAGTGGTAGCGGGTTCCAGCAAGAAGGCTTCCAAGGGGACCCCTTGATCGTAGCTCAGTTGTTGGGCAAAACAATGCGGGTTGTACCTCATAAAAATTGCCACACCATTCTGCCTAAAAACTAGGAAGCCCGGTCTAATGGAATATAAGTGAAGGGCCTCTCGGGCCGTCAAAACTGAGGCTCCATCCTTAAAGACATCTTGTAATGGCCGCATCGCAGTGGTAGACGCCTTTCCAATGGTCAATACCTTATCGACAAAGGACATCCCGGCTCCAACGGTATGAGGGCGAAGGAGTAAACCCCTGGCGTTCCACGGTGATGGGGTTACAATTGATGCGCCGATCAGTTGTATAATGCGAGGAAAACCGCACTTGTCAAAGAACGAGGGCCTTTTATGCATGCCGAAGACACCCGCCGTGTGTAGCTCGAGCCACGATGCAAAGTAGTGCATCGGGAAGACTACGTGCAGTACCCCGGGCTCATTAGCATCCGCTGCTCGACCGAGGCCATGATATAAGTGCGCCAAGCCGGCGATCCCCACAGCCACCTTTATCCCGATGGCCATCCGGTGGGCTGGGTAAAAGACAGAGGGCCGCATACGATGAGAGTGCATTGGGATCGCAAAACAACTCAGCCACAATCCGAGAAACCCTAAGAAAAAGGCCTCCTCGTCCATCCCGGGGGCCGCAATTTCTGCAAAAGATATAGTCGGGAAGTCCGGAAGAAAAAAACCCTTTTGGTCTATCTCCTTCGCCGGCAGGTTATCCAAACCTAGACCGAAAGGGTCATCCAGGGTAGCAAACTTGGAAGCTTCTGATGACAGAACGCTTGGGCGAAGGAACCGAGCAATGAAATCCTCAAAACTAACTCCGCGGCTCCCATGCTCGATGAAAAGGGCCTCGTAGATGTTCAACACTTTGATCAGACTTGGAAATTGGTGTTGAACAGCGTTCTCCGGCGTGAGCCCCTTTACCACCGGCTTAGCACCAAAGACGTACTCATCTATCGGGTGCAACTCCTCATAATGTTCCCCCATGACTGGTAAACCGGATACCTCCGTGAACTCCTCCAAAGAGATTGACACTTCCCGATCCATGGCAAGGAAAGTGTGGGTAGGAATATTCCACTGCTCCAAGAAGGCCTTGAACCACCAGGTGGGAAGCGTGGGATACTGGAAGAGGGAGACGTAGATTGCGGTATACAATCCTAATCTTATCAACTGCGACTTCTTCGTCGACAGGAAATACCGGGCCCACGGCAGATAACCGATTGGGTGGCGGGGGATCAGACCGATATTATATGATTGCCCCCAAGGTCGCGCCTCACCTTGACAGATACGGCGTCCTAGGATATCCAAAACCATGGGACGCTGAATCGGAATCGCATCTATGGCGGGATGTAGAAAGCCCTTCGATGTCCAATCAACCATCTCCACGGCGTACTGCACCGGGGGTAGGCTGGCGTAATGAATCGCCGTGATGGGTTCTGACGGCACTGAGCATGTGAAGCTGCGTCGACCCATAATGATCTGGTTATACCACGACCCCCAAAGGTGGAGACTCTTATATTCCGGGTCGTAGTCCCTAATCATAGCCAAGACGTCACGATCCAAGGGCGCTTCAGGAAACCCTTCCTCCGAGCGGACGAACGGGAATGAGGTGTCGAGAGACATGATCGCTGCAAAAGAATAATTTAGCCGTTAGTGTTGTAATTCCAACGCTTGGCGTTTAAGGAAAAAAATGCGTTAATTAATTAATTAATTTAATTAAAATTAATTAATTACACCACACAGCAGTGCGGCGGGTATAAGACCGAAGGGGGGACCCACAAAATCTGGATGAAATACATCAGTTAATAAGACAACCTCATCATTGGATGAGATTGTCAGTTGGTCCCCAGGAAAACATTCCCATTAATAAAAAAAAGGGGAAGAATCCCTAGAGACAAGGAGAAAATCTCCTCTTTCAGAGCAAAGCTCTGTCACAGAGTGACACTTGTCAAACTCTGTTCTCGGGGAAATAAGATTCCTTAAAAGAGCATAGCTCTATGGTAATAATGGAAAGGTCCATCAGAAAATGTTTACACCTAAAAGAATTAAAATTTTTGGAATCTTGAAAAATCCATGAAAAACTTATGAAAATTTCTTCATTTTTCAGATCTAAAAGATCTACAGATGATTCAAAGAGCAAAGCTTTGTCCATGGGTTAGAACCCATGAACAAGATCTCTGCAGATTTATAAGTTTTTTAGAGCAAAACTCTGTTTATGAAACCCCAATGGGGATCTCTTTAGATCAAAAGATCTGTAAGAGCAAAGCTCTTTGGTTAGGTTAATTTAAGTTAATTTGATTTAAATTAATTTTACCTAAAGTTTCTAACTTTGGAAATGAGCAAATCTCTGAAATTCTCAAGCAAGAGCAAAGCTCTGGTAATTAAAATCTTGAAGATGGTGAAGATTTTCTAAGGGCCAAGAGTCCTATTTATAAGGCGCTTGCGTCCCTTCAGCTCACCCCTTGATCCAACGGTCAAGAGTTTGCCACCGCTGCACTCACGTGCGCGCCACGTGAGCGCAACGGTGGGGGGGCATTTGTTTCCCCAATCAGAGCAAAGCTCTGTTGAAATTCAAAATTCAAATTTTGAAGCAACGCTTCAAATCTCGGGCGCAACGCGCCACATGTCAGGCGCTGATACGTCAGCACAGCGCCTAAGAAGGCGCGCCCAATCAGAGCAAAGCTCTATTTAAACTAAAATTAAAGGAAGCAACGCTTCAGTTGCGCAAGCACTGCGCTGCGCGACATGTGTCAGCGCAGATGCGCTAGCGCAGTTGCGCTGCGCTGTGCGCTGCGCGACACGTGTCACGCGCTGGGGCATTTGCGCCAAATAGAATTAAAATTCTAAAGAAATCTTTTCTGTTCTTGTTAAAACAAGAATATTTTCTTCTGTAAAACAGAAGCCCTTGGATCAAAGATCCAACGGTGGGGAAAATTCCCCAAATCACTCTGAGAAAGATCTCTTTAACAAATTTAACTAATTTATGGGCACTATAAAAAGGACCCTAGACCTCAATTCAAAGGCATCAACATTTCTTGAAAAAATCAAGAAGCTTCAAACAGAGAGAATTCTGAGTAAAATTCCAAGAAAAAGGTAAAAACCTTCACAAAAAAGAAGAAATTTCTTCTAATAGATCATTGATCTAAAAACCAGATCAATGATCTTCATATAAAAAAAAATAGTGCTTGGCACTTCTCATGAACCACTGGTTCTTTAAACAAGAAAAAAAATTAAAAAAAAATAGTGCTTTGCACTTTTATGAACCATTGGTTCTTGAATCTAAAAAGATGCCTAAATCATAGTGCTTTGCACTTGTAAACTGCGCTGTTGCTCTCTTGAGAGAGCGCCACGTGTCAACATCTGAACCACTTGCGCTATACGCTTTGAGATAGAGCTTTGCTCTCTGAAATTGGCGCAACTCACCAGAGTGCGCCACGTGTCAGCAGCGCAAGCACAGCGCACTAGCGCAGTGCACTGCGCTTGCGCGACACGTGTCAACACTACAAGCGCTTGCGCTCTCTGATTGGCGCAAAGCGCCTGAAAATGCAATGCATTTCCTAAAGGGCCAAGCCTAAATCAAGAAGACCAAGCAGGCCTAATTAAATTGATGCTCTGCATCATTTATAAATGGGCAGAGCCCAAACAAAATGATAAAAATGCTATGCATTTTAAAAAGGGGCAGAGCCCAAACAAAGTAGATGCCTTGCATCATTCATAAATGAGCAGAGCCCAGAATAAATTAATGCTCTGCATCTTTTATGGGCAGAGCCCAAACAAAAAGATAGAAAATAATGCAATGCCTTAGTTAAAAATGGGCCAAGCCTTAGCATAGGTCTAACAGACCAAAAATAAATAAAAGCGTTGAATATTTTTCAATTAGACTTAGCCCAATCATGGTCGTAAGTCCTCAAACTAAATTGACTGAGCGAGATTGCTCTCCTAAATCAATTTACGACCGGTTCAAGGGTACATCTCCGAACTCCTTTGACTCCTATCGTTGTAATCCTTCAACGACGTTAGAGAGGTGACGGGTCCCGACGACCACACATCAATATGGACTGCGGGGTCCTTAAACTCATGGACCGAAACGTCCTTAAACTAATATCGGACCACTACGGCCCTAAACTGGAATACGGACCACCACGTCCCTAAACTGGAACACGGACCACTACGTCCCAAAACTGGAACAATAGAGCCTCCAAACGCTCTTTTGCCGGATCTAAACGGTCCCGTTTAAGTTGATCTTAGCCCCAAATACGGCTAACGTATCCTTAAACATTCAAATGGACTATAAAACTCCAAATCAACTTTGGTTCAAGGGTACATCTCTGAACTCCTCTGACACCTATCGTTGTAATTCTTCAACGACGTCAGAGAGGTGACGAGTCCTGACGGCCATATAATAAATGGATCACCACGTTAAGTTGATCTTAGTCTCAAACAGGACTAACGTATCCTTAACGAATGTTTAAGTTGATCTTAGCCTCAATATGGCTAACGTATCCTTAAACTAAAACACCAAACCCAAATCTAAGTAAATACGGATTTGGACTAATCCACGTCCTACGGGCGACGACATAACTTAGTCTCCGTATACAATCCACGGGCACCCATAAACAAAACAAACACACACGACACGAAGTGAAATTCTGGAGAAGGAGAAAGTTGCTACCGCGATGTGGTAGCTAATTAACTGCAGGGGCTTGCGCCTACAGGGAAGAGCGTCCCCACAATCAAAAACCCCTCAAGAGAGGGGGAATCTGACGAAGTCTGCTACATCGGCCGCATCCGTCCAAACCTTCGATACACGGTGCCATAAATCAACTTGGCATCTTCGGAGAGGTGGACGGATAAAACCATATAGCATCTGCCCCGAATCTCAGGCAAGACGTCCTCACGTCGTCGCCGCCGCCTTTCGGAGGGGAACAGACCTGTCAATATGGCCTTCGACATTAAATATTTAAGGGGGTCCACCTTTGAAATAAGACGGACTTCATGCGCCAATGCATAGTGCCTGAGCTTTGTTATTGTGAAGATCAACGCCAGGTAGTGTTTTTCGATGGGAGAATAGTTGCTTTCTGCCCCCAGGAGAACTCTACTCAAGTAATAGAGAGCTCTTTCTTTCCCTTGGTCGTTCTCTTGTGCCCATAATGCGTCTAAGGAACCTTCGAGTGCTGTTGTATAAAGAATAAGGGGCTTTCCCTTGACCGGAGCGGCCAGCACTGGCGAGTTCTGCAGGTATTGCTTGATGTCGTCCAGTGCTCCTTGGCATTTGTGATCCCATACGAACGGGATTCCCTTCTTCATCAGGTGACTGTAAGGGCGGCACTTTCCTGAAAGGTTGGCTATAAACCGCCGGATGTACGCGAGATTTCCTTGGAGAGACCGCAATTGTTTGAGAGTTCTCGGCAGTGGCATTTCCATGATCGCCTTGATCTTCGACGGATTTATCTCAATGCCTCGGTGCCGGACAATGAATCCTAGGAATTTGCCTGAGGAAACTCCGAATGCGCACTTGAGAGGGTTCATCTTCAAGTTGTATTGCCGAAGGCGTTGAAATACAGTCTTGAGATGCTCGAGATGTTCCTCGTATGACTTGCTTTTCACGACGAGGTCGTCGATATAGCATTCGACGATTTCATATATGAGGTCATCAAAGATCTTCGTCATGGCTCTTTGATTGGTGGCACCGGTGTTCTTTAGACCGAAGGGCATCACCTTGTAGCAAAATATTCCCAGAGGGGTCCGAAAAGCGGTATGCTTCTGGTCTTCGGGGTGCATCTTTATCTGATTGTATCCTGATGAGCCGTCCATGAAAGAGAAAACTTCGTGAGTGGACGTATTGTCTATCATCAGCTCGGTTACCGGTACTGGGAAATCGTCCTTCGGGCAAGCTTTATTGAGATCCCGGAAGTCCACGCATATGCGTATTGTCCCATTTTTCTTCATTACCGAGACGATGTTGGCGATCTAATCGGGATACTGAACTTCTTGGATAAACCCAGAATCGATCAGCTTCTTGACTTCGGCGTTGATGCTCATCTCAAGCTCGAGCCGCATTCTTCTCGGTGCCTTTTTGACTGGCTTGACGTCCGGGGATATTGCTAATTTATGCACAGCAATTTCTGGATCTAACCCTGGCATCTCGGAATAGTTCCATGCGAAGCAATCTCTATGCTGCATAAGCACGTCTTTTAACGCGGCCACCCTTTCTTTAGATAGCAACTCGCTGACGAATGTCGGTCGCGGGTCGTTCGTTGTTCCCAACTCTATCTTCCTGAGGTTATCTGCAGTAGTATGTATGCCATTTTCCAGCTCTTTCGGCGCTGGTGGAAATTCTGAGATTACCTCGTCGTCACTGTTTTCGAAACACCAGGGAAAGTCATCCATATTCTCGGGCTCTTCTTTTGATATCGTTATCATACGACAGGTACGACCTCGCTTCCAAGACCGATGTGGATCTGGCTCTGCTCTTGTGGATTTGGGTTCGTGCTCTTATGGCGGCGTTACCCTCCAGCTGTCGGATAGAGCAAATCTACCTTGCTGGTACTGGTCTTCGACCCAGTTCTTGAAGGTGAAGCAGTCTTCGGTAGGATGTCCTATGGCTCGGTGATAAGAGCAATAGTCCGGGTGAAAAACCCCGTTAGCCTGCCCAGGGTGTTTAGACTCCGGAAGTGTAATCATTCGATATTTTAAAGCGAGGTCAAGTATTTTCCGTGTTTTATTCTGAGGAAAAGAGTATGCCCGGCTCATCTTTTTCATGAGGGACAAATTCGGACCGCTCGATTTCCGATCGTGTGACTTCTCGGTCCCACTTTGTCGCTGTCGAACACCTTTTCTGCTCTTTGACTTGTTTCTACCTCTGGGCCGGGCCTTTTGCACAAGAGGTTGACAGGGAGGAGTATTCTTGTCTTCTGCAGCCTGTTGAAGAAGACGTTGCGTCCTGGCTTTCTCGTAGATGGCCATCTCGCGATTATGGTCGTCCCGGGCTTTTTGACCCGCTTTCCTGATAAGCTTGTCCATTCGCTCTTCAAACGACGGACTCGGCATTTCGCTCGCGGGATCTAGTTTTGATGAGGGGTTGGCATTTCCTGACAGGGAATCCTCTTCTTCATCGAAGTTATATATAGCGTAGCTGCCATGGACTCGTTCCCGTTTTCCGGCTCTCACGTATCCAAGCCCAAATGTTTCCATTCTCCCATTGGGCAATTTGCGTTGAGTCCCAGGGACATCCCAAATCCTGTTATAGAATCGGGCTTGTCGAGTAGTCTATTTTAAGGGTACCCCTTAGCGCTTCAATAGCCTTTTCAGTCCGTTTGTGTAATATCTGGGCAAACGGATGGGTTGAAGCTTGTCAAGTGTAGGATCTGCGCCATGCCAGATCTCTTTCTCCACTCTTGTTTCTGAGGACCGATAGAATAGGATCGCCTTTTCGCCCTTTCGCTTAGGAGGGACGTAAAACGTCTGCAGGTCTTGCACGTCGTGAGCTTCAAGCGCGTCAAGATCTTTATAGTGCTCCGGCGGGATCATGGTGATCTGCAAACTCTGATCATCACCAAGGAATTCTTGTATTGGCGGCCGACTGGAGAACACAACATTAACCTCATCTTCCGAGTCACTTCCGAAGATCAATATGGGGACGGACGGTCCCGGGTTGTTGCGTCGAGACGGCCCAGCATAAACTATCTCTTCTTCTTCTTCGGTATCACTCCCGAAAACAGGGATGGTGGCAGCAGCTTTGTTCTCCAGTTTGCGACATCTCTCTGTATCCTCGCAATCTGGCAGAAAGTACTTTGTGTCCTCGTATTTGCGGACTTTGTTCACGGAGAATGGGTTTAGCTCACCTGTTACAGTATACTCGAGACCATCCTTGAAATACTTCATACACTGATGTTGCATAGAAGGGATGATATTGTACTCGTGTAACCAAGGTCGGCTGAGCAAAGCATTGTAACATGTCTTGGCATCTATGACGTGAAACTTAATGTCCGTGACGAGTAGCCCAAAGCGTAGCGTCAATATCACAGACCCAAGCGTTCTTGATGATTGGGAGTCGAACCCGGAGATGGTGATCTTGTCTCGAGCAAGGTGCTGGACGCTCATGCAGATTTCTTTTAACACCCGCACGTTGAGGAGATTAACGGAATACCCATTGTTAACCAAGATTTTACCTATCTTTATATCATGGCAATATCCAGAGACGTATAGGGGACGGTTGTGGTCGCACGTTCCAAGGAGTAGGTCTTCGTCACCGAAAGTGATATCGGCCGTGTGCACTTCTTCCAGTTCATCCTTCATCCTTTCTTCGGCGAGGAAGGCTTGGAATTGTTCGGGCTCTTGTAGCGCTTTGATTAATGAATCTCTCGCTTCCTTTAATAACAGGAGGACGTCGAGAATGCTGAGCTGCGAGGGTAGCTTCCTCAGGTGCGCTAGGATGTTGTAGTCCACCTTACTCTTCTTAGGCGGGTCCTTGGCAGTCAGCTCTTTCATAACTTGGTCATCTAAGGTGATATCCTCAGCGACCTTTTCCTTTCCCTTATCTTTTCTAGTTGTGGGTCTGAGATTTTTTTCCGGAAGCGTGCGATTGCGCAGCTGAATGTTTTCGCAGGCTTCTGGTTCTTCCTCTTTCCCTAAGATGGATTCTTTAAAGAGAGGGCCCAGAGCCATTTCCTCGTCAGAATCGCTCCCGAATGTAAGCATTTGCGATCCCCCGGCGTTGACCGTGTAACAGTTACCGGTAGTTCTTTTGTGTCCTTCGGTCGTATTTCTCTGCTCCCGACGAGCTCTGCGTTTCATTCGCTTAAAATGTTGCTGATGAACAACATATCCCTGCCACCATGTCTTAAAGGCGTCGCACTCCTCAGTGGGGTGCGAAATCTTCCGATGATATGAGCAGTAATTAGGGTGCCTCTCCACCCCATTGAGCGTGTTTCCTTCCGAGGGTGTTAGCTTCATTCCCATTGACATGGCTTTGGCAAACCTTTTGCTCGTCTTGAATATGTTTTTATCCACGTCGGGTGTCTTTCGATCTGGCGGGAGTGCTTCGACTCTTTCGTTTAGTCGCCTGCGTTTGGCTCCTTCTGATGCGGCCATCTCACGCTCCTGGTCGGCTTTACTTTTCAAACGAATCTCGTCTAGAAAGGCGTCGATCATTTCGTCTGTCGGCCACACAAGCTCCAGTTCAGGCTCTGCCCCCAGTTTCTTAGTGCCAGGAGTTTTTTCATCGTCGGTAAACGAGTGGGAGATCATATTACAACTCGCCACGTATCCCTCGGATTCATCCGACGAACTCTCCCCCTCATCTTCCTTTTGAAAGATGTGGTTGAGAAACTCTTGGAGTGTGATGGGAGTCCGTGCCTTTTGATTGTACTCTTCCAGTGCGTCAATCTGCTTTTGTAAATCCGTGCGCTTGTTGCTGGGCTTCACGGGCTTCTTAGCTTTCTTCTTCTTCTCCTTCTTTGAAGATCTCGACGGTCGGGTGTGAGTACTTAGGCCATCACCACCGATCTTTGGCGTTGGGCATGGCTTCAGCATCCCTTCAATGACCTGGGGTTCCAGCGGGTTCTTCCACCTGATCGCCGGGCACGTCTAGAGCTCATTCAGCATTCTTTTGGTTTTTGCTGAAAGCACGATTTCTTATGGAGCTTCTTCAATGAAAGAACAAGTTGCCCCCGGTGTGTCCGTCTTCTTAGCAGCGTGAGGTTGTGGCGGGTTCACCTTCCACTTCTCGGACAACGCAAACTTGCCTTGTAGGTATTGATCTTCAATCCATCCTTTGAAGACGAAGCAATCCTCAATCGGATGGCTTACCGTTTGATGGTAGGGGCAGTAGTTGGGGTTATTCACCTCACTAGGTTGCGGCGGTCGCCTTGGATTTGGCAAGTTGATAAGCCTGTTGCGTATTACCAGCTCGAATAGCCTCTTCGTCTTATCCCGCGGGAATGAGTAGGGGCGCTTCATTTTCTCATTATAATACCGCCGTCTTTCTTCCAGTTGATCCGCCAGCTTTGGGGGATTGGGTTGCTGCTGAGCGTTCTCCACTAAGATTGCTTTCCCTTTACCTTTGTCATTCCGAGGTTCTGGCTTCGGAGGAGACGGTCTGTGACCCATCTGGTCCATCTGTGCCAACTTGTCGATCAGAGCCTGGAACGTGGTCGGCTTGAAGAACATCATGAACTGTGAGATGGTTGCATGAGGATCTAGGGTGCCCACGAACATGCCTACCGCGGGTGCTTCCTCAATGCGTTGTTCGCATTTCGACCACAAGTTTCGCCAGCGTATAGCATACTGGACCCATGTCTCACCTGATTTCACCCTGGCATTAATTAATGCCGTTATCGGAGTGCGTTCGCTGGCACTTGCGAAGCGTTGGGTAAACAGCAGCTCCATCTCCGCAAATGTTTTAATAGAGTCGTTTGGGAGCTCAGAATACCACTCGAACGCCGTTTCTGACAAGCTACCTACGAATTGGCAAAGCAAGAGCTTATCGTCGCCGCCGGTGTTGCCGCAAAGCGCCCTGAACTGGGCCATATGATGGTGGGGATTTCCCGTCCCCTTATAGACATGGAATTTTTGGATTGTGTAGCCCGGCGGGTACTTGATCTGATCATACCAGCTTGGATATGGTCGCCCCGTTCTGACGACCTGACCAGCTGCCTCAGTTGCCTGGTGAACCCGTATCTGTTGAGCTATATATTTGTCTAGGTCAGCTTAGGAGATTGTCCCCTCCTTGGCTGTTGACAGTGCGGGTGGAGGACTTGACGTTTCTCCCCTGTCGTCTTCAAGAACGATTGGAGGATCTTCAGCAGGAGAATCTTGTTGGATCATCATCCCCACCATGTTCTGGAACAGGAGGGCCATTCGTTGTATATTGGCTGCTTGTTCGGCAGCCTCTTTATCCTTCTTCTCCAATATCCTACGAAGGAATTCAGCGTCAGTTCTTGCTCCTGACGTTGATCAGATGATGCTTCGGGGCTTTCCTTCGGCCCGGTGAGTGCAGCCATCGCGTTCATCATTTCCTGGAGCTTCTGCTGTTGCTCCTGAGCTTTGGTCACTGACCGTGTAAGCGGTCTATGACCCGTGGATGCACGGCTGTCCTCTTTTCCCAGCGCCATGTATACCGTATGCACCGCCATGCCCCCAGACTTAAGGCGTTTAGGCTTATGGTCCTTGACATTTGCTGCAGGAGTGGGGACTCTATCCGGCCTCCTTCTCTTTTGAGTAGTCGACGTGGAGGGAGCCGTTGCAGCGGGCACCCAAGCGGTCGTCGTCCTTTGTTGTTTGACGTGACAGTTCTCTCCTTCCTGCACCTTCGCCCTTTTTTGTTGACGAGAGTGACCTTGGTCAATTACCGAGTCTTGAACCTTCCGCCAGACTTTATAAATTTTGGAGGACAACCGTTAAGGAGGCTGCTCCGGCTTTGTCTTTGTAACGTTCTCCGGAGGCGGAGGGGATCTTTTGAGAACCGCAGTTGGCGAATTTCTGCGTATCCTGTTCAGCAGCTCGAAGCTGTTCCCGGTTGGAACAGCAGCCTCAATTTCCACCGTTGGAGCTGGTGGAGTTAGTCCGGAAGGGGAGTTGCCCCCAGTCTTCCTTATCCGGCGCCAATGGCGATGTCGGGCATGATGGGTTGTTGGGATTGATTCGGCGAAGGCTTCGTCTTGCCCCCTGTTCTGGGGAGGGGCTGCTTCCGGTGTCAGCCTTTTGAAGATTGACGTTCATTGGGAAACTACAGATCTCTGAGCGAGAGCGGGAACGGGGGTAGTCAATCTTGCGAAGACTGACCCTCTGGGAGGAGAAGCTGCCTTGACGACTCTGGGAGCAGCTGTCCTCTTTGGGATGGCCTTCTCAGGTATGACGGGCTTCTTGGCGGCCCCTTTGGAGTTCGGGCTCAGTCTAGTGAAGATCGAGGAGTTGGACGACCCGCTGAGAGAGACCGTGGGAGTAGCAAGTCGATCAAAGACCGATTTCTTTGACGCTTCCGGTACGGGCATTGGGATGTTAATGTTCACCGGCGGGAGCATGGTCCCAAAGAATAGACCGGTGGTAGCTTGAGCCACTTGCTCCACAGGCATAGTAAGTAGGGAAGCGGCCTGGGGTCCATATGCTACACTTCTAGGTGAGGCGGAGCGTCGGTTGCATTTGCAGTTGGAGCAGTTCGAGCAGCTACCAGCTATTGATCCTTTCGCTTTCTGCAGCAAACGAAACACCAAATCTCAGTACTTCGAACCCCACAGGCAACCATTAGCGAACCGCGATTGGCTCGCGAATCACGACACACGAAGTGTGGAGTGGAAAGAGGAATAGGTCCCACCGGGCGTGCCAGAATCTGTTCCCCTCCAAAAGACGGTGCGAGACTAACGTCTTGCCTGAAATTCGGGGCAGATGCTAATTGGTGCTATTCGTCCACCTCTCCGAAGATGCCAAGTTGATTTATGGCACCGTGTATCGAAGGTTTGAACGGATGCGTCCGATGTAGCAGACTTCGTCAGATTCCCCCTCGCTTGAGGGTTTTTTTTATTGTGGGGATGCTCTTCCCTGCAGGCGCAAGCCCCTGCAGTTAATTACGCTGCCGCATTGCGGTAACAACTTTCTCCTTCTCCATGTGGTCACTTCGTGTCGTGTGTGTTTAGTTTGTGTTTGGATGCCCGTGGATTGTATACGGAGACTGAGTTATGTCGTCGCCCGTAGGGCGTGGACTAGTCCAAATCCGTATTATCTTAGATTTGGGTTTGGGGGTTTGTGTTTAAGGATACGTTAGCCTCGTTCGAGACTAAGATCGACTTAAACGTTTGTTAAGGATACGCTAGTCTAGTTTTAAACTAAGATCAACTTAACGGGATCGTTTAGATCCGACAAGAAAGCGATTAGGGGAGCCATGTTGTTTAGTTTAGTGATATTGCGGTCAATAGGTAGTTTAAAGACATTGTGGTCCATAGGTAGTTTATGGACATTGCGGTCCAATGTTAGTTTTAAGACGTTGCGGTCAAGGTTAAGGACCTCATAGTCCGTGGGTTTAAGGACTCCACAGTCCGATGTTAGTTTTAAGACATCACAGTCAAGGTTAAGGACGTCATAGTCCGTGGATTTAAAGACTCCACAGTCCGATGTTAGTTTTAAGACATCACGGTCAAGGTTAAGGACGTCATAGTCCGTTGTTAGTTTTAAGACATTCCGGTCAAGGTTAGGGACATCATAGTCCATGGGTTTAAGGACCCCACGGTCTGTATCAATGTGTGGTCATCGGGACCCGTCACCTCTCTGACGACGTCGAGGAATTACAACGCCAAGTATCAAAGGAGTGAAGAGATGTACCCTTAAACCGAAGGTAGATTAAATGATCTGTAATCCAGTTTGGAAACTAAGATCAATTATTATATTATGAGCCCATTGGCCCATTTAAGTTTGAATTGAGGACTTATGGCCAGCTTAGGCTAAGTCCAATCATGTTCGGGATATTGGCCTTCTGTTGGTTTATTGAAGGAGAGGCTTTGCCTCTGGAAACTTAGCCAATTGGGCTAAAACTAGTGTTAAACACTAGAGACCAACAGTGTTGAACACTGGGAATAAGATTAACAAGTTAGTGTTAAACACTAAAAGAGAATCAGTGTTGAACACTGGAAACAGAGTTTTCAAATTAGTGTTAAACACTGAGCAAATCAGTGTTAAACACTGGGGACAAAATCTCTAGACTAGTGTTAAACACTAAGGAGAGAGGGGTCACGTGTGGACACGTGAGAGCGCCCTGGTTTCCTTTATTTTATTCAGTCAAAAGTGATGGGAATTTTGGTGCTTGTCTGTTATAGCTTCAGCCAAGGGGTCACGTGAGAGCGCCCTAGAGCTCTTTATTTTGTTCTGCAGATAAGTGTTTAACACTTTTAATTCTGAAAGTCGTCACGTGTGGGCACGTGACGGGGGCTCATGCTTTGATCTGTTAGAATGTTCGTTATGGGTGACGTGTTGACACGTGAGGGCGCTCTAGAGCTCTTTTCTGTTTCTTTTGCCTTTTTCTCTGTGTGCTTTAGAGATCACGTGGGGCACGTGGGGTATTTACTTCAGAGTTTTTTTCTGTGGACCTTTGCAGGGGTCACGTGGTAGCACGTGACTCTACACGTTTTCATGTTTTAAAGATTTGTTCAGAATTAATTTCTTCATAGGGTTAAACCCTAACAACAAACTTCAGAGGAATTAAATTCCTGAATAAGGTTAAACCCTAATATCTTTTCTTAAGGGAATTAAATTCCTGTGAGTTTGAGAGAATTATGTTCTCAATTAGGGTTAAACCCTAGTTCTGTTTATTTTGAAGGAATTAAATTCCTATAACATAGGGTTAAACCCTAATTTTATCTCAAAAGAATTGAATTCCTATCATTTTGTGAGAATTAAATTATCAAAACTCAGTTCCTCCTCTGTGTTTTAGATCTACATGGCAGGATCTCAACCCAATGAGAATTAAATTCTCAATTCATGGGGAGATGTGCACTTTGCAGATCCTCCACCAGAGAAAGAATTAAGTTCTTTTCTTTATATAAGAGTTAAACTCTTTTGAGAATTAAATTCCCTTTTGAAGCCTCCCCTTTTCTTTTCTTACCTAAGTTTTTCTTTTGCAGAAAATCAAAGGCTCTATATCTCTCTTTCTGTGTATCAGAAGAAAAATGATCCAAAGGTCTAGAAAAAGGTCATCCTCTTCTTTTCTTGGCTCCTATTTATAGGAGAAGGAAAAGAATCAATCTGTTTAGTAAATCTCTCATTGAGAGATTTGATTTATTCATTGAGAGATTTGATTTATCTTCATCATTAATCTGGGCCTTTAGATTGTTGGGTGAATTTTATTCACCATTGGATTTTAAATCCAAAGATATCCCCTTGTTATTTCGGTTAGATTTAGGGGGAAATCTTTCCAACTCTAAGATTTTTCCATAAATTGGTGATATTTAATCACCTTTAGATTTTTAATCCAACGGTTTTAGATAATCCTTCTTCACTTTGGAAAGATTTGAGAGATTCATCCTCAGAATTTTAATTCTGTTAAAGAATAAGGCTCTTAAAGCCGGTCACGTGTAGGCACGTGACCCCTGGTCACGTGTAGGCACGTGACCCCTGGAGTGGGCTTCTCTTCTTCTGCGCTCTGTTCTTTGGCCGCTGCTTAACCATCACGTGCCAACACGTGACCATTGGTCACGTGTGAGCACGTGATGCCTCTTCTGGAGCTTTTTCTTGATTTTAAATCAGGGGACAAATATGCTCTGTGCAGCTGCTTAACCATTGTGTGCCAACACGTGACCATTGGTCACGTGTGAGCACGTGATGCCTCTTCTGAATCTTTTCCTGATTTTTAATCAGGGAACAAAGCTGAAACCGAGGAAATAAAGCTTAAGAAATTTTTAGGGAAAGCTACCGACCTGAATTGCATCCTGAGCTATCACGGCCACTTGGGCCTTCATGGTGTCCCGGGGAATCTTGGCCCCAGCCGTCTTCTGCATGTCCGCCGGCAAGCTGTCAGCCATAGATAGCTCTGAGGGCACCTCAATATGGAAGTCACCCTCCTGCACTTGGATCCCGGCGGGGGGCGGCCGAGAAACCACCCGCTTCTGTCTCTTGAGGGGGGATTCGGTGGGGGGAGTCACCTCCGCCCTAGCCCGAGGCGCTGGGTCTCTCACATGCTTCTGTCCCCCCCGCGGCGTTCCTCCGGGACGGGGGCGTTGCGGAAGCCTTAGCCGGAGGAGTTTGCCTAGAAGCCGCACTCGGACCTGGTTGGGAAGAGCTTGCGCTACTGGTCTTTCTTCCCTGGGCCTTGGCAGCCATGGCATCCATAATTTTCGATCGATCCATGGGCTCTGCGAAAAGGAAAAAAACATAAGAAAAAGGTCGGCAACACAGAAACGGCAATAGAATTTTGGCAAAGTCTAAACAGATCATCAAAAGCCATAACATACCCAAAAAAACGCGCGGGACTGAGTCCATCCCAGCTCAGTACCTGCTCGGAGAGCAGGACATCAGCCCGCTGGATCGGTTCCTACTCGGACACCACCTTCGCCTCGGGGGTGAACGACTGCCTCACCCTCGGGCAATCGGCCCTGTGCCACTTGGTGGGCACAGGCCAATCCTCGCCCTCTGGTGGCCCGACGAAGATGAACTTCTCCTTCCATTCATGGATGGAATAAGGGATGACCACTAGCCCCGACCCGGCCGTCCTACCCTTACGTTTTTTAAGCGACATATACACCCAGCTCGGCTCTTCCTTACTGGTACCAGGGTAATTTTTATAGCAACGAAAAGATAGGAGGATGTTCAAATCGAAGGGGATCCGATCAATTTTTAACTGGACCAGAAACCCGACGAGGATTCTCCACGAGTTCGGCGCTAGCTGGCCCGGGGAAGAAGGAAACAATGGAGCACCGCATAAATCTCATATGAGAAGGGCAGACACATCACTGCCCGGAATGCTTCCAGATACAGAGCAATTTCCTTGCCCCGCACCTGACTGCCCGCTCACCCTCTCTGGCCAGACGGAGTGAATAGCCAGAGGGGATATGGAATCAAGCCCGGATGTCGGAAAGCTCGTCTAGACGATTCAAGACTGAGGGCGCATCGCAGGTATTCCCGATGCGCACCTTGGGAGCCCTTGTCGCCGACCGACGGCGAGAGACAAGGGCAGCTGTTCATCACAGAAAACTGCATTTTAATACCACTCATTCATTATCTATTCTGTTATTTATCGGTACTATTAACCAGTATCTGCTCAGTAAATACAGATTATAGGTATTCGTGACAAAATACTGGAAACACACTCAAATTCACGGATATGACATTTGTGAGCCGACGCTGCAATTAGAACAGAAATCCGATCGATATCCAAAGAGTTCTTTTGTAACAAATAAAGTGTACACAATTTTGGTCCAACACAATACAAGTGTACACATAACTCTTTGGTGCTTGGACCTAGGTGGGGGCTGCCCAAGGCACAATATGTAATAAATGCTATAAGATGTGATGTGATTTAAAGTATCAAGTTTCCTTCCAAGACTACTGAGTATAACTCAAGATGATATGAAGAAATCAAACATTACCAGTGGACTTGTTTAGTGCATTCAAGGCCACCACACCAACACGAGCCCACTTGGCCTAGATTGGACCGGCGAAATGATCAAAATACCCGGCACCACCGGTCCATTGTTGTCCAAATATCCCTATCTTTCTTCTGGTTGTTTATTTGGGTTACATCATCTTATTTTTATTGTTTGTTTAATCTTATTTGTGCCTATAAATACCAGATCGGTGAGCAAAGGAAGAGGGGAGACTTGGATACACTTTTTGCAATAGTTCAACTCTTTTGCACTTTCCATTTTGTTTTAGTTCTTGTACATAGTAGTTTGCCTTGAGTTCTTTACCTTCTCTTGATCTTGCAACCTCTTCATTGTGCTTGCAAGTTTAAGTTTTGATTATTGAACACATGGTTTGTATCATCACTTGAAGTTAATAATGCTTTCATTTTGCACTTGGGTTCTTAGTATTCATTTTCTATCTCTTTTACTTACTTGCAATTTTATTTCTTACCATTTACTTACTTGCAATGTCGTGTTATTCCTTTTTATCATTTCATTTGCTCTTTCGTTTTGTTGTTTTGATGGTTCGTGAATAATAGTGTTGTTAGGAAAGAGAATGATATTGTAAGTTAGGAATTCCATTTGCCCATTTCCTTTGTCCGATATTTTCCAATTGAACTCCGTCCAAATCTTACGCAAGCGCTCCATTAGGCACCCAACCCTACCAAGGTATCGGTGATCCCTAACCGTGACTGGTTGCGTTCGGTTTGGCCGGAGGCGAAAGTCAAGAGACAAGAACGGACGGACAAGGTTCAATAAGCCGGATTTCATAAAGGATTCCACGTTGTTGCCGATTACTCTAGCTTCAATAGTCATGCTCGGCATAAAGGATTGAGTACGGATTTCCCTAACTTACAATAACCTATCTCTATTCCTAACAAACTTATACTTTGCATAGACAACACTTAGGTTAGAAACGAACAGTTCCGAACCTTGCATTAACTCGTAATAATAAGAACGTAAAACGCTCCAACTCCCAGCGGACGACCCATACTCATCACGTCTAGCTATACGCGACGCCGTCTTTGATTGCAGTTATGTCACGCCCCGCATCCTGGTGTACGGCTAAGGGGACGCGACTGGCCGCTACGTATTTACTCAGAAATAAACACGCTAAGCGTATCTAAGCAATATAAGTAAAATGCACAAGAGACAAAGACAATAGATATAATTGAACAACAACTTCATTTATTAAACATTCTTTTTACAATACATCTGAAAAGTAAATACATGAAATGGAAAACAATGCCTAAACAGTGGCATAACAGAAATGAAAAATACAGAATGTAAATGTGTACAAGGAATCTAAAACTCTGGGTCGAAAGCTAGCTGGTCCAAATCCTCGCTGGTGGGCTCGATCTCCTGAAGGTCCGATCCACCTGACAACATTCCAAAGAAAAAAGAGAAGGAATGTCGTCAGCGAACAATCACTCGGTAAGTCCTAAAGATAAGGGAGAAGTAGAATAGACAAAGCGAGAATGTAGCTTTTAAAGTTGTATTATATTGTTAACGCTGTTGTTTGTAGTTTGGTACAGAAGAGGCCAGTGTATACGAGAGGAGTCTCACTAGACCAGAGACTACGGTATATAGAGTACAAGGTTCCATGATAATACTCGGAACAACGGCGATTGAATTCAGGTTAGGTGTCTTATGGTTGCAGTCTCGTGCCACTTCTAACACCTTCCGAATCAATCTACCCCTTAAACCCCGCTGTTCCCCTCCGAATGACGTCCAAGACATGGGACGTCTTGCCTGAGATTCGGGTCAGATACTATTTGGTTTTATCCATCCACCTCTTCGAAAATGCCAAGTTGATTTATGGCACCGTGTATCGGAGGTTTAGACGGATGCGGCCGATGTAGCAGACTTCATCAGATTCCCCCTCGCTTGAGGGGTTTTTGATTGTGGGGACACTCTTCCCTGCAGGCGCAAGCCCCTGCAGTTAATTATGCTACCGCATCGCGGTAACAACTTTCTCCTTCTCCAGAATTTCACTTCGTGTCGTGGGTGTTTGCTTTGTTTGTGGTTGCCCGTGGATTGTATACGGAGACTAATTTTTGTCGTCGCCCGTAGGACGTGGATTAGTCCAAATCCGTGTTTACTTAGATTTGGGCTTAGGGTTTTGGTTTAAGGATACGTTAGCCGTATCTGAGGCTAAGATCAACTTAAACGTTTGTTAAGGATACGTTAGTCCAGTTTGAGACCAAGATCAACTTAATGGGATCGTTTAGATCCGACAAAAGAGCATTTGGCGGCTCTATTGTTCCAGTTTAGGGACATAGTGGTCCATTGCCAGTTTAAGGACGTGGAGGTCCATTACCAGTTTAGGGACATGGTGGTCCATTGCATGTATGGCCGTCGGGACCCGTCACCTCTCTGACGACGTTGAAGGATTACAACGACAGATGTCAGAGGAGTTCAGAGATGTACCCTGGAACCAGGTGTAAATTGATTTAAGAGAGCACATGCTCAGTCAATTTAATTTGAGGACTTACGGCCAGAATTGGGCTAAGTCCAGCTGAAAATGTTCAACATTTTACTTGCATTTGGCCTGTTAGGCCTTTACTAGGGCTCTGCCCCTGCATGGCATTTTTTTTGGTCTATTAGACCTTTATTTGAGCTCTGCCCTTTTTTAAATTATGCACGGCATTTTATTCTGGCCTGTTAGGCCTTTTAAGTTGGGCTCTGTCACCTTTTTTATAATGCAGAGCATTTGTTTTGGTCCATTGGGCCTTTTAATTGGGCCCTGCCCTTTAATAATGCGCTGCATTAATTAGTCTGATAGAGTGCCACGTGGCTTGTTAGGCGCTTTGCACCGATTGAGGAGCGCAAGGCGCAAGTCTATGGGGAGGTGACACGTGTCACGCTCAGGTGAGCGCAAGCGCAGTGCACTGCGCTGTTGCGCTGCTGACATGTGGCGCGCTCTGGTGAGTTGCGCCAATTCAGAGAGCAATGCTCTATTTTTAGAAGCGCATAGCGCAAATCGTTATGGGGCTGACACGTGGCGCTCTCTGGTGGCTTGCGCCAACCCGAGAGCGCAACCGTACAGATTTTGCAAGTGTAAGGCACTGTTTTATTATTTTGATCAATTTTAGATCGAAGAAAACAAATTTTCTTGTTTTCAAAGAACCAGTGGTTCATCAAAAGGCAATGCCTTTATTATTATTATATTTTATTTTTATTTTTTATTGAAGATCTTTGATTTTGTTCTTAGATCAATGATCTTTTTTAGAAGAAATTCTTCTTTACTCAGAGGTTTTTTACCTTTTTTTTTTCTCTGAGCTCTTCTCAAAATTTTCTTTAGAGGAGTTCTCTCTATCTTTTCAATCTGTGTTTTTGTGTTTTAGACTTGGGGTCTAGGGGCCTTTTTATAGTGCCAATGATTTGTTGAATTGTTAAAGAGATCATTCTCTGAGTGATTTGGGGAATTTTCCCCATCGTTGGATCTTTGATCCAAGGGTTTCTGTTTTATAGAAGACAATCTTCTTGTTTTAATAAGAACAGAAACATCTTACTGGAATTTTAATTCTATTTGGCGCAAACGCACCAGCGCTTGACACGTGTCGCGCAGCGTAGAGCGCAGCGCAACTGCGCTGACACGTGTCGCGCAGCGTAGATCGCAGCGCAACTGCGCTGACACGTGTCGCGCAGCGCAGAGTGCTAGCGCATCTGAAGCGTTGCTTCATTTATTTTAATTTTAATTTTCACTTTAATTTTCAAAACAGAGTTTTGCTCTGATTGGGGGAAACAGAAGCGTTGCTTCATTTCCCGCCTTGGAATTTGAACAGAGCTTTGCTCTGATTGGGGTAAACAAATGCCCCTCCACCGTTGCGCTTACGTGGCCCTCCAAACGTGAGCGCGACGGTGGCAGAATTCCAACCGTCGCGGCAACTCTTGGAAGTTGAAAGGGCATTTGATGCCTATAAATAGGACCTTTGGTCCTCCACAGATGATCATCATTTTTTAAGATTTTTACTTTCAAAACTTCAGAGCCTTGCTCTTGCCTTCAAGAACTCCAAGAGTTAGAATTTCTTTAGAAAACACTTTTTAGGTAAAATTTTTAGTTAAATTAAATTAATTTTCATTGATAGAGCCTTGCTCTCAATATATCCCTGATCTAAAGAAAACCCATTTAGGGTTTCACTTAGCAGAGCTTTGCTCTAAAAGGATCTAAAGAGAACTAAAGAGAACCCTATTAGGATTCCATCAATAGAGTTCTGCTGTCTGAAAGATTTCATTTATAATTTCTTGATTCATTGATGGAGCTTTGCTCCTTTTAAATCATATAGCAGAACTCTTAAGAGTTGCTGATTTTTGTCGATCTTCTTTTATAGGAGTGATGGACGCCCACATGTACGACCTCGACGAGATTATCTCCTACGGGGATATCCGCCGACTCGGCCGTTCCCAAAATCGAGAATTCACCAACGCCGAGTGTGCTGAAATCATGAGTCGCTTCGACGCATACAATGACCAACTGTTTCCTCGGCGTTCCTCTCTCCTGAAGCTTATCGTGGGATCGATCTGGGAAGCACTCCCTTTATTCTGTACCGGTGTGCCACTTGGAGCATTGGACGCCGCTGAGGATAAGGTGCACTCGGTGTATCTGATGAACTTAATCTCGAAGAGGCGGCGAGATAATCTTGTCGATCTCTTGCACCAGGCTTTTCAACAGTCCGCCATTCTTGCTGCCTATCGGAGGGTGGAGGACATCAGTGGGGATCCCGACGCCTGTGCTCGCGAAAGGAAGCTCACTAGGATGGTTTGCCAGGCTTGGAAAGTTCTGGGCAAGGTCACTTATGAGTTCCTCAATCCATGTCCTGGATTTGAGCTTTTGCCATTGTAACCATCTCGATAATGTCTTTGTCTATTTCTTTATAATTATAAGAACCTTTTGCAATATGAATGGAAAATTTCTCATTTCAGCTTGTCTTATTTCTCGTTCTGAGTCTTTTGCACATGCATGAATAGAGGTGTCTCGAACACTTGATCAAATGCAAATCAGATGTTCTTTCTGTTGTTTTCTTCTTTCTTTGATTATCAGCATGTTGCTTTAGTAAACATGGTCGATAGATGATAGAGCGAGCATCCTGTCTTGGTTCCTTCAAGAGATAGTGATGGCTTAGGCCGCAGGTTCAGATTTGCTGCCTAAGACTTTTCAACTCTATGAGCCGTGAGGGTCTCATAAAGAATTTTCTTCCTACGGATCGAGAGGATCTCGTAGGTGTATTTTCTCCTTAGGAATCGTGAGGATTCCTAAGTGCGTTTTCTCTTATAAGTCATAAGGATCCTTATAAGAAAATTTTTCCTTCTTACGAGTCGAGAGGACCCATAAGCGGTTGTTTCCCTCCTTATCAGGATTTGACTTCGGAGAGTGAGACCCGTGGATAGTATGCAAGAGACCGTTTTGGGCCGACTTGCAGGATCCCGGTGCTTAGGAAACAGGTTTTTTTTTATCCCCGCTGCCTAAGGCTTTTCCTCACGAGTCGAGACGAATCGAGCAGTTCTCGCAAAGATATCAATTTCCTCACGAGTCGAGACGCATCGAACATTTCTCGCAAGAATGTCCTAACGTCACAGTTAACCTCTGCTCTTTACGACAGTGGTCCGTTAGGGTCTATGGTACTTAGGGTTTTGGCCGTCATACCGTCGCGTTGGCTGATATATTCCTCGATATACAATCTTGCTGTTCGAGTAGCCTTGCGATTGTCGTGTCTCTGATCCCTCGGGGGCTGGACAAGACGTCTTCAAATAATCTTCCAGGTAGTATTACCGTCGAAAGAGCAAGCGTAGGGATATTCCATGTCACTTTTTATTTGAGGTTAGGCTCATTTTGGAGAGCCCCGATGAATCATAACCACTCCGCGCTGGTGTGGGATGATCTCCGATAGTCCATCGGGCTTTATGTGACTTGCCGTCAAGACCCTGAAGCTAAGAATTTGGCCTTTTCTTCGTTTGCTGGCATTACGTCCTCTATATCGAGACGAATGTCGCGGTTGTCTCTAGGTTGTTGGTGAACCGTCGAGGTTTGGAACTAGGGACTTTGCCGTGGCTCCGCTGTTTGACGATGTTGCGTCTGCTGTGTCGAGACGAACGCTATGGTGGTAACCATTCCGCACTGGTGTGAGACGATCTCCGGTTGTCTTTCAGGCTTTATATGACTTGCCGTTAAGACCCTGAAGCTAGGAATTTAGCATTTGCTTCGTTTGCTGAAATTGCGTCCTCTATATCGAGACGAATGTCGCGGTTGTCTCTAGGTTGTTGGTGAACCGTCGAGATTTGGAACTAGGGACTTTGCCGTGGCTCCGCTGTTTGATGATGTTGCGTCTGCTGTATTAAGACGAACGTCGAGATGGTGACCACTCCGCACTGATGTGAGATGATCTCCGGTTGTCTTTCAGGCTTTATATGACTTGCCGTTAAGACTTTGAAGCTAGGAATTTGGCCTTTGCTTCGTTTGCCGGCATTACGTCCTCTATATCGAGACGAATGTCGCGGTTGTCTCTAGGTTGTTGGTGAACCATCGAGATTCGGAACTAGGGACTTTGCCGTGGCTCCGCTGTTTGATGATGTTGCGTCTGCTATGTCGAGACGAACGCTGTGGTGACATCTCGTCTGTTGTATCGAGACGAACGTCGAGGTGGAGCTGGGATTTTGCCATCACTCCGCTTTACTGACCATGGGGTCTTTTTGCTGACGTTGCATTTACATCCTGCTGGACTGCGAAGGAACGCCGTTGTTGACATTGCGTCTGCTGTAACGAGACGAATGCTGAGGTGGAGCTGGGATTTTGCCGTCGCTCTGCTTTGTTCCGACCGCGAGGTCTTTTGTTGGCGTTGTATCTGCATCTTGCTGGACCGAGGAGAAACGCCGTTGGTGATCTCTAAGTTGTCGATGTTGACGTCGAGACCCTGAAGTTAGGGACCTTCCTTTGCTCCGTTTGTTGACATTGCGTCTGCAATATTGCGACAAATGTCAAGGTTGCCTTTAGGTTGTCTATGAACCCTCGAGATTTGGCTTCGCTTTTTGGTGGAGCCTGTTGGGAAGGTATGGTTCCCTCTTTATTTGTGCCCCTGGATTGTATACAGGGATCGATGTGATCTCGCCTATAGGGCAAAAGTTTCATTCATTTTTTTTTATTTTCATTCCGTGATGCTCTATCATTTCAGCTTTATATCGCGAAAGTCGCGATTGCCCAATCATTTCGGCTATTTTTCGCGGTGTCCAATCATTTCGGCTATTTATTTCATTTTCACTCGCTGATTTTTATTGCGAGTTGCCCAATCATTTCGGCTGTTTATTTTATTTTTACTCGCTGCTTTTTATTGCGAGTTGCCCAATCATTTCGGCTATTTTTCATGCATACATTTTTACTTCCTGCTTTTTATTGCAAGTTGCCCCATCATTTCGGCTATTTCGTATGCATGTATGGCTCACTGATTTTTTTTATAGCGAGTGTGGAATTTGGAATCTGACGCCAATCTCAGCATCAGCATTGCTACAACTGGAATATTGCCAGGAGAGAATCATCACTTGCCGTGAAAGGACTTAGAATTTGATACCGGTTTAGGTATCAGCATCGCTACAACTGGGATATTGCCAGGAGCGAATCATCACTTGCCATGAAAGGACTTGGAATTTGATACCGGTTCAGGCATCAGCATCACTACAACTGGGATATTGTCAGGAGCGAATCATCATTTGCCTCTGTCGATATTTGAATAAAGGTGGCTTAGTAAACAGGGTTAGGATTCCGTCGACTAAGGCTTTTGACTTTATGAGCCGTAAGGGTCTCATAAAGGTATTTCTCCCTGCGAGTCGTGAGGATCTCGTAGGTGTGTTTTCTCCTTAGGAATCGTGAAGATTCCTAAGTACGTGTTCTCCTATAAGTCGTAAGGATCTTACAGGAGTGTTTTCTCTTTATAAGTCGAGAGGGCTTACAAGGGTTGTTCACCGTTCGAACATATCCCTAGTCACGGATGGGACTTTGTTAGGGAAATGTTTATTCGCGCCCGTAGTTTGTATACAAGGCTCAGCATTGAGCCACTTGTAGGGCAATATCGAAGGTTGTGGGAGTTGCTTAAGAACAGGTTCAGGTCTTTGTAACTTAAGACTTTCAAATCTTATGAGCCGTGAGGGTCCCATAAGAGAGTTCTCCTTACGAGTCGTGAGGATCTCACAAGTGTAATTTCTCCTTAGGAATCGTGAGGATCCCTAAGTGTGTTGCTCCCTTGTGAGTCGTAAGGATCTCACGCGGGCGGTTTCTCCTTACAAGGTCGAGAGGACCCTGCAAGTGTCTTTTAACGAGATTGCGCCCTTTCGGGTTTTCACAAACACTCGCCGGTAGCCCTGCTGTTTTTACTCACGGAGCCCTTTCAGGTTTTCATCCGTGCCCATTTCGCTTATGGACATACCGTTTTTTTATTTACTATTTTTTATTCTTTTTTTATTCTTTTTTCTAATGAGGTCGCGCCCTTTTGGGTTTTCACGAACACTCGCCGGTAGCCCTGCTGTTTTTACTCACGGAGCCCTTTCGGGTTTTTATCCGTGCCCATTTTGCTTATGGACATACCGTTTTTTTATTGTTTATATTATTTTTTTTATTCTTTTTTTATCTCGTCGGCCTGAGGATGCTGCGGTAGTAGTTTAAAGACGTTTCGGTCATCAGCTAGTTTTAGGACGTAGTGGTCCGTCATTAGTTTAAGGACGTTTCGGTCAGTCGTTAGTTTAAGGACGTTTCGGTCCGCCGTCGCTGTATTCGAGGCGAATCTCTAGTTTACTGAATTTTCGGTTTATGGGGCTTTCCCCATGAATGAGCATGATGCCCCCGGCGTATCCATCTTTCTCGGAGCGTGCGGTTGTGGCGGGCCTTCCAGTTTTCGGAGATGACGAACTTGCCCTGTTGGTATTGGTCTTCAACCCAGTTTTTGAAGACGTAGCAGTTTTCAATCGGATGGCCCAATACTTGGTGGTAAGGGCAGTAATTAGGAGCATTGATATCATTCAGTTGTGGTTGGCATTTCGGCTCCGGTAGAGTGATAAGCCTGTTGTGCATCGCCACTTCGAGCAGCCTCCTTGTTTCATCCTGGGGAAATGAGTAAGGACGTCTCAACCTCTCACAGAGGGGTTGTCGCTTGTTGTTTTGGTGAATAATCGGTCTAAGGCCACTCGATTGCTGTTGAGTGTTGGCGGCAAAGGAAATTTTTCCTTTTCCTTTATCCTTTTTGTTCGCTCCGTTGTTTGTGAGTCCGAGATCCTCTCCATATATCTTGCAATTGTGCGGCTGAACGTTCTCGCAACTCCTCAATCCTTCAGAGATGGAATTCTTGAAGAGAGGGCCAAGGGCTACTTTTTTGTCTGAATCGCTCCCGAAGGTGAGAACTAGTGATCCCCCGGGCTCATCCTTACGACAATTGCCGGCAACTCTTTTATGCTCATCCATCGTATTCTTCCGCTGTCTACGAGCTTCACGCTTTGTTCTGTTGACGTATTGCCTGTAGGCAACATACCCTTGCCACCAACACTTAAAAGAGTCGCAGTCTTCAGTGGGATGTGCGATCTTCCGATGGTATAAGCAGAAGTTAGGATGCTTCTCTACTCCATCGAGAGTGTTTTCTTCAGAGGGTGGTAGCTTCATCCCCATTGATATGGCTTTAGCGAACCTTTTCTTCGTCTTGAATTTATTTTTATCCGCAGCGGATGACTTTTGATTTGACGGGAGTGCCTCGACTGTTTCGTCTAGTCGCCGGCGTTTAGCTCCTTCCAATATGGCCATCTCACGCTCTTGATTGGCTTTAACTTTCAGACGAATCTCATTCAGGAAGGTATCGATCATCTCGTCTGACGGCCACAGAAGTTCCGGTTTAGAATCTGCCCTCATTTTCTCGGCGCAAGGAGCCTCTTTATCGTCTATCAATTAGTGAGAGATCACGTGACAAGTTGCCCCCGGTGCGTCCATCTTCTTCGGAGTGTGCGGCTGTGGTGGATTTACCTTCCACTTTTCAGACAGCGCAAACTTGTTTTGTAGGTATTGGTCTTCAATCCAGTTTTTGAAAATGTAGTAATCCTCAATCGGATGACCCAACACTTGGTGGTAGGGACAGTAATTGGGATTATTGACGTCGTTTGGCTGCAACGGGCGTCTTGGATCTGGTAGATTGATGAGCCTGTTGCGCAGTGCCAGCTCGAACAGTCTTCTCGTTTTATTTTGAGGGAACGAGTAAGGATGTCCTAGCCTCTCCTCGAGGGATACGCGTGGACGCATATTGTTTCGACGGGCAACCGGCTTCAAGTTGCTTGGCTGTTGTTGAGCATTGGCGATGACGAACGCTTTTCCTTTCCCCTTCTCATTTCGAGAGTCCGGTTTTGGAGGAGACGGTCCATGGCCCATCTGGTCCATTTGGGCTAATTTGTCGATCAAAGCTTGGAAGGTGGTCGGCCTGAAGAACATCATGAATTGCGAGATGGTCGCTTGCGGATCAAGAGTGCCCACGAACATGCCTACCGCAGGTGCTTCTTCGATGCGTTGTTTGCATTTCGACCATAAGTTCCGCCATCGTGTTGCATATTGGACCCACGTTTTGCCTGGCCTTATCCTGGCATTGATCAGTGCTGTTATCGGGGTGCGTCCACTAGCACTCAAGAATCGCTGAGTAAACAACAACTCCATTTTAGCGAAGATCTTGACGGAGTCATTTGGGAGTTCGGAGTACCACTCAAATGTCGTCTCCGATAAGCTACCGACGAACTGGCGGAGCAACAATTTATCATCACCGTCGGTATTGCCACAAAGAGCCCTGAACTGGGCAACATGTTGATGTGGATTCCCCGTCCCTTTATATATATGGAACTTAGGGATCGTATATCCCGGCAGGTAACTGATTTGGTCATACCAGCTCGGATAGGGTCGTCCGGTCCTAACAATTTGCCCAGCCGCTTCACTTGCCTAATGAGCTCGTATTTGCTGAGCTATATAGTCATCTAGTGCAGCTTTGGAAATGGTTTCCTCCTTGGCTGCTGAAAGGGCCGGAGGAGGATTAGATGTCTCCCCTCTATCGTCTTCAATAATGATTGGAGGGTCATCAGCTGGGGGGTCCGGCTGTAACATCATCCCTACCATATCTTGGAAGAGGAGCGCCATTTGTTTTATGTTAGCCGCTTGTTCTACGGCTTCTTTGTACTTTTTTTCGTGGACTCTGCGTAGGTAGTCAGCGTCAATTTTTTGTTCATGACACTGCTCTGATGATGCCTCCGAGCTTTCTTTTGGCCCGGTAAGTGCGGCCATAGCAGTCATCATCTCCTGAAGCTTTTGTTGCTGCTCCTGGGATTTTGTCACGGATCGGGTGAGCAGTCGATGACTCGTCGAAGCACGGCCTTCCTCCTTTCCGGAATCCATATAAACAGTATGCACCACCATGCCCCCAGACTTGGGGCATTTAGATTCAGTGTCTTTGCGATTTTCCAAAGACACAGGGATCTTCCCCGACCTCCTTCTTTTTTGAGTGGTCGAAGTTGAGGGGGCCGTTATAGTGGGCACCCAAGTAGCCGTTGCTTTTTGTGGCTTGACGGAGTAGTCCTTCTCCTGCCGAACCTTCATCTTTTCCTGTCGGCGGAGATAGTCTTGATCCATCACAGAGTCTTGGACTTGACGCCAGGCCTTGTAAATTTTAGAGGACGGCCATTGAGGGGGCTGCTCCAGCTTCACCTTAGGGGCATTATCCACAGGTGTAGGAGATCTTTTCAATATGGCAGTTGGCAAATTTCTGCACACCTTGTTAAGTGGTTCAAAGCTGTTCCCAGTTGGAACAGCAGCGTCAACTTCCACCGCTGGAGCCGGCGGAGTCAGTCCAGAAGGGGAATTGCTGCCAGCTTTCCTCACTCGGCGCCAGTGGCGACATCGAGCATGTCGTGCGGATGAGATCACCTCCGTTGTTGGATAAGCTTCTTCATGCCCCCTGCTTTGAGGAGAGACTGTTATTGGTGCTAGCCTGTTGAAGACTGATACCCGTTGAGAGGGGGTAGTCAGTCTCGTAAAGGCCGACTTTCGAACAGGGGAAACATCCTTCATGACTTCACGTGGAGTAGGAGCTGAAACGGCCAGTCTTGTAAAGACCGACCTCTTAGCAGGAGAAGCCGCCTTGGGGGCTTCAGGAGTAGGAATGGCTATCCGTTTTAGGATAACCCCTTCAGGAATTGTGGGCTTATTCACGGGCCCATCTGAGCTTCGACCCGGTCTGTTAAAGACTGAGGCATTGGAGTTGGGCGACCCGTTGAGAGGGGCCGCGGTAGTCGTAAGCCGATCAAAGGCCGACTTCTTTGGAGCTTCTTGCGACGTCATTGTGGCATTGAAGCTCATTGGTGGGAACATGGTCCCGAAGAATAGTCTAGTGGTGGCCTGAGTTACCTGCTCCACTGGCATCTTGAAAAAGGAGGCCGCTTATGGCCTATAAGTCACTCCTCCAGTAAGGACGAAGCGAGAGTTGCTGTTGCAGGCAGTGCAATTTGAAGCCATTGATCTTCCTTTTTCTGCACGGAGCAAGACACCAAATCTTAGTACCTCGAATCCACACGCAACCACAGCAAACCGCGATTCGTTCGCGAACACGACACACGAAGTGTGGAGTGGAAAGAGGAAAAGGTCCCACCGGGCGTGCCAGAATCTGTTCCCCTCCGAATGACGGCCAAGACATGGGACGTCTTGCCTGAGATTCGGGACAAATGCTATTTGGTTTTATCCGTCCACCTCTCCGAAGATGCCAAGCTGATTTATGGCACCGTGTATCGGAGGTTTAGACGGATGCGGCCGATGTAGCAGACTTCGTCAGATTCCCCCTCGCTTGAGGGGTTTTTGATTATGAGGACGCTCTTCCCTGCAGGCGCAAGCCCCTGCAGTTAATTACGCTACCGCATCGCGGTAACAAATTTCTCCTTCTCCAGAATTTCACTTCGTGTCGTGGGTGTTTGTTTTATTTGTGGTTGCCCGTGGATTGTATACGAAGACTAATTTATGTCGTCGCCCGTAGGACGTGGATTAGTCCAAATCCGTGTTTACTTAGATTTGGGTTTAGGGTTTTGGTTTAAGGATACGTTAACCGTATCTGAGGCTAAGATCAACTTAAACATTTGTTAAGGATACGTTAGTCCAGTTTGAAACCAAGATCAACTTAACGGGATCGTTTAGATCTGATAAAAGAGCATTTGGGGGCTCTATTGTTCCAGTTTAGGGACATAGTGGTTTATTGCCAGTTTAAGGACGTGGAGGTCCATTGCCAGTTTAGGGACATGGTGGTCCATTGCATGTATGGCCGCCGGGACCCGTCACCTCTCTGACGACGTTGAAGGATTACAACGACAGATGCCAGAGGAGTTCAGAGATGTACCGTGGAACCAGGTGTAAATTGATTTAAGAGAGCACATGCTCAGTCAATTTAATTTGAGGACTTACGGCAAGAATTGGGCTAAGTCCAGTTGAAAATGTTCAACATTTTACTTGAATTTGGCCTGTTAGGCCTTTACTAGGGCTCTGCCCCTGCATGGCATTTTTGTTTGGTCTATTAGACCTTTATTTGGGCTCTGCCCTTTTTTAAATTATGCACAGCATTTTATTCTGGCCTGTTAGGCCTTTTAAGTTGGGCTCTGTCCCCTTTTTTATAATGCAGAGCATTTGTTTTGGTCCATTGGGCCTTTTAATTGGGCTCTGCCCTTTAATAATGCGCTGCATTAATTAGTCTTACAGAGTGCCACGTGGCTTGTCAGGCGCTTTGCGCCGATTGAGGAGCGTAAGGCGCAAGTCCATGGGGAGGTGACACGTGTCACGCTCAGGTGAGCGCAAGCGTAGTGCGCTGCGCCAGTGCACTGCGCTGTTGCGCTGCTGACACGTGGCGCGCTCTGGTGAGTTGCGCCAATTCAGAGAGCAATGCTCTATTTTTAGAAGCGCATAGCGCAGATAGATATGGGGCTGACACGTGGCGCTCTCTGGTGGCTTGCGCCAACCCGAGAGCGCAACAGTGCAGATTTTGCAAGTGCAAGGCACTGTTTTATTATTTTGATCAATTTTAGATCGAAGAAAACAAATTTTCTTGTTTTCAAAGAACCAGTGGTTCATCAAATGGCAATGCCTTTATTATTATTATATTTTATTATTTTTTTTATTGAAGGTCTTTGATCTTGTTCTTAAATCAATGATCTTTTTTAGAAGAAATTCTTCTTTATTCAGAGGTTTTTTACCTTTTTTTTCTCTGAGCTCTTCTCAAAATTTTCTTTAGAGGAGTTCTCTCTGTCTTTTCAATCTGTGTTTTTGTGTTTTAGACTTGGGGTCTAGGGGCCTTTTTATAGTGCCAATGATTTGTTGAATTGTTAAAGAGATCATTCTCTTAGTGATTTGGGGAATTTTCCCCACCGTTGGATCTTTGATCCAAGGGCTTCTGTTTTACAGAAGACAATCTTCTTGTTTTAATAAGAACAGAAAGATCTTACTGGAATTTTAATTATGTTTGGCGCAAACGCACCAGCGCTTGACACGTGTCGCGCAGCGCAGAGCGCAGCGCAACTGCGCTGACACGTGTCTTGCAGCGCAGAGCGCAGCGCAACTACGCTAGCGCAACTGTGCTAGCGCAACTGCGCTGACACGTGTCGCGCAGCGCAGAGCGCAGTTTATCTGAAGCGTTGCTTCATTTATTTTAATTTTAATTTTCACTTTAATTTTCAAAACAGAGTTTTGCTCTGATTGGGGGAAACAGAAGCGTTGCTTCGTTTCCCGCCTTGGAATTTGAACAGAGCTTTGCTCTGATTGGGGTAAACACCCGCGATGTCTTGATTGTATTGTTTGTATTGTATTGTAAATTGTATTGTCTTGTATTATAGATTGTATAGATGGATGACTTGCCGAAACCATGATATCAGTAAATGGATGTAACTGGAGAATTATGTAGATGGATGTTTATCCATGGTTCGGTTCAGTCAAGTTGTATAGATTGATATATTGAACAGATTGAATATATGGATTCATATTGAATTGTTATATATACTTGAATCTCATTCAAGTCAAATTGAATATATTGAGACTCGGTCTGAGTCAGACAATTAGAAAAGAAATTGAATCCTGAATTAGGTTTTGGTGTTATCGGTAACCGCTGCACATGGACGGCAGGATTTGTGTCTTTTTCAAAGATGATTACCGTGTTGATAACACCGTTTGTTAAGTTGTCTACCTTAAATAGGCAAGCACCCATATCTCTGGCTCCCTTGTGCTCAAGAGGCTGGTCCCGCTTAAACTTATATTTATTAGGGTCCTTATTGTAATTTAGTATAACTCGAGGGGTTTTATGTAAAATAGTTTTGTTATATTTTTAAAATACACCTCAAGTATTTTATTATCGTCTTTAGAGTTTTCATAGATGTTTCTTTTATTCAATGAGAAATTTCTAGTGAATATGACCTAGTTTTTAAAGTATAAGGTATTTATTTGAAATATTGGAATTGTATAGTATTTTCTTGTAAATAAAATGTTTTTCTTGAATTTCGAAATGTGGAATATTATAAATGTTAAAAATAGATATTTTGATATTAATTACATATATAATTATTTATAAAAATATAAGTTTTATTTATAATAGAAATCACATTTTCTAAAGAAAATTGTATTAAAATCTTTCGAGATCGTATGCTCCTTGCGAAGGTCTGCATCTCACTCTACTATGCCCGAGTATGTGCGATAATCCGCACCATACCGAACGGGTTTCCCAAAACAGGTCGTAAAGGCACAATTGCAAAGATTTGTTAAATACACTTCTTTTAGAAAAATATTTTTTAAGTTGAAGATAATTATATGTAATGTCGTATTTTCCCAAATTTATGTTCCCAAATTCTATCGTGCTATGATACATATGAGTGTTGTGAGGAGGTAGGTCATTACCTCGTGAACTATCTAAAGGTATAGTGTTCACCGCCGGAAGCCGGGAAGACTGGACGTCTTGCCTGAAATTCGGGGCATATGCTAATTGGTGCTATCCGTCCACCTCTCCGAAGATGCCAAGTTGATTTATGGCACCATGTATCGAATGTTTAAACGGATGCGGCCGATATAGCAGACTTCGTCAGATTCCCCATCGTTTGAGGGATTTTTGATTGTGGGGACGCTCTTCCCTGCAGGCGCAAGCCCCTGCAGTTAATTACGCTACCGCATCGCGGAAATAACTTTCTCCTTCTCCAGATGGCCACTTCGTGTCATGGGTGTTTGTTTTGTGTTCGGTTGCCTGTAGATTGTATACGGAGACTAAGTTATGTTGTCTCCTATAGGACGTGGATTAGTCCAAATCCGTATCTTTCTTAGATTTGGGTTTGGTGGGGTTATGTTTCAGGATACGTTAGCTTTATTTGAGGCTAAGATCAACTTAAACTTTTGTTAATGACACGTTAGTCTAATTCCAGACTAAGATCAACTTAACGGGATTGTTTAGATCCGACAAGAGAGCAATTGGGCTCTATTGTTTAGTTTAATGACATTGCGTTCGATAATTAGTTTAAGGACATTACGGTCCATTGTTAGTTTTAAGACATCGCGGTCGAGGTTAAGGACATCATAGTCCGTGAGTTTAAGGACCTCACAGTCCGATGTTAGTTTTAAGACGTCACGGTCGAGATTAAGGACATCATAGTCCGTGGATTTAAGGACTCCACAGTCCAATGTTAGTTTTAAGACATCACGGTCGAGATTAAGGACATCATAGTCTGTGGATTTAAGGACTCCACAGTCCGATATTAGTTTTAAGACATTACGTTCGAGGTTAAGGACATCATAGTCCATGAGTTTAAGGACCCCACAGTCCGTAAAATGTGTGGTCGTCGGGACCCGTCACCTCTTTGAAGACGTTGAGGAATTACAACGACAAATATCAAAGGAGTGAAGAGATGTACCCTTGAACCGAGGTGAGTTGTTTGAAAGAGCAGATGTGCTTAGTTCAATATAAGTTGAGGACTTATGGCCAGAATTGGGCTAAGTCCAATTAAAATGTTTTAATATTTTATTTTTGTTCTGGCTGTTAAGCCTTTACTTGGGCTCGGCCCTTTTTAATAATGCTGATCATTGGGCTCTGTCATTTTGTCTGGTATTAAATGCATAGCATTTATCAGGAACAAAGTGTTGTTATGACAGTGCGCCACATGGCGCGTCAGGCGCTTTGTGCCGATTAAAGAGCGCATTGCGCTAGCGCACATGAGGGTGACACGTGTCGCGCTTAACGCTAAGCGCCGGTTCATTAGCGCACTTGCGCTTTCCATCTATGAGCGCTTTGTGCTAGTCTGTTGGCGCGCCAGCAAGTGACACGTGGCGTGCTTGGCGCTGAGCGCCAGTTTATGGGCGCAGCACTCTGTTTCAGGAGCGCAAAGCACAGATCGTGTCTATGGTTGATACGTGGTAAGTTCTGGCGCCGTGCGCCGATCCAATGAGCGCAAGGGCACAGTTCATGAGTGCAAGGCACTTTTCAATAGCGCAAAGCGCATCTGATCGATTTTAAGATCATATAACAAATTTTACATTCTTCTAAGGAGGCTTTGCCTCAAGATCCAAGAACAAAGGTTCTTGTTTTGATAAAAGGCTCTGCCTTTATAGATCAAAAGATCTTTTAGTGAAGTATTTTACTTCTTTTATTCTGTTTACCCCAATCAGAGCAAATCTCTGTTCAAATTCCAAGGCGGAAAATGGAGCAACGCTTCTGATTCCCCCAATCAGAGCAAAGCTCTGTTTTGGAAATTAAAATGAAAATTAAAATTAAAAATAAATGAAGCAACGCTTCAGATGGTCCGCGCTCTGCGCTGCGCTCCAGTTGCGCTAGAGCAGTTGCGCTGCGCTCTGCGCTGCGCGCCACGTGGCAGCGCAGTTGCGCTGCACTCTGCGCTGCGCGCCACGTGTCAAGCGCTGGGGCGTTTGCGCCAAACAGAATTAAATTCTAATAAGATTCTTCTGTTCTTGTTAAAACAAGAAGATTGTCTTCTGTAAAACAGAAGCCCTTGGATCAAAGATCCAACGGTGGGGAAAATTCCCTAAATCACTCAGAGAAAGATCTCATTAACAAACTTAACAAACCTATGGGCACTATATAAAGACCCCTAGACTCCAACTCAAAAAAGGATCAACATTGTGAGAAATCAAGAACATTGTGAGAAATCAAGAACTTCAAACAGAGAGAACTCTGAAGAAATTTCAAGAAGAAAAAGGTAAAAACCTTTTAAAAAAAAGAGAAAATTCTCCCATGAACAGATCATTGATCTGAGAACAAGATCAATGATCTTCAATAAAAAGAAAAATAAATAATAATAAGTGCTTTGCACTTTCTTATGAACCATTGGTTCTTTAAAAAACAAGAGAAACTTGTTTTCTTTGATCTAAATTAGATCAAGAAAACAAATTGTGCTTTGCACTTGTGAACCATTGGTTCTAGAATCTTAAAGATTCTCAAGATTATTGAAATAGTGCCTTGCACTTGCAAAAAAATTGCACTCCTTCGCTCCTGGGTTGGCGCAAGCCACCAGAGCGTGCCACGTGTCAACATCTGAACCACTTGCGCTATGCGCTTTTGATAGAGCCTTGCTCTCTGAAATTAGCGCAACTCACCAGAGCGCGCCACGTGTCAGCAGCGCAGCAGCGCAACGTACTGGTGCAGCGCACTGAGCTAATTGCGCTTGCGCTTGCGCTCACCAGAGCATGACACGTGTCACCTCCACATGCGCTTGCACTCAATGATTGGCGCAAAGCGCCTGACAAATGCAATGCATTTCTTTTACTAAAGGGCCAGGCCCAAATCAGAAAGGCCTAGCAAGCCAAATTAAATTGCAATGCATTAAAAAGGGCAGAGCCCAAACAAAGCAGATGCTGTGCATCATTTAAAAGGGGCAGAGCCCAAACAAAGGTCCAACAGAGACCAAGATTAATGCTACGCATTATTTAAAAGGGGCTAAGCCTTAGCACAGGCCTAATAGGCCAAAAACAAATAAAAGTGTTGAACATTTTTCGACTGGATTTAGCTCAATCATGGCCGTAAGTCCTCAAATTAAATTGACTGAGCACAGCTGCTCTCTTAAATTAATTTACATCCGGTTCGAGGGTACATCTCCGAACTCCTTTGACTCCTATCGTTGTAATCCTTTAAAGACGTCAGAGAGGTGACGGGTCCCGACAACCACATATCAATACGGACTATGGGGTCCTTAAACCCACGGACTTAAGCGTCCTTAAACTAAGATACGGACTGTGAGGTCCTTAAACCCGTGAACTTATGCGTCCTTAAACTAACGAACTAATGCGTCCTTAAAAACACCCATATGAACTGTGGGGTCCTTAAACCCATGGACCGCAATGTCCTTAAACTACCAATGGACCGCAATGTCCCTAAACTACCTATGGACCACTACATCCCTAAACTGGAACAATAGAGCCCCATAAACGCTCTTTTGTTGGATCTAAACGATCCCGTTTAAGTTGATCCTAGCCTCAAATATGGCTAACGTATCCTTAAACATTCAAACATGCTTTAGTCCCAAATTGGACTATAAGACCCCCAATCAACTTTGGTTCAAGGGTACATCTCTGAATTCTTCTGACACCTATCGTTGTAATCCTTCAACGACGTCAGAGAGATGACGAGTCCCGACGGCCATATATTAAATGAATCACCACGTTAAGTTGATCTTAGTTTCAAACAAGACTAACGTATCCTTAACGAATGTTTAAGTTGATCTTAGCCTCAACACGGCTAACGTATCCTTAGACTAAAACACTAAACCCAAATCTAAGTAAATACAGATTTGGACTAATCCACGTCCTACGGGCGACGGCATAACTTAGTCTCCGTATACAATCCACGGGCAACCACAAACAAAACAAACATCCACGACACGAAGTGAAATTCTGGAGAAGGAGAAAGTTGTTACCGCGATGCGGTAGCGTAATTAACTGCAGGGGCTTGCGCCTGCAGGGAAGAGCGTCCCCACAATCAAAACCCCCTCAGACGAGGGGGAATCTGACGAAGTCTGCTACATCGGTCGCATCCGTCTAAACCTCCGATACACGATGCCATAAATCAACTTGGCATCTTCGGAGAGGTGGACGGATAGCACCAAATAGCATCTGCCCCGAATCTCAGGCAAGACGCCCATATCTTGGCCGCCGTTCAGAGGGGAACAGATTCTGGCATGCCCGATGGGATCTTTTCCTCTTTCCACTCCACACTTCATATGTCGTCTTCGCGAACGAATCGCGGTTTGTTAATGGTTGCTTTTGGATTTCAAGTTACTAAGATTTGGTCTTTTGCCTGGCGCAGAAATCAAGCATCAATGGCCTCAAATTGCTCGACCTGCTCAAAGTGCCAATGCAACCGATTCTCCGCCTCACCTGGAGGCGTAGCATATGGGCCTTAAGCGGCCTCCATCCTTACTATGCCCGTGGAGAAAGTGATTCAAGCCACCACCGGCCTGTTCTTCGGGACCATGATCCCGCCAACAAGCTTCACCATCCCTGTGCCCGCACCGGAAGCTTCAAGAAAGTCGGTCTTCGATCGACTTGCTACTCCCATGGCCCCTCTCAATGGGTCGTCCAATTTTTCAGTCTTCACCAGGCTGAGCTCGAGCACCAAAGGGCCTATCAAGAAGCCCATAACAGCTGAGGTGGTCATCCCAAAGAAGTCGGCTGCTCCTGAAGTCGCTAAGGCGACTTCTCCTGTCAAAGAGTCAGTCTTTGCAAGGCTGACTATTCCCACTCCCGCTCAGAAATCTGCTTTTGACCGCTTGGACACAACTCCTCCATGGACGTCAGTCTTCAATAGGCTGACACCGGCAACAGTCCCTCGCCTGAACAGGGGGCAAGAAGAAGCTGTCTCTGAACCAATACCGACAACTCGTCGCGCCCGACGAGGGCCACTGGCGCCGGATAAGGAAGACCGGGGGCAACTCCCCCTCTGGGATAACTCCGCCAGCTCCGACGGTGGAAGTTAATGCTGCTGTTCCAACCGGGAACAGCTTTAAGCTGCTGAACAGGGTACGCAGGAATTCGCCAACTGCGGTGCTCAAAAGATCTCCTCTATCGGTAGAGACCGCCGTGGAAGCAGAAAAGCCGGAGCAGTCTCCTCAATCACTGTCCTCCAGGATCTACAAGACATGGCGACGAGTCCGAGAATCTATGATTGATCCTAATTTCTCTCGCCAACACAAGAAGTCGAAAGGTCGGCAAGAAGAAAATTCCTCTGTCAAGCAACGAAAGGCGACGACCACTTGGGTGCCCAAAGCAACGGCCCCCTCAACTTCAACGGCCCATAAGAGAAGAAGGCCGGAGAAAGTCCTCACGTCGACGGCGAATATCAAAGGTAGTGAACCCAAACGACCTAAGTCAGGGGGCATCGTAGTTCATACCGTCTACATGGCGTCTGGTAAAGAGAACAGCCGCATATCTACGGGTCATAGACCGCTCACGCGATCGGTGACCAAAGCGTAGGAGCAACAGCAAAAGCTCCAGGAGATGATGAATGCAATGGCTGCACTCACTGGGCCAAAAGAAAGCTCCGAAGCATCCTCGGATGAACGCCAGGAGCAAGAAACTGACGTTGAATTCCTTCGTCGGATATTGGAGAAGAAAGATAAAGAGGCTGCTGAACAAGCAGCCAACATAAAGCAAATGGCCCTCCTGTTCCAAGACATGGTGGGAATGATGATCCAACAAGATCCTCCAGTTGAAGACCCTCCAATCATTGTTGAAGACGATAGAGGGGAGACATCTAATCCTCCACCGGCTCTTTCAGCAGCCAAGGAAGAAACCATTTCCAAGGCCGCACTGGATGATTATATAGCTCAGCAAATACGAGCTTAGCAGGCGAATGAGGCGGCTGGGCAAATTGCTAGAACCTGATGACCCTACCCGAGCTGGTATGACCAAATCAGTTACCCGCCGGGATATACGATCCCTAAATTCCATGTGTACAAGGGGACAGGGAATCCACATCAGCATGTCGCTCAATTCAGGGCCTTATGCGGCAACACTGGAGGCGATGATAAACTGCTACTTCGCCAGTTCGTCGGTAGCTTGTCAGAGACAGCGTTCGAATGGTACTCTGAACTGCCCAATGACTTGGTCAAAACATTTGCAGAAATGGAGCTACTGTTTACACAAAGATTCGCGAGTGCTAGTGGACGCACCCCGATAACAGCACTGATTAACGCCAGGATAAGGCCCGGCGAAACGTGGGTCCAATATGCAACACGATGGCGGAACCTATGGTCGAAATGCGAACAACGTATCGAAGAAGCGCCAGCGGTGGGCATGTTCGTGGGCACTCTCGATCCTCAAGCGACCATCTCCCAATTCATGATGTTCTTCAGGCCGACCACTTTTCAGGCCTTGATCGACAAATTAGCCCAAATGGACCAGATGGGCCATGGACCATCTCCTCCAAAACCCGACTCTCGAAATGAGAAGAAAGGAAAAGCGATCGTTGTTGCCAATACTCAACAACAGCCGAGCAAATCAAAGCCGATTGCTCGCCAAAACAACATGCGTCCACGCCCATCCCTCGAGGAGAGACTGGGACGTCCTTACTCGTTTCCTCAGAATAAAACAAGGAAATTGTTCGAGCTGGCCACGCGCAACGGACTCATCAATCTGCCGAGTCCAAAACGTCTGTTGCAGCCAGGCGATCTCAATAATCCTGATTATTGCCCTTACCACCACACGGTAAGTCACCCGATCGAGGACTGTTTCGTCTTTAAGGGATGGATCGAGGATCAGTACCTACAAGGCAAGTTCGCGCTGTCTGAAAAGTGGAAAGTAAACCCACCACAGCCGCACACTTCAATGAAGACGGACACGCCGGGGGCAGCTTGTTCTTTTGTTGAGGACGAAAACAATAAAGAAGACTCATCATACGAATCTGAAGACTACGTAGCGAGTTGTCATGTGATCTCTCACTCATTAGCGGATGATAAAGAGGCTCCTTGCGCTGAGAAACCGAGAGCGGACCCTGAACCAGAAATTCCGCGGTCGTCAGACGAGTTGATCAATGCCTTCCTGAATGAGATTCGTCTGAAAATTAAAGCCAATCAAGAGCGTGAGATGGCCATACTGGAAGGAACCAAACACCGCCAACTAGACCAAAGAGTCGAGGCACTTTCGTCAAATCAAAAGTCATCCGCTGCGGATAAAAATAAATTCAACACGGGAAAAAGGTTTGCTAAAGCCCTATCAGTGGGAATGAAGCTACCACCATCTGAAGAAAATACTCTCGGTGGAGTAGAGATGCATCCCAGGTTCTGCTTATATCATCAGAAGATCATACATCCTACCGAAGACTGCGACTCCTTTAAGTGTTGGTGGCAAGGATATGTCGCTCAAAAGCAACATTTCAACAGGACAAAGCGTGAAGCTCCTAGACATCAGAAAAATGAGATAGATGAGCGCAAAAGAGCCGCCGCCGACTGTCATATAGCCGACTCCAAGGGTTCGAAAATTATTACCTTTGGAAGCGACTCTGACGAAGAAGCTGCCCTCAACGCTCTCCTCAAGGAATCCATTTCAAAAATGAAAGAATTGAGGAGTTGCGAGGACGTTCAGCCGTGCAATCGCACGCTACTCGAAAAAAAATTTGGCCCCGCAAATAAAGGATCGAGCAAAAAGGATAGAGGGAAGGGAAAAACAGCCCTCGTAGCCAATACTCAACAGCAATCGAGTAGTCCTAGACCGGTTGTTTGCCGAAACAACAAGCGGCAACCCCTCCAGGAAAAGTTGAAACGTCCTTACTCGTTTCCGCAAGATAAAACAAGAGAACTGTTCGAGCTAGCAGTATGCGACAGACTCATCAGTCTGCCGAGTCCAAAACGTCCGTTGCGGCCAGGAGATGTTAATAATCCTAATTATTGCCCTTATCACCAAACAGTGGGTCACCTGATCGAGAATTGCTACGTCTTCAAAAACTGGGTTGAAGACCAATACCAACAGGGCAAGTTCGCGCTGTCTGAAAGCTGGAAGGTGAGCCCGCCACAACCGCACGCTCTGAGAAAGATGGATACGCCGGGGGCATCATGCTCAGTCATAGAGAAAGCCCCATAGACCGAAAAGTCAGTAAACTAGAGATTCGCCTCAAATACGGCAACGGTGGACCGAAACGTCTCTAAACTAACAGTGGACCGAAACGTCCTTAAACTAACGACGGACCGCAATGTCCTAAAACTTGCAAGCGACCGAAACGTCTTTAAACTACTACCGTAGCATCCTCAGGCTGACAAAAAAAACAGTATGTCCATAAGCAAAATGGGCACGGATGAAAACCCGAAAGGGCTCCGTGAGTAAAAACAGCAGGGCTACCGGCGAGTCTTTGTGAAAACCCGAAAGGGCGCAACCTCGTTAGAAAAAAAAGAAAAGAAAAGAATAAGAATAAAAAAAATGGTATGTCCATAAGCAAAAAGGGCACGGATAAAAACCTGAAAGGGCTCCGTGAGTAAAAACGGCAGGGATACCGGCGAGTCTTGTGAAAACCCGAAAGGGCGCAATCTCGTTAAAGGACACTTACAGGGTCCTCTCGACCTTGTAAGGAGAAACCACCCGCGTGAGATCCTTACGACTCACAAGGGAGCAACACACTTAGGGATCCTCACGATTCCTAAGGAGAAATTACACTTGCGAGATCCTCACGACTCGTAAGGAGAACTCTCTTATGAGACCCTCACGGCTTATAAGATTTGAAAGTCTTAAGTTACAGAGACCTGAACCTGTTCTTAAGCAACCCTCACAACCTTTGATATTTCCCTACAAGTGGCTCAATACGGACCCTTATATACAATCCACGGGCGCGAATAAACATTTCCCTAACCAAGTCCTATCCGTGACTAGGGATATGTTCGCATGGTGAACAACCCTTGTGAGTCCTCTCGACTCATAAGGAGATAACACTCTTGTAAGATCCTTACGACTTATAAGAGAACATACACTTAGGAGTCCTCACGATTCCTAAGGAGAAAACGCACCTGCGAGATCCTCACGACTCGTAGGGAGAAACACCTTTATGAGACCCTTACGGCTCATGAAGTCAAAAGCCTTAGTCGACGGGATCCTAACCCTGTTTGCTAAGCCACCTTTGTTCGACATCGACAGAGGCAAATGATGATTCGCTCCTGGCAATATCCCAGTTGTAGCGATGCCGATGCCTAAATCGGTATCAAATTCCAAGTCCTTTCATAGCAAATGATGATTCGCTCCTGGCAATATTCCGGTCGTAGCGATGCTGATGCTAAGATTGACATCAGATTCCAAGTTCCACACTCGCGATAAAAAAATCAGCGAGCCAAAAAATGCATATGAAACAGCCGAAATGATGGGGCAGCTTGCAACGAAACCAGCAAGTAAAAATGTATGCATACGAAATAGCCGAAATGATGGGGCAGCTCGCAATAAAAAGCAGCGAGTAAAATAAAAAAAAAGACGAAATGATTAGGCAACTCGCAATAAAAAGTAGCGAGTGAAAATAAAATAAATAGCCGAAATGATTGGGCACCGCGAAAAATAGCCGAAATGATTGGGCAATCGCGACCTTTGCGATATAAAAGCTGAAATGATAGAGCATCGCGGAAAAAAATAAAATGAAAAAATATATATAACGAAATTCATACCCTACAGGTGAGATCACATTGACCCCTGTATACAATCCAGGGGCACAAATAAAGAGGGAACCATATCTTCCCAACAGGCTCCACCAGAAAACGAAGCCAAATCTCGACGGTTCATAGACAACCTAGAGACAATCTCGACATTTGTCGCAATATTGCAGGCACAATGTCAACAAACGGAGTAAAAGGAGGATCCCTAGCTTCAATGTCTTGACGTCAACAACCGACCTCAGAGTCACAATGAAATGGAGCCACGGCATAGTCCCTAGTTCCAAATCTTAACGGCAATATCTACGCCCTAAGAATCAACAAAGGCGTTCCTTCGCAATCCATCAAGATGCTGATACAACACCAACAAAAAAAACCTTGCGGTCAAAACAAAACGAAGCGACGGCAAAATCCCAACTTCATCTCAACAATCGTCTCGATACAGCAGACGAGATGTTAACAACGGCGTTCTTTCGCAGTCCATCAAGATGCAGATACAATACCAGCGAAAAGCCCCATGGTCAGTAAGGCGGAGTGACGGAAAAATCTCAGCTCCACCTCAGCATTCGTCTCGTTACAGCAGACGCAATGTCGACAACAGTTTCCTTCCTCCAATTGGATTCGGACATGACAAAACAAACGAAGCGAAGGCCAAATTCCTGGCTTCGAGGTCTTAACGGCAAATCATATAAAGCCTGAAAGACAACTGGAGATCATCTCACACCAGCATGAAATGGTCACCACCGCGACGTTCGTCTTAACACAGTAGACGCAACACAATCAAACAAATGGAGCCACGGCAAAATCCCTAGTTCCAAATCTCGACGGTTCACCAGCAACCTAGAGACAACCGCGACATTCGTCTCGATACAGTAGACGAGTTGTCGCCCCAGCATTCTTCCTCCAGCAGGGTTCAGACGTGATCATCAAACAAACGGAGCCACGACAAAATCCCTAGTTCCAAATCTCGACGGTTCACCAGCAACCTAGAGACAACCGCGACGTTCGTCTCGATACAGCAGACGAGTTGTCACCCCAGCGTTCTTCCTCCAGCAGGGTGCAGACGTAACACAATCAAACAAATGGAGCCACGGAAAAATCCCTAGTTCTAAATCTCGACGGTTCACCAGCAACCTAGAGACAACCGCGACGTTCGTCTCGATACAGCAGACGAGTTGTCACCCCAGCGTTCTTCCTCCAGCAGGGTGCAGGCGCAACACAATCAAACTAACGGAGCCACGGCAAAATCCCTAGTTCCAAATATCGACGGTTCACCAGCAACCTAGAGACAACCGCGACGTTCGTCTCGATACAGCAGACGAGTTGTCACCCCAGCGTTCTTCCTCCAGCAGGGTTTAGACGCGATCATCAAACAAACGGAGCCACGGCAAAATCTCTAGTTCCAAATCTCGACGGTTCACCAGCAACCTAGAGACAACCGCGACGTTCGTCTCGATACAGCAGACGAGTTGTCACCCCAGCGTTCTTCCTCCAGCAGGGTTCAGAAGCGACAATCAAACTAACGGAGCCACGGCAAAATCCCTAGTTCCAAACCTCGACGGTTCACCAGCAACCTAGAGACAATCGCGATATTCGTCTCGATACAGCAGACGCGATGCCAGCAAACGTAGCAAAGGCCAAATTCCTAGCTTCAGAGTCTTGACGGCAACTCACATAAAATCTGAAAGACTATCGGAGATCATCCCACACCAGCGCGGAGTGGTTATGACTCATCGGGGCTCTCCAAAATGAGCCTAACCTCAAGGAAAAAGCGGCATGGCAAATTCTTAATGCTTGCTCTTCCGACGGTCAAACTGCTAAGGAGGATTGCTTGAAGACGTCTTGTCCAGCCCCCGAAGGGATCAGAGACACGGCAGTCGCAGGGCTACTCGAACAGCACGATTGCCTATCGAGGAATATATCAGCTTATGCGACGGTACGACGGCCAAAACCCTAAGTACCACAGACCCTAACGGACTTCTGTCGTAAAGAGCAGAGGTTAACTGTGACGTTAGGATGTTCTTGCGAGAAATGCTCGATTCATCTCGACTTGTGAAGAAATTGATGTCTTTGCGAGAACTTCTTGATGCGGCTCGACTCGTGAGATAAAGCCTGAGGCAGTGGGTACAAAAGAAACCTGTTTCCTAAGCACTGGGACCCTGCAAGTTGGCCCAAAACGGTCTCTTGCATACTATCCACGGGTCTCGCTCTTCAACGTCGAATCTCGACAAGGAGGGAAACAACCGCTTACGGGTCCTCTCGACTCGTAAGAAGGGATAATTCTCCTATAAAATCCTTACGACTTGTAAGAGGAAAACACACTTAGGTATCCTCACGATCCCTAGGGAGAAAATCCACCTACGAGATCCTCTCGATCCATAGGGAGAAAAATCTCTATGAGACCCTCACGGCTCATAGAATTGAAAAAATCTTGGGCAGCAGATCTGAACCTGCGGCCTAAGCCATCGCTATCTCGTGAAGAAACCAAAATGCTCGCTCTATTATCTGTCAACCATGTTCACTAAGGTAACATGCGGATAATAAAAGAAAGAAGAAAGCGACAGAAAGAACATCTGATTGGCGTTGGATTAAACATTCGAGACACACTCATTCACGCATGTGCAAAAGACTCAGAACGAGAAATAAGACAAGCTGAAAGGAGAAATTTTCCATTACAAAGGTTTCTTACAATCATGAAGAAATAAATAAGAAAATTATTAAAGTGTCTACAATGGTATAACCTCAGACCCAGGACATGGGTTGAGGAACTCGAAGGTAACCCTATCTAAGACTTTCCAAGCCTCGCGGACCATCCTAGTGTGCTTTCTTTCGCGAGCACAAGCGTCAGGGTCCCCCCTGATGTCTTCCTCCCTCCAATAAGCAGCGAGTATGGCGGACTGTTGGAAAGCCTGGTGCAGGAGATCGACAAGATTGTCTCGCCGTCTCTTCGAGATTAGGTGCATCAGATACACCGAGTGCACCTTATCCTCAGCAGCATCCAACGCCCCAAGCGGCACACCGGAACAGAATAAGGGAAGTGCTTCCCAAATGGCTCCCACGATAAGCTTCAGGAGAGAGGAGCGTCGAGGAAGCAGTTGACCATTGTACGCGTCGAAGCGACTCATGATCTCGGCACACTCGGCGTTGGTAAATTCTCGGTTCTGAGAATGACCGAGTCGGCGGATGTCTCCGTAAGAGATGATTTCATCAAGATCGTACATGTGGGCGTCCATTGTTTCTGTGAAAGAGAATCAACAAAATTATCAGAAAGACCGATTAAGCAAAGCGATATACTGCACCGAGGAATAAAATGCCATCTTTAAACTCCAAGATCAATGAAAAACTCCTAAGAGTTCTTTTATATGATTTGGAAGGAGCAAAGCTCCATTAATAAAATGAGAAAATACAAGGAAAATGTTTTACAGAGCAAAGCTCTATTAATGGAACCCAAATAGGGTTCTCCTTAGTTCTCCTTAGACCCCTTTAGAGCAAACCTCTGCTAAGTGAAACCCTAAATAGGTCTTCTTTAGATCAGGGATCTATTGAGAGCAAGGCTCTTAAAATTAATTTAACTTAATCCAAATTAATTTTTACCTAAAAATTTTCTAGAGTTTAAACTCTTAAAAACGCTTGAACAAAAAGAGCAGGGCTCTGGACGAAATTCTTATGAAGAGTTGAAAATCATCTAAGGGACCAAAGGTCCTATTTATAGGCAATAAATGCCGTTTCAATTTCCCAACGGTTGGGATTCTGACCACCGCCTCACGTTTAGGGCCACGTAAGCGCAACGGTGGGGGGGCATTTGTTTACCCCAATCAGAGCAAAGTTCTGTTCAAATTCCAAGGTGGGAAATGGAGCAACGCTTCTGATTCCCCCGATCAGAGCAAAGCTCTGTTTTGGAAATTGAAATGAAAATTAAAATTAAAAATAAATGAAGCAACGCTTCAGATGGTCCGTGCTCTGCGCTGTGCGACACGTGGCAGCACAGTTGCGCTGCGCGCCACGTGGCAGCGCAGTTGCGCTGCGCTCTGCGCTGCGAGACACGTGGCAGCGCAGTTGCGCTAGCGCAGATGCGCTGCGCGACACGTGGCAGCGCAGTTGCGCTGTGCTCTGCGACACGTGTCAAGCGCTGGGGCATTTGTGCTAAACAGAATTAAATTCTAATAAGATTCTTTTGTTCTTGTTAAAACAAGAAAATTGTCTTCTGTAAAACAGAAGCCCTTGGGTCAAAGATCCAACGGTGGGGAAAATTCCCTAAATCACTCAGAGAAAGATCTCTTTAACAAACTTAACAAACCTATGGGCACTATATAAAGACCCCTAGACCCCAATTCAAAAAAGGATCAACATTGTGAGAAATCAAGAACTTCAAACAGAGAGAACTCTGAAGAAATTTCAAGAAGAAAAGGGTAAAAACCTTTAAAAAAAAGAGAAAATTCTCTCATGAACAGATCATTGATCTGAGAACAAGATCAATGATTTTCAATAAAAAGAAAAATAAATAATAATAAGTGCTTTGCACTTTCTTATGAACCATTGGTTCTTTAATAAACAAGAGAAACTTGTTTTCTTTGATCTAAATTAGATCAAGAAAACAAATTGTGCTTTGCACTTGTGAACCATTGGTTCTAGAATCTTAAAGATTCTCAAGATTATTGAAATAGTGCCTTGCACTTGCAAAAAAATTGCACTGCTTCACTCCTGGGTTGGCGCAAGCCACCAGAGCGCGCCACGTGTCAACATCTGAACCACTTACGCTATGTGCTTTTGATAGAGCCTTGCTCTCTGAAATTGGCGCAACTCACCAGAGCGCGCCACGTGTCAGTAGCGCAGCAGCGCAGCGCACTGCGCTAATTGCGCTTGCGCTCACCAGAGCATGACACGTGTCACCTCCACATGCGCTTGCACTCAATGATTGGTGCAAAGTGCCTGATAAATGCAATGCATTTCTTTTACTAAAAGGCCGGGCCCAAATCAGAAAGGCCTAGCAAGCCAAATTAAATTGCAGTGCAATAAAAAGGGCAGAGCCCAAACAAAGCAGATGCTGTGCATCATTTAAAAGGGGCAGAGCCCAAACAAAGGTCCAACAGAGATCAAGATTAATGCTACGCATTATTTAAAAGGGGCCAAGCCCTAGCACAGGCATAATAGACCAAAAACAAATAAAAATGTTGAACATTTTTCAACTGGACTTAGCCCAATCATGGTCGTAAGTCCTCAAATTAAATTGACTGAGCACAGCTGCTCTCTTAAATCAATTTACATCCGGTTCGAGGGTACATCTCCGAACTCCTTTGACTCCTATCGTTGTAATCCTTCAACGACGTCAGAGAGGTGACGGGTCCCGACAACCACACATCAATACGGACTGTGGGGTCCTTAAACCCACGGACTTAAGCGTCCTTAAACTAAGATACGGAATGTGGGATCCTTAAACCCGCGGAATTATACGTCCTTAAACTAACGGACTAATGCGTCCTTAAACACACCCATATGGACTGTGGGGTCCTTAAACCCATGGACCGCAATGTCCTTAAACTACCAATGGACCGTAATGTCCCTAAACTACTTATGGACCACTACGTCCCTAAACTGGAACAATAGACCCCCCTAAACGCTCTTTTGTTGGATCTAAACGATCCCGTTTAAGTTGATCTTAGCCTCAAATATGGCTAACGTATCCTTAAACATTCAAACATGCTTTAGTCCCAAATTGGACTATAAGACCCCCAATCAACTTTGGTTCAAGGGTACATCTCTGAATTCCTCTGACACCTATCGTTGTAATCCTTCAACGACGTCAGAGAGGTGACGTGTCCCGACGGCCATATATTAAATGGATCACCACGTTAAGTTGATCTTTGTCTCAAACAAGACTAACGTATCCTTAACGAACGTTTAAGTTGATCTTAGCCTCAACACGGCTAACGTATCCTTAGACTAAAACACTAAACCCAAATCTAAGCAACTACGGATTTGGACTAATCCACGTCCTACGGGCGACAGCATAACTTAGTCTCCGTATACAATCCACGGGCAACCACAAACAAAACAAACACCCACGACACAAAGTGAAATTCTGGAGAAGGAGAAAGTTGTCACCGCGATGCGGTAGCGTAATTAACTGCAGGGGCTTGCGCCTGCAGGGAAGAGCGTCCCCACAATCAAAAACGCCTCAGACATGGGGGAATCTGACGAAGTCTGCTACATCGGTCACATCCGTCTAAACCTCCGATACACGGTGCCATAAATCAACTTGGCATCTTCGGAAAGGTAGACGGATAGCACCAAATAGCATCTGCCCCGAATCTCAGGCAAGACGCCCATGTCTTGGCCGCCATTCGGAGGGGAACAGATTCTTTTTTATAATTAGATCTTTTGATCTTTCTCCTTATCATCAAAGACCTTGGTCTTTTTTCAGATCTATGATCTTTTAGAAGAGGGTTCTTCTTTTATGAGATGATTTCATCTCTGTTTTCAAGAACATAGTTCTTTTTTACCTTGAATATGAAGAAAACTCTTCTTTTCTTAAGAGCTCGCTCTTTTTTTTGCAGAGGGTTTTCTCTCTGTTCTTTGGTATTTTCTCTATTCTTTCTTCTTCTCTTTTTTTTTATTTTAGAAAGAAGGATCATTGGTCGTTGGGACCCACCACCTCTCCGACAACACTGAGAGATTACAGTGCCATATATCGAAGGTGTGGAGGGATGTACCCTTTGAACCATGTCTCACTCATCAGGGGGGAAGAACAGGCTGGAGCTTAAGCTTCTCGCTGCTGAAAAAGGCTTCTTTGCGTTTGCGCACGTGCGTCGCACGTGTTGGGCGCTCATATTTGCACTCCTATGGAGAACGAGTCTCCTTTTAATATTATTGAATATTCTCATGTGTTGCACATGTGTGTTGCACGTGGTGCGCGCGTGGCGGGCACACATGCATTGCATGTAGCGCACATGGCGCTTGCGTATATGCGCATTATGGGGAGAAGCAGGCTTCTATATATGGAGAACTAAGCTCCTATGGAGAACTAAGCTCCTTTTAATATTATTGAATATTCTCATGTGGTGCGCACGTGCATTGCACGTGGTACGTACGTGGCGGGCACACGTGCGTTGCACGTAGCGCACATGGCGCTTGCGCATATGCGCATTATGGGAGAAGCAGGCATCTATATATGGAGAACTAAACTCCTATGGAGAACTAAGCTCCTTCTAATATTATTAAATGTTCTCATGTGGTGCGCGCGTGCGTTGCACGTGGTGCGTGCATGGCGGGCACACGTGCGTTGCACGTAGCGCACATGGCGCTTACGCATATGCGCATTATGGGGAGAAGCATGCTCCTATCTTGGAGAACTAAGCTCTTTTGAGTATTGAATCCTTTGAGAATTGAACTCTACCCTTTCTAAGAGGTATCCCCTTTTATTTATATGGGAGTGGTAGAGAAGCCATCTCTCTTTTTCCCGATGTGGGACTAAAAATGCATTCCCCATGTAGTAGAGCATTACTTTAGATTACATGTGCATAGCACATTTGCTCATAACTTTTGATCCCGGATGAATTATGAGGCCCATAATATATCAAATCGAAGGATTTTTCGAGACACTTTCGATACCATCAAAATTTAGCTATTTTTCATTCCGGAGTTTGTCAAAATACAGCTCAGAAAATATTGGTTCGCATCTTCTTCCTTAGATCACATGTGCATAGACATTTGCTCATAACTTTTGATCCCGGATGAATTATGAGGCCCATAATATATCAAATAGAAGGTTTTTTCGAGATGCTTTCAATACCATCAGAATTTTGCTGTTTCTTATTCTGAAGTTTGTCAAAATACAGCTCGAAAAATACTGGTTCGCATCTTCTTCCTTAAATCACATGTGCATAGACATTTACTCATAACTTTTGATCCCGGATGAATTATGAGGCCCATAATATATCAAATCAAAGGTTTTTTCGAGATATTTTCAATACCATCAGAATTTAGCTGTTCCTCATTCGGGAGTTTATCAAAATACAGCCCGAAAAATACAGGTTCACATTTTCTTAATCGTATCACTGCCATTTGATGCCTTGGGCTCTTTTGTGCAGAAATTTTTGGCGAGAACATATAGTAAGGGGTAATGATGTTTTATGTCGAAACTAAATTATATGGTATTTTTCTGTAAAAGTGCTATAAAAATTGAAATATAAATTCTTTTGATATGAAACTTGTCAATATATTTTGTTAATATTTAATAATCATAATGTGAGAGTTTAGTATTATTGTGTTTAAGAAAAATATGATTTTTAAGGAAAAACCGAATCGGAAGTCGGATTAACTTCACTTCCGTCGGGTTTTAGAATTCTAAGTTTTTAGAATAGTAAAGAGAAGGGGGAGAAGGGACTTACTGGATTGTAGTGGAGAGGAGAGGAAAAGGAAGAAGTAGGAGGCGCCGGTACGTCGTTTCGTCGCCGGAATCTCCTTGAATCGTCGTCGGAAGTTCGCCGAAGTTTCGCCCTTCGTGTAAGTCCGCGGCGGTGCCCCGGCCGTCGATCCGACGCCGGAAATGCGGAAACGAAAACTTTGCAAACTAGCAAACCGGCACTACCGCGCACTTTTATCCCAGATCGGGCCATTAACCTAGCTACTAGCAAACTAGAAAAGAGTAGAGAAGCTATACCAAGCGATCCTTGTCCTTCATTCTTCGTCTCCACTCCGATCTCCCGCGGAATCTCCGTCTGTCACGACCTCGTCGGAAAGGGCACCACGTAGCCGAGTTCTTTTACGGGCTCCCACCTCTGGACCGAGGCAACTCGGGCGCGAAGTTGGCTAGCCGACGCGTCCAAGGAGTGCTGTAGACTAGTGTAGAAACTTTGTCTATTGGAGTTTATGTAGTTTCCATTGATGGAGCAATCAGATTGAGAATTGAACTTGGGAATTTTGGTGGCAATGAAAAATAAGATGTATGATAATTTCCTACCCTCACAAAATGATCTTCTCTCTCATCTCACTCTCCAAGTGGCTGGCCCCTTAACTTGTGAAATGGTGGAGGGGAAAAATACAAAACATGAAGGGAGGTGATGGTAGGAAAAAGGAGAGGGTGACCACAACCCAAAATGATGATAACAATATCAAATCAATTTCTTATCCATTCAAATCACAATAAAGCAAGCCATCATGAAAAAGCAAAGATGCTTAACTTATCATAATGCCACAAATGCAAGAAACCCCTCCACAAAAAGTAATTTGCACAATTGCAAATTACCCCCTCCATCGGAAAAGTCCGGCCGCGAAGGAACAAAAGAAAACTGGCCGGAACGGAATGCAAACTGGCAACTACAGAAAACTGAACCCGTAATAAATTACAGGAAAACCCCGCTACTGCAAATACATGCCCGCATTTGTATTCACACTGAACACAAATGCAAAGAGACAAAATCTACACTGTCTAATACTAGGATCCGGCTTAAACCAAAGACGGCTAGTAGAATCCGTCCGATCACGATCCGTGCAATACCGCATGTATCTGATCGAACCCTGCCATATCTCCATACGGCCTCTACAACGTTTCGCCCGAAACATGAGTAACTGTGTGTGTGGTGGACTCTAAAGACTCATCAATACTTTGGTTGCGGATTTAACCACTAGCACGTCAGAGGTATAAGTCAATACGTGACGGGCAACCATGTATTGTCCAAAAGGGACGTCGATGAGCGAACTCATCCTGACACCCTACTGAGCCTGTCAGTGACAATATCCGTACAGTCCGGTCCGTTCGTCTATGAGCATCGCATGGCGGGCCTAGGGGGTTGGTAAAAGTCAGACCCCCAATAGCGGTACAAGTCGTGTCGGAGTGTAGCCCAGAACACTCTGAGATACTACTGGAATACCTACCAGCAAATCTTCTGCCTTGGCCAAGGACTTTTCATGTTCTGGCTCTTCTAGACACAGCGCGACCTCACCCCCAATACCGGGAGAGACGAACCCCTGCAGATCCGCTCACTGCCTCCATGTGGCTCGGGACTGTACCCAACTAAAACCTGTTTGCACGACTCCTTTGAGCGTGGTAGGGTAGTAATCAAAGCACAGTGGGAACTCACACGAGACAAATGACGATCTCAGGTCGATGAACTAACCTGTACACATGTCACCAGGGAACTGCTATCTGACGTCAGGTATAATACCAACTAGCAGGCTCCCGGCAAGTCCTGTCCGGTGTACTCATAACCCAATGAGCACCTGTATATATCTTAGGTGAACCAACTGACACCAGTGGCTTGTGAGACCGGCCACCACCCCTCGTCGGGGTCTCGACTGTATACACTAGTCTACTCTGGAGTATCGATGCCCTGTCTCGAAACTCCCACGACTAGGGACCTTTTAAGGATGTGCTTATAGACTCCAGCTCTCACGTATATGATCGCCCTCATACTGCTGGTAGTCAAGCAAGAATCCTAAGGGCTCTATCAACGTGTAATAGCGACTCGTAAGGTCACCTAAAGTGGTACACGATGATAAAAATAAACCAGATAGTATACTATCATCTCGAGTAAGACTGTCCTACCGGCATAGATCCTCCTCAATCATTGCAATCACATGCCTGTGATCCAATAATTGACTCTGAGGGCACTATATCCAACAATCTCCCACTTGCACTCAAGGCTAATTATTGCGATGTCGCATACTCACTGCCCGTGTGATACCGAACACCCAACTCCTCTACTAGTCAGTCTCACAAAGCTCGTTTGCGAAACTATTGCGTTCGAGGAATAGCCTCAGTGAGTGGATCCGCTGTGATGTTTCTTTCTATGTCTCTCTATATCCCATGCTCGCGGAGAAAGCCATCTCCCGAAATGAGCAATACCTGTCTTAGAATGTTTGGATGTCTGATGGGACCTAGCTCATAAATGAACTCCAAATCCAAACTTCTTAGACTGTATCGTCAACTGAACTTAATCAGTATCCTGCGCCATACCTTCCCTCAGTATCCATCTGGACCACCTGTCCAAAATACTGCCCCTCGTCAGAGGGAAAAATAAACTCTGACGGCCACTCTGCCATCCAGGTCACCTTGGAAGCCTGGAATGATAACCGTCTCCTAAAGGAGGCTGTCGTTATCATATCCCTAGAACATCCACTTATGTTCTAAAACTGCTTCCGATTGTTTCTCCAGGATTGGATCAATATCAACTTATTGCATCTACTGCAAGAACAACATCTGGTGTGGTACTTGACATCTCATGATTGACTCAATTGCCTAAGCAAGTGATCTGCCAATCATACACATCCCTCTCTACTTTAGTCTATAAGACACCTTTAGAGAGGGTGACTCCATTACCTGCAGGTACACTACCGTGCCAGGAGTCGCCCATTCTAAATACTCATAGAATGCAGTCAAAGTATCCAGATTGGGAAACTACCCAAATCTAGATCTAATACCATAGATCCAGTAACCAGAATGTTTGATATAATATCCAAGTCCTATGTGGAGAAACCAGTGTGTGACGACCAAAGTACAACCGATCGTAGTATAGGAATATCACTTCCGACTTTGTGTATGTCATCCAAATACCAGGACATCACATCCTACCACCTTATTAACGGATCCATCCCCTATTCTGATGAAGTCAAATCTATGACTGTCACATCAGAAATAGATGATCTATCTCCGCTATATCTGCTTTAGTCTATAAATAGACATAAGCGCTTGTCCACCAATGCTTCCGCTGCTCCCACTGACTACGACAACCCTCTGACAGAGTCATATAGAAGTACACTTCTAAAGCTAGTTCAGAACGACGCTATACTCATCCTCCTGCCGGATTTCACAGTCTGGAACAACAGCAATGGCAAGTCTGGGTAAACAAGAACCTCCCTGCCACCGTCCTTGAGCATACCGAAGTACCTCTCGAGTGCCTGAGGTTACCCACCATATCTGCGGAGTGGCCAATGGAATGTCAAACCAGATTGAATCTTTAGGTTCTTTATCAAATCTTCAGTAATCGTTTGCGGTTCTGGAATCACTTCCAGTTCTACCATACTCCCACTACTGTTTTCTGAAAAAATCCATTTTTATTAAAACTGTGGCGAGTCAAGAACAATATCACTATTGATCTTCCAGATGGTAGAAAGTCAACCCTCGTCATAGCCCGGGTCAACCCACAAACAGCCATTACAGAAACGTGCCTTGAGTTATCCGGAGTCTGGTTTTAAGCATAAGCCGGACAACTTCCCGTATCTTAACAAACTCAAGATATGAACTGTTCTATATCCAATATAGAAACAGAGACACTGATTTAATTGAACCAGATTCAAATCATGCAGCTATCTCCAGTGCATGTCAACTAAATGGAAGGAGGCTGATCAGCGTTATTCAACTTAGGAATGCTTCCAATTATGAGTAACCTGAAAGAGAAGCAAGTTCTCATTACTATCAACTGAATACCATACACAAGCATCTACATCTTCGATCACCTTGAAGAATCCCGATACTTGCAATACCTGGTTCTCTACTTTATTCTTATACCAATAACTTCTCAAGACTCAGACCCTGTGTTTCTACGAAACACCTGTCTAAGAACTAGAGAAGTCACAAGTAAACAGAATATAGTACGAGGACCAACCCCTTTGTCCTAATGGACACTGGACAACATACAATACTCTGTATAAGTCCCCTGAGTCTAATAACTTATTCACTATGCGTCGTAGGTTGAAAACTGTACTTATGGTAAAGAAGAATTACACCGCTGTTCAATGCTCATTACCTAACCATCCACTGATATAGGTAAATGTCATAGACATAATTTCAAAAATGTATATCTCACTCTATAAAAATAGACGTACAGATATATCAATTTGAAATTGGTGCATAACAATGGATATTCAAAACCAAATATTTGTCGACCGGCAAACAACCCAGGTGACTTCCTCAAATATCACAAATTACAACGAATTCCGATATAATGAGGATGATCACCTAATTCCCAATAACTTACTCCCACTCATTATCTGTAAAACCATACAGATGTAAGAATCAAACATGGTAAATACATACCCTGGAGCAAGTGTCTAATTGGGAAATCAGTTTTCTTTTAACAGTACACAGTGAAACTGAAATATTGAAATGTTTCGATGGGGTATCCCGGTATTCCTAGTAATGCCTCTTCCATTATCCAGATTCACAACTGTAACCGTATATCTCTTTGCCATCTCTCCAAATCCCTTTATATGTCTTTAATCATTACCTTCTGTACACCCCTTTAGGCCAAATTGTTTTCTTCCTTCCCTACCGTTCGGCACCAGCCTATGGTTTGGAAGAAGACTATCCAATAAGCATAATGGGTGTACTGTCCTAATCCTAGGAGCACTCGCAATGCGAGAGAAGGTGAAGATAAAAGACAACCGAATAAACCTGATTCCTATTTCTCCTGAACCAGGATCCATCCTCGAACTGGAACAAGTTCCTTTCGAGTTCGTATATAACCATACGATGGATTATCCAATAAACTGTGGATCTTCGTAGTGATACAGAGTATCCTGGAGAAATACAAAGGTGATTTAGGATTAGCGAAGAAATACTTGGTTTGGTCGTGAATAGCAGTCGCAATTTTCTTTGCCCTCTTACTAATCCCTTTCTTTATCTTAACTTAATACCTTCTGTACACCACCGTTAGGCTAATTGGTTTTCTTCATTCCCCACCGTTCGGCACCAGCCTAAGGTTTGGAAGAAGACTATCCAATTTGCGTAATAGGTGTACTATCTCCTAAACCAAGGAGTACTCGAAACCTGAGAGAAGGTAAAAAGAAAAGACAACTGAATAGTCCTATTCATTTTCTCCAGAACCGGAAACCATCCTCGAATAAAATCCTTCGAGTTCGTATATAACCATACGATGGTTTTGTCCAATGGAAGTGGACGTTCGTAGTAATATGGGGTGTCCTGGAGAAAAGGGTAAAAGTAGAAGTGGCAATGAGGTTTGCAACTCTGACAATTCAAAAGCCAGTGATAAGAAGGTTCGGTCAACTTGGTTACTGAGTCATAGTCAAGGGTCGGGTCAATGGTCGCTGCCAAAGAGAGAGAGAAAAGAAACACTCAGCGTGCACTCTAACCTTGATCAGAATGGTTATCACTTTATCTAATCTGGAAACCTCCTACTGTAACGTCAAATTCTTCCCCAAACCTGAAAGAAGAATTAGCCGGGATCACCCGAGGAGTAAACCAACTCATCAGTGGGAATCGGGATCCAACTATCATCGCATGATAACGTGACGGAATCCGCTCAAGTCATCACACTCCAGAAGGTATGCGCATATCTGGCAAGTTTCAGTTCTTTTGAAACTCCCGATGTAGATTTTTGCCCCATGCTCTTATGACCATGACGAAGGTCAACAAATCATAAGTCACATGTCAAGTTCTACCCGTCATTATCCAGGTTAATTTGAACCCACCCGTACAAGCCCTTGACTTTGGCCAACAAGGCTATACGACTGTCCCAAACCAACGCATCTATCTATGCTGCATATGAATACCCAACAGCTACCAAACACTGTGCCTTGACTTTGGCCAACATACACAGCTTGAATACTATTGACTATCCATATGAAACGACGGAGGGCTACGAATGGTTTCTGGCGAAAACCTTTAACGTAATGAACTTGATATCGTTGAAGGAACTGATAGCTTTTTAAAAATATAGTGACGAAAACCTTTGCTAAAGAGGTCACTCCCGGTGAAGGGATCTCAGCTCTTTCCCCGTAGAATGAGGTGCAGGATATTTCAACTGAATACCACAATGCAAAGCAAAAGTAATCGGCTATAGTGAAGTTATTGCCCTGACGCAAACTTTTGTCCAAGGGGTCACTCCCGGTGAAGGGATCTCGGCCCTTGCCTCGTCGACTGAGGAGCAGGATATTCCAACTGAATACCACGATGCAAAACAAAAGAGAACGCCCTTGCAATAACAGCTTTTTGAAAAAATGTTCCAACAACATCAGAATAGGTTTGTTTATCTTGCATTGATCCGAATTAACGCAGTCCCATCAATTTATCACACCATAAAGAACAAAAATAATGACGTACGTATATGCCATCCGCATTCGCCACTGGGTCCCGTCATCACCCGTTAGGTTAGCTAACTAACGACAGAGCGGGGACTGGACTAGAGCGGATGCAAAACATATACAACATCTACTAGTATATATATAATATATAATTTTCGCTCAAGGCGTGATAAAAAGCAACATCACAGAAATGTAACCAGTATCACAGAACAATATAGATATCTGGGATCCCCGGGTTTCATAGATCCGCTACTGAAACCCGACGTTCCCCTGGTCGTGTGGATAGCCTGTGCAATGAAATCCTAGACCCCTACGGGCGCGGCAAGTTACCCGCTAAAACCTGAAGTGAGGCAGCCCCCTTCAGCAACATGAATGGACCACCCAGCACTTTACGGAATCCGGTAACTAGGGCACCCCTCCTGGGTCAATCCTATACCCCCTACGAGTGCGGCGAATAGCCCGCCAATTCTAAAGTAAAGCCCCCTCCGTCTCAACGCCATGAGATGCGGGCTCGTTGCCCTCTAGAATCCGGCTACCCGTGCACCCCTCCGCGGGGTAATCCTAGTACAGAAAGTAAAATATACATACAACGGGTACATCGACCGCAATCTGGTCGTGCCCCAAAAGAATAATACAATCAGGCAGTGACGGCAGTCTACATGTCGGACGCTCGTCCCGCAATATCAAATGTACATATAAAACAAAACTGTACTAACATTGCATCCAGGCTATCCCCCACGACCGATCCGCAACATCACAGCACAACATAGAACATCAACGTGAATGTCACGTTCGCAAATCCATCTAAAAGGGCTATAGCAGATAGACTGGATTTACCGATCGAGTGACATTCACGGTCGCAGATATAATGTAAATACTGTGAACTAGCATGTTTAAAATATCCGATCGAACAAATTTACCGAAGTGGGCCCCAAGCAGTACTGTAGCACTTACAAAAAATCTGGGCCCAAAAAGAATATCCCAAAACCCCTATTTCCAAGTTTAAAGCCTTCTGGAAAAATTTGGCACGATGAACAGTTAAAATCGCGGCGGAACCGCGGCCCAAGCATGGGTTTGGCCGCGGTTCCGCGGCGGTATAGTCAGATCTCGCGACCAAATTTTACCAGAATTCTTATTTTTCCATGCACAGTATTCTGCAACAACCTGAAAAATTTTTGGAGCAAAAAAAATTTCGACAGAAACACGATGCATTGGAAAATACGGTTTTTGGGGATTTTTGTTCGATCGAGTTCTAAACATACTAGAGCAAGCTAGGCATGGTTAATGGCGTGGCTCTGATACCAATGTAAGTTCGCGGCGGCGCCCCGGCCGTCGATCCGACGCCGGAAATGCGGAAACGAAAACTTTGCAAACTAGCAAACCGGCACCACCGCGCACTTTTATCCCGGATCGGGTTATTAACCTAGCTACTAGCAAACTAGAAAAGAGTAGAGAAGCTATACCAAGCGATCCGTGTCCTTCGGTCTTCGTCTCCACTCCGATCTCCCCCGGAATCTCCGTCTGTCACGACCTCGTCGGAAAGGGCACCACGTAGCCGAGTTCTTTTATGGGCTCCCACCTCTGGACCGAGGCAACTCGGACGCGAAGTTGGCTAGCCGACGCGTCCAAGGAGTGCTGTAGACTAGTGTAGAAACTTTGTCTCTTGGAGTTTATGTAGTTGCCATTGATGGAGGAATCAAATTGAGAATTGAACTTGGGAATTTTGGTGGCAATGAAAAATAAGATGTATGATAATTTCCCACCCTCACAAAATGATCTTCTCTCTCATCTCACTCTCCAAGTGGCCGGCCCCTTAACTTGTGAAATGGTGGAGGGAAAAAATACAAAACATGAAGGGAGGTGATGGTAGGAAAAAGGAGAGGGTGACCACAACCCAAAATGATGATAACAATATCAAATCAATTTCTTATCCATTCAAATCACAATAAAGCAAGCCATCATGAAAAAGAAAAGATGCTTAACTTATCATAATACCACAAATGCAAGAAACCCCTCCACAAAAAGCAATTTGCACAATTGCAAATTACCCCCTCCATCGGAAAAGTCCGGCCGCGAAGGAACAAAAGAAAACTGGCCGGAACGGAATGCAAACTGGCAACTACAGAAAACTGATCCCGTAAAAAATTACAGGAAAACCCTGCTACTGCAAATACATGCCCGTATTTGTATTCACACTGAACACAAATGCAAAGAGACAAAATCTACACTGTGTAATACTAGGATCCGGCTTAAACCAAAGCCGGCTAGTAGAATCCGTCCGATCACGATCCGTGCAATACCGCACGTATCTGATCGAACCCTGCCATATCTCCATACGGCCTCTACAGCGTTTCGCCCGAAACCTGAGTAACTGTGTGTGTGGTGGACTCTAAAGACTCGTCAATACTTTGGTTGCGGATTTAACCACTAGCACGTCAGAGGTATAAGCCAATACGTGACTGGCCACCATGTATTGACCAAAAGGACGTCGATGAGCGAACTCATCCTGACACCCTACTGAGCCTGTCAGTGACAATATCCGTACAGTCCAGTCCGTTCGTCTATGAGCATCGCATGGCGGGCCTAGGGGGTTGGTAAAAGTCAGACCCCCAATAGCAGTACAAGTCGTGTCGGAGTGTAGCCCAGAACACCCTGAGATACTACTGGAATACCTACCAGCAAATCTCCTGCCTTGGCCAAGGACTTTTCATGTTCTGGCTCTCCTAGACACAGCGCGACCTCACCCCCAATACCGGGAGAGACGGACCTCTGCAGATCCGCTCACTGCCTCCATGTGGCTCGGGACTATACCCAACTAAAACCTGTTTGCACGACTTCTTTGAGCGTGGTAGGATAGTAATCAAAGCACAGTGGGAACTCACACGAGACAAATGACGATCTCAGGTCGATGAACTAACCTGTACACATGTCACCAGGGAACTGCTATCTGACGTCAGGTATAATACCAACTAGCAGGCTCCCGGCGAGTCCTGTCCGGTGTACTCATAACCCAATGAGCACCTGTATACATCTTAGGTGAACCAACTGACACCAGTGGCTTGTAAGACCGGCCACCGCCTCTCGTCGGGGTCTCGACTGTATACACTAGTCTACTCTGGAGTATCGATGCCCTGTCTCGAAACTCCCACGACTAGGGACCTTTTAAGGATGTGCTTATAGACTCCAGCTCTCACGTATATGATCGCCCTCATACTGCTGGTAGTCAAGCAAGAATCCTAGGGGCTCTATCAACGTGTAATAGCGACTCGTAAGGTCACCTAAAGCGGTACACGATGATAAAGATAAACCAGATAGCATACTATCATCTCGAGCAAGACTGTCCTACCGGCATAGGTCCTCCTCAATCATTGCAATCACGTGCATGTGATCCAATAATTGACTCTGAGGGCACTATATCCAACACTTCGCTAACTCCACTTGCACACAAAAAGTCTAGAGAATTTTCTTGAGAGTTTGGACAGAGATTTTGAAGTGAGGAGAGGTGAGTTTAGGTGTGGTATTTATAGGAAAAATTAGGGTTTAGGGTAGATGAAAGGGTGTGATAAAATTGTATATAATTTTGCATTTAAAAAATTAAAAATGGTGTTTTAAATTCTCTGTTTAATTTCAGAGATTTTAAATAGTGCAGGAGGGGTGGGGTAGGCCAAAGGTCTCTGGGAGTTGAAGAAAAAATGGGTTTGGGCCGAGTTAACCCGGTGCCGCCGACCAAGTCGCCCGTTCCGCCAGCCCGAGTTGGCCGAGTCGGGCCGAGTCAGGCTGCCATGTGTCCACTTATGCTGTGTCTTGACTCGTGGACCCGTTTGTTTTATGTGTGACTCTTGGTTTTTACGAGTTATGCACGTGTAGACTCTTGGGCTTCTAAAAAGATTAAAAGAAAACTAATTAAAAAATAATGTGGCTGATGGGATTTGAACTCTGGTGATTTGTAACAGCAGTGCAAGGCTTTACCAGTAGGCTACAAGCTCTTTCTTGTTGTTAAAAAGCAAATCAAATTTATAACTTGTGCTCAGGCTCAAATACCCCTTTCTATATTTTTGAAAAAATTTGTATAAAAAGTTTAGGGATGTTACATTCTACCCTCCTTATAAAAATTTTGTTCTCGAAATTTGTAAAAGGAAAGTGTAACAGATTCAAGAAAAGTTTGGTGACTGAAGTACTGATAGTGTATGAAAAATAACAAAGTGATACAAGGGTTTTAAAAATGTGAAAAATACTTACTAGTGTTACCTTGGTCAACTGTCTCGGCTTTTACGGCTGCTAATGTGTAAGCCTGTCGCCGGGTACGTTTCTCCTAGCTGGGGGCACATTCCTCTGTCCTCAAGGAATGTTCCTCAGTGCCTGTTGGAATTGGCGAGTAGGTTGTGCAGGTGGTGGAGCTGGGAGTGCAAGACGAGGTGCAGGAGCCTGGATGGATGGTCGCTGCTGGTAGTTGATGGGTGTGTGAGCTGGGTTTCTTCTATAAGGACAGTTTCCAATTCCGTGATTGGATGCGCTACAAACTAGACACAGGCCTTTTGCGCGCCTACAGTCCTTCCACAAGTGTCCATTCCTCTTGAAATAGAAGCAAAAACCTGTACTTGGCCGGTTATTGATTTCTTCCGATCTCCTGGGTTCAACAGTTGGCCTTGAAGAGGCTCCTCCTGCCATCTGATTGGCAGGGCGCTTCACTCTGGCAGATTGAGGTCTGCCCTTTCTCTTTACTACTGCCTTGTATTTTCGGGTAGCCTTCAAAACTAAATCATGGGTTGAGAAATCCTCTGTAGCTAGAGCATCTTGGATTTCCGGGTCCAACCCTTGCTGAAATCTTCTAGCCCTGATCTCAGCAGTCGATATGAGATGGGCCGCAAACCTGTTACGGTCTTGTGTTAGCTGTGCAGTATGTGATATAAAATCAAATATTGAGACATATCTTACCTGCTGAGCATGGTGAATTCAGTATCATACTCATCTACAGATTTGGTCCATATCGAACCTTGTTGCAGATGGATGAACTGCTGTTCCATATCAAAGCGGGCAGTCTCAGGGAAGTACTTTGCATCGAACATGTCGCGGAAAGTCTTCCATTCGATAGGTTGGTCAAGACGGCTTTCTTCCGCCTTCCACCAGACCCGTGCATTGTCCGTAAGTTGCAGCTTCGCAACTCGGACCCAAGCTACCTCTGGCACTTGTGCTGCTGCCAGGTCGTCCTCGATACTCTGAGCCTATTCCTCCGCTTCTAGAGGGCTCTCTTTTCCTGCGAACTGCTTAGGGTATAAGGCCCTGAATTGCTTCACCCCATGTGCTTCTGTCTCTGGTCGGTTCATCAGGATAACAGTCTGCTGCTGCTGTCCTTCCAGGAGGCTACGGATTGCCTCAAGCAGAACCGTCTGCTCGTTGATCGGAGCAGCGACGACAGGTGTGAGTGGTAGTGGTGGGGGAGTGTTGTTGACATTCGTGCTGGTGTTGTTTGGAGAATCCATAACCTTAGAAGAAAGATTTGGGTTAGGATAGATTCAAAACATATGGAATTGGAAAAGTCAAGGAATATGAATTATAAAGAATGTTTTCAGTGCTGGTTCTTGTGTTATATTGCTTAGGTTGTTCACGCAGGGCTGAACTGCATGATAGGGTTCTATACAGGTCTGACCTGCATGGGCCACCAACAAAACCTGTCATGCCCCGCAACCCGGTGTACGGTGAAGGGGACGTGACTGGCCGCTACGTATTTACTCAGAAGTAAACACGCTAAGCGTATCTAAGCAATATAAGTAAAATGCACAAGAGACAAAGACAATAGATATAATTGAACATCAACTTTATTTATTAAACATTCTTTTGAAAATACATCTGAAAAATAAATACATGGAATGGAAAGCAATGCCTAAACAATGGCATACCAGAAATGGAAAATACAGAATGTAAATGTGTACAAGGAATCTAAAGCTCTGGGTCGAAAGCTAGCTGGTCCAAATCCTCGCTGGTGGGCTCGATCTCCTGAAGGTCCGATCCACCTGACAACATTCCAAAGAAGAAAGAGAAGGAATGTCGTCAGTGAACAATCGCTCGGCAAGTCCCAAAGATAAGGGAGAAGTAGAATAGACAGAGAGAGAATGTAGCTTTTAAAGTTGTATTATATTGTTAACGCTGTTGTTTGTAGCTTGGTACAGAAGAGGCCAGTGTATACGAGAGGAGTCTCACTAGACCAGAGACTACGGTATATAGAGTACAAGGCTCCGTGATAATACCCGGAACAACGGCGATTAAATTCAGGTTAGGTGTCTTATGGTTGCAGTCTCGTGCCACTTCTAACACCTTCCGTACCAATCTACCCCTTAAACCCCGTGATGTCTTGATTGTATTGTTTGTATTGTATTATAAATTGTATTGTCTTGTATTATAGATTGTAGAGATGGATGACTTACCGAAACCATGATATCAGTAAATGGATGTAACTGGAGAATCATGTAGACGGATGTATATCCATAGTTCGGTTCGGTCAAGTTGTATAGATTGATATATTGAACAGATTGAATATATGAATTCATATTGAATTGTTATATATACTTGAATCTCATTCAAGTCAGATTGAATATATTGAGACTCGGTCTGAGTCAGACAATTAGAAAAGAAATTGAATCCTGAATTAGGTTTTAGTGTTATCGGTAACCGCTGCACATGGACGGCAGGATTTGTGTCTTTTTCAAAGACGATTACCGTGTTGATAACACCGTTTGTTAAGTTGTCTACCTTAAATAGGCAAGCACCCATATCTCCGGTTCTCTGAGGCTCAGGAGACTGGTCCCGCTTAAACCTATGTTTACTACGGTCTTTATTGTAATTTAGTATAACTTGAGGGGGTTTTATGTAAAATAATTTTGTTATATTTTTAAAATACACCTCAAGTATTTTATTATCGTCTTTAGAGTTTTCATAGATATTTCTTTTATTCGATGAGAAATTTCTAGTGAATATGACCTAGTTTTTAAAGTATAAGGTATTTATTTGAAATATTGGAATTGTATGGTATTTTCTTGTAAATGAAATATTTTTCTTGAATTTTGGAAATGTGGAATATTATAAATAGTAAAAATAGATATTTTGATATTAATTACATATATATTTATTTATAAAAATATAAGTTTTATTTATAATAGAAATCACATTTTCTAAAGAAAATTGTATTAAAATCTTTTGAGATCGTATGCTCCTTGCAGAGGTCTGCATCTCACTCTACTAAGCCCTACGATGTGTGATAATCCGCACCATACCGAACGGGTTCCCCAAAATGGGTTGTAGAGGCGCAATTGCAAAAATTTGTTAAATACACTTCTTTTAGAAAAATGTTTTATAAGTTGAAGGTAGTTATATGTAATGTCGTATTTTCCCAAATCTATATTCCCAAATTCTATCGTGCTATGATACATATGAGTTTTGTGAGGAGGTAGGTCATTACCTCGTGAACTATCTAAAGGTATAGTAAGGGGTAATGATGTTTTATGTCGAAACTAAATTATATGGTATTTTTCTGTAAAAGTGCTATAAAAATTGAAATATAAATTCTTTTGATATGACGTCAATATGTTTTGTTAATATTTAATGATCATGATGTGAGAGTTTGGTATTATTGTGTTTAAGAAAAATGTGATTTTTAAGGAAAAACCGAATCGGAAGTCAGATTAACTCCACTTCCGTCGGGTTTTAGAATTCTAAGTTTTTAGAATAGTAAAAAGAAGGGGGAGATGGGACTTAGTGGATTGTAGTGGAGAGGAGAGGAAAAGGTAAAGTAGGAGGGTCCGGTGCGTCGTTTCGTCGCCGGAATCTTCTCGAATCGTCGTCGGAAGTCCGCCGGAGCTTCGCCCTTCACTAACTCCACTTGCACACAAAATGTCTAGGGAATTTTCTTTAGAGTTTGGACAGAGATTTGGAAGTGAGGAGAAGTGAGTTTAGGTGTGGTATTTATAGGAAAAATTAGGGTTTAAGGTATATGAAAGGGTGTGATAAAATTGTATTTAATTTTGCATTTAAAAAATTAAAAATGGCGTTTTAAATTCTCTGTTTAATTTCAGAGATTTTAAATAGTGCAGGAAGGGTGGAATAGGCCAAAGGTCTCTGAAAGTTGAAGAAAAAATGGGGTTGGGCTGAGTTAACCCGGCGCCGCCGGCCGAGTTGCCCGTTCCGTCGGCCCGAGTTGACCGAGTTGGGCCGAGTCAGGCTGCCACATGTCCCCTTATACTGTGTCTTAACTCATGGACCCATTTGTTTTGTGTGTGACTCTTGGTTTTTACGAGTTATACACGAGTAGACTATTGGGCTTCTAAAAACATTAAAGGAAAACTAATTAAAAAATAATATGATTGATGGGATTTGAACTCTGGTGCTTTGTAACAGCAGTGCAAGGCTTTACCAGTGAGTGACAAGCCCATTTCTTGCTGTTAAAAAGCAAATCAAATTTATAATTTGTGCTCAGATTCAAATACCGCTTTCTGTATTTTTGAAAAAATTTGTACAGAAAGTTTAGGGATGTTACAGGTTAACTTTAGAACTAAAAACGGCACGCGAACCGCGTGCGAATCAGCAGCCCTGGCCCTGAGGGGCGAGCCCGATACTGAAAACGTAGATGATGAAGAAGAAGAATTCTCTCGGCTATCTGAAGCCAAAAAGGAGGAAGACCCGCTGGACTCGGCCCTAGAAACTGGAGTCTCATCGCCCGACTCTACCCCTACTACATCCACAGATACTTCGGAGGAATACATCTAACCTGATTCAAGGAAAGGGTTTTGCCGAGGAAAATTCAGCGGAAGATCCGACCTAAGCAGAGGTGCGCCGGGCAATTTTCAAACGACGAGAGACAACTAAGGCAAAGTGTCGGTCCTGGGATGATCCCCTCCTATTTATACACTCCAAAGAGGACATCCTACGGTCCAAATTGATTCCCGCCAAAATGAAGCGTCGTCCCTAGCGGCCGTCGAGGCTCCACATGGCCATCGGCCATTGGAAACATCTTATTGTGGTAAGAGTCAAAGACAGTCTCTTGCGCTCCAGCAACCAATGTTGGGCACGTGGCGCGTAGCCTAACTGACAATCAAGCAAAACAATGTCCCCTCTTTTAAAGAGCAATTATTTCACCGATCCGCTGATATCACCAAAGATATGCGCGGTAACCGAGACGTTCCGTGACCCTCCATGTGGGCCTAGTCATCTGAGAGGAGTAGGTGCCAAATGTCCCGCCGTCGTCAGACAGCCCGGAAATCCTAAGCCGAACCGTTAAAAACCTGGCTTACCACTCTCGGCCCTGACCCACAAATAGGTCAGAACGAGAGTGGGGGGCCAGTGATAAGGCTCATAAATGGGAATTCCTTAGGTTACGACACATAGCAGATGACGTGTTGGCCCTGCAAGCCCACTAGGCTTCTGGTGGCTGCGGAGGTAGAATCAGTGTGGTGCCTTGGGGACTTTTCTTGGGGTCTCATCCCTGGGCTTACACCCCCACTTCTCGCCCCCGAGCCATCCAGCAGTTGAACTTACACCCCCTTTGCTCGTCTCCGAGTTATTGGAGGGACGAGCTTTCTCGGCCTCCTGGCTCGTTTCCGAGCCTTTCATCAAGTTGAGCTTCCTCGGCTTCCCCAATCAATCGAGAGCGCGGAGCCCAAGCGCCCCCACAACGGCTCCGTGTATCTCGCCAAAACGAGATATCTACCGTCCTGCGATCCGCTTCCCACGTTGGCGCATCCCACCATTAATGAACGGATCCCGCCATCAACGCGGGCATAATACAGGGGCGTAACTAACGGCGAGGATCTCACGCTGGCTCGTCTCACGCTGGCTCGCCCTATGTGACCGCTATATAAAACCCTCTTTTAGACGACTCAGGTAATTCGAACTCATTCTAATACGCCGCTATACTGCTCTTATTCCACGGTACTAACTTGATCGTCGGAGGATACTATGGTGGTCACCCATACCGGGACTTCCCTTCCAGGTAGCTCAGCGTCGACATCAACCCATTGAGATCCACACATTCAACCCTCACACCAAATCTCAACCACCCACAACCAGATCGACGGAGGATAACATACGAGAGAGATCACGACCTCCATCAATTGGACAACCCCTCTGCAGATCGAACCTCTCATGGCTGAAACAAGCATCCACATCGTTATAACCCTTTCTCGTCATCAAACCGAATCCATAATGCAGATCAAAACCTCCACCTCATAACTTGTGATATTTCATGCCATATTCGTACCCACGGCGCATTTGTTGGTTATCCAAAAAGAGAGGTTCTGTTAGTTTACACAAGAGTGGATTGCCATTAAATCAGCTAACTAATTTGGCCTATTAATGAACACACAAAACATTGAAAATGCAATTCTAAATCTTATTTATATGGCAAAAATCATGCAAGCAAATGATGTGGGTTAAGAACCATTCAACGCAAAAGCCTAAATTGTTAGTTTGTAGAATAACAATATATATCAAGACAATATATATAATATTTAATACACCTGCTCACCTGAGCCTTTGAAATTTGGGCCACGTGGACCGTGAAAAGGGTGATTCAAAATCTTATTTATATTAAAGTATTATACTATCTCGATATATATTGTTATCTCACAACCTAGCGGCTTAAGGTTTTGGGGTAAAGCGGTCCTTTATATGGTATCAGAGCTATGATCTTGATCAAAAAAGAAAAAGTAAAACACCTTCGATCTCTATCTGATTAAGCTAGATCTCTTTACTTGTTTGTCTTCTATTGGTCTTTAGCCGTCTCCTATGGTTGTTTTCCAATCATCTCCTACGTCGAGTTCTCTAGTCGTCTTCTCTCTATTAGATGTCATTCCACGGCTGCAAGTTTCGGCGTCTCACTCCAATGATGGCTCCGGCATAAACTATTTAGAGAGATGCTCATGATCTCTCTCTCCAACGACAACTCCGACGTAAACTATTCAGAGAGATGCTCATGATGTCTCTCTCCAACGACAACCAAACGTCTCTCTTCACAAAGAAGTATTAGAGGTCTCTCCAGCAACAAGCTTTGGAACGATCAACAATAACCTCTTCAGTCTTTCTTTTCAAACCCTCGGTCTTTGATAACCGTGAGTTTGCGGGAGGATGTTAAAGATGGAAAAATCACGCCGATTCTATTTCCTCATTACGGCTAATTATATGCCTCATTCATCGATCTATTACCTTATTTTGTAAGCCAAATTAATAATAATTTATATCGTGTTCCATACATTTTCTTCTTATATCCTGTAGTTTTATAAATAGAGCATCATCATATTAATAAAATTATCAGGTCATCATTATTTTACAATATGCCATTCATTTCATCATGTAATTATGTGAAACTATCAGTTTTGGAATCAATTACGATGATAACAAATGATATTAGCAAATAGCAATATAGCATGGACACACAGTTGAAGATAAAGGACTAATTGATTAAGGACACTTAACAAATCCTATTAACTACCCTATAATAGAAATGTAAAAATTGGGTTTGACACCATTGAGAAGGAAAAAACCATATCAATATATATTGAAGTTACTTTTATGGAAGACTTTAGTATTTACTTTAGCAAAGATAGAACTAGTTTTGAGAAGAGCGAAACAGTAAAATAATATAAGAAATATTTAGCTCAGGAATGTTTATAAGTGAAAAAACACATCATTATTATCGACAAACATATATAACTTCTTTTAACTGATCTTGATTAACAGTTAGAGATATGATCCAAACATCGATCTGTAATCGTGTGGACAATTTAAAAGGGAGAAAAATGAAAATGATTAATCTAACGGCAATTATATATATATATATATATATATATATATATAAATATATGTGTGTAACTATAACAATAACATAGCCCGGTCCCACAAAAATAATCCATCCATTGAAATTTAATTCAATACCTTTTCTTCTCATTTCTTCACAAAACTATGAATGACAAAAAACAGTTTTTCTTTTTTCCCCCTGTAAAAATAACCAAAATAGATTACAAATTTGTAAAAATACTAAAATAATAAAACATGAGAATATTTCTTACCAAACCGTCATAAAAATAGTGCTCATGTATAAGAGGAAGTTTTCTGCGAAAGTAAAATCCAAAAATTCTAAGTGCATCATCTACCAGGCTTGTTTGACCCCCAATTTGATTAGATGCCAAATGTTTGCATGCATCTTCGTATTTCTCCACACGCCCCTTCGGAGGTCAAAGTTTTCATATAACTATATATGTCTACATGCTCTAAATTGTTACAGGGTTGTGCAAACTTCAACTCAAATTAAGGAGGGGCTGAAGCTAAATATGCACAGATACGTCCAAAAAATTGCTTGATCTGGCTTCTTCGCACAACTTTCTATATAGTAAATAAAATATGAAGTAGGAAAAGTAAGCAAGAAGTTATATATGGGAGACTTTATATAAATAACCAGCCACAACTACCACATTTGATTACTCAATAATTTTCTCCAACTTGAGCACCTAACCCTTATATTTCGGGACCAAGCTCACAAAATTTTAATATATATATAGAATAAGACTTGAGTAAGTGTATGCATTCACTCCAACTAGATTACCAAGTTTAATGCAATCTAATTATGTGAGCTTGACTTTTTTTATTGAAACTTATATATCACATTGCATGAGTTTTTCCTTTGAGGACTTCAAAAGTCACAAAATTTAAGCATATGTATAGTATAAGACCTGAGCAAGTACATTCATTCAAGCTAGCTAGATTAGGACGTTCAGAGTTAAATAATACAAATCAAGTTTTATTAAAACGCCCGAAAACCCTTTGTACTGAACCCAGAGTTTTTGTCCAATGGTACTTTAAAGTTCAAACTAATCCGCATTTTATATGTTGGTCTTTCTAATATCATTTTTATGTCCCTATGAGACCTAGCTTAATTAATTATTAGGCCAGGATTGCTTACAAAAAGGAGTAATGGAGAAAAATCAAGACCACTAAGTCTTAGTATGTATTAGAAAAAGACCTGAGCCAAGTGTATATTCATTTCAGTCATGTTAGGATCGTCAAAAAAACTTTATTTCAGGCCAAGTTTTATATTTTGTGGACCAAGCTCACAAAATTTTAGTTTATATTTAGAGTAAAACCTAAGCAAGCATGCATACGCGTTCCTAGACCAAAAGAAATTAATTAATGTAAACATAATTAGTTTCATGGTTTTGATTTTCCTGGAAACTCATATATTCACATTGCTCGAGTATTTCCTCTGAGGACTTTATAGGCTCTAAAGTTTTTATATATAAGGAGAGCAAAGGGTGTATATTGTTTATAAACATTCATATATAACTAAGAGCTAGGTAGTTATATACATACAAGGTTACGACAAGGGGGGAAAAAAGAAGCAAAAACAAAGTAAAAACACAACAATGTCACTCTGCAATTGTTTACCCTTTTGGCAAAATGAGGTTCCAAGCATAATTTCTCAAATATGGAGGTGTATTTTGCAAAATGAGGCTTCAAGCTCTAATAATGACGTTGGAAGTGGAAGTGGTAGACCAATAACAAGGTCGAGCTTCCCTTTAGATTTTGCTTTTGGGGCTGCCTCTTCAGCCTATCAGGTCTCTCTCCCTCTCCACTCGCTATTCCGACTCTCTTTATATCTTTTACAGCCGTAAATAAAACTCTTGACATGTGACCGATAAAAATCGTAGTATTTATCTAGAAAGCGTTGGATAGTTATGGTGCTTTTTTTATGGACAAAATCCATGGTATTTATTTGAAAATAGCTAAAGTTAATCATATTTTAATGAAAATCTAATAATTTTTATGTATGGAACATTGAAAGTTCATGGTTAGTTAGGGAAAACCTATTATGATTTTGAATTGATGCCATGCTTGTAATTATCGAAATCTTTTGAACTAATGGTACATTTGTAAATAGTGAGAAGCTGAAATGATGGTAGAATGGTAAATAATGAAAACTTGGCAAAACTTTCCCATGAACTGCCTAAAATACCCCATCAAAGCATTAGAATTTATATAAAAAAAAAAACTTGTTCTTTCGCAAACAAATTTGAAGAAATATTCTATTATTAGCGGCGATGCCAAATTTTCATTTATCATGGTGCGTTAAATATTAGTATGATGATGATCAGCTTTATTAGAAAGATTCTCTCTTAATTATGAAAACATCAAATTAGAAATAAAAAATGTTAAGCAACTCTTTTGGGGCCTCAATGATCTGGAGGACGCTTGATATCGCAGCTCTTTATTTTTCCCAATTACAATTCCAATTGCCAAATCTTTGCCCAAAACCCCAAAATGTTTTGCATCCTCCGTCGAAACCCCAGATCGATCTTTGCCCAAGCACTAAAAGGTGAGATCAACTTTTCTTCATATTTCTTTTAAATTGGCCGAGGATATGGGTGTTGTTGGTAGAGTAGTTTTTGATGTTGGGTTGTTTTAGTATCTTTGTATGTTTAACTGCGGTATGACGTTTATTCTTTTGATTTAAAACATTTGATTTCGCTCCTAGTGCATAATATGTTTGGGGTTGTGAAAAGCAACAATGAAAATATCAATTCCAAGAGGTTGAAATCGGGCAAAAAGCGTAGGGAATGAGACATGAGAACACCTGATCTTGATGCATTGAGAACAAAATATGTTTTTCTGGTGTGCACATTGCATTGCATACATGATTTGGTATACAAGTACAGCATACAATTTTCTATCACTGTGGGTATATGAATAACATATTTTATTTATTTATATATTTATTTGGTTGTGTGTGGCTTTAGGTAGAAGGAGCATGTGATAAAGGAGGAAGAGAGAAAAGCATATGGGATAATTTTACTCATAACCAACCAGGTATTCTTCCTAAATGACTTTGAATTTGTGTAGCTCTTAACTCTTTAATGATTTTTTTTTATCATGTGAATAATTATTCTCTGGAAATTATTATTTTGGTTTCCGACTTAAACTTATAATTCCATAACCAAAATTGGAGTATGTTATTACATTATCTATCATCCAAGCTAAAAGGCTGACCGCCTTGCTGGAGTTAGGCGGCAAGTATATTAAACTGGATATAAAATATTTCATATATTTCATCTCAATATTTTTTGAAAATCTTCCCTAAAGAACGGGGTAGGCTATACGAAGCAAAGCAGGTTGCTGAAAGACTAGACAAAGATTTACGAACGGGGATTGAACCTGCGACCTCTCAGCATCCGTTCGTAAATCTTTGTCTGGTCATCAGAGTACTTCAATTAATTTGTTTTGCTAATGCATTAAAAAAATATTCATGGTTTAGTGTTAGGGGTTTAATTAAATCAATAGGTAGAGAAGCTCGCAACGAACTAATCCTAGGTGAACGCAAGACGTATGTCCGTATGTTCAACTTTTAACAAATAACTTTTATCCCTTTTTCTTTTATTTTTCATGATTTTTCTTGTTTAGACTAATAACTAAATGAATCTAGCACTGCCAAAATGCATGACCCAGAACTTGAATACTATAATTGGTGAGAAAAAGAAAAGTTTGTTCTCTGTATCCAATTAAACAAGCTCTAAGCATACATAAACAACTCTCAATGTTTACTTATACTCAAATGTATTGTAATTTACATGACCTAAAAATTATCTAATGACAGGCAAAATCAAAGACATGAGTACCGGTGATGAAGCAACTGATTCATATCACAGATACAAAGTAAGTATTATATTAGAGACAACAAGATAATGACCTTGAGTTTTGCTTTTAAATGATATCTGAATATTGTATAGGATTAAGCTATGTAGTTTGTGATTTTATAATGTGGCATATGAATCATAAATGTCGGCTCGGATATATGCTATAAATCGCAGGAAGATATAAAGCTCATGAAGGACTTGGGAATTAATTCTTACCGGTTCTCCATCTCTTGGTCAAGGATTTTGCCAGGTATACCTTCTATGCAATATATTTATATTTTAGATATAGTTGATTGCAAATGTCTGATGATAATATTGGATATGGTTTCTTCCATTCATTTGTCAGTAGATTTGGTGAAAAACTTTGCCATATCCTAAGGAAAATAGGAAAAATGTGAATGTAATACCTTGTAGGTACTTTATGAGGATAAAATGAGTTGATAAGGAAGTGTTCACTGATTTGGTCTCTCATCATCACATAAGAGTTCTTTATATTGCTTATCAGCTTCTTTTTGGATTTGAAAGTTCCTCCTCAAAGTGGTAATGGATCGTGGAAAGTTTCAAGATTAAACTTGATATTTGCACAAGAAAAGAATTGAAGAACAAAAATGGCTTACAATTATTTACTAGCTAATTACTCTTTGGAACTCTTAAATTTTTCTGCTTCGTGAATGGAGGGTACATCTTGAACAAGGCTCAGAACTTTCTTAACGTGCTAGTCTTTGGATACGATAAGGCAGCTGTGTTTTGGTGAGATTTGGGATTAGGATCTAAGAGTTATTCCACCATCGCTGTATTCCTCACAGTTTCTGATATAGTGAATTTTTCTCTCCTTTGCCAGAGGACATAGGTCGATTTGGTTGAACCTTGTAAAATTTGAATGTTTTTGTTTTAATCTTCTTGTCGGCGATTTTGTTTGAGATGATTGGACGATGAGCCTTACATTGTGTGTGAGGACATGGATCATCTTGTGGTTTGGATTGTATCGTAGCATACATTCATATTCGTCTTTGAGGTTTTCTTTTTTAAGCACCGGGCATGCCCTTTAGATTGAGGACGGTTTTGATCTCCAAGCAATAGGGAGTAGCTCACTTTCCATGCAGTTTCAATCCTTCCATCTATATGGAAAAACACCTTTGGGTTATAAATGAGTTAAATAATCCTTTGAAGCTTATTATATCATTTAATTCTATATACAAATTGTTCATAACTATAAATATGAAAATCTTGGATTTTTTTTATAATCCCATTGTTTATATTTTGCTTGCAGGTGGCAGGAGAAAAGATGGAGTAAATCGAGACGGAATAAGTTTCTACAGCAGTATCATTGATGACCTAATAGAAAACGGTATTCACTTGAAGATTTGCTAGCACATGTAATCTCATATCTTCGGTATTTATTTATTTTTGTATTAGGCATTACACCCTATGTGACAATTTTCCACTGGGATTTGCCACAAGCTCTAGAAGATAAATACGGAGGGTTCCTAAACCGTAGGATTGTGTAAGTACCCGCTTAACCTTGAGCATTTCATTTACTGCATTATGGAAGTTACAAGTTATATATTTGACCCTCATTAATGATTGTTCTAATATTCCTTCTTCCAAAATTATTGTTTTTTAACGAAAATATCTTATGTGGACCACGTGCACAATAATTAAAATAAAGGGTTAAATTATAATGCAATCATTTAGCTTCATCAGCTGTTTAAATTTTCAAAATCTAGCTGTTGAATTTTTCATCTAATTTTAAAGTAACTGACATAATTATTGGAGGCTTAAACAATGAGATGCCGTGAAATATAAACCAAAATACTAAATGGTGATGATGCATATGGCACCCACATTAGTAGAACATGTTATGCAACTTTATGATAGTATATAAAAGTATATTACCTATCTTCTTCATACATCAGTAATTATAATTCAATAGCATATAATAAAAGGTATAATTTTACCTCTTAATTCTTATTACAACAGTTTTATGTAAGTAGTTTCATAACAGGCTTACTAGTTAGTAATTTAATTTTTTTATTAAAAAAATAAAAATCAACTACACATGTGCCTCATTTATTCTAACCAACAAACATAACAGATCTATTATAGAAGGTTATAAACATTGAAAGTTTTTGTCATGCATGCACACACGAACATCACACACATATTATTGTTATCTTCCTCATTGATTCTATGAATTGAACGAGTTGTCAATTTTCATTGTTGTGCAGGGATGATTTCAAGGATTTTGCGGAAATTTGTTTTATAGAATTTGGAGATAGGGTAAAACATTGGATAACATTGAATGAGCCATGGACCTATAGTTGCATGGGTTATTCCCTTGGAGAGCATGCACCTGGGCATTCTAGTAAAACGTATGGAAGCTCTGTTGGTGACTCTCTTACGGAACCATATATTGTTACTCACAACCTTATACTCGCACATGCAACGGTTGCTAGACTTTATAAAGACCACTTTCAGGTGCGTTAGCAAAACATTATCAACTACGATGCCAATTATACAAAGGCGTGGTGTTGATTACATCGATAATTTCCTGTCATACTAAACCAGAGTCAAAAAATTAAATCATCATAAAAATATGTACAAAAAGTGCGAAATGCCGTGCATAAGCTATCATTATATTATATACTAGATAGCATTTCAGTATCCTTAGTATAGAATGTGCTAATAATAACACATTTACATACCAAATAATATTACATTTATTTAGAAGGAAAATAAATGACAAAATTAGCATCCATTGCTAAGATGTGTTGCATGAACATGTTTGGATACCTTAAAGATTTACGAATGTGCAATGTATGATAGAGAACAAATCGGACCATAGCACTATACGCGCGCGCGCGCACATATACATATATATAATGCAAATGACATTGGTTAGATCCACCTTCTACATTTTTTGAAAAACAAAGAAAAAAGGAGAAATTTTTTCAAATCTTAGAGCCTCCGCATCATCAAAGAAAAAGAAAAAAAATAATTAAATTTCTCCATTTTTTGAAAAACAAAGAAAAAAGGGACTTTCTAGAACTTGAGACAAAAAAGAACTTTCTAGAAATTAGTTTGAAATCCAAATTCAATTTACATTATACTCAAATTTAAGATAAAAAGAACTTTCTAGAAATTATTTAAATCTTATCATTTTTCAAATTCTATTTTCATTTACTTATAAGTACCTTCTTTTACTTAAATATGGTAAATAATATATTATAATATCTTCTAGAATACTCTTGATTTAAGTTACTAAAATGACTATTTTATTCACTTATTAACATTCAAAATAATTTTAAATTAAAAGCCCTCCATTTTATATTTATCCATGGACACAAGATTTTTTTTTTTTTTGGACTTTATATAGGATAAAGCGACAAAACGTGCATCACATGTGCAAAATGCTAGTATATATAGTACGGATCCGTTAGGGCGGGTTCACGTTTTTAAAAACACGAACATGAATGAGGGCCGTTGGATTTTGTGTTTTTAATCAACGGTTAAAATTAATTCAGTTTAATAAATCGTTAATAAATAGAAGTTAAATATTCTACTCCTTAATTTTAGAAAACAAATCAAGAGAAACATCAAATCCTTTAGTATTACCAACACAATATTTGGAGGTTTCGAGGAGTAGAATATTTACCTTCTATTTATTAATAATTTATTAAGTTGAATTAATTTTAACCATTAATTAAAAACACCAGATCCAACGGCCCTTATTTAGGTTCGTGTTTTTAAAAATGCAAACCCGCCTTAACGGATCCGTACTCTCTCTCTCTCTCTCTCTCTATATATATATATATATATATATATATATATATATATATATATCTTGGAATTTTCAAGCTCAATTTTGTCTTTATGCGAAAAAATGTAGGAAAATCCTTCACTTTTTAGGCATGTAACGGAAAATTACGTGGAGGACCCTCATTTCTATAGTTTTGTTGCTGTTGTAAATTTCATAAATAAACTCCAATAACATACTTTAATTTCGTCATGCAAAATTTTTAGTTTACGACAGCCATCTTACTGTAGCTATATTTGAAAACCGTTACTTAATGCACTGTTCATTTTGCTTTCAAATTTACAGATGGAAATTTAGTTTTTCATGCTTTTTTAGACAACTAGCGGATAATTATTGGAAGACTCTCATTTTCAAAATTTTGTCATGGTTGCAAATTTTCGTAAAAAAACTCTAATAATACATTTTAATCGTGGAAAATTACATATTAATTTCGTCATGGAAAATTACATTTTAACTACATCATAGAAAATTTTTAATATGCAGCAACCATCTTGCTGCGGCTGTATTGAGAAATTGTCGCTTAATGCAGTGTTCATTTTGCTTTCAAATGTACAGATGGAAACTTTGGTTTTTCATACTCTTTTTGGCATCTGATGAATAATTTTATGGATGGCCCTCATTTTCAAATTTTAGTCCTGGTTGCAAATTTTCGTAAATAAACTCCAATAATATATTTTAACTTCGTCATGAAATTTTTTTAATCCGCGACAACCATCTTAATGTAGCTATATTGGGAAATCGTTGCTTAATGTGCTATTCATTTTACTTTCAAATATACAGATTCCGTGCTCTTTTTTAACATCTAGTGGAAAATCATATGGAAGACCATCATTTTCAAAACACCTTCACGGTTGCAGAATTTCGTAAACAAAATCCAATAATACATTTTAACTTCCTCGTGAAAATTTTTTAACTTGCGACAACCGTCTTACTACAGCCATATTGGGAAATTGTCACTTGATGCATTGTTCATTTTGTTTTAGTTTACGGATGGAAACTTAGTTGCTCCTGCGCTTGCACAGGGTTCTTTCTAGTTATGCTAAGAAAGTGAAAATGAAAACCCTTATTCCCTATGTTTTTGTCCTATTCATTGAAAATATTTACCTTTTGAAAGTATTTGGAGCATCTAACATTAAAGTATATTCTCGTATGTCGACTGATACAGTCTGACCAAGGAGGAGAAGTAGGGATTACACTTGTCAGCCTCTGGCATACGGCATACTCAGAATCATTTGAAGATAAGGAAGCAGCTGAACGAGCTATGGACTTTATGCTTGGATGGTTAGTTACAATAACTAATTCATACTAGGACCATAATTCAAGAAATGATCTTACATAACATTATATATTAATTCTTTTCTTCGTATATACATCTACATATCTAAATAGTTGTTTCGACCCAGGTACATGGAACCATTAGTGAACGGAGATTATCCTTTCATTATGAGGGCTTTGGTCAGAGATAGGCTTCCATACTTTAGCGAAGAAGAGTCGGAGATGATTAAAGGGTCCTATGATTTCATAGGGCTTAATTATTATAGCGCAAGATATTCACGTGTCATTCCATTTTCCAGGAATTACTTGCCAACAATTAGTTTCAATGATTCTTATGCCGAAGAATTAGGTATGTTCAAGCAGACTATTATTAGAGTTGTCATATATACCTCACTAGTTTTTTTAATCTCTTATATTACCTTCGTATACCATATTACAAATATTGTTAACTCATTTAAAAACTAGAAAGCGTACTATTACAATATGAAAATAAACTAGATGTGATTGAAGAGTGACTATTGCCATAATTCCCTCAGTCAGGAACTTATCAATAATTAAGAGACAGGTGATTCAAAATCAACCGCTGGTTGTAAAACTTTGTTAAATCTTTCATGAATTGCTTCATGGTGGACGCAATTTCTTTCATATACCGGGTACAAAATGAATGGCTGATAATAGAAAGTTTATGTAGATCCATGGTCAAGAACGTTTCAAACTAAGTGGTGTTTGCATCGACAAATTTTAAAATGTATAGATAGTGCTAAGAGATTTTAATCCTCAGTTTGTATATCACCGAACATATATCTTGGAAACATATAAAGTTTTGATTATCCATATGTGGTGGCTGATATTTAGGCAAATCAAAATTATTTTACTTTATTTTTATTTAAATTATTTTATCATTTCTCATGTCTTGTAAACTGAGAAATATCATATTTTCTCATTAATATGCTAGCAAGTTCATTTACAACTAATGTAGAAATATATGAATTTTACATCAAGATTGCTAAAAGCATCTATGAATTTTAGGCTAATATGCAGGAAACCCCACTTAGTTTTGGCCCAAAAGCAAGATTCCCCCAACTTGAAAACATGCAGTTTACCCCATAGATTTAACACTGTTAAGTCTTTTCGTGTATATTTCCTAGAATGCGCCCTCAAACCTTTCTTCTCCAAGTTCTTCCCTCTTTATTCTTTAAAAAATGTTCCTCCCAACTTCTTTTCTTCATTTTTTCTCCAAAAGAGTGACCATGGATTCAAAAGAGTATGGATTTGGAAAAGATAAAGAAAAAGAAAGAGAATATTTGGTCAGTGAATTAGATTTACCAGAGGTGCATTTTTGGCATAAAAAAGTTTTTTATGGATGGAAAAATCAACATCATTAGGATTTTTGGCGGTTTCCTGTTTTTCAGGAAAAAGTGAGGAGTATTTCCTGCGATTTAGCCAATAGTTTGACAGAGAATATAAAATTATGCTATATAAGCTAGCTTCCTGCAAGCAAGATATATATTTAGATGACGCTACATTCATGAAGGATCCTAACTTTTTGAAAAACATCAACACTGTTTATAGCATAACTCCAAGGAAGATGGGAAGATTTTGTGCAATTGTGTTAAATCTATTCTTGCCATAGTTTAACTGTATTTGGGAATGCATTCATTTGATACTTGGAAAGTGTTTGATTGTTTATATAATCGGTCACCTTTTTTTTTTCTTACAGCTCACAAGGATGGCGTTCCAATTGGAGATTTAGTAAGTAAAAACAGCTTATAATATTTAGTTTCAATTACTCAACCTATTGTTTTTACAAATAAAAGTTTCACTCATGCTTATTATGAAGTCTACAATGATAGTTTGCTACTGATTGCAATAACATTTAAGATAATATTAGTATTTTTTTTATAATATGATTTATAATAGTCTCTGATTCCCTTCTGAATTCAACTGATGATTTATTTTTTGTTGGGGGTGGTGGTGGGTGGTTGTTGGTTGGGTGGGGGAGGGGGGTCGGAATGTGTAATTTCATATTATTTCCTTAAATCGATTCTTTGTATCAATCAGTATATCATTCATGTTTTTTTCGCTTCTATCGCAGCAAGGTTCATGGATTTATGTTTACCCTGAAGGAATAAAGAACTTGCTATTGTACACAAAGGAGAGATACAATGATCCTAAAATCTATATTACGGAGAACGGTCAGTACTCAAATTCGACACATGATCGCATGATTGAATACAAACACATAAGGAATGAAAATAGGGAACATGGTCCCTTTACTTCATCGAAAGCACTCAACTTTTAGAATCCCAAAGAAATTCAATTTGTACATTTCCAAAAGCTGTTTATGATAATTATGCCAGCTAAGGTCCCTGAACAGAGGTAGTTGAAAAATAGGTTTATCAATCAATTAATCCAAAAGCGAGGCATTGCTATTGAAATTATTGGATCCATATATATTTAGCAATTTATAATTGAATTATTGGAATAACACATAACATATACCTGTGTTCTTGAAACAAGACTAAACGGACCACTTTTATTTTTCAATTTTGTTGCTCGAAATCTTGTCATATGTAAATTGCTTTTTTCCCCCTTTCTTTTTTGTGTGTAGGAACTGCTGAGCTGGATGATCCTAAATTGTCATTGGATCAAGCTCGCAATGACCAACATCGTATTGAGTATCTCTCCCTTCATCTTGAGCAAGTTCGAGCTGCAATAGAGTATGATTTCTATTTAACAAATGATTATTATTTATATAAGGCTTAAATCTGAAAAACTACCAAAAACTTTACCCTTGTGGCAACAAACTACCAAATACTTTTTAAATGTATGAGAAACTACCGCAAAATTTCGAAAAACTACAACGATTAAGATGCCATGTCAGCAAAAATTACAAGGAACTACCACAAAACTTTCGATGCATGGTAGTTTCTTGTAATTTTAAGAGTTTGTGGTAGTTTGTTGCCATATGAGTAAAGGTTTTTTTTTTTTTATATAGTTTTATGGGATTTAAGCCTTTATATAATTAGAACCCGTTATGTATAAATAATTTCTATACCGAATAATTATATTATAGCTAGTATGATTTTCAAAATCGCATTCCAAAACCTTCCTATAGATGACCCTTCTAATCTTTTACCATTTTATACTTGGCTTTTACATCTTTTAACCTACTTTGAACTATCCTATGTGGTTACATTAAACGGAAATTTCAACCATATTCTACTATTATCGTTTAATAGCGCATAGGAAATTTCAACCATATTCTACTATAAATCAGCAAGTCTTAATGAGTTGTTTGCAATGCACAGTAGTAAGTTCCTCAATGATTGTACTATTGCTGTATTTCTAAAAGAAACCTCACTATGTCGAATCGATCTCGAACTGCCACATGGTTGCAAGTTTTCTTGTCACATCTTCATCGCCGAGAAATCTATCCTCATCTTATGCGGTGTTAATTATATTGGAATTGCACGTGACAAAATTATATTATGAGTTTCAATTAATAATGGACGAAGATTGTAGAACAATCCTTCTATATGGTTAAACTTAATAACTAGGCTTGTCTTGATGATCATAATTAAAATTATGAACCATTGATTCAAAGTGATCAAGTTCTACAAAGCCAGGGAACTATAATACAACTAGATATATGAAAGCCAATCTTCTTACCATATATGTCTATTTATTTGTTTGCAGGGAGGGCGCTAATGTGAAAGGATACTTTGCATGGTCATTAACGGATAATTTTGAATGGGAGAAAGGTTACAGTGAACGCTTTGGACTTGTTTATATCGACTTTGAACGAGACCTTAAGCGATGGCCAAAAGCATCTTTCCATTGGTATTCTAGATTTCTTGCATCATAAACGTGCCGTTTTTTGGCTCAAGTTGTGTGTTGGTCTTGTCGACGTATGGTTCTTTAACAGTAGATTGGTTGAGTAGGGGTCGTAAATGAAAACTAATTGGTTTTCACAACAGCCGAGATTCTTTAACTGTGATTCTCTTGTAAGGGGAGGAACTTTTTTTTTGTTTTTGCTGTGAATCAGTGCATTAAATGAGTTTTCTCATTGGAACTTTGCAACATGAGAACAATACCTTTTTGCTGCTTTAGGACAGTCCAACTGTACGCAACTGTTTTTGTTCTTAAATTTGATAAATAAATATTTTGGTGGCTGTTAAATTTTCACTTGTTCTACCAAGTGGATGTGCAGTTATATTGCATTAGCGACGGAATATATACTTTTTGACATGAAAATAGCGGAGATATTATCAGTTTACTCAGGCTATTTCTTTTCTGAAGAAAGATTTATAACACTTACCAAGCTATAAAGGCCGACATGCCAAATATTGACGATTTTTAAACTCGAAAAAAAATCTAAATTTACCATTTTGCCTGATTTTCCAAAGCTTGACCACTTCAATAAAAAATAATAATATAAATCACCATTTTTACTGATTCCGAAAACTATATATTGATAATTTAGTGAAATCTGTGATTTCATGGATTTCAGTAATTTGGAGGATTCATAATTTATAAATTTTGACAAATTTCTATATGACATTCGAAAAGATCAATGATTTTGTTATTTCATGAAGGCATAGCATGGATATGTTGATAATTTCATGAATTAAATATCGATTTTCATGGATAATATCATTTGAAGAGCCGATGATTTTGTGAAAAGAAAATTCGACAAAGTTTAGCAATTTTATGGGCTACGTAATTCTATATATATATTGATGATTTTCAAAATTAAAAATAGTATTATTTTAAATTCCTTAGGCTATGACATATAAATATTGATTATTTTGTGAGACCTGTGATTTTCGTAGATAATAGAATGCAAAATGTCAATTAGTTTGAGGGCTGGAAAATGTACAATTTTTTCTAAGGGCGTAGCATTTAAAATTTTGACGATTTTTCATAAAAAGTAAAGTTGCAACTTTCATTGTATCCTTAGCTATATATAGGATATAAATATTTCTAATTTTGTGAAACATGTTACTATCGTGAATAATAGAATAAGAAATCCATGATTTTGAGGAACAAAAAGGTACAATTGTAAAATTTTGCTATTGTGTACCAATTGTATACAATAGCATAAGAATTGTCGATAATTTTTACAAAAAATAAGAACAACAAAAAATTACAAGTAATATTGATTTCATCAAGCTATAGATATAGAATATTAATGATTTTGTGATAGAAATGTCAATCAGTTTGAGGAACAAAAATTTTAGATTCTTCTTTAAAAATTTTGATTCTGTAGTTTATAATTAACAGCTAAACCTCATGGGTTTTGAGAAAATACAAAAATTATCAATTTGCAAGATTTTCCTAGGATATAACATGTTCACTATACGTTGACGACTTTTTTGTGAGTATATCAATGATTTTTTTTTTTGAAACTTGTGATTAATTCTTGTCGATATGGCATATAAAACATCCAATATTTTGAAAAACAAAAGCAAAATTTATTTACAAATGTTTATATGCTACAATTTATTGATTTCCTTTCGCTGTTGATGATGCTCAATATTGGCGATCTCCAAGATCAGGACACGCGGTAGGTGACGTGTCCCAGAACTCAGAAGAAATGGCCCACAGGGACCGACCAGGCCACCCTGTACCCGATCTGCAAACACAAGCTGGCCCTCCTCAGGGCCCCCTGCAAATTGGCTTCCTCGGCCCCGTAGCTCATGCCGAGCTGCCACAAGACCTGGACCCCTCGGCCTCCTCGCTTGTCCCGAGCTCCAGGCCGTGGCCGTCTTCCTCGGCCCTCTGACCAAAGTCACCGCTCACAGGCGTAACCGCCGCTCCGCGAATCTCGCCATGCGCAGATTCTACACCAGCAACATCCCACGTTCCATGCCATCAATCCCTATTAATGGGCGATCCGCTTTCTACACGGGCGTGACGTCGGGGCGTAACTGCCGGCGAAATTCTCGCACCTGCCGCTGCGTGCCACTACCGCTATATAAACCCCCATCACAGAGGGGTCAAGTAAGCCATTTTTTTTACTCTTTTAAGCCGTTACTCTGCTCGGATCTCATCACTAACTTGATCGTCGGAAGCTCCTTGGTGGTACCAAACCATCTCGGGACTTCTTTGCAGGTACTTGGCACCGAACTCCTCATTCCACTACTTCCCCCAAAACCCATTGAGACCCACACGCAACAGAAGGCAACCATCTGAGTCCATCGGAAGATCAACGAAAGACAACATTTGACGGAGACCCGAAAAGGACCTCCATCAGCTGTACTATGGTAGCACGGAATATAAGAGCCACTTGAACTTTTATGTGTGAATACAAAATGCTAAATGCAGTTAAGAAACAAAATGCAACACTGTTGGAAAAAAATTCCTAAATGACGCAAATGTCACGTAAATGAGATCTGTTTTCAACGATTGCCTAAAATTAAATAGGGTGGTGATATTGCCAAACCTTATTTGATAAATTTATAGCAAAATCTGTGTATGGACAAAATTAATCCCAACCACATCGGGCTTTAGTTCACACTCCCCTAAATCGCATCTCACCACCCCTCCAACACTTGCGACCTTTCACCCGCCATGTCGTCTTCCTCGACTTCTCCTCCTCCAGCCTCACCGGCCCCATCCTCTTCCACCTCCGCCTCCTCAACCTATCCTCCGCCCTCTCCCTCAACCGGATCCTCTCTCCTTCAACCCGATCCTCCTGTCCCGGTGTTCCTCAACCCTAGCGAATCTGCTAGTCAAGATCGGCGGCGTGTTCAGAGACGAGATCGGTGCCGTCAAGTACCAGCTTCCCGATGAGGACCTCAATGCCTTCATCTCGATCTTGTCTCAGGAGGATCTCGGCAGCATGAAGGAGGAGCTCGATCGTATTGCGGACGAGCCCGTGAGGCTGCGGATCTTCATGATCTCGCTGACGACAACCATCCTGCGATCGACACGAGGCAGTGCTAGATCGACGCCGTGAACGAGATCTGGATCGGGATCAAGAGGAAATGACAGACTAAAAGCTGACGTGGTTTGGGTTGGTTTTATCCATAAACAGGTTTTAGTGGGGATTTATAGAATAAAGGTTTTGCAATATCGCTACCCATTAAATTATATACAAATAGTCTGCCATGTATTCACAATATAATCTCTGATCTAAAACTTCCAATTTGGTGTTGATATAAGATCTTCGGTGGAGAGTAAATCAACTAAACAATTTCGCAAGAATTCCAAATAGTGCTAGATTTAGATTAGGAGAGAAATGCTCAAAATAAATTTCTATATTTCCAAATCATAAAGCAGCTATTAATCAATATATTTGTACATCGACTGATTCCCCTTCTCATTTGACCTCAACTGGAGGTGATTATGCTGCAAGATATTGTTATCACAGCTTGAAGAGAGTGGATTGGCCTCAAATTTGTAAGCTTTATGTGGCCATCACAGCTTGATGTAGATACAGATGGCGTGAACAATGATTTTTTTCTAGTGGCGTGTCGACGGTGATGATTAGGAGATCGGTTGACGAATGCAAAGAACATATGGTGACCATGGAACAATCAATCGATATATACAGGGATCGACTGTACCCGATCTAAATTCGACCGTAGCCAAATATAATACCGTTTCGATCGCAGCCGAACAAATAAATCTCCACAAAGAAACTCAGAGCAAAAATATTTCAATGGCAAAGTTGAATTATTTGAAAAAAGGTTTGGCATCCTACTAGCAAGATTATTACTCTAGCACATTCCACTGATATTGTAGATGGTATTTCTATACCAGTTATCAACCATATACTCTCTACAAGCAATCAAAGTCTTTCAATCTTTACAGAAAATTTAAATAAGCGATATGATCTCATGATTCAGAAGCTTGATAGTATGCCCATATCTACTAAAGAATGGGTCCTAAAAACCTTTACCACAGCACATTTTAATGTTCCAAGTGACTCATTGACCGATTCTGTTGTAGTCTCTGCTAAAGTACTAGTACATAATGAGACTCATCATAAATATTCAGAGCCTTCTATGATGCAAAAAATAGTTGATACTTAGCCCGTGATAATGATCGCTGCTAATAACTTCGATAAGTTCAAACCAGAAGACTTGCACAAATCTTTAATTCAAATCACTCAAGCAGATGTGGTATCTGAACTCGTAAACTCTCAGATAATTCAGACATGCAAAGTTCTTATTCGAATGAGTCGGACTCGGACAGACACCTTATGATCCCTCCTGCATTCAAACTACCTCGTGCTAAAAAGAAGACCCCAAAGAAAAAATTGATTACTTTTGCTGCTTTTAGTAAATATCGTTCTTTATTCAATGGATTCGCTTCTCGTTCAAGAATGCTAAGGAGAAACCGGGTACCGAACACTCTACTTCCTCTACTAAATCTCTTGATGATATTAATGATAATGTCGTTATGAATGTTGCTACTTCTTGGGGCATTATTGTTAAGGATGAAAATACTTTAGAGGAGGGTGAATAAGGTAATTATAATATCCTATGACAAATTTAAAAACTTAATTACTAATTTTTAAGTGATTACTGAGTTTCTGCGGAAATTATTTAAAACAAGTTTTAAACAAGAAACTTAATGCGGCAATCAACACAAATACAGAAAAATAGAAAGAGTAAAGGCAATCGCAAACACAGTGAATTGTTGACTAGGCTTCACCACGCTCATGTGGTTAGTCCCCGCCTGAGACACCTTCTCAGGATTTCTGGACTATTGTTGTGAAGAACACGAATCTCTATTCATAAAGATGTGAAGAACAACAATCTCTCTTCACAAGGATCACACTCTTGAACTTGTGATTCCCTGAAAAACAAGTTTTTTTCTTCTCTAATCCCTGATTTTCTAGAAAAGACGCACTTTCCTCTCTAATCTATATCTCTTTAGAAAGATCTCTTTTTTCACTCCGAATCCACACAATTCAAGTAATGAGAAGCACTCTCTCTTATGGGTGAGAGACACTCCATTTCGTGGGTTGAGAAGTGCCCCTTCTCGTGAGTTGAGAGACACCTTCTCTTGTGGATTTACAGTCGTTATTATAAACGACAAACACTTACTCTCAATCGTATGATCTCAATAAATTATAACCGGTGTTTGCTCACGAATTGATTTGAGAGAATAGAATAATTTTGGCTCTGGAGGAAATGAAAAGGATTTGGCAAGTGAAGCACGAGAAGAATAAGAAGATTTCTCAATAGATTTGCAATGAATGTTATTGAAAAAGTGTGATCTCATAGGTATTTATAGGAATCGAAATGGGAAATTATTCTAACTGGACATAACTTCCAAAAACTGTCATAAAACAGTTAATGACTATTGGAGGCAGTTAGGACTGAAAACGGCACAAGTATCCAATCGATTCGAAATTCAAATTTCAAATAAACTGCCAAAACTGCCCGAGGAGACGTCTTCTCCAGGAATAAAATCCATCTAGAGATGTCTGTATAATCGTCTATGAGAAGTATACAAAATGAAGAATTTTGAAGTTTGTCCTACAGATGTCTACAGAGACGTTTTCTGTCTCAAAAGTGTATTGTATAAACGTCCGTGGAAGACGTCTGTTTTCTGACATGGGTAAAAATCTGTTTTGAAACAATGGTAGTTTGAATTTCAACGGATATGTTTGACGTCTCTAAAAGTGAAGAAGATGTCTTGAGCATTAGGAGTTGGTTGGAATGGGCTTTCTAAGCTTATGAGATTATTACTAAGTACATATACAACGCTCATAACATCAATCTTTATTTTGGTTCTTCGATTAGCTTCATTTCCTTGACTTCTTATGTTGCTGGCATCATATTGTTTCTTGCATCAAATCGTCATGTCATATCACTATTTTGAGAGCATGTCACATTTGTAGGAAAACTTGCTTGATGTTGGATATATCGTGCATGCTGTACTCAAGACATAAACTTGAAAATATCATCAATTACTTATGAATTCGTTTAAATAAGGTTTTGAACCAAATGATTGAAACTGAGGATCGTGTGACACGGATGTCAACAAAGGATGAGAATATTATCAATAGTATTCGTTTATTGGATAAGAAAAGAAACAAAGAAAGTTCTTATGCTCAAATTTTCCAAGCATTCAATTAAGGAGCCGCCGATATTTGAAATAAGGAATATCAGCTTTACTTCTGCGTCTGTAACTTTTATATTAAGTATCGAGAATTTTTATTATGTGATGTAGAATTTATATCTTGTGATTGCATTTGTATAAAGATAACGGCAATAATCCGTTGCTCTTTCACAAATAAAATCATAAGATATTAGTTCAAATACTTACTATTTGCCTCGAAGCATAATTTTGTTCAACCACTCTAATTGTTCAACCACTCTAATTGTTCAGTTCGATTTGGTTACGACAAACAGTACAAGGAGAAAACAACCCTTGCTTCTCATGCATCCATATATAATGATACATCTTCTCACGGCCAACCCCACTTGGAATGGATTTCTTCTTGATTTATCCATTACAGTTAACTTAAACTTTGTCCATCATCAATACTTTTTGTATGCACCACAAGTTGAATGTTTGCCTTGTCAAAGTATATTATGACAATGCATAAGATATATGTCACGTCCAACTTCCCAACATACGGAATAAGAGGGGTGACAAGACCAGCCATACTCCTACGGTCGAGAAAATATCCTGCCGTAGTCACACTTCGGCTTCTTGCACGACGTTGTAATCAGTAATCATAGCACAGGTAATGAGAAATGCAGTCACTAATTCTATTAAAACAGATACAAAACTAATCAGATAGAAATTAAGGGAAAAATAGCGCTGGCGTCGCTGATCTAGATGTCTGCAATATTCTCGAGGTAAGGCAGGTCCTGATCCGAGCTAAATCCACTTCTCACTCTGAGCATGCATACTCAGGTCGTCAGAGCGACACAATAGCAGTATATATAAATATAATGTGCAACGATGATAAACATGAAGTAGTAACATAGAGTAATGACGCGAGCATGAAATAACCGGTACATGAATCGATAAAGCAAGTGTATCAGATTAGTAATCAAGGCAATGTCCATGCCACCAAAGCAATCAGTCTCTAAGTCTCAGTTTCCAAGTCACTAAATTTATCGTCAGTCCAAGTGTGAGCGTCAACCACTACAGAAGTATTCTCAACCCAAGAATAGGCTCCAGGGGTAAGGGAACATGGGTCCGAATCACGCTCGCTAATAATCAGAAACACCATCCATATGACTCCCAAAATCACTACATATGCCGGCAGTGGGACTCCTGAGATTCCGTTGATCGAACTCACACTCAAACTACCCCACACCCCGTGGTCTATATCAAACACCGATCATGAATCCCAAATACAAGTTGTGTGTTGGTTTTGTCGACGTATGGTTCTTTAACAGTAGATTGGTTGAGTAGGGGTCGTAAATGAAAACTAATTGGTTTTCACAACAGCCGAAATTCTTGAACCGTGATTCTCTTGTAAGGGGAGGAACTTTTTTTGTTTTTGCTGTGAATCAGTGCATTAAATGAGTTTTCTCATTGGAACTTTGCAACATGAGAACAATACCTATTTGCTGCTTAGGACAGTCCAACTGTACGCAACTGTTTTTGTTCTTATATTTGATAAATAAATATTTTGGTGGCTGTTAAATTTTCACTTGTTCTACCAAGTGGATGTGCAGTTATATTGCATTAGCGACGGAATATATACTTTTTGACATGGAAATAGCGGAGATAGTATCAGTTTACTCGGGCTATTTCTTTTCTGAAGAAAGATTTATAACACTTACCAAGCTTTAAAGGCCGACATGCCAAATATTGACGATTTTTAAACTCGAAAAAATCTATATTTACCATTTTGCCTGATTTTCCAAAGCTTGACCACTTCAATAAAAAATAATAATATAAATCACCATTTTTACTGATTCCGGAAACTATATATTGATAACTTAGTGAAACCTGTGATTTCATGGATTTCAGTAATTTGGAGGATTCATAATTTATAAATTTTGACAAATTTCTATATGACGTGCGAAAAGATCAATGATTTTGTTATTTCATGAAGGCATAGCATGGATATGTTGATAATTTCATGAATTAAATATTGATTTTCATGGATAATATCATTTGAAGAGCCGATGATTTTGAGAAATGGGCTTAGCATTTAAAATTTTGTTGATTTTTCATAAAAAGAAATGTTGCAACTTTCATCGTATCCTTAGCTATATAAATATTTCTAATTTTGTGAAACATGTTACTATCGTGAATAATAGAATAAGAAATCCATGATTTTGAGGAACAAAAAGGTACAGTTGTAAAATTTTGCTATTGTGTACCAATTGTAGACAATAGCATAAGAATTGTCGATAATTTTTACAAAAAATAAAAACAACAAATTACAAGTATTATTGATTTCATCAAGCTATAGATATAGAATATTAATGATTTTGTGATAGAAATGTCAATCAGTTTGAGGAACAAAAATTTTAGATTCTTCTTTTAAAATTTTCATTCTGTAGTTTATAATTAACAGCTAAACCTCATGGGTTTTGAGAAAATAAAAAAATTATCAATTTGCAAGATTTTCCTAGGATATAACATGTTCACTATATGTTGATGACTATTTTGTGAGTATATCAAATGAACTTTTTTTTGAAACTTATGATTAATTCTTGTCGATTCAGCATATAAAACATCGAATACTTTGAAAAACAAAAGCAAAATTTATTTACAAATGTTTATATGCTACAATTTATTGATTTCCTTTGGCTATACTGTGGTAGCACGGAATATAAGGGCCACTAGAACTTTTATGTGTGAATACAAAATGTTAAATGCGGTTAAGAAACAAAATGCAACACTGTTGGAAAAAAAAATTCCTAAATGATGCAAATCTCACGTAAATGAGATCTGTTTTCAACAATTGCCTAAAATTAAATAGGGTTGTGATATTGCCAAACCTTATTTGATAAATCTATAGCAAAACTTGTTTATGGACAAAATTAATCCCAACCACATCGGGATTTAGTTCGCACTCCCCTAAATCGCATCTCATCACTCCTCCTCCGCTTGCGACATTTCACCCGCCATGTCGTCTTCCTCGACTTCTCCTCCTCCAACCTTACCGGCCCCATCCTCTTCCACCTCCGCCTCCTCAACCTATCCTCCGCCCTCTCCCTCAACCGGATCCTCTCTTCTTCAACCCGATCCTCTTACCCCGGTGTTTCTTGACCCTAGCGAATCTGCTAGCCAAGATCGGCGGCGTGTTCAAAGACGAGATCGGTGCCGTCAAGTACCAGCTTCCCGATGAGGACCTCAATGCCTTCATCTCGATATTGTCTCTGGAGGATCTCGGCAGCATGAAGGAGGAGCTCGATCGTATTGCGGACGAGCCCGCGAGGCTGCGGGTCTTCATGATCTCGCTGACGACAACCATCCTGCGATCGACACGAGGCAGTGCTAGATCGACGCCGTGAACGAGATCTGGATCGGGATCAAGAGGAAATGACAGACTAAAAGCTGACGTAGTTGGGGTTGATTTTATCCATACACAAGTTTTAGTGGGGATTTATCGAATCAAGGTTTTGCAATATCGCCACCCATTAAATACTATACAAATAGCATGCCATGTATTCACAATAGTACCTCTGATTTAAAACTTCCAATTTGGTGTTGATATAAGATTGTCGGTAGAGAGTAAATCAATTAAACAATTTCGCACGAATTCCAAGTAGTGCTAGATTTAGATTAGGAGAGAAATGCTCAAAATAAATTTCTATATTTCCAAATCATAAAGCAGCTATTAATCAATATATTTGTACATCGACTGATTCCCCTTCTCATTTGACCTCAACTGGAGGTGATTATGCTGCAAGATATTGTTATCACAGCTTGAAGAGAGTGGATTGGCCTCAAATTTGTAAGCTTTATGTGGCTATCACAGCTTGATGTAGATGCAGATGGCGTGAACAATGATTTTTTTCTAGTGGCGTGACGGTGATGATTAGGAGATCGGTTGACGAATGCAAAGAACATATGGTGACCATGGAACAATCAATCGATATATACAGGGATCGACTGTACCCGATCTAAATTCTACCGTAGCCAAATATAATACCGTTTCGACCGCAACCGAACAAATAAATCTCCACAAAGAAACTCAGAGCAAAACTATTTCAATGGCAAAGTTGAATTATTTGAAAAAAGGTTTGGCATCCTACTAGCAAGATTATTACTCTAGCACATTCCACTGAGATTGTAGATGGTATTTCTATACCAGTTATCAACCCTATACTCTCTACAAGCAATCAAAGTCTTTCAATCTTGACAGAAAATTTAAATAAGCGATATGATCTCATGATTCAGAAGCTTGAGAGTATGCCCATATCTACTAAAGAATGGGTCCTAAAAACCTTTACCACAGCACATTTTAATGTTCCAAGTGACTCATTGACCGATTCTGTTGTAGTGTCTGCTAAAGTACTAGTACATAATGAGACTCATCATAAATATTCAGAGCCTTCTATGATGCAAAAAGTAGCTGATACTTAGCCTGTGATAATGAACGCTGCTAATAACTTCGATAAGTTCAAACCAGAAGACTTGCACAAATCTTTAATTCAAATCACTCAAGAAGATGCGGTATCTGAACTCGTAAACTCTCAGATAATTCAGACATGCAAAGTTCTTATTCGAATGAGTCGGACTCGGACGGACACCTTATGATCCCTCCTGCATTCAAACTACCTCGCGCTAAAAAGAAGACCCCCAAGAAAAAATTGATTACTTTTGCTGCTTTTAGTAAATATCGTTCTTTATTCAATGGATTCGCTTTCTTGTTCAAGAATGCTAAGGAGAAACCGGGTACGAAACGCTCTACTTCCTCTACTAAATCTCTTGATGATATTAATGATAATGTCGTTATGAATGTTGCTACTTCTTGGGGCATTAATGTTAAGGATGAAAATACTTTAGAGGAGGGTAAATAAAGTAATTATAATATCCTATGGCAAAATTAAAAACTTAATTACTAATTTTTAAATGATTACTGAGTTTCTGCGGAAATTATTTAATACAAATTTTAAACAAGAAACTTAATGCGGCAATCAACACAAATACAGAAAAATAGAAAGAGTAAAGGTAATCGCAAACACAGTGATTTGTTGACTAGGTTTCACCACGCTCATGTGGTTAGTCCCCACCTGAGACACCTTCTCAGGATTTCTGGACTATTGTTGTGAAGAACACGAATCTCTATTCATAAAGATGTGAAGAACAACAATCTCTCTTCACAAGGATCACACTCTTGAACTTGTGATTCCCTAAGAAACAAGTTTTTTCCTTCTATAATCCCCGATTTTCTAGAAAAGACGCACTTTCCTCTCTAATCTATGTCTCTTTAGAAAGATCTCTTTTTTCACTTCGAATCCACACAATTCAAGTAATGAGAAGCACTCTCTCTTATGGGTGGGAGACACCCTATTTCATGGGTTGAGAAGTGCCCCTTCTCGTGAGTTGAGAGACACCTTCTCTTATGGATTTACAGTCATTATAAACGGCAAACACTTACTCTCAATCGTATGATCTCAATAAATTATAACCGGTGTTTGCACACGAATTGATTTGAGAGAATAGAATAATTTTGGCTCTGAAGGAAATGAAATGGATTTGGCAAGTGAAGCACGAGAAGAATAAGAAGATTTCTTAACAGATTTGCAATGAATGTTATTGAAAAAGTGTGATCTTATAGGTATTTATAGGAATCAAAATGGGAAATTATTCTAACTGGACATAACTTCCAAAAACTGTCATAAAACAGTTAATGACTATTGGAGGCAGTTAGGACTGAAAACGGCATAAGTATCCAATCGATTCGAAATTCAAATTTTAAATAAACTGCCAAAACTGTCTGTGGAGATGTCTTCTCCAGGAATAAAATCCATCTAGAGATGTCTGTATAATTGTCTCTGAGAAGTATACAAAATGAAGAATTTTGAAGTTTGTTCTACAGATGTCTATAGAGACGCTTTCTGTCTCAAAAGTGTATTGTATAAACGTCCGTGGAAGACGTCTGTTTTCTGACATGGGTATAAATCGGTTTTGAAACAATGGCAGTTTGAATTTCAACGGATATGTTTGACGTCTCTAAAAGTGAAGAAGATGTCTTGAGCATTAGGAATTGGTTGGAATGAGCTTTCTAAGCTTATGAGATCATTACTAAGTACATATACAGCGCTCATAACATCAATCTTTATTTTAGTTCTTCGATTAGTTTCATTTCCTTGACTTCTTATGTTGAGACGTGATTGAGTCTTGATTTGGCTGGCATCATATTGTTTCTTGTATCAAATCGTCATGTCATATCACTATTCTGAGAGCAAGTCACATTTGTAGGAAAACTTGTTTGATGTTGGATATATCGTGCATGCTGTACTCAAGACATAAACTTGAAAATATCATCAATTACTTATGAATTCGTTTAAATAAGGTTTTGAACCAAATGATTGAAACTGAGGATCGTGTGACACGGATGTCAACAAAGGATGAGAATACTATTAATAGTATTCGTTTATTGGATAAGAAAAGAAACAAAGAAAGTTCTTATGCTCAAATTTTCCAAACATTCAATTAAGGAGCCGCCGATATTTGAAATAAGGAATATCAGCTTTACTTCTGCGTCTGTAACTTTTATATTAAGTATCGAGAATTTTTATTATGTGATGTAGAATTTATATCTTGTGATTGCATTTGTATAAAGATAACGGTAATAATCCGTTGCTCTTTCACAAATAAAATCATAAGATATTAGTTCAAATACTTACTATTTGCCTCGAAGCATAATTTTGTAAATATTTATTTTGTTTTAATTTATCTTATTAACTAGTACGTCTTGTGCCCTGTCTTTTCCTTTTAAAAAACATGCAAATATTAAAATTTTGTAACTTGTTCTTGCGGTTCTATAATTGTCTTATGATGACATAATTTTGTATCAAGCAAGAGTATTAATCTAGACAACCACTCTAATTGTTCAGTTCGATTTGGATACGACAAACAGTACAAGGACAAAACAACCGTTGCTTCTCATGCATATAATGATACATCTTCTCACAGCCAACCCCACTTTGAATGGATTTCTTCTTGATTTATCCATTACAGTAAACTTAAACTTTGTCCATCATCAATACTTTTTGTATGCACCACAAGTTGAATGTTTGCCTTGTCAAAGTATATTATGACGTTGCATAAGATATATGTCACGTCCAACTTCCCAACATACGGAATAAGAGGGGTAACAAGACCAGCCATACTCCTACGGTCGAGAAAATATCCTGCCGTAGTCACACTTCGGCTTCTTGCACGACGTTGTAATCAGTAATCATAGCACAGGTAATGAGAAATGCAGTCACTAATTCTATTAAAACAGATACAAAACTAATCAGATAGAAATTAAGGGAAAAATAGCGCTGGCGTCGCTGATCTAGATGTCTGCAATATCCTCGAGGTAAGGCAGGTCATGATCCGAGCTAAATCCACTTCTCACTCTGAGCATGCATACTCAGGTCGTCAGAGCGACACAATAGCAGTATATATAAATATAATGTGCAACGATGATAAACATGAAGTAGTAACATAGAGTAATGACGCGAGCATGAAATAACCGGTACATGAATCGATAAAGCAAGTGTATCAGATTAGTAATCAAGGCAATGTCCATGTCACCAAAGCAATCAGTCTCTAAGTCTCAATTTCCAAGTCACTAAATTTATCGTCAGTCCAAGTGTGAGCGTCAACCACCACAGAAGTATTCTCAACCCAAGAATAGGCCCCAGGGGTAAGGGAACATGGGTCCGAATCACGCTCGCTAATAATCAGAAACACCATCCATACGACTCCCAAAATCACTACATATGCCGGCAGTGGGACTCCTGAGATTCCGTTGATCGAACTCACACTCAAACTACCCCACACCCCGTGGTCTATATCAAACACCGATCATGAATCCCTAATACAAGTTGTGTGTTGGTTTTGTCGACGTATGGTTCTTTAGCAGTAGATTGGTTGAGTAGGGGTCGTAAATGAAAACTAATTGGTTTTCACAACAGCCGAAATTCTTGAACTGTGATTCTCTTGTAAGGGGAGGAACTTCTTTTTGTTTTTGCTGTAAATCAGTGCATTAAATGAGTTTTCTCATTGGAACTTTGCAACATGAGAACAATACCTATTTGCTGCTTAGGACAGTCCAACTGTACGCAACTGTTTTTGTTCTTAAATTTGATAAATAAATATTTTGGTCGCTGTTAAATTTTCACTTGTTCTACCAAGTGGATTTGCAGTTATATTGCATTAGCGACGGAATATATACTTTTTGACATGGAAATAGGGGAGATATTATCAGTTTACTCAGGCTATTTCTTTTGTGAAGAAAGATTTATAACACTTACCAAGCTATAAAGGCCGACATGCCAAATATTGACGATTTTTAAACTCGAAAAAAATCTAAATTTACCATTTTGCCTGATTTTCCAAAGCCTGACCACTTCAATAAAAAATAATAATATAAATCACCATTTTTACTGATTCCGAAAACTATATATTGATAATTTAGTGAAATCTGTGATTTCATGGATTTCAGTAATTTGGAGGGATTCATAATTTATAAATTTTGACAAATTTCTATATGACATTCGAAAAGATCAATGATTTTGTTATTTCATGAAGGCGTAGCATGGATATGTTGATAATTTCATGAATTAAATATCGATTTTCATGGATAATATCATTTGAAGAGCCGATGATTTTGAGAAATGAATGAAAAATCGACAAAGTTTAGCAATTTTATGGGCTACATAATTCTACATATATATTGATGATTTTCAAAATTAAAAATAGTATTATTTTAAATTCCTTAGGCTATGACATATAAATATCGATTATTTTGTGAGACCTGTGATTTTCGTAGATAATAGAATGCAAAATGTCAATTAGTTTGAGGGCTGGAAAATGTACAATTTTTTCTGAGGGCTTAGCATTTAAAATTTTGATGATTTTTCATAAAAAGAAAAGTTGCAACTTTCATCGTATCCTTAGCTATATATAGGATATAAATATTTCTAATTTTGTGAAACATGTTACTATCGTGAATAATAGAATAAGAAATCCATGATTTTGAGGAACAAAAAGGTACAGTTGTAAAATTTTGCTATTGTGTACCAATTGTATACAATAGCATAAGAATTGTAGATAATTTTTACAAAAAATAAAAACAACAAATTACAAGTATTATTGATTTCATCAAGCTATAGATATAGAATATTAATGATTTTGTGATAGAAATGTCAATCAGTTTGAGGAACAAAAATTTTAGATTCTTCTTTTAAAATTTTCATTCTGTAGTTTATAATTAACAGCTAAACCTCATGGGTTTTGAGAAAATACAAAAATTATCAATTTGCAAGATTTTCCTAGGATATAACATGTTCACTATATGTTGATGACTTTTTTGTGAGTATATCAAATGATTTTTTTTTTTTTTTGAAACTTGTGATTAATTCTTGTCGATTTAGCATATAAAACATCGAATATTTTGAAAAACAAAAGCAAAATTTATTTACAAATGTTTATATGCTACAATTTATTGATTTCCTTTGGCTATACTGTGGTAGCACGGAATAGGGTTTTTTTTTGAAATATTATTAATTTAAATTTAAATTATTAAAATCGGGGGGGAAAAATTAAAATTATGGGAATAGGGTGGTTTCGAACCACCCTATGGCCCACCCCACCCCCCTCAGTATAGGGGGCGGGTTCTGAGAACCCGCCCTCTATACTTTTGTATAGAGGGCGGGTTCTCAGAACCCGCCCCCTTATTTTTTTTTAAAAATATTAATTTAATTAATAATCTAATTATAATTATAATTATTATCATAATATCATAATATTATAATTATAATTATAATTATATTATAATTATAATTATAATTCATAAAAATAGAATAAAAGTAAATAGACGAAAAAAAAAATTTAAATTAAATAATAAAATTTCACTATATCAATGTTTTTTACAGAATGAATCCGTCAAAATGTACAATTCCAAAAAATCCTATCTATTTGTAAAATCTAAATGCTATATCGACGGTCAAATTTATAATACAGAAAAATCTGAGTGCACTTGTCACGATCCTGAAGGTCCCGCCCCTGATGCATATCCTGGACATCTGGTCCTATAATGGCCTGGTTGTTTGCATAGGCTACATCTGGATTGCCTTTGCTGAGGATCAGTATCCATTGTCATTCGATCTCGACGTACCTTCGGTCTTCCAGGCTTTATATTTTTTTCCGGCGGTAATACAGTCGGTGTTTGTCTGTTGGCAGTATAATAGTGCCAATAGCGATTGTCCGGTATAGGATGAAATTTTGGATCGTATGCACCTTGGTAATTAGAAACTGTATAGTAATTGGAAGCGAAATTGTAATGTGAGGTATGCATACTGCTCGCAGCAGCAATAGCGTGGGCACAAGGTAAATGTTGTTGCTGGAAAAGACCGCATGTACACGAAGAGAGCCCTTCATCTCTAAAGTTCACGGTATATTGATTCCCATTACCGCCCGTCACCTGAAACTCCGCCGTGTCAAACCTTTCGGATCTGTAGTATTGTGCTCTGCGCTCTCTTTTCCGAAAGATATCTTCGTAATACGCGGTGAGCGGAGTGTCCATCCCCAAGGACTTTTCTCTTCTGTACACAAAATAAGTATTCATCCGGAAAAATGTTCGAACAATCAACCCCTGTATCGGTAAGCCTCTAACCCCTTTAAGGACCCCGTTGAAGCTTTCAGACATATTAGTCGTCATTAGGAGATATCTGCACCCATCATCATGTGCTTGTGACCACATGCGGACTGGATACTCATCTAACCACGCTTTCGCGGCTTGACTCATCTCCCCAATTTTCGTCATGTATATGTCGTGAACATTAGGGTCAGGCGTTTCACCGGCTCTGTACATAAGTTTATGTAGATCCGAATTTTTAAATTTTCGATCAAAATTTTGCCTGAAGTGTCGTAGGCAAAACCTATGTGGGGTCGTCGGAAATACAGATCTCATTCCAGCCAGTATTCCCAGATGTCTATCAGATATGATGCATAAATCCGTTCTATGAAGAACAGATGGGATATTTTTGAGGTTACGGAAAAACCATGACCAGGATGATGTATTTTCACCCTCGACAATAGCAAATCCCAACGGAAATATACCGTTATTAGCATCAACACCTGTAGCAATTAACATGCAGCCTCTGTACTTACCGTATAGATACGTACCATCAACGCACAATACCGGCCGACAGTGTGTGAAACCAGCCGCACATGGACCAAAGCACCAGAAAATTCTCTGAAACCTGACAAAGCCCTCGACGTCGGTTTCTGTGGTTTTTAACCGGTATACGGTCCCCGGATTTGATGCTTTCATGGCTTCCATAAAAGGGACTAGGGAGTTGTACGAGCTTTCCCAGTCCCCGAATATCTTGCACAAAGCCTTTCTTCGAGCATCCCATGCCTTCACATACGAAATCTGAATTTTATGCTCTCCGCTAACCAAGAGCCGTATCTCTCGGGGAGTCATCGCCACATCTGTACGGATCATGGGCATGATTAGCGAGCAAATGTAAGCTGAAGTGCAATTCCGGTGATCCTGTGACATAATAGAATTGATGCAAGTGTGTTCTTGGTTGTATTTCGTGACCTTCCAAGCCTTGGCTCTTTTGGAACAACACGCATGCAATCTCCACTGACATTCAGGAGATTTCGTACATACCACAGTATAGTACGTCTTATTTGACTCTTCTGTTTTAAATGTAACGTTTTGCTGAATGGACCACGACTTCAGCTTACAAATAAGATCTTCTTTTTCCTGAAACAAATCCCCGACGCTGATGCAGTCTTCGCTTGCTGCTGTCGCGTCCAAATAGGGTGCCGTATTTACTTCTGCAACGGCTAAGTCTACCCAACCATCATCTTCTAGCGGATCGAGGCCGGGATCTTCTAGTTGGACAAAATCGTTATTCGCAACCATACCATCAAAGAATGCTACCTCATTCAATCCAGCAGCATATTCCACGCTATCCTCCCCCTGATCACCTTCACCGATTTCATCATCATCACTCCCACACACATCAATATCACCCGTAGCTACATAAGGTTCGGGTGCAATATATGATGGTTGTGGTCGGTGTATTGTGGATGGTTCAGGGTGAGAAGACCGGAAAGATGTGGACGGACATGCTTGGAATGCGCTGCTTGGATCGTGTTGGAATGATGCGGAGGTGTGGGGAAATCTGCGTTTAGTATATAAATTTTATTAAATGTTTGAATATTAGTATACAGGTATTACTAAAATGCTTAAATATGGGTTTATAAAATGTTTACCCATGTGCTTGAAGATTTGAATAATGTTGTGTATAGTCATATCCACCGGCACTGACGGCATCATCGTTGACCATGTGACCGTACCTCCAGGAACTATCTCCAGCATTACCATCAAAATTATCCGTTGGAGGGGCATCTGATACTTCCAATTGCTCCTTCTGAACCAAAAGTTCAAAAGAATGCTGGGTGCTTGAGAGACCGAAATCTATCATCGAAGATATTGATGCATCGTCTGTAATTTCAACCAATGCATTTCCACTGAACATAGGCCAGATACAACTTAACTTGACCCTACTTTCACGGGGATCGTATTTCGTAATTTTGTACACTTTTGCCTCTAGTTCATCATATGTCGTTGATGCTTCCAATCGCATGATTCGTGCAGACCCGCCCATATACTCGGGACCTTGTGCACGTGTGATAACCTGGCCATCGTATTTACATACAACAAATATACTTGGGGAGGCCATAATCCTGCACAAATATAATTTCTTATGTTGTGTTGAAATCGCCAAAAAAATTCAAACTCGAAGATTGCAGTGAAACCATGAGACTCTCACCTAATCACAACAAAATGTGATGCACAATCGATTGTTAAAAAAGAAGCATGGTTTTTGCAGTGAAACGAGAAGGAAAATGAATTTAAAGATACAAGTTTAGTTTAGTTCTGTGTCTTATTTAAAGAAGTTTAGTTTTTGCAGTGAAACGAGAAGGAAAATGAATCTAAAGATGCAAGTTTAGTTTAGTTCTTAGACTTATTTAAAGAAGTTTAGTTTTTGCAGTGAAACGGGAAGGAACTGTTCTACTGCTCGAAGAGGGCAAAAAAAATGGATAGTGGAGAAAGTTTGAAATTGCAAAAAAAATTCATACTCGAAGATTGCTTACTTCCAATACTTTATGAACTGTTCTACTGCTCGAAGATTGCTTACTCGCAGACTATGGTACTGAACTTCACCTTCTTCTAAAACTCCACACTTACACAAAATTGATAGCGGAGAAGAACTGATCGAAGTAAATGGATAGTGAGCGGTGTAGGATGCAAATTTGACAGAGATGAAATGAAATGGGTAGTGCGGAGACATATTTATAGCGATCTGATATTGAAGAGAGCGGGTTCTAACAACCCGCCCTATTATTCACCAGAGTCTAATTATTTCTGCATCGTAGACCGCGTTTACTGAAGCCACCGATTATTCACGCACAAACATTGATGTGACAACAAAGGACAAATAGTACTTGAATAGTACTGATTTGACAACTCATAAATTAATGAAGAGGGCGGGTTCCTGGATCCCGCCCTCTTCTATGCGAATAAGACCGCGTGATTTTTGAAGAGGGCGGGTTCCAGGAACCCGCCCTCTTCATTTCTGAAAGTGATTTGACAACACACCAGATGAAGTAAAAAGGAGTGTAATAAAAAGCATTTCTGAAGCCACCGATTATTCACGCACAAACATTGATGTGACAACAAAGGACAAATAGTACTTGAATAGTACTGATTTGACAACTCATAAATTAATGAAGAGGGCGGGTTCCTGGATCCCGCCCTCTTCTATGCGAATAAGACCGCGTGATTTTTGAAGAGGGCGGGTTCCTGGAATCCGCCCTCTTCATTAATTTGACTAATTATTGAAGAGGGCGGGTTCCAGGAACCCGCCCTCTTCATTTCTGAAAGTGATTTGACAACACACCAGATGAAGTAAAAAGGAGTGTAATAAAAAGCATTTCTGAAGCCACCGATTATTCACGCACAAACATTGATGTGACAACAAAGGACAAATAGTACTTGAATAGTACTGATTTGACAACTCATAAATTAATGAAGAGGGCGGGTTCCTGGATCCCGCCCTCTTCTATGCGAATAAGACCGCGTGATTTTTGAAGAGGGCGGGTTCCAGGAACCCGCCCTCTTCATTTCTGAAAGTGATTTGACAACACACCAGATGAAGTAAAAATGAGTGTATTCTGAAAACAACGTTTATTAACAAACAAACATTGATGTGACGACAAATAGTACTTGAATAGTACTGATGTGACCATTCATAAATTAATGAAGAGGGCGGGTTCCAGGAACCCGCCCTCTTCTTTGTGAATTAAGGGCGGGTTCCAGGAACCCGCCCTCTTCATTAATTTAGGAATTGATTTGACTAATTATTGAAGAGGGCGGGTTCCAGGAACCTGCCCTCTTCACAGGAGACGAACCCGTTCACCTCTATAAATACCGAGCCTCCACACGTTCATCAACCACACAATTTCTAATCTCTTGATAAAACTCTCGACAAATCTCTGCTTCAGTACATTTCAATGGAGAATCAACCACTCGACAAATCTCTGCTTGTCCATCAAAATGAACACAGATCGTTCAAAATATTACACGGGGAGGAAATTTTCTAAACTTAGTTAATTTGTTTTAATTACACCTTTCATTTAATTTTTGTACTTGAAAATAACAATATTTAATTTTGCAGGATGGAGATAATCTCACCGTCGTCACGCATAGCTCCGACAAATGGGTAGTTAGCGACCAAAGAATAAACCAACGGCTTAGACGGGCCGGATTTTATGAAGCGTCGTTGATTCGACATATCCAACTCGACCACGCTCTTGTCACCTCTCTGGTCGAACGTTGGAGAAAAGAGACCCACACCTTTCATCTAAGATGGGGTGAGGCCATAATCACACTTCAGGATATTGGCCTCTTACTCGGTTTACGGGTTAATGGGCTTGGGTTGGTCGGAGGAAAAATTGTTGGTCCAGATACCGACCACCCATACTGGGATACATATGCCGAGTCTGCTCTCGGACAGGTAAACAATATCATTCTGCTTTCCCTATTTAGTGTACCTATTTTATATTTTACATTATTTCTAGCTTTAACATTTAAAAAATTACTAATATCAGGCACCAGGAGGCCACAGTAAGGGGTATAAAATCAATCTGAACTGGTTAAGAGATGCATTCAGTAATATCCCTGATGAAGCCACCGATGAAGTTTTGGATAGACATGCACGTGCCTACATTCTGTACATGATCGGTTCTTGGTTGATGCCGGACCAATCAGCAACGCATGTCCATCCGTTATACCTTGGCTTCCTAGCGGATTTTGATGTCTGTGGCCAATATGCTTGGGGAGCAGGGGTCCTGGCCTTTCTCTATAAGGAACTCGACAAAGCATGTGCTCCTACGAAGAATAAAATTTGTGGATGCAGCACATTACTTCAGGTAAATTCTTTATTTTTCACAGCTAGAATTTTGCAATATTGGTTTTCTCTCTTATAATCTAAAACTTTTTTTCTAGATCTGGTCGTGGGAGCATATGTGTATAGGAAGACCAGATACTATTAAAATAACTGGCTTGGATAACCCCGGAAAGCCGCTCGGCTGCTGGTGGAATGGGAAGAAAGCGTATAAGGCTCCTCGTCGAGTGCTTAGGTACTATAGAGATGAGTTAGATCGCATGGAGGCGGCTCAGGTAATGATAATTTGGGTAATTTAATTTGTTTTACAATTTTGAAAATACCTAAATCACAATTTTTTTTCTATGTCATTTGCGCAGTTTCTGTGGACGCCTTATACAGCAGATCGTCTACAAAACTTACCCGGCATCTGTCTCGAAGGAGAGCCGGTTTGGCGGGTTCGATGCCCACTCCTCTGCATCAATGTTGTTGTTATGCACCTCCCAGATAGGGTATTGCGGCAGTTTGCTAGATTGCAACATATTCCTGTCCCGCCGCCTTCGCCTATGACAGTAGAGGGAGACATGCGAGGAGGAAATACGGAGCGTGATTGGAGGGAGCATCATCATCAGTATTTGCTGAGATGGGAGGATAGGCAGCATAGTATTGCCTTACAGCAAATAGGTGACCACACAGCTACCGACGCTACCAAAGTATATCTACAGTGGTATAAGCGTGTCACCGTAAGATATCTTTCTGCTCCTCCACAAGACTTCCCAAACATCTCGCGGTACGAGCCTAGAGGACACATGGAACGAGATTTGGTAAGCCGCCCTCTTTATATCATATTACTTTTTAACATCCGGCGGTATGAGTCAATACTTATTTCTTATTTCTAATGTAACGACAGGCTCGTGGGTTGCATGTCGTACAAACAATGGTGCAGGAACCATACCCGACTGATGCTGGTCCGGCATCTCAGGCTCAATTTTCAAATCTCGACCAATTTATTGGTGGTGTACTTGGTTCACATGGTATTTCTCAACATTTATCGCCGGCACCGGAGCCCCAGTATCAGCCGGCACCGGAGCCGCAGTATGAACCGGCACCGCAGCCGCAGTATGACCCGGCACCGCATCCGCAGTATTACCCGGCACCAGAGCCGCAGCATCAACGAGATCCAGCGCAGCTGGATCAGTGGTTTGGATCACCATACAGTCAACAGCAACCCTGGCATACCGGACAGGCGCAACAACAACAGACTTGGGGATCAAGTTTTGCAGAACAGCCGTCTTGGGGGTTAGGTTCAGCGCATCAACAGCACTCTTGGGGGTCAGGATTTGAGCAGCCATGGGGCCAAGGTTTTGTGCAAAATCAGCCGCATGAAACCGGGACAAGTTCTTCGCTACAACTGCCCAGTTGGGCTTCAGATTTAGCGTCCTACGGAAATTTGTTGGGAAGCAACACATATCCGACACCTGTCCCACATTCAGGTTCAGGATTTGTGGATCAACAGCCTGTCCAAGACGTTGCTGAAGACGAAGCTGAAACAGAACCCGAACCCGAAGCAGCAGAGCAGACGCCGACGCCGCCACCGCCATCTATCCAAGAAACAGGTGGTTCCTCCAGTCATCCGAGGAGGCATAGGCTTATGTCAAGCCTTCTCGGATTTCATAAAGGAAAAGGGAAAGGAAAAAAATAGCATTTACATTTTACAAATAGATAGGATTTTTTGGCATTGTAACTTTTGACGGATTCATTCTGTAAAAAACAATTTGATATAGTGAAATTTAATTATTTCATTTAAATATTTTTTTTTGTCTATTTTATTTTATTTTATTTTTAAGAATTATAATTATAATTATAATTATAATAATAATTATATTATAATTATAAACGATAATAATTAAAATTAACAAATTAATTTAATTAAAAAAAATAGGGGCGGGTTCTGGGAACCCGCCCCCTATACAAACGTATAGAGGGCGGGTTCCCAGAACCCGCCCTCTATAGAAAACTATAGAGGGCGGGTTCTGGGAACCCGCCCCCTATACGTTTGTATAGGGGGCGGGTTCCCAGAACCCGCCCCCTATAGTGGGGGGGTGGGGGGGGCCACGGGTGGTTTGAAACCACCCTATTCTGCTAAATAAATTTCCCCCCCTCCTATTTTAATAATTTAATTTTAAATTTATAATATTTCAAAAAAAAAACCCACGGAATATAAGGGCCACTATAACTTTTATGTGTGAATACAAAATGTTAAATGCAGTTAAGAAACAAAATGCAACACTGTTGGAAAAAAAAAATCCTAAACGATGCAAATCTCACGTAAATGAGATTTGTTTTCAACAATTGCCTAAAATTAAATAGGGTGGTGATATTGCCAAACCTTATTTGATAAATCTATAGCAAAACCTGTGTATGGACAAAATTAATCCCAACCACATCGGGCTTTAGTTCGCACTCCTCTAAATCGTATCTCATCACCCCTCCTCCGCTTGCGACCTTTCACCCGCCATGTCATCTTCCTCGACTTCTCCTCCTCCAACCTCACCGGCCCCATCCTCTTCCACCTCCGCCTCCTCAACCTATCCTCCGCCCTCTCCCTCAACCGGATCCTCTCTTCTTCAACCCGATCCTCTTGTCCCGGTGTTCCTTGACCCTAGCGAATCTGCTAGCCAAGATCGGCGGCGTGTTCAGAGACGAGATCGGTGCCGTCAAGTACCAGCTTCCCGATGAGGACCTCAATGCCTATCTCGATAGTCTCTGGAGGATCTCGGCAGCATGAATGAGGAGCTCGATCGTATTGCGGACGAGCCCGCGAGGCTGCGGGTCTTCATGATCTCGCTGACGACAACCATCCTGCGATCGACACGAGGCAGTGCTAGATCGACGCCGTGAACGAGATCTGGATCGGGATCAAGAGGAAATGACAGACTAAAAGCTTACCTAGTTGGGGTTGATTTTATCCATAAACAAGTTTTAGCGGGGATTTATAGAATAAAGGTTTTACAATATCGCCACCCATTAAATAATATACAAATAGCATGCCATGTATTCACAATAGAACCTCTGATCTAAAACTTCCAATTTGGTGTTGATATAAGATTGTCGGTGGAGAGTAAATCAACTAAACAATTTCGCAAGAATTCCAAATAGTGCTAGATTTAGATTAGGAGAGAAATGCTCAAAATAAATTTCTATATTTCCAAATCATAAAGCAGCTATTAATCAATATATTTATAAATCGACTGATTCCCCTTCTCATTTGACGTCAACTGGAGGTGATTATGCTGCAAAATATTGTTATCACAGCTTGAAGAGAGTGGATTGGCCTCAAATTTGTAAGCTTTATGTGGCTATCACAGCTTGATGTAGATACAGATGGCGTGAACAATGATTTTTTTCTAGTGGCGTGACGGTGATGATTAGGAGATCGGTTGACGAATGCAAAGAACATACGGTGACCATGGAACAATAAATAGATATATACAGGGATCGACTGTAGCCGATCTAGATTCGACCGCAGCCAAATATAATACCGTTTCGACCGCAGCCGAACAAATAAATCTCCACAAAGAAACTCAGAGCAAAAATATTTCAATGGCAAAGTTGAATTATAATCATTCATACACTAAATCGCCAGACAACTGATTTTAGTGTTTCTTATATAACACTTATTTTAATAAAATCCCTATTTTTTCTAAAATTACAAAGATGCAAAACAAAAACATTTATTTCTAAGATATGGTCCCACATCATTTACAGCATGCAAATACTAAAATCTTGTGAAACATGCGTAAATAATAACATGTGAAATGCCAATGACATTGAGTGACAAAAAACTTTACATGTTCTTACCCGTTTTCGTGCAATATATATAACATGCAAAATTATCGCTGAACTAATAATTTTCCTTAGGCCATGTAACATGCAAATATTATAGTGAAACCTATTGGTAATCTTCTTTAAGTAGATGTTAACATGTTACATTGCACAAGAACAGGCAAAACCGGGATCTGTGTTGAATTGAATCTTCAAGGAACCCCACCGCCTAAAATTTGGATTGGTAGGTCTTATTCTAAATTTTGTCGGGCTGTGATCTTTGGAAAGGATTTCAAATATTGCTTAATTTGTTTTAAACATGGGCATACATCAAAATCTTATAATATGCATATCAAAAATTCCTCTGTAGAAGAAAATGAGATGTGCCTATCAGAAACACAGCCGATATCCTATTCTTTACTCATGAAGATTTTAGGAAAATTAAATTCGAGGTCTATTTCGCTAATAGAAACTTGAAAAAAGGTTTGGCATCCTACTAGCAAGATTATTACTCTAGCACATTCCACTGAGATTGTAGATGGTATTTCTATACCGGTTATCAACCCTATACTCTCTACAAGCAATCAAAGTCTTTCAATCTTGACAGAAAATTTAAATAAGCGAAATGATCTCATGATTCAGAAGCTTGATAGTATGCCCATATCTACTAAAGAATGGGTCCTAAAAACCTTTACCACAGCACATTTTAATGTTCCAAGTGACTCATCCAAGTGACTCACTGACCGATTCTGTTGTACTCTCTGCTAAAGTACTAGTACATAATGAGACTCATCATAAATATTCAGAGCCTTCTATCATGCAAAAAGTAGTTGATACTTAGCCTGTGATAGTGAACGCTGCTAATAACTTCGATAAGTTCAAACCAGAAGACTTGCACAAATCTTTAATTCAAATCACTCAAGAAGATGTGGTATCTGAACTCATAAACTCTCAGATAATTCAGACAAGCAAAGTTCTTATTCGAATGAGTTGGACTTGGACGGACACCTTATGATCCCTCCTGCATTCAAACTACCTCGCGCTAAAAAGAAGACCCCCAAGAAAAAATTGATTACTTTTGCTGCTTTTAGTAAATATCATTCTTTATCCAATGGATTCGCTTTCTCGTTCAAGAATGCTAAGGAGAAACCGGGTACGAAACGCTCTACTTCCTTTACTAAATCTCTTGATGATATTAATGATAATGTCGTTATGAATGTTGCTACTTCTTGGGGCATTATTGTTAAGGATGAAAATACTTTAGAGGAGGGTGAATAAAGTAATTATAATATCCTATGACAAATTTAAAAACTTAATTACTAATTTTTAAGTGATTACTGAGTTTCTGCGGAAATTATTTAAAATAAGTTTTGAACAAGAAACTTAATGCGGCAATCAATACAAATACAGAAAAATAGAAAGAGAGAAGGCAATCGCAAACACAGTGATTTGTTGACTAGGTTTCACCACGCTCATGTGGTTAGTCCCCGTCTGAGACACCTTCTCAGGATTTCTCGATTATTGTTGTGAAGAAAACGAATCTCTTTTCATAAAGATGTGAAGAACAACAATCTCTCTTCACAAGGATCGCACTCTTGAACTTGTGATTCCTTAAGAAACAAGTTTTTTTCCTTTCTAACCCCTGATTTTCTAGAAAAGACGTACTTTCCTCTTTAATCTATGTCTCTTTAGGAAGATCTCTTTTTTCACTCCGAATCCACACAATTCAAGTAATGAGAAGCACTCTCTCTTATGGGTGAGAGACACCCCATTTCGTTGGTTGAGAAGTGCCCCTTCTCGTGAGTTGAGAGACACCTTCTCTTGTGGATTTACCGTCGTTATTATAAACGACAAACACTTACTCTTAATCGTATGATCTCAATAGATTATAACCGGTGTTTTCATAAGAATTGATTTGAGAGAATAGAATAATTTTGGCTCTGGAGGAAATGAAAATGATTTGGCAAGTGAAGCACGAGAAGAATAAGAAGATTTCTCAATAGATTTGCAATGAATGTTATTGAAAAAGTGTGATCTCATGGGTATTTATAGAAATCGAAATGAGAAATTATTCTAACTGGACATAACTTCCAAAAACTGTCATAAAATAGTTAATGACTATTGGAGGCAGTTAGGACTGAAAACAGCACAAGTATCCAAACGATTCGAAATTCAAATTTCAAATAAACTGCCAAAACTGCCCGTGGAGATGTTTGGTGGAGACGTCTTCTCCAGGAATAAAATCCATCTAGAGATGTCTGTACGTATAATCGTCTCTGAGAAGTATACAAAATGAAGAATTTTGAAGTTTGTTCTACAGATGTCTATAGAGAAGTTTTCTGTCTCAAAAGTGTATTGTATAAACGTCCGTGGAAGACGTCTGTTTTCTGACATGGGTAAAAATCTGTTTTGAAATAATGGCAGTTTGAATTTCAACGGATATGTTTGACGTCTCTAAAAGTGAAGAAGATGCCTTGAGCATTAGGAATCGGTTGGAATGAGCTTTCTAAGCTTATGAGATCATTACTAAGTACATATACAACGCTCATAACATCAATCTTTATTTTGGTTCTTCGATTAGCTTCATTTCCTTGACTTCTTATGTTGAGACGTGATTGAGTCTTGCTTTGGCTGGCATCATATTGTTTCTTGCATCAAGTCGTCATGTCATATCACTATTTTGAGAGCATGTCAAATTTGTAGGAAAACTTGCTTGATGTTGGATATATCGTGTATGCTACTCAAGATATAAACTTGAAAATATCATCAATTACTTATGAATTCGTTTAAATAAGGTTTTGAACTAAATGATTGAAACTGAGGATCGTGTGACACGGATGTCTACAAAGGATGAGAATACTATTAATAGTATTCGTTTATTGGATAAGAAAAGAAACAAAGAAAGTTCTTATGCTCAAATTTTCCAAACATTCAATCAAGGCGCCGCCGATATTTGAAATAAGGAATAGCAGCTTTTCTTCTGCGTCTGTAACTTTTATATTAAGTATCGAGAATTTTTATTATGTAATGTAGAATTTATATCTTGTGATTGCATTTGTATAAAAATAACGGCAATAATCCGTTGCTCTTTCACAAATAAAATCATAAGATATTAGTTCAAATACTTACTATTTACCTCGAAGCATAATTTTGTAAATATTTTATTTTGTTTTAATTTATCTTATTAACTAGTACCTCTTGTGCCCTGTCTTTTCCTTTTAAAAAACATGCAAATATTAAAATTTTGTAATTTGTACCTTGCGGTTCTATAATTGTCTTATGATGACATAATTTTGTATCAAACAAGAGTATTAATCTAGACAACCACTCTAATTGTTCAGTTCGATTTGGATACGACAAACAGTACAAGGAGAAAACAACCCTTGCTTCTTATGCATCCATATATAATGATACATCTTCTCATAGCCAACCCCACTTGGAATGGATTTCGTCTGGATTTATCCATTACAGTTAACTTAAACTTTGTCCATCATCAATGCTTTTTGTATGCACCACAAGTTGAATGTTTGCCTTGTCAAGTATATTATGACAATGCATAAGATATATGTCACGTCCAACTTTTCAAAATACGGAATAAGAGGGATGACAAGATTAGCCATACTTCTAAGGTCGAGAAAATATCCTGTCGTAGTCACATTTCGGCTTCTTACACGACGTGGTAATCAGTAATCATAGCACAGATAATGAGAAATGCAGTCACTAATTCTATTAAAACAGATATAAAACTAATCAGATAGAAATTAAGGGAAAGATAGCGCGGGTGTCGCTGATCTAGATGTCTGCAATATTCTCGAGGTAAGGCAGGTCCTGATCCGAGCTAAATCCACTTCTCACTCTGAGCATGCATACTCAGGTCGTCAGAGCGACACAATAACAATATATATAAATATAATGTGCAACGATGATAAACATGAAGCATTAACATAGAGTAATGACGCGAGCATGAAATAACCGGTACATGAATCGATAAAGCAAGTGTATCAGATTAGTAATCAAGGCAATGTCCATGTCACCAAAACAATCAGTCTCTAAGTCTCAATTTCCAAGTCACTAAATTTATCTTCAGTCCAAGTGTGAGCGTCAACCACCACAGAAGTATTCTCAACTCAAGGATAGGCCCCAGGGGTAAGGGAACATGGGCCCGAATCACGCTCACTAATAATCAGAAACACCATCCATACGACTCCCAAAATCACTACATATGCCGGCAGTGGGACTCCTGAGATTCCGTTGATCGAACTCACACTCAAACTACCCCACATCCCGTGGTCTACATCAAACACCGATCATGAATCCCAAATACCAGTCACTCCATGACAAGTCTACGTGAGAACTAGAGACAGGGTCTCCATCAAGCATGTCTCAACTGGTATCCAAGATAAATGGACAGTGCTCGATATCTTACCTATGACACTAATATAAGTGCTTCCATAACCGTCCTATACCAGTTATAGTTACACTTATATATGTCCCATAGGCATTGACAATGTAATAATTAATTGTTTCCGCTGATTGTATACAAGTACGTGTCACTTCACTTATTCAATCACGCTTTTATACTAACGTACTTGCCACAATCCAATTACTAACATTTATCACTTGATAATATAATACAGTCACCAGGTTATCGATGCAAATGAACACTATTTACAAGGGGATGACGGTCATGCAATATGATAGGTATACAGTAAATGCACTGCTAAAAACATATGAGCAACCGGTATCGGTTGGATTAGAAAAAACCACATAAAATCACACGCAAAATTTGGCAAAAAAATAAAAAAGGCATAAACGGCGTATTAAATTATTTGTACGGTAAATTGGTTTCGAGTCAATCGGGTATTAGGTTTACAAGTTATGGTCATTTCATATTAAGTGTTCTCAGCTGGAAATCCAATTTCTGAACTGGAAGTCTGTTTCGTAACACGTTTTACTCTCTGTGGGAGCAAATTAGGCGATGCTACAGTTAGATAATATTTAGATTTATCCGTTATGTTTCCAACGAATCATACGGATTAACAATAGTCATCTTGCTTTGGGAGTTATGATCATATTACTGATGAAGGGTGCAATCTGAATTGACAAAAAACTGCCGTACATGTCATCCGTTTAAAATATGATTTAAATACCAAATGATACTGGAATTTAGTGAAACCAGTACCATTCGAAAGCTAGAACAATTTTTTACGCAGAGGTAATTGTCTTCGCACTCTATCACAATTAAACATTAAGGTTTCAGGTATATAAAAGCATGTCAAGGGTAAGTTCCTGCTCTAGACTGCAGTCCAAGGTCAGGTAAGTTCTTTGTTTTCGATATTCAGAGAATATATCTAACAGTAAAACCATATGTTGTGTTAAAGATTATGCAGTACCCTTCGCAACGAACCCAGGCACGCTGCGATTGGATTTTTATGGAATTAATTATGAATTTAACAGTGTCAAGTATTCGGTAAAACGCAAGTTTCGGTATAGACATTAGGACATCACTTTAAGTGTGTAATTGCGTTCTTTGCTACGAAACTTTTAATGTGTCGCTATATATCACTAAACAAACATAAGTATCAGTGGTACCGCCATCAAGTTGTAAAGACGAGGATTGACCTAAAGAGAGCCGCATTAGTCTGTTTCGATACTCGACTTGGGGGTATCGAATTCGTGGTCAAACACTATCCGACTGGTGCCAATTTTCAATATGTTGTTCGTCATCATGTATAAAATTCATTGGTTACATGTTCCACAAACATTAATGGGTGATTCACACTAAAGTTTCAATTTCGGTTCAGTTAATATTAAAAGCGTTGTATTTATACACAAAGGGTCTTAACTATAGCATGAAAACAAATGAATGGGTACACTTGCCTTGGTCGCTAATATAGAAGCGACGAACGTGCAAATTATTCATCTTGACACACGAGACAACGATAAACATCGCAGAATCGGCATGGCGTGGCGCGAGGTTCGAGCGTGATAGGGGTTGCGACGAACGTGTGCGATATTGCGACGGCGACTGTGTTGACGACCGCAACAGCTACAAAGGCTGAGACCATGGTTTAGATTTTGATGGCGGCGGCCGAAACAGCGAGGATCGCGATAAATGTACATGTTCGATGAAATGTCGGGCCTTGATTTGGCTTGGAACTTGGGCTCGGCTGGGGTACGACGCGACACTGTTGGGCATGGGGCAGCAGCAAGGCTACGATGGTCCGGGGTATCCATCGACGGTTGCTCTGTTGTGATGGTGGTCAGAGTTGGGTTCCGTCAAGGAGCCGACAACTTAAGAGAAGGTGAGTAGGCGGTGATGGTGTTGTCGAGATGAGGAGGATTCGTCGAAATTGCAGAGGAGAGAGGGAGGTGTTGGTGGGGTCGATGACGATGGCAGGGAGGTGGTTGCGGTTGCGGGAGATGCAGAGGGCAGTGGGGTCGAGGAGGAAGGGAAGGTGTAGTTGGAGACGGTTGTTGGATAAGTCGAGGAGGGTAGTGTTGGCAACGGGAGTGCTAGGTTGGCAGGGGTGCTGAAAGGAGGGCGGCGGCGGCGATGCAGGGGGTAAGGCAAGGTCAATGGTGCCCGTCGGGCTCTGGTGGGTGGTCGTCGTGGATGCGTAGGCACCGGAAGCGGTTGCCAGGTGGTCGTCGATGCAGTGGAGCTGGTGAGAGGAGGAAGCTTGGCTGGCAGAGAAGCGGGTGGTGGTTGTGGTATCCTTGGAGGGAAGAACTCGGGTTCGTGGAGATGCCAGCGGTGAAGTGTTGGAGATGGGGTTGCCGATGATGGGGGTTTGCAGGCGTGGGGTCGGGGCCGACTGTGGGTTTTGAGGGAGTGAAAACGAGAGTGATGGAGAGGGAGATGTAGAGAGGGATGAAGAGAGGGGGGTGAGGCAGGCGAGGGGATCGCAAGGGTAGTTGTTGGCGAGCGGAGCGGCGTTAACGATGGCTGGGTTGTGGGCGAGTGCGAGAAGAGAGGAGTTGCGAGTGAGATGGAGGATTCAGGAAGGAGATCTCAGGGTAGTTAAGGGAGTAGGCCTCGTCGTCGTGGCCATTGGAGAGCGGGTCTCACGGGAGTGGGGGCTCGTTGTGAGGAGGAGGGAAAGAGAGCGGGAAAGAAAAAGGAGAGAGAAGAAGAGAAGAAGGGGACGTAGGTGTGGGGAGTCGGGTCTCGCGGGAGTAGGGGCTCGTTGCGAGGAGGAGGGAAAGAGAGCGGGAAAGAAAAGGGAGAGAGAAGAAGAGAAGAAGGGAACGTAGGTGTGGGGAGTCGGGTCGAGTAGGGTGTGTCGGGTCGGGTAGGGTAAGGTACAATTAAAAATAAATAAAAATAAGAAAGAGAAGAACCCATCAAGTTTTTAATAGGTTCGTTGAGGCTATCAAATGGGCTGGGGTTTGGGTAGATTAGGAAAATAATAATTAAAAATAAATAAAAATATATAAAAAGTGATAAATAATAGAAAAATCTGGAAAAATATAATAAATAAATACACGGAAAATATACATGAAACTGGGGATTTACAAGATAAAAACATGGAAACCATGCATAGAGAGAAAAAAACCCAGAATACACATGTTTATATGAGGTTCATCCAAAATCTACCTATATAATACCTTAATGACTCTATATCCTATTATATAAAGTTTTAGGCATAAAATAAAGTGGTTGTTTTAAAACCACTTGGTAGTTTCTATAACTCTCTGTGGTAGTTTCCATAACTCTTTTGATGAAAGGATTATATAAAGGAGTTCTTGACTGTATATAACTAAGACTTATGAATTAAGTTGGTTTTTCTATCCATCAAGAAAACTCTAAAGGAAATGGAGTGGACAAGAAAGAACAATGGAATTGGTTTATTCTTATTCTTTAAATCATGGTATCAAGGTATGTTTATCTAGACTCATGTTGGCATATACATGAGATTATAATATTATGAATCATGCCATATAGATGAAACAAATATAAATTATAAATTTTTTACAATTGGTATTGGAGCCCAATGGTTTGATTTTGATCAAATTCTGATCAAAATCGAATTCTCCATCGATTTATAAGAAAAGGGATTATTTTTCCTTCTTTCTTTCTCTTTGCATTTTTCGGCGATGGCGTCATGGTGATTTGAAGTGGCCGGCCACCGGCATCATGCCTCCGGTGTCACCGGAGATGACCGTTGCGGGCATAGGGTGGCCATGATATTAAGAAAGAGAAGAACCCGTCAAGTTTTTAATGGGTTCGTTGAGGCTATCAAAATCTAATAAAGTGAGAAAAGAAAAATTATTAGAAGGGCCTTGAAAATTGTTTGGGTTGTTATTTAATTTTCCATTTTTTATAACCATATTTCTCTTGTTAAGCCTACGTGATAATGGTGTTTTAAAACTTGTATATATTATTAGCAAGGAAAAGATAGCTCTACTCCTCGATTGTTAGTTTCGACCATTTTCTTGATAGATTAGCGTTCTAAATCTTTGCATTTTGTATTTTTTGGTGTAAATTTTAAAATTGATTATGTTCTAATCTATTTGAGATTGGTTTTTATGCTTTGCTCAATAGAGACTAGCCTATAATTAATTCTTTAAGTTTATTGATCTTTATGTATATTCAATTTTTTTTTTGAATATTTCATCATCTTTCATTTCCTTGATCAATGTTGACTTGTGGTTTACATCCATTTTTTGAATTAGAGGCAAAATTGATTTATTTTATTTTGGATAAAATATATTATTTAGTCAATTTTTGGATCTAAATTATATATGCAAATTGCGGAGTGTTTTGCAATTATTTAATCTTTTCTGCAATTACAGAATGTAATTTTCATAATTATTTGAATCTGTATGCAAAAAAATCTGAATAGAAACTGAATCCAGAGGTCTTACTACAAATATTACAGTAAATTTCAGTATTTATAGATTAGTCCAGAATATTTGTTTTGCAAATTTCAGAGGGCTGTGTTGTAACAGCCTAAATACATTATGCAAAATTATTGTTTTATGCTTATCTTTAGTAGTTTTTTCATAGAAGTTTGGATGAAAATAATTCATGTAATTTGTTTATTATGTTGTAATCATGTTAGAGTTATCCTATATGGATATTATATGGATTATACATGATATTTGGTGAATTTTATGAATTTCAAATTATATAAGATATACTTATTCATTTTTTATGATCCAACTTTCGTTGGAAATCATTTCTCATGCTAAACACATGTTGTCGATTTATAATATCATGTACAAAATTGTGTTTATGGACATGTGTTGTTTCATCATATATATTTATAATGATGGATTAAAATTTAAATGTCATTCACAACTAAATTATCTTATGAGTTAGGAGTAGCCACAGCATCCTAATTCTTGTGATATTAGTATATTATGTTTTCTTCAAATATAGTTGTTTTTGTATTTACATGACATCTAATATTGCAATTATTTTCATTTAGATAATTACTTGGCCTCATAGGGAAATGATTATTTATGCGATTCAATTGGAATGAAATAGCTTAAAAAAAATATTAGAATAGAAATTTCTTATGTCCACGGGAAAAGAAATTGTCTATCTGATATTATATTCCAAGTTTTATTATGCATTTTTAGATTTATTTTAGTTGGATTAAGATGGCTTAAATAATGTTAGAATAGATATTTCTTATGCCCCGAGGAAAAGAGATTTCTATTTTAGTATTATATTGCTAATCTTAATATATTGTAATTAGTAGATTCATATATTTAGCAAGCTCCACCTACATGAAGGTTGAATTTACTAATAAAAGTAGACATTGGTCCATTTTAATATATTTAGAATATCACAATAATGATGCACTTGATTATAAAGTTATTTCTACTTGTGATCCCTGTATATGTATCCAATGATAAAATTTAAGAATTTTGAGTTCAGTGGGAGTAAATATTCTCGTATGTAAAGTTTGAAAAATTATTTTACTTTCTTAAGGATATAAAAGATAAAGGTAAAGTGGATGATTCCCGTTATTAACTAACTCATAAAATTTAGTGTGTTCAAAATATGGATTTTTGGATGAACCATTAGAAATACAGATATCCTCGAAAATAAAAAAGATTTAGGTATGAGGTTATAGAAAAATACTATTGCAACGACTCATGATGAGAAAAATATGTTTGAAAATAATGGAATAAATTTATATATTGCTATGAGACTTTCAAAAGTGTTATGGTTGAAAAATTTATCATTAGCCTTAAAAAGATTGACGCATATTAAATGTTTTACCATCTACCATGATAAATTTTAGTTTGATAACAATAGTATATAAAAAGTCGATTAAAACATATTGACATAAGATTATAGAGCACATTTGGTTTTTAGCACATAAAGATAGAGTCCATAATTATTGACTCATTGGCTAATGTATTATATATGTGTCATTCTATTTATGGGTTATGTAAGAAATATGAGACTCATAAGAATTTAAGTGTTGTATTCTATTTTCTATGATCTACATATTTGTACGTCTAGACATATGGATGCTGTTAGTATTTTGTACATGACTGATAAGGTGTGCACAATAAATTTAAGTCATGTGATTATTGTTAATTGAAGCAATAAAAAATTGGACTCTGAATAATTACTTATAAAATTACATGTACATATTTGAAGATTCTAAAAGATAGAATATTTGCTTAGTTAAGTGCAACTATTTAATTTGGTTATAAAATATAGTTGTTACAATATTATATTTTTAATAGGATGATTAGAGTCAAGTGGAGAAATGTTAGATATAATACCTTAATGACTTTATATCCTATTATATAAAATTCTGGGTATAAAATAAAGTGGTTGTTCTAAAACCACTTGGTAATTTTTATAACTACTTGATAGTTTCTATAACTCACCGTGGTAGTTTCCATAACCCATTTGATGGAAGAGTTATATAAAGGAGTCCCTACCTGCACATAATTAAGACTTGTGAATTAAGTTGGTTTTTCTTTCCATCAAAGAAACTCTAAAGGAAATGGAGTAGGCAATAAAGAACAATAGAATTGGTTATTTTTATTCTTCAAATCATGGTATCAATGTATGTTTCTCTAGACTCATGTTGGCATGTGATTGGTGTAATTTATTACACATTTTTCTAACTTATTTATCATTTTATTGTCATATTTTATACTTGTCCGGATATCTTTTGTGAATTATTACAGATAACAGGGTTTGGATGCAAAAAAAACAGAAAATTGTGCTAAAATGAGGATTACGTGCGTACAATGGAGACTTGAGGGAATTATTCAGAAAATCAAAAGACAATTTGCAAATTTGGGACAAATTTAGGGATACCATTACAAATCAGTAAATGTTGAAACAAATAGAGGTGAATCAATTATCACAACAACAAATCAGTTGAAAAAACCAAACCAAGTCAAAATCAACAAATCAACTTACATAATTATATGCCAAATGTGGGAACGATTCGGAGATCCACGCAACTATTGAAATACAGAGAGATATTCAAGATTTTATGAGCTAAAAAAACATCTAAATTGAAGATAAAACCACAGGAAAAATCTGGAGACATGAAACCAAAATTCAGCCGTGGATCAGCAAACAATCAAGTCAATTAAGGGTGGATCAGCGGTCGATTTTGAACCGTTCGATGAAATTTTTTATGGGCACAATCGTCTTTCTACATAAATTAATATGAGATGTATGGTTTTGTCTTTTGAAGATTCTAAAGGCTCGCAACAGCATCCAACAGAGTAATTAGATTAGATTATCATGGTTGTTAGAATGCAGATTCTCTTGTATCTTTTATTACTTATTCTCCAATCTTCCTTAAGCATATATAAGCACTTGTATAGTCTTAGGGTTTGATATCTCTCTTGATATAAAACTAGGAGTTTCAAGTTTGAAGAGATCTGGAAAAAGTTGTAACTTATTCTATTATGAATAAAATTCTGCTTTTTTTAATATCATGAATAACTAATCTTCTTCTAGGTGTTTTTTTATTTTCTATCTTTTGTGGTGTGATATTTTTATAACTTTTATTCTTACTTTAATATGAATGTTTCTTAATCTATATATATTTATCTCTCTTTGTTCTTAATCTAAATTTTTTTAATGAAAAGTTGATGCCTTTAAGTAAAAATTAAGGATAGATACGAAGCCTATAAATTAATTAGGTTGATGATAGCATGAAAATTTAGAAGCTTAATTAGGGACGGTAGAGATAATTATAGATCATAAATATTCAATCTAGTTAAAAGAATTAATCTAGGAAAACTTAAAATATGGTAATTGTAGATTCATGACCTACAAATATGCATAGATGGTTAAATTAGACAATTTTAATAAATTAGAATTAGGGTTTTTAATTAAATCTAAATGATATAATATAATTGATAGGATAAAATAAAATAAAATAATTTATCTTATGTTTTTATGTTATTAATAGATCATTAGTTAAAATTTGGAAAGAGAATAAAAGTTTATCATATAAACCACCATATTAAAAAAGAAAATAAAAACTCAAGAGTTTTTTTTCTCTATTTGAAAACCAACTCTTACTTTTAATTGCACTTTTAAAAACAACTCAATTTTAATTTAGTTTAAAAGTACTTAACACACCTCTCTATGGGAACGATTCTCAAGTACGACTGCGATAAGCTGTATACTTGCGGTTAAATTTGGAGATAATAAAAATCAATATCAAGTTTTGGCACGGTTGCCGGGGAGTTGTAGTTTAATTACATTTAAATTTAATTTTTAGATTTTAGTTGTAGATTAAATTAGATTTAGTTTACTTGATTCTGCGGATTCTCTGTTTTATATTTCAGGAATCGAGTCAAACTTACTTGAAACGAAGATCAAGACGAACAGAGGCAAATCTAGATAAGATTTCATTCTTTTCAAAATTTCGATTTGATTTCAACTAACAGATTTTTTCTGCAGGATTGTTTGCGCTAAAAAAATTAGTTTAGATTTTAGATCTTTGATTGTTTTTGACTGCATTGCATATTTCGGTGGGGATTTTATCACCCTTCCTAGGCCCTACAAATCACAACTGAGCATCCGTATTGCTCTACAGTAATTTAAAAAAATATCTAGATTTCATCCCTTAAGGACATATCACACTCAATAGGATAAGATGAGGTTATATGTAATCTAACAGTTATCCGATTCAATCTTGAGATGTCTGGTGACGCGTGACTAGTTGTGGTTATTTAATTAAGGCCCGCTATTTCGGTGATTCGTATAGAGGAATCCTCCCACTTAACTGGCATTGATCTGACTTCAAGATTGTTAAAGAGCTGTTAGAGGATCTATCCCGCAATTTGTTTCTTGGCAGTTAGGAGCGGGTCTAGTAACTTGATCTAGGTAACCCTAGATCTAGGTTTGTTTGCACACTGTGTTGGTGATTTGTTAGAATTTCTAGTCATCTTAGTTTTTGCATTAAAATAAAAAAACTTTTACGTATGGTGTATACACGTGTGGGGTCAAGACAGAACAAAACGTTTGATTCGTCTTGATTTTATAGACACTATGGCTGAAATCGTCCCCGCTACACCTACCCTACATGATAGATGATATCCTGTCCGTACATCACTGCCATCTTGCATAGTATTACCGTTAGCAGCCGGTGACTATGAAATAAAATCTGCTTTCATAAACTCACTTCCTAAGTTTCATGGTTTAGAATCCGAAGATGCTTATGTATTCATAAGGGGGTTTGAGGATTTCTGTCAAATGTTTAAACTAAAGCAGTTGAACCAAGATGCAGTTAAGCTTAGATTTATTCCCTTTGCCCTCACTGATAAAGTCAAGCATTAGTTTTACAGTGTGCTAGCCAATACAATTAGGACATGGGATAAGTTTACAAAAATATTTCTTAAAAAGTTCTACCCACATTTTAAAACCGCCAAATTTCGAAACAAAATTACGACTTTTTCGCAAAAATTGGCAGAATTTTTTTGGAAGTATTTCGAACGTTTCAAGGATCTTCTGATAAAATGCCCCCATCATGGTATAGCTAAGTGAGAGCTATGTCAAATAGTCTATGATGACATGAAATCCAAGTTTATGATTGAGTCCATGTGTCAAGGGAATTTTATGATGAAGAAAGAGGATGAGGTATGGGACTTTTTAGAAGAATTATCCAATAAGACCATACAGTGGGAGAGTTCTAGTGAGAGAGGGTCAACTAATTCTACGGGTGGAATCCACACGGTTGAAACTACAATTAGAATGCAAGCCCAGTTGCCTGCCATTCAGAAATCAATAGAAAAGCTATCAACTATCCCCGCCCCTCGTAATTCAAGTCAGTCAACCTTCGCCCTGTCTTAAATGTCAAGACTCTTTCCACCTTTCAGAAGAATGTCCTCTTTTAAATGGTCTCAAGGTCAAGAGACTACTAATATTATCTATCAACGTAACAACAATAATAATCCTTATTCTCAAATCTACAACTAAGGATGAAGGAATCACCCTAACTTGCAATGGAATCAAGGCAACACTAGCCAACAATTCCAAAATCAAAGACAAGGTCCTCCATCCAATCCTACCCAACCTAATGCTCATTAAAGAAGTGGGAATGAGAATAATTATATTAACGTTGAGAAGCAAATGACCACTTATTTTCAAAATGAGATAATACCAATTAAACAATTTATCTCTAATATAGAAAGGCAAATCGGTCAGTTAGCTGCAGTATTAGAAGGACGCGAGCAAGGAACCCTACCTAGTCAACCTGTTACGAATCCTAAAGATACACGTATAAATCTAGCGTAAGAAAATACCATCATTACCTTGCGATCGGGTAAACATGTTGATAATGAGATTAGGATGCCCGAAAATTCGGAAGAGATCCCGGCTAATGAGGAGCAGCAGTCTCCTATCCCGCTTACACAGCTGGCATCTATTAATGCACCCACATCTCCACCTCACCCATCTTCTATAGATACCTCTCTTGAGCCTAGAGCACCATATCCAAAACGTTTAAAGGCCAAGAAGCAAGCTGCTAAAGTAGAAAAGATGGTGGAGATGTTTAAACAAGTGAAGGTTAATATCCCTCTTGTGGACATGATTGACCAAGTTCCTTCGTATGCAGAATATTTCAAAGATTTATGCACAAAGAAGAGACAAACTAAAGTGCCTAAGAAGGTCTTTTTAGCAGGCAATATTTGTGACGTCCTAAGAAATGCTATGCCTGTTAAGTATAAGGACCACGGTAGTCCTACTATATCTTGTATTATAGGCAAAAATGTCACAAATAGAGCTTTATTGGACTTGGGTGCTAGTGTTAATCTTTTGCCGTGTTTTGTATATGAGAAGTTAGGGCTAGGTGAGCTTAAACCCACCAAGATCACTTTGCAATTAACCAACCAGTCCATCAAAACTCCTATGGTTGAGATCAATGACGTGTTGATTAAAGTTGGGGAATTTATATTCCCCATAGATATTATCATGATAGCAACACAACCAGTCACTAACCTTAGAAATCAAATTCCAGTCATACTAGGTCGGCCCTTCCTAGACACTTCGAATGCATTGATCAATTGTCGCAATGGTTCTATGAAACTATCATTTGGGAACATGACAATTGATCTTAATATTTTTAACCTAAGAAATCAGCCAAGTGATCCTTATAAGCTCTTCGAAGTCAATTTAATTAATGATATTTCTAATGATGAAGAAGTTGGCTTAGATAACAGTTTTATAGAAAATTACATAGAAGATGAATTTAGTAACAAAGAAATTGTTACTTTTGATGATTCTCTCCCAATAGCCTACATGGGAAGGGCCCCACTTGAGCCACTTTTTCTTCAACCGATGCCTCTTTTTCGCTCATCGATAGAAGAGTCACTACAGTTAGAGCTCAAGACCTTCCCATCAATCCTAAAATATTCCTATTTAGGTTTGAATAACACGCTCTCAGTTATAATTTCCGCTGAACTTATTAAAGAGCATGAGAAATCCTTACTATCTATTTTTAAAAATAATAAGGAGGCTATTGGATGGACTATGGCAGATAACAAAGGAATTAGCGCTACTATAGTACAACATAGAATTCACTTGATAGACAACGCCAAGTCAGTTAGAGATTTTCAACGCCGTTTGAATCCTATTATGAAAGAGGCAGTGAGGAGAGACATAATTAAATGTCTTGATAGTAGTATAATATACCCTATTTTTGATAGCACGTGGGTTAGCCCAATTCATGTGGTACCTAAAAAGTAGGGTATTACCGTCATTGAAAACCACATGGACGAGCTAGTCCCTATTCGCATGAAAACTGGATGGCGTGTGTGCATTGACTATCGTAAGCTTAATGCCGCAACTAGGAAAGATCACTTTCTGTTGCCGTTTATCAATCAAATACTAGAAAGGTTAGCCGGTCATGAGTACTATTGTTTTCTAGATGGATACTCAGGTTATAACCAAATACCCGTTGCACCCGAAGACCAAGAAGAGACCACCATCACATGTCCATTTGGCATCTTTGCATATAGACGGATGCTCTTTGGGCTATGTAATGCACCTGCCACTTTTCAGCGGTGCATGATGAGGCTATTTTTCGACATGATGGAACGTTTTCTTGAGGTTTTTATGGATGATTTTTTAGTCTTTGGGGATACATTTGACGAGTGTTTACACCACTTGGAGTTAGTACTCCAAAAGTGCAAAGAAAAGAATTTAACACTCAATTGGGAGAAATGCCACTTTATGGTCAAGCAAGATATTGTGCTAGGCCGCATTATTTCACGCAAAGGCATTGAGGTAGATAAATCTAAATTAGATATTATCTGTAATCTACCCCCTTCTAAAACCGTTAAGAACATTAGGTCATTGTTTGGGCATGTGGGATTTTATAGACATTTTATTAAGGATTTTAGCAAGATTGCTGGACCCTGACTTCACTTCTTGCTAAGGATACTCCTTTTGAATTTGATTCCAATTGCCTCAAATCATTCGAGCAATTGAAGAAGGAGCTTACATCCGCTCTTATTATTCACGCTCCTCATTGGAGTGAGCCCTTTGAGATAATGTGTGATGCATCAGATTTTGCAATTGGAGCCATCTTAGGACAATGAATTAACAAGATGCCACATGTCATCCATTATGCGAGTAGGACCCTAAACGATGCACTGTTAAACTATTCCACCACCGAAAAAGAATTTTTAGCTGTTGTTTATGCACTTGAAAAGTTTAGGTCCTATCTCATCGGTTCACACATTACGATCTATACGGATCATTCGGCCATTAGACTATTTCTAAGAAAGATGCTAAAGCCTGATTACTTAGATGGACCCTTTTATTGCAAGAGTTCGATCTTGAAATAAAAGACAGAAATGGATCCGAAAATGTTGTGGCCGATCATTTATCACGTCTACCATTAGCACCTACACAAGAACATCCTATAAATGACCATTTTCCCGACGAACGGTTATACACAGCTGCTAGCGAATCATGATTCGCGGATATAGTTAATTTTCTCATCACGAAAATGACACCGCCCGATTGGTCTAAACAAGATTGATATAAATTTCACTGCCAAGTAAAATATTTCTTTTGGGATGATCCTTATTTGTTTAAATAGTGCAATGACCAAATCATTCGGTGGTGTGTACCTAATGATAAAATTAGGAGTGTTCTTTCATTTTGTTATGATCATGCAAATGGGGGCCATTTTAAGGCTAAAAAGACGGTGGGAAAAGTTTTACAAAGTGGATTTTATTGGCCCACGTTATTTAAAAATGCATATGAATTTTGTAAAACTTATGAACGCTGTTAACACTTAGATAAAATCATTAGGCGGAATATGATGCCTCTCAATTCTATCCTTATAGTTGAGATTATTGATATATGGGGTATCGATTTTATGAGGCCATTCCCAAATTCATTTGGGAACGTTTATGTTTTAGTAGCGGTCGATTACATATCGAAATGGGTGGAAGCAATGGCATGCAAAACCAATGACAATAAGGTTGTTGTCAAGTTTTTGAAAAATAATATTATTTCTCGGTTTGGCATTCCACTCTCCATTATTAGTGATAATGGGACCCATTTTTGCAACCGATCTTTCGAAACTCTTATGAGAAAATATTCGATCCGCCCCATGTTATCCACCCCATATTATCCGCAAACTAGTGGGCAAGTTGAGCTATCAAATAGACAAATTAAGTAAATATTAGAAAAGACAGTTAATAAGAACCACAAAGATTGGTCACTTAAGCTTGTTGATGCATTATGGGCTTATCGAACTGCATACAAGACCATCTTTGGTATGTCTCCTTATAGGCTTATACTTGGGAAACCTTGCCACTTACCAGTGGACTTGAAACACCTATGTGGGCCATAAAAAAGTTAAATATAGATATTGAAAAAGCCGGTAAGTATAGAAAGCTCCAACTAAATGAATTAGAGGAAATTAGGAACGATGCTTATAACGATGCTTATAACAATGCTAAGATTTAACGAAATTAGGAACGATGCTAAGATTTTTAAAGAAAAAACGAAAATCTTTCATGATAAAAACATTTAACGAAAAGAATTTCAAATGGGCCAAAAAGTTTTACTATATAATTCGCGATTGCACTATTTCCTGGAAAATTAAAATTGCGATGGATCGGGCCGTTTATTGCCAAAAACGTTTTTCGCATGGAGCTATTGAGATTGAAAATCCTAAAAATGGTGAGGTGTTCAAAATTAATGGTAAAAAATTGAAATCGTTTTTAGAATTTTCTACGAATAATGAGGCGGAGCTTATAGATCTCCATGAGCCGGAATACACTTGAAAATATTTTAAAACCCCTCATTTGTAACATATGATGCATCGGATTTTTCAATTGGAGCGGTCTTAGGACAATGAATTAACAAGATGCTACATGTCATCCATTATGCGAGTAGGACCCTAAATGATGCACAGTTAAACTATTCCACAACCAAAAAAGAATTTTTAGCTATTGTTTATGCACTTGAAAAGTTTAGGTTCTGTCTCATCGGTTCACACATTACGATCTATACGGATCATTCGGCTATTAGACTATTTCTAAGAAAGATGCTAAAGCCTGATTACTTAGATGGACCCTTTTATTGCAAAAGTTTGATCTTGAAATAAAAGACAGAAATGGATCCGAAAATGTTGTGGCCGATCACTTATCATGTCTACTACTTGTACCCACACAAGAACTTCCTATAAATGACCATTTTCCTGACGAACGGTTATCCACAGCTGCTAGCAAACCATGGTTCACGGATATAGTTAATTTTCTCGTCACGAAAATGACACCGCCCAATTAGTCTAAACAAGATCGATATAAATTTCACTCTCAAGTAAAATATTTCTTTTGGGATGATCCTTATTTGTTTAAACAGTGCAATGACTAAATCATTCGGTGGTGTGTACCTAATGATAAAATTAGAAGTGTTCTTTCATTTTGTCACGATCATGCAAATGGGGGCCATTTTGGGGCTAAAAAGACGGTTGAAAAAGTTTTACAAAATGGGTTTTATTGGTCCACGTTATTTAAAAATGCATATGAATTTTGTAAAACTTGTGAACGCTGTCAACATTTAGGTAAAATCATTAGGCGGAATATGATGCCTCTCAATTCTATCCTTATAGTTGAGATCTTTGATATATGGGGTATCGATTTTATGGGTTCATTCCCAAATTCATTTGGGAACGTTTATGTTTTAGTAACGGTCGATTACATATCGAAATGGGTGGAAGCAATGGTATGCAAAACCAATGAAAATAAGGTTGTTGTCAAGTTTTTGAAAAATAATATTATTTCTCGGTTTGGCATTCCACGCTCCATTATTAGTGATAATGGGACCCATTTTCGACCGATCTTTCGAAACACTTATGAGAAAATATTCGATCCACCCTAAATTATTCACCCCATATCATCCGCAAACTAGTGGGCAAGTTGAGCTATCAAATAGGCAAATTAAGTAAATATTAGAAAAGACAGTTAATAAGAACCGCAAAGATTGGTCACTTATGCTTGTTGATGCATTATGGGCTTACTGAACCGCATACAAGACCATCTTTGGTATGCCTCTTTAAAGGCTTATATTTGGGAAATCTTGCCACTTACTAGTGGAGTTGAAACACCGCGTTATGTGGGCCATAAAACAGTTCAATATGGATATTGAAGAAGCCGGTAAGTATAGGAAGCTCTAACTAAATAAATTAGAGGAAATTAGGAACGATACTTATGACAATGCCTAGATTTTTAAAGAAAAAACGAAAATCTTTCATGATAAAAACATTTTACGAAAAGATTTTCAAATGGGCCAAACAGTTTTACTATATGATTCGCGATTGTATCTATTTCCTGGAAAATTAAAATTGCGATGGACCAGCCCGTTTATTGCCAAAAACGTTTTTCACATGGAGCTATCGAGATTGAAAATCCTAAAAATGGTGAGGTGTTCAAAATTAATGGTCAAAAATTGAAATCGTTTTTAGAATTTTCTGCAAATAATGAGGCGGAGCTTATAGATCTCCATGAGCCGGAATAAACTTGAAAATATTTTAAAACCCCTCATTTGTAACATATGTATATTATTAGTTTATTAGTTTTTAAGGAAGAGTCGCGGTAGACAGTGAGGACACTGTCAAGTTCAAGTATGGGTGGTGGTTTTGTACATAGTTTTTAGTTTTCAAAATAAAAAATAAAAAAATTTAGAAAATTAGAAAATTTTGCAAATAGAAATGAAAAAATGGAAAATGTATATAAAAGAGAGAGAGAGAGAGATTTGAAGAAAAATAAGAAAAAGGGATGGTTTAATGGATCTAGTAATAAGTTGTCATGGGTCCGTTCCCAAAAGGCTAGTATCATGAAGGTGTTACTAGGCTTGAGAAAATGTAAGTGAAACTTATTTTTGATTCCAAATATTTGAATGTTGATGTCCTACTATACGCACATGCACACATCTTGAAACTTGGGATAGTAGAAGAGACCTGTCATGCTCTTGTCTGTAATGCCCTAATACGGAAAAAAAGTATCATAAAAAAATGAACATTGTCTTGCAATTATCAAGATATCATAAAAAAATTCAGCGAGATTGTTTCATCACCTAGTGACTTAGACCAACTGGTTTGGGATTATTTGTTGTGTCTCAGGTGTTACAAGATTAGGATACCGCTATTTACGCCCAATAAGTGATCATATTCGGTAATCGGTTCGTTAGTGACTCACGAAATATTAACAGTCGCATGAAAAATGTGGGAACAAATCCATCAATTTGATACGCCGATTAAAAAAGTAATAGGGAGCTAAAGGAAAGAGTATGAGGGGTTGAATTGAATTCTCCGAATGTAGGAATGATTTTTTCACAAACGTAGAGGTATATGATCATGTTTGGAAACGAGATAGGTAGAAAAAATTGGAAGAATGATGAGAAAGTAATTTTCGGTATAGATCAAAGTCTATTAAGGTATTATTTATGATGACTGAAAATCTAATGAGGTTTAAACTCTTATTTTTCGTATTTTTCTTAACTATTCCTATCTGTGTATATAGTTTTCATTTTCTTATTTTTGTTTCCTTCATTTTCTTTTATAGGAGTAGGAATAGGAGTAGAAATAGAATTTAGTTAGATAGTAATTTAGTTTAGTTTAGAATTTGAAACCCTAGATTTACTCGAGGACTAGCAAAAGATAAGTGTATGGGTATTTGATTGGTGTAATTTATTGCATATTTTTCTAACTCATTTATCATTTTATTGTCATATTTTATGCTTGTCCGGGTCTATTTTGTGAATTATTACAGATAACAGGGCTTGAATGCAAAAAGATGGAAAATTGTGCTAAAATGGGGATTACGTGTGTACAATAGAGACTTAAGGGAATTATTCAGGAAATTTGGAACAAATTTGGGAATATCATTACAAATCAGCAAAGGTTGCAATAAATAGAGATGAATCAATCATCACAACAACAAATCAGTTTGAGAAACCAAATCAAATCAAAAGCAACAAATCAACTTGTCTAATTATATGTTAAATTTGGGAACAATTCGGAGATTCACGCAACTATAGAAATACATATAGATATTCAAGATTTTATGAGCTAAAATATCATCTAAATTGAAGATAAAACCACAGAAAAAATCTGGAGATACGAAACCAAAATTCAGCGGCGGATCGGCGGCCAATCAAGTCAATTAGGGGTGGATCAGCGGTCAATTTAGAACCGTTCGATGAGATTTTTTATGGACACGATCGTTTTTATATATTGATTAATATGAGATGTAGGGTTTCGTCTTTTGAAAATTCTAAAAGCTCGCAACAGTATCCAACAGAGCAATTAGATTAGATTATCATAATTGTTAGAATATAGTTTCTCTTGTATCTTCTATTACTTATTCTTCAATCTTTCTTCACCCTATATAAGCATATGTATAGCCTTAGGGTTTGATATCTCTCTCTTAATATAGAATTAGGGTTTTCAAGTTTGAAAAGATCTGGAAAAAGTTGTAAGTTATTTTATTATGAATAAAATTCTATTTTTTCTTAATATCATGAGTAACTAATCTTCTTCTAGGTGTTTTTTTTATTTGCTATCTTTTATGGTGTGATTTTTTTATAACTTTTATTCTTATTTTAATATGAATGTTTCTTAATCTATATATGTTTATCTCTCTTTATTCTTAATCTAAAAAATCTAATTTTTATGAAAAGTTGACGCATTTAAGTAAAAATTAGGGATAGATAAGAAGCTTATAAACTAATTAGATTGATAATAGCATAACAATCTAGAAACTTAATTAGGGACGGTAGAGATAATTATAAATCATAAATATTCAATCTAATTAATTGATTTAATTTTGGAAAACCTAAAATATGGTAGTTGTAGATTCATGACCTACAAATATGCATAGATGGTTAAATTAGATAATTTTCATAAACTAGAATTAGGGTTTTTAATTAAATCTAAATGATATAATATAATTGATAGGATAAGATTAAATAAAATAATTTATCTTATGTTTTTATATTTTCAATCGATCATTAGTTAAAACTAGGAAAGAGAATAAAAGTTTATCATATAAACTACCACATTAGAAAAGAAAATAAAAACCTTAGAGTTTTCTCTCTATTTGAAAAGCAACTCTTACTTTTAATTGCACTTTTAAAAACAACATAATTTTAATTTAGTTTAAAAGTAGTTAACACACCTCTCTGTGAGAATGATCCTCAAGTACGACTGCGATAAGCTGTATACTTGCAGTTAAATTTGGAGATAATAAAAATCAACATCGGCATGTACATGAAATTATAAAATTATAAATCATGCCATATAGATCAAAGAAATATAAATTACGAATTTCTTACACCTACTTCACCAGATGAAACAATCAATTGCTAATATCAAAATTTGAGACGGGTTACAATGATGATGGAAAAACTATCAAATCCTAATCTTGAATACATCTTATAATTCAAATGGCAGCTCCTCTAACACTCTTGGAGATTTCATAAAATTCCATGTCAAAACCCTAAAGAGTAATTTATATAAGATATATATAGAACTCAAAATAATTGCGTCTCAATTAATGTTCTTCAGATATATACTCGCATCTTAAATAAGGTCTGAATCATGGGTGTTCCACACCCGCAGTACCCTTGTGTGACATTTCAGAAAAATAGTAAATATTATTTTGGAAATTAAATAATAATATTTTTGGTTTAATGGATATGATAACTAATATGAATTTGAGTTTTTATAGATTTGTATAATTATATACCTCTATTTTGGAAAGTAATTGGATTTTAAAATGAATTATAAATTATGTGAGCATTTATATAATTGGGCTTTTCTTAAATTATTATGTAATTGTATCCGTACAAGTGGCATGCGAAACTAATACTTTGTTTTCCTAATTACTTTATTTAGTATGCATGACATATTAACAAGTGGGTGTACATTAGCTTTCTTTTTATTCTTCTTTTTCATTTGTGTTTTTATGGTTATTTTCATTTCTTTTTAAAAAAATGAGAGCGGGAGAGGAAGACATGGAGGTATGGTGTATATAATAATGGGAATGGGAGAGAGGGAGGGAGAGAGAGTGAAGGGCGGGGGGGGGGGGTTATGGCTTGGCACCATTCATTTTCTTCACATCTTTTTCCTCTTCTTCTTCTTCTCCATCTCCTCCATCTTTTATCCAACCCACTTACACAAACACAAATCCCCTCACACCATGAAGCCTTCCCTAATGATATTCAAATTCTCATCTTGCATATCATAAAGTGGTCAAGTCTTCAATTTGAGACCATTTGTAAGGTTGGAACTCTCTTTAATCTCAATCAAGAGATAAAAACACCATCTTTTATAGTTACTTGTAACATTTGTCATGACAATTTTCATGACAAGTGTAACATTTCAGAAAATGGAAAATATTATTTTAGAATTTAAATAATAAAATAATGAATTTTACTGATATTATACCGAGTATGGATTGGAGTTTTCGTAAATTGGTATAATTATATACCTATATTTTTGGTAAATAATTAGGATTTAAAATGAATTGTTAATTATGAAAGCATTTATTTAATTAGACTTTTCTTAAATTAGTATATAATTATAACCATATAAGTTTAATATTAAAATTAATTAATGTTTTACTAGCTGTGCACTGAACCTAGTTTTATTTTACTAAACCTTACATAGTAAACCTTACTTAGTGTGCATGTTATGTTTATGAAAAGGGTTAACATTTTCACACGTATTTTTATGATGGCTTCATTTCTTTTTTCTTTTTCATTTGTGTCTTTAAATTTTTGGGTTTTATGTTTTCTAAAAGAAAAAGAAAAAGAAAAGAAAAGAAAAATGAAACACGGTTGCTAATATATTAAATGAGGTATGAACATGTGTGAGAGAGAGAGAGAGTGAGAGGGGGGTCTATGTTGCCAAGCTTTGATCATTTTCTTTACCCCATTCTCATCTCTTCTTCTTCCTCTTCATCTCCTCATCTTTCTCCACCTCCTCCATCCTCACTACAAACCACAAATCACCCCATAAATCTCATCAAAATTCATGAGTGCCTTCACAAAAAGTGTTCTTAATCTCATCCTAAATATCATGGTGGAATTAAGTCTCCATTTTGAGGATCTTTACCATCTTAGAATTTTCCCTAGTTCCTATTTTGAGGTAATAATCCTACTTTTAATCAAGCTTTTAGATTTCTTGACTTCATAAACTAGTTAGAGTTGGTTTTAGAACTTAAAGTGTATATTTTCAAAACTTGAGTTTTCAAAAGTGAATCTTGGTGGATGAAACATGTAGTGGTGGTATAGTAGAGAGCTAGTTAGCTAATTACAACCTTATGGTGATAGATGAGAGTGATTTAGTGGAGGTATCCTTAGTTCAATTGCGTTAAGAAATTTCAAATATCGGTTTTTCATTGAGTTTTGAAGTTCAATTGGAATCTGGAGCAACTAAGATTCTCTAAAAATTAATTAGAGAATACAGTGAGGTGTTTAGAGCAGTAGAAGACCACCGTAGAAGTCCGAGCTCCTAATTCCATTCCTTGGTCGCCAATTAATCCCTTTTAGCTTCAAATTGCGGCCATATTAGTGTGTTATTGTCTGGGGTTTGTTCCGTAGTCCACACACTCGAAAACTAAGACTACTCTATATGCTAAAAAGTCCCAAATCACCTGAAGAAAAATCTGGGAGCATTTTACTTGGTTTTAGTGATGTTTTACGACATTTGGAAACTTGGTTTTTGGGTTTTCTTGATGTGACTTGGTCGTTCGACGTTCGTACGTCGACATCGGAGGGTATTTGTCATTTTAGCACACGTTGACCATAGGTTCTAATCTATGTGCTCTTCGCTCGTCATATCGGTTTTTGGATATGGATTTTTATTAATTCGATAAAATTCGATTGTAGGTACAATCGCTTGGACTTCCGAGATGATGAAGGAGGGCGAGGCATCCGTCAGAATCGACTAGGGTGAGACGTGTTGATATGAGTTGATGTATATCTACAGGGAATGTCGGGTGGATAGCATATAGCACCCCCGCAACATTATAAATAGGATATATATACGTTAGAAATATATACCTAGCTTATAGGGTTATTAGAATACCATATGCGATAATAGTATACTTAGTAGAAAGATATATCCCTAGTTTCTATTTCTTAGCCTTCGAGCTATATATATATATATATATATATATATATTTTGAGTACTTAGTATGATATAAGTATATCTATGACATGAGGATATATACAATAAAAGTATACACGATATGATATGAGATGAGTTGATGTACATGACTATACATCCGTACAATATTTGATTGGATGATATAGTGCGAGGGATATTCCGTACATGATATATGATGAGGATAGATTGCCGAATACGGCCGATATATATACATATATATATTTTGACTCGAGGATGTTTACCGCCGAAAGACGCGACCGGGACGTTGGGACGTCTGGCCTGAATTTTGGGGGCAGATGCTATTTGGTTTTATCTGTCCACCTCCCCAAAGATGCCAAGTTGATTTATGGCACCGTGTATCGGAGGTTTGGACAGATGCGGCCGTTGTAGCAGATTTCGTCAGATTCCCCCTCATTGTGAGGGGTTTTTGATTGTGGGGACGCTCTTCATTGCAGGCGCAAGCCCCTGCAGTTAATTATGCTACCGCATCACGGTAACCACTTTCTCCTTCTCCAGATGTTCGCTTCGTGTTGTGTATATTTGTTTTATTTTTGGTTGCCCATGGATTGTATATGGAGACTAATTTGTGTTGTTGCCCGTAGGGCGGGGATTAGTCCAAATCCGTATTTTCTTAGATTTGTGTTTGGATGATTTAAGGATCGTTAATTTTGTTTAAGATTAAGATCAACTTAAATGTTTGTTAAGGATACGTTAGTCTAATTTTTAGACTAAGATCTACTTAACAGGGTTTTAGGATCATTTAGATCCAGAGAAAGAGCATTTGGGCTCTATTGTTTTAGTTTAAAGGACGTTGCGGTCCATTGTTAGTTTAAAAACTTTGCGGTCCGTTGGGTTTAAGGACATCATAGTTCATAGAGTTTAGTTTAGGGACATTGCGGTCCGTTGGTTTTAAGGACATCATAGTCCATGTTTAAGGACATCATAGTCCATAGAGTTTAGTTTAGGGACGTTGCGGTCCATTGTTTAAGGACATCATAGTCCATGTTCAAGGACATCATAGTCCGTGTTTAAGGACATCATAGTCCATAGAGTTTAGTTTAGGGACGTTACGGTCCGTTGGGTTTAAGGACATCACGATCCATTTTTAAGGACATCATAGTCCGTAGAGTTTAGTTTAGGGACGTTGCGGTCCGTAGTTTAAGGACATTATAGTCTATGTTTAAGGATATCATAGTCCGTGTTTAAGGACATTATAGTCCATAGAATTTAGTTTAGGGACGTTGCGGTCCATAGGGTTTAAGGACATCATAGTCCGTGTTTAAGAACATCATAGTCCATAGAGTTTAGTTTAGGGACATTGCGGTCTGTAGTTTAAGGACATCATAGTCCATATTTAAGGACATCATAGTCCATAGAATTTAGTTTAGGGACGTTGCGGTCCATAGGGTTTAAGGACATCATAGTCCATGTTTAAGGACATCATAGTCCATAGAGTTTAGTTTAGGGACGTTGCGGTCTGTTGGGTTTATCGGTTTGAGGGTGCGCCAAGAGTTATTGGTTATTGGGAACCCCACATCTCTGAAGACGTTGAAGAATTACAACGACATGTATTAGAGGTGTGGAGAGATGTACCCTTGAACCAAATTCTAAATCGAGGAGTTATCAATTCTGAACATAGAGGCTCGGTTTGATTGGAGATTGAATCTCAGGAGGAACTTGACCAATTTGGGGTTGAAGTTGGTTTCTTATAGTGTTAAACGCTAATGTATTTTTAGTGCTCACGTGCTCCCACATGATACTCTAAGACAGTGTTAAACACTGAAAGTTGAAGGTGCTCACGTGTGGCACGTGAGGCTCTAAAGCAGTGTTAAACACTGGAATTTGGGATCGCTCACGTGTTGCACGTGATGCTCTTGAAAGTTGGCACTGTTCGCTTGGGTTTATTCATTTGTTCTGTACATATAAGTGTTAAACACTTTATTCTTATGGCCATCACGTGTGAGCACGTGAGGCGCCTCAGAGTTAGACATTATTTCCTTGGGTTTATTCCCTTTTCTTCTTCTTTTTTTTAAAAAGTGACAAGCACTATCAGTGGGGTGGGGGGAGGGTCACATATGAATACATGATCTTTCTTTTGAGTTTATCATAGGTGGTCACGTGTGAACACGTGATCATCAATATGCAAGGAATTCCTTCTCCGAGTTTATAAGGATTTAATTGTTTGGACTTAGTTCTTCTCCTAGGTTTTAGATATGCATGGCAGAGTCTCTCCGATGAGAATTAAATTCTCAATTTGTGGAGAGATATGCTTCTGCAGATCTTTCACCAGAAGGGAGAACTAAGTTCTTATATGAAGGGTTAAACCCTAGTTTTATCAGAGGAATTATATTCTTATATGCCTTTTGGGAGAATTAAATTCTCTGAACTTAGATCTTTCCCTAGGTTTTGGATCTGCATGGCAGAATCTCCCCGATGAGAATTAAATTCTCAACTTATGGGGAGATCTGCTTCTACAGATCTTTCACCAGAAGAAAGAATTAAGTTCTTATACGAAGGGTTAAACCATTAAAGAGGAGATGAGACAGTCTTTTTAGTTTCTTCTCACCTAGTTTTGTTTTGAAAAGTGGATTCTTCTCCCTTCTGAGAATTGAATTCTCTTTCCTATTTTTTTTCTGGTTGTATCTCCCTCTTCCTCTTTTTTTCTCTCTCTCTGTCTCTTTTTCCCCCCTTCAGTCTCGAGTCCTTTATATAGCAGAGGCAAGTTTGTTGATTTTTGTTAAGGAAATCTCTCATTGAGAGATTTTTTGATTAATTCGGGGATTTTATCTACCGTTGGATCTTTGATCCAAGGGCCTCTGTTTTACAGAAGACATTTTTCTTGTTTTTAACAAGATTGGGAAAATATTTTCCCATACAAAGCTTATTCTGTATCTTGGTGGTTTTTAATCACCATTAGATCTTTGATCCAACGGTGCTCCGATTTACAGAGCACAATCTTTCTTATTTAGAAAGATTGGGGGAAATATTTCCAAAATAGGGTTCTGATCCCTTTTATATAGAATTTAATTCTATCGGCTCAGAAGGTATTAGGAGCCCTCACGAACGAGGGGAAAAATAAGCTCTTGTTCAAAGGAGAATGGCTCTTAGCACGTGACCCATAACTTTAGGCTGATTTGCTTATATGTCACCGTCCCTGAGAGAAACATCACATGTTGGCACGCGATGCTTAATTTCGGCCCTTTCTTTGTTAAGCGTAACGCTTAAGATTTTGCTTCAAGGAGCATCACGTGTGGGTACGTGATGCCCCATTTGGGTATCTTTTCCTATTGCTTTTTGTTCATTATTTATTATATATTTTTATTTTTTTGTAAGGTAACAAATGACCTCACAGCGTTGTTCTCACGTGGTTTGCATTTGAGTGCAGCGCTGTCACCTTTACAGCCGTTGGATCTGCCTAGAGGAACGGGAAGATGAACCGCCCTTATCACGTCTTATAAATGCAAGAGTTTGGCCTTTGGGAAGCCACTGTTCTTTCATCTTCTTCCTTGCTTGTCTTCTTCGAGAATTTAATTCTCCTCTTCAAAGCTTAGTTATCTGTTCATTGCAATTCTAGAGTTAAACTTTGTTAGAAAAAGGAACCTTTTCTTAGGTAAAATTCTCGAACATTAGAGAAACCCTTTTCTTTAAAGAAAACTCCTGGATTTTAAATCCATCATGAGAGCTTTGCTCTCCTCTGAAAGCCATCTCTTAAAGATTCAAAGTCATGATCTTTGAGTAATAACTCTCAATGCTTTGGGCATTCCTCCTCTGACCATTTTGGCATTTGATTTCCTCTTTATGGGGGTTTCTGGAATTTAATTCCATTGCATAAAAGGAATTTAATTCCTTAGCGAGGAGCTTTGCTCTGAAGATCAATAGGATCCTTCGGGAATTTCATTCCCTGGTGTTCTTGAGCACATTTTCATAAGGTTATTTTTTTGCACAAATTCAAATTTGTTTGGTATTTTGACAGCACTTGTTTTCTCTACGGGGATGTCAAGAGTTGTTTAAACTCCCGTGTCCGTTTAATGAGAATCTTTTAGATTCTCATAGTGACTGTCCTGTCTCATCATTGATGAGCCGCCATATTGATTTTGTAGGGTCCATTAGTTTTGCAATCAGTGGTCCCAAGGAACAAACTTTCTGTCGTTTCCTCCTATGTATACACATATATAAAAGGTTTTATTAAAGGCTTTTCCTTTTCAGGAACAATGGCTTCTCTTCCTTACTTTCCTTTTACTCACTCAGACGCTGCTTTTCCACAATCGCCGTCGGACGAAGAAGCAATGGCGATGATCAGGGCTCATGACAGGGATTGTACCGGTTTGCTCTTGTAGGGAACTTGGTATGGACATATCATCCGGGGCCGCTGCAGCTTTACTTGCGAAGTGCCAACAGAGCCTCTCCGACCAATTCCGCCGATGGAGCGTCCACAGACTGCTTTTGCGGTGGAGGCAGCTGATTGGACTCCTATAGGCCGTCTTGAGCCGTCGACGACTGGGATACCCAACCAGCCTTTGCCGGCCATAGACATCTTAGGGCGTCACATTTATCAAGGTGAAGCCCAACCCTGGGGATAAATTTATAAGACAGGGCTTACCCCTCGCCACCCAATGGGCTATCTTTCCTGGGCTCGATATGTCATGTCCGCCCATCGTGCGCGATTGCAGAAGGTCGGGCTCTATCAGGCGGTGTATGCATTCCTTTTTCATTATCAGTCCCCTCATGTCTGGTGGGTTAAGGATTTTGTGAACCAGTGGAATCTTCCTACCAACACCTTCTTGCTAGGGGACTGCGAGGTCTCTGTTTCATTGGAAGAGTTTCGCGAGGTTTCAAGACTACCAATCAGGGGAGAGCATTATGAAGAGTTGCTGCCTCCCAATGAGTATGTGTTCGAGACGATGTCGGCTTCGCTTGACGGCTTGACGACTGAAAGTGCCGTCCGCCATAAGTACCCTAGCTTAATCAAGGTTTTGGGTATTTTTGAGAAACTGTTCGCGGCGTTGGAAGAGCATGGGGTCACTTTTGAGAGCTTCATTGCTTGCTTTATCCGCGAAGACGCTTTGTCCAAGACGGCTCCAAAGTTTGCGAACATTAACGACCCTTTTGGGTTTGGGCTAAATCAACTGCCGGCCAAAGAAGAAGATTTACCACAGTTTTATATTATGATCTTGTCGGCCGTGTCCTTTGATTCGATAGCGGCTCCCGGCATGGACGAAGAGACCTTCTTTATCGGCTTTATCAGCCTTTGGCTCAGTTGGTTTGCTATTCCAATGCATCGTTGCTTTATGAGAGCTTCGGTCATCTATCCTGCTCATCGCGTGGCTGAAGGGACATGATTGGCCGTGGGTATCACGGGGCTATCACACTTATACCATGGGCTGAGCGCTGCGGCCAATACTTCGACCCCGGGTGTAGACGTTGTGAATTTCTCCCTCCACTACTTTACGTCGTGGATCGAGATGCATGTATTGGGGGCGTTCGCAGCGCATCGGAGGCCAGATTTCTATGACGCTTACACCTTCCCACGGCTCATGAGATTGGTGGATGCCTCTGACCCTGACCCAACTCAGCTAGGGCCCCTTCGTGTGTTGCTTAACTCGTATGCTAACGAAGGTGGGATGATATTCAATGATCGGGCCCTCTCTGCTTCTACGGGACCTGTTCAGCAGCTGTTTGACTTGTCGAAAGGTGGGGCGTCATCTTTAAAACCTAAGGAGATCATGCACCTATACTCGATTAGGCCGGGTTACCTGGTGTTTCGGCAGAACAATGCAGCCGTTTTTATGTGGTACAATCCGCATCGCTTCGTCCAGCAGTTGGGCTATAACCAGGGTGTCCCTTTTGAGGCGTTCTTGGTTGAACCTACTCCATCTCTAGAAGTTACGCGTGACATCATCCATCATTTTATGCGGTTGAACACCGGCTCCCGTTTCATGATCCCTGAGGCCGACTATATTCCAAGGTGCGTGGGGTCCTTCACGGGTTGGTACCGCCATCGAGTCGGTCCCATCATCGTCGAGGAGAGGTGGGTACTCTTCGAATGTCGATCGTCGGCTCCGGCCTAAGCTACTGGTATTCCGTTGTGGCCGCGGATAGTGGTTCGCCCTCCATTGAGGGATGGTGGCGTGGTTCTCATCCCAAAAACCGCAGAGGCAGAATCGACTTCTCGTGCTGTTGGGATGCCAGTGCGCACTAGAGCTCAGGCGAAGGCCTCTGATGAAGCGCTAGTGACAGTACCATCAGTGGCAGTGTCATCCGCGATAGTATTTCTAAAAGAGGATACTGGAAGCGAGTTTGGCCAACGTCGCACCAAAGCGCCGAGGGGAAGGAAGCGATCCTCTTCCAGTGTTAGCTCTAGTTCGAAAAGGAGGAAGAAAACAGTTGCCGGCTTGCTGGACCTTCTGCTGGAATCTGAGCCTATTGTTCAAGACGAAGCCATCTCCATGCAAGAGCCGGATGACGGTCTTATTTATCTTGGCCCGTCAGCTGAGAAAGCCGCGCAATTAGCTGAAGCTTTAAGGTGCTCGCAGGATGAGACTGAAAATGTGCGCATCCCGAAGAAGCCCTACCCCCTGTTATCTTCTACGAAGATCCCCCTTCACTATGGAGAGTACATATGGGTCCTCTGCGAAGGGAAGATGAAAGAGCTTTCAAGCAGCCCATTTCGGCTGCTTCTGAAGACGAGCTGGCACTGAAGACCGGTGGGCATGAATCTGCATTTGAAGCTCGGCGAGCACATTTCCTCAAGAAGGAACGACGGCTTGAAAAAGCCATATTAGAAGCAACCTGGCGCATCGGTATGTATGCTTTCCGTATTTTTTCTTTTGGCAAATAATTTGTATTGCTTTTTATATTTCCTTCTCTTTGCGAAAACTTTGCAGAGACTTCAGCGGCGAAAGAGGATTTGAGCCCAGGTCATGCCATGGCCCCAGCCTCTATAGATGTCTCTCGTGACGCACCGGCAGGTGCAGAAGGGATTACTACGGCCGTCGTTCCTGTTGCGGAGCCTCCAATGGTGGTTATTGTTCCTTTAGTGTCCATTCCTTGAGCGGAGGTGGCCTCATTGGCCATGGACCCTATGGATGTCTCTAGTGATGCACCGAAAGGTGCGGAAGAGATTGTCGGAGCTGTTAGTTCTATTTTGGAGCTCCCTGTGACGACTTCTATCTCTTCGGCGTCTGTACTTTTCACAGAGGCGACCTTGCCGGTCGTAGACCTAATGGATCTTTCTGGCGGCGTCTTGAAGATTGTAGGAAGGACCGCGGAGACCACTGTTCCCTCTTTGGGACCTGAAGTGGTGGTTGTGGTTCCGCAACTGGAAGCTGCTACACCAGTAAATGTCCCCGGTGATGTGCCTGAGGGTGCAGAGGAGGCTGCCGAAGCTGCTATACCTCCAGTTCAAGGCGAGCGGAGCATAGAAGGTAATCTCTTACATCTTTATTTTAATGATCCCCTCATTATCTGAAATTTTCTTTCTTTCAGAATTGCGGGAATTGGCGGCTTCTATAGTGGACCTATCTCTCAGGAAGTCCTTCCAGCGCTTACTTGATATGGCTACCCTACAAGCGATATCCCCGCAAAGCATCGTCCTTTCTTCCGGGCAAGGTCGGTGTTTTTTGACCCCTTTGCTTTATTATCACTTTTTACAATGATGCTAATATGTCCTCTGTAGTCCTGGAAGCTGATGACGAAATGGAGATCCTTGATGGGCATGGGGATCTGTTAAACCCCCCTTGCATGACTGTGGGTAAGTAAGGCTCTACCCTCGGCATTGTCTTGTTTATTCCATGTTTGCCAATCTCGCTGACTATTCATAAATTTTGATAGCTTTGCCAGCTCTGGCTCCGTTAGAGGCTCGAATCTTTATGCCACCAGACCCATATGCCCGACGTGCATCTGAAAGGATGGAGAGACAGAGTATTCACTCCTTGTCGGCCCTTATTGAAGATCTTCGCACTGGTAGTTCTGTTACGGCCGAAGAATCTGCTGCCGAAGCCAATACTTCTTTGCTCTTCCTCGCTACTTATCATGACGAAACATTGGTGTATGTTTGGCTTGAGTATTTTCGCCGAGTGAAGGCTTGCTTACATAGTCTTGAATGCCTACGCCTTCCTTCCGAGCTTCTGACTGCAAAGGCGAGCCTGTGGGGGTGGATTGAGCGGTGCGCCGCTAATCTACAGTCTTGCGAGAAGAGGCTTAACCGAAAATTTTCAGTGAGGGAGCTAGTTTCAAATGCTTTGGGGGAACTCCAAGCTCAACTCACTACTAAGACCACCCGTGCGTACGAACTTTTGCAGGTGCTTCAAGGAGCTATCACAGCGGTAGTAGCTCTTGATAAAACCGTTATCTTTACACGCGAGATGGTTGAAGCTCATAAATTTGCTGAAAAGGAGCCTGAGAGTCGGTTCGCTTCGTATCAGACTCAACAGTCTCAGGCGGAGACCCGTCTTGTGGCGATAACAAAGCTTGAAGCCGAGGCCCAGCGGAAAAGCGATGAACTGACGAACTTATTGCATCGTCCGCCGGCTTGAAGATTTTTTTTATATTCTCCCTTTTGTATTTACTCCTGAATGAAAGTATTTTGTATTCATTTTGATTCTTTTATAAAACGTATCTTGTATTCATGAATAAAAGACATATTTCATTTCATATTGTCGTGCCCCTTTAGGAAAAGCGTCTTATAGATAGTCTATCTTGATCTCTTTGCAGGGCTGTGATGGCTTAGGAAACAGGTTCAGGTCTGCTGTCTAAGACTTCTCAACTTCATGAGCCGTGATGCTCTATCATTTCAGCTTTTTATATCGCGAAAGTTGAGATTGTCCAATCATTTCGGCTATATATTTTTTTTTTGTATTTTTGGCTCACTGATTTTGTTGCGAGTATGGACCTGAGATCTGATTCCAATCTTAGCATCAGCATCGTTGCGACTGGAATATTTCCAGGAGCGAATCATCACTTGCCGTGAAAGGACTTGGAATTTGTTACCGATTTAGGCATCGGTATCGCTACAACTGGGATATTGCAAGGAGCGAATCATCATCTGCCTTTGTCGATTCGAACAAAGGTGGCTTACCAAAATGGTTAGGATTCTGTCGACTAAGGCTTTTGACTTCGTGAGCCGTAAGGGTCTCACAAAGGTGTTTCTCTCTACGAGTCGTGAGGATCTCGTAGGTGCGTTTTCTCCTTAGGAATCGTGAGGATTCTTAAGTGCGTGTTCTCTTATAAGTCGTAAGGATCTTACAACAGTGTTTTCTCCTTATAAGTCGAGAGGACCTACAAGTGTTGTTCACCAAATAGGGGAATTTCACACTATTGGTGGAACTGGGCGAGGGAACGTTTATTTATGCCCGTGGATTGTATACAAGGGTCAATATTGACCACCTGTAGGGTAGTTTGGGGGATATGATGGCTTAAGAACAGGTTCAGGTCCCTGTTCCCCTCCGAACGGCGGCCAAGACGTGGACGTCTTGCCTGAGATTCGGGATAGATGCTATTTGGTTTTATCCGTCCACCTCTCCGAAGATGCCAAGTTGATTTATGGCACCGTGTATCGGAGGTTTATACGGATGCGACCGATATAGCAGACTTCGTCAGATTTCCCCTCGCTTGAGGGTTTTTTGATTGTGGGGATGCTCTTCCCTGCAGGCGCAAGCCCCTGCAGTTAATTACGCTACCGCATCGCGGTAACAACTTTCTCCTTCTCCAGAATTTCACTTCGTATCGTGGGTGTTTGTTTTGTTTGTGGTTGCCCGTGGATTGTATACGGAGACTAAGTTATGCCGTCGCCCGTAGGACGTGGATTAGTCCAAATCCGTATTTACTTAGATTTGGGTTTGGTGTTTTAGTTTAAGGATACGTTAGCCCTATTGAGGCTAAGATCAAATTAAACGTTCATTAAAGACACGTGAGCCTAATCTCCAGACTCAGATCAACTTAACGGGAAGAGCATTTAGGGGCTCTATTGTTCCAGTTTAGGAACGTAGTGGTCCATGTTCCAGTTTAGGGACATGGTGGTCCATTGAATGTATGGCCGTCGGGACCCGTCACCTCTCTGACGACGTTGAAGAATTACAACGACAGGTGTCAGAGGAGTTCAGAGATGTACCCTTGAACCAGGTGTAAATTGATTTAAGAGAGCAGCCGTGCTCAGTCAATTTAATTTGAGGACTTACGGCCATGATTGGGCTAAGTCCAGTTGAAGACGTTCAACATTTTTATTTGCATTAGGCCTATTAGACCTTAATTAGGGCTCTGCCCCTGCACTGTATTTTATTCTGGCCTGTTAGGCTTTTTAAGTTGGGCTCTGTCCCCTTTTTATAATGCAGAGCATTTTTTTAGTCCATTAGGCCTTTTAATTGGGCTCTGCCCTTTAATAATGCGCTGCATTAATTAATCTGACAGAGTGACACGTGGCTTGTCAGGCGCTTTGCGCTGATTGAGGAGCGCAAGGCGCAAGTCCATATGGAGGTGACACGTGTCACGCTCTGGTGAGCGCAAGCGCAGTGCGCTGCGCCAGTGCGCTGCGCTGTTGCGCTTCTGACATGTGGCGCGCTCTGGTGGGTTGCGCCAATTCATAAGAGCAGTGCTCTATTTTAACAGCGTATAGCGCAGATCACTCTGGAGCTGACACATGGCGCTCCCTGGTGGCTTGCGCCAACCCAGGAGCGCAACAGTGCATATTTACAAGTGCAGGGCACCGTTTTATTATTTTGATCAATTTTAGATCAAAGAAAACAAATTTTCTTGTTTTCAAAGAACCAGTGGTTCATCAAAAGGCAATGCCTTTGTTGTTTATTATATTTTTTATTGAAGATCCTTGATCTTGTTCTTAGATCAATGATCTTTTCAGAAGAAATTCTTCTTTTTTATTCAAAGGGTTTACCTTTTTCTCTGTTTGAGTTCTTCTCAAAATTTTCTTTAGAGGAGTTCTCTCTGTGTTGTTGATGATTTTGAGTTGGGGTCTAGGGGCCTTTTTATAGTGCCATTTAGTTTGTTAAATTAGTTAAAGAGATCTTTCTCTGAGTGATTTGGGGATTTTTCCCCACCGCTGGATCTTTGATCCAAGGGCTTCTGTTTTACAGAAGGCAATTTTCTTGTTTTTTAACAAGATTGAGAAAGATCTTTCCAGAATTTTTCTGTTTGGCGCAAGTGCACCTACGCTTGACACGTGTCGCGCAGCGCAGAGCGCAGCACAACTGCGCTAGCGCAATTGCGCTGCCACGTGGCACGCAGCGCAGAGCGCAGCGCAACTGCGCTGCCACGTGGCGCGCAGCGCAGAGCGCCAGTCAGCTGAAGCGTTGCTTCTTTAATAGAGCCTTGCTCTTGATTGAGTGCGCTGCCTTGGGCGTTGCGCTCCCTGCGCTGGCGTGTCTGATTTTGATACGTGGCGCTCTGCGCGCAGCGCAGGAGATCTGAAGCGTTACTTCATTTATTTTAATTTTAATTTTCAAAACAGAAGTTTTCTCTGATTGAGGGAAACAGAAGCGTTGCCTCATTTTCCGCCTTGGAATTTGAACAGAGCCTTGTTCTGATTGGGGTAAACAAATGCCCCCCTACCGTTGTGCTTACGTGGCTCCCAAACATGAGCGCAGCGGTGGCAGAATTCTAACCGTCGCGGCAACTTTTGGAAGTTCTGCCTATAAATAGGACCTTTGGTCCCTTAGATGATTTTCATCTTCAAAATTTTACTTTCAGAACTCAGAGCCCTGCTCTTTATTTTCAAGAACTCCAAGAGTTAAACTCTTAAAAATTTTAGGTGAAAATTTTAATTTAAATTAAATTAATTTTTATTGATAGAGCCTTGCTCTCCATAGATCCCTGATCTAAAGAAAACCCATTTAGGGTTTCACTTAGCAGAGCTTTGCTCTATAGGTCCAAAGGGATCTAAGGAGGACTAAAGAGAACCCTGTTAGGATTCCATCAATAGAGTTCGGCTCTCTGAAAGATTTCATTTATAATTTTTTTGATTCATTAATGGAGCTTTGCTCCTTTTAAATCATATAGCAGAACTCTTAAGAGTTGCTAATTTTTGTCGATTTTCTTTTATAGGAGCAATGGACGCCCACATGTACGATCTCGACGAGATTATTTCTTACGGGGACATCCGCCGACTTGGCCGTTCTCAAAATCGAGAATTTACCAACGCTGAGTGTGCCGAGATCATGAGTCGTTTCGACGCGTACAATGGTTAGCTGCTTCCTCGACGTTCCTCTCTCCTGAAGCTTATCGTGGGAGCCATTTAGGAAGCACTTCCCTTATTCTGTTCCGGCGTGCCGCTTGGGGCATTGGATGCTGCTGAGGATAAGGTGCACTCGGTGTATCTGATGCACCTAATCTCGAAGAGACGGCGAGACAATCTTGTCGATCTCCTGCACCAGGCTTTCCAACAGTCCGCCATACTCGCTGCTTATTGGAGGGAGGAGGACATCAGGGGGGACCCCGACGCTTGTGCTCGCGAAAGAAAGCACACTAGAATGGTTTGCCAGGCTTGGAAAGTCTTAGATAGGGTTACTTTCGAGTTCCTCAATCCATGTCCCGGGTCTAAGGTTATACCATTGTAGACATTTTAATAATGTTGTTATTTATTTCTTTATGATTGTAAGAACCCTTTTGTACTATGAATGGAAATTTTTTTATTTCAGCTTGTCTCATTTCTCGTTCTGAGTCTTTTGCACATGCATGAATGAGTGTGTCTCGAATGCTTAATCCAACGCCAATCAGATGTTCTTTCTGTCGTTTTCTTCTTCCTTTTATTATCCGCATGTTACCTTAGTGAACATGATTGACAGATGATAGAGCGAGCAGTCTGTCTTGGCTTCTTCAAGAGGTAGCGATGGCTTAGGCCGCAGGTTCAGATCTGCTGTCTAAGATTTTTCAATTCTATGAGCCATGAGGGTCTCATAGAGATTTTTCTCCCTACGGATCGAGAGGATCTCGTAGGTGGATTTTCTCCCTAGGGATCGTGAGGATCCCTAAGTGTGTTTTCCTCTTACAAGTCGTAAAGATCTTATAAAAGAATTATCCCTTCTTACGAGTCGAGAGGACCCGTAAGCGGTTGTTTCCCTCCTTGTCGAGATTCGACGTTAGAGAGTGAGACCCGTGGATAGTATGCAAGAGACCGTTTTGGGCCAACTTGCAGGGTCCTAGTGCTTAGGAAACAGGTTTCTTTTGTGCCCACTGCCTAAGGCTTTATCTCACAAGTCGAGCCGCATCGAGAAGTTCTCGCAAAGACATCAATTTCTTCACAAGTCGAGACGAATCGAGCATTTCTCGCAAGAACATCTTAACGTCACAGTGAACCTCTGCTCTTTACGACAGAAGTCCGTTAGGGTCTGTGGTACTTAGGATTTTGGCCGTCGTACCGTCGCATAAGCTGATATATTCCTCGATAGGCAATTGTGCTGTTCGAGTAGCCCTGCGACTGCCGTGTCTCTGATCCCTTCGGGGGCTGGACAAGACGTCTTCAAGCAATCTTCCTAGGCAGTTTGACCGTCGGAAGAGCAAGCGTTAGGAATTTGCCATGCCGCTTTTTACTTGAGGTTAGGCTCATTTTGGAGAGCCCCGATGAGTCATAACCACTCCGCGCTGGTGTGGGATGATCTCCGATAGTCTTTCAGGTTTTATGTGAGTTGCCGTTAAGACCCTGAAGCTAGGAATTTGGCCTTTGCTTCGTTTGCTGGCATCGCGTCTGCTGTATCGAGACGAATGTCGCGATTGTCTCTAGGTTGCTGGTGAACCGTCGAGGTTTGGAACTAGAGATTTTGCCATGGCTCCTTTAGTTTTATTGTCGCGTCTGAACCCTGCTGGAGGAAGAACGCTGGGGTGACAACTCATTTGCTGTATCGAGACGAACGTCACGGTTGTCTCTAGGTTGCTGGTGAACCGTCGAGATTTGGAACTAGGGATTTTGCCGTGGCTCCGTTTGTTTGATGATCGCGTCTGAACCCTGCTGGAGGAAGAACGCTGGGGTGACAACTCGTCTGCTGTATCGAGACGAACGTCGTGGTTGTCTCTAGGTTGCTGGTGAACCGTCGAGATTTGGAACTAGGGATTTTGCCGTGGCTCCATTTGTTTGATTGTGTTGCGTCTGAACCCTACTGGAGGAAGAACGCTGGGGTGACAACTCGTCTGCTGTATCGAGACGAACGTCGCGGTTGTCTCTAGGTTGCTGGTGAACCGCCGAGATTTGGAACTAGGGATTTTGCCGTGGCTCCATTTGTTTGATTGTGTTGCGTCTGAACCTTGCTGGAGGAAGAACGCTGGGGTAACGACTCGTCTGCTGTATCGAGACGAACGTCGCGGTTGTCTCTAGGTTGCTGGTGAGCCGTCGAGATTTAGAACTAGGGATTTTGCCGTGGCTCCGTTTGTTTGATGATCGCGTCTGAACCCTGCTGGAGGAAGAACGCTGGGGTGACAACTCGTCTGCTGTATCGAGACGAACGTCGCGGTTGTCTCTAGGTTGCTGGTGAACCGTCAAGATTTAGAACTAGGGATTTTGCCATGGCTCCACTTGTTTGATTGTGTTGCGTCTGAACCCTGCTGGAAGAAGAACGCTGGGGTGACAACTCGTCTGTTGTATCGAGACGAACGTCGACGCGGTGACCATTCCGCGCTGGTGCGAGATGATCTCCGATCGTCTTTCAGGTTTTATATGAGTTACCGTCAAGACTTGGCTCCGTTTTCTAATGGAGCATTGGGAGGGAAGATATGTTTCCTTCTTTGTTCGCGCCCCTGGATTGTATACAGGGATTGCTATGATATCGCCCGTAGGGCATGAATTTCGTTATATATATTTTTCATTTTATTTCTTTCCGCGATGCTCTATCATTTCAGCTTTATATCGCGAAGGTCGCGATTGCCCAATCATTTCGGCTATTTTTCGCGGTGCCCAATCATTTCGGCTGTTTATTTTATATTTACTCGCTGCTCTTTTTTTTTATTGCGAGTTGCTTCATCATTTCGGCTATTTTGCATGCATACATTTTTACCTGCTGATTTTGCTGCAAGTTGCCCTATTATTTCGGCTATTTCATATGCATTTTTAGCTCGCTGATTTTTTATTTTTTTTATTTTTTTATTTTTTTTATCACGAGCGTGGAACTTGGAATCTGGTGCCAATCTCAGCACCAGCATCGCTACAACTGGACTATTGCCAGGAGCGAATCATCATTTGCCATGGAAGGACTCGAAATTTGATACCGTTTTAGGCATCAGCATCGCTACAACTGGAATGTTGCCAGGAGCGAATCATCATTTGCCTCTGTTGATATCGAACAAAGGTGGCTTAACAAATAGGGTTAGGGTCCTGTCGATTAAGGCTTTTGACTTCATGAGCCGTAAGGGTCTCACAAAGGTATTTCTCCCTACAAGTTGTGAGGATCTCATAGGTGTGTTTTCTCCTTAGGAATCGTGAGGATTCCTAAGTTCATGTTCCTCTGTAAGTCGTAAGGATCTTACAAAAGGGTTTTCTCCTTATAAGTCGAGAGGACTTACAAGGGTTGTTCATCGTGCGAACATATCCCTAATCACGGATGGGACTTGGTTAGGAAAATGTTTATTCGCGCCCGTGGATTGTATACAAGGGTCAGTATGAGCCGCTTGTAGGGCAGTAGTGGAAGGTTGTGGAAGTTGCTTAAGAACAGGTTCAGGTCTCTGTAACTTAAGACTTTCAAATCTTATGAGCCGTGAGGGTCCCATAAGAGAGTTCTCCTTATGAGTCGTGAGGATCCCGTAAGTGTATTTTCTCCTTAGGAATCGTGAGGATACCTAAGTGTGTTGCTCCTTTGTGAGTCGTAAGGATCTCACGCGGGTGGTTTCTCCTTACAAGGTCGAGAGGACCCTGTAAGTGTCCTTTCACGAGGTTGCGCCCTTTCGGGTTTTCACAAACACTCGCCGGTAGTCCTGCTGTTTTTACTCACAGAGCCCTTTCGGGTTTTCATCCGTGCCCATTTTGCTTATGGACATACTGTCTTTCTTCTTCTTTTTATTTTTTCTAACGAGGTTGCACCCTTTCAGGTTTTCATAAACACTCGCCGGTAGCCCTGCTGTTTTTACTCACGGAGCTCTTTCGGGTTTTCATCCGTGCCCATTTTGCTTATGGACATACCATTTTTTTTTCATTTTATTCTTTATTTTTTTTTATCTCGTCCGCCTGAGGATGCTACGGTAGTAGTTTAAAGACGTTTCGGTCGTTTGCAAGTTTTAGGACATTGCGGTCCATCATTAGTTTAAGGACGTTTCGGTCCGTCGTTAGTTTAAGGACGTTTCGGTCCGTCATTAGTTTAAGGACGTTTCGGTCTGCCGTCACCGTATTTGAGGCGAATATATAGTTTATTGACTTTTCGGTCTATGGGGCTTTCCCTATGAATGAGCATGATACCCCCAGCGTATCCATCTTTTTCAGAGCGTGCGGTTGTGGCGGGTTCACCCTCCAGTTTTCGGAGATGATGAACTTGCCCTGTTGGTATTGGTCTTCAACCCAGTTCTTGAAGACGTAGCAATTCTCGATCAGGTGACCTACTGTTTGGTGGTAAGGGCAATAATTGAGATCGTTGACATCATCCAGTTGTAGTTGGCGTTTCGGCTCCGGTAGAGTGATAAGACTGTTATGTACTGCCACTTCGAACAGCCTCCTTGTTTCATCCTGGGGAAATGAGTAAGGACGTCTTAGCCTCTCCTCGAGGGATATGCGTGGACGCATATTGTTTTGACGAACAACCGGTCTAGGGCCACTCGACTGTTGTTGAGTTTTGGCGACGAAGGTCATTTTCCCCTTTCCTTTATCCTTTTTGCTCGATCCTTTGTTTGCGGGGCCGAGTTTTTTTCCGAGTAGCGTGCGATTGCACGGCTGAACGTTCTCGCACCTTCTCAATTCTTTCATTTTTGAAATGGATTCCTTGAGGAGAGGGTTGAGGGCAGCTTCTTCGTCAGAGTCGCTTCCAAAGGTGATAATTTGCGATCCCTTGGAGTCGGCTATATGACAGTCGTCGGCGGCTCTTTTGCGCTCATCTATCGCATTTTTTCGACGTCTACGAGCTTCACACTTTGTCCTGTTGAAGTGTTGCTTTTGAGCGACATACCCTTGCCACCAACACTTAAAGGAATCGCAGTCTTCGGTAGGATGTATGATCTTCTGATGATATAAACAGAAGTTAGGATGCATCTCTACTCCATCGAGAGTATTTTCTTCAGAGGGTGGTAGCTTCATTCCCACTGATAGGGCTTTGGCGAACTTTTTCCTCGTCTTGAATTTGTTTTTATTCACAGCGGATGACTTTTGATTTGACGGAACTGCCTCGACTCTTTGGTCTAATAGTGGGTGTTTGGTTCCTTCTAGTATGGCCATCCCATGCTCTTGATTGGCTTTAACTTTCAGACGAATCTCATTCAGGAAGGCATCGATCAACTCGTCTGACGGCTGCGGAATTTCTGGTTCAAGGTTCGCCCTCGGTTTCTCGGCGCAGGGAGCCTCTTCATCATCCGCCGATGAGTGAGAGATCACATGACAAGTCATTATGCAGTCTTCGGATTCACCTGATGAGTCTTCTCCATCGTTTTCGTCCTCGACAAAAGAACAAGTTGCCCCCAGCGTGTCCGTCTTCTTTGGAAAGTGTGGTTGTGGTGGGTTCACCTTCCAGTTTTCAGACAGCGCGAACTTGCCTTGTAGGTACTGATTCTCGATCCATCCCTTAAAGACGAAACAATCCTCGATCGGGTGACTTACCGTTTGGTGGTAAGGGCAATAATTGGGATTATTGAGATCGCCTGGCTGCAACAGACGTTTTGGACTTGGCAGATTGATGAGTTTGTTGCGCATTGCTAGCTCGAACAGTCTTCTCGTTTTATTCTGAGGAAACGAGTAAGGCCGTTTCAGTCTCTCCTCGAGGGATGGGCGTGGACGCACGTTATTTTGGCGAACGACCGGCTTTGAGTTGCTCGGCTGTTGTTGAGCATTGGCGACGATGGTCACTTTCCCTTTTCCCTTCTCATTTCGAGAGTCTGGTTTTGGAGGAGACGGTCCATGGCCCATCTGGTCCATTTGGGCTAATTTGTCGATCAAGGCCTGGAAGGTGGTCGGCTTAAAAAACATCATGAACTGGGAAATGGTCGCTTGCGGATCGAGAGTGCCCACAAACATGCCTACCGCAGGTGCTTCTTCAATGCGTTGTTCGCACTTCGACCATAGATTCCGCCATCGTGTTGCGTATTGAACCCACGTTTCGCCGGGCCTTATCCTGGCGTTAATCAGCGCTGTTATCGGGGTGCATCCACTAGCACTCGCGAATCTTTATGTAAACAGTAGCTCCATCTCCATAAATGTTTTGACAGAGTCGTTAGGTAGCTCCGAATACCATTCAAAGGCTGTATCTGACAAGCTGCCAACGAACTGGCGAAGCAACAATTTGTCATCACCGCTGGTGTTGCCGCAAAGCGCTCTGAACTGGGCAACATGCTGGTGGGGATTGCCCGTCCCCTTATAAACATGGAATTTCGGTATTGTATAGCCCGGCGGGTACTTGATCTGATCGTACCAGCTTGGATACGGTTGCCCCGTCTTGACAACTTGGCCGACTGCCTCAGTCGCCTGATGAACCCGGATCTGCTGAGCTATATATTCGTCCAAGTCAGCTTTGGAGATTGTATCCCCCTTGGCTGTTGACAGAGCCGGTGGAGGATTTGACGTTTCTCCCCTATCGTCTTTAAGGACGATCGGGGGATCTTTAGCAGGAGGATCTTGTTGGATCATTATTCCCACCATGTCCTGGAACAGGAGGGCCATTCGCTTTATGTTGGCTGCTTGTTCAGCAGCCTCTTTATCTTTTTTCTCCAATATCCGACGAAGGAATTCAGCGTCAGTTTCTTGCTCCTGGCGTTCATCCGAGGATGCTTCGGGGCTTTCTTTTGGCCCAGTGAGTGCGGCCATCGCGTTCATCATTTCTTAAAGCTTCTGCTGTTGCTCCTGAGCCTTGGTCATTGACCGTGTAAGCGGTCTATGACCTGTAGATGCACGACTGTCTTCCTTCCCCGACGCCATGTAGACGGTATGGACCACGATGCCCCCGGACTTAGGGCGTTTAGGCTCACCGCCTTTGGCATTTGCCGTGAGCGTGGGAATTTTCTTTGGCCTCCTTCTCTTATGGGCCGTTGAAGTTGAGGGGGCCGTTGCAGCAAGCACCATGGTGGTGGTCGTCCTTTGCTGTTTGTTCGGACGGTTCTTTTCTTCTTGCACTTTTGCCCTTTTCTGTTGGCGAAAGTGATCTTGGTCGATTACGGAATCTTGGACCCTCCGCCAGACCTTGTAAATTTTGGAGGACAGCCGTTGTGGGGGCTGCTCCAGCTTTATTTCTGTAACCCTCTCCGCAGGTGGAGGAGATCTTTTCAGCATAGCAGTTGGAGAGTTCTTACGCACCCTCCTTAACGGTTCAAAGCTGTTCCCAGTTGGAACAACAGCATCAACTTCCACCATTAGAGAGGGTGGAGTTAGCCCCGAGAGGGAGTTGCCCCCAGCCTTCCTTACTCGGCGCCAGTGGCGACGTCGAGCATGACGAGCCGTTGGGACTGGCTCGGCGATAGGGACAGCTTCATCTTGCCCCCTGTCCGAATGAGGCGCTGCCGGTGCCAGCCTCTTAAAGATGGAGGTCGTCCTTTGAGTGGCAATATTCAATCTGTCAAAAACAGATCCTCGAGCAGGGGCAGGAGCCGGAATAGTCAGCCTTGAAAAGACTGACTCTTTGACAGGAGAAACCGCTTTGGCGACTTCGGGAGCAGAGGTGGCTATCTTCCTCAGGACGGCCACTTCAGGGTTCGTGGGCTTCCTGGCGGGCCCATCAGGGTTCTGGCTCAGCCTGGCAAAGACAGAGGCCGCCGGCTTGATATTGAACGACCCGTTGAAAGGGGCCGTTGTAGCAGTGAGCCGATCGAAGACCGACTTCTTGTTCGCCTCCGGTGCGGGCACTGGAATGGTGAAGCTTGCAGGCGGGATCATAGTTCCGAAAAACAGGCCGGTGGTGACCTGGGTCACCTGTTCTACCGGCATGGCAAGGATGGAGGCCGCTTGATGCCCATAAGCTACACCTCCAGGTGAGGTGGAGCGTCGGTTGCACTGGCACTTTGAACAGCTCGAGCAGTTGGAGGCCATTAATGCTTGATTTCTTTTCCAAGCAAAAGACCAAATCTTAGTAACTTGAAATCCAAAGGCAACCATTAACAAACCGCGATTCGTTCGCGAAGACGACACACGAAGTGTGGAGTGGAAAGAGGAAAAGGTCCCACCGGGCATGCCAGAATCTGTTCCCCTCCGAACGCCGGCCAAGACGTGGACGTCTTGCCTGAGATTCGGGGCAGATGCTATTTGGTTTTATCCGTCCACCTCTCCGAAGATGCCAAGTTGATTTATGGCACCGTGTATCGGAGGTTTAGACGGATGCGGCCGATGTAGCAGACTTCGTCAGATTCCCCCTCGCTTGAGGGGTTTTTGATTGTGGGGACGCTCTTCCCTGCAGGCGCAAGCCCCTGCAGTTAATTACGCTACCGCATTGCGGTAACAACTTTCTCCTTCTCCAGAATTTCACTTCGTGTCGTGGGTGTTTGTTTTGTTTGTGGTTGCCCGTGGATTGTATACGGAGACTAAGTTATGCCGTCGCCCGTAGGACGTGGATTAGTCCAAATCCATATTTACTTAGATTTGGGTTTGGTGTTTTAGTTTAAGGATACGTTAGCCCTATTGAGGCTAAGATAAACTTAAACGTTCATTAAGGATACACGAGCCTAATCTCCAGACTCAGATCAACTTAACGGGAAGAGCATTTAGGGGCTCTATTGTTCCAGTTTAGGGACGTAATGGTCCATGTTCTAGTTTAGGGACATGGTGGTCCATTGAATGTATGGCCGTCGGGACCCGTCACCTCTCTGACGACGTTGAAGAATTACAACGACAGGTGTCAGAGGAGTTCAGAGATGTACCCTTGAACCAGGTGTAAATTGATTTAAGAGAGCAGCCGTGCTCAGTCAATTTAATTTGAGGACTTACGGCCATGATTGGGCTAAGTCCAGTTGAAGACGTTCAACATTTTTATTTGCATTAGGCCTATTAGACCTTAATTAGGGCTCTGCCCCTGCACTGTATTTTATTCTGGCCTGTTAGGCCTTTTAAGTTGGGCTCTGTCCCCTTTTTATAATGCAGAGCATTTGTTTTGGTCCATTAGACCTTTTAATTGGGCTCTGCCCTTTAATAATGCGCTGCATTAATTAATCTGACAGAGTGCCACGTGGCTTGTCAGGCGCTTTGCGCTGATTGAGGAGCGCAAGGCGCAAGTCCATATGGAGGTGACACGTGTCACGCTCTGGTGAGCGCAAGCGCAGTGCGCTGCGCCAGTGCACTGCGCTGTTGCGCTTCTGACACGTGGCGCGCTCTGGTGGGTTGCGCCAATTTATGAGAGCAGTGCTCTATTTTAACAGCGCATAGCGCAGATCACTCTAGAGCTGACACGTGGTGCTCCCTGGTGGCTTGCGTCAACTCAGGAGTGCAACAGTGTAGATTTACAAGTGCAGGGCACCATTTTATTATTTTGATCAATTTTAGATCAAAGAAAACAAATTTTCTTGTTTTCAAAGAACCAGTGGTTCATCAAAAGGCAATGCCTTTGTTGTTTATTATATTTTTTATTGAAGATCCTTGATCTTGTTCTTAGATCAATGATCTTTTCAGAAGAAATTCTTCTTTTTTATTCAAAGGGTTTACCTTTTTCTCTGTTTGAGTTCTTCTCAAAATTTTCTTTAGAGGAGTTCTCTCTGTATTGTTGATGATTTTGAGTTGGGGTTTAGGGGCCTTTTTATAGTGCCATTTGGTTTGTTAAATTAGTTAAAGAGATCTTTCTCTGAGTGATTTGGGGATTTTTCCCCACCGTTGGATCTTTGATCCAAGGGCTTCTGTTTTACAGAAGGTAATCTTCTTGTTTTTTAACAAGATTGAGAAAGATCTTTCCAGAATTTTTCTGTTTGGCGCAAGTGCACCTACGCTTGCCACGTGTCGTGCAGCGCAGAGCGCAGCATAACTGCGCTAGCGCAACTGCGCTGCCATGTGGCGCGCAGTGCAGAGCGCAAGTCAGCTGAAGCGTTGCTTCTTTAATAGAGCCTTGCTCTTGATTGAGTGCGCTGCCTTGGGCGTTGCGCTCCCTGTGCTGGCGTGTCTGATTTTGACACGTGGCGCTCTGCGCGCAGCGCAGGGGATCTGAAGCGTTGCTTCATTTATTTTAATTTTAATTTTCAAAACAGAGCTTTGCTCTGATTGTGGGAAACAGAAGCGTTGCCTCGTTTCCCTCCTTGGAATTTGAACAGAGTTTTGCTCTGATTGGGGTAAACAGTCCCTGTATCTTAAGACTTTTGAATCTTGTGAGCCGTGAGGGTCTCATTGGGGGATTCTCCTTACAAGTCGTGAGGATCTCATAAGTGTAATTTCTCTTCAAGGATCGTGAGGATTCCTAAATGTTTTGCTCCCTTGTGAGTCGTAAGGATCTCACGCGGGTATTTTCTCCTTACAGGTCGAGAGGACCCTACAAGCGTACAGGAAATTTTTTTTTCGCGTCTGCGCCCTTTCGGGTTTTCACAAACTCGCCGGTAGCCCTGCTGTTTTTACTCGCGGAGCCCTTTCGGGTTTTCATCCGTGCCCATTTCGCTTATGGACGTACCTTTTTTTTGTCACGTTAGTTTAAGGATGCTGCGGTTCGTAGTTAGTTTAAGGATGTTACGGTCCGTAGCTAGTTTCAGGACGTTTCGGTCCGTTGCTAGTTTCAGGACGTTTCGGTCCGTTGCTAGTTTTTGGACATTACGGTCCATAGTTAGTTTAGGGACGTTTCGGTCCGTTTGTTAGTTTAAGGACGTTTTAGTCCGTAGTTAGTTTAGGGACGTTTCGGTTCGTAGTTAGTTTAGGGACGTTTCGGTTCGTTGTTAGTTTAGGGACATTTTGGTCCGCAGCTAGTTTAAAGACATTACGGTCCATAGTTAGTTTAGGGACGTTTCGGTCCGTTGTTAGTTTAGGGACGTTTCGGTCCGTAGCTAGTTTAAAGACTTTACGGTCCATAGTTAGTTTAGGGACGTTTCAGTTCGTTGTTAGTTTAGGGACGTTTCGGTCCGCAGCTAGTTTAAAGACATTACGGTCCGCAGCTAGTTTAAAGACATTACGGTCCGTTGTTAGGGACGTTACGGTCCGCAGCTAGTTAGTTTAGGGAAGTTTCGGTCCGTTGTTAGTTTAGGGACGTTTCGGTCCGTTGTTAATTTTCTGCGGCGAAGTTTTGCCGAATACTACTTACAGAGCTTGGTACTCAGGAAGACAGCGAGCGGACACAAGCGTCGTCATCTGTCATTAATCTGAGTTGCGACTTGTCAAGCATAGTATTTCTTAAGGAACCATCAATTTATTGGCCGGAAGGGTCTTTCGCTATGCGTATCCATGAGCAAATAGGCCCCGCCTTGATAGACCTTGTCTATGATGTATGGGCCCTCATAGTTTGGCTCGAATTTCCCCCGTTTGGCACGATTAGGGATCATAGGTCTTTTGACAACTAGCACGAGTTTGCCTTGACGGAATGTTCTTGGCCTTGTTAATATTTCGTATGAGCGCGTCATCTTTGCTTTATAAGCCTCCAAGTTTTGCTGCGCCATGAGACGACTTTCCTCGAGGGCGTCGATCTCCTCAAGCCAAAGATGAGCATTCTCTTCGTCTGTTAGCTCGTAATGAACCGCCACTCGTAGAGAGGGTAACTCTATTTCTAAGGGGAGTATTGCTTCCGTGCCGAATACCAGTGCATACAGCGTTGTATTCGTAGCCATTTTGAATGTAGTTCGATATGCCCAGAGAGCTTCATGTAATCTCTCATGCTAGTCCTTTTTATTTCGGAACACCATTTTCTTTATGATCTTTGTCAAGGTCTTGTTGAAATCCTCAGCTAGACCGTTAGCTCGGGGATTATAGACCGAAGAGTATCACCAGTCTATGTTATATTGCTATGCGAAGCGGCTGATTCTGTGACTTCTGTAGGCCGGCCCGTTATCGGAGATAATCCGTCGCGGAGTGCCGAACCGATAGATGACGCGTGTCTTGAAAAAATGGAGAATATTCTCCATGTTCACTTCTCTTAGCGGTACTGCTTCTGCCCACTTAGAGAAATAATCAGTCGTCGCCAATATGAACCGATGTCCTTTGGATGACGCTGGTTCGATAGGCCCAATTATGTCGGTTCCCCACATTTCGAACGGCCAGCTAGCCACTGTTGGGTGTAGCGGGTTTGGATGCTGGTGGATGAAGTCTCCATGAATTTGGCACGAGTGGCACTGCTTCGCGTATTCGAGGCAGTCCTGAATCATTGTAGGCCAATACTAGCCCATTCTTTTGATTTTCAGCTTCATCTTCGGCCCGGCTTGATAAGAACCGTAGAGTTCGTCGTGAGTTTCTTGGACGACTCTCCTTGCTTCTTCCGGTCCCAGGCATCTCAGCCATAGAGAGTCGAACGATCTCTTATATAGAATATCATTGACGAAGGCGTAAGATAGAGCTCGTTTCATGAGCTGGTGTCTTGAGGATGCATCTTCGGGCGTTCGACGGGATTTGAAGTAGCCTATAAAAACTTCTCTCCAATCCTTAGCTTTTTCTTGATCCTCTATTTGTAAGGCTGTCTGCTTGGTCGTTTCCTTTTCTTCAAACGACTCCGGAGATATTTCTGCTGGTGCAAGAACCCGACGGCTTTGTACAATAATCCTTACGTCATCGAGGTTTTCGTCAGCCAGTTCTTTAGCAAGTTTGGATAATGCGTCCGCTTTGCTATTTTCTGTACGCGGTATGCTTTCTAGGGCGTAAGAGGGAATTTGAGTTAGTAACTGTTGCACTCTTTTGCCATACTTTACCAGCTCTGGTTTGCACGTTTGATAGTCACCGTTTACTTGGGTAACGACCAGCTGGGAATCTCCGTATATGAGGAGGTTTTCGATTCCCATGTCGACAGCGATCTCAAGACCTGCTATCAAAGCTTCATATTCTACTTCATTGTTTGTCCTCGGCTCTGTTAAGGAAAAGGCAAAGCTCATTATCTCTCCTTGTGGAGTCACGAAGATAAGGCCTACCCTATATTTGATTATAGGGTGTTGTGCTTTCGCTTCTTCATGAAAGATGCCCCATCGAAGTAGAGTTCCCATCGAGTATCACTCTCTCCTCTTTCCCCGTCGATCATGTCAAACATGTGCTCGTCTGGAAATTAGCAATTAAAGGGTGAATCGGCAGGTATCGGATGCTCAGCGAGGAAGTCGGCGATGGCATGGCCTTTCACTGCCTTGAGAGATCGGTAGGTTATCGAGAATTCCATTAAGAGTAGGGCCCATTTAGCAAGTCATCCCGTTAGTATGGCTCTTGACATCAAATATTTGAGAGGATCCACTTTTGATATGAGATGGACCTCATGCGCCAAAGCATAATGCCGAAGCTTCGTTATCACGAAGATTAAGGCCAGGCAGTGTTTTCGATAGGGGAGTAGTTGTTTTCTTCCCCTAGTAGAACTCGACTCAAATACTAGAGGGCTCTCTCCTTCCCTTGATCATTTTCTTGTGCCCATAGTGCGCCTAAGGAACCTTCAAGGACGGTTGTGTACAGGATGAGGGGCTTTCCCTAGACCGGAGCGGTCAATACCGGCGGATTTTGCAGGTATTGCTTGATTTTGTCGAGTGCACTCTGGCATTTATGATCCCAAACGAACGGGGTTCCCTTTTTCATCAGGTTACTGTAGGGACGACATTTTCCGGAGAAGTTGGCTATGAACCGTCGGATATACGCGAGTTTCCCTTATAGCGACCGCAATTGTTTCAAAGTTCTTGGAGTGTGCATTTCCATAATCGCCTTGATCTTCGATGGATCTATTTCGATGCCCCGGTGTCGTATGATGAATCCTAAGAACTTTCTTAAGGAACTCCAAATGCGCATTTCAGAGGGTTCATCTTCAAGTTATACTTACGAAGACGTTGGAACACTATTTTCAAATGCTCCCAGTGTTCCTCGTACGATTTTCTTTTCACTACGAGGTCATCGATATAGCATTCGATGATTTCATGTATGAGGTCATTAAAAATCTTCGTCATGGCCCCCTGGTAGGTAGCGTCGGCGTTCTTCAGACCGAAAAGCATCACTTTGTAGCAGAATATGCCCAGAGGAGTCCGGAAAGTGGTATGCTTCTGGTCTTCGGGATACATCTTTATTTGATTGTATCCTGATGAGCCATCCATGAAGGAGAAGACTTCATGAGTGGACGTGTTATCTATCATCAGCTCGGTAACCGGTACGGGAAACTCATCTTTCGGACAGGCTTTGTTAAGGTCCTGAAAGTCTACGCAGATGCGCACCGTCCCATTTTTCTTCATCACTGGGATAATGTTAGCGACCCAGTCAGGGTATTGAACTTCTTGGATGAAGCCGGAGTCGATTAGCTTCTTGACCTCAGCGTTGATACTCATTTCAAGCTCGAGCCGCATTCTTCTCGGTGCTTGTTTGACTGGCTTGACGTCCGGAGATATCGCCAATTTATGCACAGCTATTTCTGGATCCAACCCCGGCATATCGGAGTAGTTCCATACGAAACAGTCTTTATACTGCATGAGCACGTCTCTTAGCGTAGCCACCTGTTCTTCAGATACCAGCTCACCGACAAACGTAGGCCGCGGGTCGTTTGCCGTCCCCAAGTCAATTTTCCTTAGGTTGTCCGCAGTAGTATGTATTCCATCTTCCAACTCTTTTGGCGCCGATGGAAATTCCGAGATCAACTCATCTTCATTCTCATTTTCGAAGCACCAGAAGAAGTCATCCATATTCTCGCACTCTCCTTCTTCCGGCAGCGTTATCACGTGACAGGTATAAGATCGTTTTCAAGACCGATGTTGATCTGGATATACTCTTGCTATATATGTTGCTTTTGGCACATGCTTTTGTGGTGGGGCTACCTTCCAACTATTGGATAGAGCGAATCTGCCGAGTTGATATTGGTCTTCAACCCAGTTTTTGAAGGTGAAGCAGTCTTCAAGAGGATGTCCTATCGCTCGGTGATAGGAGCAATAGTCCGGGCGATGAACCTCGTTTGCTTGATCGGGGTGCCGAGACTTCGGGAGTGTCATCATTTGATGTTTCATGAAAAGTTCAAAGATTCTCATGGTCTAGTCTCGAGGGAAAGAATATGCTCGACCCATCTTTTTCATAAGAGATGGATTCCGGCTGACCTTTTCTCGATCGCGTGGCTTTTTGGATCCGTTTTTCCGCTGTCGAACGTATTTTCCGTTCTTTAACTTGTTTTTGCCTCCGCGCTGGGCCTTTTTCTTGTTGTGGGAATGCATGGCGGGCTGACGGTGGCGGGCATTGTCATCCTCCGTAGCCTGTTGAAGGAGGCGTTGCGTCTTGGCTTTCTCGTAAATGGCCATTTCGCGGCTATGGTCGTTCCGAACCTTTTGACTCGCTTCCCTTATTAGCTTGTTCATCTATTCTTCAAACGACAGACTCAGCACTTTTATGGCAGGACTTCATTCCGGCTCAACGTCAGCGCCTTTTAAAAGAGCATCCCCTTCTTCATCAAGGTCATTTATGACATGGCAGTCATGGAATTGCTCCCGTTTCTTGAACTGGATATATCCAAGCCTAATCGTTTCCATTTTTCCGTTGGGCAATTTCCGCTGAGTTCCGGGGACGTTCCAAATCCTGTTGTCGAACTGAGCTTGTCGAGCAGTCTGTTTGAGAGGTATGCCTTGGCATTTTAATAACCTTCTCAATCCCTTCGTGTAGTATCTGGGCAGACGGATGGGTTGGAGCCTGTCGAGCGCAAAATCGACACCATGCCAGACTTCTCTTTCGACTTTAGTCTCCGTGGATCGATAGAATAGGATCGCCTTTTTACCTCTTCGCCTGGGAGGGACGTAGAATGTCTGTAGCTTTTGCACACTATATGTCTTAAGCGCATCAAGCTCTCTGTAGCGCTTTCGCGAAACCATGGAGATTTGCAAACACTGATCATCTCCAGTGAGGGCTTGCATTGATGGACGGACCGAGAACACTGCGTTGACTTCGTCTTCATAGTCACTGCCAAAGACTAGAATAGGGGTAGATGGTCCCGGCCTGTTGCATTGGGGCGGCCCTAAATATACCGTCTCTTCTTCCTCCTCGGTATCTCTCCCGAAGACCGGAATAGTGGTGATAGATTTTTTCTTATTCTCCGGTTTATGGAATCTTTCCGTGTCTTCAAAGTCTGGTAGGAAATACTTTGTATCTTCGTACTCTCGGACTTCATTTACGGAGAATGGGTTCAGTTCCCCCGTTACGGTATACTCGAGACCATCTTTGAAATACTTCATACACTGATGTTGTGTAGAAGGGATGATGTTGTACTCGTGTAACCAAGGCCTGTCGAGTATAGCGTTGTAACAGGTCTTGGCGTCAATGACATGAAATTTGATGTCAGTGACAAGTAGCCCAAAGCGTAACGTCAGTATTACAGACCCGAGCGTCCGTGATGACTGGGAGTCGAACCCAGAGATGGTGATTTTATCCCGAGCGAGGTGATGAACGCTCATGCAGATTTCTTTTAGCACCCTCACATTTAGGAGGTTGACAGAGGACCCGTTGTTAACTAAGATCTTCCCTATCTTGATGTCATGGCAGTACCCAGTGACATACATGGGACGGTTGTGCTCGCATGTTCCGAGGAGGAGATCTTCATCGCCGAAAGAGATGTCAGCTGTGTGCACTTCTTCCAGCTCTTCCTTCATCTTTTCTTCTGCAAGGAAAGCTTGAAACTGTTCGGGCTCTTGTCATGCCTGATCAGAGAATCTCGTGCCTCTTTAGACAGCAGAAGGGCATCCAAAACGCTTAGCTGTGAGGGTATCTTCCTCAGATGTGCCAGGACATTGTAATCCACTTTGTTTTTCTTGGGCGGGTCTTTGGCTGTCAGCTCTTCGACGACTCGATTATCGAGGGTGATATCCTCAGGGAATTTTTCCTTTCCCTTTTCTTTTTTGCTCGATCCTTTATTTGTAGGTCCGAGATCCTTTTCGGGTAATGTACGATTGCGCAGCTGAATGTTTTCATAATTCTTTATCTCTTCCTCTTTTCCTGGGGTGGATTCCTTGAAGAGAGGGCCGAGGGCTATTTCTTCATTAGAATCGCTTCCGAATGTGAGAACTTGCGATCCCCTGGTATCAACCATGTGACAGTTGCCCGCAGTTCTTTTGTGCTCATCTGTCCTGCTTCTCTGCTCTCGACGAGTTTTGCGCTTCATCCGCTTGAAATGTTGTCGGTGAGCAACGTATCCCTTCCACCACTTTTTAAAGGCCATGCATTTTTCGGTAGGGTGTGCAATCCTCTGATGGTATAAGCACTAGTTAGGATGCCCATCTGCTTCGTCAAGGTGTATACCGCTAGGGGTATTTCTTTGAAAGGTGGCAACTTCATTCCCATCGTCAGGGCTTTAGCGAACCGTTTCCTTGTCTTAAGCCTGCTTTTGTCTGCCGCGGGCGTGCTTTGATCTGGTCGGAGTACTTTGTGACTTTTCCTCGCCGCAGCTTCTTCATCCTAACGCCGACGCATGGCCTTTTCGTATATGGCCATTTCACGCTCTTGGTTAGCTTTTCTCTTTTGGAAGGCTTCGTGTAGCAACCGGTCAATCAAGTCGTCTGACGGCTCCAGGGATTTTTGCACCGGTTCTGTCTCTAGCTTCTTTACGTCATTTTCTAATGCCGAGGAAGCTTCTTTGTCATTCACCGACGAATGAGATATCATGCGGCAACTAGCCACATAATCCTCGGGTTCTTCTGACGAATCGTTTCCTTCATCAATGTCACTATCTCCGTTCTCAAGGATGTGGTTGAGAAACTCTTCGAGTGTGACTGGGGTCCGCGCCTTTTGGTTGTATTCCTCCAGTGCATCAATGTATTTTTGTAGATCCGTACGATTGTCGTCGAGCTGCACGGGCTTCTTGGTCTTCTTCTTTTTCTTCAAAGACTTCGATGGCTTGGGTTAGGTATTTTGCCCGTCTCTACTAACCCTCAGTGTTGGGCACGGTTTCAGCATCCCCTCAATGATCTCTGGCTCTAGTGGGCTTTTCCATCTAATTGCCGGACATGCCTGAAGATCCTTGAGCATTCTCTTAGTCTTGTCTGAAAGAACAACTTCCCATGGAGCTTCCTCTATAAATGAGCATAATACCCCCGGCGTGTCCACTTTTTTAGGAGCGTGCGTTTGTGGCGGGTTTACCCTCCAGTTTTCAGACAGTGCGATTTGCCTTGTTGGTACTGGTCCTCAATCCAATTTTTGAATACGAAGCAATCTTTGATTGGGTGGCCCACTATTCGGTGGTAGGGGCAGTAATTGGGATTGTTGACGTCGCCCGGTTGCAGTGGGCATCTCGGATCTGGTAGAGTGATGAGCCTGTTGCGCACCCCCAGTTCGAACAGTCTTCTTGTTTTATCCCAAGGGAATGAGTAAGGACGTCTCAGCTTTTCTCCGAGTGATCGCTGTCTATCGTTTTGGCGAGCAACTGGTTTCGGATCACTCGGCTGTTTCTGAGCATTGGCGACGAAGGTCGCTTTCCCTTTGCCCTTTTTCATTTCGAAGTTCCGTTTTTGAGGAGGACGGTCTATGGCCCATCTGGTCCATTTGGGCCAGCTTGTCGATCAAGGCTTGGAAAGTGGTCGGCTTGAAGAACATCATAAATTGGGATATAGTCGCTTGCGGGTCAAGGGTCCCTATGAACATGCCCACAGCAGGAGCTTCTTTTATGCGTTGTTCGCATTTCGACCATAGGTTTCGCCACCGAATTGCATACTGAATCCATGTCTCTCCCGGCTTCACCTTGGCATTGATCAATGCCGTGATCGGGGTGCGTTCGCTGGCGCTTGCAAAACGCTGGGTGAATAGCAACTCCATTTCTGTGAAGGTTTTGATGGAGTCATTCGGAAGCTCCGAGTACCATTCAAATGTCGTCTCCGCCAAGCTGCCGACGAATTGGCGAAGCAACAGTTTGTCGTCGCCTCCAGTATTGCCACACAGAGCCCTGAACTGAGCGACGTGCTGATGAGGATTGCCTGTCCCCTTGTATACATGAAATTTAGGGATGTATCCTGGTGGGTATTTAATTTGATCGTACCAGCTTGGATAGGGTCGCCCAGTTCTGACGACCTGGCCAGCGGCTTCGCTTGCCTGATGAGCTCGTATTTGTTGAGCTATGTAGTCATCAAGCGCAGCTTTCGAGATCATCTCCTCCCTGGCTGCTGATAAAGCCGGAAGAGGGTTTGATGTCTCCCCTTTGTCGTCTTCGATGATTATTAGGGGATCTTCGGCTGGAGGGTCCGGCTGGATCATCATCCCCACCATATCTTGGAGCAGGAGCGCCATTTGTTTTATGTTAACTGGTTGTTCCGCGACTTCTTTATCTTTCTTTTCGAGCATCCTTCGGAGGAACTCGGCATCGGTTTCCTGCTTCTGGCGTTGATCTGACGATACTTCCGGGCTTTCCTTTTGTCCAGTGAGTGCGGCTATCTTTGTCAGCATCCCCTGGAGTTTCTGTTTTTGCTCCTGAGCCTTTGTTACGGACCGCGTAAGTGGTCGATGATCCCCAGAGGAACCGCTTTCCTCTTTCCCAGAAGCCATGTAGACGGTGTGAACTACCATACCCCCAGACTTGGGGCGTTTAGGTTCAGTGACCTTGAGATTTGTCGTAGGCACATGGATCTTCTCCGGTCTTCTCTTTTTATGAACGGTCAAAGTTGAGGGGGCTGCAACAGGCACCCTTACAGGCGACGCCTTCTGTAGCGTGGTGACGGGATGGTCTTCCTCTTGCCGAACCTTCATTTTCTTCTGTCGGCGGGAGTAGTCTTTGTCAATTACAGAGTCTTGGACTCTTTTCCAGACCTTGCGGATTTTGGAGGACAGCTGCTGAGGGGGCTGCTCTGGCTTCTCCTTAGTAATAACTTCAGCGGGTGGAGGAGACCTTTTCAACACGGCAGTTGGAGAGTTCTTGCGCACCCTCCTGAGTGGCTCAAAGCTGTTTCCAGTTGGAACAGCAGTATCAACTTCCACCATCGGAGCTGATGGGGTAAGTCCAGAGGGGGAACTACCCCCAGCTTTCCTCATTCGGTGCCAGTGGCGATGTCGAGCATGTCGTGCGGCCGTGCTCACCTCTGTTGTCGGGGTAGCTTCGTCATGCCCCCTGACCTGATAAGAAGTTGCTGAAGGTGTCAGCCTGTCGAAGATTGACGTCCGTTGAGAGGGAACGTCTAACCTATCGAAGACTGACTTTCGGGAAGGGGAAGCACTTGTGACGACCTCACCCGAAGCAGGAGTTGGAACGGTCAGTCTTGCGAAGACTGATCCCTTAACAGGAGAAGCCCCTTTGATGACTTCGTTTACCGGAGCTGGGATGGCTATTCGTTTCGGGATAACTCCCTCAGGCATTGCAGACCTCCTTACGGGACCACTGGAGTTTTGGCTCAGCCTATCGAAGACTGAGGTATTGGAATTGGATGATCCGTTGAGAAGGGCCATGGTAGTTGCAAGCCGATCAAAGACCGACTTCTTTGGAGCTTCCTGTGATGGCATCGGGAAGCTGAAGCTTTTGGGAGGGATCATGGTGCTGAAGAACAATCCAGTGGTGGCCTTTGTCACCTGTTTGACCGGCATTGCGAAGATGGAGGCCGCTTGGGGCCCATAAGTTACTCCTCCCGCAGGGACGGCATTGGAGTTGTTATTGCAATTGGTGCAGTTGGAAGCCATTGGCGTCATCTTCTCTTCTGCACGGAGAAATACACCAAACCTTAGTACTTTGAATCTAGGGACAACCATATTAAACCACGATTCATTCGCAAACACAACACACGAAGTGTAGAGTGGAAAGAGGAAAAGGTCCCACCGGGTGTGCCAGAATCTGTTTACAGCCGAAAGACGCGACCGGGACGTTGGGACGTCTGGCCTGAATTTTAGGGGCAGATACTATTTGGTTTTATCTGTCCACCTCTCCGAAAATGCTAAGTTAATTTATGGCACCGTGTATCGGAGGTTTGGACAGATGCGGCCTTTGTAGCACACTTCGTTAGATTCCCCCTCATTGTGAGGGGTTTTTTGATTGTGGGAACGCTCTTCCTTGCAGGCGCAAGCCCCTGCAGTTAATTATGTTACCGCATCGCGGTAACCACTTTCTCCTTCTCTAGATGTTCGTTTCGTGTCGTGTATGTTTGTTTTATTTTTGGTTGCCCGTGGATTGTATACGGAGACTAATTTATGCTGTCTCCCGTATGGCGGGGTTAATCCAAATCCGTATTTTCTTAGATTTGGGTTTGGTTGATTTAAGGATCGTTAACTTTGTTTAAGATTAATATCAACTTAAATGTTCGTTAAGGATATGTTAGTCTAATTTTTAGACTGAGATCTACTTAACAGGGTTTTAGGATCATTTAGATCCAGAGAAGAGCATTTGGGCTCTATAGTATTAATTTAAAGGACGTTGCGGTCCATTGTTAGTTTAAGGACTTCGCGGTCCGTTGGGTTTAAGGACATCATAGTCCATAGAGTTTAGTTTAGGGACGTTGCGGTCCGTTGGGTTTAAGGACAACATAGTCCATGTTTAAGGACATCATAGTCCATAGAGTTTCGTTTTGGGACGTTGCGGTCCATTGTTTAAGGACATCATAGTCCATGTTTAAGGACATCATAGTCCGTGTTTAATGACATCATATATGCATTGCAAATTTAGTAACCAGAGAAGTCAAAACCTGTAAGTCAACGTTACACACCCCACAAGATGCGGGGAGGCGGAATAGGTAAAACAATCATTTTGTTCAAAGTAATATCGACTATCAAACGGATCTTTGCTAAACCATAACTAACAAACTATCTAGAAGTAGTTAACTACTATGATAGATGATTATACTTCAAGATACCAATCCTTCTTGTTCTTGTTGTTCACCTCCTCGTCGGCCTCCTCGATGTAATAGAAGATCCACCCGAGAGTTCCTTCTTCAAGCTTTAACCTCTAACTTGAGGTAACTAAGTGGTTAGGATTGCTAATCCAAGTGACCTAGAGGATATAGAGATTGATTAAGAATCTATTAGTCTTGCTAACCCTATGGTTCTCAACTCATGAGAGGATTAGGGTTAGGATGAAGAAGATGAGAGCCTGAGGAGAGAGAATGTATTTGTGATAATGAATTGAACTTGAGTCATTTTGATAATCTTATGAAGCATGAAGATATCTAAGCAATAATATATTAAATTATCAACCATGCTTCATTAATTACCTTGAGATGAATCACCTCATGACTCATGGTACAATTAATGAAAATCACACATCATCTCTCCACCTCATTAAGTTTAATTCATAAATGAATTAAAACTAAATGAGTCAGCTTTCTTCTAGAAGCTTCCCGACTAATTACGAGAATGCCCCTCCCATCCGTATTCAAAACACGGATATACTGAGACTGCATAAATCCAATAATCCAATACTAGAATCTGGTTTAAACCAAAGCCTGCTAGTATAATCTGTCCGAACATCATACGTGCACAAGTACACGTATATGTCCGAACCCTGTCGTAAAACCATACGACCTCTATATCGTTTCTCCTGGAGCAGGGAAACCCTTTGTGTGGGACTCTAAAGACTCGACACTATGATAGCAGTGGTTTTAACCACAGGCCGCAAGCGGTACTAGCTGTACGTAACGGTCCCCAGGTAGATGTCGATAAGAAGGTCGATGAGGAAACCCATCCGAACTCCTACTGAGCCTGATGTGACAATCTCCGTACAGTCCGGTCTGTTCATCTAAGACTATCGCATATCGGTCCTAGAGAGGCGGCAAGCGTCAGTCCCCTAATAGCGGTATAAGTCGTGTCGGAGTGAAGCCCAGTACACCTTGAGAAACTACTGGAACTCCTACCAGTAAATCTCACTTGCCCTGGGCAGGGACCTTGCGTAATGGCTCTCCAAACACAGCGCGATATCAACTCTCAATACCGGGAGAGACGAATCCTATCTAACCGCCATTGCCTCCAAGTGCTTCGGGACTACACCCAACTGCTACCTGTTTGCACGACTTAGTAGAGCCGCGGTAGGGTAGCAATCTAAGAACAGTGGGAACACACTCGAGGCGAAGTAGCAGTGTCAAGTCTACGGACTATGCTGTACTCATGTCATCTGGGAACTGTTAACTGACGACGGTGTTCCCCGCCGAAACACGGAGATGCGATCGCGCGGGTCCGCCTTGCCTGAATTTCGGGGCAGATGCTAATTGGTGCTATCTGTCCCCCTCTCCGAAGATGCCAAGTTGATTTATGACATCATGTATCGAAGGTTTAAACGGATGCGGCTTATGTAGCAGACTTCGTCAGATTCCCCCTCGTTATGAGGGGTTTTTGATTGTGGGGACGCTCTTTCCTGCAGGCGCAAGCCCCTGCAGTTAATTTCGCTACCGCATCGCAGTAACAACTTTCTCCTTCTCCAGATGGTCAGTTCGTGTCGTGTGTGTTTGTTTTGTTTTTGCTCGCCCGTGGATTGTATACGGAGACTAATTTATGTTGTCCCCCGTAGGGCGTGGATTAGTCTAAATCCGTATCTTCTTAGATTTGGGTTTGGGGGTTGGGTTTAAGGATATGTTAGGCTTATTTGAGACTAAGATCAACTTAAACGTTTGTTAAGGATACGTTAGTCTCATTTTAGACTAAGATCAACTTAACAGGATCGTTTAGATCCAACAAAAGAGCAATTGGGCTCTATTGTTTAGTTTAGGGATATTGCGGTCGATTAGTTTAAGGACATTACGGTCCAATGTTAGTTTAAGGACATCTCGGTCCGAGGTTAAGGACGTCACAGTCCATGGGTTTTAAAGGACCCCACAGTCCAAGGTTAAGGACATCATAGTCCGTGAGTTTAAAGACCTCACAGTCAAGGTTAAGGACATCATAGTCCGTGAGTTTAAAGACCTCACAGTCAAGGTTAAGGACATCATAGTCCGTGAGTTTAAAGACTTCACAGTCAAGGTTAAGGACATCATAGTCCATGGGTTTTAAAGAACCCCACAGTCCGTAGAATGTTTGGTTGTTGGGACCCGTCACCTCTCTGAAGACGTTGAAGGATTACAACGACAAATATCAGAGGAGTAAAAAGATGTACCCTCGAACCGACGTGAGTTGGTTGAAAGATCTGTAGTCCAATTTGGGGCTAAGATTTGTTAACATATTTATGAGCAGATGAGCTCAATTAATATGGGTTGAGGACTTATGGCCAATCTTGGGCTAAGTCCAATAAATATTTAACATTTTATTTTGGGCTGTTGAGCCTTTATTTGGGCTTGGCCCTTTTGACAATGTTTTTGTCTTTTATTGAATGCTGAGAATTCATCAGAGCTCTGGGCTTATTAAAGAACAATTTATGTTCTGTCAGCGCAACACGTGGCGCGCTAGGCGCTTTGCGCCAGTTAAAGAGCGTAGTGCGCTTCTGCCACTTGGCGCTAGGCGCTAGATGATGAGCGCATGATGCCAGTTTATGAGCGCTGAGCGCTAATCCATGAGCGATTGCGCTTTCAGTTTAGTGGCGCACACGTGAGTGACACGTGGTGTGCTTGGCGCTGAGTGCCAACCCATGAGCGCAGTGCGCTATTTCAGAAGCGCAAAGCGCAAGTTGTTAATTGGCGCATACGTGATTGACACGTGGCGCATTTGGCGCTGAGCGCCAGTCCAGAGAGCGCAGAAGCGTAGTTCAAGAGCGCAAAGCGCAGTTCAAGAGCGCCAAGCGCATCTGATCAATTTTATGATCTGAGAAACAAATTTATGTTCTTTTAAAAGAGACTTTGTCTCAAGATCTAAGAACAACAGTTCTTATTTTGCAGAAGATATTTCCAATCTCTTATGTTGATGAAAGGCTTTGCCTTTATAGATCCATGATCTGTAAGAAGAATTATGTTCTTCTTTTATTTTATGATGAGATCTTTTGATCTCTTTGTGAAAGACTTTTTGCTTTTGTAGATCTATGATCTTTTTAAAGAAATGAATTCTTCTTTTTTAATCATGAGATGATTTCATCTCTGTGTTCATCATCCTTCATTCTTACCTTGCAGAAAAATCTTCTTGCAAGAGCTTGCTCTTTGAATTTTTTAAAAGTTTCTGGGGAGGTTTCTTTCTCTTTCTTTGTTGTATCTCTCCCTCTCAGACTTGAAGTCTAAGGGCCTTTTTATAGGGTAGGTTGATTTGTTGAATCAGTTAAAGAGATCTTTCTTTGATTAATTTGGGGATGTTTCCCCACTATTGGATCTTTGATCCTAGGGCTTCTGTTTTACAGAAGGCAATTTTCTTGTTTTTAACAAGATTGGAAAATCTTTCCATACAGAATTTATTCTGTCTTTTGGAAATTTTTATTTACCATTGGATCATTGATCCAACGGTGCTTGGTTTACAGAGCACAATCTTGTTATTTGGAAAGATTATGAGGAATATTTTCTTAACATAATTTAATTCTGATTAATTAATGATTTATCATTATTATTAGATCTTTGATCTAACGGTGGGGAGTTTTTAATTCCAGCGCTAGAGCACTCGTGCTTTGCACGTGGTGCGCTGCTTAGAGCGCAGCGCACCTAGCGCTAGCGCACCTGTGTCTTACACGTGGTGCGCTGCTCAGAGTGCAGCGCACCTAGCACTAGCGCATCCGTGTCTTACATCTGTAGCGCTAGCGCATCCGTGTCTTACACGTGGTGCGCTGCTTAGGGCGCAGCGCACTTGGCGCTGCATCTGAAGCGTTGCTTCAATTTGAAATTTAAATTTCAAACAGAGCTTTGCTCTGATTGGGGGAAACAAATGCCCCCTACGGTTGCGCTCACGTGGCCCACATGTGAGTGCAGCGGTGGCGGCATCTGCGCCCCTGGATCAACTCAGAAGTTGAAAAGGCATTTCAATGCCTATAAATAGTACCTTTAGTTCTTTAGATGATTCTGTTCATCTTCATCTTGTTTTCTGAGAATTTTTATTCTCTCACAGAGTATAGCTCTCCATCTTAAGAATTCCAAGAGCCAAAACTCTGCCAAAACTTAGGTAAAAATAAAATCTTTTAATAATCTAGGGTTTTACCCATTAACAGAGCCTTGCTCTTCATAGATCTTTGATCTAAAGAAAACCCTTTTAGGGTTTCATTAACAGAGCTTTTGCTTTCTTCAAATCATGAAGAACTCTTAAGAGTTTGTTCATTGATCTTGAAGATCTTAGAATTTTAATTCATATATAAAAAATTGATTTCAATTTTTCTGATGGTTTTTTCCATCGTCTTTACAGAGCCAGGCGCTTGAGGAATTTTTATTCCTTCATGATCAGAGTTTGACAAGTGTCACTCTGTCCCAGAGCACTGCTCTCAAAGGGAGATTTACTCCTTTGCTCGAGAGATCTCTCATTTAATGAGAATTTTCTTAAGGATTTCCTCATTTAATTAACAGTCTCATCAAATAATCAGGCTGTTTTATTAATGATGAATTGTCATCTAGATTTTGTGGGCCCCCTTTGGTCCCTTTCCACTGCATTGCAGTGTGGTACAAATTTTGAAGTACCAAGTGTCAGAATTTAAATTAAATTATAGCACTGCCAGTTGACTTTTGTCCTTTTTGCACATGCGACATGTCTTTCGACCGTTCTTTCCCATTCGTTCGTTCAGAGGGAGGATTCCCTGGAGCGCCTGTGGACCGAGAAGTCTTAGCATTGATCAGAGATCATGACCCGGAACATAAGAATCTTCACCTCTTGGGGACATGGTACAATCAAATTATTAAGGGTCGGCAGAGCTTCTCGTGCGTGGTACCCTCAGAGCCCATCATGGCGATCTATTACGCTGACCCATCCCCGGTGAACTATACCGTGGAAGAAGTCAACTGGACTTCGGGAGATCTTCTTCAGCCTGCTATGGCTTCGATACCCATTCAGCCTCCAATGGCTTTGGATACCCTGGGGTGACGTATTTGTCAAGGCGAGGCGCGTCCGTGGGGACAACCATATATGATTGGCCTAATTCCTCGTTATTCAGCTGGCTATCTGCAATGGGCCCGCTATATTCTGTCAGCGAAGAAGTCGCAGTTGCTGAGGCTTGGGTTGTATCCCGCAATTTATGCTTCTCTCTTCCAGTATCCTACGCTTCCCGCCTGGTGGGTTAAGGCCTTTCTGAAGCAGTGGAATATTCCTACCCATACCTTCCTTTCGCTGGACCGAGAAGTATCAATCTCCTTAGAGGAATTTGCAGAAGTTTCTGGCTTACCGGTCATGGGGGAGCATTATGAGGAACTGCTTCCTACGGATGAATATGTTTTTGGTGCCAAGCCAGTGATGACAGGCCTTACCCCGGAGAACGCCATTCAACACCAATTTCCTAGTTTGATCAAAGTGTTGAATATTTATGAGGGCCTTTTTCTCGAATCTGGGAGCCGCGGGGTTAATTTCGAGGATTTCATCGCTCGTTTTCTCCATCTGGAAGTCCTTTTGAAGGAGGCTTCTAAATTCGTCACGCTTGACGACCCTTTCGGCTTAGGGTTAAACAACCTGCCAACGGCGGAGGCAGATCAAAAGAGTTTCTTCCTTCCCAACACCCCAGTCGTTTCTTTTGCGGAGTTGCAGTCCCTGGGATTGATGAGGAAACGTTCTTTTTGGGGTTTCTTGGGTTATGGCTGAGCTGGTTTGCACTCCCGATGCACCCTCGCCGTATGAGGCCGTTTGTCTTCTACCCAGCTCACCGAATGGTTATTGGGGTGAAAGTGGCTGTCGGGGTTGCCGGGTTAGCTCATTTATATTACGGCCTCAGCCAAGCGGCGGATACTACCGAACCCGGAGTGCAGCATGTGAACTTCTCGATGCATTACTTCATGTCACGGCTCGAGCTACATGCACTTGGTGTTTTTGGCATCCATAAAAGGCCTTCCTTTTATGATAGGTGCGGCTTCCCTCGGATCATGCGATTAGTCGGCGCATCTATTGTAAATCCGTCACCGCGGGAAGCTAGAGGTTTGCTTCTTCGTCCTCGTACGGTTGGAGATGGCATGACCTTCACCGACAAGATTTTGACCATCGGCAAAGAGTCCGCAATAACGGTGCAGCCATTGCGGGACATTTTTAAAGATGGAGCCTCTGTTTTGAAAGCTCGGGAGATCCTCTATTTATATTCTATCAGACCGGGCTTTCTAGTGTTTAGGCAAAATGATGTGGCGTTATTCATGAGATACAATCCGCATCGTTTCGCCTAACAATTGAGCTATAATCAGGGAGTCCCGCTGGAGGCTTTCTTGCTAGAACCTGCTGCCACCGAAAAGGGGTTGTGAAACGCGCTACATCATTTCATGCACATAAACACGGGGTCCAACTTCTTTATCAGTGAACCGAGCTGTGTGCCAAAGGCCCTTAATGTGTACGTGGCATGGTACCAGCATTCAATAGGCGCCGTCATCAGGGAGGAGAAACGACTGCTGCTCGATCGCAAAGGTGCACCCCCTGATACTGATCGAAACGTCCCCCTAAAGCGACGGACCATTGTCCCACCTCCGTTAAGAGAAGCTGCCGTGATCGAAGTTCTGCGTGACAGGCCCAAGCTACCGATACCCCGTGCTCCTGTGGAAACGGCGACTATAGCTTCCCCCGAGTCTGGAATGGGTTCAGACATCCGGACCCGTCGTCCCAAGGTGTCCACCAAGCGTAAGCTGGTGCTAGCGGTGACCGTTGCTCGCTCGCAGAAGAGGAAGAAGAAATCAATCCTCTCTGTAGACGTTGTACTCGGCCAGGAGCCTCATGCTCCTTATAGCGAGGGCCTGAGTGAATATGGGACCAACGAGGGTCTGTTCATAGCACCGGACGATACTGATTTGGCAGCTGCCATTGCCGCTTCTGAGCGAGCAACAAGCCACAAAGCGGGGCTGGCCACCCTCGCGCAATTAAGTAAGCTTCGATCGTACCCCCATTTTTTTTGCTGCTACGTTTTTTTTATGATGTTTTGACTGACACTCGTTCTCCACCAGGCATTTCCACTGAAGAGGCTCTAGCGGCTTCCCTCAAGACTTTCAAGGAGGAGGAGAGGATTCGCGCTTCGCTAGGAGTTGGTATATCTCGGCTCATTGCGTCTTCATTCTCCTTTCTTATGGAAAATCTGACTCCCTCCTTATCTTATTGCAGGGACTACAATGCCAATCCCGCAAGGTGATACGGAGATGCTTCCAGGGCCAGCCATCGAAGTCTCGGCCTCCTCAGTACTGCCGAAAGAGGTCTTACTCAAACGACCGATGACGGATGCCATAACGGCTCTAGAGGTAACCCTTGGCACGGACGATGACGTCCTATTGATGGAGGCTTCTAGAAGATCCGCTCTTACGGCCCGAGCGGAAAGGAAGCGTAGAATGCACGAGGTAAGGGAGCGTAGTGCCGCCTTGGCCATGGGTGTAGGTTCCAGCGCTGTTACCCCTGCCCCTACTCCTTCAGAGGATACTTCGGCTGCCTTGTCTACCGCCCATAGATAGGCAGCATGTGCAGCTCGGGAGCAGTTGAAAAACTGACCCAACGTAACGTGACATTGGGTTCTTTTGTCAAAGCTTTAATTTTCAGGTTCTCATATATCCTATCTTGCAGGGCCGAGTCTTGCCGAGGAGGTGGTGGGTGTCATGGCGGCAATCACCGAGCCTGAGGTAGCGATAGGTGAGATGGCTACAATCGCCGAGCCCGAGGTAGCGGTAGGTGAGACGGCTACAATCGCCGAGCCCGAGGTAGTGGTAGGTGAGACGGCTACAATCGCCGAGCCCGAGGTAGCCGCTCCTTCTCAAGAGTCGAGCACTGCTCCAATCGTCATTCTTTCCGCCTGCGGTTCTTTGCCATCTCCTGGCGTCGCGAGCGTTACGACGACTTTCGTAGAGTCAGGGGATGAGGCGATGGGAGGCGAGACCATTTTGTTGGAGGAGGGTGAGGCAGTCGCTGCATCCAGTGATGCCCTTGTTGCGGTCTCGACCGACGACTTACCAGGTAGATTTCAGGTTATTGCTTTCTATTTTATTCTGCAATCCCTTTTCAACCTTTTCTGCAGTACTTTTGTTTCGAATGCAGCTGCGGTGGGCGTTGAGGTTGTGCCACCCGAGGAAGCGCCACAAGTTGCCGCTTTGACGGTGACCGCCCCTTTGCCTTCTCTCGTACTCTCTCAAATGCTGGAAGGTGCGGATTTGTGACTTGTCAGTTTCATTGCAGGCAGTATATTTCATGTACTGATATTGCATTACTAGATCCTTGCAGGAGTCCTTTTTGATCACCTGTATCAGGTGCTACACCCACACTTCTCCTTTCAGTTAGAGATTGCCTCTTCTAGCGGAGCTGGTGAGTACAGCCTTTGGCTAACGTCTCTTCTTTTCTTTGACGGGTAGTCAAATTGTTTCTAATTCTTCTTTGTTTTAAATGCAGCCCTACAGATCGAAGGAGGAGACGAAAGAGTAGCTGCACCATCGGTACCCCCGGTCTTGCCACTTGCTGCAGCCGGTATAGTAAACTCCGTCGTTCATGAACTTCCTTTATTTCTCGAACCATTACTTGACTGTGATTTGTTTTGTAGCTGTGACATCGACTTCAGCTCTGTTCGAGTCTCAAGTTATAATGCTAGCAGGCCCCTTCTCTTGACGTCCCTCTTCCAAAGGTGCTGTAAATAGCCTGCGCATGTTGATCGATCACCTCGAGGAGCTTGATGTGGAGACTCCTGCCCTTGGTACCGATTTCGCTGCTGAGGTTAATACCATGTTGGCGACGCTCGTGCACTTTCATAACGAAGGCGTCATGGAGTCCTGGGTTAATCACTGCAGGAAAATCGAGGCCTGTCTGCATGAGCTCGAGTTTAGACGTCCTGCCCCAGAGGTTTTGGCTGTGAACTCCCAGCGGGCTGCATGGGTGGAGGAGAGCACTCCTTACTTCCGCCATCTTGAACAGGAAGTGGCCCTGAAGCGTAAGGAGTGCGAAGAGACTTCAAGCGAATCTGCTCGATTGCATGCTCAAGTTGATGCAAATGCTGCACAGTTGAAAGTTATCTTCGAAAGCCTTCTACGATGTATTTCCGACGGGCTAACGCTGAGGCAGAAGCTCGACCTCATCAAGCGAGATGCAAAAAGTCGTGAGGTGGCTCAGTGGGTCGTTGACGAGCAACTTTCGTCCTACTTGCAGCAACGAGCCCAGGTCGAAGCAGAGTTGGCCGCGGCAGCTGACCAAGAAAAGGGGCCAAGGGAAGTGCGCGAGCGGCTGATTGGACTATTGAAAATGCTTCTCTCTCAATAATCGTTTTTGTACCATTTGTAATTTCGAATAAAATGTATCCATTTTTTTATTCTTTCATAAGATGTATTTTGTACCCAACTGAATTTATGAATAAAAGATACATTTCTTTCGCAATGTCTTGTGTCATCTCTTTGCTTTCTTCTTTTCTTTGTTATCAGCATGTCACTTTAGTAAGCATAGCCTACAGATGATAGAGTGAGCATTCCGTTTTGAATTCTTCGAGAGGTAGTGATGGCTTAGAAAGCAGGTTCAGATCTGCTGCCTAAGACTTTTCAACTTCATGAGCCGTGAGGGTCTCATAAAGACTTTTCTCCCTACGAGTCGAGAGGATCTCGTAGGTGTATTTTCTCCTTAGGAATCGTGAGGATTCCTAAGCGCGTTTTCTCTTGTAAGTCGTAAGGATCTTACAAGAGAGTTTTCTTCCTTACGGGTCGAGAGGACCTGTAAGTGATCAATGGTGTTGCCATTATCCGCACTTTGCGGAGTCAGGAGTTGCTCTGGGCGTTTCCCACGGGGTCAGGATTGACTTTAACCGTGTTCCATGGGACTAGGAATTTGCTCTGGATGCTTCCCACGGGGTCATAGCCGTGTTCTGCGAGGACCAGGCTCCGCTCTGGACGTTTCCCACGGGATCAGGATTGACATAAGCCGTGTTCCACGTGACCAGGAATTTTCTCTGGATGCTTCCCACGGGATCATAGCCGTGTTCTGCGAGGACCAAGCTCCGCTCTGGATGCTTCCTACGGGGTCATAGCCATGTTCTGCGAGGACCAGGATCCGCTCTGGACGTTTCCCACGGGGTCAGCATTGACATAAGCCGCGTTCCACGTGACCAGGAATTTGCTCTGGATGCTTCCCACGGGGTCATAGTCGTGTTCTGTGAGGATCAGGCTCTGCTCTGGATGCTTCCCACAGGGTCATAGCCGTGTTCTGCGAGGACCAGGATCTGCTCTGGACGTTTCCCACGGGGTCAGGATTGACATAAACCGTGTTCCACGTGACCAGGAATTTGCTCTGGATGCTTCCCACGGGGTCATAGCCGTGTTCTGCGAGGACCAGGCTCCGCTCTGGATGCTTCCCATGGGGTCATAATTGACATAAGCCGCGTTCCACGTGACCAGGAATTTGCTCTGGATGCTTCCCATGGGGTCATAGCCGTGTTCTGTGAGGACCAGGCTCCGCTCTGGATGCTTCCCACGGGGTCATAGCCGTGTTCTGCGAAGACCAGGATCCGCTCTGGACGTTTCCCACGGAGTCAGGATTGACATAATCTCCGTTCCACGTGACCAGGAATTTGCTCTGGATACTTCCCACGGGGTCATAGCCGTGTTCTGCGAGGACCAGGCTCCGCTCTGGATGCTTCCCATGGGGTCATAGCCGTGTTTTGCGAGGACCAGGATCCGCTCTGGACGTTTCCCACGGGGTCAGGATTGACATAAACCGCGTTCCACGTGACCAGGAATTTGCTCTGGATGCTTCCCACGGGGTCATAGCCGTGTTCTATGAGGACCAGGCTCCGCTCTGGACGTTTCCCACAGGATCATGATTGACATAAGCCGCGTTCCACGTGACCAGGAATTTGCTCTGGATGCTTCCCACGGGGTCATAGCCGTGTTTTGCGAGGACCAGGCTCCGCTCTGGACGTTTCCCATGGGATCAGGATTGACATAAGCCGCGTTCCACGTGACCAGGAATTTGCTCTGGATGCTTCCCACAGGGTCATAGCCATGTTCTGCGAGGACCAGGCTCCGTTCTGGATGCTTCCCACGGGGTCATAGCCGTGTTTTGCGAGGACCAGGATCCGCTCTGGACATTTCCCACAGGGTCAGGATTGACATAAGCCGCGTTCCACGTGACCAGGAATTTACTCTGGATGCTTCCCACGGGGTCATAGCTGTGTTCTGCGAGGATCAAGCTCCGCTCTGGACGTTTCCTACAGGGTCAGGATTGATATAAGCCGCGTTCCACGTGACCAGAAAGGGTCGACTTTATCCGCATTTCATGGAGTCGGGGTTTGACTCTTGGTCATCTGTGCACCGCCGAGTCATGGAACTGGGAATTGCTGCGGTTCTGCTTTACTTGATGTTGCGTCTGTTGTAATGAGACGAATGTTGAGATGATCTCCAGGCTGTCTGTGAACCGTTGAGATTTGGCTTCTTCTTCCGATGGAGCCTGGGGAGGGAAGGTGTGATTCCCTCTTTGTTTGCGCCCCTGGATTGTATACAGGGATTGATGTGATATCACCTGCAGGGCATAAATTTCATTTTTTTTATTTCTTTCCGCGATGCTCTATCATTTTAGCTTTTATACCGCGAAGGTCGCGATTGCCCAATCATTTCGGCTATTTTTTGCGGTGCCCAATCATTTCGGCTATTTGTTTTATTTTTACTCGCTGCTTTTTTATTGCGAGTTGCCCAATCATTTCGGCTATTTTGCATGCATATATTTTTACTTGCTGATTTTGTTTGCAAGTTGCCCCAACATTTCGGCTATTTCGTATGCATATGTGGCTCGCTGGCTTTTCGCTGCAAGCTTGGAATTAGACACTGATTTCGGCATCAGCACCGCTACAACTGGGATATTGCCAGGAGAGAATCATCATTTTCCTCTGTCGATGTCGAACAAAGGTGGCTTAGCGAACAGGGTTAGGATCCTGTCGACTAAGGCTTTTAACTTTACGAGTCGTAAGGGTCTCATAAAGGTGTTTCTCCCTACGAGTTGTGAGGATCACGTAGGTGCGTTTTCTCCTTAGGAATCGAGAGGATTCCTAAGTGTGTGTTCTCTTATAAGTCGTAAGGATCTTACAAGAGTGTTTTCTCCTTATAAGTCGAGAGGACTTACAAGGGTTGTTCACCATGTAGACATATCCCTAGTCGCGGGTAGGACTTTGTTAGGGAAATTTTTATTCACGCCCATGGATTGTATACAAGGGTCAATACTGAACCGCTTGTAGGGCAGCATTGGAGGTTGTGGTGGCCGCTTAAGAACAGGTTCAGATCCCTGTAGCTTAAGACTTTTGAATCTTATGAGCCGTAAGGGTCTCATAAGAGGGTTCTCCTTACGAGTCGTGAGGATCTCGTAAGTGTAATTTCTCCTCAGGAATCTTGGGGATTCTTAAGTGTGTTGCTCCCTTGTGAGTCGTAAGGATCTCACGCAGGTGGTTTCTCCTCACAGGGTCGAGAGGACCTTGTAAGTGTCTTTTAACCAGATTGTGCCCTTTCGGGTTTTCACAAAAACTCGCCGGTAGCCCTGCTGTTTTTACTCACGGAGCCCTTTCGGGTTTTCATCCGTGCCTATTTTGCTTATGGACATACCGTTTTCTTTTTCTTTCTCTCTCTTTTTAATTCTCTTTTTTTTAATGTCATTCTTGGGATGCTGCAGTCCACAGTAGTTTATCGACGTTTCGGTCAACAGCTAATTTTAGGACATAGTGGTCCATCGTTAGTTTAAGAACGTTTCGGTCCGACGCTAGTTTTAGGACATAATGGTCCATTGTTAGTTTTAAAGACATTTCGGTCCGTTGTTAGTTTTAGGACATTTCGGTCTGTTGTTAGTTTTAGGACATTTCGGTCCGAAAACCGGCTACTACTTATAGAGTTTGGGCTTAGGAAGATAGCGAGTAGATATAGGCGTCGTCATCTATCGTTGACCTAGGCCGTGACTCGTCAGGCGTAGTATTTCGTTAGGACACGACCGTTTATTGGCCTTAAAGATTTTTCACTATGCATATCTATGAGTAGGTAGGCTCCACCCTGGTAGACTTTGTCTATGATATACGGGCCTTCGTAGTTCGGCTCGAATTTCCCCCGTTTGGCATGATTAGGGATCATAGGTCTTTTGACCACTAGCACGAGTTCGCCTTGGCGGAAAGTTCTCGGCTTAGTCAACTTCTCATATGAGCGCGTCATCTTTGCTTTATAAGCCTCCAGATTTTGTTGCGCTATGAGCCGGGTTTCATCAAGGGCATCGAGCTCCTCACGTCGAAAGTGAGCATTTTCTTCGTCTGTTAGTTCGTAGCGAACTGCCACTCGTAAAGATGGTAACTCTATCTCGAGGGGGAGTACCGCTTCTGTGCCGAATACTAATGCGTACGGCGTTGTGTTCGTGGCTGTTTTGAACGTAGTTCGATACGCCCAGAGAGCTTCATGTAGTCTCTCGTGCCAGTCCTTCTTATTTCGAGACACCGTCTTTTTCACGATCTTTGTCAATATCTTGTAAAAAGCCTCAGCTAGACCGTTAGCTCAGGGATTATAGACCGATGAATATCTCCAGTCTATATTATGCTGTTGTGTGAAGCGGCTGATCTTGTGGCTTCTGTAGGCCGGCCCGTTATCGGAGATGATCCGTCGTGGAGTTCCAAACCGATAAATGACGTACGTCTTGAAGAAATGGAGGATATTCTCCATCTTCACTTCCCTCAGCGGTACTGCTTCTGCCCACTTGGAGAAGTAATCAGTTGTCGCCAAAATGAACCGATGTCCTCTGGATGATGCTGGCTCGATGGGGCCAATTATGTCAGTTCCCCACATTTCGAACGGCCAGCAAGCCACCGTTGGATGTATTGGATTTGGATGCTGATGGATGAAGTCCCCGTGAATCTGGCACGAGTGGCATTGCTTTGCGTATTCGAGGCAGTCTTGGATCATCGTGGGCCAATAGTAACCCATCCGTTTGATCTTCAGCTTCATCTTCGGCCCAGCTTGGTAAGAACCGCAGAGTCCGTCATGAGTTTCTTGGACGACTCGTTTTGCCTCTTTAGGTCCCAGGCATCTTAGCCATAGAGAATCAAATGATCTCTTATACAGAGTATCATTGAAGAAAGCAAAAGACAGAGCTCGTTTCATAAGTTGATGTCTTGAGGACGCATCTTCAGGTGTTCGATGGGATTTGAAGTAGTCTATAGAGATTTCTCTCCAATCCTCAGCCCTTTTCCTGGTCTTTTATTTGCAGATCCATTTTCTCGGTCACTTCCTTTTCTTCGGAAGACTCCGGAGATATTTCTGCCGGTGCAAGAACCCGACGACTTTGTACCACGATCCTCACGTCATCGTGGTTCTCGTCGGCCAATTCTTTAGCGAGCTTAGCTAATGCATCCGCCTTGCTATTTTCCGCACGCGGTATACTTTCCAGGGTGTAGGAAGGAATTTGAGTCAGCAGTTGTTGCACTTTCTCGCCGTACTTCACCAACTCAGGTTTGCACGTCTGATAGTCGCCATTTACTTGACTAACGACCAGCTGGGAGTCTCCGTATATGAGGAGGTTTTCAATTCCCATGTCGACGGCGATCTCAAGACCTGCTATCAAAGCTCCGTATTCGGCTTCATTATTCGTCCTCGGCTCTGTTAAGGAGAAAGCAAAGCGCATTATCCCTCCTTGTGGAGTCACGAAGATGAGGCTTACCCCAGATTTGATTATGGGGGTGCTTTGTTTGCGCTTCTTCATGGAAGACGCTCCATCAAAATAGAGTTACCACCGGATATCATCCCCGTCGATCGTGTCAAATGCATGTTCGTCTGGCAGTTCGCAATTCAAAGGAGAATCAGCAGGTATTTAATGCTCAATAAGGAAGTCGGCGATGGCCTGGCCTTTCACTGCCTTAAGAGGCCGATAAGTTATTGAGAACTCCATCAAGAGAAGGGCCCATTTAGCAAGCCGCTCTGTTAATATGGCCTTAGACATCAAGTATTTGAGAGGATCCACTTTTGATATGAGATGGACCTTATGTGCTAACTCATAGTGTCTGAGCTTCGTTATTGCGAAGATCAATGCCAGGCAGTGTTTTTCGATGGGGGAGTAGTTACTTTCTGCCCCCAGTAGAACTCGACTCAGATAGCAGAGAGCACTTTCTTTCCCTTGGTCGTTCTCTTGTGCCCACAGCGCGCCTAAAGAACCTTCGAGGGCTGTTGTGTACAGGACGAGAGGTTTTCCTTTGACGGGAGCGGCTAGTACTGGCGGATTCTGTAGGTATTGCTTGATTTCGTCCAGTGCGCTTTGGCATTTGTGATCTCAGACGAAAGGAGTCCCTTTCTTCATTAGGTGACTGTAAGGGCGTCACTTTCCGGAGAGATTGGCTATGAATTGCCGGATATACGCGAGCTTTCCTTGGAGAGACCGCAGTTGCTTGAGAGTCTTTGGTGGAGGCATTTCCATAATCGCCTTGATCTTCGACGGGTCTATCTCGATGCCTCGGTGTCGGACGACGAATCCTAGGAACATGCCCGAGGAAACTACGAACGCATATTTGAGAGGGTTCATCTTCAAGTTGTATTTCTGAAGGCACTGAAACACGATTTTCAGATCCTCTAAATGTTTCTCGTATGATTTGCTTTTAACTACGAGGTCGTCGATATAGCATTCGACGATTTCATGTATGAGGTCGTCGAAAATCTTCATCAAGGCTCTGTGATAGGTGGCACCGGCGTTCTTTAGACCGAAGGGCATCACCTTGTAGTAGAATATACCCAAAGGGGTCCGGAAGGCGGTATGCTTTTGGTCCTCGGGGTGCATCTTTATCTGATTGTAACCTGACGAGCCGTCCATGAAGGAGAAAACTTCATGAGTGGATGTATTGTCTATCATCAGCTCGGTAACTGGCACTGGGAAGTCGTCTTTTGGGCAAGCTTTATTGAGATCCCGAAAGTCCACATATATGCGCACCGTCCCATTTTTCTTCATCACCGGGACGATGTTGGCGATCCAGTCAGGGTATTGAACCTCTTGGATGAAGCCGGAGTCGATTAGCTTCTTGACCTCGGCGTTGATGCTCATTTCAAGCTCGGGTCGCGTGCTTGTTTGATCGGTTTGACTTCTAGAGAAATCGCCAATCTGTGGACAGCAATCTCTGGATCGAGTCCCGGCATCTCTGAATAGTTCCATGCAAAGCAATCTCTATGCTGCATGAGCACGTCCTTTAGCGTAGCTACCCTTTCTTCAAACAACAGCTCACTGACGAACGTCGGCCGCGGGTCATTTACCGTCCCCAAATCAATTTTCTTGAGGTTATCTGCAATAGTATGTATTCCATCTTCCAGCTCTTTTGGCACCGGTGGAAACTCTGAGATTACCTCGTATCATCGTTTTCGAAGCACCAGTGGAGGTCATCCATATCCTCGGGCTCTTCTTTCGACAGCGTTATCACGTGGCAGGTACGAGATCGCTTCCAAGACTGATCTTGATCTGGTTCTACTCTCGCTGCGGGCGCGGCTTTTGGTTCATGCTTCTGCGACGGAGTTACCCTCCAACTGCTAGATAGAGCGAACCTGCCTTGCTGATACTGGTCTTCTACCCAGTCTTTGAATATGAAGCAGTCTTCGAGAGGGTGTCCTATTGCTTGGTGATAGGAGCAATAGTCTGGGTGAGAGACCTCGTTCGCTTGCTCGGGGTGCTTGGACTTCGGGAGTGTTATCATCTGGTGTTTCATGGCGAGATCAAGTATCTTCTGTGTTTTGTCGTGAGGAAAAGAGTATACTCGACCCATCTTCTTTATAAGAGACGAATCCGGATTGCTCGATTCCCGATCGCATGGCTTCTTGGTCCCGCTTTGTCGCTGTCGAACGCCTTTCCCGCTCTTTGATTTATTTTTGCCTCTGCGTCGGGCCTTTTGTATGACGGGTTGACAAGGAAGAGAATTTTCATTTTTCGCAACTTGCTGAAGGAGGCATTGTGTTTTGGCTTTCTCATAGATGGCCATTTCGCGATTATGATCGTCTCGAACCTTTTGACCCGCTTCCCTTATAAGCTTGTCCATCTGTTCTTCAAACGACGTATTTGGCATTTTTACGGCGGGAGTGTTCCCCTCCGAAGGACGGCGCACAGGACCGCGATGTCCTGGCGCTGAGATTCGGGGCAGATGCTATTTGGTTTTATCCGTCTACCTCTCCGAAGATGTCAAGTTGATTTATGGCACCGTGTATCGAAGGTTTAGACGGATGCGGCCGATGTAGCAGACTTTGTCAGATTCCCCCTCGCTAGAGGGGTTTTTGATTGTGGGGACGCTCTTCCCTGCAGGCGCAAACCCCTGCAGTTAATTACGCTACCGCTTCGCGGTAACAACTTTCTCCTTCTCCAGAATTTCACTTCGTGTCGTGGGTGTTTGTTTTGTTTGTGGTTGCCCGTGGATTGTATACGGAGACTGAGTAATGCCGTCGCCCGTAGGACGTGGATTAGTCCAAATCCATATTTATTTAGATTTGGGTTTGGTGTTTTTTAGTTTAAGGATGCGTTAGTCGCGTTGCGGCTAAGATCAACTTAAACGTTCGCCAAGGATACGTTAATCCTATTTTGGACTAAGATCGACTTGAACGGGATCGTTTAGATCCGAAAGAAGAGCAATTGGCTCTATTGTTCCAGTTTAGAGACGTGGTGGTCCATGTTCCAGTTTAGGGACGTGGTGGTCCGTCATTAGTTTAGGGACATTTCGGTCCGATATTAGTTTAGGGCCGTTTCGGTCCAATATTAGTTTAGGGACGTCTCGGTCCGATATTAGTTTAGGGACGTCTCGGTCCATCATTAGTTTAGGGACGTTTCTGTCCGATATTAGTTTAGGGACGTCTCGGTCCATCATTAGTTTAGGGACGTTTCGGTCCGATATTAGTTTAAGGACGTCTCGGTCCGATATTGGTGTGTGGTCGTCGGGACCCGTCACCTCTCTGACGTCGTTAAAGGATTACAACGGCATGTGTCAAAGGAGCTCAGAGATGTACCCTTGAACCGGTCGTAAATTGATTTAGGAGAGCATTTTTGCTCAGTCAATTTAGTTTGGGGACTTACGGCCATGATCGAGCTAAGTCCCATTGAGAATATTCAAGATTTTTCTTGATCTTTGGCCTATTAGGCCTGTGCTAGGGCTTTGCCCATATTTAATAATGCACTGCATTTTATTCTGGCCTGCTAGGCCTTTTTGGTTTGGGCTCTGTCCCTTTCCTTATGATGCAGCGCATCTGTTTTATTTTGGGCTCTGCCCCTTTTTTTTAAAGTAATACGTTGCATTTTATTAGGCCCGTTAGGCCTTCTTTAATTGGGCTTGGCCCTTTTGTAAGCAATACAGTGCATTTGTCTGGCGCTTTGCGCTAAGTAATGAGCACAAGCTCATATGATGATGACACGTGTCATGCTCTGGTGAGCGCAAGCGCAACAGCGCAGTGCGCTGCGCTAGTGCGCTGCGCTGTTGCGCTGCTGACACGTGGCGCGCTTTCAGCGAGTTGCGCCAATTCCAGAGAGCAAAGCTCTATCTTAAGAGCGCATAGCGCAGGTTGTTCTACAGCTAACACGTGGCGCTCTCTCAAGAGCGCAACAGCGCAGTTTGGAAGTGCAAAGCACTATTTTTATCTTTGATCAAATTAGAATCAAAGAAAAATAAATTTTTCTTTCATTTCAAGAACCAGAGGTTCATAAGAAGTGCAAAGCACTGTTTATTATATGAAGATCATTGATATTGTTTTTAGATTAATGATCTATTAGAGGAAATTTCTTCTCCCTTATAAAGGTTTTTTTTTACCTCTTCTTGAAATTTTTCTCAGAGTTCTCTCTGTTTGAAGCTCTTGATTTTTCAAGAAAAATGTTGATGATTTGAATTGAGGCCTAGGGTCCTTTTTATAGTGCCCATAAGTTTGTTGAATTTGTTAAAGAGATCTTTCTCAGAGTGATTTGGGGAATTTTCCCCACCGTTGGATCTTTGATCCAAGGGCTTCTGTTTTACAGAAGAAAATCTTCTTATTTTAACAAGAACAGAAAGATTTCTTTAAAAATCTTTAATTCTGTTTGGCGCAGATGCCCCAGCGCGTGACACGTGTCGCGCAGCGCAGAGCGCAGCGCAACTGCGCTAGCGCATCTGCGCTGACACGTGTCGCGCAGCGCAGAGCGCAGTGCAACTGCGCTAGCGCATCTGCGCTGACACGTGTCGCGCAGCGCAGAGCGCAGCGCAACTGAAGCGTTGCTTCATAAAAATAGAGCTTTGCTCTGATTGGGCGCGCCTTCTTGGGCGCTGCGCTGACGTATTAGCGCCTGACACGTGGCGCGTTGCGTCCGAGACTTGAAGCGTTGCTTCAAAATTTTGAATTTTGAATTTGAACAGAGCTTTGCTCTGATTGGGCGAAACAAATGCCCCCCCACCGTTCGCTCACGTGGCGCACACGTGAGTGCAGCAGTGGCAAGCCCTTGACCGTTGGATCAAGGGGTGAGCTCAAGGGGCGCAAGCGCCTTATAAATAGGGCCTCTGACCCTTAGAAAAATCTCACCATTTTCTAGATTTTGATTTTCAGAGCTTTGCTCTTGCTTAGAACTCCAGAGCTTTGCTCTCGTTTCCAGAACTTTAGAGCTTTGCTCTCATTTTCCAAGTTAGAAAATTTTAGGTAAAATTAATCTTAAATTAAATATTTTAATTAACTAATAGAGCTTTGCTCGTACAGATCTTTTGATCTAAAGAGATCCCCATTGGGATTTTATAAACAGAGCTTCGCTCTCAAAAACTTGCAGATCTACAGGGATTTTGTTCATCGGTTTTAACCCATGAACAGAGCTTTGCTCATAGATCATCTGTGGATCTTTTAGATCTGATAAAAATGAAAAATTTTCACAAGTTTTTCGTGGATTTTCCAAGATTTCAAAATTTTTAATTCTTTTAGGTGTAGACATTTTCTAATGGACCTTTCCATTATTACCATAGAGCTGTGCTCTTTTTAAGGAATTTTATTCCTTTGAGACCAGAATTTGACAAGTGTCATTCTGTGACAGAGCTTTGCTCTGAAAGAGGAGATTTTCTCCTTGTCTCTAGGGATTCTTCCCCCCCTTTTTTTAAAATGGGAATGTTTCCTTGGAGCCAACTGACAATCTCATCCAATGATGAGATTGTATTATTAACTGACGTATTGTCATTTAGATTTTGTGGGTCCCTCTTTGGTCTCCTACTCACTGCACTGTGGTGCGGTGTAATTAATTAACTTAATTAATGCATTTTCTTTTTTTTTTAGACGCCAAACGTTGGAATTACAATACTAATGGCTAAATTGTTCTTTTGCAGCGATCATGTCTCTAGACACTTCATTCCCGTTCGTCCGCTCGGAGGGGGGATTTCCTGAGGCACCCTTGGACCGTGAAGTCCTGACCATGATTAGAGAATATGACCCGGAGTACAAGAAACTCCACCTTTGGGGGTCTTGGTATAACCAAATTGTTATGGGCCGAAGGAGCTTCACTTGCGCGGTACCGTCAGAACCCATCACGGCAATTCACTACGCTACCCCACCTTCAGTGCAGTATGCTGTGGAGATGATAGACTGGACCGCGAACAGCTTTCTTCATCCGGCTATGGATGCGGTTCCGGTTCAGCGTCCTATGGTCTTGGATATTCTAGGACGCCGTATTTGTCAGGGAGAAGCACGACCCTGGGGGCAATCATATAACCTTGGTTTGATTCCCCGTCACCCGATTGGCTATCTGCCGTGGGCCCGGTACATCTTGTCGACGAGGAAGTCGCAGTTGATAAGACTAGGACAGTACACCGCGGTCTACGTCTCTCTCTTCCAATATCCTACGCTCCCCACCTGGTGGTTCAAGGCTTTCTTGGAGCAATGGAATATTCCCACCCACACTTTCCTTGCCATGGATCGGGAAGTGTCCATTTCTTTGGAGGAATTCGCGGAGGTATCCGGCCTACCGGTCATGGGGGAACACTATGAAGAGCTGCTCCCGACAGATGAGTACGTCTTCGGTGCTAAGTCGATGGTAAGGGTGATTACGCCGGAAAATGCCGTTCAACACCAATTCCTGAGCCTGATCAAGGTGTTGAACATCTACGAGTCCCTCTTCATCGAACACGGGAGCCGAGGAGTTAATTTTGAGGACTTCATTGCTCTCTTCCTCCGTTCGAGCGTCATTTCGCCAGGAGCCGTCAAATCTGCTATCCTGGATGATCCTTTTGGCCTAGGTTTGGATAACCTGCCGACGAAGGAGATAGACCAAAAGGCTTTCTTCCTCCCAGACTTCCCTACCATATCTTTCGCGGAAATTGCAGCCCCTGGGATGGATGAGGAGGCCTTTTTCTTAGGATTTCTTGGGCTGTGGCTGAGTTGGTTCGCGATCCCAATGCATTCTCATCGCATGCGGCCTTCTGTCTTTTATCCAGCCCACCGCATGGTCATCGGGGTAAAGGTGGCCATGGGGATTGCCGGCCTGGCGCACCTATATCATAGCCTCAGCCGAGCAGCGGATGCCAACGAGCCCGGGGTACTGCACGTGGTCTTCCCGATGCACTACTTTGCATCGTGGCTCGAGCTACACACGGCGGGTGTCTTCGGTATGCATAAAAGGCCTTCATTCTTTGACAAGTGCGGCTTTCCTCGCATTTTACAGCTGATTGGCTCATCAATCGTGACCCCTTCACCACGGGACGCCAGGGGTTTACTGCTTCGCCCTCATACCGTTGGAGTCGGGATGTCCTTTATTGATAAGGTATTAACCATTGGGAAAGCGTCCACCACTGCGGTGCGACCATTACAGGACTCCTTCAAGGATGGAACTTCAGTGTTAACGGCCCGGGAGATCCTCCATTTGTATTCTATTAGACCGGGTTTCCTAGTCTTTGGGCAGGGCGGTGCAGCAGTCTTTATGAGATATAACCCGCATCGTTTTGCCCAACAACTGGGTTATGATCAAGGAGTACCCTTGGAAGCTTTCTTACTGGAGCCCGCTGCTAATGAAGAAGGGATGGAGAACGCGTTACATCACTTCATGCGCTTGAACACAGGTTCTCGTTTCTTTATTAGCGCGCCGGCCTGCGCTCCACGACTCCTTAATGTATATAAAGAGTGGTACAATCATGCGACGGGGGCTGTTATAAAGGAAGAGAGGCGAGTGTTGATCGACCGTAAAGAAGTGCCCCCCGGCACCAACCGTAACGCTCCCTTAGTGCCAAGGATCCCGGTGGCTCCTCCTCTAAAAGATGCCGGGGGCAGACCGTCACGCGCACAAAGTCCTCCACGTGAGCTGCCGCTCCCTGATATCACAGATGCACCTCCCGCACCCTGTGCTCCAGTGGAGACAGTGGTTGTACCCTCGCCGGAGTCTGGCGTGGGTGCGGACATCGGGACCCGTCGTCCCAAGGTGGCTGCTAAGCGGAAGTCGATCCCTCACGAGCCTAGGGTCGGAGGGCAAAAGAAAAAGAAGTCGCTCTTCGCCGCGGACGTTGTGTTCGGCCAGGAACCCCATGCTCCCTATGCCGAGGGTCTGCTCGAATATGGGACTAACGCAGGATTAGTGATGCCGCCGCCGGACGATACAGACTTGGAGGCTGCTCTCAAAGCTTCAGCATGGTTGGCGAGGCGTGACGCGTGGTTAGCTAAGCTTGCGCAGTCAGGTAACTACTAATCGCCTTTCTTTATTGCAATATGTATTCTCCATTGTCTTTGACTAACGCTTTTCTTTCCTTTCTTTTAACAGGCATCACTGATGAAGAAGCCATTGCCGCTTCTCTGAAGACTTTCCAGGAAGAGGAACGTCTCAGAGCATCTATGGGCCTTAGTAAGTTTTAATCCATCAAGTTTCCATCTTCCTCGTGTTATGGTCGATCTAACCTTTCTCTTTTTATTGCAGAAACCTCAATGCCGTTCCCACTAAGCGACGCAGATGTTTTATCAGCTGCCGATGTTCCCGCTCCCTCTGGGCCACCGCAGGGGGTTCGTCTTGAAGAGCCGATGAAGGATGCCTTAAAGGCTCTTGAGGCATCCCTGAACGAGGATGACGACGCCTTGAAGGAGGCGTCACTAAGGTCCATCGCGACAGCCCGGGAAGAGAGGAAGCGGCAAAGGCGTGAGGCGAAGGCGCGCCGGGCTGCCTTGGCTGCGGGAGCGGGCCCCAGCACCGTCCCTCGCGCTGATACTCCATCCGAAGAGGCCCCTGTCACCCTATCCACTGCCCGCAGAGAGGTGGCGCGCGCAGTTCGGAGAGCAAACGGTAAATCCGCTTCAGGTAATATTTCTCTCAGAGTTTTTATTATAAGGGTTTTTAATGTCATTGGTCCTTATATCCCTCGTCTTGCAGGGCCGAGTCCGATCGAGGGGGAGGCGGAAACCGTTGATCTCAAAGAAGCAGAGGAGGCGGTACCTGCCGAACTCGAGCTGACAGTGGGCAACGTCGTTGTGGCTTTGGAGCCTGAGGCGGAGGTCGAGGGGCCTGCCGCCGAGAAGGTCATTGATGCCGAACCTGAAGTGGTGGCAGATGATATGATCATTATAAATGAGTCCAGGGTGGCGGCGAATGAAGCGCTCGAGGCCGGCGATCCCCCGGCGACGGTGGACGATACAACCGCCACTACTGAACCTGAGAGAGTGGTGGGTGAGGCGGCCATGATTCCCGAGGACGAGCCAACCGCTCCTTCTCTGGAATCTGGCAATACTCCAGTCATAGCCCTCCCCATCTATGGTCCTCCGCCGTCTCCAGGTCTCGCGAGCACTGCAACGGTCCCCATCGAGTCGGGCGATGAGGTCACGGGCGGTGGTCTCATGTCGATAGAGGAGGGAGTTGCCTCTGTTTCAGCCGGGAGCTCCTCAGGTAAACCCCAAGTTGCTGATTTTCTTTACTTTACTATCTTTTCTGACAAGTTCACCTTTTCGTAACGCAGGTGCAGCCGGTGCCGATGCCCCACTGCTCGAGGGAACGCCTTCAATGACTGCCTTGGCGGTGGTCACCTCTCAACCCTCTCTCATACCCTCGAAGATGTTGGAACGTATGTGTTTGCGATTTATTAATCTTATCTTTCAGATGTATAATTTGTGTACTAAAGTCACACTGTTGTATCTTCCAGGAGTACTTTTTGATCATCTCTATCAAGTGTTGCTCCCACACTTCTCCTTCCCATCTGAATTCGCCTCTCCCTCTGGTGGCGCTGGTGAGTACCGTTCCCGATTGGCAGCTTTGTCTTTTCAGTGGTAGAATTATTTCTAACTCTTTCTTGTTCTGACTGCAGTGCTGCAAATCGAAGGGGGAGCAGAAAGATCGGCTGCGCCACCAGCCCTTCCGGCCTTGCCACCTGTCTCTACCGGTATAGTAAACTATCTTATCAATGACTTCCTTTATATCTATTGAATCATCATCTAATCGCATTTCGTCTTTTTCCAGCTGTCGTTCCAGTCTCAGTGCCTTTCGAGTCTCGCATTACAATACCGGGCGGCCCTTCCCAGCGACGTCCGTCCTCAAAAGGTGCCGCGAATAGTTTGCGCATGTTGAGCGACTACATCGAGGAACTCGACATCGAGGCTCCTATATCTGCTGAGGACTTCGCCACGACGTTTAACCCGATGTTGGCGATATTTGCCACCTTCTATGACGAGGGCATTGTCGCCTCTTGGGTTAACTATTGTCGGGAGATCGGGGCTCGCCTTCATCAGCTGGAGTCAATGCGCCTGTCCCCCGAGACTTTGGCCTTGAGCACTCAACGGGGAGCATGGCTCGAGCAAAGCGCTTCTCATTTCCGTCATCTGGAACAAGAAGTGGCTTTGAGGTTGAAGGAGTGCCAAGATTCTTCAAGCAGAACTGCTCGCTTGCGTGCTGAAGTTGAGGCGAACGCCACTGAGGTAAAGACCGTCTTCGAGGGTCTTCTGGAGCGCATATCGAATGGGCTGAGACTAAAGCGGGCACTTGATGTCGCCGAGCATGACACTCCAGGCCGTGAAGCTGCTCATCAAGCCGTCAGGGATCAGCTTGCATCCGTCGCACAGCAACGGGCCCAGGTGGAGGCGGAGTTGGCAGTGGTATCCAATCGGGAAAAGGCATGGAAGGAAGTGTACGAACAACTGATAGAGCTACTTAAGACGCATCCTTCCCAATAGCTGCCTTTGTATCAATGTATTTGTAAAAATTTTCTTTTCTGAGTAACATGTATCCGTTCTTTGCTCTTTTGTATGATTCACCATGTATTTGATTGAGGTCAATGAATAAAGATACACACTTTCTTTTGCAATATCTTGTATGTTCCCTTGTTTTCTGCCTTTACATCATGATGTTGTCGATGAACCTGAGTGACAGACAACTTAATTTCTCCAAGAGATAGCGGTGGTTTAGGCCGCAGGTTCAGATCTGCCGCCTAAGACTTTTCAATTCTATGAGCCGTGAGGGTCTCATAGAGATTTTTCTCCCTACGGATCGAGAGGATCTCATAGGTGGATTTTCTCCTTAGGAATCGTGAGGATTCCTAAGTGTAGTTTTCTCTTATAAGTCGTAAGGATCCTATAAGAGAATTTTCCCTCTTACGGGTCGAGAGGATTCGTAAGCGGTTGTTTCCCTCCTTGTCGAAAATCGACTTCGGAGAGTGAGACCCGTGAATAGTATGCAAGAGTCCATTTTGGATTGAGTTGCAGGGCCCCATTGCTCAAGAAGCAAGCTTTTCAATCCTTACTTCCTGAGACCTCATCTTGCAAATTAAGAAGTAAGTTCAATTTGTTGAAGAAATCCCTTTTCTGAAAGATTTGGCGGGATTTCCCCCACCGTCGGATCTTTGATCCAAGGGCTTCTGTTTTACAGAAGATAATCTTCTTGTTTTAACAATAACAGAAAAGATTTCTTCAGAACCTTAATTTTTGTTTAGCGCAAATGCTCCAGGGTATGACACGTGTCGTACAGCGCACAGTGCAGCGCAACTGCGCTAGCGCATCTGCGCCGACACGTGTCACGCAGCGCACGGCGCATACGCCGTTGAAGCGTTGCTTCCTTTAGTTTTGCTTGAAATAGAGCTTTGCTTTGATTGGGTGCGCTGTTTTGGGTGTTGCGCTGATGCGTCTGCGTCAGACACGTGGCGTATTGCGCAACGCAAATAATCTGAAGCGTCGCTTCATTAAATTAATTTTCAAGACAGAGCTTTGCTCTGATTGGGGGAAGACGAAGCGTTGCTTCATCTCCCGCCTCGGAATTTGAACAGAAGTTCGCTCCGATTAGGGTAAACTGCCGTGACAACTCTTGGAAGTCGAAGAGGCACTTGATGCCTATAAATAGGACCTTTCGTCCCCCCCAGATATTTATCATCTTTCAGATTTCTATTTTCGAAGACCTCAGAGCTTTGTTCTTGCCTTCAAGAATTCCGGTGCCTTGCTCCTCCTTCCAACGTTCTCAGAAAAACTTCAGGTAACACCGATTCTTGGATTAACTCTAATTAATCCTAACCAGAAGAGCTTTTTAGAGAAAACTTAGCCCTCTATGTATATTATTGCCTTTCTATCGCTGATCTTCCTGTAATATTTCCCTCTAGGCATAATGGCGGCGGTGCATCTATACAGTTTGCATGAGTTCATTACTTACGACGATATCCGCGCTCAGGGTCGTCAACAAAACCAGGAGTTTACAGACGCTGAATGTGCAGAAGTCATGGGTCGTCTGAACGCAAGCGGTGGTTGGTTGTTGCCTCGTCGTTCGGCCCTTTTGAAAGTCGTGTTGGGAGCCATATGGAGAGCACTTCCGGGTCTTCATGAGGCTTTACCGCTCAATGCGCTGGATGATGCCGAAGACAAGGTGCGTTCAGTGTACCTGACAGGGCTGATTTCAATGAAACGACGGAACAGCCTTATTGACATTCTACACCAAGTCTTCCAGCAGACGACGATAGTTGCTGCTTATCAAAGGCCAGGAGGGCTCGCCGATGATCTCGATACAGAGGAGCGAGAAAGACTGCGCATAAGAATAATTAGGAAGGCCAGAAGAACTCTGGATGACCTTTCTTTTGATTTCCTTAATCCGTGCCCCGGATATGAGGTTATACCGTTGTAATAATTTGAATAATGTTTCTTATGCTTGTAAAAGAATTTTTTTTTTAGCAGTATGAATGGAAACCCTTCCCTTTTCTATTTCAGCTTGTCTTATTTCTCGTCCTGAGTCTTCTGCCCATGCATAAATGAATGCGTCACGCACGCCAGATCAAATGTAGACCGGATATTCTTTCTGTCATCTTCTTTTTTTTTTATTGTCAGCAGGCTGTCTTAATAACCATGGTTGATGGATGTCTAAAACGAGTATTCCGACTTCCTTAGGATATAGCGATGGCTTAGGCCGCAGGTTCTGGTCTGCTGCCTAAGATTTTTCAACTCTATGAGCCGTGAGGGTCTCATAGAGGCTTTTCTCCCTACGGATCGAGAGGATCTCATAGGCGGATTTTCTCCTTAGGAATCGTGAGGATTCCTAAGTGTGGTTTTCTCTTATAAGTCGTAAGGATCCTATAAGAGAATTTTCCCTCTTACGAGTCGAGAGGATTCGTAAGCGGTTGTTTCCCTCCTCGTCGAAATTCGACTTCGGAGAGTGAGACCCGTGAATAGTATGCAAGAGACCAGTTTGGATTGACTTGCAGGGCCCCATTGCTCAAAAAGCAAGCTTTTCAATCCTTGCTGTCTGGGACTTCTTCTTACAAATTGAGACGAATCGGGAATTTGCTCGCGGAGAGGGTAATGGTTCTACGAGTTGACATGAGTCAAGAGGCTCTCGTCACGGAGTGTTTGTATCCGTGAGTCGAGGAGTTTGCTAGGGATTATTTGTTTCCCAAGCTCCAAGGATTATTTGTTTCCTTGGGGTTTGAAACGAGTCGAGAGTTCCCACGGGGGCACTGGTGGCTCTGCGGGTCGACGCGGATCAGGAGGCTCTCGTCAAGGAGTGTTTGTATCCGTGAGTCAAGGAGTTTGCTAGGGATTATTTGTTTCCCAAGCGCCAAGGATTATTTGTTTCCTTAGGGTTTGAAACGAGTCGAGGGTTCCCACGGGGGTTCTGGTGGCTCTGCGGGTCGACGCGGATCAGGAAGCTCTCGTCAAGGAGTGTTTGTATCCGTGAGTCGAGGAGTTTGCTAGGGATTATTTGTTTCCCAAGCGCCAAGGATTATTTGTTTTCTTGGGGTTTGAAACGAGTCGAGAGTTCCCACGGGGGCACTGGTGGCTCTGCGGGTCGACGCGGATCAGGAGGCTCTCGTCAAGGAGTGTTTGTATCCGTGAGTCGAGGAGTTTGCTAGGGATTATTTGTTTCCCAAGCGCCAAGGATTATTTGTTTCCTTGGGGTTTGAAACGAGTCGAGGGTTCCCACGGGGGCTCTGGTGGCTCTGCGGGTCGACGCGGATCAGGAAGCTCTCGTCAAGGAGTGTTTGTATCCGTGAGTCGAGGAGTTTGCTAGGGATTATTTGTTTCCCAAGCGCCAAGGATTATTTGTTTCCTTGGGGTTTGAAACGAGTCGAGGGTTCCCACGGGGGCTCTGGTGGCTCTGCGGGTCGACGCGGATCAGGAAGCTCTCGTCAAGGAGTGTTTGTATCCGTGAGTCGAGGAGTTTGCTAGGGATTATTTGTTTCCCAAGCGCCAAGGATTATTTGTTTCCTTGGGGTTTGAAACGAGTCGAGGGTTCCCACGGGGGTTCTGGTGGCTCTGTGGGTCGACGCGGATCAGGAAGCTCTCGTCAAGGAGTGTTTGTATCCGTGAGTCGAGGAATTTGCTAGGAGGGTATGGTTCCCTCTTTGTTTATGCCCTTGGATTGTATACAGGGATTGATGTGATCTTAACTGTAGGGCAAAAAGTTTCATTCTTTCATCATTTTTTTTATTCTTTCCGCGATGCTCTATCATTTCAGCTTTTATATCGCGAAGGTCGCGATTGCCCAATCATTTCGGCTATTTTCGCGGTGCCCAATCATTTCGGCTGTTTATTTTATTTCCACTCGCTGCTTTTTATTGCGAGTTGCCCAATCATTTCGGCTATTTCGCATGCATACATTTTACTCGCTGCTTTTTATTGCAAGTTGCCCTATCATTTCGGCTATTTCGTATGCATGTGCGGCTTACTGGCTTTTTGCCGTAAACCTGAATTTGGACACTGATTTTGGCATCAGCACCGCTACAACTGGGATGTTGCCAGGAGCGAATCATCATTTGCCTCTGTCATTGTCGAACAAAGGAGGCTTAGCGACCAGGGTTAGGGTCCTGTCGACTAAGGCTTTTGACTTTATGAGCCGTAAGGGTCTCACAAAGCTATTTCTCCCTACAAGTCCTGAGGATCTTATAGGTGTATTTTCTCTTTAGGAATCGTGAGGGTTCCTAAGTGTTTTGTTCCTCTGTAAGTCGTAAGGATCCTACAGGAGGGTTTTCTCTTTGTAAATCGAGAGGATTTACAAGGGTTATGCGAACATATCCCCAGTCACGGATGGACCTTGGTTAGGGAAATGTTTATTCGCGCCCGTGGATTGTATATAAGGGTCAGTATTGAGCCGCTTGTAGGGCAATATCGAAAGTTGTGGGGGTTGCTTAAGCACAGGTTTAGATCTCTGTAACTTAAGACTTTCAAATCTTACGAGCCGTGAGGGTCCCATAAGAGCGTTCTCCTTACGAGTCGTGAGGATCTCGCAAGTGTATTTTCTCCTTAGGAATCGTGGGGATTCCTAAGTGTGTTGTTCCCTTGTGAATCGTAAGGATCTCACGCGGGTGGTTTCTCCTTATAGGGTCGAGAGGACCCTATAAGTGTTTCTTAACGAGGTTGCGCCCTTTCGGGTTTTCACAAACACTCGCCGGTAGTCCTGCTGTTTTTACTCACGGAGCCCTTTCGGGTTTTCATTCGTGCCCATTTTGCTTATGGACGTACCGCTTTTATTTTCTCTTTTTTTTTTATTTTCTTTTTCCCTCTTTTTTTACGAGGTCGCGCCCTTTCGGGTTTTCACGAACACTCGCCGGTAGCCCTGCTGTTTTTACTCACGGAGCCCTTTCGGGTTTTCATCCGTACCCCTTTTTGCTTATGGACATACCGTTTTTATTTTATTTTATTTTTATATGTTTTTTTTTATATCTCGTCAGCCTAAAAATGCTGCGGTAGTAGTTTAAAGACGTTTCGGTCTGCTATTATTTTAAGGACATTTCGGTCCGCTGTTAGTTTAAGGACATTTCGGTCCGCTGTTAGTTTAGGGACATTTCGGTCCGCCATTGGGAGGTTGGCTACTGCTTATAAAACTTGAGCTTAGGAAGATAGCGAGCGGACATGGTCGTCGTCATCTATCATTGACCTAGGTTGTGGCTCATTAAGCGTAGTATTTCTTCAGGAAGCGACCGTTTATCGGCCTGAAAGGCCTTTCACCGTGCATGTCCATGAGTAGATAGGCCCCACCCTGGTAAACTTTATCTATGATGTACGGGCCTTCATAATTTGGCTCGAATTTTCCCCGCTTGGCGCGATTGGGAATCATAGGCCTTTTGACCACTAGCACGAGTTCGCTTTGGTGGAATGTCCTCGGTCGGGTCAATCTTTCGTATGAGCGCGTCATCTTTACTTTATAAGCTTCCAGATTTTGTTGCGCTATGAGCCTAGTTTCATCAAGGGCGTCAAGCACTTCAAGCCGAAGGTGAGCATTTTCTTCGTCCGTTAGCTCGTGATGAACTGCCACTCGTAGAGAGGGTAACTCTATCTCGAGAGGGAGTACTGCTTCCGTACCGAACACCAACGCGTATGGCGTTGTGTTTGTGGCTGTCTTGAACGTAGTTCGATACGCCCAAAGAGCTTCCTGCAGTCTTTCGTGCCAATCTTTCTTATTACGGGACACCGTTTTCTTTATGATTTTTGTCAATGTCTTGTTGAAGGCTTCAGCTAGTCCATTGGCTCGCGGATTATAAACCGAAGAATATCTCCAGTCTATATTATGCTGTTGCGCGAAGCGACTGATCTTGTGGCTTCTGTAAGCTGGCCCGTTATCGGAGATGATCCGTCGTGGAGTTCCAAACCGATATATGACATGCGTCTTGAAGAAATGGAGGATATTCTCCGTCTTCACTTCTCTCAATGGTACTGCTTCCGCCCACTTAGAGAAGTAGTCAGTCGTCGCTAGGATGAAACGATGTCCTTTAGACGATGCTGGTTCGATGGGGCCGACTATATCAGTCCCCCATATTTCGAATGGCCAGCTAGCTACCGTTGGATGTAATGGATTTGGGTGCTGATGGATGAAGTCCCCATGAATTTGGCATGAGTGACATTGCCTCGCATATTCGAGGCAATCTTGAATCATCGTGGGCCAGTAGTAGCCCATCCGTTTGATCTTTAACTTCATCTTTGGGCCCGCTTGATGAGAACCGCAGATTCCGTCATGAACTTCCTGAACGACTCTTTCCGCTTCGTCTGGTCCTAAGCATCTCAGCTACAGAGAATCAAATGACCTCTTGTATAGAGTATCATTGACGAAGGCGAAAGACAGAGCTCGTTTTGTGAGCTGATGTCTTGCGGACGCATCTTCAGGCATTTGGTGGGACTTGAAGTAGTCTATAAAGACTTCGCTCCAATCCTCAACCTTCTCGTGGTCTTTTATTTGTAAGGTCGCTCGTTCAGTCACTCCCTTCTCTTCGGGTGATTCCGAAGGTATTTCTGCGGGGGCGAGCACCCGACGACTTTGTACCATGATTCTAACCTCATCGAGGTTCTCGTCAGCCATTTCTTTAGCAAGTTTGGCCAACGCGTCCGCTTTGCTGTTATCCGCGCGTGGTATGCTCTCCAAAGTATAGGAGGGAATTTGGGTTAGCAGTTGTTGCACCTTTTCACCGTATTTTACCAATTCCGGTTTGCATGTTTGGTAATCACCGTTTACTTGACTAACGACCAGTTGCGAATCTCCGTATATGAGGAGGTTTTCAATTCCCATGTCAATGGCGATCTCGAGGCCTGCTATCAGAGCTTCGTATTCGGCTTCGTTGTTTGTCCTCGGTTCCGTCAGGGAGAACGCGTAGCGCATTATCCCTCCTTGTGGAGTTATAAAGATGAGTCCTACCCCCGATTTGATTATAGGGGTACTTTGTTTGCGCTTCTTCACGGAAGATGCTCCGTCAAAATAAAGCTCCCATCGGGTATTATCACCATCGATCGCATCAAACGCATGTTCGTCTGGAAGATCGCAGTTTAAAGGAGAGTTGGCCGGTATCGGGTGCTCAGCAAGGAAGTCGGCGATGGCCTGGCCTTTTACTGCTTTGAGTGGTCGATATGCTATCGAGAACTCCATTAAGAGCAGGGCCCATTTAGCGAGTCGTCCCGTCAATATGGCCTTTGACATTAGATATTTGAGAGGGTCCACCTTTGAAATGAGATGGACTTCATGCGCTAATGCGTAATGTCTAATCTTTGTTATTGCGAAGATCAACGCCAGGCAGTGTTTTTCAATGGGGGAGTAATTGCTTTCTGGCCCCAGCAGCACTCAACTTAAGTAGTAAAGTGCTCTTTCTTTCCCCTGGTCATTCTCTTGCGCCCATAATGCGCCCAAAGAACCTTCAAGGGCGGCCGTGTAAAGAATGAGAGGCTTTCCCTTCACTGGAGCAGCCAACACTGGAGGGTTTTGCAAATACTGCTTGATCTCATCCAGTGCGCCTTGGCATTTGTGATCCCAAACGAATGGGGTTCCCTTCTTCATCAGGTGACTGTAAGGACGGCACTTTCCTGAAAGATTGGCTATAAATCGCCGTATGTATGCGAGCTTCCCTTGGAGAGACCGCAACTGTTTGAGAGTCCTCGGCGGAGGCATTCCCATGATTGCCTTGATCTTGGACGGATCTATCTCGATACCTCGGTGTCGAACGATGAATCCCAGGAATTTGCCCGAGGAAACCCCGAATGCACACTTCAGAGGGTTCATCTTCAAGTTGTATTGTCGAAGACGTTGAAATACGGTCTTCAGATGCTCGAGATGTTCCTCATATGATTTGCTTTTAACAACGAGGTCGTCGATATAGCATTCAACGATTTCGTGTATAAGGTCATCGAAAATCTTCGTCATGGCCCTTTGGTAAGTTGCACCGGCGTTCTTTAAGCCGAAGGGCATCACCTTGTAACAGAATATTCCCAAAGGAGTCCGAAAAGCCGTATGTTTCTGGTCTTCAGGATGCATTTTTATTTGATTATATCCTGATGAGCCGTCCATGAATGAGAAAATCTCATGCGTGGATGTATTGTCTATCATCAGTTCGGTGACTGGTACTGGGAAATCATCCTTCGGGCAGGCTTTGTTGAGATCCCGAAAGTCCATGCATATGCGCACCGTCCCATTTTTCTTCATCACTGGGACGATATTAGCAATCCATTCAGGGTATTGAACCTCCTGGATAAAGCCGGAGTCTATCAGCTTTTTGACTTCAGCGTTGATGCTCATCTCGAGCTCAAGCCACATTCTTCTTGGCGCTTGTTTGACTGGCTTGACACTCGGGGATATTGCCAGTCTATGTACAGCAACTTCTGGATCAAGTCCCGGCGTCTCGGAATAGTTCCATGCGAAGCAATCTTTATACTGTACAAGGACGTCCTTTAACACAGCCACCTTTTCTTCAGACAGCAGCTCGCTGACGAATGTCGGTCGCGGATCGTTTATCGTCCCCAACTCAATTTTCTTGAGGTTATCTGTAGTGGTATGTATTCCGTCCTCCAGTTCTTTCGGAGCTGGGGGAAATTCTGAGATCACCTCATCATTGCTGTTTTCGAGGCACCAGGGAAGGCTGTCCATGTTCTCGGATTCTTCTTGTAGTATTGTTATCATGTGACAGGTACGAATTCGCTTCCAATCCCAATGTGGAACTGGTCTTTCTTTCGTGGCCTTAGGCTCGTGCTTTTGTGGTGGTGCTACCCTCCAGTTGTTGGACAGAGCGAATTTACCAAGTTGATATTGATCTTCGACCCAATTCTTGAAGGTGAAGCAATCTTTAAGAGGATGACCTACTACTCGATGGTAAGAGCAATAGTCCGGGTGTGAGGCTTCGCCGGCTTGTTCAGGGTGTTTAGACTCCGGCAATGTAAGCATCTGATGTTTCAGGGCGAGATCAAGTATTTTCTTCGTCTTTTCCTGAGGAAACGAGTATGCTCGCCCCCTTTTCTTCATAAGGGATAGATCAATAACGCTCGACTCCCGTTTGCGTGGCTTCTTAGCCCTGCTTTGTTGTTGTTGAGTGCCTTTTTGGACTTCCGACTTATTTCTGCTTTTGAGCGGAGCCTTCTTTATAACAGGTTGACAAGGAGCGGCATTTTCATCCTTTACAGCCTGTCGGAGAAGGCGTCGCGTCTTGGCTTTCTCGTAGATGGCCGTCTCACGGTTTTGATCATCTCGGACCTTTTGACCAGCTTTCTTTATAAGACTGTCCATTTGTTCCTCGAACGATGGACCGGGTTCTTTTGTATCTGGAACTTTCACTGGCTTAGGATTAGCGTCCTCCCATTGAGCATCCGCTTCTTCATCAAGGTCCTATACGACGTAGCAGCCGGGTAGTAACTCTCGTTTCTTTGAACGGATGTATCCAAGCCCTCTTGTTTCCATTCTCCCGTTAGGCAGTTTGCATTGGATCCCGGGAATGTTCCAGACCCTGTCATAGAATTTGGCCTCTCTAACGGTCTGTTTGAAGGATATCCCCTGGCGTTTCAGCAGCTTCTTCAAACCCTCTGTATAATATTTGGGAAGACGGATAGGCTGAAGCCTGTCGAGCGCAGGATCTGCGCCATACCAGATTTCTTTTTTCACCTTGGTTTCTTCAGAGCGGTAAAACAGAATTGCTTTCTCGTTTTCTCGCATGGGAGGGATGTAGAATGTCCGCAGCTCTTCTATACTGTAGATATTAAGTGCGTCCAGTTCTTTATGATGTTTAGGCGGCACCATGGCGATTTGCAGACTTTGCTCTTCGTCAGCGGAAGCTTGTATTGAAGGTCGAGCAGAGAATACGACATGGACCTCATCCTCCGAGTCACTACCAAAGACCAATGTAGGAGTGGACGGTCCTGGCTTGTTATGTTGGGGCGGACCCGAATAAACGATCTCCTCTTCTTCCTCGGTATCACTGCCGAAGACAGGGATGGTGGCGTTAGTTTTATTTTCCGGCTTGTGACACTTCTCCGTGTCTTCGAAACCCGGCAAGAAGTATTTGGCATTTTCGTATTTGCGGACCTCGTTCACAGAGAACGGGTTCAGTTCTCCCGTCACTGTATACTCGAAACCATCCTTAAAATACTTCATACACTGATGTTGTGTAGAAGGGATGATGTTGTACTCGTGTAACCATGGTCGGCCGAGCAAAGCGTTGTAGCATGTCTTGGCGTCTATGACGTGGAACTTAATGTCCGTGACGAGTAGTCCAAAGCGTAGCGTCAGTATCACAGATCCAAGAGTCTTTGACGATTGGGAGTCGAACCCGGATATGGTGATCTTGTCCCGAGCAAGGTGCTGGACGCTCATGTAGATTTCCTTCAACACCCGCACGTTGAGTAAGTTAACAGAAGACCCGTTATCGATCAGGATTTTGCCTATCCTTATATCATGGCAGTATCCCGAGACATAGAGAGGGCGATTGTGTTCGCACGTCCCAAGTAGAAGGTCTTCATCGCCAAAAGTAACATCAGCCGTGTGTACTTCCTCTAACTCATCCTTCATCTTTTCCTCGGCCAGGCATGCTTGGAATTGTTCCGGGTCTTGGAGTGCCTTAATCAACGAATCTCTCGCCTCTTTTGATAGCAAAAGGGCGTCAAGAATGCTGAGCTGTGAGGGCAGCTTCCTCAGATGTGCTAAGACGTTGTAATCCACCTTATACTTCTTTGGTGGGTTCTTAGCGGTTAACTCTTCCGCAACTTGGTCATCGAGAGTAATATCCTCAGAGACCTTTTCTTTCCCTTTATCTTTTCTGTTCAAGGGTCCGAAGTTCTTTTCAGGCAGCGTCCGATTCCGCAGCCGAATATTTTCGCAGACCTTCGGTTCTTCTTCTTTTCCTGAAGCGGACTCTTTAAAGAGAGGGGCAAGTTCTAGCTCTTCATCAGAATCACTCCCGAATGTAGGCACTTATGATCCACCGGTGTTAACCATGCGACAATCGCCAGCAGTTCTTTTAAGCCCTTCGGTCGTATTTCTCTGCTCCCGACGAGTTTTACGTTTTTCCCGCTTAAAGCGTTGTCGATGAGCAACGTATCCTTGCCACCATCTATCGAAAGCTTTGCACTCTTGAGTGGGGTGCGAAATCCTCTGATGATATAAGCAATACGAGGGGTGCGTTTCCACTTCACCGGCGATGTTTCCTTCAGAGGATGGTAGCTTCATGCCCATTGATATGTCTTTAGCGAACTTTTTCCTCATCCTGAGTTGGCTTTTGTCGGTAGTGGAGGTGTTTTACTCCAGCGGGATCGTCTCAGTTCCTTCATCAAGTCGCTGGCGCTTGGCCCTTTCAAATATAGCCGCCTCGTGCTCCCGATCAGCTTTACTTTTCAACCGAGCTTCATTAAGGAGTGCGTCAATCACTTCATCTGATGGTCCCAGAACTTTTGGTTCAGGATCTGCCCCCAGCCTTTCAGTGCAAGGAATCTCCTCATCATTCGTGATCGAATGGGAAATCATATGACAGCTCGCCACATATTCCTTGGATTCATTTGATGAACTTTCTCCCTCATCCTCTTCTTGAAAGACATGGCTGAGGAACTCTTGGAACGTAATGGGGGTTCGTGCCTTCTGATTGTATTCCTCCAGCGCGTCAATTTGCTTCTGTAAGTCCGTGCGCTTGTCGCCAGGCTTCACGGGCTTCTTAGATTTCTTCTTCTTCTTTTTCGAAGATTTTGACGGCTGGTTATGAGTGTTTGGGCCACTCCCACCAATCTTTTGAATCGGACGAGGTTTTAGCATTCCCTCCATAATTTGTGGCTCCAATGGGTTCTTCCACTTGACCGCTGGACATGTCTGAAGATCGTTTAGCATCCTCTTTGTCTTGGCTGATAATACGACCTCCCAAGGAGCTTCTTCGATGACGGAGCATGTTGCCCCTGACGTACTCGTCCCCTTAAAGGTGTGGGGCTGCGGGGGATTCACCTTCCATTTGTCAGATAACGCGAACTTGCCCTGTCGGTATTGGTTTTCAAGCTAATTCTTGAAAACGTAGCAATCTTCGATCGGGTGGCCTAGTACTCGATGATAAGGACAGTAGTTGGGCTCGTTGACGCCACTTGGTTGCAACGGACGTTTTGGATCCGGCAGATTTATGAGTTTGTTGCGCAACGCCAGCTCGAATAACCTCCTCGTTTTATCGCGGGGGAAGGAATAAGGACGTCCCATCCTATCCTCAAGGGGTACGTACGGGCGCGTATTGTTTGGACGAGCAACCGGCTTCGAGTCGTTCGGTTGTTGTTGAGCATTAGCGACAACGATCGCTTTTCCCTTTCCTTTGTCATTTCGGGAATCCGGCTTTGGGAGAGGGGGTTTATGGCCCATCTGGTCCATCTGCGCTAGTTTGTCAATCAAAGCCTGGAAGGTAGTCGGCTTGAAGAACATCATAAACTGTGAGATGGTTGCTTGTGGATCAAGGGTTCCAACAAACATTCCCACCGCAGGGGCTTCTTCTATGCGCTGCTCACACTTCGACCATAGATTACGCCACCGTATAGCGTACTGAACCCATGTCTCGCCGGGTTTTACCCTAGCGTTAATCAGTGCCGTCATCGGGGTACGTTCACTGGCACTTGCAAAGCGTTGGGTAAACAGCAGCTCCATTTCTGCGAAGGTTTTAATAGAATCATTAGGGAGTTCAGAGTACCACTCGAACGCCGTATCTGATAGACTTCCAACGAACTGGCGGAGCAAAAGCTTGTCATCGCCACCGGTGTTACCGCAAAGCGCCCTGAACTGGGCAACATGCTGATGGGGATTGCCGGTCCCCTTGTAGACATGGAACTTGGGAATTGTGTAACCCGGCGGGTACTTGATTTGGTCATACCAGCCTGGATATGGCCGCCCCGTTTTTACGACGTGGCCGGCTGCTTCGGCCGCATGATGAACCCTTATTTGCTGGGCTATGTATTCGTCCAGATCAGTTTTAGAGATTGTATCCTCTTTAGCCGTTGATAGAATGGGCTGAGGATTCGATGTCTCTCCCCTATCGTCTCCAAGGACGATCGGAGGTTCTTCATTCGGGGGATCTTGTTGTATCATCATCCCTATCATGTCCTGGAAGAGGAGGCCCATACGCTGTATGTTGGCCGCTTGTTCAGCAGCCTCTTTGTCCTTCTTTTCCAATATTCGGCGAAGGAACTCGGTGTCGGTCTCTTCGTCTCGGCGCTCATCTAAGGATGCTTCAGGGTTTTCTTTTGGCTCTGTAAGCACGGCCATAGCATTCATCATCTCCTGGAGCTTTTGTTGCTGCTCCTGAGCCTTGGTCACTGATCGGGTGAGCGGTCGGTGACCCGTAGAAGTACGGCTTTCCTCCTTTCCAGAAGCCATATAAACCGTATGAACTGTTATGCCCCCTGACTTGGGGCGTTTAGGTTCACCGCTTTTAGACTTTGCCATTGACGCGGGGGTTTTCTCTGGCCTCCTCCTTTTGTGGGCCGTTGAGGTTGAAGGAACCATTGTAGGGGGCACCCTAGCAGCTGCTGTCCCCTGCTGTTTAATGGGACAATCCTTGTCTTTTTCCACCTTTGCCTTTTTCTGGCGACGAAAGCGACCTGGGTCAATCACAGAGTCTTGAACCCTTCGCCAAACTTTATAGATCTTTGAAGACAGCCGTTGAGGGGGTTGTTCTGGTTTTGTTTCCGGAGCCCTCTCCGTAGGCGGAGGAGATCTTTTCAGTGTAGCGGTTGGAGAATTCTTCCGCACCCTCCTCAGCAGTTCAAAGCTGTTCCCAGTTGGAACAGCAGCGTTGACCTCCACCATCGGAGCAGGTAGAGTTAGCCCCGAGGGGGAATTGCCCCCTGCTTTCCTCACTCGTTGCCAATGGCGACGTCGCGCACGACGAGCCGTTGGGACTGGCCCGGAAATTGAGATGGTTTCTTTTTACCCCCTGTTTGAGTGTGGGGTGACTGCTGATGTCAGCCTATCGAAGACTGATGCCTTTTGACCAGCAAGGGCAGGAATGGGAATCGTCAATCTTGACCGACTCTCTGATGGGAGAAGCCGCTTTAACAACTTCCTGAGCAGCGGCCGTTGCCCTTTTTGGGACGGCCACTCTATGATTCTGATCCAGTCTGGCGAAAACGGAGGCTGTTGGTTTGGTAACGGGCGACCCGTTGACAGGGGCCGTCGTAGCAGTGAGCCGGTCGAAGACTGACTTCTTGTTCGCCTCCGGTGCATGTATCGGCATAGAGAAGCTTGTCGGTGGGATCATGGTCCCGAAGAATAAGCCAGTGGTGGCTTGGGCCACCTGGTCTACTGGCAGAGTGAGGAAAGAGGCCGCTTGGGGCCCATATGCTACACCTCTAGGTGGGGTGGAGCGTTTGTTGCAGTGGCACTTCGAGCAGTTGGTGCAATTAGAGGCCATTGAATCTTGAGTTCTCTCTGCGCCAGGCAAGAGACCAAATCTTAATAACTTGAACTCCGAAGGCAACCATTTAACAAACCGCGATTGGTTCGCGAGGACGACACACGAAGTGTGGAGTGGAAAGAGGAAGAGGTCCCACCGGGCGTGCCAGAATCTGTTCCCCTCCGAAGGACGGCGCACAGGACCGCGATGTCCTGGCACTGAGATTCGGGGCAGATGCTATATGGTTTTATCCGTCTACCTCTCTGAAGATACCAAGTTGATTTATGGCACCGTGTATCGAAGGTTTAGACGGATGCGGCCGATGTAGCAGACTTTGTCAGATTCCCCCTCGCTAGAGGGGTTTTTGATTGTGGGGACGCTCTTCCCTGCAGGCGCAAGCCCCTGCAGTTAATTACGCTACCGCTTCGCGGTAACAACTTTCTCCTTCTCCAGAATTTCACTTCGTGTCGTGGGTGTTTGTTTTGTTTGTGGTTGCCCGTGGATTGTATACGGAGACTGAGTAATGCCGTCGCCCGTAGGACGTGGATTAGTCCAAATCCATATTTATTTAGATTTGGGTTTGGTGTTTTTTAGTTTAAGGATGCGTTAGTCGCGTTGCGGCTAAGATCAACTTAAACGTTCGCCAAGGATACGTTAATCCTATTTTGGACTAAGATCGACTTGAACGGGATCGTTTAGATCCGAAAGAAGAGCAATTGGCTCTATTGTTCCAGTTTAGAGACGTGGTGGTCCATGTTCCAGTTTAGGGACGTGGTGGTCCATCATTAGTTTAGGGACGTCTCGGTCCGATATTAGTTTAGGGACGTCTCGGTCCGATATTAGTTTAGGGACGTCTCGGTCCATCATTAGTTTAGGGACGTTTCGGTCCGATATTAGTTTAGGGACGTCTCGGTCCATCATTAGTTTAGGGACGTTTCGGTCCGATATTAGTTTAAGGACGTCTCGGTCCGATATTGGTGTGTGGTCGTCGGGACCCGTCACCTCTGTGACGTCGTTGAAGGATTACAACGGCATGTGTCAAAGGAGCTCAGAGATGCACCCTTGAACCGGTCGTAAATTGATTTAGGAGAGCATTTTTGCTCAGTCAATTTAGTTTGGGGACTTACGGCCATGATCGAGCTAAGTCCCATTGAGAATATTCAAGATTTTTCTTGATCTTTGGCCTATTAGGCCTGTGCTAGGGCTTTGCCCATATTTAATAATGCACTGCATTTTATTCTGGCCTGCTAGGCCTTTTTGGTTTGGGCTCTGTCCCTTTCCTTATGATGCAGCGCATCTGTTTTAGTTTGGGCTCTGCCCCTTTTTTTTAAAGTAATACGTTGCATTTTATTAGGCCCGTTAGGCCTTCTTTAATTGGGCTTGGCCCTTTTGTAAGCAATACAGTGCATTTGTCTGGCGCTTTGCGCTAAGTAATGAGCGCAAGCTCATATGATGATGACACGTGTCATGCTCTGGTGAGCGCAAGCGCAACAGCGCAGTGCGCTGCGCTAGTGCGCTGCGCTGTTGCGCTGCTGACACGTGGCGCGCTTTCAGCGAGTTGCGCCAATTCCAGAGAGCAAAGCTCTATCTTAAGAGCGCATAGCGCAGGTTGTTCTACAGCTAATACGTGGCGCTCTCTCAAGAGCGCAACAGCGCAGTTTGGAAGTGCAAAGCACTATTTTTATCTTTGATCAAATTAGAATCAAAGAAAAATAAATTTTTCTTTCATTTCAAGAACCAGAGGTTCATAAGAAGTGAAAAGCACTATTTATTATATGAAGATCATTGATCTTGTTTTTAGATCAATGATCTATTAGAGGAAATTTCTTCTCCCTTATATAGGTTTTTTTTTACCTCTTCTTGAAATTTTTCTCAGAGTTCTCTCAGTTTGAAGCTCTTGATTTTTCAAGAAAAATGTTGATGATTTGAATTGAGGCCTAGGGTCCTTTTTATAGTGCCCATAAGTTTGTTGAATTTGTTAAAGAGATCTTTCTCAGAGTGATTTGGGGAATTTTCCCCACCGTTGGATCTTTGATCCAAGGGCTTCTGTTTTACAGAAGAAAATCTTCTTGTTTTAACAAGAACAGAAAGATTTCTTTAAAAATCTTTAATTCTGTTTGGCGCAGATGCCCCTGCGCGTGACACGTGTCACGCAGCGCAGAGCGCAGCGCAACTACGCTAGCGCATCTGCGCTGACATGTGTCGCGCAGCGCAGAGCGCAGCGCAACTGAAGCGTTGCTTCCTAAAAATAGAGCTTTGCTCTTATTGGGCGCGCCTTCTTGGGCGCTGCGCTGACGTATTAGCGCCTGACACGTGGCGCGTTGCGCCCGAGACTTGAAGTGTTGCTTCAAAATTTTGAATTTTGAATTTGAACAGAGCTTTGCTCTGATTGGGCGAAACAGGGAGCTCGCTCTGGTTCAGGGTTAGCATCTTCCCACGGAGCATCTTCTTCTTTATCAAAGTCATGTATGACGTAGCAGTCGCGGAATAGCTCCCGTTTCTTGGATTGAACATATCCAAGCCCGATCGTTTCCATTCTCCCGTTGGGCAACTTTCATTGAGTTCCGGGAACGTTCCAGATCCTGTTATAGAACCGTGCTTGTCGAGCAGTTTGCTTAAGGGGTACACCTTGGCGTCTCAAGAGTCTCTTTAGTCCATCTGTGTAATATCTGAGCAAACGGATGGGCTGGTGCCTGTCAAGTGTAGAATCCGCACCATGCCAGATTTCTTTCTCCACTTTGGTTTCCCCGGATCGGTAGAATAGGATCTCCTTTTCACCCTTTCGCCTGGGAGGGACGTAGAATGTCTGCAGTTCCTGCACACTATAGGCATTAAGTGTATCGAGCTCTTTGTAATGCTCCCGCGGAACCATGGCGATTTGCAAACTCTGATTATCGCCAGCGAAGGCTTGTATTTGTTAGGTCCGTGTTGCCCACCCCGGTGCTTACGGGGAGGCGGAAAACATAATAAAAATTGGATTTTTATGGACTTAGGCAACATGGACCAAGCTTGTGAGGATCTTTGCTAAACATAAACTTGCTAACCCTAACTACAAAGTAGCTAAGTGATGGAAAGGTTATACCTTTGGTCTTTAGTCCTTCTCTCCTTGCTCCTAGGAATGGTAGAAAGAGTTCACCTTGCTTGTCTTCTCCCGTCAAAGAAAGATCCACTTGAAAGCCACCACCTTTGGCTTCAACTCCAAGCTAGGAGTAACTAGAGTGCAAGAAATGCTAAGACTTGAACCCTAGAAGAGAGTAGAGAAGATCAAGTGAAGGTTTTTCTCAAGCTTTTTGTTTCTCAACACATGAGAGGGAGAGAGCTTGAGGGAGAGGATGAACAAGAGAGAGAAATGATATGAGAGAATGAGAAAATAATAGAGCCATTCTCACTAATATGTGTGGATTAATTTAATTGAATAATTAGCTAGATAATTATCATGGTAAATCATGACATGACCATTATCATTTCAATTTGCAAAGATCAAAAAGCATCTTCCAAAAGAAATGATGATGGTCAAAGTGTCAACCTAGGTCAACAAGTCAAAGAAGTCAAATGGTCAACAACCATAACCATGGATAATTATTAAACTAATTACTAATTAACAATAACACACACATAAATATTAGGGTTAATAAAATGACAATAGCCATTAACCCTAATCAAGGTCCTCTCCCTCAATCTCAAGCAACTGTGCATACGCACCCGCATTCGTGATCCGAGGAACACGAACACAATGAGAAAAACCAATCTCAAATCATATACTAGGATCCGGCTTAAACCAAAGCCCGCTAGTATAAGCTGTCCGGACAGCAAACGTGCACAAGTGCGCGAATGTGAACGAACCCTGTCGCAAAACCATGCGACCTCTACTCATTTAGCCTAAAGGCGAATAGCTCTCTGTGTGGGACTCTAAAGACTCGACACTACGCTGGCAGTGGGTTTAACCACAGACCGCAAGCGGCACTAGCTGTACGTAACGGTCCCCAGGTAGATGTCGATAAGAAGACTGACGAGGTGAACCCCATCTGCACTCCTACTGAGCCTGTATGTGACAGTCTCCGTACAGTCCGGTCTGTTCGTCTGATACATCGCATGGCGGGCCTAGGGGGGCGGTAAACGTCAGTCCCCTAATAGCGGTACAAGTCGTGCCGGAGTGAAGCCCAGAACATCCTGAGATAACACTGGAAACCTACCAGTATATCTCGCTTGCCCTGGCCAGGGACTACTCGTGTAATGGCTCTCCTAGACACAGCGCGATGTCAACCCCCAATACCGGGAGAGACGAATCCTGTCTAACCGTCACTGCCTCCAAGTGCTTCGGGACTGCTCCCAACTACTACCTGTTTGCACGACTCAGTAATGGCAAGTAGGATCCGAATGGATTTGAGCATAGCCACCGGAGAAAAAGTTTCGTCATAGTCCAAACCAGGTCTTTGACGGAAACCTTTTGCAACGAGCCTAGCTTTATAGGTTTCCACCTGCCCATCTACACCAAGTTTTCTTTTGTAGATCCATTTGCATCCAACGGGTTTTACCCCAGTTGGAGCAATATCCAAGGTCCACACTTTATTGGCGTACATGGACTCCATTTCGGATTGCATTGCTTCCTGCCACTTATCAGAGTCCCTACTGATAATGGCCTGCCTGAAACTGGTAGGGTCATCTTCTTCCAATATGCAATCCTCTCGATCCCCGTCTATGAGAAAACCGTAGTATCTCTCGGGCGGATGAGAAATCCTACCAGATCTGCGGAGTGGCTGAGGTTCGTTTGGGGTTATTGAATCTAGCGGTTCCTCCAAATTTTCTGTTAAAGCTTGTGTTTCTGGAATTTCATCCAGTTCTACCGTGCTGCCACTAATGTTTTTAACAAGAAATTCTTTTTCTAAAAATGTGGCATTTCTTGAAACAATTATCTTCTGTTCCTCTGCATGGTAGAATAGATACCCACTTGAATCTTTTGGGTATCCGACAAACTTACACAAAACTGCCCGTGCCTCAAGTTTGTCTGGGTTCTGCTTTTTGACATAAGCTGGGCAACCCCAAATCTTAATACGTTTAAGATACAAACTTTTACCACTCCATATTTCATACGGAGTTTTAGGCACGGATTTGGATGGAACTTGATTCAATAGATGTGCTGCAGTTTGAAGTGCATATCCCCAGAATGAAAGAGGTAACTCAGCACTACTCATCATGGAGCGAACCATATCCAGTAGGGTACGATTCCTCCGCTCCGATACACCGTTGTGCTGTGGTGTATAAGGAGGAGTAAGCTGAGAGAGAATACCATTCTCTTTTAAGTAATCTAGGAATTCCGTGCTTAAGTACTCCCCTCCTCTATCAGACCGGAGGATCTTGATACTTTTGCCAATCTGGTTCTCTACTTCCTTTCTGAATTCCTTGAATTTCTCAAAAGCTTCAGATTTGTGTTTCATCAGATACACATATCCGAACCTAGAGAGATCGTCAGTGAATGTGATGAAGTACGAGAACCCACCCCTTGCATGTATAGACATCGGACCACACACATCACTGTGTATGAGTCCCAAGAGCTCTCTTGCTCTTTCTCCATGTCCGGTGAACGGAGATTTGGTCATCTTCCCTTTGAGACAAGACTGACAAGTTTCATAAGATGAAAACTCGAACGTATTCAAGAGTCCATCTTTATGCAACTTACTCAGTCTTTTCTCTCCGATATGACCAAGCCTACAATGCCACAAGTAGGATTCATTCGTATCTGAATTCTTCCTCTTGCGTGTGTTTTGTATATTGAGAACTGTATTCTGATTTAGAACGTAGATACCATTACACAGTGTACCCTCTGCAACCAGTACCTTATGAAGGTAAATGTTTATGATATTCTTTTCAAGAACAAAGTCATATCCATCTTTATCGAGTAAAGAAACTGATATGATGTTGCAAACCATGGAGGGTACATAGTAGCAATCGTTCAAAATCATAGTCTTGCCATTAGGCAATACTAGGTGATATTCACCGACGGCTGCCGCATTAACTTGTGCTCCGTTCGCTACTCTGAGCGACATATCACCCGGTGCAACTTTCCTACTTTTTCTCAGTCCCTGCAATAAATTACAGATATGAGATCCTGATCCGGTATCAAGTACCCAGGAGGTAGGGCTGACCGTAAAACAGTTCTCAATTACAAGAACACCTGAAGTAGATGCAAAACCATGCTTCTTCTTCAACTGGGTATCCTGGAAATCCATACTTTCCTCTTTCCCATTTTCATACTCATGACTGTTGTCACAAGTTAGAGCTGAACCAACTTTCCCCAGTCCCGAATAAGAATTCGGATCGGTCAAGCGATACATTTTATTATCTTGATTAGGGCGTGAAAAGGTTGCTGCCTGGAGAGAGAGAAAAGAAACACTCAGCGTATGCTCTTGCAAGATTAGATTGGTTTATTAATTTATCTAACCAGGATGTCTCCCACTGTTTCCTCAAATTCTTCTTAAAACCTTTTTAAAAGAAGAACTAGCCGGGTTATAATTCACGTCACAATACTTGCTTAACCTTTCAGCCAGGCTAGTGTCGGTACTTCGAGGGAGGTTTTCCAACGCTTTCGCGAAGTTCCTTAATTAAATAACCTCTTTTCCCTGGGGGCGTAACCCCGCTAACACCTTTCTAGACACCTACTAGGTTTATAGCATTGATCGTTAAGTGAAATAATCTCCCGAGAGTAGACCAACTCATCAGTGGGATCGGGATCCAACTGTCATTGTGTGATAACCTAGAGGGAATCCACTCTAGTCACCACACTCCAGAAGGTATGCTAAATCTGCAAGTTTCAGTTCTTTTGAAACTCCCGATGTGGTTTTTGCCCCTAGGACCCAAGTGATCTTGACACAGTCAACAAATCAAAAGGTCCTAGTCAAGTTCATCCCGTCATTATCTTGATTGCATTAAACCCACCTGCATAACCCTTGACACAGTCAACAAGGTTCTACAAATGTCCTAACCAATCACATTGTATCCAGCAAATAAGCTACACTTAGCTACCGTTCACTGCGCCTTGACACAGTCAACAAACGCAGCACGAATACTAAGTATAACTTATAAGAAACGACGGAGGGCTACGGCTGGGTTTTTGGCGAAAAACCCGTTAACGTAATGAACTTGATATCGTTGAAGGAACGTGATACATCCTTTTGAAAAACATAGTGGCGAAAACTTTTGCTAAAGAGGTCACTCCCTGTGAAGGGATCTCGGCTCTTTCCTCGTCGAGTGAGGTGCTGGGCATTCGTAAGATGAATACCTCGATGCAAAGCAAGAATAATCGACTATGATGAAGTTATTACCCTGACGCAAAGTTTTGTCCAAGGGGTCACTCCCGGTGAAGGGATCTCGGCCCTTGCCTCGTCGACTGAGGTGCTGGGCATTCATAACCGAATACCGCGATGCAAAACAAAAAGATGAACGTCCTTGTAATAACAGCTTTTTGAAAAACTTGTTCCAACAACGTCTTTTAGGTTTATTTTCTTGCATTAGTTCTTTTAATGCTTCCCATCATTTAAATCCTACCATTGCAGAAAACAACCAAAATATGACGTACGCTTATGCCATTCGCATTCGCCACGGGGCCCGTCATCACCCATTAGGTTACTTAACTAACGACAGAGCGGGGGCTGGGCTAGCGCGGCTGTAAAACATAAGCAACGCCTAAATAGTTATTATATATAGCAATATAGCAATGATAGCCAATCCAGATCACAGATGAACACTTTGGATATACTAGGAACCCGCAATTCGTTCGAGCCTGCAACGAAAAACGGATTACACGGTCGCGATGAATAGCCAAAACCCCACCCAAGACCCCTACGGGTGCGGCAAACTACCCGCCAAGTACCCGAAGCGAAGCAACCTCCCTCAATGCCATGAGTAGGCCACTCGGCACTTCGAGCTACTCGGTAGTTTGTGCACCCCTCCCTGGGTCTATCCTAGGAGCAAAAACAGTAAAAAGAATTATACAATGACGGCTACAACCCCGACCCGGTTGTGCGGCCAAACAAATAATATTACATCAATTTACAATTTTATTACATGAATGAAAGAAAAAGAAACTCTCATCTCACATCCACCCGGCTATTCATCCGCGACAATCCAACGAGTTCATATACACAAACCATCAACAACAATCACAGATCACAGATATGTATAACCCCGACTAATCGTCATATAGCGATTAGCCGACGTTTAATACATAAGAACATCACAGATATAACCAACATAGTCAAAGTATATTGAAGTTCGGAAAAATACGGATTTATAGGCCCCCAAAAACAAATTTCTATTCTGGAAAATCTGGGCACATATAATATATCTGAAAAATCCTAAAACCATGTAAGAAACATACTGCACCAAAATCGATGCAGTAACTCACAAAGTTGGCCGCGGTTCCGCGGCAAGAGCTTGCTCTTGCCGCGGAAGGGCGGCGCTTTGGTTGAGTTGCTGTATCGTTTTTGGTGGTTTTCTTCTAAAAAGCCTGAGATGATTTTTGGGATATAACAAATTTTGTTTTGACCAGAAAATTTTTTAACAGAAACTCAGGTGTTTATAACTTGGTTTTTTCGATTTTTCCGTTTCGAATTTCGATACACTTTACTACCAAGCTAGTTTATGTTTAGTTAGGCTCTGATACCACTGTTAGGTCCGTGTTGCCCACCCCGGTGCTTACGGGGAGGCGGAAAACATAATAAAAATTGGATTTTTATGGACTTAGGCAACATGGACCAAGCTTGTGAGGATCTTTGCTAAACATAAACTTGCTAACCCTAACTACAAAGTTGCTAAGTGATGGAAAGGTTATACCTTTGGTCTTTAGTCCTTCTCTCCTTGCTCCTAGGAATGGTAGAAAGAGTTCACCTTGCTTGTCTTCTCCCGTCAAAGAAAGATCCACTTGAAAGCCACCACCTTTGGCTTCAACTCCAAGCTAGGAGTAACTAGAGTGCAAGAAATGCTAAGACTTGAACCCTAGAAGAGAGTAGAGAAGATCAAGTGAAGGTTTTTCTCAAGCTTTTTGTTTCTCAACACATGAGAGGGAGAGAGCTTGAGGGAGAGGATGAACAAGAGAGAGAAATGATATGAGAGAATGAGAAAATAATAGAGCCATTCTCACTAATATGTGTGGATTAATTTAATTGAATAATTAGCTAGATAATTATCATGGTAAATCATGACATGACCATTATCATTTCAATTTGCAAAGATCAAAAAGCATCTTCCAAAAGAAATGATGATGGTCAAAGTGTCAACCTAGGTCAACAAGTCAAAGAAGTCAAATGGTCAACAACCATAACCATGGATAATTATTAAACTAATTACTAATTAACAATAACACACACATAAATATTAGGGTTAATAAAATGACAATAGCCATTAACCCTAATCAAGGTCCTCTCCCTCAATCTCAAGCAACTGTGCATACGCACCCGCATTCGTGATCCGAGGAACACGAACACAATGAGAAAAACCAATCTCAAATCATATACTAGGATCCGGCTTAAACCAAAGCCCGCTAGTATAAGCTGTCCGGACAGCAAACGTGCACAAGTGCGCGAATGTGAACGAACCCTGTCGCAAAACCATGCGACCTCTACTCATTTAGCCTAAAGGCGAATAGCTCTCTGTGTGGGACTCTAAAGACTCGACACTACGCTGGCAGTGGGTTTAACCACAGACCGCAAGCGGCACTAGCTGTACGTAACGGTCCCCAGGTAGATGTCGATAAGAAGACTGACGAGGTGAACCCCATCTGCACTCCTACTGAGCCTGTATGTGACAGTCTCCGTACAGTCCGGTCTGTTCGTCTGATACATCGCATGGCGGGCCTAGGGGGGCGGTAAACGTCAGTCCCCTAATAGCGGTACAAGTCGTGCCGGAGTGAAGCCCAGAACACCCTGAGATAACACTGGAAACCTACCAGTATATCTCGCTTGCCCTGGCCAGGGACTACTCGTGTAATGGCTCTCCTAGACACAGCGCGATGTCAACCCCCAATACCGGGAGAGACGAATCCTGTCTAACCGTCACTGCCTCCAAGTGCTTCGGGACTGCTCCCAACTACTACCTGTTTGCACGACTCAGTAGAGCCGTGGTAGGGTAGCAATCAAAGAACAGTGGGAACACACTCGAGGCGAAGTGACAGTGTCAAGTCAGCGGACTAAGCTGTACTCATGTCACCTGGGAACTGATAACTGACGATAGGTATAATACCAACCATCAGTTCCCGACGAGTCCTGTCCAGTGTACTCGTAACCTAACGAGCACCCGCATACTATCTCAAGTACGACGTACTGACGGCTGTGGGACAGACCGTCTCCCGTGCTGGGATGAGAAGCGCATACGCTAGTCTACTCTGGAGTATCGATGCCCTATCTCGGTACTCCCACGACTAGGGACGTGTATAAGGATGTGCTTGTAGATTACCCAGCCCCCACGAGTGTGATCGCCATCACAACGCCGGTAATCAAGCAAAGATCCTAAGGGCTCTACTAATGCGTATAGGTGATATAATAAATAAACACACATGTACACATTAAAGCAGAGACAAACCAAGTAGCATACTACTATATTGAGCAAGATTGTCTGTACAACTGTGAATATCCCAAGCTTCCATCAAGTAATATACATACTAGTATGATACAGTAATGGCCTCTAGGTCATATACACTAACAATCTCCCACTTGCACTAAGGCCATGTACTGGCGTATCGAAGACCTATCATCTCGATCAGCCGCTCGAACTGAGTCTGGGGTAGAGCCTTCGTGAATGGGTCCGCAGTGTTGTCCTTTGTGTCCACTCTCCGCACCTCGATCTCCTGTCGATCAATGATCTCCCTGATCAAGTGATACCGCCTTAAGATGTGCCTGGATTTCTGATGGGACCTTGGTTCCTTCGCTAAAGCTATAGCCCCATTGTTATCGCAATACAAAAGTATTGGGTCAACAATGGACGGAACCACCTGAAGTTCACTAATGAACTTCTTAATCCAGACCGCCTCTTTTGCGGCATCGCTTGCAGCAATGTATTCAGCCTCCATCGTCGAGTCTGCGACGGTATCCTGCTTGGAACTCCTCCAACATACCGCCCCTCCGTTGAGGGTAAACACAAAACCCGAGACGGACTTGCTGTCATCTTTGTCACTCTGGAAGCTTGAATCGGTAAAGGACTCGACCCTAAGGTCTCCATTACCGTAAACCAGGAACATCTCCTTAGTCCTCCTCAGGTACTTGAGAATGTTCTTCACTGCTGTCCAGTGGTCCTCCCCTGGGTCCGACTGATACCGGCTTACCGTGCTCAACGCGTAAGCTACATCTGGTCTTGTACATAGCATCGCATACATTATAGATCCTACCGCCGAAGCGTAGGGTATAGTGCTCATGCGAACCCTCTCCTCGTCAGTCTTAGGAGACATCTTCTTGGAGAGGGTAATTCCGTGCAATGCGGGTATGTTACCGCGCTTGGAATCCTCCATACTAAATCTCTTTAGTACGGTCTCTATGTACCTGGACTGCGAAAGTCCCAATAGTTTCTTGGATCTATCTCTATAGATCTTGATCCCCAGAATGTACGAGGCATCACCCAGGTCCTTCATGGAGAACCTTTGTGACAAAAACAGCTTGACCGATTGTAGCATAGGAATGTCATTTCCTATCAGAAGAATGTCGTCCACGTACAAGACTAGGAATACGACAGTTCGTCCTACAATCTTCTTATAAACACAGGGTTCATCTTCGTTCTTGATGAAATCAAATTCCTTGATTGCCTCATCAAAACAGATGTTCCAGCTCCGCGATGCCTGCTTTAATCCATAAATGGATTTAAGCAACTTGCACACCTTTCCGCTGCTCCCACTGTCTACGAAACCTTCTGGTTGATCCATGTAAACGCACTCTTCCAAACAACCGTTTAGGAAAGCCGTTTTAACATCCATCTGCCAGATCTCATAGTCATGGAAGGCAGCAATGGCAAGTAGGATCCGAATGGATTTGAGCATAGCCACCGGAGAAAAAGTTTCGTCATAGTCCAAACCAGGTCTTTGACGGAAACCTTTTGCAACGAGCCTAGCTTTATAGGTTTCCACCTGCCCATCTACACCAAGTTTTCTTTTGTAGATCCATTTGCATCCAACGGGTTTTACCCCAGTTGGAGCAATATCCAAGGTCTACACTTTATTGGCGTACATGGACTCCATTTCGGATTGCATTGCTTCCTGCCACTTATCAGAGTCCCTACTGATAATGGCCTGCCTGAAACTGGTAGGGTCATCTTCTTCCAAGATGCAATCCTCTCGATCCCCGTCTATGAGAAAACCGTAGTATCTCTCGGGCGGATGAGAAATCCTACCAGATCTGCGGAGTGGCTGAGGTTCGTTTGGGGTTATTGAATCTAGCGGTTCCTCCAAATTTTCTGTTAAAGCTTGTGTTTCTGGAATTTCATCCAGTTCTACCGTGCTGCCACTAATGTTTTTAACAAGAAATTCTTTTTCTAAAAATGTGGCATTTCTTGAAACAATTATCTTCTGTTCCTCTGCATGGTAGAATAGATACCCACTTGAATCTTTTGGGTATCCGACAAACTTACACAAAACTGCCCGTGCCTCAAGTTTGTCTGGGTTCTGCTTTTTGACATAAGCTGGGCAACCCCAAATCTTAATACGTTTAAGATACAAACTTTTACCACTCCATATTTCATACGGAGTTTTAGGCACGGATTTGGATGGAACTTGATTCAATAGATGTGCTGCAGTTTGAAGTGCATATCCCCAGAATGAAAGAGGTAACTCAGCACTACTCATCATGGAGCGAACCATATCCAGTAGGGTACGATTCCTCCGCTCCGATACACCGTTGTGCTGTGGTGTATAAGGAGGAGTAAGCTGAGAGAGAATACCATTCTCTTTTAAGTAATCTAGGAATTTCGTGCTTAAGTACTCCCCTCCTCTATCAGACCGGAGGATCTTGATACTTTTGCCAATCTGGTTCTCTACTTCCTTTCTGAATTCCTTGAATTTCTCAAAAGCTTCAGATTTGTGTTTCATCAGATACACATATCCGAACCTAGAGAGATCGTCAGTGAATGTGATGAAGTACGAGAACCCACCCCTTGCATGTATAGACATCGGACCACACACATCACTGTGTATGAGTCCCAAGAGCTCTCTTGCTCTTTCTCCATGTCCGGTGAACGGAGATTTGGTCATCTTCCCTTTGAGACAAGACTGACAAGTTTCATAAGATGAAAACTCGAACGTATTCAAGAGTCCATCTTTATGCAACTTACTCAGTCTTTTCTCTCCGATATGACCAAGCCTACAATGCCACAAGTAGGATTCATTCGTATCTGAATTCTTCCTCTTGCGTGTGTTTTGTATATTGAGAACTGTATTCTGATTTAGAACGTAGATACCATTACACAGTGTACCCTCTGCAACCAGTACCTTATGAAGGTAAATGTTTATGATATTCTTTTCAAGAACAAAGTCATATCCATCTTTATCGAGTAAAGAAACTGATATGATGTTGCAAACCATGGAGGGTACATAGTAGCAATCGTTCAAAATCATAGTCTTGCCATTAGGCAATACTAGGTGATATTCACCGACGGCTGCCGCATTAACTTGTGCTCCGTTCGCTACTCTGAGCGACATATCACCCGGTGCAACTTTCCTACTTTTTCTCAGTCCCTGCAATAAATTACAGATATGAGATCCTGATCCGGTATCAAGTACCCAGGAGGTAGGGCTGACCGTAAAACAGTTCTCAATTACAAGAACACCTGAAGTAGATGCAAAACCATGCTTCTTCTTCAACTGGGTATCCTGGAAATTCATACTTTCCTCTTTCCCATTTTCATACTCATGACTGTTGTCACAAGTTAGAGCTGAACCAACTTTCCCCAGTCCCGAATAAGAATTCGGATCGGTCAAGCGATACATTTTATTATCTTGATTAGGGCGTGAAAAGGTTGCTGCCTGGAGAGAGAGAAAAGAAACACTCAGCGTATGCTCTTGCAAGATTAGATTGGTTTATTAATTTATCTAACCAGGATGTCTCCCACTGTTTCCTCAAATTCTTCTTAAAACCTTTTTAAAAGAAGAACTAGCCGGGTTATAATTCACGTCACAATACTTGCTTAACCTTTCAGCCAGGCTAGTGTCGGTACTTCGAGGGAGGTTTTCCAACGCTTTCGCGAAGTTCCTTAATTAAATAACCTCTTTTCCCTGGGGGCGTAACCCCGCTAACACCTTTCTAGACACCTACTAGGTTTATAGCATTGATCGTTAAGTGAAATAATCTCCCGAGAGTAGACCAACTCATCAGTGGGATCGGGATCCAACTGTCATTGTGTGATAACCTAGAGGGAATCCACTCTAGTCACCACACTCCAGAAGGTATGCTAAATCTGCAAGTTTCAGTTCTTTTGAAACTCCCGATGTGGTTTTTGCCCCTAGGACCCAAGTGATCTTGACACAGTCAACAAATCAAAAGGTCCTAGTCAAGTTCATCCCGTCATTATCTTGATTGCATTAAACCCATCTGCATAACCCTTGACACAGTCAACAAGGTTCTACAAATGTCCTAACCAATCACATTGTATCCAGCAAATAAGCTACACTTAGCTACCGTTCACTGCGCCTTGACACAGTCAACAAACGCAGCACGAATACTAAGTATAACTTATAAGAAACGACAGAGGGCTACGGCTGGGTTTTTGGCGAAAAACCCGTTAACGTAATGAACTTGATATCGTTGAAGGAACGTGATACATCCTTTTGAAAAACATAGTGGCGAAAACTTTTGCTAAAGAGGTCACTCCCTGTGAAGGGATCTCGGCTCTTTCCTCGTCGAGTGAGGTGCTGGGCATTCGTAAGATGAATACCTCGATGCAAAGCAAGAATAATCGACTATGATGAAGTTATTACCCTGACGCAAAGTTTTGTCCAAGGGGTCACTCCCGGTGAAGGGATCTCGGCCCTTGCCTCGTCGACTGAGGTGCTGGGCATTCATAACCGAATACCGCGATGCAAAACAAAAAGATGAACGTCCTTGTAATAACAGCTTTTTGAAAAACTTGTTCCAACAACGTCTTTTAGGTTTATTTTCTTGCATTAGTTCTTTTAATGCTTCCCATCATTTAAATCCTACCATTGCAGAAAACAACCAAAATATGACGTACGCTTATGCCATTCGCATTCGCCACGGGGCCCGTCATCACCCGTTAGGTTACTTAACTAACGACAGAGCGGGGGCTGGGCTAGCGCGGCTGTAAAACATAAGCAACGCCTAAATAGTTATTATATATAGCAATATAGCAATGATAGCCAATCCAGATCACAGATGAACACTTTGGATATACTAGGAACCCGCAATTCGTTCGAGCCTGCAACGAAAAACGGATTACACGGTCGCGATGAATAGCCAAAACCCCACCCAAGACCCCTACGGGTGCGGCAAACTACCCGCCAAGTACCCGAAGCGAAGCAACCTCCCTCAATGCCATGAGTAGGCCACTCGGCACTTCGAGCTACCCGGTAGTTTGTGCACCCCTCCCTGGGTCTATCCTAGGAGCAAAAACAGTAAAAAGAATTATACAATGACGGCTACAACCCCGACCCGGTTGTGCGGCCAAACAAATAATATTACATCAATTTACAATTTTATTACATGAATGAAAGAAAAAGAAACTCTCATCTCACATCCACCCGGCTATTCATCCGCGACAATCCAACGAGTTCATATACACAAACCATCAACAACAATCACAGATCACAGATATGTATAACCCCGACTAATCGTCATATAGCGATTAGCCGACGTTTAATACATAAGAACATCACAGATATAACCAACATAGTCAAAGTATATTGAAGTTCGGAAAAATACGGATTTATAGGCCCCCAAAAACAAATTTCTATTCTGGAAAATCTGGGCACATATAATATATCTGAAAAATCCTAAAACCATGTAAGAAACATACTGCACCAAAATCGATGCAGTAACTCACAAAGTTGGCCGCGGTTCCGCGGCAAGAGCTTGCTCTTGCCGCGGAAGGGCGGCGCTTTGGTTGAGTTGCTGTATCGTTTTTGGTGGTTTTCTTCTAAAAAGCCTGAGATGATTTTTGGGATATAACAAATTTTGTTTTGACCAGAAAATTTTTTAACAGAAACTCAGGTTTTTATAACTTGGTTTTTTCGATTTTTCCGTTTCGAACTTCGATACACTTTACTACCAAGCTAGTTTATGTTTAGTTAGGCTCTGATACCACTGTTAGGTCCGTGTTGCCCACCCCGGTGCTTACGGGGAGGCGGAAAACATAATAAAAATTAGATTTTTATGGACTTAGGCAACATGGACCAAGCTTGTGAGGATCTTTGCTAAACATAAACTTGCTAACCCTAACTACAAAGTAGCTAAGTGATGGAAAGGTTATACCTTTGGTCTTTAGTCCTTCTCTCCTTGCTCCTAGGAATGGTAGAAAGAGTTCACCTTGCTTGTCTTCTCCCGTCAAAGAAAGATCCACTTGAAAGCCACCACCTTTGGCTTCAACTCCAAGCTAGGAGTAACTAGAGTGCAAGAAATGCTAAGACTTGAACCCTAGAAGAGAGTAGAGAAGATCAAGTGAAGGTTTTTCTCAAGCTTTTTGTTTCTCAACACATGAGAGGGAGAGAGCTTGAGGGAGAGGATGAACAAGAGAGAGAAATGATATGAGAGAATGAGAAAATAATAGAGCCATTCTCACTAATATGTGTGGATTAATTTAATTGAATAATTAGCTAGATAATTATCATGGTAAATCATGACATGACCATTATCATTTCAATTTGCAAAGATCAAAAAGCATCTTCCAAAAGAAATGATGATGGTCAAAGTGTCAACCTAGGTCAACAAGTCAAAGAAGTCAAATGGTCAACAACCATAACCATGGATAATTATTAAACTAATTACTAATTAACAATAACACACACATAAATATTAGGGTTAATAAAATGACAATAGCCATTGACCCTAATCAAGGTCCTCTCCCTCAATCTCAAGCAACTGTGCATACGCACCCGCATTCGTGATCCGAGGAACACGAACACAATGAGAAAAACCAATCTCAAATCATATACTAGGATCCGGCTTAAACCAAAGCCCGCTAGTATAAGCTGTCCGGACAGCAAACGTGCACAAGTGCGCGAATGTGAACGAACCCTGTCGCAAAACCATGCGACCTCTACTCATTTAGCCTAAAGGCGAATAGCTCTCTGTGTGGGACTCTAAAGACTCGACACTACGCTGGCAGTGGGTTTAACCACAGACCGCAAGCGGCACTAGCTGTACGTAACGGTCCCCAGGTAGATGTCGATAAGAAGACTGACGAGGTGAACCCCATCTGCACTCCTACTGAGCCTGTATGTGACAGTCTCCGTACAGTCCGGTCTGTTCGTCTGATACATCGCATGGCGGGCCTAGGGGGGCGGTAAACGTCAGTCCCCTAATAGCGGTACAAGTCGTGCCGGAGTGAAGCCCAGAACACCCTGAGATAACACTGGAAACCTACCAGTATATCTCGCTTGCCCTGGCCAGGGACTACTCGTGTAATGGCTCTCCTAGACACAGCGCGATGTCAACCCCCAATACCGGGAGAGACGAATCCTGTCTAACCGTCACTGCCTCCAAGTGCTTCGGGACTGCTCCCAACTACTACCTGTTTGCACGACTCAGTAGAGCCGTGGTAGGGTAGCAATCAAAGAACAGTGGGAACACACTCGAGGCGAAGTGACAGTGTCAAGTCAGCGGACTAAGCTGTACTCATGTCACCTGGGAACTGATAACTGACGATAGGTATAATACCAACCATCAGTTCCCGACGAGTCCTGTCCAGTGTACTCGTAACCTAACGAGCACCCGCATACTATCTCAAGTACGACGTACTGACGGCTGTGGGACAGACCGTCTCCCGTGCTGGGATGAGAAGCGCATACGCTAGTCTACTCTGGAGTATCGATGCCCTATCTCGGTACTCCCACGACTAGGGACGTGTATAAGGATGTGCTTGTAGATTACCCAGCCCCCACGAGTGTGATCGCCATCACAACGCCGGTAATCAAGCAAAGATCCTAAGGGCTCTACTAATGCGTATAGGTGATATAATAAATAAACACACATGTACACATTAAAGCAGAGACAAACCAAGTAGCATACTACTATATTGAGCAAGATTGTCTGTACAACTGTGAATATCCCAAGCTTCCATCAAGTAATATACATACTAGTATGATACAGTAATGGCCTCTAGGGCATATACACTAACAGTATTGACGGTCGAGCGGAAAATACGACATTGACTTCATCTTCGGAGTTGCTGCCGAAGATCAACATAGGGGTGGTCGGTCCCGGCTTGTTGTATTAGGGCGGCCTTGAATAAACTATCTCTTCTTCCTCTTCGGTATCACTCCCGAAGACTGGAATAGTGGTGATAGCTTTGTTCTTGTTCTCGGGTTTGCGACATCTTTCTGTGTCTTCGAAATCTGGCAGGAAGTATTTCGCATCCTCATATTTGCGAACTTCATTCACGGAGAATGGGTTTAGTTCCCCTGTCACCGTATACTCGAGACCATCCTTAAAATACTTCATACACTGGTGTTGTGTAGAAGGGATGATGTTGTACTCGTGTAACCAAGGCCGGCCGAGAAAAGCGTTATAGCAGGTCTTAGCGTCAATGACGTGAAATTTAATGTCTGTGACGAGCAACCTAAAGCGCAGTGTCAATATTACAAACCCGAGCTTCTGTGATGACTGGGAGTCAAATCCGGAGATAGTGATCTTATCCCGAGCGAGATGTTGAACGCTCATGCAGATTTCCTTCAAACTCTTACATTGAGGAGATTGACGGAGGACCCATTGTCAACCAGGATCTTGCCTATCTTAATATCATGACAGTATCCAAAGACATAAAGGGGACGGTTATGTTCGCACGTCCCGAGGAGAAGATCTTCATCGCCGAAGGTGATATCGGCTGTGTGCACTTCTTCCAGCTCGTCCATCATCTTTTCTTCGGCGAGGAAAGCTTAGAATTGTTCATGCTCTTATAACGCCTTGATCAGCGAATCTCTCGCCTCTTTGGATAGCAGAAGGGCGTCGAGAATGCTGAGATGCGAGGGTATCTTCCTCAGGTGTGCAAGAACGTTGTAATCCACCTTACTTTTCTTGGGCGGGTCCTTGGCTGCCAGCTCTTCGACGACTCGATCATCAAGGGTGATATCCTCAGGGACTTTTTCTTTCCCCTTATCCTTTTTGTTCGAGCCCTTATTTGCAGGTCCAAGATTCTTTTCAGGCAGCGTGCGATTGCGCAGCTAAATGTTCTCGCAGTTCTTCGGTTCTTCCTCTTTTCCCGAGGTGGATTCTTTAAAGAGAGGGCCAAGGGTCATTTCTTCGTCAGAGTCGCTTCCGAAGGTAAGAACTTGCGATCACCCGCAGTCAACCATATGACAGTTGTCGGTAGTTCTTTTACGCTCCTCGGTCGTATTTCTTTGCTCCTGACGAATTTTGCGTTTCATCCGCTTGAAATGTTGCCGGTGAGCAACATATCCCTGCCACCATATTTTAAAAGCGTCGCATTCTTCGGTGGGGTGCGCAATCTTTCGATGATATAAGCAGTAGCTAGGATGTATTTCTGCTTCACCAAGAATGTTTTCTTCAGAGGGTGGCAGCTTCATTCCCATCGATATGGCATTGGCGAACCTCTTCCTCATCTTGAACCTGCTTTTATTTGTGGTGGACGTACTTTGATCTGGCGGGAGTGTTTCAATCCTTTCATCCAGTCGCCGGCGTTTGGCTTTTTCAAATATGGCCATCTCACGCTCTCGAGCAGCTTTGCTTTTAAGAAGAGCTTCGTCCAGGAATGCATCAATCATTTCGTCTGATGGCCCTTGAAGTTCCGGCTTAGGATCTGCCTCCAGTTTTTTTGTGTAAAGAGCTTCTTCATCGTCTATCGACGAGTGAGAGATCACATGGCAACTTGCCACATAATCTTCAAATTCATCCGACGAGTCTTCTCCACTGTCATCGTCTCCGTCCTCAAGGACATGGCTGAGAAATTCTTGGAGTGTGACTGGAGTCGCGCTTTTTGATTATATTCTTCCAGCGCGTCAATCTGCTTCTGCAGGTCCGTGCGCTTGTCACCAGGCTTCATGGGCTTTTTGGTCTTCTTCTTCGAAGACTTTGACGGCTGGGTGTGAGTGCTTTGGCTATCACCACCAATCTTTGGAGTTGGGCGCGGTTTCAGCATTCCCTCGATAATCTCGGGTTCTAGTGGATTCTTCCACCTGATTGCCGGGCATGTGTGGAGATCCTTCAGCATTCTTTTTGTTTGGCTAAAAGAGCGATCTCCTATGGAGCTTCTTCTACGAAAGAACATGATGCCCCTGTAAGTCCATGCTACCTCTCCCGGTACTTTCGGGCATGCGGAATTTGGTGAAAAACAATTTTCTAGAGGTGGTAACATGGACTCAAAACCGGATCTTTGTTAAACATCTAACTAACAACCAAACTAGGAGTTGTTAACTACTCGGTTAGGGGGTTATACCTTTCTTTCTTGAACTCCTTCGTCTTCAAGCCTCGATGGTTGTCCGGATCGGCTTCACCCCGTTGTCTCCTTGCGCCGAAGATCGATCCACCTGAAAACTTCTACCTTTGGCTTCTTCTTCGGTCTTTGAAGAAACTAGTTCACTCGGTTTGCTAAACCTTGTGAACTAGAGTGAGTAGAGGAGAGTGTGTTGGGATTTTCTCTATGGTTCTTGGTTCTCAAAACATGAGACAAGTGAACCATAGACTAAAGAGAGGGAGAGCAAGAGGAAGGAGATGAGAGCTCAAGAACATAAGAGAGAGAATGAAAATGATAGAATGAGCAAGACTTTTCTCACTTGGCTCTCATATTCCAAAACCATCATCACAAAAATAGTAATCAAGTATTGTGTAAATGGTTTAAGTCAAAATGGCCATATCATTTCATGCACTCATATTGCACAAGAGAACAAGCAAGTGAAAAGTCTTTGTCATGAAATGATAGCCATTGTCATCATGATGGTCAGCTAGTCCAACCTAGTCAACCGGTCAACAAAGTCAACAAGTCAACAAAGTCAACCCCTCAACAACCATCTCACCACAATACTTAATTAATATTATTGTTAATCATATATCATATTCTCATTAGGGTTGAGCAAAAAGTCAATAGTCAACAGTCAACGGTCAACAACCCTAATGAGAATCCTCTGCCTCTGTCTCTCCGTCAACTGTGCATACACACCCGCATCCGCGTTCCGAGGAACACGAATACAAGCTGGATAAAACCAATCCCAATACTTACACTAGGATCTGGCTTAAACCAAAGCCCGCTAGTGTAAACTGTCCGGACACTAAACGCGCACAAGTGCACGGATGTGACTGAACCCTGTCGCAAAACCATGCGACCTGTCGCAAAACCATGCGACCTCTACTCTTTTGCCTAAAGGCGAATAGCTTTCTATGTGGGACTCTAAAGACTCGACACTACGCTGGCAGTGGGTTTAACCACAGACCGCAAGCGGTACTAGCTGTGCGTAACAGTCCCCAGGTAGATGCCGACAAGAAGACTGACGAGGTGAAACCCATCTGAACTCCTACTGAGCCTGAATGTGACAATCTCCGTACAGTCCGGTCTGTTCGTCTGATACATCGCATGGCGGGCCTAGGGGGGCGGTAAACGTCAGTCCCCTAATAGCGGTACAAGTCGTGTCGGAGTGAAGCCCAAAACACCCTGAGATAACACTGGAAGCCTACCAGTATATCTCGCTTGCCCTGGCCAGGGACTACTCGTGTAATGGCTCTCCTAGACACAGCGCGATGTCAACCCCCAATACCGGGAGAGACGAATCCTGTCTAACCGTCACTGCCTCCAAGTGCTTCGGGACTGCACCCAACTACTACCTGTTTGCACGACTCCTTTGAGCCGTGGTAGGGTAGTAATCAAAGTACAGTGGGAACACACTCGAGGCGAAGTGACAGTGTCAAGTCAGCGGACTAAGCTGTACTCATGTCACCTGGGAACTGATAACTGACGATAGGTATAATACCAACCGGTCAGTTCCCGACGAGTCCTGTCCAGTGTACTCGTAACCCAACGAGCACCCGCATACTATCTCCAGTACGACGTACTAACGGCTGTGGGACAGACCGTCTCCCACACTGGGATGAGAAGCGCATGCGCTAGTCTACTCCGGAGTATCGATGCCCTGTCTCGATAGTCCTGCGACTAGGGACCTGCATAAGGATGTGCTTATAGATTACCCAGCCCCCACTAGTGTGACTGCCATCACAACGCTGGTAATCAAGCAAAGATCCTAAGGGCTCCACTAATGTGTATAGGTGATATACTAAAATAAACACAAGTACACATTGAAGTAGAAACAAACCAAGTAGCATACTACTATTTTGAGTAATATTGTATATACAAGGTGAATATCCCAAGCTTCCATTAAGTAATATACAAACTAGTATGATACAGTAATGGCCTCTAGGGCATATACACTAACAGCCCCCGGTGTGTCCGTCTTCTTGGGAGCGTGTGGCTGTGGTGGGTTCACCTTCCAATTCTCGGACAAGGCAAATTTGCCCTGTTGGTATTGATCTTCGATCCTGCCTTTAAAGACGAAGCAATCTTCAATTGGAAGGCTTACCGTTTGATGGTAGGGGAAATAATTGGGACTATTAGCCTCGCCGGGTTGCAACGGTCGTTTTGGATTCAGCAAATTGATGAGCCTGTTGCACAGCGCTAGCTCGAACAATCTCTTTGTTTTGTCCCGGGGAAACGAATAAGGGCGCTTCATCTTCTCATTATAGAATTGCCGCCTCTCGTCTATGCGATCAGTTAGTTTTGGGCCACTAAGCTGCTGTTGAGTATTCGCAACGAAGGCCGCTTTCCCTTTACCCTTTCCGTTCCGTGGCTCCAGCTTTGAAGGAGATGGTCTATGACCCATCTGGTCCATTTGGGCCAGTTTGTCGATCAATGCCTGGAACGTGGTCGGCTTGAAGAACATCATGAATTGAGAAATGGTCGCTTGAGGGTTAAGAGTGCCCACGAACATGCCCACTGCCGTTCCTCGATGCGCTGCTTACATTTTGACCATAAATTTCGCCATCGTATTGCGTATTGCACCCACGTTTCACCTGGCTTCACCCTGGCATTGATCAATGCTGTTATTAGGGTGCGTTCACTAGCACTCGCGAAACGCTGGGTGAATAATAGCTCCATCTCTGCAAAAGTCTTGATGGAGTCGTTTGGAAGTTCAGAATACCACTCGAATGTCATTTCCGACAAGCTACCAACAAACTGGTGGAGCAGAAGTTTATCATCACCCCCGGTGTTGCCGCACAAGGCTCTGAACCGGGCAACATGCTGATGCGGATTTCCCGTCCCCTTATATACATGAAATTTAGGGATCGTATATCCCGGTGGGTACCTTATTTGGTCATACCAGCCTGGATAAGGTCGTCCAGTCTTAACGACCTGCGCAGCCGCTTCGTTCGCCTGGTGAGCTCGTATTTGCTGAGCGATATAGTCGTCCAAGGCGGCATTAGAGATTGTCTCTTCTTTGGCTGCTGAAAGAGCCGGAGGAGGGTTCGATGTTTCCCCTCTATCGTCTTCAATGATGATCGGGGGGTCTTCAGCTGGAGGTTCCAGCTGTAACATCATCCCAGCCAAGTCTTGGAACAAAAGAGCCATTCGTTTTATATTGGCTGCCTGCTCCGCAGCCTCTTTTTCTTTCCTCTCGAGCATTCTTCGGAGGAACTCAGTATCAGTTTCTTATTCCCGACGTTGCTCCGAGGTCTCTGGATTTTCTTTTGGCCCAGTGAGTGTGGCCATTGCAGTCAGCATCTCCTGAAGTTTCTACTACTGTTGTTCCTGAGCCTTCGTTATCGATCGGGTAAGCGGTCGATGACCCGTAGAAGCATGGCTTTCTTCTTTTCCGGAAGCCATATAAACGGTATGTATTACCATGCCCCCGGACTTGGGGCGTTTAGATTCGACGTCCTTCCGATTTGCCGCATTCACGGGGGCTTTCTCTGGCCTCCTTCTCTTGTGAGCAGTTGAAGTCGAGGGGGCCGTTGCAGCGGGCACCCAGACGGATGACGTCTTCTGTGGTACCACGAGATGGCTCTTTTCTTGCTAAGCTTTGAGCTTCTTTGGCCGACGAGAGTAGTCCTGGTTAATCACCGATTCCTGGACCTGTCGCAAGACTATAAATTTTGGAGGACAGCCGCTGAGGGGGCTGCTCCATCTTCTTTTCTGTAGTAATCTCCATAGGTGGAGGAGATCTCTTCAGCACGGCAGTCGGAGAGTTCTTGCGAACCCTCCTAAGCGGTTCAAAGCTGTTCCCAGTTGGAACAGCAACATTGATTTCTACCATAGGAGCTGGCGGAGTTAGTCCAGAAGGGGAGCTGCCCCCAGCCTTCCTTACTCGACGCCGGTGATGACGGCGAGCATGTCGTGCGGATGGAGTTGGTCAGCTATGGAGATGGCTTCGTCATGCCCCCTGTCTTGACGGAGGGTTGTCACCGGTGTCAACCTTTTGAAGACTGACGTTCGTCAAGCAGTAATGTCTAACCTATCGAATACAGACTTATGGGCAGAGGTGACTTCGCCTGGAGCGGGAGCCGGAGTGGCCAGCCTTGTGAAAACTGACTTCTTGTCAGGAGAAGCCTTTCTAATGATTTCGTTCGCTTGAGCCGGGATGGCTATCCGCTTTGGGATGGCTGCTTCAGGTATTGCGGGCTTGTTGGTGTTCTGGTCCAGTCTGTTGAAAACTGAGGCATCGGACTTGGGTGACCTGTTGAGAGGGGCCGTGGCAGTGGTAAGTCGATCAAAGACCGACTTCTTTGGGGTTTCTTGCGGCAGCATCGGAGCATTGAAGCTCATAGGTGGGATCATAGTCCCAAAGAACAGCCCAGTGGTGGCCTGAGTTACTTGGTCCACCGGCATCGTGAACAGGGAGGCCGCCTGGGGCCCGTAAGTTACACCTCCAGATGAGGCGGAACGGGAGTTGCAGTTGCAGCTGGAGCATTTTGTGCAGGTAAAAGCCATTAATCTTTGGCTTTCTGCACGGAACAAGACACCAAATCTTAGTACTTCGAACCCAAGGGCAACCATATCAAACCACGTTTCGTTCGCGAACACGACACACGAAGTGTGGAGTGGAAAGAGGAAAAGGTCCTACTGGGCATGCCAGAATTTATTCCCCGCCGAAACACGGAGACGCGATCACGCGGGTCTGCCTTGCCTGAATTTCGGGGCAGTTGCTAATTGGTGCTATCCATCCCCCTCTCCGAAGATGCCAAGTTGATTTATGACATCATGTATCGAAGGTTTAAACGGATGTGGCCGATATAGCAGACTTCGTCAGATTCCCCCTTGTTGTGAGGGGTTTTTGATTGTGGGGACGCTCTTCCCTGCAGGCGCAATCCCCTGCAGTTAATTACGCTACCGCATCGCGGTAACAACTTTCTCCTTCTCCAGATGGTCAGTTCGTGTCGTGTGTGTTTGTTTTGTTTTTGGTTGCCCGTTGATTGTATATGGAGACTAATTTATGTTGTCGCCCGTAGGGCATGAATTAGTCCAAATCCGTATCTTCTTAGATTTGGGTTTTGGGGTTGGGTTTAAGGATACGTTAGCCTCATTTGTGACTAAGATCAACTTAAACGTTTGTTAATGATACGTTAGTCTCATTTTAGACTAAGATCAACTTAACAGGATCGTTTAGATTGTTGCGCCACGGCAGCGCCCCGGCCTACTACTCGAGGCCAAAATGCGGAATCAAAATTTTTTCTTAACTTTAACCGGCGCTACCGCGGACAATAAAACCCGGATCGTGACCATTAACCTAATGCTAGCTAACAAGAGAAGGATAGAGAAGCTATACCGAGCGATCCGTGTCCTCCGGTCTTCGTCTCCACTCCGATCTCCCGCGGAATCCTTGTCCGTCACCTCCTCGTCGAAAAGGTCACCACGTAGCCGAATACTTTTACGGGCTCCCACCTCTGGACCGAGGCAACTCGGGCACGAAGTTGGCTAGTCGACGCGTCCAAGGAATGCTATTAGCAAGTGTAGAAACCATGTCTCTCATTGGGGTGAAGTTGCCTTGTATGGATATGGAGTAGAGAATGAACAATGGAGAGAGGTTTGGAATTTTAGCAAGCAAAGAAAATGAAATGAGATGAATCAATCCCTCACATAAAAATGAACTCTCTCCTTCTCCCTCCAATATGTGGCCAGCCCCTCTAATGTAGAATGAGGAGAGAAAAAAAAAAACTAAAACCATGAAGGGAGGTGATGGTAGTAAAAGCCAAAGGGTGACCATATCCAAAAACAATGATAACAATATCATATCAACTTTCATCTCATTTCTAATCTCAATTAATGCAAGCAAAGTGATGGAAAAAGAATATAATGATGATAGTCCTATCATAATCCCTCAAATGCAAGAAACCCTTCCACAAATGTAATTTGCACAAATGCAAATTACCCCCTCCATCGGAAAAGTCCTGCCGGGAAGGAACAAATGAAAACTGGCCGAAACGGAATACAAACTGGCAACTTCAGAAAACTGATCCCGTAATAAATTACAGGAAAACCCCGCTACTGCATATACATGTCCGCATTTGTATTCCCACTGAATACAAATGCAAAGAGACAAAATCTACACTGTCTAATACTAGGATCCGGCTTAAGCCAAAGCCGGCTAGTAAAATCCGTCCGATCACGATCCGTGCAATACCGCACGTATCTGATCGAACCCTGCCATATCTCCATACGGCCTCTACAGTGTTTCGCCCGAAACTTGAGTAACTGAGTGTGGTGGACTCTAAAGACTCGTCAATACTATGGCTGTGGATTTAACCACTAGCACGTCAGAGGTATTAGCCATACATGACGGGCCACCAGCTATTGACCAAAAGGGACGTCGATGAGCGAACTCATCCTGACACCCTACTGAGCCTGTCAGTGACAATATCCGTACAGTCCGGCCCGTTCGTCTATGAGTATCGCATGGCGGGCCTAGGGGGTTGGTAAAAGTCAGACCCCCAAAAGCGGTACAAGTCGTGTCGGAGTGTAGCCCAGAACACCCTGAGATACTACTGGAATACCTACCAGCAAATCTCCTGCCTCGGCCGAGGGCTTTGTGTAATGGCTCTCCTAGACACAGCGTGACCTCACCCCCAATACCGGGAGAGACGAACCCCTGCAGATCCGCTCACTGCCTCCATGTGGCTCGGGACTGTACCCAACTAAAACCTGTTTGCACGACTCCTTTGAGCCGTGGTAGGGTAGTAATCAAAGCACAGTGGGAACTCACACGAGACAAATGACGATCTCAGGTCGATGAACTAACCTGTACACATGTCACCTGGGAACTGCTATCTGACGTCTGGTATAATCCCAACTAGCAGGTTCCCGGCGAGTCCTGTCCGGTGTACTCATAACCCAATGAGCACCTGTATACATCTTAGGTGAACCAACTGACACCAGTGGCTTGTGAGACCGGCCACCGCCCCTCGTCGGGGTCTCGACTGTATACACTAGTCTACTAATAGAGTATCGATGCCCAGTCTCGAAACTCCCACGACTAGGGACTTTTTAAGGATGTGCTTATAGACTCCAGCTCTCACGTATATGATCGCCCTCATACTGCTGGTAGTCAAGCAAGAATCCTAGGGGCTCTATCAACGTGTAATAGCGACTCGTAAGGTCACCTAAAGCAGTACACGATGATAAAGATAAACCAGATAGCATACTATCATCTCGAGTAAGACTGTCCTACCGGGATAGGTCCTCCCTCAATCATTGCAATCACGTGCCTGTGATCCAATAATTGACTCTGAGGGCACTATCTCCAATAATCTCCCACTTGCACTCAAGGCTAATTATTGTGATGTCGCATACTCACAGCCCGTGTGATACCGAACACCCAACTCCTCTACTAGTCAGTCTCACAAAGCCTGTTTGTGAAACTATTGCGTTCGAGGAATAGCCTCAGTGAGTGGATCCGCTTTGATGTTTCTTTCTATGTCTCTCAATATCTCAAGTTCGCGGAGAAAACCATCTCCCGAAATAAGCAATACCTGTCTTAGAATGTGTCTGGATGTCTGATGGGACCTAGCTCATAAATGAACTCCAAATCCAAACTTCTTAGACTGTATCATCAACTGAACTTAATCAGTATCCTGCGCCATGCCTCCCTCAGTATCTCCTTGGACCACCTGTCCAAAATACTGCCCCTCGTCAGAGGGAAAATCATGACTCTGACGACCACCCTGTCGTCCATGTCACCTTGGAAGCCTGGAATGATAACCGTCTCCTAAAGGAGGCTGCCGTTATCAAATCCTTAGAACATCTACTTATGTTCTAAAACTGCTTCCGAATGTTTCTCCAGGATTGGATTAATATCAACTTATTGCATCTACTGCAAGAACAACATATGGTGTGGTACTTGACATCTCATGATTGACTCAATTGCCTAAGCAAGTGATCTGCCAATCATGTGTATCCCTCTCCCTTTTAGTCTGTAAGACACCTTTAGAGAGGATGACTCCATCACCTGCAGGTACACTACCGTGCCAGGAGTCGTCCATTCTAAATACTCATAGAATGCTGTCAAAGTACCCAGATTGGGAAACCACCCAAATCTAGATCTAAAACCATAGATCCAGTAACCAGAATGTCTGATATAATATCCAAGTCCTATGTGGAGAAACCACTGTGTGACAACCAAAGTATAACCGATCGTAGTATAGGAATATCACTTCCTACTCTGTGTATGTCATCCAAATACCAGGACATCACACCCTACTACCTTCTTAACAGATCCATCCCCTATTCTGATGAAGTCAAACCTATGACTGTCACATCAGAAATAGATGATCTATCTCCGCTAAATCTGCTTAAGTCTATAAATAGACATAAGCCTCTTGCCCACTGTGCTTCCGTTGCTCCCACTGACTACGATAACCCTCTGGCAGAGTCATATAGACGTACACTTCTAAAGCCAGTTTAGAATGACGCTATACTCATCCTCCTGCCGGGTCTCACAGTCTGGAACAACAGCAATGGCAAGTCTGGGTAAACAAGAACCTCCCTGCCACCGTCCTTGAGCATACCGAAGTACCTCTCGGGTGCCTGAGGTTACCCACTTTATCTGCGGAGTGGCTAATGGAATGTCAAATCAGATTGAATTTTTAGGTTCTTATCAAATCTTCAGTAATCGTTTGCGGTTCTGGAATCACTTCCAGTTCTACCATACTCCCACTACTGTTTTCTTAAAAAAAATCCATTTCTTTTAAAAATGTGGCGAGTCAAGAACAATATCACTATTGATCTTCCAGATGGTAGAAAGTCAACCCTCGTCATAGCCCGGGTCAACCCACAAACAGCCATTACAGAAACGTGCCTTGAGTTATCCAGAGTCTGGTTTTAAGCATAAGCCGGACAACTCCCCGTATCTTAACAATGTCAAGATATGAACTGTTCTATATCCAATACAGAAACAGAGGCACTGATTTAATTGAACCAGATTCAAAACATGCATCTGTCTCCAGTGCATGTCAACTAAATGGAAGGAGGCCGATCAGCGTTACTTAACTTAGGAGTACTACCAATTATGAGTAACCTGAAAGAGAAGCAAGTCCTCTTAATCATTACTATCAACTGAATACCATACACAAGTATCTACATCTTTGATCACCTTGAAGAATCCCGATACTTGCAACACCTGGTTCTCTACTTTACTCTTATACCTGTAACTTCTCAAAACTCAGAACCTGCATTTCTACGAAACACATGTCTAAGAACTAGAGAAGTCAAAAGTAAACAGAATATAGTACGAGAACCAACTCCACTGTCCTAATGGACACTGGACAACATACAATACTCTGTATAAGTCCCTTGAGTCAAATGACTCATTCACTGTGTGTCGTAGGTTGAAAACTGTACTATGGTTAAGAAGAATTATACCGCTGTTCAATGCTCCTTACCTAACCATCCACTGATATAGGTAAATGTCATAGACATAATTTCAAAAAGGTATATCTCACTCTATAAAAATAGACGTACAGATATATCAATTTGAAATTGGTGCATAACAACGGATATTCAAAACCAAATATTTTCCGTCCGGCAAACAACCCAGGTGACTTCCTCAAATATCACCAATTATAACGAATCCCGATATAATGAGGATGATCACCTAATTCCCAATAACTTACTCCCACTCATCATCTGTAAAACCATACAGATGTGAGAATCAAACCTGGTAAATACATACCCTGGAGCAAATGTCTAATCGGGAAATCAGTTTTCCTTTAACAGTACACAGTGAAACTGAAACATAGGAATATTTCGATGGGGTATCCCGGTATTCCTAGTAATGCCTCTTCCATTATCCAGATTCACAACTATAACCGTATAATTCTTTGCCACCTCTCCAAATCCCTTTATATGTCTTTGGTCATTACCTTCTGTACACCCCTTTAGGCCAAATGGTTTTCTTCCTTCCCTACCGTTCGGCACCAGCCTATGGTTTGGAAGAAGACTATCCAATAAGCATAAAGGGTGTACTGTCCTAATCCTAGGAGCACTCGCAATACGAGAGAAGGTGAAGATAAAAGACAACCGAATGAACCTTATTCCTATTTCTCCTGAACCAGGATCCATCCCCGAACTGGAACAAGTTCCTTTCGAGTTCGTATATAACCATACGATGGATTATCCAATAAACTGGGATCTTCGTAGTGATACGGAGTGTCCTGGAGAAATACAAAGGTGATTTAGGATTGGCGAAGAAATATTTGGTTTGGTCGTAAATAGCAGTCGCAATTTACTTTGCCCTCTTACTAATCCCTTTCTTTGTCTTAACTTAATACCTTCTGTACACTGTTTAGGCTAATTGGTTTTCTTCATTCCCTACCGTTCGGCACCTGCCTATGGTTTGGAAGAAGACTATCCAATTTGCGTTATAGGTGTACTATCTCCTAAACCAAGGAGTACTCGCAACCTGAGAGAAGGTAAAAGGAAAAGACAACTGAATAGACCTATTCGTTTTCTCCAGAACCAGAAACCATCCTTGAATTCCTTCGAGTTCGTATATAACCATACGATGGTTTTGTCCAATGGAAGTGGATGTTCGTAGTAATACGGGGTGTCCTGGAGAAAAGGGTAAAAGTAGGAGTGGCAAAGAGGTCTGCAACTCTGACAATCCAAAAGCCGGTGTTAAAGAAGGTTCGGTCAACTTGGTCACTGAGTCATAGTCTGGGGTTGGGTCAATGGTCGCTGCCAAAGAGAGAGAGAAAAGAAACACTCAGCGTGCACTCTAACCTAGATCAGAATGGTTATCACTTTATCTAATCTTGAAACCTCCCACTGTAACGTCAAATTCTTTCCCAAACCTGAAAGAAGAATTAGTCGGGATCACCCGAGGAGTAAACCAACTCATCAGTGGGAATCGGGATCCAACTATCATCGCATGACAACGTGACGGAATCCACTCACGTCACCACACTCCAGAAGGTATGCGCATGCCTGGCAAGTTTCAGTTTCTTTAGAAACTCCCGATGTGATTTTTACCCCTAGGACCCAAGTGACCTTGACACAGTCAACAAATCAAAGAGTCCTAGTCAAGTTCAACCCGTCATTATCCTGGATTGCATTAAACCCACCCGTACGGGCCCTTGTCACAGTCAACAAGGCCGCACGACTGTCCTAACCATTCCCATTAATATGCTGCAAACAAACACTACTTAGCTACCGCACACTACGCCTTGACACAGTCAACAAACGCAGCACGAATACTAAGTAATACTTGTAAGAAATGACGGAGGGCTACGTCTAGTTTTTGGCGAAAAACTTTTAACGTAATGAACTTGATATCGTTGAAGGAACTGCATAGTTTTTTATAAAAATATAGTGACGAAAACCTTTGCTAAAGAGGTCACTCCCGGTGAAGGGATCTCGGCTCTTTCCCCGTAGAATGAGGTGCAGGATATTCCAACTGAATACCACGATGCAAAGAAAAAGTAATCGGCTATAGTGAAGTTATTGCCCTGACGCAAACTTCTGTCCAAGGGGTCACTCCCGGTGAAGGGATCTCGGCCCTTGCCTCGTCGACTGAGGAGCAGGATATTCCAACTGAATACCACTGTGCAAAACAAAAGTGAACGTCATTGCAATAACAGCTTTTTGAAAAATGTTCCAACAACATCAGAATATGTTTGTTTATCTTGCATTGATCCGAATCAACGCAGTCCCATCAATTGATCACACCACAAAAGAACGAAAATAATGATGTACGTATATGCCATCCACATTCGCCACTGGGTCCCGCCATCACCCGTTAGGTTACTTAACTAACGACAGAGCGGGGACTGGACTAGCGCGGATGCAAAACATATACAACATCTACTAGTATATATATAATATATAATTTTCGCTCAAGGCGTGATAAAATGCAACATCACAGAAAGATAACCAGCATCACAGAATAATACAAATATCTGGAAGCCCCTGGTTTCACAGAGCCGCTGCTGAAACCCGACGTTCCCCTGGTCGTGTGGATAGCCTGTGCAATGAAATCCTAGACCCCTACGGGCGCGGCAAGTTACCCGCCAAAACCTGAAGCGAGGCAGCCCCCTTCAGTAACGTGAATGGACCACCCAGCACTTCACGGAATCCGGTAACTTGGGCACCCCTCCTTGGGCCAACCTGTACCCCCTACGAGTGCGGCGAACAGCCCGCCAATTCTAGAGTAAAGCCCCCTCCGTCTCAATGCCATGAGATGCGGGCTCGTTGCCCTCTAGAACCCGGCTATCCGTGCACCCCACCTTGGGGTAATCCCAGTACAGAAAGTAAAATATACATACAACGGGTATATCGACCGCAACCAGGTCGTGCCCCAAAAGAATAATACAAACAGGCAGTGACGGCAGTCCACATGTCGGACGCTCGCCCCGCAATATCAAATGTACATATAAAACAAAACTGTACTACCATGCAACCAGGCTATCCCCCACAACCGATCCGCAACATCACAGCACAAACACAGAACATCAACGTGAATGTCACGTTCGCAAATCCGTTTAAAAGGGCTATAGCAGATAGACTGGATTTACCGATCGAGTGACATTCACGGTCGCAGATATAATGTAAATACTGTGAACTAATGTGTTTAAACTTTTCGATCGATCAAATTTATCGAAGTGGGCCCCAAGCATTACTGTAGCACTTAAAGAGAGTCTAGGCCCAAAAAGAATATTCCAAAAACCCCATTTTCAACCCAGGAGCTCACTGCAAAAATTTGGTCCAATGAATAGTAAAAATGGCCGCGGAACCGCCGCAAATACATGGGTTTGGCTGCGATTCCGCGGTGGAGTAGTGAGATCACACGACCAAATTTTCACAGAATGCTTAGAATTCCCTGCACATGTCACTGCAATGTACTGAAAAATTTTTGGAGCTAAAAAAATTTCGACAGAAAACTGTGCAAAAGAAAATGGGTTTTCAGAAAATCCGTTCGATCGAACTTGTAAACACGTTAGAGCAAGCTAGACTAGGTTAATGGCGTAGCTCTGATACCATGTTGTGCCACGGCAGCGCCCCGGCCTACTACTCGAGGCCAAAATGCGGAATCAAAATTTTTTCTTAACTTTAACCGGCGCTACCGCGGACAATAAAACCCGGATCGTGACCATTAACCTAATGCTAGCTAACAAGAGAAGGGTAGAGAAGCTATACCGAGCGATCCGTGTCCTCCGGTCTTCGTCTCCACTCCGATCTCCCGCGGAATCCTCGTCCGTCACCTCCTCGTCGAAAAGGGCACCACGTAGCCGAATACTTTTGCGGGCTCCCACCTCTGGACCGAGGCAACTCGGGCACGAAGTTGGCTAGCCGACGCGTCCAAGGAATGCTATTGGCAAGTGTAGAAACCATGTCTCTCATTGGGGTGAAGTTGCCTTGTATGGATGTGGAGTAGAGAATGAACAATGGAGAGAGATTTAGAATTTTAGCAAGCAAAGAAAATGAAATGAGATGAATCAATCCCTCACATAAAAATGAACTCTCTCCTTCTCCCTCCAATATGTGGCCGGCCCCTCTAATGTAGAATGAGGAGAGAAAAAAAAAAAACTAAAACCATGAAGGGAGGTGATGGTAGTAAAAGCCAAAGGGTGACCATATCTAAAAACAATGATAACAATATCATGTCAACTTTCATCTCATTTCTAATCTCAATTAATACAAGCAAAGTGATGGAAAAAGAATATAATGATGATAGTCCTATCATAATCCCTCAAATGCAAGAAACACCTCCACAAATGTAATTTGCACAAATGCAAATTACCCCCTCCATCGGAAAAGTCCGGCCGGGAAGGAACAAATGAAAACTGGCCGAAACGGAATACAAACTGGCAACTTCAGAAAACTGATCCCGTAATAAATTACAGGAAAACCCCGCTACTGCATATACATGCCCGCATTTGTATTCCCACTGAATACAAATGCAAAGAGACAAAATCTACACTGTCTAATACTAGGATCCGGCTTAAGCCAAAGCCGGCTAGTAAAATCCGTCCGATCACGATCCGTGCAATACCGCACGTATCTGATCGAACCCTGCCATATCTCCATACGACCTCTACAGGTTTCGCCCGAAACTTGAGTAACTGAGTGTGGTGGACTCTAAAGACTCGTCAATACTATGGCTGTGGATTTAACCACTAGCACGTCAGAGGTATTAGCCATACGTGACGGGCCACCAGCTATTGACCAAAAGGGACGTCGATGAGCGAACTCATCCTGACACCCTACTGAGCCTGTCAGTGACAATATCCGTACAGTCCGGTCCGTTCGTCTATGAGTATCGCATGGCGGGCCTAGGGGGTTGGTAAAAGTCAGACCCCCAAAAGCGGTACAAGTCGTGTCGGAGTGTAGCCCAGAACACCCTGAGATACTACTGGAATACCTACCAGCAAATCTCCTGCCTCGGCCGAGGGCTTTGTGTAATGGCTCTCCTAGACACAGCGCGACCTCACCCCCAATACCGGGAGAGACGAACCCCTGTAGATCCGCTCACTGCCTCCATGTGGCTCGGGACTGTACCCAACTAAAACCTGTTTGCACGACTCCTTTGAGCCGTGGTAGGGTAGTAATCAAAGCACAGTGGGAACTCACACGAGACAAATGACGATCTCAGGTCGATGAACTAACCTGTACACATGTCACCTGGGAACTGCTATCTGACGTCTGGTATAATCCTAACTAGCAGGTTCCCGGCGAGTCCTGTCCGGTGTACTCATAACCCAATGAGCACCTGTATACATCTTAGGTGAACCAACTGACACCAGTGGCTTGTGAGACCGGCCATCGCCCCTCGTCGGGGTCTCGACTGTATACACTAGTCTACTAATGGAGTATCGATGCCCAGTCTCGAAACTCCCACGACTAGGGACCTTTTAAGGATGTGCTTATAGACTCCAGCTCTCACGTATATGATCGCCCTCATACTGCTGGTAGTCAAGCAAGAATCCTAGGGGCTCTATCAACGTGTAATAGCGACTCGTAAGGTCACCTAAAGCAGTACACGATGATAAAGATAAACCAGATAGCATACTATCATCTCGAGTAAGACTGTCCTACCGGGATAGGTCCTCCCTCAATCATTGCAATCACGTGCCTGTGATCCAATAATTGACTCTGAGGGCACTATCTCCAACATAGATTCAACAAAAGAGCAATTGGGCTCTATTGTTTAGTTTAGGGACATTGCGGTCGATTAGTTTAAGGACATTACGGTCCAATGTTAGTTTAAGGACATCTCAGTCCGAGATTAAAGACGTCATAGCCCATAGGTTTTAAAGGACCCCACAGTCCAAGGTTAAGGATATCATAGTCCATGAGTTTAAAGACCTCACAATCAAGGTTAAGGACATCATAGTCCGTGAGTTTAAAGACCTCACAGTCAAGGTTAAGGACATCATAGTCCGTGAGTTTAAAGACCTCACAGTCAAGGTTAAGGACATCATAGTCCATGGGTTTTAAAGGAACCCACAGTCCGTAGAATGTTTGGTTGTCGGAACCCGTCACCTCTATGAAGACGTTGAAGGATTACAACGATAAATATCAGAGGAGTAAAGAGATATACCTTCGAACGGACGTAAGTTGGTTGAAAGATCTGTAGTCCAATTGGGGGCTAAGATCTGTTAACATATTTATGAGCAGATGAGCTCAATTAATATGGGTTGAGGACTTATGGCCAATCTTGGGCTAAGTCCAATAAATGTTTAATATTTTATTTTGGGCTGTTGAGCCTTTATTTGGGCTTGGCCTTTTTGACAATGTTTTTGTCTTTTATTGAATGCTGAGCATTCATCAGAGCTCTGGGCTTATTAAAGAACAATTTATGTTCTGTCAGCGCAACACATGGCGCGCTAGGCGCTTTGCGCTAGTCAAAGAGTGTAGTGCGCTTCTGCCACGTGGCGCACATGTAAGGGACACGTGTCGCACTTGGCGCTAGGCGCTAGATGATGAGCGCATGATGCCAGTTTATGAGCGCTGAGCGCTAATCCATGAGTGCATTGCGCTTTCAGTTTAGTGGCGCACACGTGAGTGACACGTGGTGCGCTTGGCGCTGAGCGCCAACCCATGAGCGCAGTGCTATTTCAGAAGCGCAAAGCAAAAGTTGTTAATTGGCGCATACATGATTGACACGTGGGGCATTTGGCGCTGAGCGCCAGTCCAGAGAGCGCAGAAGCGTAGTTCAAGAGCGGAAAGCGCAGTTCAAGAGCGCAAAGCACATCTGATCAATTTTATGATCTGAGAAACAAATTTATGTTCTTTTAAAAGATACTTTGTCTCAAGATCTAAGAACAACAGTTCTTATTTTGCAGGAGATATTTCCAATATCTTATGTTGATGAAAGGCTTTGCCTTTATAGATCTATGATCTGTGAGAAGAATTATGTTCTTCTTTTATTTTATGATGAGATCTTTTGATCTCTTTGTGAAAGACTTTTTGTCTTTATAGATCTATGATCTTTTTAAAGAAATGAATTCTTCTTTTTTAATCATGAGATGATTTCATCTCTGTGTTCATCATCCTTCATTCTTACCTTGCAGAAAAATCTTCTTGCAAGAGCTTGCTCTTTGAATTTTTTAAAAGTTTCTGGGGAGGTTTCTCTCTCTTTCTTTGTTGTATCTCTCCCTCTCAGACTTGAAGTCTAAGGGCCTTTTTATAGCGTAGGTTGATTTGTTGAATCAGTTAAAGAGATCTTTCTCTGATTGATTTGGGGATGTTTCCCCACTATTGGATCTTTGATCTCAGGGCTTCTGTTTTACAGAAGGCAATCTTCTTGTTTTTAACAAGATCGAAAAATCTTTCCATACAGAATTTATTCTGTCTTTTGGTAATTTTTATTTACCATTGGATCATTGATCCAACGGTGCTCTGGTTTACAGAGCACAATCTTGTTATTTGGAAAGATTTTGAGGAATCTTTCCTTAATAAAATTTAATTCTGATTAATTAATGATTTATCATTATTATTAGATCTTTGATTTAACGGTGGGGAGTTTTTAATTCCAGCGCTAGCGCACCTGTGTCTTACACGTGGTGCGCTGCTCAGAGCGCAGCGCACCTAGCGCTAGCGCATCCGTGTCTTACACGTGGTGCGCTGCTCAAAGCGCAGCACACCTAGCGCTAGCGCATCCGTGTCTTACACATGGTGCGCTGCTTAGGACGCAGTGCACTTGGCGCTGCATCTGAAGCGCTGCTTCAATTTGAAATTTAAATTTCAAACAGAGCTTTACTCTGATTGGGGGAAACAGACGGGTATAATACCAACCAACAGTTCCCTGCGAGTACTGTCCGGTGTACCCGTAATCCAACAAGCACCTGCATACTATCTCCAGTACAACGTACTAATGGCTGTGGGTCAGACCATTTCCCCTGCTGGGACGAGAAGCGTATACACTAGTCTACTCCGGAGTATCGATGCCCTGTCTCGATAATCCTACGACTAGGGACCTGAAAAAGGATGTGCTTGTAGACTACCCAGCCCCCACTAGTGTGACTGCCACCACAACGCTGATAGTCAAGCAAGATCCTAAGGGCTCTATCAATCTGTATTCGCGATATGCTAAAAGAAACATATACACATATTAAGATAGATATAAACTAAGTAGCATACTACTATGTTGAGCAAGACTGTTAATACAACTGTGAATATCCTAACCTTCCATTAAGTAATATACAAGCTAGTATGATACAATAATGGCCCTTAGGGCATATACACTAACAATCTCCCACTTGCACAAGGGCCATGTACTGGCGTATCGCAGACCTATCATCTCGAATAGCCTCTTGAACTGTGTCTGAGGTACGGCCTTTGTGAATGGATCTGTAGTGTTCTCCTCTATAGCAATTCTCCGGACCTCGATCTCTCGGCGATCTATGATCTCCCTGATCAGGTGACACCGTCTCAAGATGTGTCTGGACTTTTGATGGGACCCGGGTTCCTTCGCTAAAGCTATAGCTCCGTTGTTGTCACAATACAGAGGTATTGGATCAACAATGGATGGAACCACCTGAAGTTCTGTTAAGAACTTCTTTACCCAGACTGCTTCTTTTACGGCATCAGAGGCTGCGATATACTCTGCTTCCATCGTCTAGTCAGCAATGGTGTCCTGCTTAGAACTCTTCTAGCACACCGCCCCTCCATTGAGGGTAAAGACATAACCTGATATGGACTTGGAGTCATCCTTGTCACTCTGGAAGCTGGAGTCAGCAAAAGCCTCGATCTGGAGGTCTTTTCCGCCGTAAACCAAGAACATATCCTTTATCCTTCTTAGGTACTTGAGAATGTTCTTTACTACTATCCAGTGCTTCTCCCCTGGGTCTGACTGATACCGGCTTACCATGCTCAGTGCATAAACTACATCTGGTATGGTACACAACATCGCATACATTATAGAGCCTACCGCAGAAGCGTAGGGTATAATCAACATGCGATCCCTTTCCAAATCAGTCTTGGGAGACATCTCTTTGGAGAGGGTGATTCCGTGACAAGCCGGTAAATTACCGCGCTTAGAATCTTCCATACTGAATATTTTCAGTATAGTGTTGATATACCTGGACTGCGAAAGTCCCAACATCCTCTTAGATCTATCATGATAGATCTGGCTCCCTAGAATGTAAGAAGCATCACCCAGGTCTTTCATGGAGAACCTGTGTGACAAGAATCCTTTGACAGATTGTAGCATAGGAATGCCATTTCCTATCAAGAGAATGTCATCCACGTACAAGACGAGGAATACGACAGTTCGTGCTACAATCTTAGTATAAATACATGGCTCATCTGGATTTTTGATAAAGTCATATTCTTTGACTGTTTCATCAAAACAGATGTTCCAACTCCGCGATGCCTGCTTTAGTCCATAAATGGACTTAAGCAACTTGCACACTTTCCTGCTGCTCCCACTCTGATTGAAACCTTCTGGCTGATCCATATAGACGCACTCGTCCAAATTTCCATTTAGAAAAGCCGTTTTTACGTCCATCTGCCAGATCTAATAATCATGGAAGGCAGCAATGCCAAGAAGGATCCGAATGGATTTGAGCATAGCCACTGGAGAAAAAGTTTCATCATAGTCCAAACCAGGCCTTTGACGAAAACCCTTTGCAACAAGTCTAGCCTTATAGGTTTCCACCTGTCCATCTACACCAATCTTCTTTCTGAAGATCCACTTGCATCCTATAGATTTTACCCCATCTGGAGCAAAGTCCAAAGTCCATACTTTGTTGGTGTACATGGACTCCATCTCGGTCCGCATTGCATCCATCCATCTTACTGAGTCGCCGCTCTGAATGGCTTACTGGAAGCTAGTAGGTTCATCATTATCAATGACGCAATCCTCTCTATCCCCGTCTATAAGAAAACCGTAGTATCTCTCAGGCGGATGAGATGGCCTACTACTCCTGCGGAGGGGTGCGGGAATATCCTGTTCTTCTGGAACTTCTGGTTCTACCAAACTTTCAGTAGTAGCTTGTGGTGCTGGAATTTCTTCCAGTTCTATTGCGCTCCCACTTGTTTCCTTTTCTAAAAGCTGCTGTTCTAGAAAATGGGCATTACGAGAAAAAAAACCTTTTGTTCCTCTGCGTAATAGAAAAAAATACCCCTTGGAATTCTTTGGATATCCCACAAACTTACACTGTACCTGAGCGTGCCTCGAGTTTGTCTGCATGCTGCTTTTTAACAAAAGCTGGACATCCCCATATTATAAGATACTGAAGATAGGGTTTCTTCCTACTCCATATCTGATATGGTGTGGTAGGCACAGTCTTGGTAGGAACTCTGTTCAAAAGATATGTAGCTGATTCTAGTGCATAACCCCAGAAAGATCGCGGTAACTCAGCATTACTCATCATGGAATGTACCATATCGAATAGGGTTCGGTTTCGTCTCTCCGATACACCGTTGTGTTGTGGAGTGTATGGAGGAGTAAGCTGAGAGAGAATTCCTTTCTCTTTTAGGTAACCCAGGAACTCGGCACTTAAGTATTCACCACCTCGATCAGATCTCAGTGTCTTGATACTTGTGCCGGTTTGGTTTTCTACTTCATTCTTACATTCTCGGAATTTCTCAAAGGTCTCGGATTTATGTTTCATTAAGAAAATAAATCCATACCTAGAGAAATCATCCGTAAAGGTAATGAAATATGAAAAACCGCTTCTTGCATGTGTAGACATTGGACCACATATATCGCTGGGTGTGAGTCCTAAGAGCTCGCTCGCTCTTACTCCGTGTCCAGTGAACGGGGTCTTTGTCATCTTTCCTTTGAGACATGATTGACAAGTGGCATAAGATTGATATTCGAACGGATCCAAATATCCTTCTTTATGTAACTTAGTTAACCTTGTCTCATTGATGTGACCTAGTCTACAATGCAATAAGAAAGCCTGATTTATATCTGGAGACTTTCTTTTTAGTGTGTTCTGGACATTGAAAATCTGCAATTGGTTTAACACGTATATACCGTTATCCAGTGCACCGGACCCAATCAAACCATGATTAAGGTGGATGTTAACAACATCGCTTACAAATGTGAAATCATAACCTTCTTTTAATAACAACGATACTGATATGATACTACACGTTAAACTAGGTACACAAAAACAGTTGTGCAAAACCAAAATATGTCCACTCGTCAATCCAAGGTGATAATCCCTTACGGACACAGCATCCACGCTCGCTCCGTTAGCAACCTAGAGGGTCATATCACCAGCCTTCAGTACTCTACGGCTTCTCAGTACCTGCAATGAATTGCATATATTAGATCCTGATCCGGTATCCAATACCCAGGAAGTAGAGTTGATTAACAGACAATTTTCAATTACAAACACACCTGAAGCCGAAGCCACAACTTGCCTCGGGTCCTGGTTCTTGGCATTCCAAGCTTTGCAATCCTTCTTCCAATGGCCGTTTCTATGACAGTGGAAGCATTCGCCCTTTGCTACTACCGGCACTGCAACCTTTGCCTTTCCCTTAGCTCCCACCTTACCAATACCCCCTGTCGGTTTGGTAGCGGCCTTCTTCTTCCTTCCTTTGGCCCTTGCCTTGGACCTGGAAGAGGAAGCACCATGAACAAACATAGCGGGTGTTTCCCTTGCTTTCTGCAAGGTGCCCTCTGCACTCCTCAACATGTTAAGGAGTTCTGGAAGTTCAACTTCTTTATCTTGAATATTGAAATTCAAGATAAACTGGGCTTAGGTGGAAGGAAGGGACTGGAGAACCAAGTCTGTATACATCCCGTTCTCTAATATTGTCCTGAGATCCGCAAGCTCCTCAATGTAGCCAATCATCTTAAGGACATGTTCCCCTACAGATAATCCGATGGCCAGCCTCGACTGAAACAACTTCTTCGAGGTCTCGTATCTAGCTATACGAGATTGCTCTCCATACAGTTCCTTGGTGTGGAGAAATATGGATTCAAGATCCATATTCTCGTGCCTCCTCTGATGTTCATTATCCATAGAGGCAAGCACGATGCATTTGGCCTTCGCGCAGTCTATCTCCCAGATCTTGCGGATTTCCTTATCCGTGACACTGGATTCTGGACCTGGGACGGCAGGAGCTTTAGTAGTAAGGACATACCCCAATTTGTCATAGGTGATTGCCATCTTGACATTCCTGAACCAATCTTTATAGTTTGGCCCTGTAAAAATATTTTTATCTAATAATAACTTAAAGCCCGTCATGTTCTTAGTCGCTGCAATTAGGAGAGAGAGAAGAAAACACTTTAGCATGATGCTCTTGCAAGTTTAGAGTGGTCTTTAGTTTATCTAAACAGGATGGCTCCCACTGTTTCTCAAATCCTTCCTCAAACCATAAAAGAAGAACTAGTCAGGACTATTCTCACCGTACAATACTTGCTTAACCGTTTAGCCAGGCCAGTGTCGGTATTTCGAGGGAGGTTTTACGACGCTTTCGCGAAGTTCCTTAATTAAATAACCTCTTTTCCCTGGGGGCGTGGCCCTGCTGATACCTTTCTCGACACCTACTTGGTTTATAGCATTGATCGTTAAGTGAAAGTATCTCCCGATGAGTAGCATATACTCACAGTAGGATCGAGATCCAAATATCATCGTATGATAAAGCTGAAGGAATCCTACCAAAATTTTCACACTCCAAATGGTATGCAACTCTAGCAAGTTTCAGTTTCTTTAGACACTCCCGATATTGATTTTTGCCCCATGCTCTTATAACCTTGACGTTGGCCAAAATATCATAAGTCACATGTCAAGTTCTACCCATAATTATCTTTTTAATTTGAACCCACCCGTACATACCCCTGACGTTGGCCAAATGGCAGTACGACTGTCCCAAATCAACTCATCTATCTATGCAACAGATGATACCCAGCAGCTACCAAACACTATGCCTTGGCGTTGGTCGAAATACATAGCTTGAATACTACTGAATACCCAAATAAAATGACGGAGGGCTACAAATGGTTTTGGCGAAACCGTGAACGTAGTGAACTTGGTATATTCGAAGGAACCTGATAGCTTTTAAAAGGAGTGGTTTAAGCTCCGCAATTAAAAATCTGCTGTTTTAAAATAACCGAGTGGTTTCTTTTAAATTGTTCCAACGATTCAACTTTGGTTTATTTTCTTTGCATTAATATAATACATCCCATCAATTAACCTATCATTGCAGAAAACAACGAAAATACAACGTCCGCTTATGCCATCCGCATTCGCCACTGGACCCCGTCATTCACCCGTTAGGTTACTTAACTAACGACAGAGCGGGGGCTGGGCTAGCGCGGATGTAAAACATAAGAAACGCCTACTAGATATCATATATAGATATTGTATATTCGTCAGACGCAATAATAGGCATTCCAGATCACAGATGAACATATTGGATATTCTAGAAATCCGCATTTCTTTTGAGTCTGCAATGAAAGACGGATTACATAGTCGTGATGAATAGCCAACCCACCCTAGATCCCTACGGGCACGGCAAACTACCCGCCAAATACCCGAAGTGAAGCGGTCTCCCTCAACGACGTGAGTAGGCCACTAAACACTTCAAAGTACCCGGTAGTTTGTGCACCCCACCTTGGGCCTATCCTAGGAGCAGAAAACAGTAAATGAAATAATACAACGGTGGCTACAATCTCAACCCGGATGTTCCCCGCAAAAGAATATTACAACAATTTAAAATTTACAAATGAATGAAAGAAACACTCATCTCACATTCCCGGCTATCTATTCACGACAATCCAACAAGTTCATATTCATAAACATAAAGTAACCATTACAGAAATGTGCAACCCCCTGCTAACCGACATACTAGCAATTAGGGGAGGTTTACGAACACATTAAATCACAACACAGATATAACCCAGTTAGCCAAAGTTTTTAGAATTTTGATCAATCACAACATTTGAATCTACTCCAAAAATTCTCAGTGCACAAAAATCCCGAGCAGAAACAAAATATCCCAGAAAACCCAACATCAACACAGAAGAATAACTGAGTAAATTTGGGTTGACTCGGTGTCAACTCGACCGCGGATCCGCGGCGGATCGCATGGATCGGCCGCGGTTCTGCGGCGGTTTGGCCGATTCACAATCCGAAATTTCTTCACAATTCTTAAAAAACCCTGCTTGTATTTTTAAGGTCCCTGAAAAAATTTTTAGACCTCAATTTAAAAACAGCAGAAACAAGGTGAAAATACCGTGTTTTCGGGATTAAATCGCGATCGAATTTCTAAAGACTTTGCTAACATGTTAGTTATGGTCTCTGATACCATTGTAAGTCAACGTTACATACCCCACAAGATGTGGGGAGGCGGAATAGGTAAAACAATCATTTTGTTCAAAGTAACATCGACTATCAAACGGATCTTTGCTAAACCCTAATTAACAAACTATCTTGAAGTAGTTAACTACTATGATAGATGATTATACCTCAAGATACTAGTGCTTCTTGTTCTTGTTGTTCACTTCCTCGCTGGCCTCCTCGATGTAATAGAAGATCCACTCGAGAGTTCCTTCTTCAAGCTTTAACCTCTAACTTGAGGTAACTAAGTGGCTAGGATTGCTAATCCAAGTGACGTAGAGGATATAGAGATTGATTAAGGATCTATTAGTCTTGCTAACCCTATGGTTCTCAACTCATGAGAGGATTAGGGTTAGGATGAAGAAGATGAAAGCTTGAGGAGAAAGAATGTATTTGTGATAATGAATTGAACTTGAGTCATTTTGATAATCTTATGTAGCATGAGAATATCTAAGCAATAATATATTAAATTATCAACCATGCTTCATTAATTACCTTGAGATGAATTACCTCATGACTCATGGTGCAATTAATGAAAATAACACATCATCTCTCCACCTCATTAAGTTTAATTCATAAATGAATTAAAACTAAACGAGTCACCTTTCTTCTAGAAGCTTCCCGACTAATTACGAGAATGCCCCTCCCATCCATATTCAAAACATGGATATACTGAGACCGCATAAATCCAATAATCCAATACTAGAATCTGGCTTAAACCAAAGCCTGCTAGTATAATCTGTCCGAACATCATACGCGCACAAGTACACGTATATGTCCGAACCCTGTCGTAAAACTATACGGCCTTTATATCGTTTCGCCTGAAGCAGGGAAACCCTCTGTGTGGGACTCTAAAGACTCGACACTACGATGGCAGTGGTTTTAACCACAGGCCGCAAGCGGTACTAGCTGTACGTAACGATGTCAAGTCTACGGACTATGTTGTACTCATGTCACTTGGGAACTGTTAACTGATGACGGGTATAATATCAACCAACAGTTCCCTCCGAGTCCTGTCCGGTGTACCCGTAACCCAACGAGCACCTGCATACTATCTCCAGTACAACATACTAATGGCTGTGGGTCAGACCATTTCCCCTGCTGGGACGAGAAGCATATACACTAGTCTACTCCGGAGTATCGATGCCCTGTCTCGATAATCCTACGACTAGGGACCTGAAAAAGGATGTGCTTGAAGACTACCCAGCCCCCACTAGTGTGACTGCCACCACAACGCTGGTAGTCAAGCAAGATCCTAAGGGCTCTATCAATCTGTATTCGCAATATGCTAAAAAAAACATATACACATATTAAGATAGATATAAACTAAGTAGCATACTACTATGTTGAGCAAGACTGTTAATACAACTGTGAATATCCCAAGCTTCCATTAACTAATATACAAGCTAGTATGATACAATAATGGCCCCTAGGGCATATACACTAACAATATTCGTATAACATTGGAAGGGCAAGAGATATCACCGAGCGACCAGTTTAGATATCTAGGTTCCATCATCCAAAAGAATGGGGAGATCGATAGTGATGTTAATCAAAGGATCCAAGCAGGTTGGTTGAAATGGAAGAGTGCAACAGGGATTTTGTATGATCGTAACTTTCCGTTAAAGTTGAAAGGGAAGTTTTATCAGAGCGCTATTCGGCCTGCCTTATTATATGGTACAGAATGCTGGGCTCCTAAGAAGCATCATACACAGACGATGCACGTAGCGGAGATGCGCATGCTTCGTTGGATGTGCGGTAACACTAGAAAAGATAAGGTGCGGAATGAGGATATTCGTGCAAAATTTGGTGTAGCACCTGTGGAGGAGAAGATGCGGCAAAATTTGGTGTGCAAAATTTGGTGTAGCACGTGCAACAAGCCGTTAAACCTCTAGGTGTCCCTAGTAGGAGGAGTGTTGTCTCCTGAGAGTTTTCAGCGAATTACACCCACAAAATCCAATAATAAAAGAGGGATGGTGAAAGTTACATATAAAGATAAGAACTATAAAAGAAATACTTTGAAAATTTAGAGTTTCCAACTACACTAGCTTTTCAGTTGTCATGAGCCCTATCTTAATAGTCATGAAAAGATGTTAGAAATCACATCATCCCTCAATAAAACATCGTCTTTATTCTTCATTCCTACCTTTCATCCAAACATCGATCATATACCCCTACGTGTGTGAATAGAACATCCCTACATTCGGAGAATTCAATTCAAGCTATCATACTCTTGTCCATCTACCTCAGTACTTTTTAATTTGATGAATATTTGGTTGGATTTGCTCGCACATTTTTCATGCGACCGTTAATACTTCTTGAGCTACTAACCTACCGATTACTCATGTGTAAGTCCATGTCACGCACCCCACGAACTTGCGGGGAGGCGGAATATATGAAAAACGATTATCAAAGCTTCGTAACACGGACTTGAGCGCATGAATCGTTTCTAAACCGTTACTAGCATACCACGAGAGGTTTAACTACTCGGATTCGAAGTTATACCTCACGTTACATATCCTTCGGGTCTTCATCGCGGTCCTCCACTCCTCGTAGGCTCCTTGGAACATCGGCACCTCAACGGCCTCCTCGAGTCAAAGACGATCCACCCGAGAGCTCCTACTACAAGCTTGATCTCTAACTTGAGATAACTAGGCTGCTCAAAGTGCTAATCTAAGCTACCTAGGGGATATAGAGCGATGTTATGGATGTATTAGTCTAGCTAACCCTTGATCTCAACACATGAGAGGTTAGGGTTAGGGTTTCAAGAATGAGAGAGCTTGAGGAGAGAGAAGGTGATGATAAGAATGATATTGAAAAATGAACTCATTAGAATATAACAACCATAACAATTTATCAAATAAATAATATAAATGATTAATCATCATGGTTGATGCATTCACCTTGTGTGATTCATCACATGAGTCATAAGCTCAATAAATGAAGCATTAACTCTAAGGATGAATCACACAAATGAGTCATTAAGCAATAAATGCTTATGCCACCTTAACCCCCAAGTCACCATGCTTCTAGAAGCTTCCCGAAAAATTACGAGAATGCCCCTCCAATCCGTGAAAACACGGAAAAACTTTAGACTGTATAAATCCAATAACCTGATACTAGAATCTGGCTTAAACCAAAGCCGGCTAGTAAAAACTGTCCGAACGTCGTACGTGAGTTTAAACACGTATGCGTTCGAACCCTTGTCGTAAAACCATACGACCTCTATATCATTTCGCCTGGAGCAGGGAAACTCTCTGTGTGGGACTCTAAAAACTCGACACTACGCTGGCAGTGGGTTTAACCACAGACCGCAAGTGGCACTAGCTGTACGTAACGGTCCCCTGGTAGATGTCGATAAGAAGGCCGATGATGAAACCCATCCGAACTCCTACTGAGCCTGATATGACAATGTCCATACAGTCCGGTCTGTTCGTCTAAGACTATCGCATATCGGGCCTAGGGGGGCGGCAAGCGTCAGTCTCCTAATAGCGGTATAAGTCGTGTCGGAGCGTAGCCCATTACACCTTGAGAAACTACTGGAACCTACAAGTAAATCTTGCTTTCCCTGACCAGGGAATTTGCGTAATGGCTCTCTGACACAGCGCGATATCAACCCCCAATACCGGGAGAGACGAATCCTGTCTAACCGCCACTGCCTCCAAGTGCTCGGGACTGCACCCAACTGCTACCTGTTTGCACGACTCCTTTGAGTCGTGGTAGGGTAGCTATCTATGAACAGTGGGACACACTCATGGCGAAGTAGAAGTGTCAAGTCTGCGGACTATGCTGTACTCATGTCATCTGGGAACTGTTAACTGACGACGGGTATAATACCAACCAACAGTTCCCCGCGAGTTCTGTCCGGTGTACCCGTAACCCAACGAGCACCTGTATACTATCTTCAGTACGACGTACTGATGGCTGTGGGACAGACCATCTCCACAACTGGGATGAGAAGCGTATACACTAGTCTACTCCAGAGTATCGATGCCCTGTCTCGATAATCCTACGACCAGGGACCTGTATAGGATGTTGCTTATAGACTACCCAGCCCCCACTAGTGTGACTGCCATCACAACGCTGGTAATCAAGTAAAGATCCTAAAGGCTCTACTAATATGTATAAGCGATACGTTACAAGAAACATATGCACATATTAAAGTAGACACAAACCAAGTAGCATACTACCATTTTTAGCAAGTCTGTCAATACAACTGTGAATATCCCAAGTTTCCATTAAGTAATATACAAACTAGTATGATACAATAATGGCCCCTAGGGCATATACACTAACAATCTCCCACTTGCACTAGGGCCATGTACGGCATATCGCAGACCTATCATCTCGAATAGCCTCTCGAACTGTGTCTGAGGAATGGCCTTTGTGAATGGATCAACAGTGTTATTCTCTGTATTTACTCTCTTTACCTCTATCTCCCGGCGATCTACGATCTCCCTGATCAGGTGATACCGCCTTAAGATGTGTCTGGACTTCTGATGGGACCTGGGTTCCTTCGCTAAAACTATAGCGCCGTTGTTGTCGCAATACAGAGGTATTGGACCAACACTGGTAGGAACCACCTGAAGTTCTGTGAGGAACTTCTTCATCCAGACAGCTTCTTTTGCGGCATCGCAAGCAGCTATGTACTCCGCTTCCATCGTTGAGTCAGCAACGGTCTCCTGCTTGGAACTCTTCCAACAGACCGCCCCTCCATTGAGGGTAAAGACATAACGCGACATGGACTTGGAGTCATCCTTATCACTCTGGAAGCTGGAGTCGGCAAAAGCCTCGATCTGGAGGTCTTTTCCGCCATACACCAAGAACATCTCCTTAGTCCTCCTCAGGTACTTAAGAATGTTCTTTACTGCTATCCAGTGCTTCTCCCCTGGGTTTGCCTGATACCGGCTTACAACGCTCAATGCGTATGCTACATCTGGTCTGGTACATAACATCGCATACATTATAGAGCCTACCGCAGAAGCGTAGGGTATAATCGATATGCGATCCCTTTCCAAATCAGTCTTGGAAGACATCTCTTTGGAGAGGGTGATTCCGTGACAAGCCGGTAGGTTACCGCGTTTAGAATCTTCCATACTGAATCTTTTCAATATGGTGTCTATGTACCTGGACTGTGAAAGTCCCAACATCCTCTTTGATCTATCACGATAGATCTGGATCCCCAGAATGTAGGTGGCATCACCCAGGTCCTTCATGGAGAACTTCTGTGACAAGAATCTTTTGACTGACTGTAGAATAGGAATATCATTTTCTATTAGGAGAATGTCATCTACGTACAAGACGAGGAATACAACAACTCTCCCTACAATCTTACTGTATATGCATGGTTCATCTGGATTCTTGATATAGTCGAATTCTTTGACAGTATCATCAAAACAGATGTTCCAACTCCGCGATGCCTGCTTTAGTCCATAAATGGACTTAAGCAACTTGCACACTTTACCGCTGCTCCCACTCTGAATGAATCCCTTTGGCTGATCCATATAGACGCACTCTTCCAAATTACCATTTAGAAAAGCCATCTTTACGTCAATCTGCCAGATCTCATAATCGTGGAAGGCAGCAATGGCAAGAAGGACCCGAATGGATTTGAGCATAGCCACTGGAGAAAAGGTTTCGTCATAGTCCAAACCAGGTCTTTGACGGAAATCCTTTGCAACAAGTCTAGCCTTATAGGTTTCAACCTGTCCATCTACACCAATCTTCTTTCTAAAGATCCATTTGCATCCTACGGGTTTTACCCCATCTGGAGCAATATCCAAAGTTCATACTTTGTTAGTGTACATAGACTCCATTTCGGTCCGCATTGCATCCAGCCATTTTACCGAGTCGCCGCTCTGAATGGCTTGTTGGAAGCTAGTAGGGTCATCATTATCAATGACACAATCTTCTCGATCCCCGTCTATGAGAAAACCGTAGTATCTCTCGGATGGATGAGACTGCCTACTACTTCTGCGGATAGGCGCTGGTATGTCCCTTTCTTCTGAAACTTCTGGTTCTACCATACTTTCAGTAATAGCTTGTGGTTCTGGAATTTCTTCCAGTTCTACTGCGCTCCCACTCTTCTGATTTTCTAAAAATTCAGTTTCTAAGAAGCGGGCATGACGAGAAACAAAAACCTTTTGTTCCTCTGCGTAATAGAAATAATATCCCATGGAGTTCTTTGGATATCCCACAAACTTACACTCTACTGAGCGTGCCTCGAGCTTATCCGGATGCTGCTTTTTTACAAAAGCTGGACATCCCCATGTCTTCAGGTACTGAAGATAGGGTTTCTTCCCACTCCACATCTGATATGATGTGGTAGGCACAGTTTTGGTTGGAACCTTGTTCAAAAGATATGCAGCTGATTCTAGTGCATAACCCCAGAAAGATCACGGTAACTCAGCCTTACTCATCATGGAACGAACCATATCCAATAGGGTTCGATTCCTCCTTTCCGATACACCGTTGTGTTGTGGTGTGTATGGAGGAGTAAGCTGAGAGAGAATTCCATTCTCTTTTAAGTAACCCAGGAACTCGGCACTTAAGTATTCACCACCTCGATCAGATCTCAGTGTCTTGATACTTTTGCCTGTTTGGTTTTCCACTTCATTCTTGTATTCCTGGAATTTCTCAAAGGCCTCGGATTTATGCTTCATCAAGAAGATATGTCCATACCTAGAGAAATCATCCGTAAAAGTAATGAAGTAGGAATAACCAGCTCGCGCTTGTGTAGACATTGGACTGCACACGTCACTGTGTACGAGTCCCAAGAGCTCGCTCGCTCTTACTCCGTGTCCAGTAAACGGAGTCTTTGTCATCTTTCCCATGAGACAAGATTCACAAGTAGCATAAGATTGATATTCGAACGGATTCAAATATCCTTCTCTATGTAACTTAGTTAATCGTGTTTCATTGATGTGACCTAGTTTACAATGCCATAAGAAAGCCTGATTTATTTCAAGAGACTTTCTTTTAAGTGTGTTCTGGATATTGAAAACCTGAGCTTGACTCAATACGTATATACCGTCATCTAATGTACCGGACCTAATCAGAACTTGATTTAGGTGGATGTGAACTACATCGCTTACGAATATAAAATCATATCCCTCTTTCGAAAGTAAGGACACTGATATGATATTACAAGTCAAACTAGGTACATACAAACAGTTACGTAGAATCAATATCTGCCCACTTGTCAAACCTAGGTGATATTCTCCCACGGATTCAGCGTCCATGCTCATTCCGTTTGCAACTCTGAGAGACAAATCACCTACCCTTATAACTCTACGGTTTCTCAAAGCATGTAATGAATTACAGATATGAGATCCTGCTCCGGTATCTAGTACCCAGGAAGTAGAATTAATTGACAAACAGTTCTCAATTACAAACACACTTGAGGCCGAAGCCACAACATGCTTCGTATCTTGGCTACTGGCTTCCAAAGCCCTGCAATCCTTCTGCCAATGCCCGTTCCCATAACAATAGGAACATCCCTCCTTAACTATACCAAGTCCCGAAACTTTTGCTCTTCCCTTTCCTCCTACTTTACTGACACCGTATATCGGCTTTGTAGTGGTCTTCTTCTTTTCACCCTTTGCTTTCGCCCTGGATGTAGAAGAAGAAGATCCCCCATTAAGCAGAGCTTGTGTCTCCCTGGTTTCTTTCAGGGTGTAAGTAGAGGGTAGGGACTAAGGAAATAAGTCAGCGTATGACCTGTTTCCCAACGTGGTCTCCAGGTTCTTGAGCTCATCAATATAGGTAGTCATTGTAAGGACGTCGTCCCCTACAGATGACCCGACAGCTAACCTCGCTTGAATTAATTCGTTCGAGGTCTCATATCTTGCGATATGAGATTGCTCTCCATATAAATCTTTGTTATGGAGAAAGATGGAAACTGAGTCCATCTTCTCATGCTGCTTCTGGTATACAGCATCAACTGAAGCCAACACGAGACACTTGGCTTTCGCTTTATCCTTTTCCCTTGTCTGACGGATATCCATATCCGCGACGGTGGAAACTGGACCTGGGATGGCGGGATTTGGAGTAGTAATAGGGTGTTCCAGTTTGTCATAGGCAATGGACATCTGGACAGATCTTTGCCAGTCATATAAGTCAGATTCAGTCAAATTATTATCTAGATGTAACCTAGTCATGGTCACAAGGTCGCTGCAATGAGAGAAAGAGAAGAAAACATTTTAGCATGATGCACTTGCAAGTTTAGATTGGTTTTTAATTTATCTAAACTGGATGGCTCCTACTATTTCTCGAATCCTTCCTCAAACCATAAAAGAAGAATTAGCCATGACTATTCTTACTGTACAATACTTGCTTAACCGTTCAGCCAGGCCAGTGTCGGTACTTCGAGGGAGGTTTTCCAACGCTTTCGCGAAGTTCCTTAATTAAATAACCTCTTTTCTCTGGGGGCGTAGCCCCGCTGACACCTTTCTCGACACCTACTTGGTTTATAGCATTGATCGTTAAGTGACGAATCTCCTGATAAGTAGCATATACTCACAGTAGGATCGGGATCCAAATATCATTGTATGATAATGTTGAAGGAATCCTACCAACATTCATCAAACTCCAAATGGTATGCAACACTAGCAGGTTTCAATTTCTTTAGAAACTCCCGTTGTGGATTTTTGCCCCATGTTCTTATGACCTTGATGAAAGCCAACAAATCTTAAGTCACATGTCAAGTTCTGTCCATCATTATCTTGTTAATTTGAACCCACCCGTACATACCCTTGACGAAAGCCAACAAGGTAATACGACTGTCCCAAACCAACTCATCTATCTATGCAACAAATGAATACCCCAGCAGCTACCAAACACTATGCCTTGACGAAAGCCAACAAACATAGCTTGAATACTACTGACCATCTATAAGAAATGACGGAGGGCTATGACTGGTTTTGGCGAAACCGTGAACGTAGTGAACTTGATATAATCGAAGGAACCTGATAGCTTTTTTTAAAAGGAGTGGTTAAAGCTCCGCAATTAAAAAATTCTGCCCTTTTAAAATAACCGAGTGGTTTCTTTTAAATTTGTTCCAACGATTCAACTTTGGTTTATTTTCTTTGCATTAAAATAATGCGTCCCATCATTTAACCTATCATTACAGAAAACAACGAAAATACAACGTCCTCTTATGCCATCCGCATTTGCCACTGGGTCCCGTCATCACCCGTTAGGTTACTTAACTAACGACAGAGCGAGGGCTGGGCTAGCGCGAGTGTAAAACATAAGTGACGTCTAAATAGCTATCATATATAGATATTGTACATTCGTCAGACGCAATAATAGGCATTCCAGATCACTGATGAACATTATTGGATATACAAGCAATCCGCGTTTGCTTTGAGCCTGCAACAAAAGACGGATTACACAGTTGTGATGAATAGCTATTACCCCACCCTAGACCCCTACGGGTACGGCAAACTACCCGCCAAGTACCCGAAGTGAAGTGGTCTCCCTCAACAACGTGAGTAGGCCACTAAACACTTCAACGTACCCGGTAGTTTGTGTACCCCACCTTGGGTCTATCCTAGGAGCAAATAAATGAAATAATACAACGGTGGCTATAACCGCAACTTGGATGTGCCCCGCAAAAGAATATTACATTATATTACAATTTACATCGAATGAATGAATATAAAACACATCTCAAACCTCGGCTAATCATCACAACGATCCAATCAAGTTCATATACACAAACAGTAAACATTACAGAAATGTGCAACCCCCTGCCAACCGACATACTAGCAGTTAGGGGAGGTTTACGAACACATTAAACATTACAGATAAAAACCCGATTAGCAATTAACTTAGAATATCGATCGACAACCTTTTCCGTGTCTACCCCAAATGCAAGCCAGCACTGAAGTAACCTGGGCAGAAACAGAATATACAGGAAAACAAAACACCAAAATATATGAATTACTGCGCAAATCCGAGTCAACTCGGAGTTGACTCGGCGGCGGATCCGCGGCCAAAAGCACTATTGTGCCGCGGATCCGCGGCCATCTATCAGAGTTGAGAGCTCGTATTTTCCCAGTTTCCTTATATTTCCCTGCTGTGAATTTTAAGGTATATCAAATGTTTTCTTCGACAAGTTTAAAATTAACAGAAACTGTTAGGGTGTTCGGGATGTTGTTTTCGTGTTTTCCGACGATCGAAGTTCTAATTAGTTGCTAACAAGCTAGTAATGGTTTAGTTGGCTCTGATACCACTGTAAGTCCTTGTCACGCACCCCACGAACTTGCGGGGAGGCGGAATATATGAAAAACGATTATCAAAGCTTCGTAACACGGACTTGAGCGCATGAATCGTTTCTAAACCGTTACTAGCATACCACGAGAGGTTTAACTACTCATATTCGAAGTTATACCTCACGTTACATGTCCTTCGGGTCTTCATCACGGTCCTCCACTCCTCGTAGGCTCCTTGGAACATCGGCACCTCAACGGCCTCCTCGAGTCAAAGACGATCCACCCGAGAGTTCCTACTACAAGCTTGATCTCTAACTTGAGATAACTAGGTTGCTCAAAGTGCTAATCTAAGCTACCTAGGGGATATAGAGTGATATTATGGATGTATTAGTCTAGCTAACCCTTGATCTCAACACATGAGAGGTTAGGGTTAGGGTTTCAAGAATGAGAGAGCTTGAGGAGAGAGAAGGTGATGATAAGAATGATATTGAAAAATGAACTCATTAGAATATAACAACCATAACAATTTATCAAATAAATAATATAAATGATTAATCATCATGGTTGATACATTCACCTTGTGTGATTCATCACATGAGTCATAAGCTCAATAAATGAAGCATTAACTCTAAGGATGAATAACACAAATGAGTCATTAAGCAATAAATGCTTATGCCACCTTAACCCCCAAGTCACCATGCTTCTAGAAGCTTCCCGGAAAATTACGAGAACGCCCCTCCAATCCGTGAAAACACTGAAAAACTTTAGACTGTATAAATCCAATAACCTGATACTAGAATCTGGCTTAAACCAAAGCCGGCTAGTAAAAACTGTCCGAACGTCGTACGTGTGTTTAAACACGTATGCGTTCGAACCCTTGTCGTAAAACCATACGACCTCTATATCGTTTCGCCTGGAGCAGGAAAACTCTCTGTGTGGGACTCTAAAGACTCGACACTACGCTGGTGATTTAGAGATTTTACGATCAAAAATAATATTACCGCAATCAAGAACGGCGTCGCTTGGTAGCTAGCCGGTGAGTACAGGTCGGTCCACAGGGATGTTGTGAATTTCCTAGTCGCTCTTACGAGTTAATTACGAATGGTGTGAATGGATTAATTAAATCTAAAAACTAAATTGATCTAGTGTAATTGAATTAAAGATCTAACTATCTAATTAGGGCAAGGAATTAAATTTATACTAGGGCAGAGAATGAAAAATTACCTAGGGTAAGAATTGAAATTAATTACTTACTTTACAGATGGCTCTCTCCAAACATCAACACAAGACTTGTCAGATCTGAATTTCTGAAATGAAAAGAGGCATCGATGCTCTCCAAAAGAAATCTAAATTTTATTGATAAAAAGAGGCACAGGGAGGCATGAAAAGAATACAATGATTTGGGCTTCTATTTATAAGACATAGAAACCCTAGGTTACAATTGATTCGCACGTCTGCATTTACCAAAATATCCTTAGGAAGACCTAGTCAAAGTAGACTCCAAGCTTTGGTAAAATTTTATGTCTGGAAATTTTGAAACTGATTCTGGGCTTCTTGGGCTTTTTATTTCTTTGGATCTTTATTCAATTTGGCTTCTCTATTTCTTCCAGATCTCCAGTGAACAATTGCAGTGGACTTTTAACCGTTCGCTTTGTAATCTTAGACCTTGCATTGGCTTGTACTTTGTGAATTTTATCTTTGATGTAGGCTTGATCAAGAGTCTTCTGTTTGTTGGTCAAAGTCCACTTTTGCATCGTCTTTTCATCGTTTTCACTGTTTTCTGTCCAAGAACCTGTAACCTGTAATATGTAGCAGACATGAGTCAAAAGCACTTGTTTATTTACAAAACGAATAAGGATGGGGAATATAATAATGCAATATTATGGTGTGAACAAATATCCCCAAACTTATCTTTTGCTCGTCCTCGAGCAAACTTATTTTTTTTTATTCTTTACAAAAAACCTAACCGCACTTTCGCAGGGAAACGCGATTGCACTGAGAACGTGCAACAAGCCGTTAAACCTCTAGGTGTCCCTAGTAGGAGGAGTGTTGTCTCCTGAGGGTTTTCAGCGGATACTACCCACAAAATCCTATCAATTCGGCCTATTGACTTTTGTTCTCCAATTAGGTTTTCTAACAAGGAATTCTATTATCGTCGACTCGTAAATTATCCACCCATATTCTTCACACTTCCTCATCATCTAACTTAAGATTATATATGTTCTGCAGACCTACTTAGCTTTCGGCATTTCTTAAGTTTTCCTTCTAGGGTTCCATCTCCACTTAGGAATTTTTATCAACTCTACTAAAGATACAAGTTCTATTCTTCATTCCTTTCACTCATCTAAACTCCAATCACATACCCCTACGTGTGTGTATAAATCTCCCCTACACTTGGAAATTCAAATCAAGCAATCGTACTCTTGTCCGTTGTCCAAAGAACTTCTTAATTGGTGAATTTTTTAAATGAATTTTGCTTACACATCCTTCATGCGACCGTTAATACTTCTTGAGGTACTAACAACCGATTACAAGATGTGTTTGCACATTAAAGCGTAATTCCTAGTCTTGCAACACCCAAGGCTTTAGCAGTGACTCCCAAACCAGTTGGTCTAAGGCACTAGGTGATGAAGCACCCTCGCTAAATATTTTTCTATTTTTGCAGCCTTAAGTAATCACAAAAACCAGTGTTCATTTTTTTTCTTTATTCACTTTTTTTTTCTTTTATTTTCATTGTGCTAAGGACTTTAGACAAGAGCATTTCAAGGTCTCTTTTACTATTCCAAATTTCAAGGTGCGTGATTGTGCAATTTGTAGGGTATACATTTTCAGAATCTAGACTTAAACTAGGAACTATTTTTCAAACTTATACTCTAATAAAATATCAATACTTTTCCTTTATTTCGACTTAGCCCAAAAAGTTAACTCAAAATTTGCCTATTTCTAAATAAACTACAAAGACATATATTCTCTACCGTTAAACTTTAAGGAAGATTATTTTTAGAGTTTTTTAATTTACTAAGTCTAAAATCTAGTTGTTCCTAGCCAGTTAACCTATTTGTCAAACTTAAATCAAATATGCCAAAATTGAATACATTAATTTTTATAATTTTTAAAAAATTTCAATTTTTATGGATTTTCAAATAAGTATGCAAATGCAAAAAATGTTCATATGAATGCGAAGGAAGAAGACTTACCGAGCATACCCCCAAACTTAAACTTGACAGTGTCCTCACTGTCATGCTACACCAAGAGGGTCAAAATGTCGGCACGTCCCTGTTTATTTATTTATAATTTTTTTTATTTTGTTATTTTTATTGTTAAAAGAAAAACAAAAATATATATACAACAAGGTTCCCCCCAAACTTAAGCTTGGCGTTACATAAGCCAAAGGTTAGCACCAACCATTCAAAAATCTTATCGGGGTAATAGTCGAGTTGGTGAAAGAATGGAGTGGAAAGAAAGGAAATGAGAAGCACACGAGACCGTGTGGGAAGAAAGGTAGAATATGATCTCGGTGGAGGAGAAGAATGGCGGAAAAGAGAAAGAAGGGTAGCACGATCTTGAGGGTGTAAATCGAGTGAATAAATTAGCGCAATTTGTGATAACCGATGTGTTAAAAGCGATTGTGCTAATCTATCAACCCGTCGAGAAATGGGGTCAAATTCCTCAAGATTCGCAAGAAAACATGGGTACATCGAACTCGGTAGTGGAGATGAAGGCGTAACAGTCTCTTGCACGGTCGGAATGATAGGACAGACGAAAGGGAGTGAATTAGGGATAGGCTCATTCTCACCGTAGTAAACTGTCTCGAATTTGAAAGATTCCATCAATGGTTCGAAACGACTGTAAGCAACCAAGTCTGATGGTTCAACTAACTCATCTGAAAATTCAAAGGACTCAAACTCGGACGGTGAGACTTCAACATCGTCCGAAAAAGTGAAACACTCGTAAGTGTCATCGGCTGTGAGAACTGTGTCAGATTCAAAGGAAAAGTTTTCAAGCTCACAGTCGTTAAGCGTGATCTTGTGCGTGGTCGGAACGATGGAAAGGAGGGAAGGTGATATAACAGTTAAAGGTTCAGGAGGCTGAATTGGAAAATCCGACACATCAAACAAAAATGGTACTATCCTCAAGACTCTCCTCAATACTATCCTCATAAGTCTCCTCAATAGTTAACTCATCCATGCCATTATCATCAAAATCAAGACGCATATGAAGTTCGGGAGAAACATTTAATGACTCGGGATGATGAATTGGACATAAAATTTCAATCAAATCTACTGGTTCATCATCCAAAATATTCCCGGCGTCTATCTCCTCAATCAAGTGAAAATCAATTTTTTATGACACCTCCTCAAAAGCATGGATATTGATAAATTTAGGTTCAAGATTGGAGGTGTAAAGATCGAAAGGATTAGGTGTGGTTTCACTCTAAAGGGGTTCTTCACAATCTGGCAAATCAAGAACTACAAAGTCACACAACTCGTTTTTATTTGTTCTATTTTCAACTTATGAATCTTTTGGGACAATCGATGGAAAACAGGAGTTGTGGGTTTCAATTGGATAAGGGTAGGTTTGATTTGGAAATGTGTAGAACTCACTTGCTCCTCTCAAATTCTCACTCTGTCCAACCGCCTCCTTATATATTGAAAAATTTGGAGCTAGTTGGAAACTAGCTACCGGTTCACTAGGTTGTATAAGGGCGGCTACGGACGCATCCACGGTCCTAATCATTTTGTTTGTTGCTAAGATATAAGCCTCCAACGACTGTTCCAAACTAGACATGGGTGGTGAGGGGGTTTCGGTAAAAGATTCGAAATTGTTTGGATATGTGAAACTCCCAAAAGGCTGTGTAGAAACAGTGTCTAGTGACGGTGGGAAAGTCGGGTAGGACTGGTTGGAAGTGGATGGTTGGGCAGGAGTAGGGTCAACGTGTCGATAAAAAGGTGAATGAACTTGTTGATCCCTATAACTAGATGAGTGGAGAGGGGTGAAAGATCTGCTACAAGATTGAGCAATATGCTCAGCAATGGACATCGGTTTAGGAGTTACAGCAGGACTTGGAAAAGTGGTATCAACGTACGAAGGTGGTGAAGGTCGACAAGGTTGACACAAAGTGGGTTGTAAAGTCGAACTATTTCTCTTAGACGCTTCTATTTGATCTTTCAAAGAAATTTTAGGCACGGAAGGATCTTCCTTAAAGCGACCGAAACAATTAACGTACGAGGCAAAGTTAGGTTCGGGATACCAAAGTTCGGCAAGAGATTTATGATGTGGGGTACCTATGATAGAAGAAAGAGAAGAGAAAGAAGGTAGGTGGTGCAAGGATTTCTTAGCGGAAAAAATTTGCAAGTTGTTAAAAAAAAAAATTCCTTTTTCCTTTTTTCTCTTTATTTAGAACTGTTTGCAAAAAGATTTTCGAGAAAAGAGTTAAGACACACTTTCGATCAACCAAAAATGCACAATCAGGCCTAGATCTAGGGTCACCTAGGTCAGCTAGACAGCTCCTAACTGTTCCAAAGGGCTAGAAATAGGACCTCAAACCGCCTCTTCACCGCCAATTGCGGCCAGGTAAGTGCCAGGTAAGTGGGAGGCTCCCCGCTACAAGTAGCGGTCCTAATTAAGTAACCACTTACCTTAGACACACTTGCCTAGATACCGCAAAGTCAGGTTAGGATTAACGGCCGATGCCTATAACTAGTCCTCTGTCCTATTGAGCTCGAAGTCCTTAGGGCAGAGTCTAGTATTTTTTTAATTAAAGATTGGTTAATGCAAATGCTTTATGTGATTTCTGGGGTCCTGGGAAGGGTGATTAAATCCCCACCCAATCTGAATTGGTCTCAAGCCCCTTAAAGTCAGTTTTAAAGATATGCAAAACAGAAAAATCACTTGCAATCAAATCTTTTTATTTTATGCGCAGCGCAAAGAATCCTGCACAAGATTGTTATTTGGAAGGGGAAAGATTTTTTTAAGCGCAAAGAATCCTGCAGGAGATTTTTCAGAGGAGATATCAGAGATTTGCAGAGGAGGAGATCAGAAGACTTACAGTTTTTTTTTTGAGACCAGATCACCGCGATTCTTCTTGTTGACTCGGTCCTCCAAATTTCTTCTGTTGTTTATTGTGATATTCCTCTGTTTGTTCGGATTTGATATTTGCTGTTTTGATCTCTGTAGATTTCCAGATCCGAATTTGTTCGTAGATCCTGCAAAATTCACACAAAAATACCCTTCCCAAAAATAACAGATGATATATTTTTATATTTTTTTTTGATTTTTCAGATTTTTCAGATTTTTTTAATTTTGATTAACCCGAAATTGCAAAAAGGAAATAACACGCCATCCCCGGCAACGGCGCCATTTGATTTAGAGATTTTACGATCAAAAATAATTTACCGCAATCAAGAACGGCGTCGCTTTGCAGCTAGCCGGTGAGTACGGGTCGGTCCACAAGGATGTTGTGAATTTCCTAATCGCTCAAACGAGTTAATTCCGATGGGTGTTCGGATTAATTTATTAAATCTAAAATCTAAATCTATCTATACTAAAATTATCTAGATCTAAATCTTGCTAGGGTTAGGTTTAGGAATGGTTTGGAAATGTAAATAAATCTCAACGCTTTCTATACCCAAATTAGGATCTGAGAGGAGTTATGGTAATATTAATAAAAGGGATTAGAATCATCGGGAAGATGTTTTCTTCCTCTAGTTTCTTGTCCTTCTTTTATCAATCCTTACCCTAACCTCCATGGAAAACACGCGCAACCGGGTCTTTATACTACGGTATCACCGCTACCTCGAGGGATAGGGTACCGTAGGGCGCGGTGTGTGCGTGTATGCATGGAGTCCTATTGATTATATGTGATGGGTGAGAAAGGGATGGGAGATCTCATCTCTCAAAAGCCTTCCCTAAAGCTAACCCTAAACAATTATCTAGGGCAAAGAATTAAATCTACCTATCTAACTAGGGCAAGGAATTAAATTTATACTAGGGCAGAGAATGAAAAATTACCTAGGACAAGAATTGAAATTAATTACTTACTTTACAGATGGCTCTCTCCAAACATCAACACAAGACTTGTCAGATCTGAATTTCTGAAATGAAAAGAGGCATCGATGCTCTCCAAAAGAAATCTAAATTTTATTGATAAAAAGAGGCACAGGGAGGCATGAAAAGAATATAATGATTTGGGCTTCTATTTATAAGACATAGAAACCCTAGGTTACAATTGATTCGCACGTCTGCATTTACCAAAATATCCTTAGGAAGATCTAGTCAAAGTAGACTCCAAGCTTTGGTAAAATTTTATGTCTGGAAATTTTGGAACTGATTCTGGGCTTCTTGGGTTTTTTATTTCTTTGGATCTTTATTCAATTTGGCTTCTCTATTTCTTCCAGATCTCCAGTGAACAATTGCAGTGGACTTTTAACCATTCGCTTTGTAATCTTGGACCTTGCATTGCCTTGTACTTTGTGAATTTTATCTTTGATGTAGGCTTGATCAAGAGTCTTCTATTTGTTGGTCAAAGTCCATTTTTGCATCGTCTTTTCATCGTTTTCACTGTTTTCTGTCCAAGAACCTGTAACCTGTAATATGTAGCAGACACGCGTCAAAAGCACCTGTTTATTTACAAAACGAATAAGGATGGGGAATATAATAATGCAATATTATGGTGTGAACAGCTGGCAGTGGGTTTAACCACAGACCGCAAGTGGCACTAGCTGTACGTAACGGTCCCCAGGTAGATGTCGATAAGAAGGCCGATGAGGAAACCCATCCGAACTCCTACTGAGCCTGATGTGACAATCTCCGTACAGTCCGGTCTGTTCGTCTAAGACTATCGCATATCGGGCCTAGGGGGCGGCAAGCGTCAGTCCCCTAATAGCGGTATAAGTCATGTCGGAGCGTAACCCATTACACCTTGAGAAATTACTGGAACCTACCAGTAAATCTTGCTTGCCCTGGCCAGGGACTTTGCGTAATGGCTCTCTGACACAGCGCGATATCAACCCCCAATACCGGGAGAGACGAATCCTGTTTAACCGCTGTAAGTCCATGTCACGCACCCCATGAACTTGCGGGAAGGCGGAATATATGAAAAACGATTATCAAAGCTTCGTAACACGGACTTGAGCGCATGAATCGTTATCTAAACCATTGCTAACAAGCTATAAGAGGTTTAACTACTTGGATACGAAGTTATACCTCACGATACTAGTCCTTCGGGTCTTCATCGCGGTCCTCCACTCCTCATAGGCTCCTTGGAACATCGGCACCTCAACGGCCTCGAATCAAAGACGATCCACCCGAAAGCTCCTACGCCAAGCTTAATCTCAAACTTGAGATAACTAGGTTGCTTAAAGTGCTAATCTAAGCTACCTAGGGGATATAGAGTGAGGTTATGGATGTATTAGTCTAGCTAACCCTTGATCTCAACACATGAGAGGCTAGGGTTAGGGTTTGAAGAGAGAGTGAGCTTGAGGAGAGAGAAGGTGAAGATGAGAATAAAATGAGATAATGATGTTATAATAATATATATGAAGCATTATTATTTATCCAAAAATGAAATAATTGAATTAACAACCATGCTTCATAAATATCTATGAGTGATTCATCACCATGAGTCATTAAGCATTTATGATGCATTAATGACATGGATGAATCACACAAATGAGTCACTAATCTCATTTAATGCAATGCCACCTTAACCCCTTAGTCACCACTCTTCTAGAAGCTTCCCGACAAATTACGAGAATGCCCCTCCAATCCGTGAAAACACGGAAAAACTTTAGACTGTACAAATCCAATAACCCGATACTAGAATCTGGCTTAAACCAAACCCGGCTAGTAAAAACTGTTCGAAAAGTCGTACGTGCGTAAACACACGTACGCGTCCGAACCCTTGTCGTAATACCATACGACCTCTATATCGTTTCGCCTGGAGTAGGGAAACTCTCTGTGTGGGACTCTAAAGACTCGACACTACGCTGGCAGTGGGTTTAACCACAGACCGCAAGCGGCACTAGCTGTACGTAACGGTCCCCAGGTAGATGTCGATAAGAAGGACGATGAGGAAAATCATCCGAACTCCCACTGAGCCTGATGTGACAATCTCCGTACAGTCCGGTCTGTTCGTCTAAGACTATCGCATATCAAGCCTAGGGGGCGGCAAGCGTCAGTCCCCTAATAGCTGTATAAGTCGTGTCGGAGCGAAGCCCATTACACCCTGAGAAGCTACTGGAACCTACCAGTATATCTCGCTTGCCCTGGCCAGGGACTTTGCGTAATGGCTCTCTGACACAGCGCGATATCATCTCCTAATACCGGGAGAGACGAATCCTATCTAACCACTACTGCCTCCAAGTGCTCGGGACTGCACCCAACTACTATCTGTTTGCACGACTCCTTTGAGCCGTGGTAGGGTAGCAATCTAAGAACAGTGGGAAACACTCGAGGCGAAGTAGCAGTGTCAAGTCTGCGGACTATGCTATACTCATGTCATCTGGGAACTGTTAACTGACGACGGGTATAATACCAACCAATCAGTTCCCCTGCGAGTCCTGTCCGGTGTACCCGTAACCTAACGAGCACCTATATACTATCTCCAGTACGACGTACTGATGGCTATGGGATAGACCATCTCCCCAACTGGGATGAGAAGCGTACACACCAGTCTACTCTGGAATATCGATGCCCTGTCTCGATAATCCTACGACTAGGGACATGTATAGGATGTTGCTTATAGACTACCCAGCCCCCACTAGTGTGGCTGCCATCACAACGCTGGTAATCAAGCAAAGAACCTATGGGCTCTACTAATATGTATAATTGATACGTTACAAGAAACATATGCACATATTAAAGTAGACACAAACCAAGTAGCATACTACCATTTTTAGCAAGACTGTATACAACTGTGAATATCCCAAGCTTCCATTAAGTAATATACAATCTAGTATGATACAATAATGGTCCCTAGGGCATATACACTAACAACCGCCACTGCCTCCAAGTGCTCGGGACTGCACCCAACTGCTACCTATTTGCACGACTCTTTTGAGCCGTGGTAGGGTAGCAATCTAAGAACAGTGGAACACACTCGAGGCGAAGTAGCAGTGTCAAGTCTGCGGACCATGCTGTACTCATGTCACCTTGGAACTGTTAACTGACGACGGGTATAATACCAACCAACAGTTCCCCGTGAGTCCTGTCCGGTGTACCCGTAACCCAACGAGCACCTGTATACTATATCCAGTACGACGTACTGATGGCTGTGGGATAGACCATCTCCACAACTGGGATGAGAAGCGTATACACTAGTCTACTCCGGAGTATCGATGCCCTGTCTCGATAATCCTACGACTAGGGACCTGTATAGGATGTTGCTTATAAACTACCCAGCCCCCACTAGTGTGACTGCCATCACAACGCTGGTAATCAAGCAAAGATCCTAAAGGCTCTACTAATATGTATAAGCGATACGTTATAAGAAACATATGCACATACTAAACTAGACACAAACCAAGTAGCATACTACCATTTTTACCAAGACTGTCAATACAACTGTGAATATCCCAAGCTTCCATTAAGTCCGTGAACGGCGCTTCTGTCGAACGAGTGGAGCGTCCGTTGCTAATATACAAACTAGTATGATCCAATAATGGCCCCTAGGGCATATACACTAATATCATGTGCTTACTGATTAGTATTTTTCTCGTCTTGCACCACCTAAGGCTTAGCAGTGACTCCCAGACCAGTTGGTCTAAGGCACTAGGTGATGAAGCACCCTCGCTATATTTTTTTATTACTGCCTTGGTGATAACAAAACCAGTGTTCATTTTTCTCCACCATTTTATCTTTTAGTCATTTATAATTTCCTTCATACTTTGGCTTTTAGACATGTGCATTTCAAGGTATCCTCTACTATCCCGAGTTTCAAGACGTGTGTAAGTGCGTAAAGTAGGGTATCAACATTCAAATGTTTAGCTTCCAGAATAGGAACTATTTTTCAGACTTATTTTTATCCTCAGATTAGTGACTTCTTTCATCTTACTAACCCTTGGAACAACAGCTCATAACTACTTATTACTAGTTCGTTTAAGAAAACTTCTAATTTTCTTGGTTTTCTTAAACTATTCCTATCTTTCATATATAATTTTTCACTTTCTACTCTTTTATTATCAAAAAAATTTTGTGCTTATATATAGTATAATGCAAAACATCGCGTAAATAAGTACAAACCTCCCCCAAACCTGTTTACAGCAGTGTCCTCACTGATGTCATCCGTTAAGCTCAAAAACCTGTAGACTTAGGAGAAAAAAGGGGACAAGAAATAATGAAAGTGAAATCCTCCCCCAAACTTATTTTTGGCTCACAATCTTGTAAAAAATTTCTTTTAAGAGCCAAAATATCCCCTCCCCCCCAAAAAACTTGAGTTAAACAATATTAAGCTTTTAAAATTATTGGGGGGGGGGGGTTTAAAGTTATTTGTCAAAGTAAAACCTTACAAAGACCAAAAGTCAACACCAACCATACAAAAATTTTATCGATGAAGCACCAAGGTTGGTGGAAGAATAAGTCACCTATTGACGTGAAGAAGTGGGGAGGAGATAAGAGGTGGGATAGAATGTGTTTGCGTCTCGTTTTGGAGAGACGACACAGTGATAGTGATGATGGATTACTCGCATTATTATGATTGTCCAGAAGAAGGGGTGGAGGTTCAATTTCTTCGTCTTGGAGTTGATTCATCTCAACACCCGTGTCTTTTAAAAATGCAAGTTCATCAGCGAAAATTTCCTCAAAGCTTTCATCGATATCCCGAAGAATAATCTCATCAGAAAAAACGGGGTGATCGTCAGACTCTATAAAAAGTTCCTCATCAGCGTTAGATGTTGACCCGGACAAATCGGTGGAAGAGTCCGTGTATGTATAGTACATGGTTGGGTCAAACAACAACATATGAAAAGAGTCAGTATCATGAGGTTGATCCAATTCGCTGCTGTCGACATCCATTAATTCGACAGAACACACATGAGCATAGGGTTCGGAGGGTTCACTTTCCAACTTGTAAATGTTAAGCTCAATTGACTTCTTTCCAAAGGATAGGGTCATAGAGCTGTTTTTACAATTGATTACAGTGTTGGAAGTTGCTAGGAAGGGTCGACCGAGTATCACCGGGATTTGATTTCGTAGGTTCGCTACAGGTTGTGTATCTATAATGATAAAGTCTAGAGGGAATATAAATTCCCCGACTTTGATTAACACATCCTCTAGCTCACCCCTAGGTTGAGTGATAGATCGATCGGCCATCTGAAGACTGCAATGCACCGGTTTTAACTCTCCGATCGATAATTGCTCATAAACAGAATATGGAAGCAAGTTAACACTAGCACCTAAATCGAGTAAAGCATGATTGATATTTTTACCCCCAATGAAAATAGAAATTGTAGGACTTCCGGGGTCCTTTCGTTTCTTGGGTAGTTGTTGTGTAAAAGCAGTGCTCACATTACTCGCAAGGAAAACTTTTTTAGGTATTTGAACTTTTCTCTTCCTAGTGCACAAGTCTTTTAGGATTTTCGCATAAGACGGAACTTGTTGAATAGCATCTAGGAGAGGAATGTTTATGTTAACTTGCTTAAAAATTTCCACAATCTTCTCCATTTGTAGACTTGGTCTATTACCCTTTAACCTGTTTGGATAAGGTGCTTTATCAATAAGGTTTGGGTCCAAAATTGGAGAGGATTGTGGGGATGGAATGGATCCCAGAATTGGATTGGGGATCGTTTTAGATAGATTTGTGAAAGTGGGCTCAGAGTTCGAGCCTTGGGGAAAACAGAGAATAGGCTCGGAAGAAGGTGGGAGATTAGACGAATTAGGGGAAGAAGTAGAAGCTGGGGTATCATTGGTGTCACTAACATCATCAAATTGCTCACCTACTCGGTTATTCAGCACTTTTCCCGATTTCAACGTAGTAACGACACTCACATTATAACTTTGTAAGTGGCCAGGATTCGGTAAGGGTTGAGATGGGAGTTTCCCTTTCTCTCTCGCACTCATTGCGGCGTTTAACTGTGCAATTTGGTTTTCTATTGATTTAATACTCTCACCGTGGGAGGCGGAGTCTTTCTTTATGGTATCAATAGAAGACTTCATATCAGCCGACATTTGAATGGAATGTTTCATAAACAAATCCAAAGTTTGTGCGAGTGAAGAGTTATCAGTACCGGCCAATTGCGCTACAGAAGTGTTGGCTGGATTTTGAAAATTTTGTGACTGAAAGGGGTGCTCACTTTGTGATTGTGGTTGCTGTGGAGGAGGTCTTTGATAATTTCTTTGGAACTGGTTTTGATTTTGGTGTTGGTTTTGGTTCCAAGCAAAGTTTGAATGATTCCTCCATCTTTGATTGTACGTGGAAGAATAAGGATCGTTTCTAGGTCGCTGCTGAAAAGCAGCATTAGTTTGCTCGTGACCTTGAAACGATGCATTCATAGGACATTCTTCCGTCAAGTGTGAAGGATCTGAACAGCAACCACACACGGTTTTAGGAAGCGTAACCTGGTTTAGGGAGGCTAATGAAAATTTGTTCTCAATAGCGTCGAGTTTCTTCTGCATCGTTGCCATTTCGGCTTTTACTGCGATGGAAACATCGAGCTGATGAATACCTCCCCTAGATGAAGGTGGTCTTACGCTTTCCCACTGCAAAGTGTTTTCAGCAAGGTCTTCCAGATATTTCCAAGCTTCACCGTCATCTTTAGACATGAAATTGCATTGACACATTGTTTCAAGCATCTGCTTTGTTGCTGGATTAATGCCCTCATATATAATTCGGCACAAATCCCATCTTTGTATTCTATGATGAGGACATTGGACAAGCAGATCCTTGAAACGTTCAAAGCACTTCCAAAATGGTTCATTGGGAAGCTGGGTGAACTGGTTGATCTCGCTCCTAACATGGGCGGTCTTATGGTTTGGGTAAAATTTCTTAAGGAATGCTATCACAAATTCATCCCAATTGGCAATAGAGTGTGCGACAGTATTATAAAGCCATTTTTCTGCCAAGTCGCACAGAGTGAATGGGAGAAGACGCAAGCGCATAGCATCCACAGTCAATTGTGAAGTACCCATCATTGCGCATACGTTTTCGAATTTAGTGATGAAAACATACGCGTCTTCAGACTCAAGCCCATGAAATTTGGGCAACAGATTGATGTAGTAGGGTTTAATTTCAAAATTATCCCCGTTAGCTGGTGGAATAGATAGACAAGTGGGAAGTGGACTACGGATAGGATAGCATCTCTCTTGGAGGGAGATACGCGGTGGATTCTGCGCACCTACGGGAGGTGGCAGCGTGGTGTTATAATCTGATGGAGTACCGTCCATCTCGGTCGATGTGGTGTGTAGTGGGGGAAAAGAAGATGAAGAAGCACCGACTTCGGAGTCGATAGCAGGAACGCGAACAAGACGGGCACTAGAATCCCGTGTCCAGCCGAGCATGCACTAAGCGGGTTTAGCGCAAGTGGCAGCGTGTGTGTGATTTAAAATTGGTCTGTTTTGAAAAGTGTGTCGGACTTAGACAAATCACACAAAAATGCACAAACAACCCTAGAACTAAGGTCACCTAGGTCAAGTCTCTAGACTGCTCCTAGACTTCCAGGACAAGCCGCAGGATCAATCCTCTACCACCTCTTTACTACCCTTGTGGCCAGGTAAGTGGGAGGTTCTCCACTACGTAAGTAGTGGGCCTAATTAAGTAACCACTTGCCTTAGACACACTTGCCTAGACACCACAAAAGTAATGCAGATAAGCGATAGATTACCCACGACCTTCCTCTGTCCTTATTGAGTGCGACAATCCTTAGAGTCTTATTTAGATATTTTTTAAATTAATGTAGGGTTGATGTTGATGCTCGGTTTGTGATTTTTGGGGCTTAGGAAGGGTGATGAAATCCCCACCTAATCAGGATTTTGTCTTTGCCCCTTAAAGTCCGTATTAAAATATGCAAAACAAGCCAATCACAAAACTTTGCAAAAATATTTTTGAGCGGCGATATTTTGCAAAGAATCCTGCAGAAAAGAGATTTAATTGGATTTCAGAGGAGAGAGAAAGAGGTTAGAATCTTACCAGAGAAGTTTGGAACCCTAGATCCTTAATTTGGCCGCGCTTCCGCCGCCAATACGCTCCTTCTGCCGCGGATCCGCCGCAATAAGGAAGAATCAGTTGATGAAATTTGCTACGTGGCCTCTTATACTCCTCTGGATCTCGATGAATGTTTTTGTCTTCCTGTTTCCTCAAGTCTGTGACTCCAGATCACCTTGCAAAAATTCACACACTTCGTTAAATATACGATTTGCAGTTTTGTTTTAATTATGATATAGATCATAAAAGAATTCAACACAAATAGTAAGAATAAAAAATTACGCACGTATCCCCGGCAACAGCGCCATTTGATTGGTCTGTATTTTATGTGTAGTAGTTAACCGCAATCAATAACGGTGTTGCGTGTAGCTAGACCGAGATGAGTACGGGTCGTCCTCTGGGAAACGTTGAATATTTTATTCTTACTTTAGGCGTGTTGAGAAAGAAAGGAGGAAGAATAAAGAATGTTGAAGAATGGTTGTAGGATCTAGATCTACGTTAAACACTGATGCAAAATATAGATCTAGATTAACTACGGAGATAAGTTTATATGAGAAGGGGGCTTGTAGGGTTTATTAGGATTTAGTAGTTATGGATGATTAATTAAAGATTACCCTTTTTATCCTTTAATAGATTTAAAACTAGAACGATAGTGATGCATGTAGATTAGGGTTTCTGGAGAGAAAAGGGTTCCCACTCTTAACCCCTATCTCGACATGGAACTCCGTTCATATCTAGCCTTTACCAAAACAATCATTAATCTAATCTCTAACCGCGGTCGAGACTAACAATAAATTGGTAGTGCGCCCGATTAAGATGTTAATGATTCTTTTGATAAAGTTTATAAACTTTATAAGACGTAAAAAGAGTTTAAAGATCTTTATCATCCATTAACCTACCCTAATCCTACGAACCCTAACAAGCGGAGAATTACTCGCGCATGTTGGGAGAATATGAGATGGAGAGAGAATTCATAATGAAACTATAAAGAAATAGAATAAGAAAAAGAACTATCTTTATTAATCAACAAAACTCATTTACACTTTGTTCCCTTAGAAAATGATTACAAATACTAGTTTGCTTCTCGATCTCTTCTAAGCAGGTAGATGAACCGTTGATGATCAGCCTGGATGCGTGAGCCGTCGTGGACATCATGATCGCGTCGACTTGATGATTTTTCCAAGAGGCTCTTGGTCCTTATTTATAGTCCCAAAGCCAGAATCCTAGATGCCTAAATTAGAAACTAGTAGTTAAGATCCAAGATGAAAAATCCCAACTCCTAACTCGTCAAAACCGCGGCGGATCCGCGGCCAAAAGGTGGGTTTGGCCGTGGATCCGCGGCCAAAAAGTGACATCTTGGGCTCAATCTTCTTGTGGGCTCTTCTGGTGGTATATGGTGATCTTTTGAATATCAGAAAACTGAAAATCTTTTTTTAGTTACTGCCAGACTTGATTTCTTAGTTTGCTTTCTTAATTAGGCAGGTTTGCACTAACAACTTTGATTCTCTTGATTTTAGCCCTGAAAATTCTACACAACAACTCAACAATTAATATTAGTAGAGTTTGTTTTATTAATTAAGATTTGGTCAATGGTATTTATGCTTATTTTCCTACCAAATGTTAATTATAATATATAAATACATGAAAATAGTATTTTTACAAATAAACCCTCATATGTATTATATATTATAATAAACACCTTTTCTAATATAGAAATAGTAGGAAAAATGTCATATTAAATGTGCAGTTTTATCAACTGAACAGTTTCCCAAAATTATAATTACTCTAAAATATCATGATTTTCTTATAAACAATAAATACCATTAACTGCCATTATCTTTATTAACTAAGGGTTCTATAAAATATTATGATAGACCTTATGAACTTTAAAAGGTAACAAGATAAAATGAGTGGTTGTGGAAGACCATATTAAATGAGATCAATTATCCGAATACGAACTTACGACATAACTGACACATGATACGGTTAGGGTTAGAATACGCGAACCTAGGTATGGAATACTTTATAAATGAAGATCCCTGCAGACAAGGTGAACAGTCTAATATATGGACGACTACTAACCCGATATTCGGGCGAATACTAACCCGGTCTTCGGACGAATACTAACCCTACTTTGAGGGCGAATAATCCAATATGAGGACGACTACTAACCTGATATTCGGGTGAATACTAACCCGGTCTTCGGATGAATACTAACCCGGTCTTCGGGCGAATACCAACCCTACTTTGAGGGCAAATAATCCAATCTGTGAATGACATACAATGTGGAAATTCAATGCTTAGATGATATACGCACTAACGCTAATTCGTGAAATCTTTTATACTGAACAACAGGGATGGGTAGTTTGATTAGGCAAGGAGATACGGAACTCGGATTCTCCTATTACTCGATCATGATCCCGGGAAGTGAAACGGTACATTTCACTTCCCTGATTGTTGTTCTGTGGCCACAACGGAATAATCGCGAGTATCCGGACCCTTATTTAACAAACTAATGCGAACTTTTGCCTAACAGATACCTCATACAACATACTTTTATTCACATATACCTCATACAAAATACTCTTATTCACATATACTTCATTCAACATGCTTTTATTTCCATATACCTTATATCCTCATACTTATATACATCATATCTGTACACACACATAATACCTATATACATTTGCTCGTTTTTGTACCTTTACTTTCTTATGAGGCAATCCTACTTTAGTGCAACTCACTGACGGACTTTCCTTTTCTCTTTTCTCTATCTCTGGAATGTCCGTTAGATGAGGATGAGTATTATGATGAGGATCAAGGTGTGGAGCCTACTAATGAAAATTATATGGACTTGACGACAGAAGATTAGCTAGTTATATTTTTGTTTGTTGCCCACATGTTTAGGGTTTTTGCTTTTTTCTTCGATGTAATTAAACTATTTAGTTTATTTTACTCATTTTTTTGAGATGTAATAAAGTTTGGTTAATGGAAATAAATACCTTCCGCTTTTATTATTTTGTTTTGGTATATATCCTGCATGTTATAGATATTCATATGCTTTTAACTGTATTGAATAGAACACCTTCAATACAGTTAGGTTGCGGACCATGTCACGTTGCCCCTTCACCTTTTTTTGGGAAGCGGGGCGTGATAGCTTTTAGTGGTGGCCCATGTAGGTTCTCAATGTACTAAAATGAAACCGTTAATTGACTTATTATATTTGTGAATCTCATCCACTTATATCGATTTCATAATTTCCTCATGTTCCTTGTCCTTTCCTTGGCATTCTGCATCCTGACCACGACCTTCCTTTTAGATCATTGCCAATCTTTCGGACGGGGGCATGTCATCACTTTTGAGTCTACACTTAGATATTCGGATGACGAACTATTAGACCCCCAGACAGTTATTTCTCACAACGACTCGGAGGATGAGGAAGTCAATGTTGCAGCACCGGAGTCTATGATGGCTAATAACTCCGAAGACGAAGAAGAAGAACTTATAGAAGATAAACCTGTGGAAGGTGATCCTGAAGAGGTGGCTTCCGCGGAAGAAGAATACCCTATAGAGGTGAAGTTCGAGAATGAGCCTCAAGCCGAGAATGGGTCAAAAGATGAAACTTCGAGTGAGGAGGAACTCAAGGCCGAAAAATCTCAGGCAGTTGTCCCTGCAAGACACTGTGGGAATAACCGTCTCTCTCTCTTAGTGCGAGAGCCTGTCACAACTTGTTGAGCTCCCATAATCGAGATTAATAAGACTTGTTTTCCTTTTGGCCGAATAGAACGATGTTTAGCAGTAGGGACATGCCCTTTCTTTTCAGTTGTACTCACTTTATTGAAGTTGAATTATAAAATCTTAGTTTCAAGCAAAATCTTTCTTGTGTTTCTTACTCTTCTTTTTATTAGTTTTTTCTCTTGTATTAATTGTTGTTCTTTCATGCAAGTTACTATCTTGTCTCATCCCTCAGTCTATTTGTAACCTAACCCCCTTATAATTTAGATCACAATAGCCAGACGACACCCTAACCGCAACAAAAGAGGAAATAGGATCAATGAAGTCGCTGCTCAACAAGCAGCTATGTTACAAATGATGCAATGACTACTAGAACAACAGCAGTAGACGGTTGCCCTTCATTAGAAGCTGCGAGAAAGTAGACAGTAACAAGCGGAGGTTTTAAGGAAGGCACTAGCCCTAATTCCTCAAGGTTCGGTGGGAGTGAAGCAATTCAGATCAATTCACCCTAAGATCTTTTCAGGAAAAGAAACTCCCTTAGAAGCTGAAGAACCGTCAATGATCTCCGTGCCGCTCAAATTCCTAAGGATGCATGGGTAAACATTGCTAAACTGCAAATTACGGATAATGCCAGAATATGGTGGGAGGCGGAGGAAAGAAGACTAAAGGAGCCCATCGACTGGGAAACGTTCAAACAACATTTTGATACCCAGTACTTTCCAGCCATGGCACACCTAGAGATGGAAAGGGAATTTATACAACTCCAACAAAGGAGCTTGTGGGATAAGTCTGTAGACGAGTACGCTTCAGAGTTTACAAGGTTAAGTCAGTTCGCACATCATCTGGTGGCAACCCCAGAACTATATGCTAAGAGGTTCCGACAAGGGTTGGACCTGATGACACAGTCCTCCATGTCTTCTGCTACCCTTTCGACTTATGACGCAATCTTAGATGCAACGCGAAACTTTGAAGATCTACAGAAACGCATAAGGACGAATGACCATTCGTCAGGTGTTAAGCGACCGGCAAGCCAATTTTTTGGAGAACCGTCTTTCAAATTCAACGGAGAGCTGCAATTCAAAAGGCCGGTAGGGCCAATTGTCTCAAGAAAACTAGCCGTTATATGCAACCATTGTGGTAGAACCAGACACTACATGAGAGACTGTCGCGTTTTGAACAAACTCTGCATAGTCCGTGGGTCTCCAGATCATGCTATTGGGGACTGTGCTCAGAGAAGGAGAAAATTAGGTCCCGTTAATAAGCCGGCTAACTATGGGGCACAACAACAGGGAAACCGGCCACTTTCAGCCACTAAACCAATCAGTCAAGGGGCGTCACCAAAGGGACCACCATTGCCATCACAGGAGCATGTTTTTCAGCATGCGCAGCAGAATGGACCCAAATTCCAGACCTTCACCATGACATCCGAGAAGGCTGATGTCACAGGGCAAGATAGCATAGGTACTCTTTTCTTTTTCGATACCATACTTATTTATCCTTCGATGCAAATCTTAGTTAGACTTACCATAATTCTTCTATTTTCCGTAGTTTTGACTAGTTGTCTTTATATTTATATCTCTCAAGTTTTCCATCAATTCACTTATACCTTTCTTATTAGTTTAAAAATACCTATAACCCTCCTTCAACTTCAAACTTTTCTATCCGGGAGCAACTACTGATTTTATACTTTCTGATTCTTTATATCTAAACCATTCATAGACTTTCCATGCATCAAGCGATACACCAACTCCCGGGAGCGACACAGGTAGTAAAAGAGGGTTCCTGACAGCATTACTGATTTCTGTGCCTAGTAGTGGCTTCTCCTTTGAAAATTTCAAATATAAAATTATTCTAAGGAGGGTAGATCATAACTATCGCACCCATTCTTTCCATTCCTAGCAGCCCCGGAAGTTTTAACATCCACTACGATATTTCGGGGAGGGGACTTGGTGGTGCGATATATCAGCACGGTGATATAGTTGCATATGTGTCAAGACAACTAAAGACTTGTGAACGCATCTATTCTATCCAGATCTAGAACTGGCAATTGTGATGTTCATCTTGAAGATATAAAGATACTACTATAAGGAGAACGTGTGGACACGGATGGTTGAAACACATGAAGCAGGTGGGAGGGGTCAAGTTTTATATGGAAGAAGTGGCGATCTATTAGGACGATCTTGAAGATTGAGAAATTATAAGATTGAGATGATTATAGAAATAATGGAGATGGTGATACGATGTGAAAAGCGCGGAAAGCTCAGCCCACGACTCATCGGCCGTTTAACATCCTGAAAAGAGACGGTGGGATTACGTATAGCCTAGATTTGCTACCTTCTTTGGAGGGCATGCATAATGCTTTTATATCTCGCAGTTAAGAGGGTATGTCGGTGATCCTCGTCACATTTCTTATCATTCTGAAATCAAAGTAAGGGCTGGCGTAACCTATGAGCAGCAACCGGTCGGGATACTAGAAGGATGAAACCTTAAGGGACAAGACGATCCAGCAGGTTAGAGTTATCTGGAGGAAGAACTCCCAGGCGAACCTACGCAGAAATGAGGAAACGGGACGAGAGAGCGAGACCCAAATTTTTAACCACAATAATCCCTTTTTGATAACTTTTCCTTAGCCACTACCATATGAAATTTCGAAAACGAAATTATTTTAAGGAAAGTAGATTGTAACGATCGTGTTTTCTAATACCCAATAAAAAGTCTTTTATTTAGTACCAAGTATTTATTTTCGTATTTAGTTGATGGAGAAATATTTTATTTTAATGATTTTATTTTTAAAAGTAATGTTAGTAATTTTTAAAGCAGTGAAATATAATTAAAGGAATTATCTAAAATCTATTTATATTTTTCCGGGCTTAAAATATTTTAATGAAATTTTATAATGCCTTGAAATAATTTACATATTTTTATTATCAATTAAAATAATTATTTCGTAATTAAAATGATTTTCAAGGATAAACTAGATTTTAAATAATTATAATAACTAACAAATATCATAGATATGGGAATATTATTTATTTTTAGTCGAAAATCATTTTTAAACTGAAGATAACAATAAAATATATTTTTCTGATTTTTCTCATATTTTTCCGTATTTTAAAAAATATTTTAATAATTTTTTCAAAACAAATTCGATTTAATAAAACAATTTTAGATTTTAAAATAAAAAGAAAAATAAAATCAAATATATATAAGTGGGGAAACCTGGACCGTTGGATTCAAAATCCAACGGCCCAGAATCGTGGCGGCGGCGACCCAATCATCAGGCGATGATTGTAATCATTGTAAGCACGGATTCTGGGATTTTTTTATAAGATTTGAACCGGATTTTGGGATTTTATTGTTGGGAGAAAAACCTATAAATAGAAACCTTCAAACTCTATTTTCTCACAGCACAGAACTCCAAAATTTCTGGAAAAAAAATACCCAGACCTTTGTATCGATGACGCCGACACTGTGGTTCCACCCGATCGTCGAGGAAAAATCAGAACGCAGAGATATTTATGTTTTAGTGCAACGAGACGTTTTCGGCTTTTTCATCTCAAAACAAAGGTAGGATCCGTCTCTCACCATCTTGTATCTTTCACATTCTTTCTTAACTCCTAAATCTAAATTTTTAATCTCTCCACACTCCATAAAATGATATTAAAAATAAATATTGCTTGTTTAGATTACAGTACCATCATATTTAAATGAAAACCATAACTTTGATATTGATATCATGGGATAATGACCTATCCCTCATGTACATACATATCCATGATCATAAAAACTACACTTGTTTATTGGATGATAAGTTGACACGACAATTTTACCTTATGATACCAATTAGGTATCGAAATAGGTTACTTCCAAAAAATACACTCATTTTATTAATATGTTGTATCTAATTAAAATACCCATATGATATAAGACGATTTGAATAAAATACTTTAGTCAACCTAAAACGATATTTTTTACTTGCACTCTTATCCACTAATTACTTTAGTTTTATTAAAATTCTTTTACCTTTTGAAAAGAGGTAATACTAATCTAAATATTTATATTTCTAAATTAACCCTCTTTCACTTAGAGAGAATATTTTTATATTAATATTTTTTCAACCTATTAACTAAGCTTTAATAAAATACTCTAATAAGGTAATATTTTACATGAAACACCCCGTAGTTACCAGACAATCGTCCCTAAAAAGGACACAAATCCTGCCATCCATGTGCAGCGGTTATCAACGCGGAGTTGTTTTTGTAGAATATCACCTTTAATTAAATACCCTAATTTTATAGGATAATATTTTACGTAAATATCTCGTGGTTGATAGACAATCGTCTCTAAAAAGAACACAAATCCTGCCGCCCATATGCAGCGGTTGCCAATACGGACGTATTTCTAAAATGTTACCTCCAAATAAACACCATAATTTTATAAAATTATTATTTACAATAAAATACCTTAATCCATCCTAAAAGGATATAATTTCATTTAAATACCTTGATCTTTACTGAAAGGCTATTTTCAGTAAAAACCATAACCTTTATAAATGATATTTTCCAAAAAGAATACCTAAAATTTTATTAAAAGATAATTTCAAATAAATACCATAATCTTTCATTAAAAATATATTTTCATTAAAATACCATGGGTTTCCCAAAATTATAATTACTCTAAAATATCATAATTTTCTTATAAACAATAACTACCATTAAATACCATGATCTTTATTAACTAAGGGTTCTATAAAATATTATGATACACCATACCGACTTTAAAAGGTAATAAGATAAAATGAGTGGCTGTGAAAAACCATATTAAATGTGTAACACCTTAGAATGTGTTTGTAGCTAATTATATTTTTATATATAGTTTTTAACAAAAAAGTTTACCAAATTAAGTTTTAAATATTTTATCCTATTTATTGTGTATTTTATTAGAATTTTGTTAGGGTTGTACACACTTGTGCATGATAACTAGGGTTGTTTTGGGGGTTAATCATGATTAGCAATCATGGTTAACTAACCAATTTCCCTAATCTAGTTTTAATATTTGTTTAAGTGTCATGGTTGTAATTAGTCATGGTTGTTTTAAAAATGAAAATGAATTTTAAAAAAGGGTTTTATTTTGAATCTTTTGTTTTGGTTCATGGTTGACCTTTGGGGGAGAGAGAGAGAGCATGGGGCATCATGGCCTTTGCCATGCCTCATTTAATGAGAAGAGAGAGAGTGAGAAGGGGTCTTGTGTTGTCCCCATTTCTCCATCTCATTTCCCTTACTCTCATTCTCTCACACTCACACACACACACACTCACCTGGACACAGAAGCAGCAGCCACAGCATCATCATCTTCAGCAGCAGCAGCAGCTTCATCACCATCAGCAGCAGCAGGGGCTCTGGCAACTTGCAGCAGCTCACCTCTTCCCCCATACACTTCTTCACCTGCTCTCTAGGGATCTATAAGGTATAATTTCTGAACACCAATTCCTAGTTTGCTTAGTTGTGTGATAGTTGGTGTCGGTTTGTGTTAATTATGAGTTTAGTTTTAGATTATGGTGATTTGTGTGGAATATTGATTAAGTGATGATTGTGTTAGTTAACCTAGCTTATTTTAGTTTAGTTAAGGTCACCTTAACTGAGAATTGACCCAGACTTCACTAAAATACCATAGGGTTTGCTTTTGTGCAAAATTGTCGTTTTTAAGCGATGTATTGGGTTTCTGAGATCTGCTTTTGGCCCGGACCTTACAGAACAAAATTAGGGAAACTGGAACATGCTTGTTAGGTCTAGACACCACCACCAAAACACGAGCCACCCTCCCCCAACCCAGGCCGCAAATTAATTTGATCTGGCCGCAATTTGCGGCCAGGAAGGGGTGTTGGGACTTGGTATTTTGGGTAGTGTTGTCTGCTGTGTATTGTAGTGTTTTGGCATGTCTAGTTTTGTAAGATTTGGCCTGTAGGAAAATCTGGGACTATATATCGTTTTTGGTGTCCGTTGTGTTTGCGCGATATGCGCGATACGTGAGTGGGTTCTGTGATCCAGCGTATCGCGGCGTGTCGCGATGGTTTTTAGACGCGTACACACACGATTCAGCGTATCGTGCACACGCGCGTTTAGTTCGCGACGTGAGTTTCTCGTTTTGGTTTGATATCGCGTTTCGCGGGATATTTGGCTTATATGTGATTTCCATGTCTTATTTGCAGGTTTGCAGACAGGGACTACGGACACGGCTACAGGGGGAGCAGATGGTAGGATTCACCTAGCGTGGAGCGTAGGTGAGTAGATTTAACATCTACAGGAGAATCGCCCGCATGGCGTTATGCGTCTGGGCTAGGATTCAAATACCTGCCGCACATTCTACGTCATTGTAGAATTGCGCCTTTATGTTATTTCCTTAGATATAGTTGTACTGTGACTAGCGGCCATAGGACACTGCACATATTATTGACGGTTCATGTTGCACGAGCACGGATTGTATGCTACACACACACCGTCAATAATTGCCATGTCACACACAACCATTTTAGAAATTATATTGCGTATCACATATGACATCTATCTTATCGTATACCTGTAGTGTATCTTACCATTAGTGATAGGTACATATACACTTTGCGATACAGCTACAGGTATACCATGGACATATTTTAGTTATACCGGGGGGGTTTCCTACATATGTTATTTATACCCAGGGGGGTATACGGCATCTTTTACTTATAGGTAGATACCTATACTTGGCTGTACCTTATTGATTTTGCATACATCTGGTTCAGCTATATTATTTTGTTTACCTGCTCGCATTCAGATATATCGCATATATTCATTCCTGGATTTGCGCATTGTTTATTTGGATTTTATATGATGTTTTCGGGATTTGGGAACCGCGGGGGTTCATGAAATTATGCATACATTGAACAACCCGGTTTCCTTGATATGATATTTGCGCGTCCACCATGAGTTTTATCGGTGCTGATTATATACTCCATACGAGGTGTGGTTGCCGTATGAGAGTACATGGTGGGGCCCGGTATGGTTCCCCTCGGCAAGAAGATCGATGGGTTTGCCGATTGAGCCTGGAGGCGGGCGAGTACCTACCGGTGACTGGTTGGACCTGGCAGTTGTCCGGAGGATACTGGCCAGAGTCGAGAGATGGATGCGGGATGATCTGTACTGCCGGGGCCGAGGGCCGACACCGCAGACGGACCCCGTGGGCCGATCCGGACTGACGGAGCCCGATATACGAGGATTTCTGTGTCGATGCTTGGCACACTGTTTTCATGATATTTCTTTTAATACCTTTGTATATATAACAGGGGATTTAGCCGTTGTTATATATACCTTTACACCAATATTAGTGGAATGGGACGCTAATATATGTGTATTGCCCCCATCATATTTATTTCTGTATATATATAGGTTTAGGATGTTAGAGATTATTTGAGATTTGACTTGGGTTATTAGGTGATTCATTGAGATTGGATATTGGATATGAAAGATATGGTTGATTTGTACATTCGAGATATAGGAGAGCTATTCGATATTGTACTTTGAGATGATGTGAGACCGTTGTGATGTGAGAGCCCAGTTGGGGGCTGATTTGAGGATTTGGGATTTGAGTGTCTTGATGGATTATGATCCTACCACGATGTCAGGTTTCCGTGGAAATGACATACTCCACCCTATACCTCACACTTATCTACTTTATGCACAGATTCACATATTGGTAGTACCTGTTAGTGTACCCTTATGATAATTGCATATCTACTTTCTCATATCCTTATTGCATAGTTACTGCATATTACTGTCATGTTATTATAGCTTCACATTTTGATTATACCGGCTACTGTACTTTCCTTATTTCAGCATTTGCATAACATGTTATTACTGTAATCGCATATCTTAGATTCATGCTGTACGTGCATTCCTGCGATTACCTGCATATGTTATCTACTATTCATGAGTTGGCAACTCACCCCCGTTGTGCCACAGGTGTTTCAGGTTGTTCCCCAGAGTAGTCGAGGCAGGCTATTCCTCTATCCAGCTATTCAGCTTTCCAGCTATCATCTTTTGCTACAGATACCGCATCAGCTCACAGTACTATTTTGCTTGGGTGGGTTTTGGTGGTCATCTGTATTTTGTATTGTACCTTCGTTGTATTTTGTACTCTCCATCTACTATTGTATTGTTGACTTAGAGATTTGGTGAGGACGTTATGTGTATTATTGTGGATTTGATGTATCTTATATATACAGCTTCTTCTCTACTGTCTTTATTTTTGTGTTGTATTCATCTTGACTAGTCTTTACAAAAAGGGGGTGTTGCTAAAATTTTAAAGAAAAAAAGTAGACCTTTTTAAAGAATTTGGGTTGCGATTTCAAATGTTTCAAAACTTATATTATCTTTTTCGTATTTTCATGGTTTAGATTTCTGGGTTTGGCTTTCTTTTACTACGTTGCGTCTTTAGGCGTTACGTAGTATTAGGGCCGTCACGGGCCAATTTTGGGTCGTGACAAAGTTGGTATCAGAGCGTTAGGTTTTACCTTTCGGAGTGTAGGATGACCTTAGTATGATGGAGTTGGTAGCTTAAGCAGAGTAACGTAGTGTGTATGTGTCTGCAGCATAACCACGGTGCGGTACTTTGCATTAAGTGACCTAAGTACAATTTGCTTGAAATTTCCTTCTTTGATGATTCCTATCCTTAAGATTCGATCTCATTATTCTCATCGAATCTTATATCTATTTATAGCCTTGCCGCCGATGACTATGGGGACTCAGAGTGATGCAGCGAGGGCCGAGGTCAAAGTTGGCTCGGGTGAGACGAGTACTGACCAGGATGGCACTCTAGTTGCACAGGTGCAGACGGATCAGCCTACGATCTATACTATGGATAGACTTTTGGTAGAGATGCAGGACTTCCGCCAGACGATGAGTTCTTTGGTTGATGTCGTTCGGGAGCTACGACAGGAGGTTGTCATCCCTGTTACTCAGCTGTCCCTTACGATCAGCGTGCAGCAGTCTGTCACTTACATAGCACCAGTGATTGCAGCTCCAGTTGACGAGGCGCATATTCCAGAGGCTCAGAGAGTTCCAGGACAGTGGAGGACTCGTACCAGCGTACCAGCCCAGAGACAGAGATTTGGTCAGCGAAACAGATTTCGTGGCCACCGCGGGAGTAGCAGAGGCTTAGGACGAGGACAGTCGTTCAGCTCTCATCCCCAGGATGGTCAGTAGTCAGCGCATGGATGTTTCCGATGCGGGAGCCTTCAGCACTTCGTCAGGGATTGTTCCTTAGCACCTCGTCAGAGTCGTATTCAGAGAGGCCGTGGATGTGGAAGATTCGCTCAGAGGGCTCAGTCTACCAGAGGAGTTCATCCAGCTGCGAGTAGAGGGCAGACACAGGAGTTTGCTTCTACTCATCGGGACGTGCAGACGTCCAATGTGGAGTTTTCAGGTACCCTTGATTTATATGTTCTTTTGACGTATTCGTTGTTTTCTTGCTTGTACCGTGGTTGGGTAGATTAGTCGGAGTGGTGTTAACTTCTGTCAGCGATTCTTTTGTTGCGCGACGCGTATTTCAGTTATGTGCCAACCGAGATGGAGATTCGTCCGTCGTCTTGATCTGTCTAGAGATGTTAGATTTGACGTTCTCCTGGGCACGGACTGATTAACTACGTGTTAGGCGTCTGTGGACTACCGTGAGGAAACAGTCAGGTTTTGTTTTCCCCGGCAAGTCAGTTCTTGTTGTGCAGGTGGAAAATTGTGCCGCCTCTCACAGCTCGAATTCAGCCTTTTTCGCTAGTCGGCTACTGAGGAGATGTCGTGGATTCTTGGCGCTTATTCGTGATACCGGAGCCACAGGGAGATTGTTGGACCGAGTTCCTTTCATGCGAGAGTTTGTCTGACGTTGTTCCGGATGAGCCGGCGAAGCGTGGGAGCTAAAGGATCAGCTGCAGAGTTGTGGTTTGGGGAGTTTTTGTGTCTGAGTGTTTCGCTTTTGGAGGCTCCGATTTCTGTTCGTCGAGGAGGAAGACGGCAGTTTGAGGTTGTGTATCGACGGATCGTTAATTGAACCGGCTTACGGTGCGGATAGGTATCCTTCACCTCGCCGTGACGATTTCTTCGATCAGCTCCAGAGTGCGAGACATTTTCTAAGTTTGCTTGGGATCAGGTCATCATTATTGCGGATTCGGGATGATGGCATTCCGAAGACTTCCTTATGCGTGCTACGGGCTTTGTGTGTATCAGTGAGTCGTTGGATTCCCTGATGCCCTAGCAGCATTCGCAGATGTGATGAACAAGATTTCTTCAGTCCGTTCCTCGACCAGTTTTTGTTGTGTTATTTACGACATTCTGGTCTATCTAATGTGTCTTGAGGAACAGGAGCAGCACTTGAGGATTTGTTTTGCAGATACTGGGAGAGCACCAGCAGTTTGCTAAATTCTCGGAGTGTTTCTTCAGGCTTGTTTTGTGTTGACTCCTAGGTCTTATAGTCACGGGAGACGGTTTCGTATGGTTTTGAGGGAGATCGTGACCGTACAGCTTAGGTCCAGATATGTGTGCAGGACGGAGATCCGCAGATTCTTAGACTTAGCAGGTTTTTACCGCCGTTTCGTGCAGGATTACGAGGGTAGTGCTGCACCATCGACTGAATTGACCGAGATGGAGGTTTCTTTTCTGTGGACTGAGGCATGTGTACGGAGTTTTCGGCAGTTGGAGATTCGGTTAACAACTGCATCAGTTCTTTCTCTGCTTTTGGCTCGGGCGACTTTGTGGTTTAACTGTAATGTTTCTTGAGTGGGCTCGATTGTGTACTGAGGTGACACTATAGAGTTATCGCTTTTGCTTCCCTACATTTAGAGGGAGTACGAGAAGGATATTCCACTCTTGATCTGGAGATGGCCGCGGTGGTTTTGTGTTGGAGATTTGGAGACACTACTTGTTTGGAAGTCGTGTCAGATTTTCCACGGACCACTAGAGCTTAATGTATATCTTCCTGCAGCGGATTTTGATTGTTGTAATAGTCTCCTGTAGATTTACAGTTCTTGTGTGATCGTTGAGTACAGCTTTAGTTCATCTCTACGGAGGGGACAGCTTGCTCATGTCCGCGCCCGACCACTTTCCTTAAATCGTTTTCGTGAGACACTGCCCGCCGATACTCATTCGTCAGTGATACTTGAGCATACTCGGCTGGGTAATGATTCGGAGACCTTGATTTGTGACAATGATGTGCTAAGTTAGGGACGCGCTTGTGTACCTGGTTTCATCGGGTAAAGACGTATGATCCTAGAATAGGCACATTAGTCAACTCTCTGTTTTCATTCAAGTTCCGCCAACAGTGACGTGACTTGTGAGATGGTTACGGGTGGACAGGATGTAAAGAGATGTTTCAGGTTTCATTTCAAGGTGTCTGTCTTGTTGTGTGCTTGGGTCGAGCATCTGAGGCCGGCTGGAGAATTGCAATCTTTTACCGTTCCGAAGTAGGAGTGGGAGCAGATCTCCATGAATTTCGTTATGGTTTCTACCCAAGTTTAGTTAGGGTGTGACTCCATTCGGATTCTTGTCGTCCGGTTATACTCAGTTTGCTCAGTTGTTTTATTAAAGTTGTGTGTTTGTGCTTTTGTTGACAGCGGTTGGGGATCGTCACTCGCCATCGTTAGGGTTCTCCTTCGATAGCCGCTATCAGGAGACACTCCAATTGGCCACCCTTAGGCTTAGGGGTTAGGTCGTGTCGATTACCAGTCTGTTGTTCTTCTGACTCCGCGTAAGTAGGACTTTGGACCCCAGCTAGTCTAGAGACTTCGGAGACGGTCCAGTTGTGTTAGGTCAGGATGGGGATTGTCCATTTCGAACCGAGGTCTTGTGACGACTGTGTTGGTCATAGACTCGAGTTCGCAGGGACAGATCATGTATTCCTATGGACTTTCCGATGAATGACGGTGTTGGATTTTGGGAAGCTTGTCCCAGGATTTAGGTCCTTTTAAGATCCTATAAGCGAGTTAGTTTCGTTGCCTTTAAATTGGCACTTCCGCCCAGATTATTGGATTTTCACCCCGTATTCCTTGTGATGATACTCTACAATTACCTTCATGACTTTCTCACATGATTTAGCACCAGACCATTTAGCTTAGACGCGATCTTTCGTTCACCCGCTGCCAATTGTGTTAATGGCTCAGCAGGTGGAGGAACATCGATCAATGGTCTTGCTACCTGTGGAGGGTTTTCTTGGACGTAGCCGTATAGTGAGATAGTCACTTAGAAGGCTGCGAGTGAGATTTGAGGATTTTGATCTTCCCTTTGAAGGTACGCGTATCAGTATATTTTTAAATTCGGAGACGAATTTCTTTTAAGGGGGGAGATTGTAACACCTTAGAATGTGTTTGTAGCTAATTATATTTTTATATATAGTTTTTAACAAAAAAGTTTACCAAATTAAGTTTTAAATATTTTATCCTATTTATTGTGTATTTTATTAGAATTTTGTTAGGCTTGCACACACTTGTGCATGATAACTAGGGTTGTTTTTGGGGTTAATCATGATTAGCAATCATGGTTAACTAACCAATTTCCCTAATCTAGTTTTAATATTTGTTTAAGTGTCATGGTTGTAATTAGTCATGGTTGTTTTAAAAATGAAAATGAATTTTAAAAAAGGGTTTTATTTTGAATCTTTTGTTTTGGTTCATGGTTGACCTTTGGGGGAGAGAGAGAGAGAGCATGGGGCATCATGGCCTTTGCCATGCCTCATTTAATGAGAAGAGAGAGAGTGAGAAGGGGTCTTGTGTTGTCCCCATTTCTCCATCTCATTTCCCTTACTCTCATTCTCTCACACTCACACACACACACACTCACCTGGACACAGAAGCAGCAGCCACAGCATCATCATCTTCAGCAGCAGCAGCAGCTTCATCACCATCAGCAGCAGCAGATAGCAGCAGCAGCAGCAGGGGCTCTGGCAACTTGCAGCAGCTCACCTCTTCCCCCATACACTTCTTCACCTGCTCTCTAGGGATCTATAAGGTATAATTTCTGAACACCAATTCCTAGTTTGCTTAGTTGTGTGATAGTTGGTGTCGGTTTGTGTTAATTATGAGTTTAGTGCTAGATTATGGTGATTTGTGTGGAATATTGATTAAGTGATGATTGTGTTAGTTAACCTAGCTTATTTTAGTTTAGTTAAGGTCACCTTAACTGAGAATTGACCCAGACTTCACTAAAATACCATAGGGTTTGCTTTTGTGCAAAATTATCGTTTTTAAGCGATGTATTGGGTTTCTGAGATCTGCTTTTGGCCCGGACCTTACAGAACAAAATTGGGGAAACTGGAACATGCTTGTTAGGTCTAGACACCACCACCAAAACACGAGCCACCCTCCCCCAACCCAGGCCGCAAATTAATTTGATCTGGCCGCAATTTGCGGCCAGGAAGGGGTGTTGGGACTTGGTATTTTGGGTAGTGTTGTCTGCTGTGTATTGTAGTGTTTTGGCATGTCTAGTTTTGTAAGATTTGGCCTGTAGGAAAATCTGGGACTATATATCGTTTTTGGTGTCCGTTGTGTTTGGCATGTCTAGTTTTGTAAGATTTGGCCTGTAGGAAAATCTGGGACTATATATCGTTTTTGGTGTCCGTTGTGTTCGCGCGATACGAGCGATACGTGAGTGGGTTCTGTGATCCAGCGTATCGCGGCGTGTCGCGATGGTTTTTAGACGCGTACACACACGATTCAGCGTATCGTGCACACGCGCATTTAGTTCGCGACGCGAGTTTCTCGTTTTGGTTCGATATCGCGTTTCGCGGGATATTTGGCTTATATGTGATTTCCATGTCTTATTTGCAGGTTTGCAGACAGGGACTACGGACACGGCTACAGGGGGAGCAGATGGTAGGATTCACCTAGCGTGGAGCGTAGGTGAGTAGATTTAACATCTACAGGGGAATCGCCCGCATGGCGTTATGCGTCTGGGCTAGGATTCAAATACCTGCCGCACATTCTACGTCATTGTAGAATTGCGCCTTTATGTTATTTCCTTAGATATAGTTGTACTGTGACTAGCGGCCGTAGGACGCTGCACATATTATTGACGGTTCATGTTGCACGAGCACGGATTGTATGCTACACACACACCGTCAATAATTGCCATGTCACACACAACCATTTTAGACATTATATTGCGTATCACATATGACATCTATCTTATCGTATACCTGTAGTGTATCTTACCATTAGTGATAGGTACATATACACCTTGCGATACAGCTACAGGTATACCATGGATATATTTTAGTTATACCGGGGGGTTTCCTACATATGTTACTTATACCCAGGGGGTATACGGCATCTTTTACTTATAGGTAGATACCTATATTTGGCTGTACCTTATTGATTTTGCATACATCTGGTTCAGCTATATACTTTTGTTTACCTGCTCGCATTCAGATATATCGTATATATTCATTCCTGGATTTGCGCATTGTTTATTTGGATTTTATATGATGTTTTCGGGATTTGAGAACCGCGGGGGTTCATGAAATTATGCATACATTAAACAACCCGGTTTCCTTGATATGATATTTGCGCGTCCACCATGAGTTTTATCGGTGCTGATTATATACTCCATACGAGGTGTGGTTGCCGTATGAGAGTATATGGTGGGGCCCGGTATGGTTCCCCTCGGCAAGAAGATCGATGGGTTTGCCGATTGAGCCTGGAGGCGGGCGAGTACCTACCGGTGACTGGTTGGACCTGGCAGTTGTCCGGAGGATACTGGCCAGAGTCGAGAGATGGATGCGGGATGATCTGTACTGCCGGGGCCGAGGGCCGACACCGCAGACGGACCCCGTGGGCCGATCCGGACTGACTGAGCCCGATATACGAGGATTTCTGTGTCGATGCTTGGCACACTGTTTTCATGATATTTCTTTTAATACCTTTGTATATATAACAGGGGATTTAGCCGTTGTTATATATACCTTTACACCAATATTAGTGGAATGGGACGCTAATATATGTGTATTGCCCCCATCATATTTATTTCTGTATATATATAGGTTTAGGATGTTAGAGATTATTTGAGATTTGATTTGGGTTATTAGGTGATTCATTGAGATTGGATATTGGATATGAAAGATATGGTTGATTTGTACATTCGAGATATAGGAGAGCTATTCGATATTGTACTTTAAGATGATGTGAGACCGTTGTGATGTGAGAGCCCAGTTGGGGGCTGATTTAAGGATTTGGGATTTGAGTGTCTTGATGGATTGTGATCCTACCACGATGTCAGGTTTCCGTGGAAATGACATACTCCACCCTATACCTCACACTTATCTACTTTATGCACAGATTCACATATTGATAGTACCTGATAGTGTACCCTTATGATAATTGCATATCTACTTTCTCATATCCTTATTGCATAGTTACTGCATATTACTGTCATGTTATTATAGATTCACATTTTGATTATACCGGCTACTGTACTTTCCTTATTTCAGCATTTGCATAACATGTTATTACTGTAATCGCATATCTTAGATTCATGCAGTACGTGCATTCCTGCGATTACCTGCATATGTTATCTACTATTCACGAGTTGGCAACTCACCCCCGTTGTGCCACAGGTGTTTCAGGTTATTCCCCAGAGTAGTCGAGGCAGGCTATTCCTCTATCCAGCTATTCAGCTTTCCAGCTATCATCTTTTGCTACAGATACCGCATCAGCTCACAGTACTATTTTGCTTGGGTGGGTTTTGGTGGTCATCTGTATTTTGTATTGTACCTTCGTTGTATTTTGTACTCTCCATCTACTATTGTATTGTTGACTTAAAGACTTGGTGAGGACGTTATGTGTATTATTGTGGATTTGATGTCTCTTATATATACAGCTTCTTCTCTACTGTCTTTATTTTTGTGTTGTATTCATCTTGACTAGTCTTTACAAAAAGGGGGTGTTGCTAAAATTTTAAAGAAAGAAAGTAGACCTTTTTAAAGAATTTGGGTTGCGATTTCAAATGTTTCAAAACTTATATTATCTTTTCCGTATTTTCATGGTTTAGATTTCTGGGTTTGGCTTTCTTTTACTACGTTGCGTCTTTAGGCGTTGCGTAGTATTAGGGCCGTCACGGGCCAATTTTGGGTCGTAACAAAATGAGATCAACTATCCGAATACGAACTTACGACATACCTGGCACATGATACGGTTAGGGTTAGAATGCGCGAATCTAGATATGGAATAGTTTATAAATGAAGATCTCTGCAGACAAGGTGAACAGTCCAATATGTGGACGATTACTAACCCGGTCTTCGGGCGAATACTAACCCTACTTTGAGGGCGAATAATCTAATATGTGGACGACTACTAACCCGATATTCGGGCAAATACGAACCCGGTCTTTGGGTGAATACTAACTCGGTCTTCGGGCGAATACTAACCCTACTTTGAGGGCGAATAATCTAATATGTGGATGACACACAATGTTGAAATTCCATTCCTAGATGATATACGCACTAACTTTAATTCGTCAAAACCTTTATACTGAACAACGGGGATGGATAGTTTGATTAGGTAAGGAGATGCGGAACTCGGATTCCCCTACTACTCGATCATGACCCCGGAAAGTGAAACATTATATTTCACTTTCCCAGTTGTTGTTCCATGGCCACAACGGAATAATCGCGAGTATCCGGACCCTTGTTTAACAAACTAATACGAACTTTTGCCTAACAGATACCTCATACAACATACTCTTATTCACATATATCTCATACAACATACTCTTATTCACATATATCTCATTCAACATGCCCTTATTTCCATACACCTCATATCCCCATACCTATATATATCATATCTGTACACACACATCATACCTATATACATTTACTCGTTTTTGTACCTTTACTTCCTTATCAGGCATTCCTACTCGAGTGCAACTCGCTGATGGATGTTCCCGCCAAAATTTTTGTCTCAGAGCTTGCTGTTCCCTTATAAAAATAAAGGGAAATCTCCACGTGTTAAACACGTGCACTCACATGCAAAGAATGTAACTATCACCTCAGATAGGATTAAATCCTATGGTGGTGCCGCACGTGAAGTTCACGTGGGTGCCAATGTGTAAAGCACAGGAGCGCCTGTTCCCCTAATATTTAAACATAATAAAAAGAGGTAAGCTCCGTTAAATTTTAATGAGGCAGCGTCTCACGTGCTCCCCATGAGAGCACCAGCACCAGCGCCAACCCCTTAGGATTAAATCCTACGATGGCGCCGCACGTGAAGCTCACGTGGGCGCCAATGTGCAAAGCACAGGAGCGCCTATCATATATAAGAATTAAATTCTTAAGTGGCGCCCATGTGCACAACACGTGAGCGCCGACGCCCAAATTAAAAGCAAATAGAGTTAAATTCTACATGGGGATATTTTCCTAAAAACTGGGATACCCTCTGTTAAACCGAGCCGTTGGATCAAAGATCCAATGGTAATAATAAATCATTAAATGATAAATTCTATTTGGGAAATATTTTTTCCCTGATCTTTATAATATGGAAAGATCTTTTTCTAATAGAGAATCTTGGATTTAAAATCCAATGGTGATAAAATATCACCAATTAAACTATCTGATAAAATTAAATTCTATGTGGGAAATATTTTCCTGATCTTTCTCAAACTAGAAAGATGTTCTTTGTTAAACAGAGAACCCTTGAATCAAAGATCCAACGGTGATTATAAAATCACCCATCGAGCATTTGATAGAATAAATTTCTAACTTAGGAAAATATTTCTTAATCTTGTTAAACAAACAAGAAATCTTCTCTGTTAAACAGGGAGCCTTTGGATTAAAAATCCAACGATGAATAAAATTCACCGATTGATCTAAAAGATCATTTTGGTTGATCATGAAATCAATCATGATCTCTCAATGAGAGATTTTCTCAACAAATTGATTTTTCTCTTCTTCTATAAATAGGAGCAAAGAGATTAATCAAGAGAGACAGAGACAGACATAGACGGAGAGACACAGAGACATAGAGAGATAGAAAGAACAGAGAATTCAATTCTCAAAGAAGAAGTGCTTCCTTCTCAAAACTCTAGGTAAAAAAAGGAGATCAAAATATCTTTATTACCTATAATATCACATCTAAGGGTTTAACCCTTTTAAAAGAACTTAGTTCTTTCTTTGGATATGAGATCCATAAGGCAAATCTCCCATAAGTTGAGAATTTAATTTTCATCGGGAAGATCTTATTCTTGAGAATCAAAAATTCAGGGAAGAATAAATTAAAAAAAAGAACGAAAACGGAGTCCATGATACTCCAGGAACTCAGTTCTTTCAAATCGAGAACTTGGTTCTTTAAAAACTCAATCTAAAATCCTAAAATATAGTGATTTTTGCGAGCGTTAAGGTCAAAACACCATTGATAGAGGTTTAATCTCTCTGAAAATATCAACAAAAAATACTAGCGTCTCATGTGCTTCCCACGTGGGCGCCCTTTTAACGGCGCCTAGCGCCTCACGTGAAAAACGCGCGGGCACTCAAAACAGAAGCCCAGCGCCTCACGTGAAGCACATGTGGGCGCCGAATAAAGTGCTTAGCACTCCACATACAGTTAAAACGGCTGAGTACTTAGTACTGATTGGGCAGCGCCTCACGTGCTCCTCATGTGGGCGCCATAATAATAGTGCTCAGCACTCCATATACAGCCAAAACGGCTGAGTGCTTAGCACCAATTGGACAACGCCCCGCGCCGCACGTGCACCTCACGTGGACGCCATAGGAAGTGCTTAGCACATCACATTTAGTCAAAAGAACTAAATTATTCAACCTTCATTGGGCAGCGCCCATGACTGAATGCTTCACATGACATATATGTGAGCATCAGAACTCAAATAAGTGTATAGCACTTTTACCTAAAAAGAAAAGGGCTGAACAAAGATAGCCAAAATAAGTGCTTATCACTTTTGAATGAAAAAGAAAAAGAATAAGCAGACTAAGCCTAAATTGGCTAAGTCTCTGAAGTTTTCTTGCAGCTGAGTCCAAATGCTCTTTTGCAGGATCTTAAGTAAAACCGATCCTTAAAACATTGTTAAACTGATCTTAGTCTCAAACATAACTAATGATCTATCATTGATAACATCCAAAATGATATTCATCTAGTATCTCCTAAAGTAATCTTAGTCTCAAATATGACTAACGATTCTTAGGACCACCACAAACTGTTTCCCTTAAATACGTGATTTGGTTCAAGGGTACATCTTTCCATATCTCTAATATATATCGTTGTAATTCCTCAACGTCTTCAGAGAGGTGGCGGGTCCCGACAACTAACAACTCCTTTCGTCATACATTGATGCATTTCTAAATTGACGTACACACCTCAAATCGAATCGTGTCCCAAATTGGGCGCATTCCATGTCACCATCGTTCACTTCGCCACGTAACAAATACACGTGCGCGCAAGATGAACAACGGACTGAGATGTTCTTAAATTAAAACTTCGCCTCAAACATGGCGATAATGGACCGAAATGTCCTTAAACCAACATTCGTCCCCAAAATGGGAATAATGGACCGAAATATCCTTAAACTAATATTCGTCCCCAAAATGGGAATATTGGACCGAAATATCCTTAAACTAACATTCGTCCCCAAAATGGGAATGTTGGAACATTCGTCCCCAAAATGGGAATGTTGGACCGAAATGTCCCTAAACTAAAATTTCGCCTCAAACATGGCGATAATGGATCGTGATGTTCTTAAACTAAAATAATTGAGCCCAAATGCTCATATGTTTTAAGTTGATCTTAATCTCAAACCAGATTAACGGTCTTTAAATAAACCCAAGCCCAAATCTAAAATATACGGATTTGGACTAATCCATGCCCTACGGGCGACGACACAAACTAGTCTCTGTATACAATCCACGGGAAACCAAAACAAACAAAAACACACGACACGAAGTGAACTTCCGGAACATGAGAAAGTGGTTATCGTAATGCGGTAGCATAATTAACTGTAGGGGCTTGCGCCTGCTTGGAAAAGCATCCCTATAATAAAAAACCTCTCATAAAATGAGGGAAAATCTGATAAAGTCTGCTATAACGGTCGTGTCTGTCCAAACCTCCGATATATGGAACCATAAATCAACTTGGTATCTTCGGAGAGGTGGATAGATAAATCCAAATAGTATCTGCCCCCAGAATTCAGGCTAGACGTCCCAACGTCTCGGTCCCTATCTTCTGGCGGTGAACAGATTCTGGCACGCCCGGTAGGACTTTTTGCTCTTTCCACTTCACACTTCATGTGTCGTGTTTCACAAACAAAATCGCGGTTCGCTATGGTTGCTCTTGGATTCGAGGTACTAAAACTTGGGGTCTTACTCCTGTGCAGAAAATCGATTGCTTCCCAATGTACCTCTTACAACAGCAACTCTTGCTCCATCCTAGCTGGAGGAATGACCTACGGGCTCAACGCGGCCTCTATCTTTTCAATGCCAGTGGGGCAAGTAATTCAAGGCACTACATGACTATTCTTTGGGACCGTGTTCCCACCAGTGGGTGTCGATGCCTCAGTACTGCAGGAAGAAGCTTCCAAGAGGTCGGTCTTCGATCGACTGGAGACCACAACGGCCCCTCCTAGCGGGCCGTCCAAAGCTGACGTCTCAGTCTTCAACAGGCTGGGCAAGAACCCAAACGGGCCCGCAAAGAGGCTCGTGATACCTGAAGGGGCTGCCCCAAAATGGATAGCCCTCCCAACTCCTCCTGCAGGTGAAGCCGTCAAAAGCGCTTCCCCCCATCAGAAGGATGGTCTTCGAAAGATTGGCCGGCCCTCCCCAAACTCCAATCAGGATGTCAGTCTTCAATAAGCTGATACCAACAACAGCCCCTCACCAAAGCCGGGGGCACGACGAAGCTGCTTTCAAAACTGAGGCGGTCCCTTTTGTAATACATGCTCGACGTCATCACTGGTGTCGAGTGAAGAAAGCTGGAGGCAACTCCCGGTTTGGGCTTACCCCACCAGCTCGAATGGTGGAAGTTGACGCTGCTGTTCCAACCGGGAACAACTTTGATCTACTCAGGAGGATACGCAAGAACTTTCCAACGGCGGTTCTAAAGAAATCGCCCCCGCCTGCAAAAGTCGTAGTGCAGGCAAAGCTGGAGCGCCCCCATCAACGGCTCTCCTCCCAAATTCACAGGATCTGGCGAAAAGTTCAGGACTCCGTGATTGATCAAAACTACTCTTGTTGACCGATGAAATCGAAGGCTCGACAAGAAAAAGACCATCCCTCCGTCATATAGTGAGGGACTTCTTCTACACAGGTGCCTGTCATAATGGCCCCTTCAACTTCAACTTTATTCATCGCCGGAAACAAAGACGAACTGGGATGGACCGTCTTACCTGAGGTTGGGGGAAAATGCTATTTGGATTTATCCATCAACCTCTCTGAAGATACCAAGTTGATTTATGGCACCATATATCGGATGTTTGGAAAGACGCGGCCGTTGTAGCAGACTTTATCTGATTCCCTCTCATTTTATGAGGGGTTTTGATTGTGGGGACGCTCTTCCCTGCAGGCGCAAGCCCCTAGAGTTAATTACGTTACCGCATCGCGATAAACACTTTCTCTTGCTCCGGAAGTTCACTTCATGTCGTATGTATTTTTGTTTGTTTTGGTTGCCCGTGTATTGTATACGGAGACTAGTTTGTGTCATCGCCAATAGGGCATGGATTAGTCCAAATCCATATATTTTTAGATTCAGGCTTGGTTTATTTAAAGACCGTTATTCTGGTTTGAGATTAAGATCGACTTAAATATATATGAGTATTTAGGCCTCAGTTTGTTTTAGTTTGAGGACGTCACGATCCATTACCACCGTGTTTGGGGCTGATATTAGTTTAAGGACATTTCGGTCCAACATTACCATTTTAGAGACGAATGTTAGTTTAAGGACACTTCAGTCCATTGTCGCCGTTTTTGAGGCGACTGCTAGTTTAGAGACATTTCGGTCATTTATTCATATTGCACGCACATGTATTTGTTACATGACGAAGTGAACAATGGTGATATGGGATGTGCCCAATTTGGGGCACGAGATGATTTGAGGCCTGCATGTCAATTTAGAAATGCATTAATATGGGATGAGAGAAGTTGTTGGTCATTGGAACCCGCCACCTCTCTGAAGACGGTGACGAATTACAACGACATGTATCATAGGTGTGAAGAGATGTACCCTTAAACCAATTCCCATATTTGAGGGAAAAGGGGTTATGGTGGACCTAAGAATTGTTAGTCATATTTGAGACTAAGATTACTTTAGGAGGTATGGGATGAATATCATTTTGGATATCATCAATGAAAAATCATTAATCATGTTTAAGACTAAGATTGGCTTAATAATATTTTTTAAGGATCATTTTTACTTAAGATCCATCAAAAGAGCGTTTAGGCTCAGCTGCAAGAAACTTCAGAGGCTTAGCCAATTTGGGCTTAGTCTTCCTACTCTTTTCTTTTTTATTTAAAGAGTGAAAAGCACTCATTTGGGCTCTATCTGTTCAGCCCTTTTCTTTTTATGAAAAAGTGCTAAGCACTTATTTGACACTCTGACACTTATATGGGTGTAATGTGAAGCATTTGATTATGGGCACTGCCCAATGAGCGCTGAGCACTCTGCCACTTTGGCTGTTTATAGAGTGATGGGCACTTTTCTCTCTTCTTTTCTTTTTTGATGGCGCCCACGTGATGAGCATGTGAGGCACCGAGGCGTTGCCCAATCAGTACTAAGCACTCAACCATTTTGGCTGTATGTGAAGTGCTAAGCACTTTGTATGTGGCGCACACGTGAGGAGCACATGAGGCGTTGGGCGCTGCCCGATCAATGCTAAGCACTTAGCCGTTTTGGCAGTATGTGAAGTGCTAAGAACTTTTATATGGCGCCCGCGTGAGGAGCACGTGAGGCGCTGAGTGTTGTTAAAGAGGGGCGCCCATGTGGAAAGCACGTGAGGCACTAGTTTCTTTTATATGAAGATTTAATCTCTGTTGATATTTTTTTAGAGAACTTAAATCTCTGTTGATGGTATTTTGACCATTAACGATCACCAAGATCATATTTCGAGGATCTGGGATCATGTTCTTTTAAGAACTAAGTTCTTGATTCGAAGGAACTGAGTTCGTTGAGTATTATGGACTCCATATTCTTTCTCTTTTAAATTTGTTCTTCCCTGAACCTTTGATTCTCAAGAACAAGATCTTCTTAATGAGAATTAAATTCTCAACTTGTGGAAGACTTGTCTTGTGGATCTCAGATCCAGAGAAAGAACTAAGTTCTTTTAGAAGGGTTCAACCCTTAGATATGTTAGGTAAATGAGATATTTTGATCTCGATATTTTTTTACCTAGGCTTTCGAAAATGGAGCTCTTCTTCTTTGAGAATTGGATTCTCTTTTCTTTTTGTTTTCCTCTCTTCGTCTCTATGTTGTTCTCGCTCTCTAACTGGGTATCTGTATCTGTAGTTCCTGTGAGACTTGAAGTCTTAGGTCTTTTATATAGGTAAGGTAAATTGTTAATTAGTTTTGAGAAAATCTCTCATTGAGAGATTCCAATTAATTTAATTGGTCTCAAAATTGATTAGGGAAATTTTTACCCACCATTGGATCTTTGATCCAAGGACTTCTATTTTTAAAGAATATAATTTTGGATTTTTAACGAGATTGGGAAAATATTTTCCCTATACAGAATTTATTCTGTAAAACGGTGATTTTTAATCACCATTGGATTTTTAATCCAACGGTTCTCTGTTTTACAGAGAGCAATCTTTCTTATTAAGAAAGATTGAGAGAATATATTCCATAATAGAATTTTATTCTATAATTGGATCTTTGATCCAATCGAGAGTACCTTTCTTATTTCAGAAAGATTTGGGAAATGTTTCTCCCAACAAAATTTAATTCTGTATTTTGATGATTTATTATCTCCGTTAGATGTTTGATCCAACGGCTCTGTTTAACAGAGAGTATTGTAGAATTTTAATTCCACCTGGACACCGGCGCTCACATGTTATGCACGTGAGCGCCACTTAAGAATTTAACTCTTATAATAGGTATTTATGTGCTTTGCATATTGGCGCCCGTGTGAGGAGCACGTACGGTGCCATTTAAGAGTTTAACTCTTATATAATGAACCCTTCTGTGCTTTGCACATTGGCGCCCGTGTCAGAAGCACGTGCGGCGCTATCTAAGAGATTAACTCTTATGAACTCTTCTATGCTCTGCATATTGGTGCCCGCGTGAGGAGCACGTGAGGCACCACCATAGAACTTAATCCTATAAAATTGGCTCTGGCGCTGGCGCCTTCATGGAGAGCACGTGAGGCGCTGCCTCATTGAATTCAACAACGCTTTGCTCTTTTATTAATTTAAATATATTGGGGAAACAAATGCCCCCCACCGTTGCTCTCACGTGGCTTACACGTGGGTGCAACGGTGTCACCTTTTCCACCGTTCAATCTCCTAGAGAGTTAAACCGTCCCTTCATGTCGTATAAATAGGGCCTTTGGCCTTTGAGATGACTGGCATTTTATCATCCTCTTGAGTCTTCTTCTTCCTTGAGAATTTAATTCTCTTTTCAGGACTTAGATCTCTGTTTCCAAAACTTTCTCAGAGTCAAACTCTGTCAATATTTGGTAAGAATCATGACTACGATTTAACTCCTAAAGAAACTCTTAAAAGAATCTCTTCTTGTTTTGGGTTTTTAATCCATTAACAGAGTTTTGCTCTTCTCTTGGAACGATCTCTTAGAGATCTAAAAAAACTTTATTTGGGTAGACCATGGGTCTTGGAGATCTTAGGGTTTTACCCTGTTAGTGACTTTGATCTTTGAAGGTTGTTTGGAATTTAATTCCATTTCCCGAGCGGATTTCTGGGATTTTATCTCACCATTAGAGGAATTTAATTCCGGGTTATTCTACAGAGCTTTGCTTTGAGAAAATTTCTTTTTAAGAAATTCTTTTGGGAATTTTATTCCCTTTCTTATTTTCTTTTTTGGGGTTCTTTTTGCAGATTTGAAATCTGTTGTAGAACACAGTTTTCGAGGGAGTTTAACTCCACAGTCCAATGAGATTTTTTATTAAATGAAAATCCTTTTGGATTCTTACAATGAGTGCCTTCCTCATCATTGATGGGGGCGTTGCCATGATTTTGTGGGGCCCATTTTCCCCTTTTTTCTTTGGACTGTGGTGACTTTAATATGCCAGAATGCAGTACAAATTTGGTTGTACTAACAATGCTAAGGCCTTTAATTGTAGTTGATTTTATTGCGTCGATAACTAACCCTCTACGGATTTTTCTTTTCAGGTGTTATAGCTTCCGATTCCTTCTTCCCCTACGTTCCCTCGGAGAGTGCTTTCGCCGATACGCCTACCGATCAGGAAGTCTTTGCACTCATTCGGGATTATGATCTAGAGAAAAAGTCTCCTCATCTGTGGGGGTCCTAGTACAGTCATATTATCCGGAGTTGGCGCATCTTTACTTGCGCGGCACAGTCAGAACCAATCTCGTCGATCCATTACGCTGACCCACCGCAGGTCACCACGCAGTAGAAAAGATCAATTGGACCTCGAAAGGTCGTCTTCAACCTTCCATGGCATCAATACCAGTGCAGCCGCCGATGGCCCTAGATATTCTAGGGCGCCGCATATGCCAAGGAGAATCGCGTCCTTGAAGGCAGGTTTACATGATAGGAATGACTCCCCGTCATCCGGCTGACTATCTGCAGTCGGCCCGATACATTCTGTCGGCCAAGAAGTCGCTGTTGCTGAAGACCAGGCGACATCCCATGATCTATGCGTCCCCTTTTCACTACCACACTCCCCATGTGTGGTGGGTCAAATCTTTTTTGGAGCAATGGAATATCCCGACCTACATATTTTTCTTATCGGATCGGGAGGTCTCAACCTCATTGGAGAAATTCATGGAGATATCTGGATTACCCGTTAGAGGGGAACATTATGAGGGGATACTTCCCCCTGACGAGTACATCTTTGCTACCAAATCAGTGGTAATGGGTCTTACCCCAGAGAATGCCGTTCAACACCAGTTTCCAAGATTGATCAAAGTGTTGAACATATATGAAAGCCTATTCCTGGAGTCTGGTGGGCACGGAGTTAGCTTTATAGATTTCGTCGCCCGGTTCCTTCGTACGGAGGCTTTGTCTAAGCAAGCTGCGAAGTTTTCCAAACTCGACAACCCGTTCGGATTTGGTTTGGACAAACTACCGACTGCGGAGGCAGATTTAAAGAAATTCTTTATTCCGGATACTCCAGTCGTCCCCTTCATAGAGATTGCTGCTCCGGACATTGACGAGGAGACGTTCTTCATAGGGTTGATCGGTTTGTGGCTGAGTTGGTTTGCTCTTTCGATGCACCCCCGCTATATGAGACTATCTGTTTTTTATCCAGCTCATCGCATCGCCGCGGTAACGTGCATGGTTATTGGAGTTGCAGGATTGACTCATTTATATCATGGCCTGAGTCTAGCAGCCGACATCACTCAGCCGAGCGTGAAGCCCAAAAATCTCCCATTGCACTACTTCACCTCATGGATCAAGATGCACATACTGGACACTTTTGGTGTGCATAAATGACCCAGATTTTATGAAGGATACAATTTTCCTCGGGTCATGCACCTGGTCGATTCTTTTGCTCTAGATCCAACACAGTGGGAGGCTCGGTGATTGCTTCTTCACCTGCTCATGGTTGGGGATAGCATGACCTTTGTCGATAAAGTCCTGACCATCGGCAAAGAGTCTTCCAAAGTAATCCAGTTGCTGCACGATATTTTCAAGGACGGAGATTCTATGTTGAGGGCCCGCGAAATTGTCTATTTATACTCTATCAGGCCGGGTTTCCTGGTATTCAGATAGAACAATGTTCCCTTATAAAAAAGGGAAGATGGAAAATTCCTTACTGTTCAAGTCTCATGTGTTAAACATGTGAGCACCTATATGCAATGCATATAGGCGCTGCAAATCATACAACTGATAGGCTAAATAAGACTCACGTGTTAAACACATGAGCGCCTATATGCAATGCATATAGGCGCTGCAAATCAAACAACTATAAGCTAATAAGCCTTACGTGTTAAACACGTGAGCGCCTATATGCAATGCATATAAGCGCTGCAAATCAAACAACTATAGGCTAAATAAGCCTTAAACACGTGAGTGCCTATATGTAATGTATATAGGCGCTGCAATCAAACAGCTGACAAACTAAATAAACCTCACGTGTTAAACACGTAAGGGCACCCCCAACGAAGAATTAAATTCTACTCAACAAAGGATCGTTGGATTAAAAATCCAATGGTGATTAAACATAGAGTTTTCTAATGAGGAGGGAAATTCTCTGTTAAACAGAAAGTTGGTGGATCAAAAATACTATGAGATGGAAAATATTTTCCATATGTTTCTAAACAAAGAAAGATTATGCTCTATTAAACCGAGCACCCTTGAATTAAAATTCCAATGATGATTAAAATTTACTATTTTTACAGAATAAGATTCCGCATATGGGAAAATATTTCCCCAATTTTATTAAAAAAACAAGAAAAATATGTTCTGTAAAATAAAAACCCTTATATCAAAGATCTAATGATGGGCAAAATTCCCCAAATCAATTGTGAAACCAATTAAATCAATTAGAATCTCTCAATGAGAGATTTTCTCAGAATTAAACAAACTTCTCTCCACTATATAAAGAACCAAAGACTTCAAGTCTCGTGACGGAGAGTGAACAAAAGGAACCCGCTCAGAAGCTTTTAAAAAAGAGAGAAGAAGAAAGTAAAGGTTCAAAAGAAACAAAGAATTTAATTCTCACAGTAGAAAACTTGTTTCATTGAAATCCTGGGTAAAAAGAAAACAAAACTCAAAAATCATATTGTCTCTCTTTTGCCTCTCTAAGGGTTTAACCCTTCATGCAAGAACTTAGTTCTTCCTCTGGTTGAGATCTGTAGAAATAGATCTCCCTACAAGTTGAGAATTTAATTCTCATTGGGGAGATTCTGTCATGCAGATTCAAAACCTAGGCGAAAGAATTGAGTTCAAAGAATTTGATTCTTACAAAAAACATGAAAACTATGGTTTAACCTTATAAAAATAATTTAATTCTTACAAAACAAAAGACATGAGATCCTCTAAATCCTAGGGTCATTAACATGAGATCAAAATCTCCAAACACCCTGAAGAAAATACTAATAATTCATTAGTGTTTAAACACTATAACGAGGACTGCACGTGTTTCCCACGTAAGCGCTTAAAAGAAGAGCAAGAAGTGCCTCCTAAGGTAGTCACGTGTTTTGCACGCGATCTCTAATCAAGTGCTTAGCACTTATAAAAAAGGAGGGGATAAAACCCAAAAAGCAGTACCCAACTCTACGGCGCCTCACGTGTTCACACGTGAGCGCCACAAGAACCAAGTGCTTAGCACTTATATGCAAAAAGGGAATAAAACCCAAAGAACAGCGCCTACTTTGGGACGTCTCACGTGATTCACACGTGAACGCCTCCAAAGTTCAGTATTTAACACTGATCTAATGCCTCATACAGGATACATGTGAGTACTACATTTACCAGTGCTTAACACTACAGGGGTAAATATGAAGACCCAAGCCTAGTCACAAATTGGCTAAGTCTTCCCGAGGTCAAAACTTCTTTGATCTCCAAATCGACCGAGCCTCTGTGCTCATGTTTTCCCAAATTGATCATCGTTCCAAATATGACTATTGATCTTCCAACTGATGATATTTAAAACGATACTCATCCCATATCCTCCAGAGGAAATCTTAGTTTACCACTAACTCCTTTTTCCCTCAAATACAGGAATTGGTTCGAGGGTACATCTCTCCATTCCTCTAATCAACGTCGGTGTAATTCCTCAATGTCTTCAAAGAGGTGGCGAGTCCCGACAACTAATAGCTTTTTGGTACACTGATGTGTACACCTCAAATGAGACCGCACCCTAAACTGGGTGCATCCTATATCATCATTGTTCCTCTCGTCACGTAACAAATATACGTGCACGCAAGATGGACAACGGACCAAGACGTCCTTAAACTAAAACCTCACCTCCAAAAGGTGATCAATGGACTGAGACGTCCTTAAACTAAAATCTCACCTCTAAAATGGTAATCAACAGACCGTGATGTCCTCAAACTAGAACTTCGCCTCCAAAATGGCGATAATGGACCGAAATGTCCTTAAACTAAAACAATAGAGCCCAAATGCTCTTTTGTTGGATCTGAAATAAAAATGATCTTGAAACCCTACTAAGTGGATCTTAGTCTTAAATTGAACTAATGTATCCTTAACAAATCAAGCCCCAAATGCTCATATACATTTAAGTCAATCTTAATCTCAAAATAGATTAACGATCCTTAAATAAGAAAAACCCAAATATAAGAAATATGGATTTGGACTAATCCACGCCCTACGGGCGACAACATAAATTAGTCTCTGTGTATAATCCACGAGCAACCTAAACAAACAAAAACACACACGACACGAGGTGAACTTCCGGAGCAGGAGAAAGTGGTTATCGCAATGCGATAACGTAATTAACTGTAGGGGCTTGCGCCTACAGGGAAGAGCGTCTCCACAATCAAAAAACCCTCGCAAACGAGGGGGAATATGATGAAGTCACACTACAACGGCCACATCCATCCAAATCTCAGATATACGGTGCCATAAATCAACTTGGAATCTTCGGAGAGTTAGACGGATAAATCCAAATAGCATCTGCCCCCAAAATTTAGGCCAGACGTCCTAACATCCCGGTCACCGTCTTTCGACGGTGAACAGATTCTGGTACGCCCGGTGGGACCTTTTCCTCTTTATACTCCACACTTTGTGTGTCGTGTTTTGCGAACGAAAAAAATCGTGGTTTGCTAAGGTTGCTCTTGGATTTGAGGTGCTAAGATTTGGTGTCTTGTTCCTGTGTAGAAAGAAGAAAAAACATCAATGGTTTCCAGCTGCACAAATTGCAACAGCAACTCCCGCTCCGCCCCAACTGGAGGAGTGACATATGGGCCTAATACAGCCTCCAACTTTTCAATGCTGGTGGGGTAGGTAACTCAAGCCACCACTGGATTGTTCTTCGGGACCAAGCTCATGCCAGGGAGTTTCAGCGCCCCAGTGCCACCACAGGAAGCTCCCAAGAAGTCGATCTTCGATCGACTTGCTACCACCACGGCCCCTCTCAATGGGTCGTCCAAGTCTGCCAACTCAGTCTTCAACAGGCTGAGCCGAAGCTCAAATGGGCATGCAAAGAGGCTCGCGATACCTGAAGGGGCTATCCCAAAATGGATAGTCCTCCCAACTCCTGCTGCGGGTGAAGTCATCAAAATTGCTTCCCCTACCAGAAAGTCTGCCTTCGAATGATTAGCCGTTCCCTCCTAACGGATGTCGGTCTTCGACAAGTTGGCACCATCAACAGCCCCTAACTAAAGCGGGGGGCACGACGAAGCCGCTTCCACAACTGAGGTGTTACCATCTGTAAGGCACGCTCGACATCGCCACTGGCGTCGAGTGAGAAGAGCTGGGGGCAACTCCCTCTCTGGACTTACTCCACCAGATCAAATGGTGAAAGTTGACGCTGCTGTTCCAACCGGGAACAGCTTTGAACTGCTTAGGAGGGTGTGGAAGAACTTCCCAACCACGGTGTTGAAGAAATCTTCACTTCCTGCTGAAAATATGATGCAGGCAAAGCCGGAGCAGCCCCCTCAGTGGCTGTCCTCCCAAATTCACAGAGTCTGGCGAAAAGTCCAGGATTTTATGATCAACAAGAACTACTCTCGTCAACCGGAGAAAATGAAGGTTCGACAAGAGGAAAATCATCCCTCCAGCATACAGTGTAGGAATTCTTTCACGCAGGCGCCTGCTATAATGGCTCCTTCAACTTTGACCTCCCACAAAAAGAGAAGGTCGGAGAATCTAGCACCACCGGTGGCAAATCCCAAAGGTGATGGATCCAAACGCCCTAAGTCTGGGGGCATGATCATGCACACGGTTTACATGGCATCCGGAAAAGAGGAAAGCCGTGTTTTCGTGGGTCATCGACCGCAAACTCGGTCGTTAACAAAAGCTCAGGAGCAACAACAAAAGCTCCAGGAGATGCTGACAAAAATGGCAGCACTCACCGGACAGAAAGAAAGTCCGGAGTCAGCATCAGAACAGCGCTAGGAGTAAGAGACCGATACAGAGTTCCTGCGAAGGGTACTTGAAAGAAAGGATAAGGAGGCCACGGAACATGCTTCTAAAATAAAATAGATAGCGCTCCTGTTCCAAGACAGGGGTTGGAATGATGATCCAGCCAGAACCTCCAGCTAAAGACCCGCCGATAATTATCGAGGACGACAGAGGGGAAATATCAAACCCTCTTCCAGCTTTATCGACAACCAGGGAGGAAACGATCTCTAAAGCTGCCCTTGATGATTACATAGCTCAACAAATACGAGCTCATCAGGTAAGTGAAGTGGCGGGCCAAGTTGTCAGAACTGGGCGACTGTACCCAGGCTGGTACGATCAAATCAAGTACCCGCCAGGATATACAATTCCCAAATTCCATGTGTACAAAGGGACAGGCAATCAACATCAGCACGTCACTCATTTCAGAGCTTTATACGGCAATACTGGAGGCGACGACAAATTACTACTTCGCCAGTTCGTTGGAAGCCTGTTAGAGACGGCGTTTGAATGGTACTCGGAGCTCCCAAATGACTCCATCAAAACATTCACAGAGATGGAACTGCTATTCACGCAGCGGTTCGCCAGGGTAAACGAGCGCACCCCGATCACGGCATTAATCATTGCCAGGGTGAAGCCAGGAGAGACCTGGGTTCAATACGCAATCCGATGGCGGAACCTCTGGTCAAAATGCGAACAACGCATCGAAGAAGCTTCCTGCCGTGGGCATGTTCATAGGGACTCTCGATCCTCAAGCGACTCTGTCCCAGTTCATGACGTTCTTTAAGCCGACCACCTTCCAGGCTTTGATCGACAAGTTAGCCTAAATGGACTAGATGGGCCACGGACCTTCCTCTTCAAAAATGTACCCTCTGAATGCCAAGGATAAAGGAAAAGCGGCCTTCGTTTCCAATATACAACAGCAACCGAGTGACCCGAAACCGGTTGCTCGCTAAAACAACGCACACCCGTGCCAATCCCTGTTAGAGAAGTTAGGACGTGCTTACTCGTTTCCTCGTGATAAAACGAGGAGATTGTTTGAACTGGTAGTGCGCAACAAACTCATCACTCTGCCGGACCCAAAACGTCCACCACAACCTGGTGACGTCAACAACCCCAACTACTGCTCCTATCACAGAATGGTGAGCCACCCAATTGAAGATTGCTACATCTTCAAAAATTAGATCGAGGACCAGTATCAATGGGGGAAATTTATGCTTTCCGAGAAATGAAGGGTGAACCCGCCACAAAAGGCACGCTCTTAAAAAGGTGGATATGCCGGGGGCATCATGCTCATTTGTGCAAGAAGCTTCGTGGGAAGTTGCCCTTTCAGCTAAAACCAAAAGAATGCTGAAGGATTTTCATGTATGTCCGGCGATTAGGTGGAAAAGCCCGCTGGAGCCCGAGATCATTGTGGGGATGCTGAAACCACGTCCGACACTGAAAATTGCTAACGATGGGCAAAACACCCAGGTCAAGCCTTCAAAGTCTTCGAAGGGGAAGAAGAAGACCAAGAAGCCCGTGCAGCCTGACGCCAAGCGCATGGACTTGCAAAAGTATATTGACATGCTGGAGGAGTACAACCAGAAGGCACAGACCCCAGTCACTCTCGAAGAGTTTCTCAAGCATATCCTTAAGAATGAAGATAGTGAAGATGATGAGGGAAATGACTCATCAGAAGAAATCGAAGATTATGCAGCAAGTTGCCATATGGTTTCTCATTCGTCGTTAAATAATGAAGAAACTCTCTCAGTGTCGGAAAGCAACGCAGAGGAATGGGGGGCAGGATCAGAGCCAAAATCCCCGAAGCTGCCATAAGACCCAATTGACAGGCTGCTAAACGAAGCTTTTCAAAAGAGTATAGCTGACCGAGAACGTGAAACGGCCATATACGAAAAGGCCAAGCATCGGCGTTAGGATGAAGAAGACGTAGCAAGGAAGAGTCACAAAGCACTCTAACCAAGCCAAAACACACCTGCTACAAACAAGAGCAGGATCAAAGCAGAGAAGCGGTTCGCTAAAGCCCTGTCAATGGGAATGAAGTTGCCCTCTCATAGAAAACACTCCCATGATCATATGACTTGACGAAATGGATATACATCCGAACTACTGTTCATACCATCGGAGGGCCACACACCCCATCGAAAAATGCAATGCCTTCAAAAAGTGGTGGCAAGGATACGTTGCTCACCGACAACACTTCAAGCGAATGAAGTGCGTAGCTCGTCGACAACAAAGAAGCGCGACAGACGAGCGTGAAGGAACAGCTGACAGCTATTATATAGTTGATACCAGTTCGACAAAAGGAAAATCTCAAGTTCTTACATTCGGGAGCGATTCCGAGGAAGAAATAACCCTTGAGCCTCTCTTCAAAGAATCCACCTCCGGAAAAGAAGAAGAGGGGAAGAACTGTGAGAATATTCAGCTGCGTAACTGCACGCTGCCTGAAAAGAACCTCGGGCCAAAAAACAAAGGTTCGAGCAAAAGAGACAAGGGGAAGGAAAAAGTCCCTGAGAAAATTTCCCTCGATGATAGAGTTATCAAAAAGCTCGCATCCAAGGACCATCCTAAGAAAAATAAGATGGATTACAATGTCCTGGCACATCTGAGGAAGATGCCCTCATAACTGAGCATATTGGATGCTCTCCTCTTGTCCAAAGAAGCAAGAGATTCTCTGATCAGGGCATTACAGGAGCCTGATCAATTCCAAGCTTTTCTTGCAGAAGAAAAGATGAAGGACGAGCTGGCAGATGTTCATACAGCTGACATTACATTCGGCGATGAAGATCTCCTCCTCAGAATGTGCGAGCACAACCGTCCTCTATATGTCATCGGGTACTGCCACGACATCAAGATAGGGAAGATACTGGTCGACAACGGGTCCTCCGTCAACCTTCTCAATGTAAAGGTGCTGAAGGAGATTTGCATGAACGCTCAGCACCTGGCTCGGGATAAAATTACCATCTCCGGGTTCGACTCTCAGTCATCGCGGACGCTTGGGTCCGTAATATTGACATTACACTTTGGGCTTCTCGTCACTGACATCAAATTTCATGTCATCGACGCCAAGACTTGCTATAACGCTCTGCTCGACCGGCCTTGGTTATACGAGTACAACGTCATCCTTTCTACACAACACCAGTGTATGAAGTATTTCAAAGACGGTCTCGAGTACACAGTTACAGGGGAGCTAAATCCATTCTCCATAAACGAAGTCCGAAAATATGAAGACGCAAAGTACTTCCTACCAGACTTCAAAGACACGGAAAGATGTCATAAGCCGAAGAATAAACAAAAAGCCGTCGCCACTATCCCGATCTTTATGAGCAATACAGAGGAAGATGAAAAGATAGTCTACTCGGGGCAACCCCATTGCAACAGGCCTGGACCATCTACTCCTATTTTGGTCTTTGGTAGTGACTCTGAGACGAGACTAACGCCGTATTCTCCACTCACCCGTCAGCACAAACCATTACTAGAGCTGATCAGAGTTTACAGATCACCATAGTTCCGCCACGGCATTGCAAAGAACTTGATGCGCATGATACATACAGCGTACAAGAGCTGCGGACTTTCTACGTCCCTCCCGAGCGAAGAGGTGAAAAGACGATTCTCTTCTACCAATCTACAGAGACTAAACTATAGAACGAAGTCTGGCATGGTGCCGATCTTGTACTTGACAGACTTCAACCAATCCGTCTATCCAGATATTACGCATAGGGATTGAAAAGGTTATTAAGATTCCAAGATATACCTTTCAAACAAACCGCTCGACAAGCCTAGTTCTACAATAAGATTTGGGACATTCCTGGGACTCAGCGAAAGATGCCCGACGGGAGGATGGAGACGGCTGGGCTTGGATACGTTTGGTCCAAGGAACGGGAGCGATTCCATCGCTACCGTGCCATAAATAGTTCCTATGTGGAATGGAATGCTTTTCCAGATAGCTGTAGTGTTGAAACGGAGCAAAATCCCACTATAAGAGCGTCAAGTCCGTCGTTCGAAGAGCAGGTTGCCAAGCTAATGAGGGAAGCCGGTCAAAAGGTTCGGGATGATCACATCTGCGAAATGGCTATTTACGAAAAGGCTAGGACTCAGCGTCTCAATCAGCAGTTTGCGGGAAAGGAAAATTACGATGCCCTTCACCTTCAGCCCGCTGTACGTTCTTGCGACAAGGAAAAAGCCCGACACAGAGGCAAAAACATGGTGGAGAACGAGAATGACGTTCTAAAACAGCGAAGCGGATCCAAGAAGCCACGTAATCAAGAAAAAGTCAGCTGGAATCCATCTTTCATCAAGAAGATGGGTCGGGAATACTCTTTCCCTCAAGACAATACAATGAAAATATTCAACCTTGTCATCAAGCATTAGATGATGACACTCCCGGAGCCTCGGTACCCTAAACAGTTAAATGAGGTCTATCACCCGGATTATTGCTCCTATCATCGAGCAATAAGACATCCTCTTGAAGACTGCTTCACCTTTAAAGACCGGGTCGAAAACCAATATCAACATGGTAGGTTCACTTTATCCGACAATCGCAGGGTGACCCCACCGAAAAAGCATGAGCCGAAGAGAACCTATATCGCGAAGGCGGGACCAGCTCAACACCAAGAATGGAAGCGAACTCGTACTTGCCATATCATAACACTCTCAAAGGAGGGAGAGCACGAGAATATGGGTGACTGCTTCAAGTGCTTCACAAATGAGGGTGAGGAGGAGGTGATCTCAGAGTTTCCACCAGCACCAAAAGAGTTGGAAGATGGAATACATACCACGACGGACAACCTGAGAAAAATTGACCTAAGGACGGAAAACGAGCCGAGGCCCACGTTCGTCAGTGAGCTGTTGTCTAAAAAACAGGTGGCCACACTAAAGGATGTGCTCATGTAATATAAAGACTGCGTCGCATGGAACTATTCCGATATGCCGGGACTAGATCCAAAAATAGCGGTGCATAAACTGGCTATATCGCCGGACGTCAAGCCAGTCAAACAGGCGCCAAGAAGAATATGACTTAAACTCGAGATGAGTATCAACGCTGAAGTTAAGAAACTAATTGAATCCGGCTTCATCCAGGAAGTTCAATACTTTGACTGGATCGCTAACATCATTCCGGAGATAGAGAAAAATGGGATAGTGCGTATCTGCGTGGACTTTCAGGGTCTCAACAAAGCTTGTCCGAAGGATGATTTCCTAGTGCCTGTTACCGAGTTGATGATCGACAACACATCTACTCATGAAGTCTTCTCTTTCATGGATGGGTCTTCAGGATACAACCAAATAAAAATGCATCCTGAAGACCGGAAGCATACTACCTTCCGGACTCCATTGGGTATACTCTGCTATAAGGTAATGCCCTTCGGTCTGAAGAACGCAGGCGCTACCTACCAGAGGTCCATGACAAAGATCTTCGATGACCTCATACATGAGATTGTCGAATGCTATATTGACGACCTTATGGTGAAAAAAAAATCGTACGAGGAGCACTGGGAACATCTGAACATAGTGTTCCAACGTCTTCGTAAGTATAATCTAAAGATGAATCCTCTCAAAAGCACGTTTAGAGTCTCCTAAGGAAAATTCCTGAGATTCATCATACGGTACTGGGGTATCGAAATTGACCCTTCGAAAATTAAGGCGATTATGGAAATGCCTACGCTAAGAACTCTCAAACAACTGCGGTCTCTCCAGGGAAAGCTCGTGTATATCCGGCGGTTTATAGCCAATCTCTCCGGCAAATGCCGCCCCTATAGTCATCTAATGAAGAAGGGGACCCCGTTCGTTTTGGATCATAAATGCCAGAGTGCACTGAACAAAATCAAGTAATACCTGCAGAATCCGCCAGTACTGACTGCTCCGGTTAAGAGAAAGCCTCTCATCTTATACACAACAGCCCTTGAAGGTTCATTAGGTGCGCTACGGGCATAAGAGAATGACCAGGGAAAGTAGAGAGCTTTCTACTATTTGAGTCAAGTTCTCCTGGGGGCAGAAAACAACTACTCCCCCATCGGAAAACACTGTCTGGCACTGATCTTCGTGATATCGAAGCTCAGGCACATTGCCTTGGTACCTGAGGTCCATCTCATATCAAAGGTGGATCCTCTCAAATATTTGATGTCAAGAGCCATACTGATAGGAAGGCTTACTAAATGGGCCCTCCTCTTGATGGAGTTCTTGATAACTTATTGACCCCTCAAGGCAGTGAAAGGTCAAGCCATCGCCGACTTTCTCGCCGAGCATCAGATACCAGCTGATTCTCCCTTAATTGCGAATTGCTAGACGAACACGCGTTCGACACAATCGAAGGGGAAGAGGAAGGAAATAATGTCCAATGGGAACTCTACTTCGATGGAGCATCTTCCATGAAGAAGCGGAAGCATAACATCTTTATAATCAAAGCCAGGGTGGGCCTCATCTTTTTGACTCCGCAAGGAGGGATACTGCGTTTCGCTCTTTCCTTAACGAAACCAAGAACAAACAATGAGAATGAATATGAAGCTTTGATAGCGGGTCTTGAGATCACTGTCGATATGGGAATCGAAAACCTCCTCATATATGGAGACCCCCAGCTGGTCGTTAGCCAAGTAAATGGAAACTATCAGACATTCAAACCAGAGTTGATAAAATATGGTAAGAGAGTGCACCAACTGCTGACACAAATCCCCTCCTAAATCCTGGAAAACATACTGCATGCGGAAAATATCAAGGCGGATGCATTAGCCAAGCTTGCTAAGGAGCTGGCTGACGAAAACCTCGATGACGTAAAGATCGTTGTGCAAAGCCGCCGGGTTCTCGCACCAGCAGAAATATCTTCAGAGGATTCAATGGAGCCATCTGAAGGAAAAGAAACAACCAAACAAGCGGTCCTCCGAATAGAAGAAGAAGAAAAGATCAAGGATTGGAGGGAAGTCTTCATAGACTACTTCAAATCCCATCGAACGCCCGAAAACACGTCGTCAATACATCAGCTCATGAAACGGGCTCTGTCTTTCTCCTTCGTCAATAATACTCTATAAAACAGATCATTTGACTACCTTTGGCTGAGATGCCTGGGACCAGAAGAATCAAAAAGAGTCATTCAAGAAACTCTCGATGGACTCTGCGGTTCTCATCAGGCCGGGCCAAAGATGAAGCTGAAGATCAAAAGGATGGGCTATTATTGGCCCACAATGGTTCAGGACTGCCTCGAATATGCAAAGCAGTGTCACTCGTTCCAAATTCATGGGGACTTCATCCACCAACATCCAAATCCGCTACACCCAATGGTAGCCAGCTGGCCATTCGAAATGTGGGGAACCGACATAATTGGCCCCGTCGAATCAGCATTATCCAAGAGACACCGGTTCATACTGGCCACGACCGATTACTTTTCTAAGTGGACGGAAGCAGTACCACTAAAGGAAGTGAAGACGGAGAATATCCTCCATTTCTTCAAGACACATGTCATCTACCAGTTCGGCACTCCGCGACGGATAATCTCAGATAATGGGCCAACCTACAAGAGCCATAAAATCAGCCGCTTCGCAGAACAACATAAATAGATTGGAAATACTCTTCAGTCTATAATCCTCGAGATAATGGTCTAGTTGAAGCTTTCAACAAAACCTTGACCAAGATTATAAAGAAAACGGTGTCCAGAAACAAAAAAGACTGGCACGAGAGACTGCACGAAGCTCTCTGGGCGTACCGAATGACGTTCAAAACGGCTACGAATACAACACCATACGCGTTAGTATTCGGCACTGAAGCGGTACTCCCCCTGGAAATAGAGCTACCCTCTCTAGGGGTAGCAGTTCGATACGAGCTGACAGATGAAGAAAATGCCCATCTTCGTCTTGAGGAGCTTGACGCCCTCGATGAAACTCGCCTCGTGGCGCAACAAAACCAAGAAGCTTACAAGGAAAAGATGACGCGCTCATACAAAAAACTGACTAGGCCGAGAACATTCCGCCAAGGCGAACTCGTGCTAGTCGTCAAAAGACCTATGATCCCTAATCGTGCAAAACAGGGGAAATTTGAGCCAAACTATGAAGGGCCGTACATCATAGACAAGGTGTACCATGGTGGGGCCTATTTGCTCATGAATATGCATGGCGAAAGACCTTTCTGACCAATAAACGACCGATTCCTCAAGAAATACCACGCTTGACGAGTCACGACTTAGGTCAATGATAGATGACGACGCTCGTGTCCGCTCGCTATCTTTCCGAGTCAAAACTCTAAGTGGTTTTCGGAGAAGCTTCACCTCAAAAATGGCGATAATGGACCGAGATGTCCCTAAACTAACAACGGACCGTAATGTCCTTAAACTAAATCTTCACCTCAAAAATGGTGATAATGGACCACTACGTCTTTAAACTGGTAATGGACCGAGATGTCCCTAATCTAACAATGGACCGAGGTGTCCCTAAACTAACAATGGACCGGAATGTCCTTAAACTAGCGCGTCGCCTAAAACACGGCGATAATGGACCACTACGTCCTTAAACTGGCAACGGGCCGAGATGTCCCTAAACTAACAATGGACCGGAATGTCCTAAAACTAGTGTGCCGCATCAAACATGGCGCATCGCTCCAAATATAGCAATATCCACCCTTGAGAGCTGTGTTGCAATCAAAGCTCCAACGGCGAAAACTGCAACCCAAGTCCCATTGGCAAACTGATGGGTGAAAAAAAAACGGTACGTTCACAAGCGAAATGGGCACGGATGAAAACCCGAAAGGGTCCTGTGAGTAAAAACAGCAGGGCTACCAGCGAGCTTGTGAAAACCTAAAAGAGCACAATCTCGTTGTTAAAAAAACGGTATGTCCACAAGCAAAATGGACACGGATGAAAACCCGAAAGGGCGCCGTGAATAAAAACAGCAGACTACCGGCGAGCTTGTGAAAATCCGAAAGGGCACAATCTCGTAAAATTTTCACTTACAAGATCCTCTCGACTCGTAAGGAGAACCCCCCTATGAGACCCTCACGGCTCATAGGATTCAAAGTCTTAAGTTACCGGGATCCAAACCTATTCTTAAGCCGTCGTATTCCCTAAGTTGCCCTACAGGCGAGCCGATATTGGCCCTTGTATACAATCCACGGGCATAAATAAATGATTTCCCCACACCAAGTTCCACCAATGACGTGGAATGCCCTCATATGGTGAACGACACTTATAAGTCCTCTCGACTTGTAAGGAGAAAACATTCTTGTAAGATCCTTATGACTTGCAAGAGAAAATATCACTTAGGAGTCCTCACGTCTTCTAGGGAGAACCTACATCTACGGGATCCTCTCGACTCGTAGGGAGAAAACCCTTTATGAGACCCTTACCGCCGATAAAGTCCAAAGCCTTAGTCGACAAGATCCTAACCCTGTCTACTAAGCCACCTTTGTTCAAATCAGCAAAGGCAAATGATGATTCGCTCCTGGCAATATCCCAGTTGTAGCGATACTAATGCCTAAACCCATATCAAATTCCAAGTCCTCTCACGATTCGCTCCTGGCAATATCCCAGTCGCAGCGATGCTGATGCTGGAATTAGTGTCAGGATCCAAGTTCTCGACTTGCAACAAAAGTAGATGCATATGAAATAGCCAAAATGTTTGGGAAACTCGCAATAAAAAGTAGCGAGTAAAAATATAAAAAATAGCCGAAATGATTGGGCAATCGCGACTTTCACGATATAAAAAGCTGAAATGATAGAGTATCGTGGAAATAAAAAAATGATGAAACTTTCGCCCTGCAGGTGAGTCCACATCAACCCCTGTATACAATCCATGGGCATAAACGAAAAGGGAACCATATTTTCCCACCAGGCTTCGTCAAAGGGAGAGCCAAGTCTTGACGGCTCACAAAACAACCTAAAGACGATCTCAACATTCGTCTCGTTACAGCAGACGCAATGTCCCAACGGCGTTCCCTCTCACTCCAGCATAATGCAGACACGACGTCAACAAAAGACGCCAGGGTCGAAACAAAACGGAGCCGTGGAAAGATTCCTAGCTCCAAGTCTTAACGGTTCATAAAACAACCTAAAGACTATCCCGACATTCTTCTCGTTACAGCAGACGCAATGTCCATAAAGGCTCCAAAATAGCCAAATCAAAAGGAAGCGAAGGCAAAATTCCTAGCTTCAGGGTCTTGACGGTAACTCAAATAAAACCCGAAAGACTATCGGAGATCATCCCACACCAGTGCGGAGTGGTTATGACTCATCGGGGCTCCCAAACTGAGCCTAACCTCAAGAAAAAGAGGCATAGCAAAATTCCTAACCCTTGCTCTTCCGACGGTCAAACTGCCTAAGAAGATTACTTGAAGACGTCTTGTCCAGCTCTCGAAGGGATCAGAGACACGACAGTCGCGGGGCTACTTGGACAACAGCGTAAAGTCTGCATACCGGGAAATGCATCAGCCAACACGACGGTACCACGGACTAAAACCCTAGTACCAGAAAGCCTAACGGACCTCTGTCGCAAAGAGCAGGGGTTATCTATGACGTTAGGACAAGTTTGCCTATAAACCCCAGGGAGGTAAACTGAATAAACTCCGAAATGAGTCCATAAACTAGAGACTCCGAAATGAGTGAATAAACTACAAACTCCGAAATGAGTATATAAACTACTTTATGCCAAGTCAAGACATCAAAGGAAAGAAAAGTGCCAGTATGAAATGAAATATGTCTTTTATTCATGAATCAAAATGAATACAAGATACTCTTATTCATGAATCAAAATGAATACAAGATACTCTTATTTATGAATCAAAATGAATATAAGTAAAAAAAGGGGAGTATACGGCGACAAAATTGTCTAAGCCAGTAGACGGTTCAATAAGCCAGCAAGTTCGTCGTTTTTCCGCTGGACTTCTGCTTCGAGCTCTATTAGTGCTGCAACACAAGTCCTTGCCTGTGCCTGTTGATTCTGGTAAAAATAATGGGTAAAAATAACGGCTTTATGGGCTTTGTGGGCTTATAGGCGCTACAATCAAACAGCTAACAAACTAAATAAACCTCACGTGTTAAACACGTGAGGGCACCACCCTATGAAGAATTAAATTCTACTCAACAAAGGATCATTGGACCAAACATCCAATGGTGATTAAACATAGAGCTTTTTAATGAGGAGGAAAATTCTCTGTACAGAAAGTTGGTGGATCAAAGATCCTATGAGATGGAAAATATTTTCCATATCTTTCTAAACAAAGAAAAATTATGCTCTGTTAAACCGAACACCCTTGGATTAAAATTCCAATGATGATTAAAATTCACAATTTTTACAGAATAAGATTCTGCATATGGGAAAATATTTCCCCAATCTTATTAAAAAACAAGAAAAATATGTTCTGTAAAACAAAAACCCTTGGATCAAAGATCCAATGATGGGCAAAATTCCCTAAATCAATTCTAAAACCAATTAAATCAATTAGAATCTCTCAGTGAGAGATTTTCTCAGAATTAAACAAACTTCTCTCCACTATATAAAGAACCAAAGATTTCAAGTCTCACGACGGAGAGTGAACAAAAAAGAACTCCCTCAGAAGCATTTTAAAAAAAAGAGAGAAGAAGAAAGAAAAACTTCAAAAGAAACAGAGAATTTAATTCTCACAGAAGAAAACTTGTTTCATTGAAACCTTAAGTAAAAAGAAAACAAAACTCAGAGATCATCTTGTCTCTCTTTTGCCTCTCTAAGGGTTTAACCCTTCATGCAAGAACTTAGTTCTTTCTCTGGTTGAGATCTACAGAAGCAGATCTTCCCACAAGTTGAGAATTTAATTTTCATCGGGGAGATTCTGTCATGCAGATTCAAAATCTAGGGAAAAGAATTGAGTTCAAAGAATTTGATTCTTACAAAACACATGAAAACTAGGGTTTAACCCTATAAAAAGATTTAATTCTTATAAAACAAGAGACATGAGATCCTCCAAATTCTAAGGTCATTAACATGAGATCAAAATCTCCAAACACCCAGACTGATGATTCATTGGTGTTTAAACACTATAACAAGGACCACACGTGTTTCCCACGCAAGCGCTTAAAAGAAGAGCAAGAAGTGCCTCATATGGTAGTCACGTGTTTTGCACGCGATCTCCAATCAAGTGCTTAACACTTATAAAAAAAAGGAGGGGATAAAACCCAAAAAGCAGTACCCAACTTTGCGGTGCCTCACGTGTTCACACGTGAGCGCCACAAGAACCAAGTGCTTAGCACTTATATGCAAAAAGGTAATAAAACCCAAAGAACAGCGCTCACTTTAGGACGTCTCACGTGATTCACAAGTGAGCGCCTCCAAAGTTCAGTGTTTAACACTGATCTAATGCCTCACGCGGGATATACGTGAGTACTACATTTACCAGTGCTTAGCACTACAGGGGTAAATATGAAGACCCAAACCTATTCACAAATTGGCTAAATCTTCCCGAGGTCAAAACTTCTTTGATTTCCAAATCGACCGAGCCTCTGTGCTCATGTTTTCCCAAATTGATCATCGTCCCAAATGTGGCTATTGATATTCCAACTGATGATATTCAAAACAATACTCATCCCACATCCTCCCGAGGAAATCTTAGTTTACCACTAACTCTTTTTCCTTCAAATACGGGAATTTGTTCAAGGGTACTTCTCTCCATACCTCTGATCCATGTCGTTGTAATTTCTCAACGTCTTCAAAGAGGTGGCAGGTCCCGACAACCAACAGCTTTTTGGTTTACTGATGTGTACTCCTCAAATCAGAACGCACCCCAAACTGGGTGCATCCTATATCATCGTTGTTCATCTCGTCATGTAACAAATACACGTGCGTGCAAGATAGACAACGGACCGAGACGTCCTTAAACTAAAACCTCACCTCCAAAATAGTGATCAACGGACCGAGACGTCCTTAAACTAAAACCTCACCTCTAAAATAGTGATTAACGGACCGAGACATTCTTAAACTAAAATCTCACCTCCAAAATGGTGATAAAATAGTGATCAACAGACCGAGATGCCCTCAAACTAGAATTTTTCCTCTAAAATGGCGATAATGGACCGAAATGTCCTTAAACTAAAACAATAAAGCCCAAATGTTCTTTTGTTAGATCTGAAATAAAAATGATCCTGAAACCCCATTAAGTGGATCTTAGTCTCAAATTGGACTAATGTTATGCTCATATACATTTAAGTTGATCTTAATCTCAAAATAGATTAATGATCCTTAAATTAAAAAAAAATCAAATCTAAGAAATACGGATTTGGACTAATCCACGCCCTACGGGCGACGACATAAATTAGTCTCTGTATACAATCCACGGGCAACCTAAACAAACAAAAACACACACGATACGAAGTGAATTTCCGGAGCAGGAGAAAGTGGTTATCGCGATGCGATAACGTAATTAACTGCAGGGGCTTGCGCCTGCAGGGAAGAGCATCCCCACAATCAAAAACCCCTCGCAAATGAGAGGGAATCTGATGAAGTCATGCTAGAACGGCCGCATCCGTCCAAACCTCCGATATACGGTGCCATAAATCAACTTGGTATCTTCGGAGAGGTGGACGGATAAATCCATATAGCATCTGTCCCCAAAATTCGGGCCAGACGTCCTAATGTCCCGGTCGCGTCTTCCGGCAGTGAACAAACACCTCGGTCTTGTTTATGAGATACAACCCGCGCCGTTTTTCCCAGCAGTCGGGTTACAACCAAGGAGTTCCACTCTAGGCATTCATTGTTGATCTAATTACTACTGAGAAGGGTGTTCGCAACGTGACGCATCATTTCATGCGTCTGAATATGGGGTCCCATTTCCTTATCAGCGAGCCGAGTCATATTCCAAGAGCTTCGAATGCCTGTGTTTCCTGGTACCAACATGCGATGGGCGCTGTCATCCGGGAGGAGAGGCGGCTGCTGCTTGACCACAAGGATGCTGTCCCAGCCAGTAATTCAGCAGTCCCACTGAAGCAACGAGCGGTTATGCTCCCTTCTTTGTGAGAGATCACCACGTCCGTAGTACTGCGAGCTTTTCCAGATAGGCTTCGACCAAATGTTCCCTCGACTGCGGTAACCGTAGTGTCTCCAAAATCGGGCATTGGTTCGGAGATCGGGACCTGCCGTCCGAAGAAGCCCGTTAAGCGAAAACTCTTATCATCGGCTGTTGGTGCCAGTTCGCAGAAGAAAAATAAATCCTTATTCTTATCCGACGTCGTATTCGATCAGGAACCTCATGCTCCTTATAGAGAAGGTTTGTCAGAGTATGGCACCAACGATGGTTTGTTCGAGCTCCCGCTGCTGCTGATCTTCGGGCTGCTATCAAAGCTTCTGAAAGACTGGCTTGTGAGCAAGCAGCATTAGCTTCTCTCGTGGCATCCGGTACATTTCATTTACATTCTTCTGTATACCTATATTTTATTACACTTTATTGACGCTCTCCTTTTAACGGGAATCTCCACTGAAGAGACTCTCTTGGCGTCCTTCAAGACATTTGGGGAGGAGGAGAGGCTCCGTGCTTCCATGGGCCTCGGTATGATTCACGACAAATATACATATATAATTCATTTCATCCATACCCTGATTCTCTCCCTCTTTTATTATAGGAACCACCGCCACTCCTGCTGTTCCAAACACCATGCCGTCTTTAGGCGGTAGTGTGGAGGAGCCTTCAACGCCATCGACTACTATTGAGGCCACCCTAGGGGCATCACAAGAGGCGTTTCTAAAGAAGCCGATGATGGATATCGTAGTAGATCCGGAGGCCGAGCCTGATTTGGACGATGATGTCCCCATGTCGGAGGTTTTGAGGAGATCAGTTCATACAGCCCAGACTGAGAGGAAGCGTAAAAAGAACGCAGTAAGAGAGCGTTAGTCTATCTTGGCCGCGGGCGCGGGTTCGAGTGATGTTCGACCTTCTGGCGTTCTTATGGCGGACGTTCCTTCTGCCCTATCCACCGCTCATAGACAGATTGCGCGTGCGGCTCGAGAAGAGGCCGAATGGTTATTTCAAGGTAGAAAACAACATGGTTCCTTGTTAAAACCTAGTAACAGCCTTTTTCTTGAATCATAACACACATTTTTTAAATAGGGCCAAGTTTAGGTGGTGACGTCGTGGTGAAGTGCTGGCGGTTAAAGAGCCTGAAGTGGCAAACCCTCCTTTGGAATCTGGGACTGTTTCGATTGCCGTTTCTTCTCCCTGTGGATCCCTTATATCGGTGGGTGATGCAAGCATTACAACAACCCTTATCGATTCAGGGGACGAGGGTGTGGATGCTGAATCCACCTTCCCAGTGGAAACCGAGGAAGCCGTCGCAGCAGGTGACGCTTCGGACACTGTCTTGGTTTCTTCCCTATCAGGTATTTCTCGACTTATTACTTTTGGGTTTTTAATCATGCTAGGCATCTCTAATGATATCTCCTTTATTCTGAGTATAGGCGTAGTAAACCCCGATGATATACTGACTGAAGAATTACAGCCAGCCATTGCCACGACTGTCCTGGTTCCACCCCTCTCTCTTGTATCCTCCCGAGTTCTCTCGGGTTTCGTGATGGAAGGTAAAGATTTCTCATTTCTTTGATTCAGTGCAGACATTCTCTTTCTTGGATCAATTTCTTTACCATATATTGTTGCAACCTGCAGAAGTGCTTTTTGACCGCTTATATCAGATATTAAGCTCGCACTTCACCTTCCAATCGAAATTCGCTCCTCCTTCAGGCATTGGTCGGTGTATTCCTCACCTACTGTTTCATTTTTTTCATGCGTAAACTTTCTATCGCTAAGTTTTTCTTGTACTGACCACAGTATTACGGCTCGAGAGGGATAACGAAAGAATAGTCGAGCCTCCTGTGCTTCCTAACTTGCCACTTTCGACCACTGGTATGGTAGATCTCTTTCATCATTATTTTTCTTTATTATTTTTCTTTATGTTGAAATCTAACTCTTCTTTATGTGTGCTTTATTCTGCAGCAGTTGTATCGGTTTTGGCTCCTTTTGAGTCTCGCAGTTCTATGCCCACAGGACCCTTTGCTAAGCGCCAATGTTCCAGGGGTGCGGCGAATAGCAGGCGGATGCTAAGTGAGTTCATTGAAGATCTTAACGTTAATGCCCTCATCTCTGCTGCGGATTTTGCTGACGAGGTCAACCCTATGCCGGCGACGCTTGTGAATTTTCACAATAAGGACTTTGTTGGCATTTGGGTTGACTATTGTAAGCGGATTGAAGCTTGCCTCCATAGGATTGAGCGCAAACGTCTTGCACCTAAAGCATTAATTTCAAAGGCTCAATTGATCACATGGATCGAACAAAGTGCCACTTCCATTAAATATTTTGAGCAACAGTTGGCCCTGAAGCAAAAGGAGCATGAGACAGCTTCTGGCGAGTTCAGCCAATTGCACGCCCAAGTCGAAACTAATACCGTGCAGCTACAAGTTATCTTTGAAAGTCTTCAGCAATGCTTGTTTAAAGGAATGGCGCTGAGGCAGAAGCTCGATTTTACCGAGCGGGGCATGCGGGATTGCGAAGTGGCTAAGCAGGAAATCGTTGAAAAGCTTTCATCATGCTTGCAACAATGGGCTCAAGTTGAAGCGATGCTGGCTGAAATAATGGCGTGCGAGGAGGCGATGCGGGAAGAGAGTGAGCGGGTTGCTAGTTTATTGAAAGCCCCGCCTTCTTAACGGCGAGAATTGTATTTCCCACTTTTCTTTACATAAATGTAAACCATTTTGATTTATGAATAAAGAATTCTCCCCTTTTTTTTTGCATGCGCTCTTCTGTGTCCGACGTCTTAATTTTAGCGCCCATTAGTTTACTTACTCATTTCGGAGTCTGTAGTTTATTTACTCATCTCGGAGTTTTTAGTTTATTCGCTCGTTTCAGAGTCTCTAGTTTATTCGCTCATCTCGGAGTCTCTAGTTTATTCACTCGTTTCAGAATCTCTAGTTTATGTACTTGTTCAGTCGAAAATAGTGCATTTTTAACATGACAGTTTCCTTACTTTTCTTAATCATCTAAAGGTATTTGCTATAAATATAACACATATTAGAAGTTCATCTGCAAAATATCATTTACCATGTGTTATAAATTATAATCAATATTATGATGGAAATTATATGTTTAATATTTTTACGCATAATATTTTGTATCTCACGTTCTTCATTGAGATCTTGTGTAAAGTCAACTCAGGTCAGATACCGGGAATCAGGAATCTGCCAATAAAATATAGGAAAGTCGAAGAATCAAATACTGGTAGAAATTCAGAAGAGATAAGAAGATTCCAGATATCACAAGAAGACCAAAAGACCAACAGAAGAAAACACCTAAAGTTTCAACCAATGAAGCCACCAATCGGCCACGGAACCGCGGCCGAGTCAGGCCGAGTCGCCGTGGATCCGCGGCCGATTCAGGGGCTTCGGGGACGGTAACTCTCTGGAAATTTCTTCTCAACGTCCAACCTTGTTGAGGAAGTCTCGTTGTAACAAGTTTGTTCTGGAAATTTCTCTATAACAACCTAGCTTGTTAGGGAAGTTTGGAAAGGGAGCTATAAAAAGGACCAGGGGCTTAAGAGAAAAGGATTCCCAAGGAGTACCTAATTTTGTCTCAAATCTTTCATCCAATTCAACACAAATCCAAGAACAACATCAAATTCAAGATCCAAGATCAAGAATCATCGATAAGTTCATCAAGCGATTCAACAAAAGATCCTTTACACGAAACCGATCATCATCAACGAGCAAGTGATCCACGACAGCTCCAAGACTCACGGTGATCGAGTAACATGAAGATCGATGGAAAAATTATCTTTTCAAGGGAGTGATCGAGAGCAATTCTTCTTGTAATCTCAGATTGAAGAAGTTGTAATTTGAAGTTGAATAATAAAGGTGATAATTAGTTTCAATTTCGATTTCTTTTAATTTTCGCATTATGAGTTCTGTTTCTAATCTTTCTTCGATTTTCATGATGCGCGAGTAAAATCTCCGCTTGATAGGCTTTATAGGATTAGGGTAGATCGATGGATGATAGAATTCTATACTTTTCTTTAGTCTTATGAAGTTTACAAACCTTCGCAAAAGAATCGTTAACATCCTCATTGGGTACGATATCAAATTATTGATTATCTTGACCACGATGTGAGATAAGATTGACGATCTTTTTGTGAAGGGCTAGAAAATGAATGGGATCAATGAAAGAACAAGGGACTATAGTGAAGAAACCCTAGTTTTTTTTCCAAAAAACCCTAATCCCCATTCATTGCCATCAATCTAGCGTTAAACTGTCGATAGAAAAGATGAGTTATCTTTATTAGTAATCCATGGATATTAAATCCGATCGAATCCTATGAGCCTTCTTCATATTTTCTTGATAATTAGATCTTGAACATTTTCTTGATTTCCTTTCTTGAAAACGATTTCTTGATTTTCTTGAAACTATTACTTTAACTAAATTTTAAACAATTTCTTGAATTTCTTTACTAGTTCTTTCGACTCATCTAAAGCAAGAATTTAGAATTCCTCGAATCCCAGAGGACGACCCGTGCTCACTAACGCTCGGTACACGCGATACCGTTATTGATTGCGGTTACTATTACTACCTATTCTTTTTTATTCGAATCAAATGACGTTGCTGGGGATACGTGCGTAATTTGTTCTTTCTTGCTATTTGGGTTGAAATATTATTATTCCATCAAAATTTAAATCAAGAATGCATCGTGTGCTTAACGATTAGTGTGTGAATCTTTTGCGAGGGAATCTGGAATCACTGTAGCAGGGAGATAAAGATTTAGAGTATTTCATCAAGATCATAGGAGCAAGGGAAGCACCCGTACCAAAAATTGTTCAAAGAACAGTCCAATTGACCGCGGAACCACGGCAAGAAGCTGGAATTGGCCGCGGAACCGCGACATCTTGGACGAATTAGGGTTTCATCTCTCTGTGGTATAATTTCTATCTTCTTCTCTCTCCTATAAAAAGTACAATAACAATTTTTCTGCAGGAATCTTTGCAAAAATTCGCCGCTTAAAAAAATTCTTGTTGCGTGATTTGATATTGGTTGTTTTTGTATATTGTAATACAGAAATTAAGAGGCAAAAACCAAATTCAGATTAAGTGGGGAGTTCATTACCCTTTCTAAGCCCCACAAATCACAAAACTAGCATCCGCATCACCCTCCATTAATTAAAAAATATCTAGACCAAGACTCTAAGGACCGTCGCGCTCAATTAGGATAGAGGAAGGTCGTGGGTAATCTACTGTTTATCCGCATTTCTTTTGTGGTGTCTAGGCAAGTGTGTCTAAGGCAAGTGGTTACTTAATTAGGCCCGCTATTTACATAGCGGATACCTTCCATTTACCTGGTACTTACCGGTCCACAAGAGGGATAAAGAGGTAGTAGAGGATTGATCCTGCGATTTGTCTTTTAGAAGTCTAGGAGCGGTCTAGTGACTTGACCTAGGTGACCTTAGATCTAGGGTTGATTGTGCATTTTTGTGATTTGTATAAATCCGACTTTTTCAAAACAACCCATAAAGCAAACATTTCTTTTGATTTACACATACGCTGCCACTTGCGCTATACCCTCTTATAGCATGCTCGGCTGGATACGGGATTCTAGTGCCCGTCTTGTCCGCGTTTCTTCTATCGACTCCGAAGTCGGTATTTCTTCATCTTCTTTTTCTTCACCACCCATAGCATCGACTGAGATAGACGGTTCTCCATTAAATTTCAATAACACCACTCTTCCACCACCCGCAGGTGCGCAGAATCTACCGCGTATATCTCTCCAAGAGAGATGCTACCTTATACGTGGTCCTCTTTCTACCTGTCTTTTTATTCCACCAGCCAATGGGGATAATTTTGAAATCAAACCACACTTTATCAATCTTTTGCCTAAATTTCACGGTCTAGAGTATGAAGATGCATACGTTTTTATCACCAAATTCGAAAACGTATGTGCTATGATGGGCACTTCACAACTTTCTGTAGATGCTATGCGTTTACGTCTTCTCCCGTTTACTTTGTGCGATTTAGCCAAAAAGTTGCTTTATAACACAACCGCACACTCTATTTCCCATTGGGGTGAATTCATTATAGCATTCCTTAAGAAATTTTATCCCAATCATAAGATCGCCCGTGTTAGCAGTGAAATCAACTAGTTTACCCAGCTTCCCAATGAACCATTTTGGAAATGTTTTGAATGGTTCAAAGATCTGCTTGTCCAATGTCCTCATCACGGAATCCATAGATGAGATCTATGCCGAGTTATATATGAGAGCATTAATCCAACGATAAAACATATGCTTGAAACCATGTGCCAAGGCAATTTCTTGTCTAAAGACGATGGTGAAGCCTGGAAATTTTTGGAAGATTTCGCTGAAAACACTTTGTAATGGGAATGCGTTAGTCCATCATTTAGGGGTGGTATCCATCAACTTGATGTTACCATAGTAGTAAAAGCCAAAATGGCAGTATTGGAAAAGAAACTCGAAGCTATGGAAAACAAATTTTTATTAGCCTCCCTAAACCAGGTGACGCTCCCTAAGACCGTGTGTGGATGTTGTTCCGATCCATCACATCTGACGGAAGAATGTCCTTTGAATTCTCCGTTTCAAGGTCAAGAACACACTTTGCTGCTTTTCAGCAACGACCTAGAAACGATCCTTATTCTTCCACATATAATCAAGGTTGGAAGAATCACCCTAATTTTGCTTGGAACCAACACCAAACTCAAAATACGGTTCAAAACCAAAATAACTATCAAAGGGTTCCTCTACAGCAACAGCAACCACCACAGAGTCAGTACCCCTTGCAACCACAAACTTTTCAAAATCCTGCCAACAATTCTGCACCTTATAATAATTCTTTCCAATTGGCCGGTACCGAAAGCTCCTCTTCACTCGAACGAACCTTGGATTTGTTTATGAAACATTCCATACAAATGTTGGCTGATATAAGGTCTTCTATCGATACCATAACGAAGGACCCCGCCTCCCACGATGAGAGTATAAAATCGATAGAAGCACAAATTGCACAATTAAATGCCGCGATGAGTGCTAGAGAGAAAGGGAAATTTCTATCTCAACCCCTACCGAATCCTGGCTACTAACAATATCATAATGTGAGTGCCGTTACTACGTTGAGATCGGGAAGAGTGCTGAATAATCAAGTCGGTGAACAGGTTGATAATGATGAATCAATCAATAACACCCCAGCTTCCACTTCCACTTCTAACCCTATTTCGTCTAGTCCACCATCTTCTTCCGAGCCCATTCTCCGTTTTCCCAAAGGCTCGAATCTTCCACCCACCTCGTTGAGTCAACCTAATACGATCCCAACTCCAATTCTTGGATCCTTTTCACCCCCACGATCTTCTCCAATATTGGACCCAGCTCTTATTGATAAAATTCCTTATCCAAATAGGTTAAGGGGAAACAGACCAAGTCGACAAATGGAGAAGATTGTGGAAATTTTTAAGAAGGTTGACATAAATATCTCTCTCCTAGATGCTATACAACAAGTTCGGGCTTATGCGAAAATACTTAAGGACTTGTGCACTAGGAAGAGGAAAACTCAAGTACCTAAAAAAGTTTTCATGATGAGTAATGTTAGCACAGCTTTTACCCAGCAATTACCAAAGAAACGTAAGGACCCTGGGAGTTCTACAATATCTATTTCTATTGGGGGTAAAAATATCAATCGTGTTCTACTTGATTTAGGTGCTAGTGTTAACTTGCTTCCATATTCTGTGTATGAGAAATTGGGTATCGGAGAGTTAAAACCGTCGCACTGCACTCTACAGATGGCTGATCGATCTATAACCCAACCTAGGGGTAAGTTAGAGGATGTGTTGATAAAAGTCGGGGAATTTATATTCCCTGTGGACTTTATTGTTCTAGATACACAGCCTGTAGCGAACCCACGGAACCAAATTTCGGTGATTCTAGGTTGGTCTTTTCTAGCGACTTCTAATGTTGTAACTAATTGTCAAAACGGCTCTATGAACCTATCCTTCGGGAAGAGGTCAATTGAGCTTAACATTTACAAGTTGGGAAGTGAACCCTCCGAACCTTATGCTCAAGTATGTTCTATCGAAATGATAGATTTCGACAGCAGCGAATTTGAAAAGCTTCACGATACTGATCTAGACTCCCTTAATGCGTTGTTGTTTGACCCCGCTATGTATTATACACATACGGACCTTTCTATCGAGCTGTCCGGGTCAACATATAACGCTTATTATGAACCTTTTATGGAGTCTGAGTATCATTCCGTTCTTTCCGATGAGATTATTCTTCGGGATATCGATGAAAGTTTTGAAGAAATTTTCGCTGATGAACTCGCATTCTTAGCCGACATAGGAGTTGTGATGAATCAACACCAAACCAAAGAAGTTGAACCACCACCCCTTCATCTTATCAATAACAAGAATACGAGTAATCCATCATTATTATTGTGTCGTTTCTCCAATCGAGACGCAAACCCTTTCCATACCACCACTTATCTCTTCCCCACTTCTTCTTGGCTATATATAACATGTTCTTCCACCAACCGGTGCGTTACATTGATAAAATATTTGAATGGTTGGTATTAACTTTTGGTCTTTGTAAAGCTTTATATTGACCGATAACTTTACCCCCCCCCCCCTTATAATTTTAAAAAGCTTAATATTGTTTAAATCAAATTTTGGGGAGGGGGTATATTTTTGGCTCTTGAAAATAAAATTTGTACACAAAAGTGTGAGCCAAAAATAAGTTTGGGGGAGGATTTCACGTTCATTTATTTCTTGTACCCCATTAATAACTTTTCCTCCCAAGTCTACAGGTTTTTGAGATTTAAAAGATGACAACAGTGAGGACACTGCTGTAAACAGATTTGGGGGAAGTTTGTGCTTATTTACGCGTTACTTCGCATTATACACATTGCATAAGCACAAAATATTTTCTTTTATAATAAAAGATTAGAAAGTGAAAAATTACATTTGAAAAATTGGAAGAGTTTAAGAAAACCAAAAAAGTTAGATGTTTTCTTAAACGAAACCTGTAATAAGTAGTTATGAGCCATTGTCCCAAGGGTTAGTAAGATGAAGGAAGTCACTAATCTGAGGATAAAAATAAGTCTGAAAAATAGTTCCTATTCTGGAGGCCAAACATTTGAACGTTGATATCCTACTATATACACTTACACACGTCTTGAGACTCGAGTTGGTAGAAGATACACTGAAATGCTCTTGTCTAAAAGCCAAAGTACGAAGAAAATAATAAATGTAGTATAAGAATATAAAATGGTGAAGAAAAATGAACACTGATTTTGTAATCACTAAGGCAGCATAAAAAAAATATAGCGAGTGTGTTTCATTACCTAGTGTCTTAGACCAACTGGTTTGGGAGTCACTGCTATGCCTCAGGTGTTGCAAGACGAGAAAATTGCTAATTACACCTAATAAGTGAGCACATTTAGTAATCGTTCGGTTAGTACCTCAAGAAGTATTAACGGTCGCATGAAGAATGTGTGAGCAATTCCATCTAAAATATTCACCGACTAAAAAGTACTGAGGTAGATGAACAAGAGAATGATAGCTTGAACTGAATTCTCCGAGTGTAGGGATGTATTTTATACACACGTAGGGGTATATAATCGGTGTTTGGAGGAAAGGTAGGGATGAAGAATAAATGCGATGTTTTATTGAGAGATGATGTGATTTCTAATATCTTTTTATGACTATTAAGATAGGGCTCATGACAACTGAAAGGATAGTATAGTTGAAAACTCTGATTTTCAAGTTCCTTCTTTTACAGTTCTTATCTTTATATGTAACTTTCACAGTCTTTCTTCTATTATAGGATTTTGTGGGTGCAATCCGCTGAAAACCATCAGGAGACAACACTCCTCCTACTAGGGACACCTAGAGCTTTAAAGGCTTGTTGCACGTGCTCAGTGCAATCGTGTTGCCTACGAAAGTGTGCTAGTTAGTTTTTTTTTTCCTATTTTTCTCCTTCTATTAAATAAATAAAGTTTGCTCGGGACGATCAAAGTCAAGTTTGGGGGTATTTGTTCAGTCGAAAATAGTGCATTTTTAACATGACAGTTTCCTTACTTTTCTTAATTATCTAAAGGTATTTGCTATAAATATAACACATATTAGAAGTTCATCTGCAAAATATCATTTACTATGTGTTATACATTATAATCAACATTATGAAGGAAATTGTATGTTTAATATTTTTACGCATAATATTTTGTATCACATTCTTCATTGAGATCTTATGCGAAGTTAACTTAGGTCAGATATCGGGAATCAGTAATCTGCCGATAAAATACAGGAAAGTCGAAGAATCAAATACTGGCAGAAATTCAGAAGAGATAAGAAGATTCCAGATATCACATGAAGACCCAAAGACCAACAGAAGAAAACACCTAAAGTTTCAACCAATGAAGCCACCAATCGGCCGCGGAACCGCGGCCGAGTCAGGCCGAGTCGCCGTGGATACACGGCCGATTCAGGGGATTCGGGGTCGGTAACTCTCTGGAAACTTCTTCTCAACATCCTAGCTTGTTGAGAAAGCCTCGTTGTAACAACTTTGTTATGGAAACTTTTCTATAACAACCTAACTTGTTAGGGAATCTTAGAAAGGGGGCTATAAAAAGGACCAAAGGCTTAAGAGAAAAGGATTCCCAAGGAGTTCCTAATTTTGTCTCAAATCTTTCATCCAATTCAACACAAATCCAAGAACAACATCAAATCCAAGATCCAAGATCAATAATTATCGAGAAGTTCATCAAGCGATTCAACAAAAGATCCTTTACACGAAACCGATCATCATCAATGGGCAAGCGATCCACGACAGGTCCAAGACTCACGGTGATCGAGAAACGTGAAGATCGACGGAAAAATTACCTCTTCAAGGGAGTGATCGAGAGCAATTCTTCTTGTAATCTTGGATTTAAGAAGTTGTAATTTGAAGTTAAATAATAAAGGTAATAATTAGTTTCAATTTCCCTTTCTTTTAATTTTCGCATTATAAGTTATTTTTCTAATCTTTCTTCGATTTTCATGATGCGCGAGTAAAATCTCCGCTTGATAGGATTCAAAGGATTAGGGTAGATCGATGGATGATAGAATTCTATACTTTTCTTTAGTCTTATGAAGTTTACAAACCTTCGCAAAAGAATCGTTAACATCCTCATTGGGTACGATATCAAATTATTGATTATCTTGACCACGATGTGAGATAAGATTGACGATCTTTTTGTGAAGGGATAGAAAATGAATGGGATCAATGAAAGGACAAGGGACTATAGTGAAGTAACCCTAGTTTCTTCCAAAAAACCCTAACCCGCATTCATCGTCATCAATCTAGTGTTAAACTGTCAATAGAAAAGATGAGTTACCTTTATTAGTCATCCATGGCTACTAAATCCGATCGAATCCTACGAGCCTTCTTCATATTTTCTTGATAATTAGATCTTGAAAATTTTCTTGATTTCCTTTCTTGAAAACGATTTCTTGATTTTCTTGAAACTATTACTTCAACTAAATCTTAAACAATTTCTTGAATTTCTTTACTAGTTCTTTCGACTCATCTAAAGCAAGAATTTACGAATTCCTCGAATCCCAGAGGACGACCCGTGCTCACTAACGCTCGCTACATGCGATACCGTTATTGATTGCGGTTACTACTACCTATTCTTTTTTATTCGAATCAGTACTCATTTCGGTGTTTTTTAGTTTACCTCCCTTGGGTTTACAGGTATACTTGTCCTAACATTGTATATAAATAACCCCCATTCTTTACGATGGAGGTCCGTAAGGTTTGTGGTACTACGGTTTTAGACCGTGGTACTGTCGCGTTGGCTGATATATTCCTCGATATGCAGTTCTTAAGCTGTTGTTTGAGTAGCCCCGTGACTGTTGTGTCTCTGATCCCTTCGGGGGCTGAACAAGACGTCTTCAAGTAATCTCCTTAGGTCATATTACCGTCGGAAGAGCAAACGTTAGGAATTTATCATGGCACTTTTTACTTGAAGTTAGGCCCAATTTGGAGCCCCGATGAGTCATACCCACTCCGCACTGGTGTGGGATGATCTCTGATAGTCTTTTAGGCTTTATATGAGTTGCCTTCAAGACTCGAAGCTGGGAATATCCCGTTGCTTTATTTTTTGTTTTGACGATGTTGCGCCAATTCTTTGCTGAAATAGGGTAGACATCTGTAAGACTTCTATGCTGTATGTATCGCAGTTGAAGTCCGGAGTTAGGAATATACCATTGCTTCAATTTCATTTGATAGCCACATTCTCATCCTGCTGAAATGAGGGAGAACATCGGGATGGTCTCTAGGTTGTATATGCGCCGTCGGGACATGGAGTTAGGATTTTGTCGTTATTTCATTTTTTGGTTTCGACCCTTCGGTCTTTTTTTGACGTTGTGTATGCACTGAGAAGGAACGCCGGGATAGTCTCTGAGTTGTATATAAACTGTCAAGACTTGGAGCTAGGATTTTGCCATTACTCCATTTTTGTTTCGACCCTTGGGTCTTTTGTTGACGTTGCATCTGTATCCTGTTGGCATGAGAAGTACGTCGGGCTGGAGTTAGGATTTTGCCGTCACTCTTTTTTGATTCGGCTCCTTAGAGCTTTTGTTAACGTCACATCCGCACTCTATTGGAATGAGAAGAACATTGAGCTGATCTCTAGGCTGTAGATATTGCCGTCAAGATCTGGCTCTCCCTTTGATGGAGCCTGGTGGGAAATATGGTTCCCTTTCTTTCATTTATGCCCATGAATCGTATACAAGAGTCAATATGGACATACTTGCAGGGCAGAGGAAATTTTATTTTATTTTATTTTTTATTGCCGCGATGCTCTATCTTTCAGCTTTTCATATCGCGAAAGTCGTGATTGCCCAATCATTTCGGCTATTTTTCGCGGTTCCCAATCATTTCGGCTAGTTTTTTTAAATATTTTTACTCACTACGTTTTATTGTGAGTTGCCCAAACATTTCGGCTGTTTTTATATGCATATATTTTTTTTGCTCGCTGATTTTTGTTGCGAGTTGCCCCATCATTTCGGCTGTTTTTATATGCATTTTTTGTTATTCGCTGTTGTTTCAATTGCGAGTTTGGAATCTGGTACCAACCTTGGCATTAGCATTGCTACAACTGGGACATTGCCAGGAGCGAATCATCATTTGTCGTGAAAGGACTTGAAGTTCGATACCTTTTTAGGCATTAGCATCGCTACGACTGGGATATTGCCAGGGGCGACTCATCATTTACCTTTGTTGATTTGAACAAAGGTGGCTTAGCAAACAGGGTTAGGATCCTGTCGACTAAGACTTTTTGACTTTATGAGCCGTAAGGGTCTCATAAAAGTATTTCTCCCTACGAGTCGTGAGGTTCTCGTAGGTGTATTTTCTCCTTAGAAATCGTAGGGATTCCCAAGTAATATTTTCTCTCGTAAGTCGTAAGGATCTTCCAAGAGTGGTTTCTTTTTATAAGTCTAGAGGACTTACAAGTGTCGTTTACCATATGGGGACATTTCTCGCTATTGGTGGAACTTGGTGGGGGATATATTTATTTATGCCCATGGATTGTATACAAGGGTCGACATAGAACCTCCTTATGGCAACGAGGATATGACGGCTTAAGAACAGGTTTAGATCCCTGTTGCTTAAGGCTTTTGAATCTTATGAGCCGTGAGGGTCTCATAAGGGGAATTCTACTTACGAGTTATGAGGATCCTGTAAGTGTAATTTCTCCTTAGGAATCGTGAGGACTCCTAAGTACGTTCTTCCTTTGTGAGTCGTAAGGATCTCACGCAGGTATTTTCTCCTCATAAGGTCAAGAGGACCTTGTAAGTGCATATGAGTTTTTTTATTTTATGAGTTTGCGCCCTATTCGAGTTTTCACAAACTCGCCAGCAGTCCTGCTGTTTTTACTCACGGCGCCCTTTCTGGTTTTCATCCGTGCCCATTTTGCTTGTGGACATACCTTTTTTGTGCAAACGATGGAACTCTCGAAAGTAGTTTCACCACAGGTGACCCATCTGTTTGCCGGTGAGACTTAGGGATGGCTTCATTGCTGGAGTAGCCGTATTGCCAGTGGGACTTGAGTTGCAACCCTCTCCATTGAGACTTCGATTGCAATATAGATCTCAAGGGAGTGTATCGCCGTATTTGGGGCGATGCACTAGTTTAAGGAAGTTTCGGTCCTATATCGCCATGTTTGAGGCGAAAGCTTAGTTTAGGGACTTTTCGGTCGAATGTCGCCATATTTGAGGCAAAGTTCTAGTTTAGGGACATCTCGGTCCTTTGTTAGTTTAGGGACTTCTCGGTCCGTACTGCCATGTTTGAGGCAGATAATTAGTTTAAGGACTTCTCGGTCCTATATTTCCATATTTGAGGCGAGGTTCTAGTTTAGGGACATTTCGGTCCGTTATCGCCATATTCGAGGCAAAGTTCTAGTTTAGGGACATCTCGGTCCTTTGTTAGTTTAGGGACTTCTCGGTCCGTACTGCCATGTTTGAGGCAGATAATTAGTTTAAGGACTTCTCGGTCCTATATTACCATATTTGAGGCGAATTTTTAGTTTAAGGACATCTCGGTCTGTTATCGCCATATTTGAGGCGAATTTTTAGTTTAAGGACATCTCGGTTCGTCATCGCCATGTTTGAGGCGAATTTTTAGTTTAAGGACATCTCGGTCCGTCATCGCCATGTTTGAGGCGACGGAGTTTCTTTGCATACTACTCTCAGAGTTTTTGACTTAGGAAGATAGCGAGCGGACACGAGCGTTGTCATCTATCATTGACCTAGGTCTTAACTTGTTAGGCGTAGTATTTTTTGAGGAATCGGCCGTTTATTGGCCGGAATGGTCTTTCGCCATGCATATCCATAAGCAGGTAGGCTCCACCTTGGTATATTTTGTTTATGATGTACGGACCTTCATAGTTCGGCTCGAATTTCCCCCGTTTTGTACGATTGGGGATCATCGTTCTTTTGACGACTAGCACAAGCTCGCCTTAGCGGAACGTTCTCGGCCTAGTCAGTCTTTCGTATAACCGTGTCATCCTTACCTTATAAGCCTCCATATTTTTCTGTGCTATAAGGCGAGTTTCGTCGAGGGCATCGAGCTCCTCAAGCCGAAAATGAGCATTTTCTTCATCTGTCAGCTCGTCTCGAACCGCTACTCGTAGAGAAGAGAGTTCTATTTCTAAGGGGAGCACTGCTTCCGTGCCGAATACCAACGCGTATGGTGTTGTATTTGTGGCCGTTTTGAACGTTGTTCGGTACATCCAGAGAGCTTCGTTCAACCTTTCGTGCCAGTCTCTTTTGTTTCTGGATACTGTTTTCTTTATAATCTTTGTCAAGATCTTATTGAAAACCTCAGCCAGACCGTTGGCATGAGGATTATAGACTGAAGAGTATCTCCAATCTATCTTAAACTGTTCTGCGAAGCGGCTGATTTTATGGCTCCTGTAGGCCAGCCCATTATCCGAGATAATTCATCGCGGAGTGCCGAACCAATAGATGACATGTGTCCTGAAGAAATGGAGGATATTCTCCGTCTTCACCTCCTTTAGTGGTACTACTTCTGCCCACTTAGAAAATTAGTCGGTTGTTGACAATATGAACTGATGACCTTCGGACGATGCTGGTTCAATAGGGCCAATTATATCGGTTTCCCACATTTCGAACGGCCAGCTAGCTACTGTTGGATGTAGCGGGTTTGGATGCTGGTGGATGAAGTCCCTATGAATTTGGCACGAGTAACACTGCTTCGAATATTCAAAGCAGTCCTGAATCATTGTGGACCAATAATAACCCATTCTTTTGATCTTCAGCTTCATTTTTGGCCCAGCTTGGTGAGAAGCACAGAGTCCGTCGTAAGTTTCTTGGACGACTTTCTTTGCTTCTTCCAGCCCCAGGCATCTTAGCTACAGACAGTCGAATGATCTCTTATATAGAGTATCATTGAGGAAGGCGAAATACAAAGCTCGTTTCATGAGCTGATGTCGAGACGATGCGTTTTTGGGCGTTCGTTGGGATTTGAAGTAGTCTATGAAGACCTCCTTTCAATCCTTGACCTTTTCTTTGTCCTCTATTTGAAAGCCTATTTGTTCGGTCGTTTCTTTTCCTTCGGATGGCTCTATTAAGTCTCACGAAGATATTTCTGTTGGTGCGAGGATCCTGCGGCTTTGCATGATAATCTTTACGTCATCGAGGTCTTCGTCGGCTAATTCCTTAGCTAATTTGGCCAATGCATCCGCCTTACTGTTTTCTGGACGTGGTATACTCTCCAGGATGTAGGAAGGGATTTGTGTCAACAGTTGTTGCACTCTTTCGCCATACTTTAGCAGCTCTGGCTTGCACGTCTGATAGTTGCCATTTACTTGGCTAACGATCAGCTGGGAGTTTCCATATATGAGGAGGTCTTTGATTCCCATGTCGACAGCGATCTCTAGACCTGCTATCAAAGCTTTATACTCAGCTTCATTATTAGTCCTCATCTCCATTAAGGAAAGGGCGTAACGTATTATCCCTCCTTATGGAGTCACGAAGATAAGGTCCACCCCGGCTTTAATTATTGGGGTGTTTTGCTTTCGCCTCTTCATGGAAGATACTCCATCGAAGTAGAGTTCGCATCGGGAATCATTTTCTTCCTTCTCTCCTTCGATTGTGTCGAACGAATGTTCATCTGGCAACTCGCAATTTAAGGGGGAGTCAGCTGGTATTGGATGCTCGGTGAGAAAGTTGGCGATGGCCTAACCTTTCACTGCTTTGAGAGGTCGATACGTTATTGAGAACTCCATCAGGAGGAGGGCCCATTTGGTAAGCCTTCCTGTTAATATGGCCATTGACATCAGATATTTGAGAGGATCCACTTTTTATATGAGATGGACCTCATGTGCCAAGGCATAATGTCTGAGCTTCGTTATCACGAAGATCAGTGGCAGACAATGCTTTTCGATGGGGGAGTAGTTGTTTTTTGCTCCCAAGAGAACTCAGCTCAAATAGTACAAAACTCTCTCCTTTCCCTGATCGTTCTCTTATGCCCATAGCGCGCCTAAAGAACCCTCAAGGGCTGTTGTATATAGGATAAGGGGTTTTCCCTTAACCGAAGCGGTCAACACCTGCGGATTTTGCAGGTATTGCTTGATTTCGTCTAGTGCATTTTGGCACTTTTGATCCCAAACGAATGGGGTCTCTTTCTTCATCAGATGATTGTAGGGACGACATTTTCCCGAGTGGTTGGTTATGAACCGCCGGATATATGTGAGCTTTCCTTGAAGGGATCGCAATTGTTTGAGGGTCCTTGGTGTGGGCATTTCCGTAATCGCCTTGATCTTTGAGGGATCAATTTCGATACCCCGGTACTATATGATGAATCCTAGGAATTTGCCTGAGGAGACTACAAACACGCATTTTAGAGGATTCATCTTCAGATTATACTTCCGAAGATGTTGGAACACTATATTTAGATGTTCCCAATGTTCCTCATAAGACTTGCTCTTTACCACAAGGTCGTCGATGTAGCATTCTACAATCTCATGGATGAGTTCATCGAAGCTCTTCGTCATAGCCCTCTGGTAGGTAGCGTCAGCGTTCTTTAAACCAAAAGGCATCACCTTATAGCAGAATATGCCTAGCGGAGTCCGGAAGGCGGTATGATTTTGGTCTTCAGGATACATTTTTATTTGGTTGTATCCTGAAGATCCATCCATGAAGGAGAAGGCCTCATGGGTAGACATGTTATCAATCATCAGCTTGGTAACAGGTACTGGGAAATTATCTTTTGGGCAAGCTTTGTTGAGGTCCCGAAAGTCCATGCAGATGCGCATCGTCCCATCACCGGAACGATGTTAGTGATCTAGTCAGGATATTGAACTTCTTGGATGAAAACGGAGTCGATTAGTTTCTTGACTTCAGCATTGATACTCATCTCAAGTTCGAGCCGCATTCTTCTTGGCACCTGTTTGACTGGTTTTATGTCCGGCGATATGGCCAGTTTATGTTGCTACCTTTGGATCTAAACCTGGCATCTCGGAATAGTTCCATATGAAGCAGTCCTTATATTACATGAGCACGTCTTGTAACGTGGCCACCTGTTTTTTAGATAGTAGCTCACTGACGAATGTTGGCCTCGGCTCATTTTCTGTCCCTAAGTCGATTTTCCTTAGGTTGTCCGCCGTAGTGTGTATCCCGTCTTCCAGCTCTTTTGGTGCTGGTGGAAACTCTGAGATCACCTCGTCCTTGTCTTCATTTGTGAAGCACTTAAAGGGGTCATCTATAGTCTCATGCCCTCTCCCCTTTGAGAGTGTTATCATAAGGCAGGTACGAGTTCACTTCCATCCTTGATGTTAAGCTGGTCCAATCCTCACGGTATAGGTCCTCTTTGGCTCATGCTTTTGCTGTAGGGTTACCCTCCAGCTGTCGGATAAAGCGAAGCTGCCTTGTTGATATTGGTCTTCGGCCTAGTCATTGAAGGTGAATCAGTCTTCAAGGGGATGACATATGGCTCGATGGTAGGAGCAAAAATACGGGTGATGGACCTCGTTTATTTGTTCGGGATGCCGAGACTCTGGGAGCTTCATCATTTGGTGGTTCATGACAAGGTTGAATATTTTCCCTGTCTTGTCTTAGGGGAAGGAGTATTTCCGATCCATCTTCTTTATAAAAGACTGGTTCCAACCGAGTTTTTCTTGATAGCGCGGCTTCTTAGATCTGCCTTGTTGTTTGCAAACATTGTTTGCGCTCTTTGTCCTGTTTTTGCCTCTATTTTATGATTTTTACCTTTTTGCGAAGGCATACAACGGGCTGGGGATAAAGGGCACGGTAGTCTTCTTTCTCCGCAGATTTCTGATTGAGGCGTTGCGTCCTGGCTTTTTCATAGATAGCTATCTCGCGGCTGTAGTTGTCTCGACTCTTTTGACAATCCTCTTCTATTAGCTTTTCTATTTGTTCTTCGAGCGACGGACTTAACGTTCTTAGAGCGGGATTTCACTCTGTTTCAACGTCTAGGCCATTTGGAAGAGTGTTTTCCTCTTCGCTGAAACTGTTTATGACACAGCAGCTATGGAACTGCTTCCGTTTCTTAGACTGAATGTATCCGAGCCTAGTTGTCTCCATCTTCCCGTTGGGCATCATTCGCTGGGTCCCAGGGATATCCCAAATCTTTTTGTAGAATTGGATTTGCCGAACAGTTTGTTCGAGGGGTACGCCTTGGCATTTTAACAGCCTTTTCAATCCCTCTGCGTAGTATCTTGGCAGACGGATTGGTTGAAGCCTATCGAGTGCAAATTCGGCACCGTGCCAGACTTCTTTTTCTACTTTGGTCTCCGTAGATTGGTAGAAGAGGATCGTCTTTTCACCTCTTCGCCTAGGAGAGACGTAAAAAGTATGTAGTTCTTGTACGCTGTATGTATGGAGCCCATCAAGTTCCTTTTAATGCCGAGGTGGAGCTATTGTGATTCGCAGACTCTGATCTGCTTCGTCGAGGGTTTGCACTGATGGGAGGATTGAGAACACTGCGTTAGCCTCGTCCTCAGAGCCGCTGCCAAAGACCAGAATAGGGGTAGATGGTCCGAGCCTGTTATTTTCATTCTGGGGTTTCCCCGAGTAGACTATTTCTTCATCTCCCTCGGAATCGCTCCCAAAGATCGGGATAGTGGAAACGGACTTCTGTTTATCCTCTGGTTTACGACATCTTTCTGTGTCTTCGAAATCTGGTAGGAAGTACTTTGCGTCTTCATATTTCCGGACCTCATTAATGGAGAACGGATTCAGCTCCCCTGTGACGGTGCATTACAAACCATCCTTGAAATACTTCATACACCGATGTTGTGTAGAAGGGATGACGTTTTACTCATGTAGCCAGGGCCTTCCAAGAAAAGCATTATAGCAAGTCTTGGCGTCAATGACGTGAAATTTGATGTCAGTGACGAGAAACCCGAAGTGTAACGTCAGAATTACAGACCCAAGTGTTCGTGACGACTATGAGTCGAACCCAAAGATGGTAATTTTGTCCCAAGCCATGTGCTAAATATTCATGCAAATATCCTTCAGCACTTTCACGTTGAGAAGGTTGACAGAAGATCCGTTGTTGACAAGGATTTCACCTATTTTGATGTCGTGGCAGTACCCGGTAACGTATAACGGGCGGTTATGTTCGCACGTACCGAGGAGGAGATCTTCATCGCTGAATGTAATGTCAGCTGTGTGAAGCTCTACCAGCTCGTCCTTCATCTTCTCTTCTGCAAGGAAAGTTTAGAACTGATCGGGCTCTTGTAATGCTTTGATCAGAGACTCTCGTGCTTTTTTGGACAAGAGGAGAGCATCCAGTATGCTCAGTTGTGAGGGTATTTTCCTCATATGTGCCAGGACGTTGTAATCCACCTTGTTTTTCCTAGGCGGGTACCTGGCTGCGAGCTCTTTGACAACTCCATCATCAAAGGCAGTTTCCTCAGGGATTTTTTCTTTCCCTTTGTCTCTTTTGCTCGAACTTTTGTTTGTAGGTCCGAGGTTCTTCTCTGGCAGGGTGCAGTTACGCAGCTGAATATTCTCATAGTTCTTCTCCTCCTCTTCTTTTTCGGAGGTGGAGTCCTTGAAGAGAGGGCAGAGGGTTATTTCATCCACAGAATCGCTCCCGAAGGTAGGAACTTGGGGGTTTTCTCTTTCTGAACTGGTATCAACCATATGACAGTTGCCAGTCGTTTCTTCATGCGCATTTGTCGCACTCTTTTGCTGTCGACGAGCTTCGGGCTTCATCCTCTTGAAGTGTTTTTGATGGGCGACATATCCTTGCCACCACTTCTTAAAGGTATTGCATTCTTCGGTAGGGTAGGTAACCCTCCGATGATATAAGCAGTAGTTTGGATGTGAATCCTCTCCATCGAGGCATATGATCCTGGGAGTGTTTCTTACAAGAGGTGGCAGCTTCATTTCTATTGACAGGGCTTTGGCGAACCGCTTCTCTGCTTTGATCTTGCTCTTATTTGTGGCAGGTGCACTTCAGTTTGTTTGGAGTACTTTTCGACTCATCCTTGCTGTAGCTTTTTCATCCTGACACTAACGCTTAGCCTTTTCGTATATGGTTGTTTCGCGTTCTCAGTCAGCTTTTCTTTTTCGAAAAGCTTCGTTTAACAGCCTATCAATCGGGCTTCTGGCAGTTCCGGAGATTTTAGCGCCGATCTTACCCCCAGTTCCTCTGTGCTGTTTTCTGACGCTGAGGGATCTTCTTCACTATTTAATGACGAATGGGAGACCATGTGGCAACTTGCTATATAGTCTTCGGTTTCTTCTGATGGGTCATTTTCCTCATCGTTGTCACTATCTTCATTCTCAAGAATATACTTGAAGAACTCTTTGAGGGTGACCGGTGTCCGGGCCTTCTGGTTGTACTCCTCCAATGCGTCGATGTACTTTTATAAGTTTGTGCGCTTGTCATCATACTCGGCAGGCTGCACAGACTTCTTGGCCTTCTTATTTTTCTTTAAAGACTTTGAAGGCTTGACTTGGGGATTTTGCCCTTTGTCAACAACTTTCGGTATGGGATGCGGTTTCAGCATCCCTTTGATGATTTCAGGTTCAAGTGAGCTTTTCCACCTGACTGTCAGACATGCTTGTAGATCTTTCAGCATTCATTTGGTCTTTGCTGATAGAATGACTTCCCATAGAGTTTCTTCCACGAGCGAGCATGATGCCCCCGGCGCATCCACCTTTTTGGGAGTGTGCTTCTGTGGTGGGTTCACCCTCCAGTTCTCAGACAATGTGAACTTTCCCTGTTGATACTGATCCTCGACCTAGTTCTTGAAGACGTAGCAATCCTCAATTGGATGGCTCACCATTCTGTGATAGGAGCAGTAGTTGGGGTTGTTGATGTTGCCAGGTTGCAGTGGACGCCGTAGGTCTGGTAATGTGATGAGTTTGTTACGCATTGCTAACTCAGATAGTCTCCTTGTCTTATCGCGGGGAAATGAGTAAGCGCGTCCTAGCCTTTCTTCCAGGGATAGGCGTGGACGTGCATTGTTTTGGCGAACCGTCGGTTTTGGATCGCTCAGTTGTTGTTGAGTGTTGGTGATGAAGACCGCTTTCCCTTTACGCTTGGCATTTTTAGGGTCCTTATTTGAGGAGGAAGGTCCATGGCCCATTCGGTCCATTTGGGCCAGTTTATCGATCAAAGCCTGGAAGGTGGTTGGCTTGAAGAACGTCATGAACTGGGATACAGTCGTTTGAGAATCTAGAGTCCCGATGAACATGCTCATGGTGGGAGATTCTTCAATGCACTGTTCACACTTTGACCATAAGTTCTGCCACCGGATCGCATATTGGACCCAAGTTTCTCCTGGCCTTACCCAGGCATTAATTAATGCCGTGATTTCGTGCTGGCGAAATGCTGGGTGAACAGCAGTTCCATTTCTGCGAACGTTTTTACGGAGTCATTTGGAAGCTTCGAGTAGCATTCAAAGGCCGTCTCTGACAGGATGCCAATGAACTGGCGAAGCAACAGTTTGTCGTCACCTCCAGTGTTACCGAACAGAGCTCTGAACTATGCGATGTGCTGGTGTGGGTTTCCTGTCCCTTTATACACATAGAACTTGGGGATATCCTGGCGGGTACTTGATTTGGTCATACCGGCCTGGATACGGTCTCCCGGTTCTGACGATTTGGCGAGCAGCTTCACAATCTTGATGAGCTCGTATTTGTTGAGCTACATAATCATCAAGAGTAGCCTTGGAAATCGTTTCCTCCCTGACTGTCGATAAAACCGGAAGAGGGTTTGATGTTTCCCCTCTGTCATCCTCGATGATTATCAGCGGATTCTCGGCTGGGGGTTCTGGCTGGATCATCATTCCAACCATATCTTAGAACAAGAGAGCCATCTGCTTTATGTTAGCAGCCTGCTCAGTAGCTTCCTTGTCCTTTCTCTCAAGCACCCTTCGCAGGAACTCTGTATCGGTCTCCTGCTCCTGGCGCTGTTCAGCTGTTAGATCCGGACTTTCTTTCTGCCCGGTGAGTGCTGCCATTTTGGTCAGCATCTCTTGGAGCATTTGTTGTTGCTCCTGAGCTTTTGTCAGCGACCGAGTTTGTGGATGGTGACCTACGGTAGTACAACTTTCTTCTTTTCTGGAAGCCATGTAAACCGTGTGTATGATCATGCCCCCAGATTTAGGGAGTTTGTGTCCATCACCTTTAGAATTTGCCGCCGGCGATAGGATTTTCTCCAGCCTCATCCTTTTGTGGGCGGTCGAAGTTGAAGGAACCATTATAATAGTCACCTGTGTAGAAGATGTTGGGTTACACTAACGCCCTGGCCATCATCTGTGGCCGTTTATGGAACAAAAATTTTACAACGATTTAAACTGGTGTTAGAATAATCTGTTGACACCGGATCTACCATAAACCTAACTAGCAAGCTAAAGGGTTCTATCTACTATGATAGAAATTTATACCTTAAGTTACCCATCAATCCCAGAAGTGAGGCAACCCCAATAAACAAAATGAATGGGCCACCCAGCACTCTACGGGATCTGATAACTTGAGCGCCCCTCCATGGGTCAAACTATACCCCCTACGAGTGCGGCGAATAGCCCGCCAATTCTAGATTGAATCCCCCTCCGTCTCAACGCCATGAGATGCGGGCTTGTTGCCCTCTACAACCTGGCTATTCGAGCACTCCACCACGGAGTAATCCTAGTACAGAAAATGAAAAAAATATGTACAATAGTGACATCGACCTCAACCCGGTCGTGCCCCAATCAAATAATATACAATCCGGCAAAGACGGCAGTCCATATGTCGGACGCTCGCCCCGCAATAATAAATGTACAAATGAATCTTAACTATACTCCTATCATTTCACTGCAAGATATCCACCACGACAATCCAACCACAACCTCAGCACAAACACAGAACATCAACGTGAATGTTATGTTCGCAAACCCGTCTAATAGAACATATAGCAATTAGACGGGTTATACCGCTCTAATGATATTCACGGTCGCAGATAGTAATGTATGCACTAAAACTCACGCATTTAAAATTTTGATCGGGAAAAAACTTTCCGTATTGTCCCCAAGTGCAATCCAGTACTCAAACAAATCTGGGCCAGAAACTAAACATCACAAAAATCACATTTCTAAATAGTAGAGCTACAGAAGAAAGTTTGTGCACAAAGGCCCCACTTCGACTGCCTAACCGCTGCAAACACGCATGTTCTGCTGTGGTTCCGCGGCCGTATTATAGGCTTGTGTGCCTAGTTTTCTTCTGGCCTCCTAAAAAACCCTGCACGAATTTTTATGACTCTGGAAATAATTTTTTGAACACTTTGAAAAATTGGCAAAAACTATAAAATTGAAATTGTGATTTCGGAAATATTTGTCGATCGATGTTTTAAGCATGTCAAAACTAGCTAGTTTAGGTTTTATGGGGTGGCTCGGATACCATGTTGGGTTACACAAATGCCCTGGCCATCATCCATGGTCATTTGCAGAACAAAAATTTTACAACGATTTAAACTGGCGCTAGAATAACCCGTTAACACCGGATCTACCATAAACCTAACTAGCAAGCTAAAGGGTTCTATCTACTATGATAGAAATTTATACCTAAAGGCTCAAGTCCTTCGGGTCTTCAATCTTCTCCTTTAGCTCCTTGAACAGTGTACGGATCGCGCTTAATCGTCGGCCTCCTCGCGTCAAAGATGATCCACCCGAAAGTGTCTACTTTGAATTCCTACCTCTAAACCGAGGTAACTAGGTTACTTAGTATGCTAATCTAAGTAGCCTAGAGGATGTAGAGAATGATGATAGATTGCTTTGTCTCAAGAACCCTAGGTTTCTCAACACATGAGACTATTAGGGTTTGAGATAGAAGAAGAGAAGCTTGGAGGAGAGAGAGTGTTCAAGTTGGAATGAATGAAGAATGGCTAAGTCTTGTATATTATCAAGCATCCAATAATTCACCAAAATATCTTGAAGCCATCTTGCCTCAATAGTAAACCATGAGTCACTACATGAGTCACCAAGTATCCATGCTTCATTTAATACAAATGAACACCTCATACCTCCACCTCATTAATCATTTAATCAAAATGATAAAAACTAAAATGAGTTATCTTCTTCTAGAAGTATCTTGCACAATTACAAGAATACCCCTCACTGTATATACATACCTGTATCCGTATTCCGAAAAATATGAATACAAAGAGACGAAAATAATCCAAGAATATAATACTAGGATCCGGCTTAAACCAAAAGCACTAGTATTATCCGTCCGAATCATGATCCGTGTATCTAGTACACGTATATGATCGAACCCTGCCGAAAAACCATACGGCCTCTACATCGTTTCTCCCGAAGCAGGGAAACCCTCTGTGTGGGACTCTAAAGACTCAACAATACGCTGGCAGTGGGTTTAATCACAAGCACGTCAGCGGTACTAGCTACACGTAACGGCTACCCAGATACCTATCGAAAAGGAAGGCAGACGAGCAAACTCATCCGAACTCCTACTGAGCCTATCCGTGACAATCTCCGTATAGTCCGATCTCTTTGTCTAAGAGTATCGCATACCGGGTCTAGGGTGGTAAACGTCGGACCTTAATAACCCGATAATTCGTGCTGATGCGGCTCGGGACCAATCCGAGAAACTACTGATCAACCTATCAGTAAATCCCAACTGCTTTGGTCAAGGTCTTATGGTCCTGACCAATCTAACACGGTGCGATATCTGTTGGAGATAGTGCCCTCAGAGTCAATTATTGGATCGCAGATACGTGATTGCAATGATTGCGGAGGACCTATACCGGTAGGACAGTCTTACTCGAGATGATAGTATGCTATCTGGTTTGCCTTTATCAGTCGTGTACCGGTCCAGGTGACTGATCACTGTTACACTTTGATAGAGCCCTTAGGATCTTGCTTTACTACCAACAGTATGATGGCGATCATATACGTGAGAGTTGGGTGGTTTATATGCATATCCTTAATTATGGTCCATAGTCGTGGGAGTTTCGAGACAGGGCATCGATACTCCGGAGTAGACTAGTATATACAGTCGAGACCCCGACAAGGGGCGGTGGCCGGTCTCACAAGCCACTGGTGTCAGTAGGATCACCTAAGATGTATACAGGTGCTCATTGGGTTATGAGTACACCGGACATGACTCGCCGGGAATATGCTAGTTGGTATTATACATATCGTCAGATAGCAGTTCCCTGGTGACATGTGTACAGGTTAGTTCATCGACCTGAGGTCGTCATTTGTCTCGTGTGAGTTCCCACTGTGCTTTGATTTCTACCCTACCACGGCTCAAAGGATGTTAGTTATATGTATGCCCTAGAGGCCATTACTGTACATAGGATGTATATTGTAGTGGATGCTGGGACATATATAGGGAGGACTTTCTTGCTCGACATGATAGTATGCTATCTGGTTACCCTTTACCTTAACGTGTATGCTGATTGTCTCTCTGTTACATGTTGGTAAAGCCCTTAGGATCTGTACTTGACTACCTGGACTATGATACGGATCATACTAGTGGGGACATGGTAGTCTATAAGTACATCCTTCAATGTCCCTAGTCGTGGGTGTATCGAGACGGGGCATCGATATACCAGAGTAGACTAGCGTATACCTTCTCGACCCATATAGATGGGCGATGGATGATCCCATATCCATCGGTGTTTGACATCAGAGATGATATACGGGTGCTCAGTAGAGACTGGGTACACTGGACGGACTCGCCGAGAACTCCCAGATGGTATTATACCTCACGTCAGATGGCAGTTCTCTGGTGACACTGGTACAGAGTAGTCTGTTGACCCGAGATCGTCATAGAGTCTTGTGTGGTTCCCACTGTGCTTTGATTTCCATCTTACCACGTCCAAGAGGGCGTGCAAAACGGTGGTTTTTGGGTACAGTCCCGAGTCATATGGAGGCAATGAGCGATAGGAGGGGATTCGTCTCTCCCGGTATAGGGAGTTGATGTTGCACTGTGTTCGATTGGCTATAACAGGAAATCCCTGGCCAGGGTTGCAGAGATTTACTGGTAAGTGTTACCAGTAGTTTCTCGAACAGTTATAGACCTCATATCGACACGACTTATCGAGCTATTGGGGTCTGACGTTTACCACCCCTAGGCGAGATATGCGACATATCAGACGATCAGACCGGACTGTACGGTAGTGTTACTGGTCGGATTCACTGGAGTGTGAGCGGGCTTGCTCGTCGATCTTCAGATCGCTCAATACCCGGGTGGCCGTTACGTTTAGCAGACCGCTTGCGGCTTGTGGGTGCTTGATATGATCATTACCTGCTGCCGGCGTATTGACGAGTCTTTAGAGTCCTACGCAGAGGTTTCCTGGCTCAAGCGAAACGAAATAGGAGCGCATATGAGATATGTACGGGACCGAGAATAATGCGTGTATGTGATACCGTATTCCATTCTCGCGATGAATGTATCGAAAGGTTGTATGCGATATAACCTAGTTATCGAATCAAGGGTTGGTTCGATAAGCCGATACATAGAATACTAGTCGGTTATATGCGATATGACCGGATCGTTAAATCAAGTGTTGATTTAATGATTTAATGCATAATTATATATTTGATATATTACTTTGCATTAACTAGTATTGGTTCACTTTAAATGGATTTTCTCACTCGGATTGTACACATTGTATATGTGATATACTTTTGTGCACTTGATTGTATCATGTTTGATGATACATGTTATGCTAGGGTTTTTGTGTAAAGATCAAACCATGGTTACATGATTATGGTTAGGGTTTTGTTTTATTCACTTATTTATTTATCCATTTCATTTTGGAAAATAAATGAGAAGAGAAAAGAATGGTGGCTTTATTTGTTGTTTAGTTGAAGCTTCATGAAGCTTTGACTTTGTCCACCATTCTTATCTCATCCTTAACCCTAACCATTCCTTTAACCCTTGGTTAATTCTCTACACATAACCATAGTTAGAATTATGATAAGTTTTGTTTTTCTATTCTTTTTTAATTAACTTATCATATATCATTTCTTCTTCTTCTTCCTTGAACTCAAGAAGAAAACCTTGAGGTCATCAATGGTGATTGATGATAAAGAGTGAGAAATCCAATTCTAAATTGAACCCACTTCCTATTTCTTCATCCTCTACCTCTTGCCAAGTAGTAGAGTGTGTTTCCTTCACAAGTTTCTTGACTTGGTGAAGTCGGAGCTTGATTTAGCGATGCCTCGACGTAGATCATCTTCGGCATGGACATCGACGACCTAGCTCGCCTATTCTCCGATGAAGCCGATGCTAGAGCCCGGAATTTGTTTTGGACAGCGAGAGGACTTCATTGCGGAGCTATGGAGGTGGAGCACCGGATCTACAAAGGTTGTATTTCCGTTATCTTATAGTTAAGTGTTAACTAGTTTGCTTTTCACCTAGAATTCTAGCCAACGATCCGTACACTAGGGTTTCTCGGCACCGGAGAATTTGAAATTGGCATGGTTGATGCCTTGTGAGACCTCCTTGGGGTGCCTAGGAACCCTACAGTGGTATCAGAGCCTAGCTAGAGCCTTAGGCGAAGTCTTGACGCGATTTGAAGTCCGATCGAACCGAAATTTTGAACCCAAAATAGCTCTCTGTCCTTTTTCTAAAAACTGGGATTTTTCCAAATTAAAAATTGCTAAAAAATTCAGAAGGGAAATATAAGAATTACGGCGCAAAAATATTTTCATGAACAGTACAAAGTGCGGCGGAACGGCGGCAGAAGCTTGGCTTCTGCGGCAGTTCCGCGGCTAAAAGGTGACATCAGCATTCACTGTTTGCACAGTAACTCTTATTAAATTATGCTGGATTTTCTGGGAATTTTTAATATTAATTCAAGAGTTGAATTTTCTGGGTTGTTTTGGGGATTCGAATGTTCGATCGGATTATCAGATTTTGTCTATGTGGCTTTCCGGACAAATTTTAGAATATGTTAAAAAGTTCGACCGGATATAAATACCCAATTTTTCCCCTGTCGGGAAATTTCCAAGTGTTGGATTTTTCCGTAGTTTAACGACGTTCTAAGTAGTGCAAGTAACGCGATGGACCCTCTAGAAGACAACAAACCTTAACTCGATTATGTGACCGTCTTGAACTGCCCTTTGAACCTTCGGGTTTGGGGCAGTACGGCGTGCCACATGTGAGGCGTTGGCTTGACCCTTCTACGGCTGGACCGTCGGTACTAAGGCACGAACTGAATGTTGTTAGACTTATTTCATGTGTTTATCTGTATCGGGAAAACTTGGGTGTTCGAATGTTCAATCGGAAAGTTTAACATTTTCTAATTATTTCATGTGTTGATTATGTGACTGTAGGAGAACCCTATCGCCGAAAGCATCCGTTCGGGTGCTCGCGGTGGCGGTGTTCCGCCTTGGTGCACTTCGTCGACGGTATCGGGGGTGCAGCCGCCTACTAAAGTTTGCGACGAGCATTCGATCAGGATGTCGGGAATCTTGCTGAATTGCCCGACTTGATATTGAAAAAAGTTTTCGATAATGAGACTAAAATGCGGGGTTTATAATTGTTAGGCATGTGATGTCTAAGGAATTCATTTGATTAGGCATGTGATGTCTAAAGAGGTTGCGGATTCCAACTGTTGTAGTTTTACACTTTCTTTTCTGTGACCGTAAGTGTAATATGTGATATCGCCGGTTTCGTTGCTATATGTCAACGACAATTGGGATGCGCATATTTACTTATGTTGATGACATGTGATGTTATGTGTTGCTGGATATGTTATATTGGATCGTCGTGTTTGAATAGCCGGGGGTTTTTATGTGAGATGAGTGTTTTTTATTTTCATTCATGTAAAAATTTGTATGTAATATTCTTTTATTGGGGCGCTTCCAGGTTGCGGAAGTTGTCACCGTTTGTATATTATTTACTTTTCCGCACTAGGATGGACCCAAGGAGGAGGGCACAAGTAACCGGGTTCTGGAGTCCAGTGGGAGACCAACTCGAGGAGTCGAGTCCGGGTCTCCTAACTCTAGAATTGGTAGGGTTGCTTGCCGCTCTCGTAGGGGTCTAGGGGTGTGGGTTTGGCTATTTATCGCGACCGTGGAATCCGTGTTTTATACTGGCTCGTATTGAAAACACGGACGTCCTAGTATATCCAATATTTCATATGTTTCTTCTGCTGCGATATCTGTGATGTGATCATGTGATGTTCTGTGATAGATACAGTATATAGTATATATGATATATTATATAGGCGTTACTTATGTTTTACACCCGCGCTAGCCCTGCCCCGCTCTGCCGTTAGTTACCTAACCTAACGGTGCACGAGGGGACATCGAGGCGAATGCGGATGGCATAAGTGTACGTCGTATTTATCTGTGATGTTTAGGTACTTAAATGATGGGACTTCATTAATGTGATTAATGAAATAAAAGAAACCTAAGATGTTGTAGAATCGAATTTCAAAATTAAAACAGGTAGCTACAGTTTTTGCTTTGCACAGCGGTATATGTGATATATCCTGCACCTTATTCGATGAGGAAAGGACCGAGATCCCTTCACCGGGAGTGACTCCTTTGGCAATAACTGGCAGATGCTACACACTCGGTTTGTCTTTTGATTGCTTTTAAGTGTTTTTGCTTTGCACAGTGATATATATGATATATCCCGCACCTCATTCGACGAGGAAAGGACCGACGATCCCTTCACCGGGAGTGACTCCTTTAGCAAAACTAGAAAAGCCTCAAAAGCTCTCCATTTTAAAATCATTTGATTCTACAGCGATATCAAGTTCATTACGCAATAGGTTTTCAGAAAAACCTGTCGTAGCCCTCCGTCATTTCAGATACGTACTAGTTAGTATTCGTGCTGCGGTTGTTTGGCCTCCGTCAAGGCGTAGTGTACGGTAGCTAACTAGTGCTTATCTGCTAGCATATGATGCGATTGGATTAGGGTATTCGTACGGCGTTGTTTGGCCTCCGTCAAGGGTCGTGCGGGTGGGTTTAATTCAATCAGGAAATGACGGGTTGAACTTGACTAGCGGACTATGGGTTGTTTGGCCTCCGTCAAGGTCATAGTGAGCTAGGGGCAAAATATTATCGGGAATTTCAAGTGTTGAAATTTGCAATGAGATTGCATACCTTCTATGAGATAGTTGGATCCCGATACCCGCTGCGAGTAAGAGTTACTCCTGGGAGAGTTTTATACATTACAATTAGCCGATCAAGTAGGTGTCTAGAAAGGTGTTAACGAGGTTACGCCTCTGGGAAAACGAGGTTTACATTAATTAGGTTCGTGCGAAAGCACGGGGGACCTCCCTCAAAGTACCGACACTGGCCTGGCTGAAAGATTGGCGAACTTGTAGTGTGTAATTAATCCCGGCTAGTCTTTCCTTTTAGGGTTTGAAGGAAGATTTGATAAAAAGCAGTGGGAGCCATCCTGATTAGATAAAATAATAACCAATCTATTCTTGCAAGAGCGCACGCTGAGTGTTTTCTTCTCTCTCTCTCCAGGTAGCGACCATATCACGCCTTAATCAAGATAATGATACGGAATATTGACCGAACCCGCTTGTTATACTGAGCTGGGGAACGTTGGTCCCGCTCCAACTTATAAATGTTATAAGACAGAGCAGGAAATTGGGGAATACCAGATTTCCCGTGCCGCCCAAACGAAGAGAGTGCATGCTGATGCATCATCTTCGGGTGTGTTCATTATACAGAACTGTTTCTCAGTATCCTCCGCATCCTGGTATATGATACCGGATCAGGATCCCAGATATGTAATATGTTACATAGGGCTACAGATAGGTAGAGAACTGAGAACGGGTGATAAGTTTCATGAGGCAGAAAACGGGGCAAGTGTTGCAGCCAAGTCTGTTGGTCACTGTCACCCTGTATTCCAAATACATTGATTCTGAACGAATGTTATTAGATACCGAACCTGATATACAAAATCATATCTATCTCTTTATTAGTAAAGAAATGATAAAATTTTGTATTGTTGGATAATGTTTTGAACATTTCCTATATCAAAAGTTGATCGGTTCAGGCACGTTATCTAAAAGCATTAATGTTCTAAATCAAACTACAGTTCTTAGTATATGAATCACACACAAGAGGAAGAGTTCAGAAATGAACGAGTCCTTCTTGAGGCATTGTAGACTAGGTCATATCAATGTGACCCGACTAGCTGAAGTTACATATAGATGCATATTTAAATCAGTTTGAATTTACATCTTATGAAACTTGCCAGTCATGTCACAAAGATAAGATGACCAGAGCTCTGTTTAATGGAAACAGAGAAAGAGTTAGCAAACTCTTGGGATGATACATGTTTGATGTATGTAGATCCCCAGTCTACATATGCCAAGACTGGTTCTTTGTACTTCATTACATTCTCTGATAATCTCTCAAGATTCAGTCATATGTTCCTGTTGAAACATGAGTCCGAACCTTTTGAGATAGTCACAGAATATAAGTGAGAAGTAGAGAACCAGAATACGGGTATAAGTATTATGTCCTTTGATGTGATCAGGGAGGAGAATACTTGCGCATGGAATTCCTGGACTATTCTAAAGGAGAATGAGATTCTCTCTCAGCATTACTCCTCCGTATACACCATTGCACGATGGTATGTCGGGACGGAGCAGATACACCCTATTTGATATGGTGTGCTCTATGATGAGTACTACTGAGTTACCTTTTTCCTTAGGGGGTTATGCACTTGAGAAGCTGCATACCTATTGAATAGGGTTCAAATCAAATCAGTTGCCTACCACTTCATATTTGATATGATAAGGGAAGAGCCCATCTCTTAAGATAGTTAAGATTTGGGGTTGTCCGGCCTATGTCTAAAAGCATAATCCGGACAAGCTCGAGGCAAGGTCAGTTATGTACAACTGGAAAGGTTCCAGCTATACAAACTACAGCTGATGATTTGATAGAACCAAAGGATTCAGTAGATTCCAACGAAGCTCGGCCTCTCCGCCGATCTAGTAGGGTTCCTCACCCACCTGAGAGATACTTCGGTTTCTCTATGACAGTGGGAGCGAGGATTGCATTATGAGATGATGACCCAACTATTTTCGAGCTGGCCATCAGGAGTGGGACTCTGTAAGAATGGCTGGATGCTTAGCGATCTGATATGGAATCCATGTACACCAACAAAGTATGGACTTTGGTTGCTATATCTGAAGGGTTAAATCCTCATCAGGTGCAAGTATATCTCGAGAAGATTACTTGGTGTAGATGGAAAAGTTGAGACTTTCAAAGCTAGACTTGTTAAAGGTTTTCTTCATTGACCAGGCGTGGATAATGACGAAACCTTTTCCAGTGGCTATGCTTAAGTCCATCCAGATCCTACTTACCACGGCTGCATACCATGACTACGATCTCTGGTGGTTGGGTGTCTTGACTGCTTTTCTGAATAATGAATTGGAAGAGAGCGTCTATAAGTACACAGCCAGAGGGCTTCGTAGACAGTGGGAGCAGCGGAAACGTGTGCAAGATGCTTTATAGGATAAAGCAGGCATCGCAGAGTTGGAACATCTGTTTTGATGAAGTAGTCAAAGAGTTTGACATCATCAAAATGGTAGATGAACCTTGTATATATAAAAAGGTAGTAGAGAGTATGGTGATGATCCTCGTAGAGTACGTGGATGACATACTCTTGATAGGGAAGGAGTTTCCTATGCTACGCTCGGTCAATCTCCGCTTATCATAAGGATTCTCCATACAGGATCAAAGTGATACCTCCTAAATCCTAAGTATTCATCTATGAGATAGATATAATTGGATGTTAGGGTACTCACTAGATGTAGTGAGATGGTATCAATCGATCCTGACGAGAATCACTGGAAGGGTTCCAGGATGATAAAGACGACTGAATGTCAGTCGCAGGCATTGTCTTTACCCTCAGTAAAGGGACGGTATGTTGGAAGAGTTCCAAGCTAGATACCGTGGCATACTAGATGATAAAGGCAGGATATATCGCTACTTAAGATGCTACCAAAGTGGCTGTCTGGGTATATATTGGTTCATGAGATGAACTTAGTTCCTCCCATTGTGTGACAATGGAGTTATGGCTTATGCCAAGGAACGTCCGTCCCATCAGTGATCCAGACATATTCTAAGGCAGTATCACCTGATCATGGAGATGGTTAATCTCCAGGGGATCGAGGTTAGGAGAGTAGACTCAGAGGACAACACAGCGGATCCACTCACAAAGGCCTGTTCCCAGAGAGAGACTTTTATGGGATGGTTGAGTATGAGATACTGCAACCACTGCTACAGATGGCCCTAGTGCAAGTGGGAGATTGTTAGTTATATGTATGCCCTAGAGGCCATTACTGTACATAGGATGTATATTGTAGTGGATGCTGGGACATATATAGGGAGGACTTTCTTGCTCGACATGATAGTATGCTATCTGGTTACCCTTTACCTTAACGTGTATGCTGATTGTCTCTCTGTTACATGTTGGTAAAGCCCTTAGGATCTGTACTTGACTACCTGGACTATGATGCGGATCATACTAGTGGGGACATGGTAGTCTATAAGTACATCCTTCAATGTCCCTAGTCGTGGGTGTATCGAGACGGGGCATCGATATACCAGAGTAGACTAGCGTATACCTTCTCGACCCATATAGATGGGCGATGGATGATCCCATATCCATCGGTGTTTGACATCAGAGATGATATACGGGTGCTCAGTAGAGACTGGGTACACTGGACGGACTCGCCGAGAACTCCCAGATGGTATTATACCTCACGTCAGATGGCAGTTCTCTGGTGACACTGGTACAGAGTAGTCTGTTGACCCGAGATCGTCATAGAGTCTTGTGTGGTTCCCACTGTGCTTTGATTTCCATCTTACCACGTCCAAGAGGGCGTGCAAAACGGTGGTTTTTGGGTACAGTCCCGAGTCACATGGAGGCAATGAGCGATAGGAGGGGATTCGTCTCTCCCAGTATAGGGAGTTGATGTTGCACTGTGTTTGATTGGCTATAACAGGAAATCCCTGGCCAGGGTTGCAGAGATTTACTGGTAAGTGTTACCAGTAGTTTCTCGAACAGTTATAGACCTCATATCGACACGACTTATAGAGCTATTGGGGTCTGACGTTTACCACCCCTAGGCGAGATATGCGACATATCAGACGATCAGACCGGACTGTACGGTAGTGTTACTGGTCGGATTCACTGGAGTGTGAGCGGGCTTGCTCGTCGATCTTCAGATCGCTCAATACCCGGGTGGCCGTTACGTTTAGCAGACCGCTTGCGGCTTGTGGGTGCTTGATATGATCATCACCTGCTGCCGGCGTATTGACGAGTCTTTAGAGTCCTACACAGAGGTTTCCTGGCTCAAGCGAAACGAAATAGGAGCGCATATGAGATATGTGCGGGACCGAGAATAATGCGTGTATGTGATACCGTATTCCATTCTCGCGATGAATGTATCGAAAGGTTGTATGCGATATAACCTAGTTATCGAATCAAGGGTTGGTTCGATAAGCCGATACATAGAATACTAGTCGGTTATATGCGATATGACCGGATCGTTAAATCAAGTGTTGATTTAATGATTTAATGCATAATTATATATTTGATATATTACTTTGCATTAACTAGTATTGGTTCACTTTAAATGGATTTTCTCACTCGGATTGTACACATTGTATATGTGATATACTTTTGTGCACTTGATTGTATCATGTTTGATGATACATGTTATGCTAGGGTTTTTGTGTAAAGATCAAACCATGGTTACATGATTATGTTTAGGGTTTTGTTTTATTCACTTATTTATTTATCCATTTCATTTTGGAAAATAAATGAGAAGAGAAAAGAATGGTGGCTTTATTTGTTGTTTAGTCGAAGCTTCATGAAGCTTTGACTTTGTCCACCATTCTTATCTCATCCTTAACCCTAACCATTCCTTTAACCCTTGGTTAATTCTCTACACATAACCATAGTTAGAATTATGATAAGTTTTGTTTTTCTATTCTTTTTTAATTAACTTATCATATATCATTTTCTTCTTCTTCTTCCTTGAACTCAAGAAGAAAACCTTGAGGTCATCAATGGTGATTGATGATAAAGAGTGAGAAATCCAATTCTAAATTGAACCCACTTCCTATTTCTTCATCCTCTACCTCTTGCCAAGTAGTAGAGTGTGTTTCCTTCACAAGTTTCTTGACTTGGTGAAGTCGGAGCTTGATTTAGCGATGCCTCGACGTAGATCATCTTCGGCATGGACATCGACGACCTATCTCGCCTATTCTCCGATGAAGCCGACGCTAGAGCCCGGAATTTGTTTTGGACAGCGAGAGGACTTCATTGCGGAGCTATGGAGGTGGAGCACCGGATCTACAAAGGTTGTATTTCCGTTATCTTATAGTTAAGTGTTAACTAGTTTGCTTTTCACCTAGAATTCTAGCCAACGATCCGTACACTAGGGTTTCTCGGCACCGGAGAATTTGAAATTGGCATGGTTGATGCCTTGTGAGACCTCCTTGGGGTGTCTAGGAACCCTACAAAGGAGTCGTGCAAACAGGTAGTTTTTGGGTACAGTCCAGAGCCACATGGAGGCACGTGAGCGGATCGGCAGGGGATTCGTCTCTCCCGGTATTGGGGGTGAGATCGTGCTGTGTCTAGGAGAGCCATTACACAAAGCCCACGGCCGTGGCAGGAGATTTACTGGTAGGTTCTCCAGTAGTATCTCAAGGTGTTTTTGGGCTACACTCCGACACGACTTATACTGCTATTGGGGGTCTCACGTTACTAGCCCCCTAGGCAGATATGCGATACTCATAGACGAACGGACCGGACTGTATATACATAGTCACTGTTAGGCTCAGTAGGGTTTCCAGATGAGTTCTCTCCCTTGAGGTCAGTCCATGGGCAGCCGTTATGCACAGCTAGTGCCGCTGACGGCTTGTGGTTAAACCCACTGCCAGGGTACTGACGAGTCATTAAAGTCCCCCACAGACAGTTTCCCAAGTTCGGACGAAACGTTGTAGAGGCCGTATGGTTTTATGGCAGGGTTCGGAAAATGCACGTGCGTTTACGCACGTGTCATATTTCGGGCAGATGATACTGGTGGGCTTTAGTTTAAGCCGGATCCGAGTATTATATTGAGTAGATATAATATCTTTGTCTCAGTTGCATTTGTATTCGGTCGTAATACAAATGCGGGTATATTTATACAGTTACGGGGTTATCCTGAAATTCGTTTCGGGATCGCTTTTGGAAGTTGCCAGTTTCCAGTTTTCTATCGGCCGTATTTAACATTTGGTTAAATACGGATTTATTTTTTCTGAGAAGAGTGTGGATGCTTCTAGAAGGTTCTAGAAGTGGTGATTAGGCTTATGACTCATATGTTGCATTAATGGTTTTGGTGACAAGGATTAGTGATTCATTAGTTTCATTTATTGTGTTCACACTTTGTGTTCACACTAGATATTTTCTTATTGTCACATCCCCCTCTCCTACACTCACCCCCCTCCTATATATGGCCGGCCCCTTTCCTCTCTCTCACACACACTTGATAATTCATTTGGAAAAAGATTATGATAGTTTTGGGGTGTATGGAAATTTCATAGCTCATTTCATTCCATCACCCGATTCGAGTGGCAACTTCATTAACCGTTCGTCCATAGCCTTGGACGTAACGAGACAAAGTATTCTACCCATTCTCTATATCATTCTTGGTCGTCTCTTTTAGCAAACTTGACGACCGAGTTGCCTCGAGTCAGAGGCGGGAGCCCGTTTAAAGAATCGTTGACGTGGTGCCACCTGGACGAGCAGATCGGAGATCGACGAGATCGGAGCAGCCACAACGGAGCGTGGGATGATGGTTAAAGAACGAAGGACTCGGATCGTTCGGTATAACCTTTCTACACTCTTTACAGTTTGTTAGTTTAGCAATAATGGAAGATCCGGGTTTAAGTATACGATAGCGCCAGTTAAAAAGTTTTTGTTCCGCATTTGGCGTCTGTAGACGGCCGGGGCGCTACCGTGGACTTACAGTGGTATCAGAGACTCACCATTTTGCTTTACTAACTTGTGCTAACGCGTTTAAAATATCGATCGGACCGGATATCAAAAACTGCAAAATTTCTAGTTCACAGTTTCTGTTGATTTTTAAAGGGTTCCAAAAATTATTTTACATATCACAGAAATATGTGCAGGATTTTATAAGCACACCGTACAAATTTGGGCACGTGATTCGATAAGACCGCCGCGGAATCGCGGTCAAACCTATGGTTTGACCGCGCATCCGCGGCCATTCTGTAAGATCATGGCCCCAAATTTGCACAGTAGCTTCTATGTTGGAATTTAAGATTTTTGGTATATATCTTTTGGGCCCAGATTTTGTTACTGTTCAACAGATGTTCGTGGGGCCCGCTTCGTGATATTTAGTCGATCGAAATTTAAACATGTTAGTTTTCAGTACTTACATTATATCTCTGACCGGGAATGTCATTTGATCGGTAAACCGCGTCTGATTGCTATATTTCTTTTAGACGGGTTTGCGAACGTGACATTCGCGTTGATGTTCTGTGTTGTGCTGTGATGTTGCTGTTTTGTCGTGGTGGATAGCAGTGTGCAATGGTAGTGCAGTTTGGATTTATTTGTACATTTGATATTGCGGGGCGAGCGTCCAACATGTGGACTGCCGTCACTGCCTGTTGTATAATATTCTTTTGGGGCACGACCAGGTTGCGGTCGATGTACCTGTTGTACATATTATTTATTTCTGTACTAGGTTTACCCCGCGATGGAGTGCACGGATAGCCGGGTTCTGGAGGGCAACGGGTCCGCATCTCATGGCTTTGAGAGGCAGAGGGGCCTCACTCTAGAATTGACAGACTATTCGCCGCACTCGTAGGGGTTCAGGTTGACCCAAGGAGGGGTGCTCAATTTACCGGATTCCGTGAAGTGCCGGGTGTTCCATTCACTATGCTGTGGGGGACTACCTCGCTTCAAGTTTTGGCGGGTAACTTGCCGCACCCGTAGGGGTCTAGGTTTCATTGCACAGGCTATCCATACGACTAGGGGAACGTCGGGTTTCAGCAGCGGCTCTGTGAAACCCGGGGATCTCAGATTATCTGTATTGTTCTGTGATGCTTATTACTTATCTGTAATGTAGCATATTATCACGCCTGGAGCGATTATTGTATATTGGTATATATACTATTAGATGTTGTATATGTTTTACACCCGGGCTAGTCCAGTCCCCGCTCTGTCGTTAGTTAAGTAACCTAACGGGTGATGACGGGACCCAGAGACGAATGCGGATGGCATATACGTACATTTTATTTTCGTTCTTTTCTGGTGTGATTGCTTGATAGGACTGCGTTGATTCTGATCAATGCAAAGGAAAACAAACCTGTTTGGAGTTGTTGGAACAATTTTTAAAAAGTGTTATTACAAAGATGTTTCCTTTTGTTTTGCATAGCGGTATTCGGTTGGAATATCCTGCACCTCATTCGACGAGGCAAAGGCCGATATCCCTTCACCGGAAATGACCCCTTGGGCAGAAGTTTACGTCAGGGTAATAACTTCACTATAGTCGATTACAAGTTACTTTGCATCGCGGTATTCAGTGGAATATCCTGCACTTCATTCCACGAGGAAAGAGCCGAGATCCCTTCACCGGGAGTGACCTCTTTAGCAAAAGGTTTTCGCCACTATATTTTTATAAAAAGCTATCAGGTTCCTTCAGCGATATCAAGTTCACTACGTTAAAGGTTTTTCGCCAAAAACCAGCCGTAGCCCTCCATCATTTCTTTTGGGTATTCAGTAGCATTCAAGCTATGTATTTTGACCAACGCCAAGGCATAGTGTTTGGTAGTTGCTGGGTATTCATTTGTTGCATAGATAGATGAGTTGGTTTGGGACAGTCGTTCTGCCATTTTGGCCAACGTCAAGGGCATGTGCGGGTGGGTTCAAATTGACAAGATAGTGACGGGTAGAACTTGGCATGTGACTTATGACATTTTGATCAACGCCAAGGTCATAAGAGCATGGGGCAAAAATCTTATCGGGAGTTTCTAAAGAAACTGAAACTTGCCAAGTATGCGCATACCTTTTGGAGTGTGAGTAACGTGAGTGGATTCCGTCACGTTATTATACGATGAGAGTTGGATCCCGATTCCCACTGATGAGTTGGTTTACTCTTCGGGTGATCCCGATTGATTCTTCTTTCAGGTTTGGAGGAGAATTTGACAGGACAGTGGGAGGTTTCCGGATTAGATAAACTAATAACCATTCTGATCTAGGTTAGAGTGCACGCAGAGTGTTTCTTTTCTTTCTCTCTTTGGCAGCGACCTTTGACCGACCCTAGACTATGACTCAGTGACCAGGTTGACCGAACCTTCTTAAAATACTGACTTTTGGATTGTCTGAGTTGCATAAGTCATTGCCACTCCTTCTTTTACCCTTTGCATTTCTCAGAACACCCCGTATTACTACGGACATCCACTTCCATTGGATAGATCCATCGTATGGTTATATACGAACTCGGAGGAGTTTCTTCGAGGATGGATCCAGGTTCAGGAGAAATAGAATTGGTTTATTCAGTTGTCTTTTATTATCACCTTCTCTCAGGTTGCGAGGGCTCCTTGGTTTAGGAGAGTACACCTATTACGCTTATTGGATAGTCTTATTCCAAACCATAGGCAGGTGCCGAAAGGTAGGGAATGAAGAAAACCAATTAGTATAATACCCAGCCCCTTTTTATACCAATATCGGTATTTTTCTTTCATCTATAAAATTTATTTATTTTATTTTATTTATAATTCCCATTAAACACCAAATATTTCCTTTTCTTTCCTTTATTCCCAAGTCTGCCTTTCTCCTTTCCCTCAGTTCAACTTTTAAACCTATTTCTTTTTCCCTTAAAACCCAAATCCCCAGCCTAATCCTTCATAATTTAATTTATTCTTAAAACCCAAAACAAATTCCAGCCCACTCCATATATATTTTTCCCAATAAAATCTTTACTCTAAAATCCGAGCCCGGCCCACTCTCCATTTTTTCTAATCAAATTTTATTCTTTTTCCAAATCCCAGCAGCCCACACACCCCCTTGTCAACCCGGCCCGGCCGGCGCTTCATCTCCCCCAACGTCTTTCCTTCCTTCCCGCTCGAATCTGCCGTTACACCCACGACGCGCGCGCTTCCTTCGCCGACGCCTCCGCCCGCGCTCGCGCCCACGTCGCTGGGACGTTATCCCTCGCAATCTCTAACCCCGTCGCCTTCACGTTCCCTCTCTCTCCTCCATTTTTCCGTTTCTCCCCCAACCTCCACCTTCGACCACTCCCTGCACCTCACCAACCCCCATCACATTCATTTTTCCTTCAACCCTCCACGAGCGCCCACCATCACCTTCGCCCGCCTCGACCCTCCTTCACCGGAAACGACCCCTCACCACCTCTAAGCCCTCCTTCACTGCAAACCGCACCGATCTCCCTCTCCTCGTTCCTTGCTCACCCCCTGCCGTTGCCGTCGGCAACCCTAGAGCCTTCCAACCTCCTTCACGGCTTCCTGCAGGCACCTTCGACGATCTACCAACCCACTTCCTCCTCTCATCGCAGAAGCTTCCAGCCACCGCTTCCGCCCTCAAACTTCAACAACCATTGCCGGAAATTTCTCAATCTCGCTGTGTCTCTCTCACTCTCTTGATCTCAGCTCTATCTCTCTTCCTCACTCCCTGCTTCCCCTCTCTGTTTCCCTCTCTCTCACTTCCCTCTCTCTCCCTCTGTTCTCGATCTCTCTCTCTCACTCTGTTTCTCTCTAACTCTCTTTCATTCTCTCTCTCTTCCACTACTCTCTCTCCCTCTCTCTTGATCCCTCTTCTCACCCAACCCACTACAGCCCCACCATCAGGAGCTGCGACCACCGCAGACACCCCGACGACGCCCCGAGCCCCCACTGGCCGAGAACAGACCCGAGCTCACCCGGAGCCGTAGCCGTCGTGGTGCCAGCTCGTCGCGCGCCCGTACTGTACCTCGCTGCCGTGCACCTCCAGGCAAGTATTTTACTTGCTTACATGCTATTTACTTAAGTTACAATCGTTAAGTACATAGATTATAAAGTTACAAGTTTAAACCAATTATGTGCCATACCTGTTCGACGCGTGTTCCCAAAGAAAATACTTTTCTAAATTGACGGAACTAGATTACTTACAATGGCCCTTGCTGTGATGAATACCTTGTGCAAGTTTCGCTGGAAAATATGACCGTGAACGACTAAAACAGCTACCCCCAAGTTTAACCGTAAAACTGAAATTTTCTTGTACCTGAAAACTATTAAAATCACCATAAATTATATACATACTCGAATGATGCGCTCGAGGGGTCAAATCGAAGCTGACTCGACGAACTTTAACCCTATACAAGTTTAGAATAGTTTCTGTAACTAAATGGTGTCGATATTTGGATCGGAGTGCGACTCTGGACTGCAGTCCAGAGCGACTCAAATTGTTGCTTACTGTTCCGTAATGAACACCACCCTATTTCCTAAACTCTTAGGTTGCGGAACTCCACTATTTATTGTAGGTGAACCTGTTAGCTAGATAACACAAGTGGTTTCATTCTGTTTCGTTATCGTTTGTTATTTATTCTGTAAATTAAAAGATGTGTACGTATAACAGTTGATTGATTGATTTTTAGGATGTGTATGTTGGAAAATTGTAAAGAAATCACAACCAAAAATTATTTGACCGCAATCAACTACGGTGTCGGATGTAGATTGTAAGTGAGTGCGGATCGTCTACAGGGAAAGTGAGTTCCGTTCAATTTCCGAATTAGATGAGTTGAAAATTTAGGGCAAAGAAAAGAAAACAATTCATGATTTGCATTTAAAGATCAAGAAATAAGAAAAATCTAGATCTAGAAAAGACATTAAAAGCAAGAATTGAGATGTGTGATAATTTCCAACCAACAATCAAGATTAGAAGTATGGCTCGTAGGAGTAGATCGGATCTATAGATGTGATGAGATCTAAAGATTACTAATTCTTATCCATTAATGAATTGATACTAGATCGATGCAAAATTCATCGAGGTTTAAGGATCTTTGCTAGAAAATTAGGGATTCCGCAACTCATCCTTTGTCCTTTCGATGGATCGCATTCAAATTCTAGCTTCTACTTAATCAAATGTTTAATAGTTGTTCCCTAGTTTCGAGTGAACACGATCAAGAAAGCATCATCTCGAAACTAGGTTATTAATCATTTGATTAACTAGAATTTCCAAACATTATAGGATTTAAGAATTGTAGAAATATCTAAATCATCATCATCTAAAGATCGTCACAACTCCTACACGAGCGGAGATTACTCAAACATCATGATCACAAACACAATCACAAATTGAATTCTAATCATTATGCTTGAATTAAAAGATAAGCAAGATATAGAAAATTCACCTTTATTTATCGACAAATTTCGTTACAACTCTCTTGAATTTACAAAAGGAAGGAACTAGATCGTCGATTTCGGCTTCGCTCGGCTCCTTGAGTCGCGGATCGGCGTGGATCTCTTGCTCCGTTGGAATTCCGGCGTCGCTTGCTAAAGGTTGAAGGCTCTCTTGCTCCGATTGATCTCGGGATCTTGATCTTGATTTTGAATTGGAGATGGGAATTGAATTTGGCACAAGCTTTTGTCACTAAACTTGTGGGTAGAAGATGGTGGTGATTCTTGAACAATCTCCCCTCTAGATCTAGGCTTCTTTTTATAGACCTTTCAAATCTTAGATCTAGAATTGAAATTTGAATTCCCCCCACAAGTTAGTTATCAAATAATTTAAATTTCCCTCCAAAAAGTTAGTTAAGCTTTAAATTTTGAATTTCTCTCCAAGAGTTTGTTGAGCCGAGCCTTCTAGATGTGCCACGTGGAGCTTCTGGGGTCTTCTGGAAGCTTTGGCCGTTATAATTAGGCATGTGACAAAATTTGATGCATTGATCTCTTTAATTGGCCGCGGATCCGCCGCGCCAATGGGGCTTGGGCCGCGGATCCGCGGCCCTTTGGTGGCATTGATGCTTCAAATTTTGTGGTAATTCTTGGATTGTCTTGTGGGCCTTTTTCTGATATATGGATTTTTATTTGGCCTTCTGTATTGCTCCAGATCTTTAGCCTTTGAATTGGTGTGTCTTTTATTAGTTCATTTCCGAATTAGGCCCTGCTTCTGGAATTTCCTGCACAATTTCACCGAGACAAGAGTTGCGCAATACAAGGGTGATGCGATGCCATGAAACACACACAATTTCCCTAAAAGTGCTGGTTTTAGTGTACAGTACAAGTAATCCAATATTTTACATGTGTTTTGCAAATATGAGTGATATGAATACCGGATAGCTTTACTTGACTGCAAAAGGTAGGGAAATTGTCGTGTTAGAAATGCAGTATTTTTGACTGATCAAATTCCCCCAAACTTATTTTCGATCGTCTCGATCGAATTGTTTTATTAAAAAGAGAAGGAGAAAAATAAAGAAAGAGAAAAGCACACTTTCGTAGGCAACACGATTGCACTGAGCACGTGCAAAAAGCCTTTAAACCTCTAGGTGTCCCTAGTAGGAGGAGTGTTGTCTCCTAAGGGTTTTCAGCGGATTGCACCCACAAAATCCAATAATAAAAGGAAGATCATGAATATTACATTTAAAGAAAATAATTGTAAAAGAAAAACTTTGAAAATTAGGGTTTCCAACTAAGCTAGCTTTTCGGTTGTCATGAGCCCTATCTTAATGGTCATGAAAAGATGTTAGAAATCACGTCCTCCCTCAATAAAACATCGTCTTATTCTTCATTCCTATCTTTATTCCAAACATCGATCATATCACCCTGCGTGTGTGTAAAGGACATCTCTACACCCGGAGAATTCAATTCAAGCTATCATACTCTTGCCCATCAGCCTCAGTACTTTTTAATTAATGAATATCTAAATGTGCTTACACACTTTCATTCGACCGTTATTACTTCTTGAGGTACTAACCGACCGATTACTCATGTGCTTGCTTATTTGGTGTATTTTCCTCGTCTTGCACCACCTTAGGCATAGCAGTGACTCCCAGACCAGTTGGCCTTAGGGCACTAGGTGAAAAAGCACCCTCGCTAAAAAAAATTTTATTGCCCTCGGCGATAACAAAACCAGTGTTCATTTTTCTCACCACTTTATATTTTCTTCATTTTTTTTTTATTTCCTTCATACTTTTGGCTTTAAGACAAGAGCATTTCAAGGTATCCTCTACTATCCCAGGCTTTAAGACGTGTGTAAGTGCGAATAGCAGGGTATCAACGTTCAAAATGCTTGGCTTTCCAGAATAGAAACTATTTTTCAGACTTATTTTTATCCTCAGATTAGTGACTTCGTTCATCTTACTACCCTTGGGACAACGGCTCATAACTACTTATTACTAGTTCGTATAAGAAAACTTCTAATTTTCTTGGTTTTCTTCAATTTTTCTAATCTCATGGATGTAATTATTCACTATCTAACTTTTATTATCATAAATATTAAATATTTTTATATTTTGAAAATTTTTAAGTTTTTATATTTTGAAAATTTTTGAATTTTTATGGATTTTGAAATTTTTTAAATTTTTATAGGTTTTTATGGGAAATGGGTTTTGAAAAGCTATTTACAAAAATTGATGAACCAAAAGAAAAATATTTACCAAAATATTTTTTTATAGGTTTTGAAAAATTTTAAATTTTTATGGTTTTAAAGAAATGTTTTGTGCTTATGCAAATGATATGCACATGATGCAAAACTAAGCACAAACCTCCCCCAAACTTGTTTTCAACAGTGTCCTCACTGTTGCCATCCGCTATATCTACAAAAACCTGTAAGCCTGGGAGGAATTTATTAGTGGGGGCAAAATATATAAGTGAAGATCCTCCCCCAAACTTATTTTTGACTCGCAATTTTTTGTAAAAATTTTCATTTCAAGAGCCAGAAAAATTATTTCCCCCCCAAACTTGAGTTATGCAATGTTAAGCTTTTGAAAATCACATGAGGGGGTCAACAAACATTGGTCGATGCCAAGCTTTGCAAAGACCGAAGATCAACACCAACCATTCGAAGATTTTATCAATGCAGTGCTCGGGTTGGTGGAGGAAGAAGTGGGGAAAAGGGTAAGGGGTGGAAGAGAGTGTGTTTGCGTCTCATTTTGGACAGACGAAGCAGTGAATGTGATGGATAACTCGCATTCTTTTTACAGTTCAGAAGAGGGGGTGGAGGTTCAATTTCAATGATTGGGACATGATTCATCTCAACACCCGTGTTATTCAGAAATGCGAGTTCATCAGCGAAGATCTCCTCAAAAGTTTCATCAATACCCCGCAGAATAATGTCATCACAAAGTGCGGGGTGATCTTCAGACTCTAAAAGCAATTCATAATCGGTGTTAGTTGTTGACCCGGACATCTCGGTGGAAGAGTCCGTATGTGTATGATACATAGTTGGGTCAAACAACAACGTATGAAAAGAGTCAAGATCGGTATCAGGAGGATCATCAAATTCGCTGCTGTCGACATCCATTAAGTCGACAGAACAGACATGAGCAGTAGGTTCGGAGGGTACACTTCCAATCTTGTAAATGTTCAGCTCTATTGACCTATTCCCGAAGGATAGGGTCATAGAACCATTTCGACAGTTGATTATTGCATTGGAAGTGGCCAAAAAGGGGCGACCTAAAATCACCGGAATTTGATTCCGGGGGTTCGCTACAGGCTGTGTATCAAGTACAATAAAATCCACAGGGAATACGAATTCCCCGATCTTTATTAACACATCCTCCAGTTCACCCCTAGGTTTGGTGATTGATCGGTCAGCCATTTGGAGAGTGCAATGGGCTGGTTTCAACTCTCCGATCCCTAGTTGCTCATAAACTGAGAAAGGAAGCAGGTTAACACTGGCGCCAAGGTCTAAAAGAGCACGATTGATGTGTTTATCCCCAATAGAAATCGATATCGTAGGACATCCTGGGTCCTTACGTTTCTTTGGTAGTGGAGGGATAAAAGCAGTGCTAATGCTATTGGACATGAAGACCTTCTTTGGCACTTGAGTCTTCCTCTTCCTAGTGCACAAGTCCTTAAGAATTTTCGCATAAGCGGGGACTTGTTGAATGGCATCTAGGAGAGGGATGTTGATGTTAACTTGCTTGAACATGTCCATAATCTTCTCCATATGTGGACTCGATGTGTTAGCCCTTAACCGGTTCGGATAAGGTGCTTTAGCAATAAGCGCTGGGTCCATCATAGGAGAAGGAAGTGTGTGTGGCCCCGATCCCAAAGTAGAAGTGGGGATCGTCTGTGGAGGAGTAAAAGAGGTGGGCTGAGGTGTCAAGCCTAGTGGGAAATGGAGAATAGGCTCGTGAGAAGGCGGTGGGGTAGAAGAACAAGAATCAGAAGCAGAAGTGTGTGTGTGAGGGAAGGTCTCAACCGGGGTGTTGATAGGATTCTCAATATCATCAACTTCTTCCCCAACATGGTTATCCAGCACTCTCCCAGATCTCAACGTGGTGATTGCATTCACATGATGTGAATAGCCAGGATTGGATACAGGTTGAGCTGGGAGTTTCCCTTTCTCTCTTGCACTCATTTCGGCCTTAAGTCGTGCAATTTCAGCTTCCATCATTTTGATACTCTCAGCTTGGGACGCTGAGTTTTTCTTTATCTCACCAACGGAAGACTTAATCTCGGCCGACACTTCCATGAAATTTGACATGAGTGATTTCATGGTTTGAGCGAATTGAGAGAACTCGTCAGAACAGGTCGACTGCATAGGATTAGAAGGTGCAGGAGTGTTGACCTGGTTTTGGAAATTTTGTGACTGGTAGGGGTGCTGGGTGAGTTGAAGTGGTTGCTGTTGTGGTGGAGGGACCCGTTGGAATTGATTCGGGTTTGGAACCGTGTTTTGGGATTGGTTCCAAGCAAAATTTGGGTGATTCCTCCAACCCTGATTGTATGTGGAAGAAAAAGGGTCGTTTCCAGGTCTTTGAAATGCGGCATTGGTATGCTCGAGACCTCGAAACTGAGAGTTTAATGGACATTCTTCCGTTAAGTGAGAAGGATCAGAACAACACCCACAAACGGTTTTGGGGAGCGACATTGGGTTTAGGGAGGCTGCTAGGAATTTGTGTTCCATAGCGTCGAGCTTCTTTTGCATTGCTGCCATCTCAGCTCGAACACCTATGGACACGTCTATTTGGTGTATGCCACCCCTACTCGATGGCTGGGTTCCAGTCTCCCACTGAAGTGACTTTTCAGCGAACTCTTCTAAAAATTTCCACGCTTCCCCATCATCCTTGGTCATAAAGGTGCCTTGACACATGTTTTCAAGGTTTTGTTTAGTGGTAGGGTTACTGCCCTCATATATGATTCGGCAAAGTTCCCATTTCGGGATGCCGTGATGTGGGCATTGAACCAAAAGATCCTTGAATCGGTCAAAGTATTTTGAAAATGGTTCAGCCGGAGGCTGGGAGAATTGATAGAGTTCGCTACGGATTCGAGCTGTCTTTTGCATAGGGTAGAATTTCTTAAGGAATGCTGCAACGAATTCTTCCCAATTCGTGATGGAATGTGCGGTGGTGTTATACAGCCACTTCTCAGCTGTATCGCACAAGGTAAATGAAAGAAGTCGTAGACGCATGGCATCCACAGAAAGTTGTGATGTACCCATCATTGCGCATACGTTTTCAAATTTGGTAATAAAAACGTACGCGTCTTCAGTCTCGAGACCGTGGAATTTGGGTAGAAGGTTGATGTACTGGGGCTTAATCTCAAAGTTATCCCCATTGGCTGGTGGAATGGATAAGCAGGTCGAGAGAGGACCTCGCAAAGGGTAACACCTCTCTTGGAGAGAGATGCGGGGAGGAATCTGCGCACCAACGGACGACGGCAGAGTAGCGGTAAAGAGGTTTGATGGAGGCTGATCCATCGGTGTGGGTGTGGTGGGAAGTAAAAGAAAGGTAAATGGAGAAATACCGACTTCGGAGTCGATCGAGGGGACGCGGACAAGTCGGGCACTAGAATCCCGTGTCCAGCCTATCTTGCACTAAAAAGGGTTAGTACAAGTGGCAGCGTGATTTATAATTAGGGGAAATGAAGTGAGTGTGGTGTTTGTTTTGAAAAATGATACGGATTTTGAAAATATGATGCAACAAGCAATACCCTAAAAATCTATGGTCACCTAGGTCCAATCTCTAGACCGCTCCTAACTGCCAGAAGACAAGACGCAGGATAGAATCCTCCACTGCCTCTTTGTCCCTCCTGTGGCCAGGTAAGTGCCAGGTAAGTGGGAGGTTCTCCACTACATAAGTAGTGGGCCTAATTAAGTAACCACTAGCCTTCGACACACTTTCCTAGGCACCACAAGAGAAACGCGGATAAGCAATGAATTACCCACGGCCTTCTTCTGTCCTAAGTGAGCGCGACAGTCCTTAGAGTCATCTCTAGATATTTTTTAATTAATGAGGGTAATGCGGATGCAGGTTTGTGATTTTTGGGGCCTAGGAAGGGTAATGACCTCCCCACCTAATCTGGATTTGGCCGTGCCCCTTAATTTCCGTATTAGTTATGCAAACAACCACAAAATCAAAAACAAGCACAAATTTTATTTTGCTTTTTGCGGCGCAGCGATTATTTGCAAAGAAACCTGCAACAAATTGTTAGTTGGAGCAGATTTTAGAGAGGAGATAAGAAAGTTAGAGATTACCTGCAAAAGATTTTACAGAGAGCTCCTTAATGGGCCGCGGAACCGCCGCGTAATGGGAGTAATGGCCGCGGAAACGCGGTGGGATGGTGGGGTCTCTGCACAAAAATTCTTCAGCAAGCTCCTGATCTCTTCCTCAATCCTCTGGATTTCACCAAATAATTTTCCAATTTTCCAGCAAGCTCCAGATCTCCTTGCAATTAACCACAACAACACGTATTAGTATTTGCGCGAGTTTTGATCTAAAAAAATATTGATGGAATAAACTTTTCAACTCAAATTTCAAAAAAAATGAACAAATAGCACACGATCCCCGGCAACGGCGCCATTTTGATTGATTGATTTTTAGGATGTGTATGTTGGAAAATTGTAAAGAAATCATAACCAAAAATTATTTGACCGCAATCAACTACGGTGTCGGATGTAGATTGTAAGTGAGTGTGGATCGTCCACAGGGAAAGTGAGTTCCGTTCAATTTCCGAATTAGATGAGTTGAAAATTTAGGGCAAAGAAAAGAAAACAATTCATGATTTGCATTTAAAGATCAAGAAATAAGAAAAATCTAGATCTAGAAAAGACATTAAAAGCAAGAATTGAGATGTGTGATAATTTCCAACCAACAATCAAGATTAGAAGTATGGCTCGTAGGAGTAGATCGGATCTATAGATGTGATGAGATCTAAAGATTACTAATTCTTATCCATTAATGAATTGATACTAGATCGATGCAAAATTCATCGAGGTTTAAGGATCTTTGCTAGAAAATTAGGGATTCCGCAACTCATCCTTTGTCCTTTCGATGGATCGCATTCAAATTCTAGCTTCTACTTAATCAAATGTTTAATAGTTGTTCCCTAGTTTCGAGTGAACACGATCAAGAAAGCATCATCTCGAAACTAGGTTATTAATCATTTGATTAACTAGAATTTCCAAACATTATAGGATTTAAGAATTGTAGAAATATCTAAATCATCATCATCTAAAGATCGTCACAACTCCTACACGAGCGGAGATTACTCAAACATCATGATCACAAACACAATCACAAATTGAATTCTAATCATTATGCTTGAATTAAAAGATAAGCAAGATATAGAAAATTCACCTTTATTTATCGACAAATTTCGTTACAACTCTCTTGAATTTACAAAAGGAAGGAACTAGATCGTCGATTTCGGCTTCGCTCGGCTCCTTGAGTCGCGGATCGGCGTGGATCTCTTGCTCCGTTGGAATTCCGGCGTCGCTTGCTAAAGGTTGAAGGCTCTCTTGCTCCGATTGATCTCGGGATCTTGATCTTGATTTTGAATTGGAGATGGGAATTGAATTTGGCACAAGGTTTTGTCACTAAACTTGTGGGTAGAAGATGGTGGTGATTCTTGAACAATCTCCCCTCTAGATCTAGGCTCCTTTTTATAGACCTTTCAAATCTTAGATCTAGAATTGAAATTTGAATTCCCCCCACAAGTTAGTTATCAAATAATTTAAATTTCCCTCCAAAAAGTTAGTTAAGCTTTAAATTTTGAATTTCCCTCCAAGAGTTTGTTGAGCCGAGCCTTCTAGATGTGCCACGTGGAGCTTCTGCGGTCTTCTGGAAGCTTTGGCCATTATAATTAGGCATGTGACAAAATTTGATGCATTGATCTCTTTAATTGGCCGCGGATCCGCCTCGCCAATGGGGCTTGGGCCGCGGATCCGCGGCCCTTTGGTGGCATTGATGCTTCAAATTTTGTGGTAATTCTTGGATTGTCTTGTGGGCCTTTTTCTGATATATGGATTTTTATTTGGCCTTCTGTATTGCTCCAGATCTTTAGCCTTTGAATTGGTGTGTCTTTTATTAGTTCATTTCCCAATTAGGCCCTGCTTCTGGAATTTCCTGCACAATTTCACCGAGACAAGAGTTGCGCAATACAAGGGTGATGCGATGCCATGAAACACACACAATTTCCCTAAAAGTGCTGGTTTTAGTGTACAGTACAAGTAATCCAATATTTTACATGTGTTTTGCAAATATGAGTGATATGAATACCGGATAGCTTTACTTGACTGCAAAAGGTAGGGAAATTGCCGTGTTAGAAATGCAGTATTTTCGACTGATCAACAGTCTCAGCTGAATCAGAACTGACATATTGGTATTGAACAGTGTATATCTCCTAACGTACAGACGCGATTGAGACTCCGTCTGTTGCGTTGAAAACCTTACTAAAAACCCTAGATTTCATCTAACTGTAGCGTCGCTAAAATCTGATCCCAATTGGGATTAAAATGCGTTGCGAAACGGATTTCTGATTCTGAAACCGGATTTCCAGCCGTGAACGCTTAAAAGGAAATGACTATAATTAATGATCCTGGAATCCGATTGGCATGAAACTAAATTCAATGGATAGATAACTGAACATACTATTTATTCCCCGTTCATTGTTTCATTAAACTGTAAACATATGACTTATGTTAAATCGTGCAAGTGGTAGAATACTATTTCATAACATCCTAATCATGCTTATATACTGTTCACGCATCATATCATACACATGTCATTGCATTGATAACCTAGTGATAACGTGCATTACCCAGTGTTAGGTATTAGTGATGATTGTGGCAAGTACGTCAGTGTTCGTGTATCAGTGAATAAGTGAAAGTGATACGTACTTGTACACAATCAGTGAACCTTATCATTATATTGCATTGTCTTGTGGGACACGTGTACGTGTGACTATAAGTGGTATGGGACACTTATGAAAGCTCTTGCACGGGTGTCACAGATAAGGCACCAGACAATGCCATTTATCTTAGGTATTAGTCGGGATGTGCTTGATGGAGGTCCTGCCTCCAGTTCTCGCGCAGACTTGTCACAGACCGATTGGTATTTAGGGTTATGGTTGGCGTTTGATGTAGACCACGGGGTGTGGGGTAGTTTAAGTGTGAGTTCAACAGAATCTCGGGAGTCCCATGCCGGCTTATATATTTAGGGAGTTATATGGAGATTTACAGGGTATGTGATTATTACCGTGATATACATGTTAGGTACGTGGTCCCTTGCCCTTAGGTTCTACCCTTGGGTGGAGGACACTCGCGAGTGGTTGACTCTCACACTTGGACTGACGATAGGCTTAGTGACCTGTACAGTGAGACTTAGAGACTGATAGGGATACTGGCATTGATATATCTTACTTACTGTGTTGACATACGTGGCATATCGTTCTACTGCTTTTACTGTTCCGCTGCATTGATTACTGCATATGCATATCCATGTTGTCATTGTTTTACTGTTATACATATCTATTACTACCGTTAGATTTGTCACATGATTTTATATATATTATATTGCTATTGTGTCGCTCTGACGACCTGAGTATGCATGCTCAGTGTGAGGAGAAGATTTAGTCTGGATCAGGACTAGACGTATATCACAGACACCTCGATTTGATATCCAGAGTTATATCCATATTTGTTCCCCCTCAGGTCAGTTCTTTACATTGTTTCTTTCAGTTACTGCATTTCTCATTACCTGCGCATTATTTACTGTTTACCATGAAAAACTAGAAGCCGAAGTGTGACTACGGCAGGACATTTCCTTGACCGTAGGAGCATGGCTGGCCTTGTCTACCCCTCGTATTCCGTATTTTGGGAAGCGGGGCGTGACAATTAGCCTAAGTAGGGTGTGCAGAAGGTAATATGTAAAGACAAAATAAAGGGATTAGAAATAGGGCAAAGTAAATTGCGACTGATATCATTCACGACCAAACCGCGTGCTTCATCACCACTCCTATTTCACCTTTAATAGAATAAAGTATTATTCAGTTGTCTTTTATCATCACCTTCTCTCAAGTTGCGAGTACTCCTTGGTTTAGGAGGGTACACCTATTATGCTTACTGGATAGTCTTCTTCCAAACCATAGGCTGGTGCCGAACGGTAGGGAAGGAAGAAAACCATTTAGCCTAAACGAAGGTGTACGGAAGGTAACGACTAAAGACAAATAAAGGGATTTGGAGAGATGGCAAAGAAATATATGGTTAAAGTCATGAATTGGATTATGGAAGAGGCATTGCTAGGAATACCAGGATACCCCTACGAAACATTTTCATGTTTCAGTGCATTGTTAAAGGAAAACTGTTTTTCCGATTAGATACTTACTCCAAGGGTATGTATTTACCAGGTTTCATTCTCATATCTGTATGGTTTTACAGATGATGAGTGGGAGTAAGTTATTGGGAATTAGGTGATCATCCTCATTATATCGGAATTCGTTGTAATTGGTGATATTTGAGGAAGTCGCCTGGGTTATTGCCGGCAGGCATATATTTGGTTTTGCGTATCCGTTGTTGTGCACCAATTTCAAAATGATATATCTGTACATTTATTTTTATAAAGCGAGATATAACTTTTTGATATTATGTCGATGACATTTACCTACATCAGTTGACGATTGGGTAAGGAGCATTGAACAACGGAGTAGTTCTTAACCATAAGTACAGTTTTCAACCTACGATCCACAGGTTTTGAGTTATTCAGCTCAGCGGACTTATACAGAGTATTGTATGTTGTCCAGTGTCCATCAGGACAAAGGGGATGGTTCTCGTACTATGTTCTATTTACTTATGACTTCTCTAGTTTTTAGACAAGTGTTTCGTAGAAATACAAGGTCTAAGTTTTGAGAAGTTGTGGGTATAAGAATAAAGTAGAGAACCAGATATCGCAAGTATCGGGATTCTTCAAAGAGATCGAAGATATAGATTCTTGTGATTGGTATTCAGATGATAGTAATGGTTTTGAGAAACTTGTTTCTCTTTCGGGTTACTCATAATTGGATGGATTCCTAAGTTGAGTAATTCTGATTAGCCTCTTTCCATTAAGTTGATATGCACTGGAGACAGCTGCATGATTGAATATGGTTCCAATTAAATAAAGTGCCAAAGTTTCTATATTGGATATAGAATGGTTCATATCTTAACGATGTTAAGGTACGGGGAGTTGTCCGGCTTATGCTTAAAACCAGACTCTAGATAACTCAGGGCACGTTTCTGTAATGGCAGTTTGTGGGTTGACCCTGGGTACGTCGAGGGTTGATTTTCTACCATCTGGAAGATCAATAGTTATATTGTTCTTGACTCGCCACAGTTTTAGTAAAATGGATTTTTTCAGAAAACAGTAGTGGGAGTATGGTAGAACTGGAAGTGATTCCAGAACCGCAAACGATTACGGAAAATTTGATAGGACCTAAAGATTCAATCAGGTTTGACATTCCATTAGCCACTCCGCAGATATGGTGGGTAACCTCAGACACCCGAGAGGTACTTCGGTAGCCTCAAGGATGGTGACAGGAAGGTTCTTGTTTACCCAGACTTGACACTACTGTTGTTCCAGACTATGAGACCAGGCAGGAGGATAAGTATAGTGTCGTTCTAAACTAGTTTTAGAAGTGCACGTGTATATTATTCTGCCAGAGGGTTGTCGTAGTCAGTGGGAGCAGCGGAAGCATACTGGGCAAGTAGCTTATGTCTATTTATAGACTTGAGCAGTTATAGCGGAGATAGATCATCTAATTTTGATGTGACAGTCATGGGTTTGACTTTATCAAAATAGGGGATGGATTTGTTAAGAAGGTAGTAGGGTGTGATGTCATGGTATTTGAATGACATACACAGAGTAGGAAGTAAAATTCCTATACTACGATCGGTTGTACTGTGGTCGTCACACAGTTGTTTCTCCAGACAGGATATGGATATAATACTTGACACTCTGGTTTCTAGATCTATGGTTTTAGATCTGGATTTTGGTAGTTTCCCAATGTGGGTACTTTGACAATATTCTAATGGTTTTTAGAATAGATGACTCCTGGCATGGTGGTGTACCTGCAGGTGATGGAGTCACCCTCTCTAAAGGTGTTGTATAGACTAAAAGGGAGAGGGTTGTGCATGATTGGCAAATTACTTGCTTAGGCAATTGAGTCAATCGTGAAATGTCAAGTACCACACCAGATGTTGTTTTTGCACTAGATGCAATAAGTTTGTATTAATCCAATCCTGGAGAAACATAAGAAAGCAGTTTTAGAACATAAGTGGATGTTCTATGGATTTGATGACGGCAGCCTCCTTCGGGAGACGGTTATCATTCCAGGCTTCAAAGGTGACATGGTTGACAGAGTGATTGTCAGAGTTATAGTTTTCCCTCTGATGAGGGACAGTATTATGGACAGGTGGTCCAAGAGGATACTGTGGGTGGCATGGTGCCGGATACTGATTAGGTTCAGTGATCGATACAGTGTAAGAAGTTTGGATTTGGAGTTCATTTATGAACTAGGTCCCATCAGATATCCAGACATATTCTAAGACAGGTATTACTCAATTCGGGAGATGGCTTTCTCCACGAACTTAAGATTTAGAGAGATATAGAAAGAAACTTCTGGGCGGATCCACTCACTGAGGCTATTTCTCGAACACAATAGTTTTACAAACGGGCTTTGTGAAACTGATTAGTAGAGGAGTTGGATGTTCGGTTTCACACGGGCTGTGAGTAGTCGACATCGCAATAATTAGCCTTAAGTGCAAGTGGGAGATTGTTGGAGATAGTGCCCTCAGAGTCAATTATTGGATCGCAGCTACGTGATTGCAATGATTACGGAGGACCTATACCGGTAGGACAGTCTTACTCGAGATGATAGTATGCTATCTGGTTTGCCTTTATCAGTCGTGTACCGGTCCAAGTGACTGATCACTGTTACACTTTGATAGAGCCCTTAGGATCTTGCTTTACTACCAACAGTATGATGGCGATCATATACGTGAGAGTTGGGTGGTTCATATGCATATCCTTAATTGTGGTCCCTAGTCATGGGAGTTTCGAGACAGGGCATCGATACTCCGGAGTAGACTAGTGTATACAGTCGAGACCCCAACGAGGGGCGGTGGCCGGTCTCACAAGCCACTGGTGTCAGTTGGATCACCTAAGATGTATACAGGTGCTCATTGAGTTATGAGTACACCGGACAGGACTCGCCGGGAATCTGCTAGTTAGTATTATACATATCGTCAGATAGCATTTCCCTGGTGACATGTGTACAGGTTAGTTCATCGACCTGAGGTCGTCATTTGTCTCGTGTAAGTTCCCACTGTGCTTTGATTTCTACCCTACCACGGCTCAAAGGAGTCGTGCAAACAGGTAGTTTTTGGGTACAGTCCCGAGCCACATGGAGGCACGTGAGCGGATCGGCAGGGGATTCGTCTCTCCCGGTATTGGGGGTGAGATCGTGCTGTGTCTAGGAGATCCATTACACAAAGCCCACGGCCGTGGCAGGAGATTTACTGGTAGGTTCTCCAGTAGTATCTCAGGGTGTTTTTGGGCTATACTCCGACACGACTTATACTGCTATTGGGGGTCTGACGTTACTAACCCCCTAGGCAGATATGCGATACTTATAGACGAACGGACCGGACTGTATATACATAGTCACTGTTAGGCTCAGTAGGGTTTCCGGATGAGTTCGCTCATCGGCATCCCTTGAGGTCAGTCCATGGGCAGCCGTTATGCACAGCTAGTGCCGCTGACGGCTTGTGGTTAAACCCACTGCCAGGGTACTGACGAGTCATTAGAGTCCCCCACAGACAGTTTCCCAAGTTCGGACGAAACGTTGTAGAGGCCGTATGGTTTTATGGCAGGGTTCGGAAAATGCACGTGCGTTTACGCACGTGTCATATTTCGGGCAGATGATACTGGTGGGCTTTGGTTTAAGCCGGATCCGAGTATTATATTGAGTAGATATAATATCTTTGTCTCAGTTGCATTTGTATTCGGTCGTAATACAAATGCGGGTATATTTATACAGTTACGGGGTTATCCTGAAATTCGTTTCGGGATCGCTTTTGGAAGTTGCCAGTTTCCAGTTTTCTATCAGCCGTATTTAACATTTGGTTAAATACGGATTTATCATTTCTGAGAAGAGTGTGGATGCTTCTAGAAGGTTCTAGAAGTGGTGATTAGGCTTATGACTCATATGTTGCATTAATGGTTTTGGTGACAAGGATTAGTGATTCATTAGTTTCATTTATTGTGTTCACACTTTGTGTTCACACTAGATATTTTCTTATTGTTACCTCCCTCTCTCCTACACTCACCCCCCTCCTATATATGGCCGACCCCTCTCCTCTCTCTCTCACACACTTGATAATTCATTTGGAAAAAGATTATGATAGTTTTGGGGTGTATGGAAATTTCATAGCTCATTTCATTCCATTACCCGATTCGAGTGGCAACTTCATTAACCGTTCGTCCATAGCCTTAGACGTAACGAGACAAAGTATTCTACCCATTCTCTACATCATTCTTGGTCGTCTCTTTTAGCAAACTTGACGACCGAGTTGCCTCGAGTCAAAGGCGGGAGCCCGTTTAAAGAATCGTTGACGTGGTGCCACTTGGACGAGCAGATCGGAGATCGACGAGATCGGAGCAGCCGCAACGGAGCGTGGGATGATGGTTAAAGAACGAAGGACTCGGATCGTTCGGTATAACCTTTCTACACTCTTTACAGTTTGTTAGTTTAGCAATAATGGAAGATCCGGGTTTAAGTATACGATAGCGCCAGTTAAAAAGTTTTTGTTCCGCATTTGGCGTCTGTAGACGGCCGGGGCGCTACCGTGGACTTACAATATCGACTCCCAATACTGGGAGAGACGAATCCCCAACAACCGCTCACTGCCTTCATGTGGCTCAGGACTGTACCCAACCAAAACCTGTTTGCATGACTCAGTGGAGCCGTGGTAGGGTAGTGATCAAAGCACAGTGGGAACTCACACGAGAAAAATGATGATCTCAGGTCCAAAGAATAACTTGTACACATGTCGCCTATAAACTTCCATCTGACGATAGGTATAGTACCATCTGGAAGTTCTCGACGAGTCCGTGCAGTGTACTCACACCCAGTGAGCACCTGTATACGATCATAGGTGCATCAAAACAATGGCTGTGGGACCAACCATTGCCCCTCGTCGGGGTCTAGAAACGTATACTCTAGTCTACTCTGGAGTATCAATGCCCAGTCTTGATACTCACGCAACTAGAGACCATTTAAGGATGTGCTTATGGACTACCCTGTTCCCACAAGTATGATCGCCATCACAACGCATGTAGTCAAGCAAGATCCTACGGGCTTTATCAATATGTAACCGCCATATTTAATATCGAGTATAACATATGCACATGTTAAGATAAAGTCAAACCATAATAGTATAATACCGTATCAAGTCTTTTATCAATATGTGCAAGCTGGATAAAACATCAATAGAAATAAATACACATATCCTGATAAAGACAACTCAAATAATATACTATATAACCGAGCAAGAATGTCATGTACATACATATCCCCGGCATCTATATATATACATATACAATAATGGCCTCTAGGGCATACATATCCAACAGAAGAAGCCCATCGCTGTATGATGGCAGAATGGTCTTTCTCTTGCCGATTCTTTGATTTCTTCGGCTGAGGAGAATAATCTTTGTTGATCACAGAGTCCTGGACTTTTGGCCAGACCCTGTGAATTTGCAAGGAGAGCCGCTGACGGGGGCGCTCCAGCTTTTCCTCCACTGTGGTTTCTGCAGGCAGGGGCGATTTCTTTAGCACCGCCGTTAGAGAGTTCTTACGCACCCTCCTGAGCAGCTCAAAGCTATTCCTGGTTGGAACAGCAGCATCAACTTCCACCCTTGGAGCTGGTGGGGTAAGTCCAGAGGGGGAGTTTCCCCCAGCTTTCCTCATTCGGCGCCAGTGACGACGTCGAGCATGTCTTGCAAAAGGGACCGCCTCAGTTTTGGAATCGGCTTCGTTGTGCCCCCGGCTTTGGTGAGGGGCTGCTGTTGGTGTCAGCCTATTGAAGGCTGACGTCCTTGGTAGAGTTTGAGGAGGATCGGCCAATCTTTCGACGACCGACTTTCTGGTAGGGGAAGCTCCTTTGACGACTTCACCTGCAGGAGCAGTTGGGGGGCTATCCGTTTTGGGGCAGCCCCTTCAGATATCACTAGCCTCTTTACAGGCCTGTTTTGGTTCTTGCTCAGCTTGTTGAAGACTGAGACATATGAGCTTCAGCTCAGCCTGTCGAAGACTGAGACATCGGATTTGAACGACCCGTTGAGAGGGGCCGTTGTGGTTTCCAGTCGATCAAAGATCGACTTCTTGGGAGCTTCTTCCTGCGGCGCTGAGGCACTGACACCTACTGGTGGGAACATGGTCCCGAAGAATAATCCAGTAGTAGCTTGCATTATTCGCCCCACCGGCATCGAAAAGATGGAGGCCGCGTTAGGCCCGTAAGTCACTCCTCTAGTTGGGGCGGAGCAGGAGTTGCTGTTGCAAGAGGTGCAGCTGGAAGCCATCGATTCTCTCTTCTTCTGCACAGGAGAAAGACACTAAATCTTAGTACCTCGAATCTAAGGGCAACCATAGAGAACCACGATTTAGTTCGCGAAACACGTTACACAAAGTGTGGAGTGGAATGAGGAAAAGGTCCCACTGGGCATGCTAGAATCTGTTCACCACCGGAAACAGAGACGAACTGGGATGGATCGTCTTGACTAAGTTTGGGGGCAGATGCTATTTGGATTTATCCATCCACCTCTCTAAATATACCAAGTTGATTTATAGCACCATATATCGGAGGTTTGGACAGACGCGGCCGTTGTAGCTGACTTATCAGATTCCCCTTCATTTTATGAAGGGTTTTTGATTGTGAGGACGCTCTTCCCTGCAGACGCAAGCCTCTGCAATTAATTACGTTACTGCATCGCGATAACCACTTTCTCCTACTTCGGAAGTTCACTTCATGCCGTGTGTGTTTTTGTTTGTTTTGGTTGGCCGTGGATTGTATACGGAGACTAGTTTGTGTCCTCGCCCGTAGGGCGTGGATTAGTCAAAATCCGTATATTTTTAGATTTGGGCATGTTTTATTTAAGGACTGTTAATCTAGTTTGAGATTAAGATCGACATAAATATATATGAGCATTTTAGGCTCAGTTTGTTTTAGTTTGAGGATGTCACGGTCCATTACCGCTGTGTTTGGGGGCAGATATCAGTTTAAGGACATTTCGGTCCAACATTCCCATTTTATGGATGAATGTTAGTTTAAGGACACTTCAGTCCATTGTCTCCATTTTTAGGTGACTATTAGTTTAGGGACATTTCGGTCCTTTATTCATCTTGTGTGCACGTGTATTTTTTACGTGACGAAGTGAACAATAGTGATATGGAATGTGCCCAATTTGGGGCATGAGACGATTTGAGGCCTGCACGTCAATTTGGAAATGCATCAATGTGGGATGAGAGAAGTTGTTGGTCGTTGGGACCCGCCAACTCTCTAAAGACATTGATGAATTACAATGACACGTATCAGAGGTGTGAAGAGATGTATCCTTAAACCAAATCCCGTAATTGAGGGAAAAAGGGGTTGTGGTGGACCTATGAATCGTTAGTCATATTTGAGACTAAGATTACCTTAGGAGGTATGTGATGAATATCATTTTGGATATCATCAATGAAAGATCATTAATCATGTTTGAGACTAAGATCGGCTCAATAATATTTTTTAAGGATAATTTTTTCTTAAGATCCATCAAAAGAGCATTTGGGCTCATCTGTAAGAAACTTCATAGGCGTAGCCAATTTGGGCTTAGTCTGCCTACTCTTTTCTTTTTTATTCAAAAATTGTTAAGCACTCATTTGGGCTCTATTTGTTCAGCCTTTTTCTTTTTATGAAAAAGTGCTAAGCACTTATTTGACACTCTGACACTCACATGAGTGTCATGTGAAGCATTTGATTATGGGCGCCACCCAATGAGCGCTGAGAACTCTGCCACTTTGGCTGTTTATGGAGTGCTGGGCACTTTTCTCTCTTCTTTTCTTTTTTGATGGCGCCCACGTGAGGAGCACGTGAGGCGCCGGGACGCTGCCCAATCAGTACTAAGTATTCAGCCGTTTTGACTGTATGTGAAGTGCTAAACACTTTTTATGTAGCGCCCGCGTAAGGAGCACGTGTGGCGCTTGGCGCTGCCCAATCAACGCTAAGCACTTAGCTGTTTTGGCTGTATGTGAAGTGCAAAGCACTTTTTTGTGGCGCCCGCGTGAGGAGCACGTGAGACGTTGGGCGCTGTTAAAGAGGGGCGTCCACGTAGGAAGCACGTGAGGCGCTAGTTTCTTTTATATGGAGATTTAATCTCTGTTGATGTTTTTTAGAGAATTTATATCTCTGTTAATGGTATTTTGACCATTAACGATCACCAAGATCACTATTTCGAGGATCTGGGATCATGTTATTTTAAGAACTAAGTTCTTGATTCGAAGGAACTGAGTTCCCGGAGTATTATGGACTCCATATTCTTTCTCTTTTTAATTTGTTCTTCCTTGAACTTTTGATTCTCAAGAACAATATCTTTCCGATGAGAATTAAATTCTCAACTTGTAGGAGACATGTCTTGTGGATCTCAGATCCAGAAAAAGAACTAAGTTCTTTTAAAAAGGTTCAACTCTTAGATATGTTAGGTAAATGAGATGTTTTGATCTCGATATTTTCCTTACCTAGGGTTTCAAAAATGGAGCTCTTCTTCTTTAAGAATTGGATTCTCGTTTCTTTCTGTTTTCCTCTCTCCGTCTCTCTGTGTTGTTCTCACTCTCTATCTGGGTACCTGTATCTGTCTCTATCTTTGTGGTTTCTGTGAGTCTTGAAGTCTCAGGTCCTTTATATAGGTAAGGTAAATTGTTGATTAGTTTTGAGAAAATATCTTATTGAGAGATTCCAATTGATTTAATTGGTCTCAAAATTTATTTGGGGAGTTTTTACCCACCATTGGATCTTTGATCTAAGGACTTCTGTTTTTTACAGAATATGATTTTGGGTTTTTAACGAGATTGGGGAAATAATTTCCCTATATATAATTTATTCTGTAAAACGGTGATTTTTAATCACCGTTGAATTCTTAATCCAACGGTTCTCTGATTTACAGAGAGCAATCTTTCTTATTTAGAAAGATTGAGGGAATATATTCAATAATAGAATTTTATTCTACAATTGGATCTTTGATCCAACCAAGAGTACCTTTCTTATTTCAGAAAGATTTTGGAAATGTTTTCTCCTAACATAATTTAATTCTGTATTTTGATGATTTATCGTCTCCATTGGATCTTTGATCCAACGGTTCTGTTTAACAGAGAGTATTGTAGAATTTTAATTCCACCTGGACGCTGGCGCTCAAGTGTTATGCACGTGGGCGCTACTTAAGAATTTAACTCTTGTAATGGGTATTTATGTACTTTTCACATTGGCGCCCGCGTGGGGAGCACGTGCGGTGCCATTTAAGAGTTTAACTCTTATATAATGAACCCTTCTGTGCATTGTACATTGGCGCCCGTGTGAGGAGCACGTGCGGCACTATCTAAGAGTTTAACTCTTATGAACTTTTCTGTGCTTTGCATATTGGTGCCCGCGTGAGGAGTACATGAGGTGCCACCATAGGACTTAATCCTATAAAATTGGCTCTGGCGCTGGCGCCCTCGTAGAGAGTACGTGAGGCGCTGCCTTATTGAATTCAACAGAGCTTTACTCTTTTATTAGGTTAAATATATTGGAGAAACAGACATCCCACAAAAGAATGAGGCCGAAGAAAATCCCACCGCTGGCGGCAAATTCCAAAGGCGATTGACCCAAACGCCCCAGGTCTGGGGGCATGATCGTATATATGGTCTACATGGCTTCCGGGAAAGATGAAAGCCGTGCTTCCGTGGGTCATCGACTGCAAACTCGGTCGCTGACAAAAGCTCAGGAGCAACGATAAAAGCTCCAAGAAATGCTGACCAAAATGGCAGCACTTACCGGGCAGAAAGAAAGTCCGGACACAACAGCCGAACAGCACCAGGAGCAGGAGACCGATATAGAGTTCCTGCGAAGGGTGCTCGAAAGAAAGGACAAGGAAGCTGCTGAGCAGGCTGCTAATATAAAGCAGATGGATCTCTTATTCCAGGATATGGTTAGAATGATGATCCAGCCGGAACCCCCAGCCAAGGATTCGCCGATAATCATCGAGGATGACAGAGGGGAAACATCAAACTCTCTTCCGGCCTTATTGGCAGCCAAGGAGGAAACAATCTCTAAGGCTGCTCTTGATGATTATATCGCTCAACAAATACGAGCTCATCAAGCTAATGAAGCCGCAGGCCAAATCGTCAAAACTGGGCGACCGTATCCAGGATGGTACGATAAAATCAAGTACCCTCCGGGATATACGATCCCCAAGTTCCATGTATACAAAGGGACATGCAACCCTCATCAGCACGTCGCGCAATTCAGAGCTCTGTGCGGCAATACTGGAAGCGATGACAAACTATTGCTTCGCCAGTTCGTTAGCAACCTATCGGAGACAGCCTTTGAATGGTACTCGGAGCTTCCAAATTACTCCGTGAGAACATTCACAAAGATGGAACTGCTGCTCACATAGCGGTTCACCAGTGCAAGTGAGCGCACCCCGATCACGGCATTAATCAATGCCAGGGTAAAGCCAGGAGAAACTTGGGTCCAATATGCGATCCGATGGCGGAACCTATGGTCAAAGTGCTAACAGCGCATCGAAGAATCCCCCACTATGGGCATGTTCATCGGGACCCTTGATCCTCAAACGACTCTGTCCCAGTTCATGACGTTCTTCAAACCAACAACCTTCCAGGCTCTGATCGATAAACTGGCCCAAATGGATCATATAGGCCACGGGCCTTCATCCTCAAGTAAGGACCCTCGAAACGCTAAGGGTAAGGGAAAAGCGGCCTTCGTTGCTAAAGCTCAACAACAACCGAGTGGCCCAAAACCGGCTGCTCGCCAAAACAACGCACGTCCACGCCTATCCCTGGAAGAAAGACTGGACGTGCTTACTCGTTTCCCCTCGATAAGACGAGGAGACTGTTTGAGTTGGCAGTGCGTAACAAACTCATCACATTGCCAGACCCACGGCGTCCACCGCAATCCAACGACGTCAACAACCCTAACTACTGCTCCTATCACAGAATGGTGTGAGCCACCCAATTGAGGATTGCTACGTCTTCAAGAACTGGGTTGAGGACCGGTATCAACAGGGGAAGTTTGCGTTGTCTGAGAACTGGAGGGTGAACCCATCACAGAAGCACACTCCTATAAAAGTGGATGTGCCGGGGGCATCATGCTCGCTCATAGAAGAAACTCCATGGGAAGTCGTTCTTTCAGCAAAAACCAAAAGAATGCTGAAGGATCTACAGGCATGTCCGGCAATCAGATGGAAAAGCCCACTTGAACCTGAAATCATCGAAGGGATGCTGAAACCTCATTCCGTACCGAAGATTGTTGACAAAGGGCAAAATCCCCAAGTCAAGCCTTCAAAGTTTTCGAAGAAAAAAAAGAAGACCAAGAAGCCTGTGCAGCCTGCCGAGTATGACGATAAGCGCATAGACCTACAAAATTCCATTGACGCGCTGGTGGAGTACAACCAGAAGGCGCGAAAACCGGTCATGCTCGAAGAGTTCCTCAAGCATATTCTTAAGAGCGAAGATAGTGACAATGATGAGGAAAATGACTCATCAGAAGAAACCAAAGACCATGTAGCAAGTTGCTACATGGTCTCCCATTCGTTGTTAAATGACGATGAAACTCCCTCAGTGTCAGAAAACAACGCAGAGGAACTGGGGGCAAAATCGGCGCTAAAATCCCCGGAGCTGCCAGAAGACCCAATCGATAGGCTGTTAAACGAAGTCTTTCGAAAAAGCAAGACTGACCGAGAATGCGAAACGGCCATATAAAAAAGGCTAAGCATCAGTGTCGGGATAAAGAAGCTGCGGCAAGGTGGAGTCGTAAAGTACTACAACCAAACCAAGGCATACTTATAACAAATAAGAGCATGATCAAGGCAGAGAAGCGGTTCGCCAAAGCCCTATCAATGGGAATGAAGCTACCACCTTTGGTAGGAAACACTCCCGGGGTCATATGCCTCAACGGAGAGGATTCACATCCAAACTACTGCCTATATCATCGGAGGGTTACCCACCCCACCGAAGAATGTAGTACCTTCAAGAATTGATGGTAAGGATATATTGCTCATCAAAAACATTTCAAGAGGATGAAGCACGAAGCTTGTCGACGAAAAAAGAGTGCGACAGATGCGCGTGAAAAAACTGTTAGTGTGATATGCCCTAGAGGCCATTATTGTATAGTACTAGCTTGTATATTACATTTTGGAAGCTTGGGATATATACATGGATTTATGACAGTCTTGCTCGATATAGTAGTATGCTAATTGGTTTGTATCTATCTTAATATGTGTATATATTTCTTTTAATATATCGCTAATACATATTGATAGAGCCCTTAGGATCTTTGCTTGACTACCAGCGTTGTGATGGCAGTCACACTAGTGGGGGCTGGGTAGTCTACAAGCACATCCTTATACAGGTCCCTAGTCGTAGGATTATCGAGACAAGGTATCGATACTCCAGAGTATACTAGTGTATACGCTTCTCATCCCAACAGGGGAGATGGTCTGTCCCACAGCCATCAGTACGTCGTACTGGAGATAGTATGCAGGTGCTCATTGGGTTATGAGTTACACTGGATGGACTCATAGGGAACTGCTGGTTGGTACTATACCTATCGTCAGGTAGCAGTTCCAAGGTGACATGAGTACAGCTTAGTCCGTTTACTTGACACTGCTATTTTGCCTCAAGTGTGTTCCCACTGTTGTTAGATTGCTACCCTACCATGGCTCTGCTGAGTCGTGTAAACAGGTAGTAATTGGGTGCAATCCTGAAGCACTTGGAGGCAGTGGCAATTAGATAGGATTCGTCTCTCCCGGTATTGGGGGTTGATATCACGCTGTGTTCGGAACGCCATTACACAAAGTCCCTGGTCAGGGCAAGCGAGATTTACTGGTAGGTACTCCAGTAGTTTCTTAGGGTGTTTTAGACTGTACTCCGACACGACTTATACCGCTATTAGGAGTCTGACGTTTACCGCTCTCTAGGCCCGATATGCGATACTCTTAGACGAACAGACCGGACTGTACGGAGATTGTCACAGTCAGGCTCAGTAGGAGTTTGGATGAGCTTGCTCATTGACCTTCTTATCGATAGATACATAGGTAGCCGTTACGTACAGCTAGTTCCGCTGACGTGCTTGTGGTTAAACCCACTGCTAGAGTGATGTCGAGTCTTTAGAGTCCCACACAGAGGGTTTCCCAGCTTCGGGCGAAACGATGTAGAGGTCGTATGGTTTTACGATAGGGTTCGATCACGTACGCGTACTTATGCGCGTGTGGTATTCGAGCGGACAATACTAGTGGGATTTTGTTTAAGCCGGATCCTAGTATTAGATTATTGGATTAGTTTCGTCTCATAGTATTTGTGTTTCTCAAAACACGGATACGGGTATGTATATACAGATGAGAGGAGGTATAGAAGGAGACACCTCATTAGGGTTTTGACCATTGACTTGGTCAAAACAAATATGAGGTGGAGAAAAGGTTTTATTATTTTTGGTAAATGATAATCTAGTGGCATGGCTACTTGGGTTGACATTTTGACTTGGGTTGACTCTTTGACTCTAGATATTTTGATGAGATATTTTGAGACCTAGATATTTTTGTTAAAATATTATTTTCATGCAATGCTTATTGTCATATCAAGGAGCCATGCCATTTATCAATTATCATTATCAAAAATACATTCTCTTTCCTCAAGCTTGCTCTCTCCTTCTTCCTCTCAAAAACTCTAGTGTATCATGTGTTGACAATCAAGGTTAGTGAGACTAAGCCACTCTAAATCACACTCTACACACTCTAGGTTACTTAGTTTAGCACACCAAGTGATCTAGTTGCCTCATCTTGGAGGTTTAGCTCAAGGTTGGAACTCTCGGGTGGATCTTCTACGACTTCGAGAAGCCGACGAGGAGGTGCTTTCCATTTCCACTCCAAAGAGCTTGCGAGGTGAACGAGGACAGCGGGAACACAAGAAGGAGTTGGAACTTTAGGTATAATCTTCTTATATAGTAGATAATATCTCTAGTTAGTTTGTTAGTTATAGTTTAGCAAGATCTTAGAGTTCAAGTCGATGTTACCTTGTTTGTAAAAATCGGTTTTTACCCATTCCGCCTCCCCGCAAACCTGTGGGATGTGTAACGTCGACTTACAAAAGCGACTGGAAACTGTCATATGGTTGGTACCAGTTCAGAAGGGGAAAAACCCCCAAGTTCTTACTTTCGGGAGCGATTCTGAAGACGGAATACCCCTCAGCCCTCTCTTCAAAGACTCCACCTCCGAAAAAGAAGAGGAGGAGAAGAACTACGAGAATATTCAACTGTATAACCACACGCTGCCTGAAAAGAACCTCAAACCTACAAACAAAGGTTCGAGCAAAAAATACAAAAGGAAAGAGAAAATCTCTAAGAAAATTGCCCTCGACGATGGAGTTATCAAAGAGCTCGCAGTAAGGGACCCGCCTAGGAAAATTAAGGTGGATTATAATGTACTAGCACATCTGAGGAAAATACCCTCACATTTGAGCATATTGGACGCTCTCCTGTAACGACTCTGAATTTACTGTACAATTTTTTTTAAATTTAATGTACAGAAAGGAGTTTACAAGTATGAATACAATTTAAAAGTTAATTTTTGTTTAAGAACAGCAGAAACCACTTGTAGCTCACTGGTAAAGTATTGCACTGCTGTGATGTGGCCCCTGTGTTCGAACCCCATCAGACACATTATATTTTTTCTGATTTTTCTTTTAAACTTTTTGGGAGCCCAAAAGTTTACACGTGCAATGCACATAAAAATGAAAAGTCTAAAGAAATAAACATATGCAAAAGAGTATTAATACAGACGAGTAAACGTGTCCAAAATCCACCGGCCCCCCTTCAACAATCGACCAGCGGAAATCCCTAATTAGCCGGCGGGGATGGTCCAACCGTGGGCAATAAACCCCGAGCTTTCCACACATGACCTTTCCCCTACCCCCAACACCCCTGCACTGTTTGATTACTATGCAATCAACCAGAGACCCTTCAATTTCCCATTTATCACCTTTTTAATGCATTTTAATTCATCTTTTTAATTCAAAAACCTTAATTCCATACTATATATACTACCTCATGCCATAGCCCTTTCTCATTCTGAAAATTATAGCCAAAATTCTTAAATTTTTATATGTACAAGAAGAGTACAAGTGGAGTTAGCAAGAGATCAAATTCCGGCGAGGATCGAAGCAAATTCCGGCGACCCCGCGATGCCACAAAATTCAACACTCTCTCTTCTATCTTTTCTTAGGATAATTAGCTAGTAAGTCCCTTCTAATCTCTCTTCTTCCTCTTGAAAAATCTCGTTTTCAAAACATATCGGTAAGTGGAGTTAATACCGACATGTTATTCTAAACCCTAGAAATTACACTTTTTCTTAAGTATTTCTCATTCATATTTCTACACCTTGCTTGTTAACTTAAAACTAATGTTTAGAACAAACTTTCACTCTAAAATGTCATGAAACATAACTTTAAATCAACTTTTACATTAAAATACCATGAACTTTGTATCTACCATATTTAATTGTTTTGCTTAATTATACCTTTAGAAAACCTCACGGGGTAACGACCTACCTCTCATATATACACATGGTTTCCATAGAACGATACTCTTCGAGCATATTTTTAGTTATGAACGCAATATTTCATTAAAATACCATATATTATAAAAAAACGGTTTTCTTTGGAATTGTATTTTAAAATTCCTTTGCAAATAAAGCTCTACAAGCCTTTTTAGGGGACCCGCTATTGGATGGTGTGGATTATCGCACATCCTTGAACTAGTAGAGTGAGATGCAGACCTCCTCATGGAGTATTCGGTCTCGAAAGGTTTTTAATACGATTTTTAAGAAAACACAAATTTCTACTTAATAATAAAATTAATTTTTAATTATTATATAAATATTACAAATCCATATATTTTTAAAATATAATAACCTTATATTTTTTTCAAATGAAAGAATTACAAATTTCATCAAAATACCATCAAGATACCACCAAAAGTCAAGTTTTACAGTAAAATACTATGAACTATTCAAGTTAAGGTAATTATCACTAAAATACCTAAAATCACTAAAATAAACATCCATGGAAACCCTAAATAATATAAATAATTTCTCAAGGTTATTTTGAAACAATATATTAAAAATATTTTTTCATAAAACCCCTCAAGGTATATAAAATTACATTTAACTTTAGTAAATATAGGTTTAAGCGGGATCAATTCTCTTAAGCCCCAGGGAGATGAAGAAAGTGAGTGCTTGCCTATTTAAGGTAGAAAACCTAACGGTGTTGTCAATGGTAATTGTCTTGGAAAAAGACATAAATTCTGCCGTCCATGTACAGCAGTCACCGATAACTCCCGAATCTAATTCAGGATCCAAATAAGTTATAAGTGGCTGACTCAAGTCTGAGTCTAAATCAAGTTTGAATTCAACTCAAACCAGAATCAAATTCAAATATGAATCTAAACTCTAACATGCATACTTGAACATGAACCTGAATATGAAACCTGAATACAAGACTTGACTTGACCGAACCATGGCTATAACTTGACATGACTTCTTGACTACAAGCTTACATCCTGAATCTAACTACTTGAACAACTTGTATCTATGGTCTCGGCAAACCATATAATCAATACAATACATTACGGGGTTAACGGAGTAGATTGGTACAGAATGTATTAAAAGTGGTATGAAATGATTACTAAAAGACATCTATATGAACTCTCGTGTCGGTGTCCCGTGGGTTTTGACGGGGCCTTATATTATATGTTACCATAGTCCAAGGGGAAAGTTTGAATTCTCTCGTATACACTAATACCTTCTGTACCAAACTACAAACAACTACGTTAGAATAGCAATCTTATACATGTACATCTTACCAGCTCACATCGCAATACTTGCTATATTCTTATCTTTCTTTTGGAACTTACCGAGCGCCAGTTCGCCGATGACATTCCTGTCTTTTCTTTCTTTGGAATATTTGTCAAGAGGACCAGACTCTCTCGAGATTGAGCCTAACCAGGAGGACGTGGACCAATTCACTAAGCAGCAGGATTTCTAGCTTTCCTTGTACTTACTTTTCATTTTCTATGCCACTGTTTAGGCATTGCTTTATATCATTGTACTTTCCTTTTCAAAGCAGTTGTATTGTAAAAATGAATGTTAATAAAAGTTGCTATTTATTTTATATCTCTTGTCATTTCTTGTGTATTTTATATATTGCTTATTTACACTTAACGTATTTATTTCTGAGTAAATACGTCACGTGCCTGCCACATCACCGCCTCCGTACATTAGGAAGCGGGGCGTGATAGGTTTTGTTGGCGGCCCATGCATGTCAGTTCTGCATGGAATCCTAAGCAATATATCACAAGAATAATAAGAATCAGCAACCATATATTCTTTACATTTCAAATTCCTTGAATCTATTCTAACCTTTCTTTTTTTATCAAGGTAATGGATTCACCGAACAACACGAGAACTAACGTCAATGGAAACACCCCACCACCTACTCTACCACCACCATCTACTGCTGCAGCTCCTATCAACAAGAAAATGGTATTGCTTGAGATGATCAACAGCCTTTTAGAGGGTCAGCAGCAGTAGACTGCTATCCTCATGCACCGCCCCGAAGTCGAGGCACCCGGAGTCAAACAATTCCGGGCACTGCACCCGAAACATTTCTCTGGGAAAGAGAGCCTACTAGAAAGAGAAGAATGGGCTTAGTCTATCGAAGACGACCTGGCAGCAGCACAAGTGCCAGAGATTGCTTGGGTGAGAGTTGCAAAGTTGCAACTAACAGATAACGCCAGAGTCTGGTGAAAGGCCAAAGTAAGCCGACTCGCCCAACCTATTGAATGGAAGACATTTTGCGATATGTTCGACGCGAAGTACTTCTCTGAGACTGCCCGTTTCGACATGGAACAGCAGTTCATCCACTTACAACAAGGCTTGATGTGGAGCAAATTCGTGGATGAATACAATGCTCAGTTACCATGCTTAGTAGGTAAGATATGTCTCAATATTCAATTTCCTGATATCACTTATTACACTGCTAACACAAGACCGTAACAGGTTCATGGTACACTTCATCCCGACTACTGAGATCAGGGCAAGACGATTTCAACAAGGGTTGGACTCGGAAATCTAAGCTGCACTAGCTACAGGGGATTTTTTAACCCATGATCTTGCTCTGAAGACTGCCCGACGCTATGAGGTAGTTGTGAAGAAGAAGGGAAGACCTCAGACTGCCGGTGTGAAATGCCCTACCACTCAGATGGCAGGAGGAGCCTCTTCTAAGCCAACTTTTGCACCTAGGAGACTGAGAGTAACCTTTAACCGGCCCAGTCCAGACTTTTGCTTCTATTGTAAGAGAAATGGACACCCAGCGAAAGACTGCAGGCGTGTGAATGGTCTGTGCTTAGTTTGTGGCGCATTCACCCACGCCATCGGAGCTTGTCCATATGATCTCAACCCAGCTCCAGCACCTAGACCCTCAATCACCGTTCCGCAGTGGCCAGCTATTCATGCTCCTGCACCTCGTCTTGCTCTATCTGCTCCACCTCCACGTGGACCTCCTGCACAGCCTCCTCGTCAGTTCTATCAGGCAAAGAAGAACATGCCTCAAGGGCTGAGAAACATGCCTCAGGGACAGAGGAATGTGCCTCCAGCAAGAAGGAATGTACCCCGGCGTCAGGCTTTCACAGTGACAGTTGAGGAAGCCGAGGCTAGTGGCCAAGTTATTACTAGTAATTCCCAATCCTTTCATCTTTTCAAATCCTTGTATATCTTGATATTTTTCCCTATATCTAAACTAACCTCACACAACTTAGGTACTATACTAGTAGCCACCCTTCCTGCACTAGCATTGTTCGACACTGGAGTGTCACACTGCTTCATGTCCCAACGTTTTGTGAGAACACATGCGATTCCCGTGAAGCCACTTATTTTAAGCTGGAATGTCAGTTCCGGGAATGGAGCTTTGAAGGCAACTATGGGATTTGATCAGTGTCTAGTTGTAGTTTGCTGAGGAGAATTCTATGCAAATTTCAAAGTACTGGACATCCTAAATTTCGACGTTGTGTTGGGAATGGACTGGCTGGGAGCTTTCTATGCTATGATTGACTACTGTCAAAGGAGAGTAGTATTTGAGATACCAGATCACCCAGTCTTTTACTTCAAGAGTGGAGACAGAACTTTAGGGCCGGGAATCTTCCGTGGCAAGCCGAAGAATGCAGAAATATTTACTCTACCGGCGGAAGAAGAAAAGCCAGAGGTAGTTCTAGAGTTCAAGAATGTGTTCCCTAAGATATAACAGGTTTGCCTCCCGATCGAGCTATTGAATTCAGTATTGACTTAATACCTGGTGCGCAACCGGTAATCAAAGCTCCGTACCGGTTAAGTCCTAAAGGATTGAAGGAGATCCTTACTCAGTTGGACAAACTTCTGAAGAAAGGTTGGATTCGTCCCAGTACTTCAAGTTGGGGATCTCCAGTTTTGCTTGTGAAGAAAAAAGAAGATTCATATAGAATGTGTATAGATTACCAAGCTCTGAATGAAGTGATGATAAAGAGCAAGTATCCACTACCCCGCATCGATGATCTTTTCGATCAGCTAAATGGGTCTTGTGTGTTCTCAAAGCTAGATCTTCGTTCGGGTTATCATCAGATGAAGGTCAAAGAGTAAGATATTCCTAAAACGGTGTTTAGAACTCGCTATGATCATTATGAATATCTTGTGATGACATTTAGAGTGACCAATGCACCTGCTATATTCATGAATTTGATGAACCAAGTTTTCCAAGAGTATTTAGACAGGTTTGTTGTTATTTTCATCGACGACGTCCTGGTGTATTCAAAGAATCGGAAAGAACTCGCCGAGAATTTACGGATTGTCCTGGAGACATTGCGACAGTATCAACTCTATACCAAGTATAGAAAGTGTGAATTTTGGATAGATCAAGTCGGATTCTCGGACATATTGTTTCAGGCGAAGGAATCTCAGTAGATCCAGCTAAGGTGTCAGCTGTCAGCGAATAGATGACATCAAAGACGGTGAAGGACATTCGAAGTTTCTTGGATTTAACAGGATACTACCGAAGATTCATTAAAGGTTTCTCGAAAATTGCAGCACCCCTGACCAAGCTCACACGTAAAGATGAATCATTCGTGTGGTCAGAAGCATGTGAACAAGCTTTTGTAGAACTCAAGTCAAAGTTAACATCTGCTCCTATTCTCGTAATACCGGATCAATCTGGAGGTTTCGTCGTACATTATGATGCGCCCGGTAAGGGATTAGGATGTGTTCTACACCAACATGGAAAAGTTGTAGCTTTTGCATCAAGACAGCTGAAGGTCCATGAGCACAACTATCCAACACATGATCTGGAGTTGGCAGCCATTATATTTGCACTTAAGATTTGGCGCCACTATCTTTTGGGTGAACGAGTGGATATATACACTGACCACAAGAGGCTGAAGTATGTATTTACTCAGAAAGAATTGAACATGCGACAGAGAAGATGACTAGAACTCTTGGCGGACTTCGACATCAACCTACAATATCATCCTGGGAAAGTGAATGTAGTTCCTGATGCATTTAGTCGTCAGCCAATATCAATGAATCTCATCGCATAGTGGAAACTACAGCAAGAATTGTACGAGATGGAGATCGAAGTAGTTATGCCAGGTAACACTTCGTATTTGATGAACTTACAAGTCCAGTCTACTATTGTCAATCAGATCAAAGAAGCTCAAGCAGATGATGCCAAGCTACAAAAGATCAGAGAACAAGTAGAAAGTGGATTTCGAACTGACTTCATCATCCACGAAGATGGATCCTTAAGATATGAAAGTAGATTGTGTGTACCACAAGGTCCTGTTCGAGAAGAGTTGATGAAAGAAGCTCACAGCTCTCCTTACTCAGTACACCCCGGTGGTACCAAAATGTATAAGGATCTATGGCAACACTACTGGTGCCATAGAATGAAGCGCGAAGTAGCCAAAAGCGTAGCCAAGTGCTTAGTATGTTAGCAAGTGAAGGCTGAATATCACAGAACTGCTGGTCTACTTCAGCCGTTACCCATCCCAGAGTGGAAATGACAGCACATTACCATGAACTTCGTGAATGCCCTTCCTCGCAGCACGAAGGGTAGCGACAATTGTTGATTGACTCACCAAGTCGGCTCACTCTATTCCCTTTCGAGTTGGCCAATCTACTGAGACGTTAGCAAAGAAGTATATGGAGGTAAGCATGAATCTAAAGTAAGATTTAACCTCAAAGTGTACTATTATTGATACCCACGAACTCATGTAGGAGATTATGAGATTACATGGAGTACCAGTTTGCATCGTCTCTGATCATGATACCAGATTCCGATCACAGTTTTGGCAGAGTCTGCAAGCTAACCTGAGAACGATTCTGAACTTCAGCACGGCTTACCATCCACAAACGGACGGACAGTCTGAGCGAACAATTCAGATTCTGGAGGACATGCTAAGAGCTTGTATGTTAGACTTCGGAGGTTCGGGAAAGATCACCTACACCTTATGGAGTTTTCATACAACAACAGCTATCAGGTGAGCATTAGAATGGCACCATTTGCAGCTCTCTATGGAAGGAAGTTTCCTTCACCACTAAGTTGGGACGACATCGGAGATCGTGAACTCCTTGGACCAGAGTTGATCGTGGCAACTGTGGATGTAGTTCGCACGATCAGAGAAAGAATGCGTATAGCTTAAGACTGACAAAAGCACTGAGCTGATGCAAAGCGTCGACACCTGGAGTTCCAACCTGGAGATCTTGTTTTCTTAAAGATCTCTCCAAACCGAGGAGTAATCCACTTTGGCAAGAGGGGTAAGCTCAGTCCGAGATATATGGGACCGTTCAACATTCTCTAACGAGTCGGAGAAGTGGCATATCGTTTAGCAAAACTACTCTCAATGGAAGGAGTGCACAAAATGTTCCATATATCCTAGCTCCGAAGATATGTGAGCGACCCCAGCCACATCCTTGATCACTCCGAGCTCACTGTACAGACTGACCTGACTTGCGAGCAACAACCCGTTGAGATCCTGGACAGAAACGTAAAGACACTACGGAACAAGGAAGTAAACTTAGTTCGAGTGATGTGGAGAAAAAATTCACCAGGAGAATCAACATGGGAACAAGAAGATGACATGCGTGCAATATACCCTTACTTATTTGTAAACTAATCCTTATGTAGTAAATTTCGAGGACGGAATTTTTTAAGGAGGGTAGAATGTAACGACTCTGAATTTACTGTACGAAAAAATTTTCAATTTAATATACAGAAATGAGTTTACAAGCCTGAGTACAATTTAAAAGTTAATTTTTGTTTAAGAACAGCAAGAAATCTCTTGTAGCTCACTGGTAAAGCATTGCACTGCTGTGACGTAGCCCTTATGTTCGAACCCCATTAGACACATTATATTTTTTCTAATTTTTCTTTTAAAGTTTTTGGGAGCCCAAAAGTTTACACGTGCAATGCACATAAAAATGAAAAGTCTGAAGAAATAATCATGTTCAAAAGGGTATTAATACAGAAGAGTACAGTGTCCAAAATCCATCGGCCCCCCTTCAACAATTGACCGGCGGAAATCCCTAATTGGCCGACAGGGATGGTCCAACCATGGGCAATGAACCCCAGGCTTTGCACATATGACCTTTCCCCTACCCCTAACTTCCCTGCACTGTTTGATTACTCTGTAATCAAACAGAGACCCCTCAACTCCCCATTTATCACCTTTTTAATGCATTTTAATTTATCTTTTTAATTCCAAAACCCTAATTCCACACTATAAATACTACCCCATGCCCTAGCCCTTCCTTATTCTGAAAATTATAGCCAAAATTCTCAAAGTTTTATAAGTACAAGAAGAGTACAAGTGGAGTTAGCAAGAGATCAACTTCCGGCGAGAATCGAAGCAAGTTCCTACGACCCTGCAACACCACGAAATTCAACACTCCCTATTCTACCTTTTCTTAGGATAACTAGCTAGTAAGTCCCTTCCAATCTCTCTTCTTCCTATTTAAAATCACTTTTTCAAAACATGTCGGTAAGTGGAGTTGATACCGATATATTATTCTAAACCCTAGAAATTACACTTTTTTCTTAAGCATTGCTCATTCATATTTCTACACCTTACTTGTTAAAATAAAACTAATATTTAGAACAAACTTTCACTCTAAAATATCATGAAACATAACTTTAAATCAACTTTTACATTAAAATACCATGAACTTTGTATCTACCATATTTAATTGTTTTGCTTAATTATACCTTTAGAAAACCTCATGGGGTAACGACCTATACACACATGGTTTCCATAGAACGACACTCTTCGAGCGTATTTTTAGTTATGAACACAATATTTCATTAAAATACCATCTACTATAAAAAAAACGTTTTTTTGGAATTGTATTTTAAAATTCCTTTGCAAATAAAGCTCTACAACCATTTTTAGGGGACCCGCTATTGGATGATGCGAATTATCGCGTATCCTAAGGCTAGTAGAGCGAGATGCAGATCTCCTCATGGAGCATTCAGTCTCAAAAGGTTTTTAATACGATTTTTAAGAAAAACGCAATTTTCTACGGAATAATAAAATTAATTTTTAATAATTATATAAATATTAAAAATCCATATATTTTCAAAATATAATAACCTTATATTTTTTTCAAATGAAAGAATTACAAGTTTTATCAAAATACCATCAAGATACCACCAAAAGTCAAGCTTTACAGTAAAATATCATGAACTATTCAAGTTAAGATAATTATCACTAAAATACCTCAAATCCCTAAAATACACATCCATGGAAAGCCTAAATAATATAAATAATTTCTCAAGATTATTTTCAAACTATATATTAAAAATATTTTTTCATAAAACCCCTTGAGGTATAAAAAATTACATTTAAGGACTTTAGTAAATATAGGTTTAAGCGGGATCAATTCTCTTGAGCCCCAAGGAGCCGGAGAAAGTGAGTGCTTGCCTATTTAAAATAGAAAACCTAACGGTGTTATCAATAGTAATTGTCTTGGAAAAAGACACAAATTCTGCCGTCCATGTACAGCAGTTACCGATAACTCCCAAATCTAATTCAAGATCCAAATCAGTTATAAGTGTCTGACTCAAGTCTGAGTCTAAATCAAGTTTGAATTCAATTCAAACCAGAATCCAATTCAAACATGAATCCAAACTCTAACATACATACTTGAACATGAACCTGAATATCAAATCTGAATGCATGACTTGACTTGACCGAACCATGGCTATAACTTGACATGACTTCTTGAGTACAAGCTTACATCCTGAACCTGACTACTTGAACAACTTGTATCTATGGTCTCAGCAAGCCATATAATCAATACAATACATTACGGGGTTAACGGGGTAGATTGGTACGGAATGTATTAAAAGTGGCACAAGATGATCACTAAAAGACACCTACGTGAACTCTCGTGCCGTTGTCCCATGGGTTTTGACGAAGCCTTGTACTACATGTTACCATAGTCCACGGGGAAAGATGGACTTCTCTCGTATACACTAATACCTTCTGTATCAAACTACAAACAACTATGTTAGAATATCAATCTTATACATGTACATCTTACCTACTCACATCTCAATATTTTCTATATTCCTTTCTTTCTTTTGGGACTTACCGAGCGCTAGTTCGCTGACGACATTCCTGTCTTTTTTTCTTTGGAATGTTCGCTAGGAGGACCGGACTCTCTCGAGATCGAGCCTAGCCAGGAGGACGTGGACCAGTTCATTGAGCAGCAGGATTTCTAGCTTTCCTTGTACTTACTTTTCATTTCTTATGCCACTGTTTATGTTCGGTTATGCAAGCGCCCTGGCCATCAATCCATGGCCAAATGCGGAACAAAAATTTTCAAAAACCGGCGCTAACACAACCCTATAATCCGGATCGACCCATAAGCCCTAGATAATAAAACATGCAAAGGAGTTAGATGGTTATACCGAATGAACCAAGTTCTTCTGGTCTTCAACCATCATCCCAACCTCCTAGTGGTCGTGGATCGAATTTGGTTGCCGGTGTCATGCCCCGCTTCCCAGTGTACGGGCAGGGGACGCGACAGGCCCGCTACGTATTTACTCAGAAGTAAATATGCTAAGCGTATCTAAGCAATATAAAATGAAATGTACACAAGAGATAAGATGTAAATGAACGGCAACTTTATTTATTAAACATTCTTTTTACAATACAACTGAAATGAAAATACATGGAAAAAACACAATGCCTAAATAATGGCATAACAGAAATGAAAATGAAATGTACAAGTAAACTAGAGCTCCAGACCAAAGGCCAATTGATCCAAGTCTTCGCTGGTGGACTCTGTCTCCAAAAGGTCCGATCCATCTGACAACATTCCAAAGAAAGAAGAAAAGGAATGTCGTCAGCGAACAATCGCTCGGTAAATCCCAAAGAAAAGGTATAGACAGTATAGATAGAAAGAGAATGTAACTTTTGAAGTTGTATTATATTGTTAACGCTGTTGTTTGTAGCTTGGTACAGAAAATGCCAGTGTATACGAGAGGAGTCACATTATTCCGGAGACTAAGGTATACGGAGTATAAGGAACCGTTCAGCCACGGTACAACAGCAATGGAGATTCAGGTTAGGTGTATTATGGTTACAGTCTCGTGCCACTTTTAACACCTTCCGTACCAATCTACCCCTTATAAACCCCGCGATGTCTTGATTGTATTGTTTGTATTATCTTGTTATATATAGATGGATGACTTGCCAGAACCATGATATCAGTAAATGGATGTAACTGGAGAATATGGATGTATATCCATGGTTCGGTTCAGTCAAATTATATATTGAAATATATTGTACAGACGGATTCATATTTAATTATTGTATTGTAAGTTTATACTTGAATCGCATTCAAGGCAGATTGATTAGATTGAGACTCAGTCTGAGTCAGACACTTTGAAAAGAAATTGAAGTCCTGAATTAGTTTTGATGTTATCGGTAACTGCTACACATGGACGGCGGGATTTGTGTCTTTTTCCAAGACAATTACCGTGTTGATAACATCGTTTGTTAGATTGTCTACCATAAATAGGCAATCACCCATATCTCCGGCTCCCTGAGGCTCAAGAGACCGGTCCCGCTTAAACCTGTGTTTACTAGGGTCCTTATTGTAATTTAGTATAATTTGAGGGGGTTTTATGTAAAAATAGTTTTGGCATAATTTCAAAAATACACCTCAAGCATTTAATTATCTCCTTTAGGGTTTTCATAGATGTATATTTTATAAATGTGAAATTTCTAGTGAATAGAACCTAGTTTCATAGTATATGGTATTTTCTTAAAATATTGTACTTGTGTTGTAATTGGATGGTATTTTCATGTAATAGTGATTCCTTTGATTTAGAAAACTTGAAATATTTATATAATTAAAATAGATATTTTGATAATAGATATATATATTTAATGAAAATAATTTATTTGTTTTCTTGTAGAAATCTCATTTTCTACAGAAAAATGTATAAAAATTCCATCGAGATCGAATGCTCCTTTCGGAGGTCTGCATCTCACTCTACTAAACCCGAGGATGTGCGATAACCCGCACCATCCTAAACGGGGTCCCCAAAATGGGTTGTAGAAGTATAATTGCATGGAAATGTTTAATACATCTTTTTATAGAAATGCTTTTATAAGTTTAGGGTATTTATTTGTAAAGTCGTATTTTCCCGTATTCTATTGTACCAAAATTCATCGTTCTATGATAGATATGTGAATTGTGATGAGATAGGTCATTATCTCGTGAACTATCTAAAGGTATAACAAGGAATTATGATAATTTATGTCGAAACTAAACTATATGGTATTTTTCTGAAAAAGTGCGATAAAAGTTACAAAAAAAATGATTATTTTGATGTGAAATGTTTAATATATTTTTTTAATGTTTAATGATCACGATATGAGAGTTTGGTATTATTGTGTTTAATAAAAATAGAACTTTTTAAGAAAAACCGAATCGGAAGTCGGATTAACTCCACTTCCGTCGGGTTTTTGTTTTGAAAGTTTTTAGAATAGGGAAAAGGAGAGAAAGAGGGACTTACTGGTTTGTTGGACTAGAGGAGAGAGAGGGGGTCCTAAAGAGAGCGTCGAGGCGACGTTTCGTCGCCGGAAACTCCTTGTATTGTCACCGGAACTTCGTCGGAGTTTCGCCCTTTGTTAACTCCACTTGTACACTATGGGAACTTGGAAATTTCTTAAGAGTTTTGGTAGAGAATTGTGAGTGAGGAGAGGTGAAATGAGGGTGGTATTTATAGGGAAAATTAGGATTTAGGGTGTTTAAAGAATGCATTGAAATATGCATTAAAGTTGTGATTAAAAGGCATTTTATTGCTCTCTGGAAATATTCAGAGGAAACAAACAATGTGGGGTTAGTGAGGTAGCTGAAGAGGTGCAGGGGGTGAAGTTTGAAAGCATTTGGGAAGGTTTGACCCAACCTCGACGGATTTTTTGAGTGTGTCGCCAGCCCAATGCCAACGGTTTGGGTTGGTGTTGGGGTATTGGGTCGGGGTCGTTTGGTATTCTACGGTGCACGTGTTTGATTATCTTGTGTCTCTTCAATTTACGTGTAGTGCATGTGTAGTCTTTTGGGCTTCTAAAAGGATTAAAAGAATACAAAATAAAAATAATGTGGCTGATGGGATTTGAACTCTGGTGCTATGTCTTAACAGTGCAATGCCTTTACCAGTGAGCTACAAGCTCTTGCTTGCTGTTCAAATTGAATCAAATACTTATAGCCTTCATAGGAATTGTAAATACCCCAATTGTACATTAACTTTAAATGAATTTTATGTATACTAAAATTGGAGTTGTTACAGCCGGTCTTCCTCCATCTATGATGATCTACCCGAGGGAAACGGCGCAAGCTTCAGCCTTGCCTAGCAAGGCAACCGACACTCCAAGATTGCTATCAATGGAGAGTGGAGGTTTCGGATTATCTCACTATAATTTTTCTCTCATCAAAATGCTCCAAAGAGCAACTCAAGAAGAAGAATGAGGGGTGAGGAAAACAATGGTATGAGCAACCATGGAAATGGCTAAGTCTCTCAAGAGAGAAGAGAATGTGGAAAAAAACAAGTGAAGTCCAACAAGCATGGCATGTAAAGAATATATGGCTAGAATAATTTCAACCATAAAAATATCTCTTCATTTTTACCATAAACAAATGTGTGCCAGGCCTCTCTACATACTAAGCCCATGCTCATGCCAACTCACCATCCACCTCATTTCCCAAATTGATTTTCTAAAATGAAAATCAAATAATGAGGTGGCCATCTTCTAGAAACTATTCCGTATAAATACGGAATGCAACTCGGTACACGTATCGAAATACATATACACGTATTCGTACAAAAATACGAATAGCCAAGAGAAAAAATGAATAGTGAACAATAATACTAGTATACATTTATATAAATACATATAGAAATTATTAAATCAAAACCTGATTTAATAATCTGGCTTAATCCTAAGCCACTAGTATTATCAACCATCCGATTAAAGTCTGTGCAGCCTATACACATATTTAATCGGAAACCTGTATGTACCAACATACGTCATCTACACCATATCATCTGAACCATGAAAACCCTCTGTGTGGGACTCTAAAGACTCGTCACTATGCTGGCAGTGGGTTTAACCACAAGCACGTCAGCGGCACTAGCTGTACGTAACGGCTACCCAGGTATTGAGCGAAAGGAAGGCCGACAAGCAAACCCATCCGTACCCCTACTGAGCCTAACAGTGAAAATCTCCATACAGTCCGTTCTATTCATCTAAGAGTATCGCATATCGAGTCTAGGGGAGTGGATGAAGTCAGACCCCTAATAACGCGATAATTCGTGTTGGTATGAAACCCATCACCACCTGAGAAACTACTGATCCTAGATCAGTAATTCTCGATTACCTTGGCCAAGGATTTCTGGTGATGGCCACCCGTGCACTGCGCGACATCAACCCCCAATACCGGGAGAGACAAATTCCCGACAATCCGCTCACTGCCTCCATGTGGCTCGGGACTGTACCTAGCTAAAACCTGTTTGCATGACTCTTTTAAACCGTGGTAGGGTAGTAATCAAAGCACAGTGGGAACTTCACAAGACAAATGATGATCTCAGGTCGACAGACTAACCTGTACTCATGTCACCTGGGAACTGCTATCTGACAATAGGTATAATACCATCTAGCAGGTTCCTGGCGAGTCCGTCCAGTGTACTCATAACCCAATGAGCACATGTATACTATCTTAGGTGACTAACTGACACCAATGGCTTGTGAGACCGGCCACAGCCCCTCGTCAGGGTCTGGATAAGTATACACTAGTCTACTCCGGAGTACTGATGCCCAGTTTCGATACTCCCACGACTAGGGATATTTAAGGATGTGCTTATAGACCACCCAGCTCCCATATATATGATCACCATCATAATACTGGTAATCAAGCAAGAATCCTATGGGCTCTATCAGCATGTAATAGTGATCTATAATACCACCTGAAGCATGTATATGATGATAAAGACAAACAAGATAGCATACTATCATCTCGAGTAAGACTGTTTTACCGGTATAGGTCCTCCCTCAATCATCACAATCACGTGCCTGCGATTCAATAATTGAGTTGAGGGCACTATAGCCAACAATCTCCCACTTGCACTTATGGCTAATTATTACGGTGTCGTATACTCACAGCCCGTATGATACCGAACACCCAACTCCTCTACTAATCAGTCTTGCGAAGCTCGTTTGCGAAACTATTGTGTTCGAGAAATAGCCTCAGTGAGTGAATCCGCTCCAGTGTTTCTTTCTGTATTTCTCTATATCTCAACTTCGCGGAGAATAACCATCTCCTAAAATGAGCAATACATGTCTTAGAATTTGTCTGGATATCTGATAGGACCCATTTCACAAATGAACTCCAAATCCAGTAAACTTCTTAGACTGTATCGTCCACTGAATTTAATCAGTATCCTGCACCATGACTTTCCTCAGTATCCGTTTGGACCATCTATCCAACATACTGTCCCTCAAAAGAGGGAAAACTATAACTCTGGCAGCCACTCTGTCATCCAGGTCACCTTGGAAGCCTGAAATGATAAACATCTCCCGAAGGAGGCTGCCGTTACCATATCCCTAGAACATTCACTTTTGTTCATAACTGCTTCCTAACGTTTCTCCAGGATTGGATTAATATATATGCTTATTGCAGCTAGTACAAAAACAATATCTGGTGTGGTACTTGACATCACATGATTGACTCAACTGCCTAAACAAATGATATGCCAATCATGCAAATCCCTCTCCCCTTTAGTCTGAAAGACATCCTTTAGAGAGGGTGACTCCATCACCTGCAGATACACCACCATGCCGGAGTCAACCATTCTAAAACACCTTTAGAATAATGTCAAAGTACCCAGATTAGGACACTTCCCAAATCTAGATCTAAAACCATAGATCTAGTAACCAGAAACCCTGATATTATATCCATATCCTATGTGGAGAAACACCTTTGTGACAACCATAGTATAACCGATCGTAGTATAGGAATTTCACTTCCTATTAAGTGCATGTCATCCAAATACCTGGACATCACTCTCTACCACCTTCTTGCCAGATCAATCTCCTATTCTGATGAAGTCAAAACCAATGACTGTCACATCATAAATAGATGATCTATTTCCGCTATACCTGCTTTAGTCTATAGATAGACATAAGCTACTTGCCCACTATGCTTTCGCTGCTCCTACTGACTACAACAACCCTCTGGAAGAGTCATATCACGTGCACTTCTAAAACTAGTTTAGAACGACATTATACTCATCCTCCTGCCGGGTCTTATAGTCTAGAACAGCAGCAATGGCAAGTCTGGGTAAACAAGAACCTCCTTGTCACCGTCTCTAAGAAGACCGAAGTACCTCTCGAGTGCCTGAGGTTACCCACCAAATCTGTGGAGTGGCTAATGGAATGTCGAAACCAATTGAATCTTTAGGTTCTATTAAATTTTCAGTAATCGTTTGTGGTTCTGGAATCACTTCCAGTTCTACCATACTTCCACTAATGTTTTCTGAAAAGAATCCATATTATTAAAACTGGTGGCGAGTCAAAAACAATATAATCATTAATCTTCCAAATGGTAGAAAGTTAACCCTCGTCATAGCCCGGGATAACCCACAAACTACCATTACTAAAACATGCCTTGAGTTTGTCCAGAGTCTGGTTTTAAGTATAAGCCGGACAACTCCATATACCTTAACATCGTTAAAATATGGACCATTCTATATACAATATAGAAATAGAGGCACTAATTTAATTGGAACCAGATTCAAATCAAGCATCTGTCTCCAGTGCATATCAACTAAGTGGAATGAGGCCAAGCAACATTACTCATCTAGGAGTGCATCCACATATGAGTAACCTGAAAGAGAAGCAAGTTTTCAAAACCATTACTATCAACAGAATACCAAACACAAGTATCTACATTTTCGATCACCTTGAAGAATCCTGATACTTGCAACATATGGTTCTCTACTTTATTCTTATACCTATAACTTCTCAAAACTTGGATCTTGTATTTCAACGAAATACTTGTCTAGAACTGGAGAAATCATGAGTAAACAGAATATAGTACGAGTACCGACCCCTTTGTCCTAATGGACACCGGACAACATACAATACTTTGTACAAGTCCCCTGAGTTCGATAACTCAAACCCTGTGCGTCGTAGGTGTAAAACTGCACTATGGTTAAGAAGAATTACACCGATGTTGAATGCACTCACCTAATCACCAACTGATATAGTTAAATGTCATAGACATAATTTCAAAATGTTATATCTCACTTTATAAAATAAACGTACAGATATATCAGTTTGAAATTGGTGCATAACAATCGGATATTCAAAACCAAATATCTGCCGTAAGGCAAAAATCTAGGTGATTTCCTCAAATATCACCAATTACAACGAATTCCGATATAATGAGATTATAATCACCTAATTCCCAATATCTTACTCCCACTCAGCATCCGTAACGCCATACAGATGTAAGAATAAAATATGGTAAATACATACCCTGGAGTCAGAATCTAATTGGGAAACAGTTTTCAATTAACATTACACAGTGAAACTGAAACATGAAAATGTTTTAAAGGGGTAACCTGGTATTCCTAGTAATGCCTCTTACACTATCCTGATTCATGACTGTAACCGTATAATTCCATACCCTCACTCCAATTCCTTTATTATGTCTTTACTTATTACCTTCTGTACACCACCTTTAGGCTAATTGGTTTGCTTCCTTCCCTACCCTTCGGCACCAGCCTAAGATTTGGAAGAAGACTATCCAATAAGAGTAATAGGTGTACTCTCTTTATACCAGGAGCCCTCGCAACCTGAGAGAAGGTAAAGGGAAAAGACAACTGAATAAACATATTCTATTTCTCCTGAACCAGAAACCATCCTCGAATCTGGAACAAGTTCTTTCGAGTTCATATGTAACTATACGATGGCGTATCCAAGCATTATGGACATTCATAGTGATACGAAGTGTTCTGGAGAAAACCAAAGTGGATGCAGGAGTGGCAGGGGTATACGCGTTTCTGTCGTGAATGATAGCAGTCGCAATTTCCTTTGCCCTTATTCTAATCCCTTTATATGTCTTTACTTATTACTTTCTGTACACCACACTTAGGCTAATTGGTTTTCTTCCTTCCCCACCTTCCGGCACCTGCCTATGGTTTGAAAGCAGACTATCCTATAAGCGCAATAGGTGTACCCTCTCCTAATCCTAGGAGCCCTCACAACCTGAGAGAAGGTAAAGAGAAAAGACAATCGAATAATTATATTCAATTTCTCCTGAACCAGAATCCATCCTCAAATCTGGAACGTTCCTTCGAGTTCGTATGTAACTATACGATGGATTATCCAATAAATATAGATCTTCGTAGTGATACGGGGTGTTCTGGAGAAATGCAAAGGTGATATAGAAGTGGTAATGATATATGCGACACCGTGACATTCCAAAGGCCAAAGTGTTTTAAGAAGGTTCAGTTTACTTGGTTCATGAGTTTTAGTTTAAGGTCGGGCCATGGTCGCTGCAAAAGAGAGAGAGAGAGAAAAAAGAAACACTCAGCGCGCACTCTAACCTAAATCAAAATGGTTGATCACTTTATCTAATCATGATGTCTCCCACTGTTTCCTCGAATTCTCCTCCAAACCCAAAAGGAGAATCAGTCGGGATCATCTAAAATCACCCGAGGAGTAATCCTACTCATCAGTAGGAATCGAGATCCAACTATCATCGTATGATAACTTGATGGAATCCACTCAAGTCACCACACTCCAGAAGGTATGCACATGCCTGGCAAGTTTCCTGTATGTTTGAAACTCCCGATGTGATTTTTACCCCTAGGACCCAAGTGACCTTGACGAATAATTAACAAATCAAAAAGGTCCTAGTCAAGTTCAACCCGTCATTATCTTGATTGCGTTAAACCCACCCGCACGACCCTTGATGAATAATCAACAAAGTCGTACGATCGTCCTAACCAATCCACATGTCCATGCAATAGAAAAGCATTACAGAGCTACCGCGCACTACGCCTCGGTGAATAGCAACGACAAACGTAGCGCGAATACTAAGCAATACTAATCTGAAATGACGAAGGGCTACGGCTGGTTTTTGGCGAAAAACCTTTAACATAATGAACTTGATATCGTTGAAAGAACCCAAGTGGGTTTACAAATATATAGTGGCGAAAACTTTTGCTAAAGAGGTCACTCCCGGTGAAGGGATCTCGACTCTTTCCTCATCGAATTAGGTGCAGGATATTCCAAACTGAATACCACGATGCAAAGCAAAAGAATCGACTATAATGAAGTTATTACGATGTCGTGAACTTTTGCTCAAGAGGTCACTCCCGATGAAAGGATCTCGGCTCTTGCATCGTCGAATGAGGTGCTGGATATTCATAACCGAATACCGCTGTGCAAAGCAAAAGAAAACTTCTGTAATATCATTTTTAAAATTGGTTCCAACAACATCAAATAAGTTTGTTTTATCCTTGCATTGATCAAAATAAACGCAGTCCCATCAATTAATCACACCAGAAAAGAACGAAAATATGATGTACGTATATGCCATCCGCATTCGCTACTGGGCCCCGTCATCACCCGTTAGGTTACTTAACTAACGACAGAGCGGGGGCTGGACTAGCGCGGATGCAAAACATATACAACATACACTAGTATATATATAAATATATATATATAAATCGTCCTAGGCATGAAATATAGCAACATCACAAAATCTCAGCCAAGCAACACAAAGTGGTGGATAATCCCGAAGCCTCGGGTTTCATTTGAGCCGCAAATGAGGCCCGACGTTCCCATGTCATATGGATAGCCTGTGCAATGAAAACCTAGACCTCTACGAGTGCGGAAAGTTACCCGCCAATCCCAGAATCGAGGCAACCCCAATCAACAACGTGAATGGGCCACCCAGCACTCCGCGGAATCCGGTAACTTGAGCACCCCTCCTTGGGTCAATCTATACCCCCTACGAGTGCAACGAATAGCCCACCAATTCTAAAGTGAGGTCTCCTCCGTCTCAACGCCATGAGATACGGACCCGTTGCCATCTAGAACCTGGCAATTCGTGCACTCCACCGCGGGGTAATCCTAGTACAGAAAAGAAAATAAGTACAAGAGTGACATCGACCTCAACCCGGTCGTGCCCCAAACAAATAATATGCAAACTGGCAGTGACGGCAGTCCACATGTCGGAAGCTCGCCCCGCAATATCAAATGTAAAAATAAACCCAAACTGTACTACCATTGCACCCAAGCTATCCACACAACAATCCTACCACAACCACTGCACAATACAGAACATCAACACGAATGTCACATTCGCAAACCCGTCTAAAAGTCATATAGCAATTAGACGAGTTGTACTGCTCTAATGGAATTATCGGTCGTAGATAGTAATGTATATACTGAAAACTACGACATTATAATTCTGCATGCAATTAGCAAACTAAACCAATTTCCAAAACTATGGAAAAAACAATGAGCTAAAGTTCCAAAAACCGACCGTTTAAAACCAATTCGGAAGACCGAATCAAAACGAAACACGCCCGAACCTTTGCAGGGAGTTAGAGCACGAAATTAACTTCGAGTCGGGGGGCCTAGAAGGGGTACCCCACCCTCGAGGCCACCATGAGGTGGCCAAAGGGTGAGGCAGACCCGAAACTGCCCAAGGCGGGGCAGTTTCGGGTCCCCACCGCCAAGACCACCTTGTGGTGGTCTTGGGGAGTGGGCCCAGCCATTCGGCCCCCCCCCGGGGATTCCCCGGAGTGCCCATGCACCACCCCGCGGCTTCTCAGTTCAAACCGTGAGCCCGCGGGGTGTGCAAATATCTCAAACTTTCAGTTTTTGGAACTGTTTTTGTTGGCAGTTTTTGCACGACAAAAACGGCGGATTTCTAATTTCGCAAAGAGTTAACTAATGCTTATGGAGTGGATCTGATACCATGTTGGGTTATGCAGGTGCCCCGACCATCAATCCGTGGCCAAATGCGGAACAAAAATTTTCAAAAACCGGCGTTAAGATAACCCTATAACCCGGATCGACCCATAAGCCCTAGATAACAAAACATGCAAAGGAGTTAGATGGTTATACCGAATGAACCAAGTCTTTCGGGTCTTCAACCATCATCCCAATCTCCTAGTGGTCACGCGATCGAATTTGGTTGCCGGACTTCCTCTATCTACGATGATCCACCCGAGGGAAACTGCGCAAGGTTCAGCCTTGTCTAGTAAGGCAACCGACGCTCCAAGGTTGCTAGCAATGGAGAGTGGAGGTGTAAGATTATCTTACTATAATTTTTCTCTCATCAAAATACTCCAAAGAGCAACTCAAGAAGAAGAATGAGGGGTGAGGAAAACAATGGTATGAGCAACCATGGAAATGGCTAAGTCTCTCAAGAGAGAAGAGAATGTGGAAAAAAAACAAGTGAAGTCCAACAAGCATGGCATGTAAAGAATATATGGCTAGAATAATTTCAACCATAAAAATATCTCCTCATTTTTACAATAAACAAATGTGTGCCATGCCTCTCTACATGCCAAGCCCATGCTCATGCCAACTCACCCTCCACCTCATTTCCCAAATTGATTTTCTAAAATGAAAATCAAATAATGAGGTGGCCATCTTCTAGAAGCTATTCCGTATAAATACAGAATGCAACCCGGTACACATATCGAAATACATATGCACGTATTCGTACAAAAATACGAATAGCCAAGACAGAAAATGAATAGTGAATAATAATACTAGAATACATATATATAAATACATATAGAAATTATTAAATCAAAACGTAATTTAATAATCTGGCTTAATCCAAAGCCGCTAGTATTATCAACCGTCCGATTAAAGTCTGTGCAGCCTGTACACATATTTAATCGGACACCTGTATGTACCAACATACGTCATCTACACCATATCGCCTGGGCCATGAAAACCCTCTGTAATTCTTGATTACTTTGGCCAAGGATTTCTGGTGATGGCCACCCGTGCACTATGCGACATCAACCCCCAATACCGGGAGAGACGAATTCCCGACGATCCGCTCACTGCCTCCATGTGGCTCAGGACTGTACCCAGCTAAAACCTGTTTGCATGATTCTTTTGAGCCGTGGTAGGGTAGTAATCAAAACACAGTGGGAACTCACACGAGATAAATGACGATCTCAGGTTGACAGACTAACCTGTACTCATGTCACCCGGGAACTGCTATCTGATAATAGGTATAATACCATCTAGCAGGTTCCTGGCGAGTCCGTCCAATGTACTCATAACCCAATGAGCACCTGTATACTATCTTAGATGACTAACTGACACCAATGGCTTGTGAGACCGGCCACCGCCCCTCGACAGGTCTGGATAAGTATACACTAGTCTACTCCGGAGTACTGATGCCCAGTCTCGATACTCTCACGACTAGGGACATTTAAGGATGTGCTTATAAACCACCCAGCTCCCACGTATATGATCGCCATCATAATGCTTGTAGTCAAGCAAGAATCCTATGGGCTTTATCAACATGTAATAGTGATCTGTAATACCACATGAAGCATGTACATGATGATAAAAACAAACTGGATAGTATACTATCATCTCGAATAAGACTGTTCTACCGGTATAGGTCCTCCCTCAATCATCACAATCGTGTGCCTGCGATTCAATAATTGACTTGAGGGCACTATAGCCAACAGTTTAGGCATTGCTTTATATCATTGTACTTTCCTTTTCTAAGCAATTTTATTATAAAGATGATTGTTAATAAAAGTTGCTGTTTATTTTATATCTCTTGTCATTTCTTGTGCATTTTATATATTGCTTATTTACACTTAATGTATTTATTTCAGAGTAAATACATCGCGTGCCTGCCACGTCTCCGTCTCCATACACTGAGAAGCGGGATGTGACATCTTCTCTTGTCCAAAGAGGCACGAGAGTCTCTGATCACGGCATTAAAAGAGTCCGATCAGTTCCAAGCTTTCCTTACAGAAGAAAAGATGAAGGACGAGCTGGCAAAGGTTCACACAGATGATTACATTCAGCGATGAAGATCTCCTCCTCGGTACATGTGAATATAACCGCCCGTTATACATCATCGGGTACTGTCACGACATCAAAGTATGGAAAATCCTTGTCGACAACGGATCCTTCATCAACCTTCTCAACGTGAAAGTGCTGAAGGAGATTTGTGTTAGTTATATATATGCCATAGAGGCCATTGTTGTACATATGATGTATATTATAATGGATGCTTGGATATATAGAGAGAGGACTTTCTTGCTCGACATGATAGTATGCTATTTGGTTTCACTTTGTCTTAACATGTTGACTTGTATTAGTTTACTGTCTTGCTCTCACATGTTGATAAAGCCCTTAGGATATGTACTCGACTACTGGGACTATGATGAGGGGCCACGGTAGTCTATGAGTACATCCTATAATAGTTCCTAGTCGAAGGTGTATCGAGACAGGACATCGATACACCAGAGTAGACTAGCGTATACGCATCTTGACCCATATGATGGGCGATGGATGATCCCATATCCATCGGTGTTTGACATCAAAGATGGTGTACGAGTGCTCAGTGGAGACTGGGTACACTGAACGGACTCGCCGAGAACTCCCAGATGGTATTATACCTCACGTCAGATGGCAGTTCTCTAATGACACTGGTACAGGGTAGTCTGTAGACCCGAGATCGTCATAGAGTCTTGTGTGATTCCCACTGTGCTTTGATTTCCACCTTACCATGTCCAAGAGGGCGTGCAAAATGGTGGCTTTTGGGCACAGTCCCGAATCACATGGAGGCAATGAGCGATAGGAGGGGTTTCGTCTCTCCCGGTATAGGGAGTTGATGTTGTGCTGTGTTCGATTGGCTATAACTGGAAGTCCCTGGCCAGGGCTAATAAAGAGTGCTACTGGTAAGTGTTATCAGTAGTTTCTCAACCTGTTATAAGCCTCACATTGGCACGACTTATCGGTTACTGGGGTCTGACGTTTACCACCCCTAAACTAGATATGCGACATATCAGACGAAGAGACCGGACTGTACGGTAGTGTTACTGATCGGATTCACAGGAGAATGTACAGGCTTTCTTGTTGATCTTCTGATCGATCAATACCTGGGTGGCTATTACGTTTAGCTGACCGCTTGCAGCTTGTGGGTGTTTGATGTGATCATCACCCACTGCCGGCGTATTGACGATTCTTTAGAGTCCTACACAGAGCTTTCTTGGCTCAGGCAAAACGGAGTAGGAGCACATATGTGGTATGTGCAGGATCGAGAATATTACGATATGAGATACCGTATTCCATTCTTGTGATATTAGATATTGGCCGGGTATATGTGATATAGCCGGGTCATCGGATCAAGTGTTGATTCGATGAACTGATACAGATTATATTAGTCAGTTATTTGAGAAATAGCCGGATTGTTAACCCTAAAACTCTAGTAAAGATCCTCGCTTTAGGTTGTTCGGCACTTGTAAAATTTAAATCGGGCATGGTTGATGCCTTATAGACCCTTGTGACAGTGCTTAGTAACCCTACAATTTGCATGAACGTTCAGCACTTGGCCCAAGACAAAATTACCATCTCCGGGTTCGACTCACAGTCGTCACGGACGCTTAGGTCCGTAATACTAATGTTACGCTTTGGGCTACTCGTCAGTGACATCAAATTTCATGTCATTAACGTCAAGACTTGCTATAACGCTTTGCTCGGCAGGCCTTGGTTACATGAGTACAACGGCATCCCTTCTACACAATATCAATGTATGAAGTATTTCAAAGACGGCTTGGAATGCACCGTCATAAGGGAGATAAATCCATTCTCCGTAAACGAGGTCCGGAAATATGAAGACATAAAGTACTTCTTACCAGACTTCGAAGATACAGAAAGATGTCATAAGCCGGAGGATAAACAGAAGTCCGCCGCCACTATCCCGATCTTTGGGAGCGATTCCAAGGAAAATGAAGAAATAGTCTACTCGGGGCAACCCCAGAAAGAAAACAACAGGTCCGGACCATCAACCCCTATTCTGGTCTTTGGCAGGGACTCTAAAGATGAGGCCAACGCAGTGTTCTCCATCCGCCCGTAAGTGCAAACCCTCGACGAAGCAGATCAGAGTCTGTAAATTATAATGGCTCTGCCTCGGCATTACAAGGAACTTGATGTGCTTGATATATACAGCATACAAGATATACAGACTTTCTATGTCCCTCTCAGGCGAAGAGATGAAAAGGTGATCCTCTTCTACCAATCTACGGAGACTAAAGTAGAAAAAGAAGTCTGGCATGGTATCGATTTTGCACTTGAAAGGGTTCAACCAATCCGTTTGCCAAGATACTACGCGGAGGGATTAAAAATGCTATTAAGATGCCATGTGTACCCCTCGAACAAACTGTTCGACAAGCCCAATTTTACAAAAAGATTTGGAATATTTCTGGGACTCGGCGAAAGATGCCCAATGGGAAGATGGAGAAAACCGGGCTCGAATACGTTCGGTCCAAGAAACGGGAGCAGTTCCACAGCTGCTGTGTCATAAACAGCTACTGCGAAGGGGAAAACACTCTTCCGAATGGCCGCGACGTTGAAACAGAGCGAGACCCCACTCTAAGAAAGTTAAGTTTGTCGCTCGAAGAACAATAGACAAGATAATAAAAGAAGCTTGTCAAAGGAGCTGAGATGATCATGGCCGCGAAATGGCCATTTATGAAAAGGCCAGGACGCAGCGCCTCAATCAGCAATCCGCGGAGAAGGAAAACTATAATGCTCTTCATCCCCAGCCCGCTGTATTTCCTCGCGAAAAGGGAAAATCCCGAAATAAAGGCAAAAACAGGGCAAAGAATGCAAATAACGTTCAAAAACAACAAAGCGAATCTAAGAAGCCGTGCAATCGAGAAAAGGTCGATTGGAACCCATCCTTTATAAAGAAGATGGGTCGGGAATATTCTTTCCCCCAAGACAAGATGAGGAAAATATTCAACCTTGTCATGAAGTACCAAATGATGACACTTCCGGTGTCTCGGCATCCCAAACAAATAAATGAGGTGCATCATCCGGATTATTGCTCCTTTCACCGAGTAATAGGTCATCCCCTTGAAAACTGCTTCACCTTCAAAGACTGGATAGAAGACCAATATCAACAAGGCAGGTTCGCTTTATCCGACAGCTGGAGGGTAACCCTGCTGCAAAAGCATGAACCAAAGAGGACCTATACCGTGAGGATAGGACCAGCTTAACGTCAAAAATGGAAGCGAACTCGTACCTGCCATATGATAACACTCTCAAACGAGAGAGGGCACGAGATTATGGATGACTTCCACATATACTTAGAAAATGAAGACGTGGACGAAGTGATCTCAGAGTTTCCACCAGCGCCAAAAGAGCTGGAAGATGGGATACACACTACGACAGACAACCTGAGGAAAATTGACTTAGGGATGGAAAAAGATCCGAGGCCAACGTTCGTCAGTGAGCTACTATCTAAAAAACAGGTAGCTACGTTAAAGGATGTGCTCATGTAGTATAAAGACTGCTTCGTATGGAACTATTTAGAGATGCCAGGTCTAGATCCAAAAGTGACGGTACACAAACTAGCCATATCGCCAGACATAAAGCCAGTCAAACAGGCGCCAAGAAGAATGCGGCTCGAACTTGAGATGAGTATCAACGATGATGTCAAGAAACTAATCGACTCCGGCTTCATCCAAGAAGTTCAATATTCCGACTGGATCGCTAATATCGTTCCAGTGATGAAGAAGAATGGGACGATGCGCATCTGCATGGACTTTCGGGGCCTCAACAAAGCTTTCCCGAAGGATGACTTCCCAGTACCTGTTACTGAGCTGATGATCGATAACACGTCTACCAATGAGATCTTCTCCTTCATGGATGGATCTTCAGGATACAATCAAATAAAAATGCATCCTGAAGACCAAAAACATACCGCCTTCCGGACCCCGCTGGGCATATTCTGCTATAAGGTGATGCCTTTCGGTTTAAAGAATGCTGGCGCAAAGGGCCATGACACAGATCTTCGATGACCTCATCCATGAGATTGTCGAATGCTACATTGACGACCTTGTGGCAAAGAGCAGATCTCACGAGGAGCATTGAGAACATCTAAAAATAGTGTTCCGACGTCTTCGGAAGTATAATCTGAAGATGAATCCCCTAAAATGCGCGTTTGGAGTCTCTTCAGGAAAATCCCTAGGATTCATCATACGGCACCGGGGTATCGAAATCGATCCCTCAAAGATCAAGGTAATTACGGAAATGCCCACGCCAAGAACTCTCAAACAAATGCTATCTCTTCAAGAAAGCTCGCATATATCCGGCGGTTCATGGCCAACCTCTCCAGAAAATGTTGTTCCTACAGTCATCTGATGAAGAAGGGGACCCCGTTCGTCTGGGATCGAAAGTGCCAAAATGCACTGGACGAAATCATGCAATACCTGCAAAATCCGCCGGTATTGGCCACTCCGGTTAAGGGAAAATCTCTTATCCTATATACAACGGCCCTTGAGGGTTCTCTAGGCGCGTTATGGGCACAAGAGAACGATCGGGAAAAGGAGAGAGTTATGTACTATTTGAGTCGAGTTTTCTTAGGGGCAGAAAACAACTACACCTCCATCGAAAAGAATTGCATGGCACTGATCTTCACGATAACAAAGCTCAGACATTACACCTTGGCATATGAGGTCCATCTCATATCAAAGGTGGATCCTCTCAAATATCTGATGTCAATGGCCATATTAACAGGAAGGCTTGCCAAATGGACCCTCCTCCTGATGGAGTTCTCGATAACATATCGACCCCTCAAAGCAGTGAAAGGTCGGACCATTGCCGACTTTCTTGCGGAGCATCCGATACCAGCCGACTCCCTTTTAAATTGCGAGTTGCCGGATGAACATGCGTTCGACACAATCGAAGGAGAGAAGGAAGAAAATGATTCCTAATGGGAACTCTACTTTAATGGAGCATCTTCCGTGAAGCGGCGAAAGCAAAATTACCCCATAATCAAAGCCGGGATGGGCCTTATCTTCGTGACTCCACAAGAAAGGATAATGCGTTTCTCCCTTTCCTTAACAGAGCCAAGAACTAATAACGAAGCTGAATATGAAACTTTGATAGCAGGTCTTGAGATCGCTGTCGACATGGGAATCAAAGACCTCCTCATATATGGAGACTCCCAGCTGGTCGTTAGCCAAGTAGATAGCGACTATCAAACGTGCAAGCCAGAACTGATAAAGTATGGCGAAAGAGTGCAGCAATTGCTGACACAAATCCACTCCTACATCCTGAAGAGTATACCGCATGCAGAAAATAGTAAGGCGGATGATTGGCCAAATTGGCTAAGGAACTGGCCGATGAAGACCTCGATGATGTAAGGATCATCGTCCAAAACCGCCTGGTTCTCGCGCCAACAAATATATCTTCGAAAGACTTAATAGAGCCATCCGAAAGAAAAGAAACGACCGAACAAGCGGCCCTTCAAATAGAGTATGAAGAAAAGGTCAAGGATTGGAGGGAAGTCTTCTTAACTACTTCAAATCCTAACGAACGCCCAAGAATGCGTCGTCTAGATATCAGCTCATGAAACGAGCTTTGTCTTTCGCCTTCGTCAATGATACTCTATATAAGAGATCTTTCGACTGTCTGTGGCTAAGATGCTTGGGACCAGAAGAAGTGAAGAGAGTCGTCCAAGAGACTCCCGACGGACTCTGCGGTTCTCATAAAGCTAGCCCAAAGATAAAGCTGAAGATAAAAAGAATGGGTTACTATTGGTCCACAATGATTCAGGACTGATTCGAATATGCGAAGCAGTGTCACTCGTGCCAAATTCATGGGGACTTCATCCACCAACATCCAAATCCGCTACATCCAACAGTAGCTAGCTGGTCGTTCGAAATGTGGGGAACCGATATAATTGGCCCCATTGAACCAGTATCGTCCAAAGGACATCGGTTTATACTGGCAATGACCGACTACTTCTTAAATGGGCAGAAGAAATACCGCTAAGGGAGGTGAAGACGGAAAATATCCTCCATTTCTTCAGGACACAGGTCATCTATCAGTTCGGCACTCCGCAACGAATCATCTCGGATAATAGGCCAGCTTATAGAAGCCATAAAATCAACCGCTTCGTACAACATCATAAGACAGTTTGGAGATACTCTTCAGTCTATAATTCTCGTGCCAACGGTCTAGCTGAAGCTTTCAACAAGACCTTGACAAAGATTATAAAGAAAAAAGTGTCCAGAAACAAAAAAAACTGGCACAAAAAGCCGCATGAAGCTCTCTGGGCGTATCGAACAACGTTCAAAACGACCACAAATACAACACCATACGCGTTGGTATTCAGCACGGAAGCAGTGCTTCCCCTAGAAATAGAACCCACTTCTCTACGAGTAGTGGTTCGATACGAGCTGACAGATAAAAAAATTCTCATCTTCGGCTTAAGGAGCTCGATGCCCTTGACGAAACTCTCCTTATAGCACAGCAAAACCTGGAAGCTTATAAGGAAAGGATGACACGGTCATACGAAAGACTGACCAGGCCGAGAACGTTCCGCCAAGACGAACTCTTGTTAGTCGTCAAAAGACCGATGATCCCCAATCGTGCAAAATGGGGGAAGTTTGAGCCGAACTATGAAGGCCCATACATCATAGACAAAGTCTACCAAGGTGGAGCCTACCTGCTCATGGATATGCATGGCGAAAGACCCTTCCGGCCAATAAACGGCCGATTCCTCAAAAAATACTATACTTAACGAGTCATGACTTAGGTTAATGATAGATGATGACGCTCGTATCCGCTCACTATCTTCCTGAGTCAGAACTCTTAGAGTAGTATGCAAAGAAGATCCGTGGCCTCAAACATGGCGATGAAAGACCGAAAAGTCCTTAAACTAGAAATTCGCCTCAAACATGGCGATAATGGACCGAGAAGTCCCTAAACTAACAACGGACCGAGATGTCTCTAAACTAGAACCTCGCCTCAAATATGGCGACAATGGACTGAGAAGTCCTTAAACTAACAATGGACCGAGATGACCCTAAACCAGAACCTCGCCTCAAATATGGCGACATTGGACTGAAAAGTCCTTAAACTAAAATTTTGCCTCAAACATGGCTATAATGGACCGGAACGTCCCTAAACTAGTGCATCACCCTAAATACAGCGATACATTCCCATGAAATTTATATTGCAATCAAAGTCTTATCAGGAAAGATTGTAACTCAAGTCCCACTGGCTACACAGTTACTCCAGCGATGAAGCCACCCCCAAATCCCACCGGCAAATGGATGGGTCACCTGCGACGAGCTACTTTCGAGAGTTTCGACATTTAAAAAAAAGAGTATGTCCACAAGCGAAATGGGCATGGATGAAAACCCAAAAGGACGCCGTAAGTAAAGATAGCAGGACTACCGGCAAGTTTGTGAAAACCCGAATAGGGCGCAAACTTGTAAAATAAAAAAATTCTTGTGCACTTGCAAGGTCCTCTCGACCTTATGAGCAGAAAATACTTGCGTGGGATCCTTATGACCCACAAAGGAGCAACACACTTAGGAATCCCTACAATTCTTAAAGAGAAATTACACTTATGGGGTCCTCTCGAATCGTAAGGAGAATTCCCCTTATGAGACTCTCACGGCTCATAAGATTCAAAAGCCTTAAGCTACAGGGATCTGAACCTGTTCTTAAACCGCCACATCCCCTAAGTTGCCCTACAGATGGTCCTATATCGACCCTTGTATACAATCCACGGGCATAAATAAATATATCCCCTACTAAGTCCCACCAACGAAGAGAAATGTCCCTGTATGGTGAACGACACTTGTTAGTCCTCTCGACTTATAAGGAGAAAACACTCCTGCAAGATCCTTATGACTTATAAGAGAAAACACACTTAGGAGTCCCAACGATCCCTAAGGAGAAAATACGCCGGCATGATCCTCACGACTCGTAGAGAGAAACACCTTTATGAGACCCTTACGGCTCACAAAGTCAAAAAGCCTTAGTCGACAGGATCCTAACCCTGTTTGCTAAGCCATCTTTGTTCAAACCAACAAAGGCAAATGATGATTCGCTCCTGGCAATATTCCAGTCGTAGCGATGTTGATGCCAAGGTTGGTATCAGATTCCAAACTTGCAATAAACATAGCAGCGAGCAGCAAAAATTATGCATATGAAATAGCCGAAATGATAGGGCAACTCACAATAAAATCAGCGAGCAAAAAATATGCATATAAAAACAACCGAAATATTTGGGAAACTCGCAATAAAAAGCAGCGAGTAAAAATATAAAAAAAAAATATAGCCGAAATGATTGGGCGCCGCGGATAAAAAGCCAAAATGATTGGGCAATCGTGACTTTCGCGATTTGAAAAGCTGAAAAGATAAAGCATCGCAGCAATAAAAAAATAAAATAAAATAAAATTTCCTCTGCCCTGCAAGTATGTCCATATTGACTCCAGACTCCGTCAAAGGGAGAGCCAGATCTTGATGGCAACATCTACAGCCTAAAAATCAGTTCGACGCTCTTCTCATTCCGATAGGGTGCAGACGTGACATCAGCAAAGCTCCAAGGAGCCAAATCAAAAAGGAGTAATGGAAAAATCCCAGCTCTAACTCGACGTTCCTTCACGGTACAGACGCAACGTCAACAAACAAAAGTGGAGTGATGGTAAAAATCCTAGCTCCAGCACAATGTTCTCCTCATTCTAACAGGGTGCGGGCGTAACTGTCAAATGAAATTGGAGCAATGGCATATTCCTAGCTCTGGACCTCGATGGCGATACATACAGCATAAAGGTCATTTGGATTTCTACCCAACTTCAGTAAAGAATTGGTATGACATCACCAAAATAAAGTGGAGCAACGGCATATCCCTAGCTCCAGATCTCGATGGAAACATCTACAGCCTAGAGATCAGCCTGACGTTCCTTCTCAGTGTGCAGATGCGACGTCAATAAAGACCCAAGGGTCAAACAAAAAAGGAGCAATGGAATATTCCTAGCTCCTGCTCGACGTTCCTTCTTAGTGCAAACGCAACGTCAACGAAGACCTAAGTGTCGAACAAAAAAAGGAGTGATGGCAAAATCCTAACTCCAGCTCGACGTGGTTCTCATGCCAGCAGGATACACACGCAACGTCCACAAAGGCTCTGAAGAGCCAAATAAAAAAGGAGTGACGTCAAAATCCTAACTCCAGCCCGACGTTCTTCTCATACCAGCAGGATGTAGACGCAACGCCATCAAAGACCCAAGGGTCAAACAAAAAAAGAGTAATGGCAAAATCCAAGCTCCAGCTCGACGTTCCTTCTCGGTGTAGATGAGACGTCAATAAAGGCTTCAAGGAGCGAAATTAAAAAGGAGTGACGGCAAAATCCTAACTCCAGCTCGACGTGCTTCTCATGCCAGCAGGATGCAGACGCAACGTCAACAAAGGCTCCAAGGAGCCAAATCGAAAAGGGGTGACAGCAAAATCCTAACTCCAGCTTGACGTACTTCTCATGCTAGCAGGATATAGACGCAACGTCATTCAAGACCCAAAGGTCAAACAAAAAAGGAGTAATGGAAAGAGCGCAGCTCCAGCTCGACGTTCCTTTTCGGTGCAGATGCGACACCAACAAAGGTTCCAAGGAGCCAAATCAAAAAGGTGTGACGTCAAAATCCTAACTCCAGTTCGACGTGCTTCTCATGCCAGAAGGATGCAGATGCAACGTCAATAAAAGACCCAAGGGTCAAAGCAAAAATGGAGTTACGGCAAAATCCTAGCTCCGGGTCTTGACAGTTCATATACAACCCAGAGACTATTTCGACATTCCTCCTCATTTCAGCAGGATGCGGACGCAACTATCAAATGAAATTGGAGCAATAGCATATTCCTAGCTCCGGACTTCAATTGCAATACATACAACATAGAGGTCTTACAGATGTCTACCCTACTTCAGCAAACAAATGGCACGACATTGTCAAAACAAAAATGAAGCAACGTTATATTCCCAGCTTCGGGTCTCAACAACAACTCATATAAAGCCTAAAAGACTATCAGAGATCATCCCACACCAGAGCGGAGTGGTTATAACTCATCAGGGCTTCAAATTAAGCCTAACCTTAAGTAAAAAGCATCATGGCAAATTCCTAACGCTTGCTCTTCCAACGGTAATATGACCTAAGAAGATTACTTGAAGACGTCTTGTCCAGCCTCTGAAGGGATCAGAGACACAACAGTCGTGGGGCTACTCGAACAGCAGCTTAAAGACTGCATATCGAGGAATATATCAGTCAATGCAACGGTACGACAGACTAAAACCCTAGTACCACAAACCTAACGGACCCCTGTCGTAAAGAATAGGGGTTATCTATATTTCACGTTAGGATACACCTGTGAGATCCTCTCGACTCATCTCGACTCATAGGAAAAAATATCTTTATGAAACCCTCACGGCTCATGAAGGTGAAAAGCCTTAGGCGACGGGGATATCATCCTATTTCTTAAGCACCATAGCCCTACAAGTAGGTCCAAATTGACTCTTGTACACTATGCACGGGCCACATTCTCCAAAGTCGCATATCGATGAGGAGGAAAAACCACTTGCGAGTCCTCTTGACTCGTAAAGAGAAAATTCTCTTGTGAGATCCTTACGACTCTCAAGAGAAAACACACTTAGGAGTCCTCACGACTCCTAAAGAGAAAATACACCTACGAGATCTTCTCGACTCGTAGGGAGAAATATCTTTATGAGACCCTCACGGCTCATAAAGTTGAAAAGCTTTAAACGAAAGATCTAAACCTGTTTCCTAAGCCATCGTTGCCCTATAAGAAGGTCTAAACTGACTCTTGTATACTATCCCTGGGCCACATTCGTCAAAGTTACATGCCAATGAAATGAGGAGGCTACTTACGGGGTCCTCATGGCTCATAAGGAAAAAATACCCTAGTGAGATCCTTACGACTCACGGAGGCGATGAACACTTAGGAATGCTCACGATTTCTAAGGAGAATAGACACCTATGAGATCCTCACGACTCATAGGGAGAAAAAAAACCTTCTTGAGACCCTTACGGCTCAGGAAGATGAAAAAAGCCTTAGACTACAAGGACCCTAAACTTGTCTCCTAAGTCATCTATTCTATGGCCAGGCATAACTTTGCACTACTTCACCTACGTACATACTTACATGGGCAAAATAGTGGGGGCATTTGTTCCCGCTAATATTTTTGGCTCAGAGTTTTCCGTTCCATTATAAAAATAAAGGGAAAGATCCACGTGTTAAACACATGCACCCACATGCAAAGTATGTAACTATCACCTCAGATAGAATTAAATCCTATGGTGGCGTTGCACGTGAAGTTCACGTGGGCGCCAATGTGCAAAGCACAGGAGCGTCTGTTCCCCTAATATTTAAACATAATAAAAAGAGCTAAGCTCCGTAAAATTTTAATGAGGCAGCACCTCACGTGCTCCCCACGAGGGCACCAGTACCAGTGCCAACCCCTTAAGATTAAATACTACGGTGACACTGCACATGAAGTTCACGTGGGCGCCAATATGCATAACACAGGAGCGCCTATCATATATAAGAATTAAATTCTTAAGTGGCGCCCATATACACAACACGTGAGCACCAGCGCCCAAATTAAAAGTAAGTAGAGTAAATTCTATATGGAGATATTTCCCTAAAAACTGGGATACTCTCTATTAAACAGAGCCGTTGGATCAAAAATCCAATAGTGATAATAAATCATCAAATGATAAATTCTATTTGGGAAATATTTTTTCCCTGATCTTTCTAATATGGAAAGATTTTTCTCTAACAGAGAATCTTGGATTTAAAATCCAATGGTGATAAAATATTACCAATTAAATTATCTGATAAAATTAAATTCTATTTGAGAAATATTTCCCTGATCTTTCTCAAATTAGAAAGATCGTCTCTGTTAAACAGAGGACTCTTGGATCAAAAATCCAACGGTGATTATAAAATCACCCATCGAGCATTTGATAGAATAAAATTCTAACTTAGGAAAATATTTCATAATCTTTTTAAACAAATAAGAAATCTTCTCTGTTAAACGGAAAGCCTTTAGATTAAAAATCCAACGGTGAATAAAATTCACCGATTGATCTAAAAAATCATTTTGGTTGATCATGAAATCAATCATGATCTCCTAATGAGAGATTTTCTCAACAAATTAATTTTTTCTCTTCTCCTATAAATAGGAGAAAAGAGATTAATCAAGAGACACAGAGACAGACACAAACAGAGAGACACGGAGACAGAGAGAGAGAAAGAAAGATATAGAAAGAACAGAGAATTCAATTCTCAATGAAGAAGAGTTTCCTTCTCAAAACCCTAGGTAAAAAAAAGATATCAAAATATCTCTATTATCTATAATATCACATCTAAATGTTTAACTCTTTTAAAAGAACTTAGTTATTTCTCTAGATCTAATATCCATAAGGCAAATCTCGCATAAATTGAGAACTTAATTCTCATCAGGAATATCTTGTTCTTAAGAATCAAAGATTCAGGAAAAAATAAATTTAAAAAAATGAAGAAAACGGAGTCCATGATACTCCAGGAACTCGGTTCCTTCAAATCGCGAACTTAGTTCTTTAAAAACCCAACTTAAAATCCTAAAATATAGTGACTTTGGCGTGCGTTAATAGTCAAAACACCATTGATAGAAGTTTAACCTCTCTGAAAATATAAACAAAAAAAAAGTAGCGCCTCACGTGCTTCTCATGTGGGCGCCCTTTTAACAGCGCCTAGCGCCTCATGTGCAAAACACGCGGGCGTCCAAAATAGAAGGCCAGCGCCTCACGTGAAGCACACATGGACGCTGAATAAAGTGCTTAGCACTCCACATACAGCTAAAATGGATGAGTTCTTAGCACTGATTGGGTAGCGCCCAACACCTCACGTGCTCCTCACGTGGGCGCCATAATAAAAGTGCTCAGCACTCCATATACAGCCAAAACGGCTGAGTGCTTAGCATCAATTGGATAGTGCCCAGCGCCGCCGTACATCTCACATGGACGCTATAAGAAGTGCTCGGCACTTCACATTTAGTCAAAAGGACTAAAGTGTTCAACCTTCATTGGGCAGCGCTCATGACTGAATACTTCACATGACATATATGTAAGTATCAGAGTTCAAATAAGTGTTTAGCACTTTTACCTAAAAAGAAAATGGCTAAACAAACATAGCCCAAATAAGTGCTTAGCACTTTTAATGAAACAGAAGAAGAATAAGCAGACTAAGCCCAAATTGGCTAAGTTTCTGAAGTTTTCTTGTACCTGAGCCTAAATACTCTTTTGCAGGATCTTAAGTGAAAATGATCCTTAAAAACATTGTTAAACTTATCTTAGTCTCAAACATGACTAATGATCTCTCATTGATGACATCCAAAATGATATTCATCTCGTATCTCCTAAAGTAATCTTTGTCTCAATTATGACTAACGATTCTTAGGACCACTACAAACCCTTTCCCTCAAATACGGGATTTGGTTTAAGGGTACATCTTTCCACACCTCTGAAATATGTCGTTGCAATTGCTCAACGTTTTCAAAGAGGTGGTAGGTCCCGACAACCAACAACTCCTTTCGTCATACATTGATGCACTTATAAATTGATGTGCACACCTCAAATCGGATCGCATCCAAAATTGGGCGCATTCCATGTCACCGTCGTTCACTTCGCCACGTAACAAATACACGTGTGCGCAAGATGAACAACGGAACGAGATGTCCTTAAACTAAAATTCCGTCTCAAACATGACGATAATGGACCAAAATGTCCTTAAATTAACATTCGTTCCCAAAATGGGAATAATGGACCGAAATGTCCTTATCCTTAAACTAACATTCGTCCCCAAAATGGGAATGTTGGACTGAAATGTCCATAAACTAAAATTTCGCCTCAAATATGGCGATAATGGACCGTGATGTCATTAAACTAAAATAATTGAGCCTAAATGCTCATATGTTTTAAGTCGATCTTAATTTCAAACCAGATTAACGGTCTTTAAATAAACCCAAGCTCAAATCTAAAATATATGGATTTGGACTAATCCACGCCCTGCGGGCGACGACACAAACTAGATTCCGTATACAATCCGCGGGCAATCAAAACAAACAAAAACACACACGACACGAAGTGAACTTCCGGAATAGGAGAAAGTGGTTATCGCAATGCGGTAACGTAATTAACTGCAGGGGTTTGCGTCTGCAGGAAAAAGCATCCCCACAATAAAAAAAACCCTCATAAAATAAGGGGGAATCTGATAAAGTCTGATACAACGGTCGCGTCTATCCAAACCTCCGATATATGGTGTCATAAATTAACTTGGTATTTTCGGAGAGGTGGACGGATAAATCCAAATAGCATTTGCCCCAAGAATTCACGCCATACGTCTCAACGTCTCGATCCCTGTCTTCCGACGGTGAACAACGGACTTTCCTTTTCTCTATTTCTAAAATGTCTGTTAGATGAGAATGAGTATTATGATGAGGATTAAGGTGTGGAGCCTACTAATGAAGATTATGCGGACTTGACGACGAAAGATTAGCTAGTTATATTTTTGTCTGTTGCCCACATGTTTAGGATTTTTGCTTATTTCTTCGATATAATTAAACTATTTAGTTTATTTTACTCATTCCTTTGGATATAATAAAGTTTGGTTAATGGAAATAAATGCCTACCGCTTTTATTATTTTGTTTTGGTACATACCCTGTATGTTATAAATATTCATACGCTTAACGTAACTGTATTGAATAGACCACTTTCAATACAGTTAGGTTGCGGACCATACCACGTTACCCCTTCACTTCTTTTGGGAAGCAGAGCGTGACACTTCTATTTTCAAACAAACTTCACTTATACCTTAAAAAGATAAACTTGATTTCATTAATAACTATTTTCCAAAACTTCACCTTCATTATTTGCTTAAAAAAGGTTTAGATTCCTGATTTTCGGCTTATTTGGGTTACAGTGGGATGCTATAGACTTCACATGATCACTACTAAAATAGAGGGTTGCCCTTACGGATAACGAAATCCGTAGGGGCAGATTTAGTTTGGCCCTACGGACTAATCCGTAGGGCCATAAGGTTGCCTCTATGGTCCTTACATATTAATTTAAAAATATTAAATCGTAAATTGTTGTTTGCCCCTACGGAACCGCAAACTAAGAACCTACGGACTTATCCATAGGGGCATCTAAATAAGGATTTAATTAAAAAGGCACAGATCGATCCCTACGCTGATTATCAAATTATTCTCGATACCCTGCGCGCGAACCCAAAATCCCCAAACCCTCGTTCCTGTCGATCGCCTATGTGTTTCGTCGTCATTCTCGTCGTCGCCAGCGCAGGCCGATTCGTCGTCGCCACCGCCTGGTTCTTCCTCATCTCCGTTTTCGTCGTTGCCTCCGTTTCGTCGTCGCCACCGATCGATCGTCGCCTCCACTGCACAGGTTAGGAAATCTTCAATTAAACAAATTTTTGATTATTTTAGGGCTAGGGTTCATGGTTTGGGTACCGATGAGGCATCGGTTGGGGTTAGCGTTAGGGTTAGGGTTGGGGTTAGGGTTGCGGTTGGGGCTGGGGCTGCAGTTGCGGTTGGGGTTGGGGTTCGGCAGGGGGTTGCGGTTGGGGTTGGGGTTGGGGTTAGGGTTGGGGCTGGGGCTAGGGCTGGGGTTACGGTTAAAGTTAGGGTTAGGGTTGGGGTTTGGCTGGGGCTGGGGCTGAGGTTTGGGTTAGGGTTGGGGTTCTTAAATTTTAACAAGGTATACTTTCTTTTCTTGTATATAGCTTTTAGACTTTCTGAGATTTTCCTCCGTTCTTTTGTGCTCATGTTGTTTTTGTACTTAGCATCCAAACAATTTACAATCCAATATCTAGCAAGTTAACCTTTACCATGTCATTCTATATAACTGATGACTTACTCATCAATTGCATTGGGATCGGACTGAATCAGTTTAACATCTTAAATAATTTTAGCCGGTCTTTCAGCAACAATGACAATGAACAAGTTTTATTACCAAACCATATTGTTTCGTATAATTAATTTATAGGCTTAATTCTAAGTACAAAAACAACTGTTTTTTTTTGTGGGAAAACTGGTCTCAGGGGACGAAGATTTTATTTATGATCTGCTGAGTGCAACTGCATATACAACAGAGACAGCAAAGCTGAATACACTTTCATTTTTAGCAAAATTAATTAAAAATTTAGAGCTTTGGATTGAACTTCCTTGAGTGTAACTCTGATGTATGGTAAATTTGTTATACTTGATTTTGCACCATCTACATTCAATTCGTGCCTATCTTTGTGAGGTTTTACCCAGCGGGTATATCCGATCAGGTTAAATTTGTTAATTCGACAGATAATATTCAGTATGCAGGTCAGTTGAGGATAAGGGTTGCTTCCTGTGTGTCAGGACCGGGTTTTTGATACCAGTTATATTTTATTTAAATACTTTGTATAGTCTATATGACGAGAATATTCAATCGTATGATAACCGATAAAAGCCTTACCCCCGACAGCCGAAACACACACACACAACAAGAATACACAACAAACGCATCATTAGAGAGTGATTCAAGATGTTCAAATTAAAACCAATATATGATACTCGATGATAATATGAAACTTTCATATTCTCATCGATACTCATATATGAAACTAAAAGCGCCACTTAGTCCCCGTCTATCGGTTAACATACGTTCGATATTCGTCGTGACATAGAACTATACGAAGGTTGTTAAATATCGGACGGTATAGCTCGATACTAACAACCGTCGTATAGTCTATGTGACGAGAAGATTCAATCGTATGATAACCGATAGATTTGTCCCGTGTGGACAAGTTAGGAATGTATAAAGTAAACACCTTCATTCACTTGTGTTTTCCTCCGTTTCGAGATATTTCGTCGGTACCTTTCCGCTGGTTCTCCGTGTACAAAGATAGATTAGATGTTCATTTCAACATTGTTTCACAGCTTTGAAATGATTATCTATTCTATTACAGTGTACTCGGAGAACAGCGTGGAGGTGCTGCCGAAATTTACTCAAAACGGTTAAAAGCACAAGCGAATGGATGTTCGCTCTATACATACTTAATGGGATAGAAGCCTTACCCCCGACAGCCGAAACACACACATACAACAAGAATACACAACAAACGCATCATTAGAGAGTGATTCAAGATGTTCAAGTTAAAACCAATATATGATACTCGATGATAATGTGAAACCTTCATATTCTCATCGATACTCATATATGAAACTAAAAGTGCCACTTAGTCCCCATCTATCGGTTAACATACGTTCGATATTCATTGTGATATAGAACTATACGAAAGTTGTTAAATATCGGACGGTATAGCTCGATACTAACAACCGTCGTATAGTCTATGTGACGAGAAGATTCAATCGTATGATAACCGATAGATTTGTCCCGTGTGGACAAATTAGGAATGTATAAAGCAAACACCTTCATTCACTTGTGTTTTCATCCGTTTCGAGATATTTCATCGATACCTTTCTGCTGGTTCTCCGTGTACAAAGATAGATTAGATGTGCCTTTCAACGTTGTTTCACAGCTTTGAAATGATTATCTATTCTATTACAGTGTACTCGGAGAACAGCGGGGAAGTGCTGCCGAAATTTACTCGAAACGGTTGAAAGCACAAGCGAATGGGTGTTCGCTCTATACATTCTTAATGGGATAGAAGCCTTACACCCGACAGCCGAAACACACACATACAACAAGAATACACAACAAACGCATCATTAGAGAGTGATTCAAGATATTCAAGTTAAAACCAATATATGGTACTCGATGATAATATGAAACCTTCATATTCTCATCGATACTCATATATGAAACTAAAAGCGCCACTTAGTCCCCGTCTATCGGTTAACATACGTTCGATATTCGTCGTGACATAGAACTATACGCAGGTTGTTAAATATCGGACGGTATAGCTCGATACTAACAACCGTCGTATAGTCTATGTGATGAGAAGATTCAATCGTATGATAACCGATAGATTTGTCCCGTGTGGACAAGTTAGGAATGTATAAAGCAAACACCTTCATTCACTTGTGTTTTCATCCGTTTTGAGATATTTCGTCGGGACCTTTCCGCTGGTTCTCCGTGTACAAAGATAGATTAGATGTTCATTTCAACATTGTTTCACAGCTTTGAAATGATTATCTATTCTATTACAGTGTATTCGGAGAACAGCGGGGAGGTGCTGCCGAAATTTACTCGAAAAGGTTGAAAGCACAAGCGAATGGGTGTTCGCTCTATACATTCTTAATGGGATAGAAGTCTTACCCCCGACAGCCGAAACACACACACACAATAAGAATACACAACAAACGCATCATTAGAGAGTGATTCAAGATGTTCAAGTTAAAACCAATATATGATACTCGATGATAATATGAAACTTTCATATTCTCATCGATACTTATATATGAAACTAAAAGCGCCACTTAGTCTCCGTCTATCGGTTAACATACATTCGATAATTTATTCTTTTCAATGACAAACGCACACACAAAGCATATACACGAATTTTCTCCTTTGTCAGTAACTATCCCCTTCTTAGATTTCTCAATATAGTCACCATAACCTACAATTTATATGTTATACAGTCTAACATGGCCTATGAGTACATCAGAGTTAAGGACTGGATGTATATGGATTGGCAACAACGTATGCAACCTATGTTTGTCGCAGGAGTTGCTGCTTTTATTGAATTTGCACGCGCACATAATAAGATCGTGATAGAGAAGATTCTCTGCCCGTGCGATAGATGTGGCAATAAGTACCGGCAGAAGGTAGAATTGGCAGAGCTTCATATCGTAAAATATGGGTTTACTAGACTTTATACAACTTGGAAATATCACGGGGAAGGAGAAGAACGCAGTAATGCGGCAGAAGAAGAAGGAGAACACGATAATGCGGCAGGAGAAGAAGGAGAAGACGGTAATGCGGCAGGAGAAGAAGACGGTAATTTATTTCCATCAGAAGAAATGGAGGATATGGTAGAGGCTGTCCTAGGTGAATCTATTCATACCGAAGATGACATTCTTTCCGGTCAAGGACCGCGTGCGGATAAATATGAAAATTTCATGAATGATGCCAGAAAACCAATTTATGAGAATGCAAAGTATTCCACCCTCTCATGGTTCGTCCAACTTTTCCATATTAATTGCCTAAATGGATGGAGCAACAAGTCATTCACAATGCTTCTTTCGTTCTTGAAAGATTCTATGCCCCCGGGAAATAACGTGCCCGACAGCTGGTACGGAGCCCAGAAAATGATGTCTGATTTGGGTCTAAAGTGCGAGAAGATTCAAGCATGTCCTAAAAATTGCGTGTTGTACCGGAAAGAGAATTCAGATTTGAAAGAGTGTCCAACATGCGGAGAGGCCAGGTATAAACCGAAAGATTCTGATAAGAAGCCTGATATACCTGTCAAGATAGCACAATATTTTCCCATAACACAGAGGCTACAGAGGCTATTCAGGTGCAAGAAAACAGCCGAGGCAATGATTTAGCATCACCGTGCTCCTCCAAGTGAAGATGGAAAAATGAGCCATCCAAGAGATTCACCGGCATGGAAGGATTTCGATAGGAGGCACGCAATATTCAGTAGCGATCCTCGCAATGTCTGTAGGTTAGTATGAATAAATATAAAATATTTATTCATTTTATATATCCTCTATAGAATAAATATGAACTTCGTGAACTCCTGCCACTTCAATGTTTATTTTCTAGTTGGAGGGAATGCGTCCGCATCCGGGACACCGGCTGTTCCTCACCAGAGGAACTATCGTCCCGCTCGTGCTGCTGCCTGGGCCCAGGCTCGTGCTTTAGTCACCGGAGGTATATATCACACTTCAATTTTCGTTTAACCTTGATTTCTAAATACAACTGAAGGTTACCCTAGCGCCCCGGCCAACTCACGTGGCAAAATGCGGAACAAAAATTTTCTTGCAAACAAAAACTTGGCGCTAGACTAAACCCTAAAACCAGATCTTTCCATAAAACTAACTAGTTACACTAGGAGAGCTATCTACTATGAAAAAAGATATACCAAGAGGCTCAAGTCCTTCGGTCTTCTCTCCTCGTCATGTGCTCCAAATGGTCTCCTTGAACTTGCTTGATCTCCAACTCCGGCTCCATCGATCCTCCGGGATCGAGCTTGTTCTCCGGCCTTGCTTTGTCGTAGATGATCCACCCGGGGAGTATGATCCGTGGCTCTAGCTCCTAACCAAATAGCTATAAGGAGCAGCTAGAGAACTTGGGTTGCTAAACCAAGTAGTCTGGGATGTAGTGGAGGGTGTCTAAGTGTTTACTATCTCTTTTCTAACCTCTTCACTTGTTTCTCAACACATGAAAATGTTAGTGAAGAGCAAGAAGATGAAGATGGAAGAAAGCAAGAGGAGGGAGGAACTCAAGAGAAAATGAGAGCTCAAAGGAAAATGAAGCATGAAGTGAGAGAAAATCACACACCTTGGTTTTGTGTGTGAATTCTTTCAATAAATAATTAACAACCATGCTTCAATAGTAACTCCAAATGAATTATAAATTCATTTGTGAATTATTAAAGCATGGTCATCACCATTCCTCCCATACCTTTTACTTCCCACCTCATTTTCAATTATCAAATAAAAGGAAAATACATAATGAGGTGGCCACCTTCTAGAAGGAAATCTGTAGTAAATACGGATTTCAATCTACTGTACAAATATATCGGCAATCAGATAAAAATCCGAACGCCCAAAAAAGATAGAATAACACGAAGAACGTAATACTAGAATATATATATCGAAATACATATACGTAAATTATTAAATCAATACCTGATTTAATAATCCGGCTTAAACCCGAGCCGGCTAGTATTACAAACTGTCCGATCGAAAATCCGAGTACCAAGTACATCAATTGATCGAACCCTGCACGTATCCAATACGGCTACCACATCATTTCACCTGAATCAGGAAAACCCTCTGTGTGGGACTCTAAAGACTCGACAGTACTCTGGCAGTGGGTTTAACCACAAGCTCGTCAGCGGCACTAGCTATACGTAACGGTTACCCAGGTACCCGTCGAAAAGAAGGCCGATGAGCAAACTCATCCGGATCTCCTACTGAGCCAATCCGTGACAATATCCGTACAGTCCGGTCTCTTCGTCAAAAAGTATCGCATACCGGGTCTAGGGGATGGTGAACGTCAGACCCTAACAACCTGATAAGTCGTGCCGATGTGGCTCAGGACCAATCCGAGAAACTACTGATCAAGCTATCAGTAAATCCCAAGTGCCTTGGCCAAGGTCTTATGGTCCTGACCAATCGAATCACAGTGCGATATCGACTCCCTATACCGGGAGAGACGAATCCCCGATAATCGCTCACTGCCTCCATGTGGCTCGGGACTGAACCCAACCAAAACCTGTTTGCACGACTCAGAAGAGCCGTGGTAGCGGAGTGATCAAATTTCAGTGGGAACTCACACGAGACAAATGCCGATCTCGGGTCCAAAGACTAATCTGTACACATATCACCTGAGAACTTCCATCTGACGATAGGTATAGTACCATATGGAAGTTCTCGGCGAGTCCGTCCAGTGTACTCACACCCAGTGAGCACCTGTATACGATCTTAGGTGCATCAGACCAATGGCTGCGGGACCAACCATCCCCTGACGGGGCTAGAAACGTACACACCAGTCTACTCTGGAGTATCAGCACCCAGTCTCGATACTCATTCGACTAGGGACCATTTATGGATGTGCTTATGGACTACCCTGCTCCCACAAGTATGATCGCCATCACAACGCAGGTAGTCAAGCAAGATCCTAGGGGCTTTATCAACATGTAACCGCAATATGTAATAACGAGTATGACATATGCCATGTTAAGATAAAGACAAACCACAATAGTATACTACCGTATCGAGTCTTTATCAATATATGCAAACCAGATATAATAACAATAAATACACATATCCCGATAAAGAAAAATCAAATAATATACTATAAAACTGAGCAAGATTGTTCTGTACATACATATCCCTAGTATCCATATGTATACATATACAATACTGGCCTCTAGGGCATATACATCCAACAATCTCCTACTTGCACTAAAGGCCAGTGATTGGCGTACCGAATACCCAACGTCTGCTCTAAGGCCAGCTGCTGGCGTACCGCATACCCAACATCCCAAAAAGTCGCTCGAACTGTACTTGAGGGAGGGCCTTTGTAAATGGATCCGCCGTGTTGTCTTTCGTATCCACTCTCCGGACCTCGATCTGCTGGCGATCTACGATCTCCCTGATCAGGTGATACCGCCTTAAGATGTGCCTGGATTTCTGATGGGACCGTGGTTCCTTCGCTAAAGCTATAGCCCTATTGTTATCACAATACACTGGTATTGGATCAATAATGGATGGAACTACCTGAAGTTTAGCTATGAACTTCTTCATCCAGACCGCCTCTTTTGCGGCATCGCTTGCAGCAATGTATTCAGTCTCAATCGTCGAGTCTGCGACGGTATCCTGTTTGGAACTCTTCCAACATACCGCCCCTTCGTTGAGGGTAAACACAAAACCCGAGACAGACTTGCTGTCATCTTTGTCGCTCTGGAAGCTTGAGTCGGTAAAGGACTCGACCCTAAGGTCTCCATTACCGTAAATCAGGAATATATCTTTAGTCCTTCTCATGTACTTGAGAATGTTCTTTACTGCTGTCCAGTGGTCCTCACCTGGGTCCGACTGATACCGGCTCACCACGCTTAGTGCGTAAGCTATATCTGGTCTTGTACATAGCATCGCATACATTATAGATCCTACCGCCGAAGCGTAGGGTATAGTGCTCATGCGAACCCTCTCCTCGTCAGTTTTAGGAGACATCTCCTTGGAGAGGGTGATTCCGTGCAATGCGGGTATGTTACCGTGCTTGGAATCTTCCATACTAAATCTCTTTAGTACGGTCTCTATGTATCTGAACTGTGAAAGTCCCAGTAGTCTCTTAGATCTATCTCTGAAGATCTTGATCCCCAGAATGTATGAGGCATCACCTAGGTCTTTCATAGAGAACCTTTGTGATAAGAATAGCTTGACCGACTGTAGCATAGGAATGTTATTTCCTATTAAAAGAATGTCGTCCACGTACAAGACGAGGAATACGACAGTTCGTCCTACAATCTTCTTATAAATACGTGGCTCATCTTCGTTCTTGATGAAGTCAAAGTCCTTGACTGTCTCATCAAAACAAATGTTCCAGCTCCGTGATACTTGCTTCAATCCATAAATGGATTTGAGCAGCTTGCACACCTTCCCGCTGCTCCCACTGTCTACAAAATCTTCTGGCTGATCTATGTAAACGCACTCTTCTAAACTTCTGTTTAGAAAAGCCATTTTTACGTCCATCTGCCAGATCTCATAGTCATGGAAGGCAGCAATGGCAAGCAGGATCCTAATGGATTTGAGCATAGCCACTGGAGAAAAGGTTTCGTCATAGTCCACTCCTGGTCTTTGACGAAAACCTTTTGCAACGAGTCTAGCCTTATAGGTTTCCACCTGCCCATCCACACCAAGTTTTTTCTTGTAGATCCATTTGCATCCAACGGGTTTTACCCCAGGTGGAGCAACTTTCAGGGTCCACACTTTATTGGTGTACATGGACTCCATTTCAGATTGCATAGTATCTAGCCATTTATCAGAGTCCCTACTGATAGTGGCCTGTCTGAAACTAGTAGGATCATTTTCTTCCAAGATGCAATCCTCTCGATCCCCATCTATGAGAAAACCGTAGTATCTCTCGGGCGGATGAGAAATCCTACTAGATCTGCGGAGTGGCTGAGGTTCGTCGAGTATAACTGAATCTAAGGGTTCTTCCAAATCATCTACTATAGTTTGTGGTTCCTGAATTTCTTCTAGTTCTACCGTACTCCCACTAATTTCTTTTGCAAGAAATTCCCTTTCTAAAAAGGTAGCGTGGCGAGATACTAACACCTTCTGTTCCTCAGTGTGGTAGAATAGATATCCCTTGGAATGCTTAGGGTATCCCACAAACTTGCACACTACAGACCTTGCCTCGAGTTTATCTGGATTCTGCTTTTTAACAAAAACAGGACATCCCCATATCTTAATGTAATCAAGACATGGTCTCTTCCCAGTCCATACTTCATATGGAGTGGTAGGCACTGATTTAGATGGCGCTCTATTCAATATGAATGCTGCTGATTCAAAAGCAAACCCCCAGAGAAAAAGAAGTAACTCGGCATTACTCATCATGGAGCGAACCATATCCAATAGGGTACGGTTCCTCCGCTCCGACACGCCATTGTCCTGTGGTGTATATGGAGGAGTAAGCTGAGGGAGAATGCCATTCTCTTTTAGAAAATCCCTGAATTCCGTACTTAAGTACTCTCCCCCTCTATCAGATCGGAGGATCTTGATACATTTGCCAATCTGGTTCTCTACTTCGCTTCTAAATTCTTTGAATTTCTCAAAAGCTTCAGATTTGTGTTTCATAAGATACACATATCCGAACCTAGAGAGATCGTCAGTGAATGTGATGAAGTACGAAAACCCACCCCTCGCATGTGTAGACATTGGACCACATACATCACTGTGTATGAGTCCCAAGAGCTCTCTTGCTCTTTTTCCTTGTCCGGTGAAGGGAGATTTGGTCATCTTTCCTTTGAGACAGGATTGACAAGTTTCATAGGATGAAAATTCGGACGTGTTCAAATATCCATCTTTATGTAACTTACTCAGTCTTTTCTCTCCGATATGACCAAGTCTACAATGCCACAAGTAGGATTGGTTCGTATCTGAACTTTTCCTCTTGCGTGTGTTTTGTATATTGAGAACTGTGTTCTGATTTAGAACATAGATACCATTACACAGTGTACCTTCTGCAACCAATACCTTTTGAAGGTAGATGTTCATGATATTTCTATCAAGAACAAAGTTATATCCATCTTTATCAAGTAAAGAAACTGATATTATGTTGCATAACATGGAAGGTACATAGTAGCAATTGTTCAAAATCATAGTATTGCCACTTGGCAACACAAGGTGATATTCACCGACGGCCGCAGCATTAACTTATGCTCCGTTCTCTACTCTGAGGGACATATCACCAGGTCGAACTATCCTACTTTTTCTCAGTCTCTGAAATAAATTACAGATATGAGATCCTGATCCGGTATCTAGTACCCAAGAGGTGAGACTGACCGAAAAGCAGTTCTCAACTACAAGAACACCTGAAGAAGGCACAACAGTATGTTTCTTCTTCGATTGGTTTATCAAGGAATTCAAACTTTCCTCTTTCCCTTGCTCATACTTATGACTGTTGACGTAAGTTAGAGCCGAACCGACGTTTCCCAGCTCCAAATAAGAATTCGGATCGGTCAAGCGATACATTTTATTATCTTGATTAGGGCGTGAAATGGTTGCTACCTGGAGAGAGAGAGGGAAAACACTCAGCGTGCGCTCTTGCAAGATTAGATTGGTTATTAATTTATCTAACCAGGATGGCTCCCACTGTTTCCTCAAATTCTTCTTCAAACCCTAAAAGAAGAACTAGTCAGGATTAATCGCACATCACAATAGTTGCTTAACCTTTCAGCTAGCCTGGTGTTGGTACTTCGAGGGAGGTTTTCCAACGCTTTCGCGAAGTTCCTTAATTACATAACCTCTTTTTCCTGGAGGCGTAGCCCCGCTAACACCTTTCTAGACACCTACTTGGTTTATAGTATTGATTGTTAAGTGTGATAATCTCCCGAGAGTAATCCTACTCATCAGTGGGATCGGGATCCAACTATCATTGTGTGATGCACTAGATGGAATCCACTCTAGTCACCACACTCCAGAAGGTATGCTAAATCTACAAGTTTCCTGTATATTTGAAACTCCCGATGTGGTTTCTGCCCCAAGCGCTTATGACCTTGACTTTGGCCAACAAATCATAACGCGCAAGTCAAGTTCTACCCGTCATTGTCCTGATTGATTTAGACCCACCCGCACACACCCTTGACTTTGTCCAACAAGATGGTACGACTGTCCTAAACCAATGCATTTTATCTATGCTACGGATAAGAAACATACAGCTACCATACACGATGCCTTGACTTTGGCCAACAAACACCGCATGAATACTATGTGTTTTTATCCGAAATGACGGAGGGCTACGGCTGGGTTTTTGGCGAAAAACCCGTTAACGTAATGAACTTGATATCGTTGAAGGAACCTGAGTTGTTTTAGAAATATATAGTGGCGAAAACTTTTGCTAAAGAGGTCACTCCCTGTAAAGGGATCTCGGCTCTTTCCCCGTCGAATGAGGTGCAGGATATTCCAAAATGAATACCACGATACAAAGCAAAAATAATCGACTATAGTGAAGTTATTACCCTGACGGAAACTTTTACTCAAGGGGTCACTCCCGGTGAAGGGATCTCGGCCCTTGCCTCATCGAATGAGGTGCTGGATATTCCAAGCTGAACACCACTGTGCAAAGCAAAAGAGAACTTCTGTAATGTCTGTTTTTTAAAGCTTGGTTCCAACAACATCTTTTTGGTTTATTATCTTGCATTAATCAAAATTAATGATGTCCCATCATTTTGTAACCTATCACACCAGAAAAGAACGAAAATATAATGTACGTATATACCATCCGCATTCGCCACGGGGCCCCGTCATCACCCGTTAGGTTACTTAACGAACGACAGAGCGGAGGCTGGACTAGCGCGGGTGCAAAACATATACAACATCTACTAATATATATATAAGTATATATAACATTCGTCCCAGGCATGATAATAAACAATATTACAGATAACATTACAGAATGATGGATAGTCTTGGAGCCCCGGGTTTCATTTGAGCCGCAAATAAAACCCGATGTTCCGGTCGTATGGATAGCATGTGCAATGAAAACTTGTACCCCCTACGAGTGCGGCGAATAGCCCGCCAGTTCTAGAATGAAGCCCCCTCCGTCTCAGCGCCATGAGAATGAAGCCTCTTCCGTCTCGATGCCATGAGATGCTGGCTTGTTGCCTTCTAGAACCCGGCTATCCGTGCACTCCGCCGTGGGGTAAGCCTAGTACAGAATATTAAAAAAATATATACAACCGGTGACATCGACCTCAGCCCGGTCGTGCCCCAAAATAATATACAAACGGCAAAGACGGCAGTCCACATGTCGGACGCTCGCCCCGCAATAACAAATGTACAAATGAATTATAAACTGTATTTCTAACATTGTACCACATGCTATCCACCACGACAATCCAACCACAATCACAGCACAAGCACACAACATCAACGCGAATGTCACGTTCGCAAAACCCGTCTAAAAGAATATATAGCAATCAGACGAGTTTTACCGATCGAGTGACATTCCCGGTCGCAGATAAAAGTAAATGTACTGATAATAAAATACGTATCTTAAAATTACGATCGACTAAACTTTCCAAGTAGGCCCCAAGAATTTAAACTAACACTGTAATAAATCTGGGCCCAAAAATAATTATTTCAGAAACCACAATTTCAAATATAAGAGGCCCAGAAGAAATTTGGTTCACGTGGGCCCCAAAGTGGCCGCGGAACCGCCGCCAATAGGGGGTTTACGCAGCGGTTCCGCGGCGCTTTGGAAGGATCACGTGACCAAATTTCTTCAGGGGTCTTATAAAAGCCTGCATGATTTTCTAAGACCATAAAATTGATTTTTCGAGCACGTTTTAAAAACGACAGAAACTGCATGAAATGAAATGCGGTTTTTGGAATTTTTGGTCGATTGTTATTCTAAACACGTTTGAATTAGCTAGTGTAAGTTTTATGGGTGGCTCTGATACCATGAAAGGTTACCCTAGCGTCCCGGCCAACTCACGTGGCCAAATGCGGAACAAAAATTTTCTTGCAAACAAAAACTTGGCGCTAGACTAAACCCGAAAACCGGATCTTTCCATAAAACTAACTAGCTACACTAGGAGAGCTATCTACTATGAAAAAAGATATACCACGAGGCTTAAGTCCTTCGGTCTTCTCTCCTCGTCATGTGCTCCAAATGCTCTCCTTGAACTTGCTTGATCTCCAACTCCGGCTCCATCGGTCCTCCGGGATCGAGCTTGTTCTCCGGCCTTGCTTTGTCGTAGATGATCCACCCGGGGAGTATGATCCGTGGCTCTAGCTCCTAACCAAATAGCTATAAGGAGCAACTAGAGAACTTGGATTACTAAACCAAGTAGTCTAGGATATAGTGGAGGGTGTCTAAGTGTTTACTATCTTTTTTCTAACCTCTTCAATTGTTTCTCAACACATGAAAATGTTAGTGAGGAAGAAGAAGATGAAGATGGAAGAAAGTAAGAGGAGGGAGGAACTCAAGAGAAAATGAGAGCTCAAAGGAAAATGAAGCATGAAGTGAGAGAAAATCACACACCTTGGTTTTGTGTGTGAATTCTTTCAATAAACAATTAACAACCATACTTCAATAGTAACTCCAAATGAATTATAAATTCATTTATGAATTATTAAAACATGGTCATCACCATTCCTCCCATACCTTTTACTTTCCACCTCATTTCCAATTATCAAATAAAAGGAAAATACATAATGAGGTGGCCACCTTCTAGAAAGAAATCTCTAGTAAATACGGATTTCAGTCTACTGTACAAATATACCGGCAATCAGATAAAAATCCGAACGCCCAAAAGAGATAGAATAACACGAAGAACGTAATACTAGAATATATATATCGAAATACATATACGTAAATTATTAAATCAATACCTGATTTAATAATCCGGTTCAAACCCGAGTCGGCTAGTATTACAAACTGTCCGATCGAAAATCCGAGTACCAAGTACATCAATTGATCGAACCCTGCACGTATCCAATATGGCTACTACATCATTTCGCCTGAATCAGGGAAACTCTCTGTGTGGGACTCTAAAGACTCGACAGTACTCTGGCAATGGGTTTAACCACAAGCTCGTCAGTGGCACTAGCTGTATGTAACGGCTACCCAGGTACCTGTCGAAAAGAAGGCCGATAAGCAAACTCATCCGGATCTCCTACTGAGCCTATCCGTGACAATATCCGTACAGTCCGGTCTTTTCGTCAAAGAGTATAGCATACCGGGTCTAGGGGATGGTGAACGTCAGACCCTAACAATCTGATAAGTCGTGCCGATGTGGCTCAGGACCAATCCGAGAAACTACTGATCAAGCTATCAGTAAATCCCAAGTGCCTTGGCCAAGGTCTTATGGTCCTGACCAATCGAATCACAGTGCGATATCGACTCCCTATACCGGGAGAGACGAATCCCCGACAATCGCTCACTGCCTCCATGTGGCTCGGGACTGAACCCAACCAAAACCTGTTTGCACGACTCAGTAGAGCCGTGGTAGGGTAATGATCAAAGTTCAGTGGGAAATCACACGAGACAAATGCCGATCTCGGGTCCAAAGACTAACCTGTACACATGTCACCTGAGAACTTCCATCTGACGATAGGTATAGTACCATATGGAAGTTCTCGGCGAGTCCGTCCAGTGTACTCACACCCAGTGAGCACCTGTATACGATCTTAGGTGCATCAGACCAATGGTTGCGGGACCAACCATCCCCCGACGGGGCTAGAAACGTACACACCAGTCTACTCTGGAGTATCAGTGCCCAGTCTCGATACTCACGCGACTAGGGACCATTTAAGGATGTGCTTATGGACTACCCTGCTCCCACAAGTATGATTGTCATCACAACGCAGGTAGTCAAGCAAGATCCTAGGGGCTTTATCAACATGTAACCGCAATATGTAATAACGAGTATGACATATGCCATGTTAAGATAAAGACAAACCACAATAGTATACTACCGTATCGAGTCTTTATCAATATGTGCAAACCAGATATAATAACAATAAATACACATATCCCGATAAAGACAAATCAAATAATATACTATAAAACTGAGCAAGATTGTTCTGTACATACATATCCCTAGTATCCATATGTATACATATACAATACTGGCCTCTAGGACATATACATCCAACAACAACTTTGTCTTAATATTGATTGTCTTGATATTTCTTGCAGACGCAGGGCCTCCCCATCCCCAGAGGGGGGACTCGAGGCCCGAATCAGTCCCACAGGCTGAGGCCTGACAGAGCTAGGGGGGAGGCAGCATTCCCCCTCTTTTCTACCCCTGATTATCGCTATACCGGTCCTCATGCCGAGAGGTTCAGCCGGTATATGGGGGATGAGAGCCGGCTCGTGAAGAACTCACGTTGAGTGGGGCGACCAGTACCGGCGCTCATTCACCCTCTTCTTTGATCAGGCTCGGGTATTAATATATATTTTCATTTGATTTATCCAATATATTTATTATTAACACTTGCAATCTAATAACAATGTTTTTTTGTATTTTCAGTTGGATTACGATTTTCAGCCTGTACCCGACCCTGATCACCCTGGGAGGGTGCTCGACCTTCATGCTCTGTACAATGGCCTGATGAAGAACATGCAGACCAAGGTCCGATACAACAGGAATGAGCTGAAGGCCGACTGCTACTCTCTATGGATGGCGACCCCCGAGGCAGAGAGAGCGGCCCTCCTATCTACTCCGGCCTTTGCGAGAGTCGACGTAGAGATATGGCCTCTATTGTGCGAATATTTCGACTCTCAACGCAAATAGGTATGTATTTTAAATGTAATTCTTTGTTTAGTATATAATTTATTTTTTTGTGTTCCTTAATTAGAAAACTAAATGTGAATGTGCTGTGCAGAAACAGGCCGCTCAAAATATAGAGAATAGGAAGTCGGCGAAGAGGGGTCGCCTCACTTATACAGGTGGCTCGAGGAATATTACTCGAGCCATAGAGTTATCGGTAAATTACAATAGACCGGCCTTTGTGATATAATGCAATATTAAGAGTTATTTTCCAATATATCTAATATTAAGAGTTATTTTCTAATATTGCAGAAAGCTCAGACCCTGGCGCAAGGTGGTACACCGAGCGTTCTGTCCGCATATCTTGCCGTCCACGGCACTTCAAAAGATCCCGCCACGGGCGAGCTTCGATACCCCGACATCGCTACCCAGGAGTATTGCGTAAGTGTTAATATTTATTCAACCTCTATTTGAAATTTTAGTTTTGAAAGGTTCAAATTTAAATGATATACTTATATTTTACTGGTTAATGTGGGTGTAGGAGCGAATGTGGGTGTAGGAGCGGGTGGTTGAGCAGGCCGAGGCATCGGGGATCGATTTTACCGGACAGAGCGATCCGATACTACTGACCCCAGTCCTGGACACCGCACACGGAGGGCACCACGGAGGTTGGGAGAGAGGCCGAGGACTGGGCCCTAGCAGGGCCCATATGAGGTTGGACTCCACCCCGGCGGTTACTTCCTCCGTTTCCAGTGAGCGACGTTTCCAGCAGGAACTGGAGAGCTTGAAGGCCACCCTTCAGGAGTTGAAGGAGATACTGGTATGTATACTACTTAATAGTAAAATATTATGTCATATTATAGATAGCAATATATCCAATATTAGTACGTAGCCTGAGCTTATTTGGTTATAGACTTAGCTTTGATTAATCATACATACATATCTAATTAAAATAAACTACGGTTTTCCAAACTAGATATCCAAACGAGGCCTAAGTCCTTAAGTATACATAGATTGAGGTTTCGAAATAACTTGATAATGATACGAATTCGAATAATACACAATTCTTACTCGCTTAGTACACACGTAGGTCCAGACGCGACAGGGTACATCGACCGAGCCTCCACATGCATCTCCTTCGGTTGCGGCTCCGCAAGCTACTACATCGGCTGCGGTTCCGCAGACAGCTCCTATAGCTCCACCGCCCGCTCAGACTCCTGCAGCCGCAGCTCCGCAAGCCACTATCTCGACGGCGGCTGCGCAGACCACATCGCCAGCTCCACAGCCTGCTCAGACTCCCACACGCTCCGCATTGCATGATTTATTGACCGAGGAGCAGACGCGCCGGATTCTGGCGTTTATCAGAGGTGGAGCTGGACCGAGCTAGGGTAACTTTTTGATTCTTATATTTTAAATATGTATTTATTTATATGATACATATTGTACTACATTTTGGACGATATTGATATTGGTGGTGTTTGCGTATTTATATTGATATCATATTCTGCTTGTTGGTTTCTTTTGTATATTATGCGTGATGTGATTATGAATACTGCGATATATGTTCTGCGTGATGATTAATTTTATATATGATCGATGTATATAGCATTGTGCACAGGGCGAGAAAAAAATAGGCAGCCCTTTTTTTTAAAAAATCCTGATAATATGTACCTACAGATTTAACCGTAGGGCCCACTATTGTCCCTACGGATTAATCCGTAGGGCCTTACTATGTACCTACAGATTTATCCGTAGGGGCAAAGTATCAGGAGACCTGATATTTTGCCCCTATGATCTCAGTATCAGGGATTAAGCTTGCCCCTACGGATATATCCGTAGGGGCAAACAAATGCCTCCCCTACGGATATATCCGTAGGGGCAAACAAATGCCTCTACACAGGTATCCGTAGGGGCAAAATATCAGGTACGGATATATACCTACGCACTTATCCGTAGGGGCCATTACTTGGCCCTACGGATAAGTCCGTAGGTACACCTAATCTACTTTATAAAACCGTAAATAAAATAATTTTTTTGTCCCTACGGTCTAATCCGTAAGGAAAACTGGACCTACACATAACTCCATAAGGGCAATTTTTAGTCCGTAGGGGCAAGTTCAAGACTTCGACTTACACCTACGGCGTTTGTATCTACAGGGTATTTTCTTGTCCCTACGGATATATCCGTAGGGGCAGTGGTTTGCTCCTACGGATAAATCCGTAGGGACAACCCTTATTTGTAGTAGTGGATTTAAATGCCGGTCACGTGCCGTTTCCGGATTATGACACCTTGGTCATGAGCATCAGGGTTAGCGATCCTAGAGGCCGAGCCCTCGGTCCATGGCACAAGCTCTGATCCCTACAGGCTCGGCACAAGACAGAGTTGATCACTAACTTCGTATGTTCAATCATAGAGCCCAATAGGAACACGACTAGTAGACTAACATGGCTCGGTCATAGGTAACGCCAGAAAACACACGTAACATTTAGTGTTCATTCTCATTGGTCATGTGTTTTATTACACTACTACCAATTAGTCTCTTTCCTTAATTTGTTTTGTAGCCATACCAATTAAGCGGAATAGTAATTCTTCACTTGCATCCCATAAACTCACTTGCATGGGAAAAAGATGTATGTATACCAAAGCAAGCAAGCAAGCAAAAGCGCGCGCGTGTGTGTGTGTGTGTGTGAGAGAGAGAGGGGATTTCTTGTTAAAGAGGGGCCCAAAGATTTCATACCAAGGGGGCAAACTATGTATCACTTTCCTTGAGGTTGCATATTGTGCGTGGCCAAAAACGATGACGTATCCAAAATATAGTTGAATATGTCACCCAAAAAAAATTGATTAAAACCTAGGAAATATGTAATATCTGCAGCCCACATGAAGAGAGATCACTGATCGAGGCGATGTAGAGAAGGTTGCAGGCGGTTTGAGCGGCAATTGGAAATCTAAGGGTTGACTTTTGGATCAGGTTACACATAGTAATTTCTATAGCCGTGATTCTCGAAAAAATCACAAACCACACCTAGAATCTCAATTGAAAGTCTATCAGGATTACGTGAATCGAATCTACTTGGAAAAAAACCAACCGAACAACTATCAAAACACTGCAAGTGATCAGAAGCACATACCAAACAACATAAACATGAGATTTTACCCAGGTCCAACGCACACTAGTAGAAAAAATGCAATGGCAAGTGAAAACATTTAAATCTCTCGGCAATTTGCACACTACCAAGTGAGTTTTCCCTTTTGCTAATATTCTTTCGGCATTCTAAGGGTTAAAGAATAAACTATCAAAGAAAAGTATAAAAAACATAAATTTAATTGGGTCAAAATATAACGAGAAAAATATTCCCGAGAGAGATATATCTCTTGGCAATAGAGACAAATGAAATGTCAAGAGGACATTACCGAGGGAACATCCGTCGGCAATGTTCCTTTGACATTTCTTTTGTCGCTAATGCAACTGTTGTCCAGGGATATAACCTTTTGTAATATATTCCTCGCTATGTTTTGACCTAATTAAATTTACGCTTTTTATGCTTTCCCGCGGTAATTTATTCTTTCATTCTTAGAAATAGATAACTGCCGAGAGAATAGTAGTAAGAGAAAAAATTCACTCGGTACTGTACACAATGCCAAGGAAAATTTGTCCCTCGTAAATGTTTTCACTCGCTATTGCAATTATTTTTACTAGTGGCAACTGCATCTAATCATGCATTCCACTATCAAGAAAAGATTATACGAGAATGTACGTTACGATCACCGTCCAATACAAAGAAATTTCTAAACCTCTACGTTCTCCTCTCTCTCTCTCTCTCTCTCTCTCTCTCTCTCGGTTTTCCGGCTACCTACCCCTTTTAATCGTGGAAAAATATTAGCAACCCACTTCTAAACCCTAGGTTATAGCCTATATCAACTTAGAGATAAGAATTAGATTTAAACTAGGATTACATAGAGATAAGCTTAAAATTTAAAATGAAGGATCAATTTAAATCTTAATCATCGACTCCTACTCAATCCGGGCTTCAAATCTTGACTAATTTAAATCAAAATCAACATCTTAGCCCACAACTTCTGGTCCGGAGGTTACACTAACTACTATGACATGTTTTGAAATGAGAATTTCTTACACTGCAGGTGAATTTTCAATAAATTCTTAAAATGATAACTTAAAGTCTCTACATTGCTTAATTTGAATTCGGTATGCATGTTTAGAGGTTTATTTTTGAAAGATTCTAGTAGTGTTCTTTATTTCCTAAACTTTTTTGTTACTTTTTTACTTCGCATTGTTAAGGTTAGGCAAAATATATAAAGATTTCTATAGGCATAACTTTATTCATAAATAGAACAATACCGAGGTTTTGCACATGTGATGCATGTATTAATATGTTTACATTCTGAACAACAAAAGATTAGAAAATCTGAAAAAGTAATACTTAACATAACATGTATTACAAAAAAATTTAAGAATTTTCAGCAGAGATTTTTAAAGTTTTGATTTACTTTGGAAAGCTAGTTATATATTTTACTCAACCTGTTTGTTTTTTTAGCTCAAAATGATAAGAAATGTTTTTTGCCATGTGTGCGTACCGAGAATTAAATTAACAGCTTGGAGATGACTTCTTTTAGTGCCCATGCATGTACGGTTGTCAATTTGATATCATCTCTACTTCCTTCTTTCATCCTACACTTCATCACATTCAAGTAATAACGATCGATCAAATGATATCTATCAAACGATCATGGGGAGAACTCCCATATAATTTCGAGCGGGCACGCAATTTAATTACTTACTTCCTTAATTAAGATCAACATCTTGAGTGATCGATCTATATAAGGGATAGACACTCACACAAAAGACCAAGCAAGCCAATTAAGAGAAAAGTAAAAAACAGAAAGGAAAGGAAAAGTCATGGCTCAACTCGTTAACTATGATCCATTTCAAACAACAAGGTACGTATAATGAACTCTCTCCTCTCTCTAATTCTCTTCATATATAGCAACTTCAAGCGTGATCTGTATTAAAAAAAAAAGAAGGCTTTAAGCATCACTTTTTCCGAAAACGCGGAGATCTATTAATGCTTTGCCCGTTTTGTGCCCCGTCAGTGGAAATGGAGTCATTCTGGGGAGGTCCAGCTTCCCGAAAGGTTTCACATTCGGTGCGGCCTCTTCGGCCTATCAGGTGCCTCTTTCTACTTGAAAAGAAAGTAATAAACTCGATCGATTTTATTAAGAGATAAATCATCTCAATTTATACATCTCATAACATAACTAACTGATAGCTAATAATCCTAACAATTTAACACACTAATCATAATCTCAATAACATAAATCAGAACTTATATATCTGATTTATGATAACCATAATATCTAATACCGTTATATTCAAATATCTAATAATCTAACGCTACTAAATACAATTCATGTATATCAGCTAGGCTTGGGTTTAGATCATATATTGCTATTAATGCATGGTCATGTTTATATTCTAATGGTTGCAACAACTGCGTTAAATTGAAGTTGTACGTAGGCTAATAATTGGTCAGCGGATGAGTTGAGTAACGCAGACGAGAGATGGAATGCAAGTAATATCTGAAAAAGAGTGTGAGTTATATAGTCAACAATTTTGATTTTCATGAAGAAGAGGCCAGCATGCAGCTTCAATTCATTCAACAATAATAATGAGAGGTTAATTACAATGTAGCTAGATAGCCCTAGCTTACAAGGAAGAGATCTACAGTTTTTTTTTTTGAAAAGGTGAACTTTAATATATTTAATTACAAATAGAATGCTATTTTTAATGATATGATGATCCATTCACTAATTGCATTAGAAAACTATGAGAGCTCAACTGAAAAGAAATTAAAGCAACCGCGCGGGCCGTTGATTATTTGAAATTATAAAGAGAGATGTGAGCATCAACATATGAAACAACCTGTTGTATTGTTTGTGTGTATGGAATGATGTCCTCGATCTCGAGGATGGTAGACTTAGGAATTCCCGCACCACTTCATGACTATAAAATTTGGAATTTTTTCGGTGATCCGAATTGTTCGTCTTTATTAAAATGGTCATATACACGGGTACAGCTAAATTTATGTGGTTTCGAAATTGTTTCCATGTTGATCTTAGGATGGTAAAATCAACGATACTATAATTTTACTCTTATAAAGCAAACTCCAAAGGTGTAGTTCATGATGATCAATTGATAGTCTACTTTTTAATAAAATAAATGAAAAAAAACAAGAAAAATCTATCAATTTATTTCCTCGTTTAAGATCTCCCCATAAGCATCACAATATCTCTGTGTATAATGCAAACGCCCTTCGCTTAGAGATCCATCCCTTCCCTTTTTTCTAGAAAAAAGGGAAAAATCATCACTCCTCAAGCTTCAACATCATTAACTTCAAACAAAAAGACAACAAAATATTAAAAGTTCTTCTATCTTCTTTTTTTTTCAAAATTTAAAGAAAAAATAGAAAAAAACTCACCCTCCTAAGATCTCCACCTCATCTAAGAAAAAGACAAAAATAATAATGCATTCAAATGAAAATTTAAACATACTCTCATTATTTGAAGTCCCTCGCATCTCTCTCTCTCCTCCCAAAAAATACCAGAACCCTCCACATCTCTCTCTCTCTTTCAAAAAATAATTAATTAACGGCTCTCCTATTACCAAAAAGCAATTAATTTTTAAATTAACACGTGCAGCACGTGCACAAATTCTAGTATTGTCATAATGACTCTTCTAAATTCAAAATTCAAACCCCTTCTCTCTCGCTCACACACATACATAAACAAACTCTAAAGGTGTCCTCATGTCTATTATTTTATTAAAATAAATTTAAGTGTTTTTTTCTGTTATGCCTCCTCATACTTCAATATTTTTCTCTGTCGCTCCTATAATTAGTATTTACCTGTATCCCTCTATACTTATAAGTTACTCTTGCAGGTCCCTTACTTCACTTTTAAAAATTATTCCTTTTCCACTGTTGTCTCTACCACCGTCACCTTCTTTCTCCTCATCTTCAACACCATCATCGTTAACACCACCACCATCACCATCTTCCTCCTCCTCATCATCAACCCATCAACACCAACTTTTTCCTCTTCCTCTTCAACGCCACCGCCACCATCATCAACACCATCACCACAACCTTCTTCTTTCGAAGAAGGTAGTGGTGATAGGGACGATGGTGTTGAGAAAGAAAAGGAAGAAGGAGACGATGAGTGGAAGAGAAGGAGGAAGATGATGGTGGTGATGATGGTGGTGGTGGCTGCGTTGAGGAGGAGGAGGAACAAGGAGGCGATCGGTTGAAGAAGAGGAGGAAGAAGGCGGCGGCGGCTGGGACGGCGGCTGCCGGAAAGAAGGAGGAATAATTTTTAGAAGTGAAGTATGGGGCTGCAGGAGTAAGTTATAAGTATAGGGGGTTACAGGTAAATACTAACTATTGGGAGGGACAGAAAAAAAATATTGAAATATGAGAGGGCTAACAGAAAAATACCCTAAATTTAAATTAAAAAAAATCCACCAATCTATTCTCTCACTCAACATAATCACTACACTTATATTGTTATAATGGCTCTTTTAAATTCAAGATTTAACCCCGCTCCCCCTTCGTCCCTCTCTCTCTCTCTCTCACGCGCGCGCACACACGCATGCGCACACACACACACGCTGCATTCAGACATCATTATCCAAGCCATCTATCTTAACTGTTAGAGGTATCCACACAATTTTATATTAAAACTTCTATGTTTAAATCACATTTATAGGCATAACACGTGTAAAAAAGCTACTACAGTTATAATGCAAACCCCAAATTAAATTGTAGATCACGCCCTCAATTTAGGGCCTATCCTATTTAAAATTGATTATTTAAAACGAGAAAAATCCTTAATGAACTCTCTCATTTTAAGCTTTCAAAAAGAAAAATATGGATGTCCTTGTCATCAAAGAGAACCTCTTCTATATTAATCAAAATGTTAATTTTGCACAACTTTTCTTTTGATCGTTGTTATCCATTTTGATTTTCATGACCTAAAGTATTTGCACCACTTTTCACATCATTTTGATATCCATCGACGATCGATTTTGTTATGTAAAATGTTTTATTATCATTTAACGATTAAAAATGTGATCATTCAATGTAAGTATAAGAAGTAACAAAACCACATAATTTTTTGTATGGATAACATATGTTGATCAAGATGAATTGTGCCGGCATAAAAAGAAGTTGTGAAAATAGATTTCTTGGTCGATATACGAAAGATACTCTCCTATGACAAAAATACCCATATGTCTCTTATGGTTATGTCAATTTGTTAAGGTACTGAATTGAGGCCAGCAGGATGCGGCGGCTTTTTAAAATAATCTATCAAAATAAATAAATAGGAACTCAAATAAATAGTTATTTCAGTGATCATAACGGTAAAAGTTCATGGTATTTATATAATAAACAAAGTCCATGGCATTTATCAAAAAATATTACTATTTGTTCGTAATATGCAAAGTCTATGGTATTTATCTGAATTTTATTGGAAGTCTATGATATTTATCTGAATTTTACTATTTGTTTGTAATACGCAAAGTCTATGGTATTTATCTGAATTTTATTGGAAGTATTTATTTGTAATAAACAAAATCTATAGTAGTTATATGTAAAAAATGATATCTCATTGTATTTATTTGTAATAAACAAAATCTATAGTAGTTATATGCAAAAAATGAAATCTCATTATATCTATTTGTAATAAACAAAATCTATAGTAGTTATATGCAAAAAATGAAACCTCATTGTATTTATTTCTAATAAACAAAGTCCATGGTATTTATCCAAAAATTGCGAAAAATCATAATATTGATTTACAATATAAAAAAAGTTCATGATATTTGTGTGGAAAACGATGAAAGATCAAGATATTTATTTATGTTAAAAAAAACAAATGGTATTAATCTAGAAAACGGCTGATGTCATGGTATTTATTTGTAATAAATAAAGTTCATGGTATATATCTAGAAAATATTGAAAGCCATGGTATTTATTTGCAATAAATAAAATCTATGGTATTTATATGAAAAAAGTCGAAAGCCTATAGTATTTTAACGAAAACCTAGCGGTGATAAACGAAGCCCATGTTTTTTTTTTGTAAATAATAAGGTTCACGGTATTTTACCCTTTAAAATTTCGAAAGCTCATGGTATTTTAGTAAAAACCTAAAAGGGTTTTGAGCAGATGGCATAATTAATGGTAAATAAATAAAAGTTTTTTGCCGATACCATAATAGTAAATAAAAAGCAAAAATTTTGAAATTTTCGTTTTTGATACCGTTTTCTATTAGTATAATGGTTATTATGTTTGCTTGATAAACATTATCATCCCCCAGTCTGAACTTAAGTTCTTGGGTAAATTAGGTTATTATAGTATCAGAGCATACCAAGCTTAAGATGTCTTGGGTTAAAACCTCTTCATTATCAATTTAAATTATATTAGTATTATTGCACGTGTGAGATGTATATGGAATATGAGTTTCAAAATATACAAATTAATTATTTTTTATATGTAAATATATATTTGAAATTTGAAAACATAGATAGGAAAGATGCTATATTTGGGGGGAGGAGGATTTTTCGAAGCGAGAAGGTTTTTCTTTGGAAGGATAGAATATTTAATTAAAATTTAAAAATAAGAAAACAGTAGCTAGGCATGGATTTCTACAAGCGCATTAAATTATAAAGAATTTTACTTATTTTTCTTATGACCTTTTCTTTAAAAAAAAGGCCATCATCTTAACCACGCATTAATAGATTATAACTTTTATGGGGTTCATATAATTAAGTTTGCATTATAATGATACAACAATTATATTCTCAAAAACCTGCAGGTCAAATAACATAAGCTCAATTATTGCAGAGATATATTCAGTGCATGTTAAATTAGGTTAAAGAGAAATTCTTTGATCCGACAATAGACCAATATGATGTTAATCCAAAGCAATGCCTTCATCTTTTGTTGGACCATGCACCCCAGAGAAGATAGCTATAGGTTCGGTTAAAGAGAAATTCGTTGATATGATGCTCGCACAATGAAATAGAGAAATGGTTTATATTGCAGCTGAAAGTCTTTTAGGCCTGCTGGTTTGGTAACAAGCTTTCCAAAATCATGGTTTCCACTTAGTGAAAATGAAACCAAGCTATGTTTGTATATGAGCAAACCGTGGTTTCATAAAATTAGGGTTCCGTAAAGTTTAAGGTCGTTTGAGAACACAGTTTATGAAATGAAGATTTCATTTAATTTAACTTATTTTTAAAGGTTAGAGAGAGAAAGAATAAAGAAAGACGGCACGGAACTTTCGGAAACCCTGCTATTTTTTAAGTTTAGAAAAATGAGTTTTTGAGCCTTTGAAAGTTTTTGAAACGACGATTTAGAAAACTTCATTTTGGTTGTCAAACGGCCCTCAGACACAAATTTTGGAGGTTAGTCTCGAAAATACGAAGTCACACAGTTTCGGTACCGTAACTGTGTTGCTGCCAAACTAGGCCTTAAATAACTATCTAATCTGTATACTGTAATCATCTAATATTGCTATAAATATTATCTGGATATTATAGTCACCATATTCATTACAACAATGATAGGTGGAGGGTAAACATTATGCATAATATAAATCCATAACAATAGGCATGATAGAAAATTTCAATCTATCAATCTATACATTGAAAAATATTGAATCATATTATAATTGTATTTGTCATATATATCAACATCATCACCAGTATTTCATATTCAACATCTAAACTGTAACATTAATAATCAATAGACATCAAAAAAGAGACATGGCAAAACACCGAAGCCATGGAATCTATAAAAAGGCTTCAAATGCTGATAAGATCAGGTCAATATACAATCATCAAAGCTTGAACTCCCCTTTTGTTTGCAATATTAAGCCCATGTTTGATAAAAGCAAAAAGAAAGAGGGAAAAACACTATAAAGAGAAAAGACAAGGAAAATACTTCATTGATACAAACTGCTAATTGTTATTCCAACCTGCAAGAAGAACAAATAATAATATATTAATATACATTAGCAACACTCGATCGAGTAAAATCCAAACAAAATTTTAACAGCAGAAAATTACAACACATAATATTTTAATATACTTTATCAATTTATTCTCTCTCTAAAACCCGAATCTATGGAAACCCTTTCTTTTTCCAAAAAGATGTTTGTAGCATATCTATTTAAGACATTTGTTTCAGGTCTAAATTACACCAAACCACTCTTACCTTTCAATATTTTTCAATTAATCATCTTAAAGTTTTTTTTAAATAACAGTAAACTTCCTTAAACTGCTTACGTTTAAGAGTATTTTAGTGAAAGATCTCCCTTGAAACCAGAGTTTTACAGGAATTCACCGTAACGAAACCACTTTTAACCTGTTTGAAACAGATCTATTTCAGCTCTGTTACACAGTGCATGATATAACCTTAATTGTGCCCACTCGATACGTTCAAGTCAACTACTGAAAATGCCGCAACTGAACACCATAAGCCACATTAGTCGCACATCGGTTACATAGAAAATTCTTCCAAATTATTAACTCAACAAGAGACAAGATCGATACATAGCATACAATCATGTTTTGCATCAGACGAGTAAAAATGTAAACAAATCATGCATATTGTTAAATTCTGCATGGTTGTAGGTAGAAGGCGCATGGAATGAAGGAGGAAAAGGGCCAAGCATTTGGGACACTTTCACCCACCAGCAACCAGGTACTACTAATTTTATTTCGAAAGGCTTGACCATATATCGTTTCCTAAATCTATAACTTACAAAATAATTATTTGGTTTCTAAGCTAAAATTAAGGACAAGAGTAATGGAGATGTAGCAACGGATTCATACCACAGATACAAAGTAAGTGATTTCTTTTCAAGTATCATATACTTTTTTATATAAAAAAATAAGTTATGGACTAGCTAAGATAACCGTCAAACATCGATCGCAGGAAGATATAAAGATCCTGAAAAAGATGGGCGTCGATGCTTACAGATTCTCAATCTCTTGGCCGAGGGTTCTACCAGGTGAAGCCTAATTGCCCAATTGTATCTGCTCCAATTTATTCAGAGACGACACAACGCCATTTTTTTACACTAGTTCTTGTACCAGAAATATCATTGTTTGTCTTGTGCACATACAGATGGAACCTTAAGAGGGGGAGTAAATAAAGAGGGAATAACTTACTACAACAATCTCATTGACGAGCTGTTGAAAAATGGTATATTGCTTCATAAAATCAAGTCACCTCTTTACTCTCATATGAGCCATATCTTCACAAATTAATAAAAATATTTATTTATACTGTAGGCATCCAACCGTATGTGACAATCTTCCATTGGGATGTCCCACAGGCTCTAGAAGATAAATACGGAGGGTTTCTTGATCGTCGAATTGTGTAAGTATCCAGTATAACAATAAGCATTGAAATATTGCAATTTATATGGCTGATTTCGACGACCAGCGTAATTTAATTATTCCTCTTCAGGGACGATTTCAAGGATTATGCCGATCTATGTTTTGAAGAATTTGGAAACAGAGTTAAACACTGGATCACGCTGAATGAGCCATGGTCCGTTTGTACCATGGGTTATTCTATAGGGTATCACGCACCTGGCCGTTGTACTAAAGAGTATGGATGTCCCGCTGGAAACTCTCTCACGGAGCCGTACATTGTTGGTCACAATCTCATACTAGCACATGCAGCTGCTGCTAGACTTTATAAGGAACGCTACACGGTATGATAATTAGTAATACAAAAGGTTTTATTTTAACATAGATGGTGTATTTTTCCTAAAGGTGATCATTAATAAACATTATCAGTACATGATCATCAATATTTCAAACTACACAATTGTACATGAAGATCACACATGCACTATCACTCCCAAATATACAATGCATAAAATGATGGGCATCTCATGGTGAGTAAAAAATAGGAACTGCAGAATTGCATTTACTTATATAGGCCATATTTAGATTTTCAAAGGGTTTAGAAAACTGGTACTGAAACATGTGCATGTGTTCTTGCTTTTAAAAAAAAATATATTGTGTCTTTCAATTTCAGGCTCTACAAAATGGAGAAGTGGGAATTACACTTAATAGCCAGTGGTTTAAACCATTCTCCAACTCATTTGATGATAAAGCAGCTGCAGAACGAGCTATAGACTTTATGCTTGGATGGTTAGTTACAACCAGAAGTAGTGATACACATTAGTATTAAATATAGAGGATGTGGAATATAGAGTGGCGGTAGGAAATTTCCTGTATTGACGGTTTCAAAAGTCAATCATCCATCTGTTTTTTGGACAATCAATACCGACCATATGAACTATAGGTACATTAATTTTCATATCGCTTGGATACTCTTTACCCATTCAATTGGCATCATAATATGTTCTATTGTCGGAAAACCGGTAATTTTTGCAATCATTCGATGCATGGGTGAATGGTATCCAATTCACCTGAAAATTGATGTACACATATTTAAGGTCATGATGAACAAGATGGTCGGTGCCACTCGTTGAAAAAATCGACGAATGGTTGACTTTTTAAGTTGCCAATGTAGGAAATTTCCTGCCATACCACTTTATATTCCGTTTACTCTCTCTCTCTCCCTCCCTCTAGAATAATGGAGGATAGATGACATAAGAGGGAATTTCCTTCTATAGACGCAATAAAAATCAATCATCCATCATTTTATTAGACGATCGGGACTCATCATCTTCATCTTTATCATCTAAGATGTGTATACATCAAATTTCATACGATTTTACCATTTTTTTTTACCATTGATTTAGCAATGTAAAAAAGTTCTATTGTCGGTAAACCGTTAATTTTGCATCCACTAAATCAACAGTGAAAAAGTGGTGGAATCAAATGAAATTTGGTGTATCCACATCTTAGATGATAAAGATGAAGATGACTGGATGCCGATCGTCGAACAAAATATTGGAGGGTGTATTTTTTCGATGTCTTTCTCTCCACACACGGACGCGCATTGTATGTGAACATATATTGCATTTTCTTTAGTTTTACGCCTAAATTATATGGAATCAGGTTCATGGATCCAATAGTGACCGGAGATTATCCATTCACTATGAGAGCATTAGTGAGAGATAGACTGCCATACTTTACAAAGGAGGAGTCAGACATGATTAAAGGTTCTTACGACTTTATTGGACTTAATTACTATACCTCAAGCTATGCACGTAATGCTCAAGTGTCAAAGAGCACGCCAAAAATCAGCTATAGTGATGACCATGTCGAAAAAATAAGTATGCATCTTGACTTTGTGTTTACTTTGAAGCATTCATGTATCTATTCTGACAATTTCAACAGTTTGGAAAGTGATTGAATATATTTTTATGTTTTTCATTTATTTCTACAGCGGAAAAAGATGGTGTTCTGATCGGAAAATTGGTAAAGTACAAGAACGCTTGATCTCCCATTTTAATTGGAGTTTTATAGTTCATGACAATTTTCGTCCATAACATCCAAAATGATAGTATTATCTACCGTCTACTAAATCTAGAATTAAAATCAACCATTTTTAGTAAAAATGTTCAATCCAATTAAATGGTTCACCTGGAACTCAAGGAATCTAATATCATATTGTTTTGCTTAAAAGTATTTATTTAAAATTCAAGACATTGCCAAAAGTAGAAAACAACTTCTTGATCATCCATTTATTTTTTTGGCTGGTTAGCTTGTATGTTTGTATAATGTGCACTTTTAATGAAATATCTGTATAATTTATCATTAAGAAGTTCACATCATATATCAGTAATTAATATTTTTATTGGCCTTAATTTTAAAAAAGCCCTTGGCAACTAAACCAGTATATGAAATGCTCAATTTTAACTCTCCTTTTCCAACCAACATTGCATTGTATTTAAAGAACAAATATACTGCAATAAAAATAACTCTGATATCTCAAAATTTTGTAATTATATGAACCAGGTCACTAATTAATATATTAATAGATTTTCCAACATACAAAATTTGAAAAACAAATGGAAAATATTTCAGAACCAATCCGGTTGGGCCTAGATGCTTTCCTAATAAAATTGTACTTGATTTTGTTTGAAGATTTTTAATAAGATGAAACTGAAAGCTAAAATATGAAAGATAATGCCATGTCTTTTATATAGATGAAACAAAAGGGAAAGATAATGCCATGTCTTTTATATAGATGAAACAAAAGGGAAAAAAGGCGTGCATTCATAACGATTGTATTTTTGAGTTTAACATAAAACTTCCTATATGCTTTCATATATATTGGACTCTTTCTATATTAAAGAAAGCTTTTATACTTTCATTACTTTGATGTTCCTTTCAATTTCATATCTTTATAAGCATTGTTATTTTTCAACTGCAGGAAGGCGCTTTTGTATGTGTGGTTCCTATTGGAATCAAGGACTTATTGGTGTATACAAAGGAAAGATACAATAATCCTAAGATCTATATCACGGAAAATGGTTAGTATTTTAATATATATATATATATATATATATATATATATATATATATATATATATATATATCCAAGTTGATAGTCAATTAAATAACTTAAATCTCTGATATATATCTCATGTGTATCAAAACCAAAGAACCCTATAGCTAGCTTACGACATGTGTTAAAGAAATGTAAGTTGGGAAATTAGTAGATACGGATTTATGTATTCAAGTGTTTATCCCCTTTTCACAATCAATTTGTTCAAAACCTATTGAGGAAGAATGGATATCAAAACTTTTAAGAGAATAAACTTATGTGGAAATATAATATACAAACATATAAAGAGAAAGATAATCCGATCGCTTACATGTTGCTTTTAATTTGCAGGAACTGAACAGACGGACAATGGAGACTTGACGCCGAAACAAGTACAATATGACAAAGATAGGATTGATTATATGGCTCTTCACCTTGCTCAAGTTCGACTTGCAACACAGTAAGTAAATATTAATGTTGAATAGAATTTGACATATGTACGTGTGCTTGGAATTTAAAATTTACAATTATAACAGGCCTCAGCTTTATTATAATTTTAATCCAAGAATCAAGAATTAAGAGTATGTTTCAACCTTTGATTTGAACTTCTCTATATAAAAAGAAATTTCTTAACCATAATTTTAACTAAAAACTCTGCATACGCAAAGAGACCTATCAAAGCAATCTAAGTTGTTATAAGACTACAAAGCAATCTAAGTTGTTATAAGACTATCCTACATTATCGTAAATTCCCATGCACAGCAATGAAACAATATTTTATTGAGATTGTTTTAAACATCAGAAGAGTAATATGAGCCTGAATCTAATGATCATGAAATATTCTTGTTGACTGCAGGGAGGGAGTTAATGTGAAAGGTTACTTTGTATGGGCCTTAACGGATAACTTTGAATGGAACAAAGGGTATACCGAACGATTTGGACTTACGTATATTGACTATAAAAACGGCCTCAAGCGGTCCCCAAAAGCATCGACCAAATGGTATACAAGATTCCTCAAGTCATAAACTTGTTATGTTGCATTGCCCCAAGCATAGAGTAGCTTTAAAAATTAAAGTCATGTATAGTTTCTTTTTAAATGTAGTTTGTTCTAGTCTTAGTCTTATTCTGTTTGTTCGTTGGTATCGTTTTGGGCTAATTAACCAAAAGCTTATTATGCGCTGTAAGAGGCAATATAGCTATTCAAATGAAATTTTATTTCACATGAGTATGAGGGGCCTATTTGTATTTAGATCTTTAATTTTGATGTTCTTTATAAATGGAAAACTAGTAAATCATGAAGACTTCTATCTAATCGTGTTATTTCTTGTTGATTGTTCTAAAGATGTTTTATTGACTAATTTTTTTTTTATGTTTCTTGTTAATTGATTATTATTTTTTGTTTTTTTAACTATTGCTTTTATGTTCTTGTTAATTAATTTTTGCTTTTTTAAACTAATTATGAAGACTTGTTAATTATGTGTTAATTTTTGTTCTATCCAATTGTGTTATATTCTTACTATATTGCACGTGCGATACACGTTTGTATAAATAAAAATCTTCATATTTTTCGGTTACAAACATGATGGGAATAAAGAGACTTACATACATGATGGGAACCTAAAAAATTTCGGTTGTGGGGAGTTTTTTATGGGTAAATAGCAACAAAAACCTCAAAATCTTCGTATTTTATTTTTTATTTCAAATTTAATATAAATCAAAATTATAAATTTTTGACACATCAGCATTGTTGACATGACAAAAAATTAGATTGGCTTATTTTGCACGTGCTCTGTACACCTCTACTTTGGCATTAATATGGTAGAGATGGGAATATACGGTCATAAAATTACTAGTACAAAGCTTATATACATCTACCTTCTTTAAGTGATAATTGCAGGTCACTTAATAACCAAAAAGTGCAGCTCTGAAGCAGCCACCTAGAAGCTTAAGCATTCACTTTTAAATTGGTCGATTAGTTTTGGTTCTGGCAAAACGTATGTACTTATGTAACAATAAATCTCTTCAAAAGTAATGTTATTCTTAGTGACCCACATCTCATGGGCCAATTGGTTACGGCATGGGTGCGCGGTGTTGGAGGTCTTGTGTTCGAGTCCCAACACGTCCAGGGTAATTTCCTCTTTTCCTTTTTTTTCTTTAATTAAATGCGCACGCCGATTTTCGATTCTAGAAGCTCGTGGGTGTGTGTCATAAGATCCCCGGGGCTAGCCAGGGGTGCTCGGCTGCCAAAAAAAAATGTTATACAAAGGAATCCGAGATTCCAATGAAAAATCTCCATGGTAGTTTTGACACAAATAATGTTCTCAAGAATTTATGATTCCCTCAAGAATCCTTAGATCATGGGAAGTTTATTCTTGATCAAATTGTATTTATCCAAATATTCCCATGAAATATTCCCGTCTAATGAGACCAGTGCCATGACTATCTCTGCACTCCGCTTGGTGCTCACATTCACCACCGAACGCCTGTCGCCAATCGCTATCTCTGTCAGTCATTTCCTTTACTGTCATTTCGTCGCCTCTTCTACCATCACCAGGATCATCAACTGTCACCAAAACAACCGATGTCTTCTTCCACAATATATATTACTGGGTATGATTAAACACGGTTTATGCAACATTTGCTTAATTTGGCATTTTATTTCCAAGAATACGTGGATCTCCAATAATCTTCTACACTATGTAGGGAAAGCTCCTTGAGCGTCTTCTTTCAGATCAACTATCTAACTATACTTTTATTGGTGCTAGACTGTTATTGTAGAAATCTAACAAAATCATAGAACAATAATGGGAAGATCATTGATATAAGAAATTAGTTTCATAAAACCTATAAAAAAAATCATGTGTACGTGGTATGTTGATAGCTTTGACACGTGCATCTCTACTTCCTCGTATTTAGATGTGAAAATCACGACGACTCTTGCAAGGCTCAAATGACAAGTGCTTCATATTTACATGTGAAGATCACAACTGAGCTCTTGCAAAGCTCAAATGAAGTGATTGAGGCCTATGTAGCACTGGGTTCATATATGATACCAGAAAAGATATGATATGGATTCGCGAATTTGCAATCACTAGTAGAAACTGTACATATTAAAGACCATTTATTAGGGACCGTGTAAATATATACGACCCCTAATAAATTATTAACGACCGTATATATAATACGGTCTTCAATGAATGGTCGCGAAGTGGCGACCATTCACATAATATTAGCGACCGTTCTAAATGATCGCTAATAGATCGATCAAATAAGACCCGCAAAGGCCCTTCTTCCTCCTCATTCCCTAATTTCATCCCGCGGCGAGAGATAATCCCCATCCCCTTTTTCTCAAAATTTTCGAAAAAATTATAAAATTTAACCCAAATTTTTTTTGTAGGTGTTATTGTTGCAGCCGATGGTGTAGGAGTTTGCAATCGCTCTTTTTCTTTTCAAATCCGGGCCAAGATTAATATTTTCTACTCCTAGCCCTAATTTTTTCGATTAGATTATTAAATTTTGAAATTAAGTGATTATAATATGTGATTTGTGTTGGTTTTGATATATTAAATATGGATAATGAGAAATTGAATCAGTTGTAGAATGATGGGTTTGAAATTCAGTATGATTTTGCGGGTTGATGGGTTTTAGCATTAACATATAATTGAAGAAAATTGTTTTAGATGAGTTTTAGAATTGAAAATAGATGAAAAATTGAAATATAAATTTGGTAATTTAGGATTAGAATTGAAAATATAAATATTATAGGTAATCGATGAATTTACAATTAATTTAGAGTAAGATATACTATAGGATTATGTTAGATGAATTAGGGTAAAATGTATTATAATTAATTGAGGATGTGTGAGCGAGTGCGCGTGTGCGCATGTGTGTTTGTGAGTATGTGTAAGTGTGCATTCGCACGTACGTATGTGAGCGAGTGTGTGTATGAGTGTTTGAGTGTGCACGCGTATGTGTGAATGTGTAAGAGTGTATATGTGTGTGCGCGCACGTCCGCATATGAAATATTTCAAAAATATATTCATCCTAACTTCAAGCTTATATTTTGTAAATTTAATGATTCGATGTCGTTTATTTTATAAATTTAACAATTCGATATTTTGTTGCTTATAATTTATTGCTTAGATTTTTTAATTGTAGCATAATTTATAAATTAAATCAAAATAAAAATCAAATTCTTTAATACCAATTAAATTACAGTAGATGCATAAATCAAAAATAAAATCAAACTGATTAAGAAAAATTAACACTAATTAACCTATAATATTAATTACACTAATTAAGAAATCTTAATTAAGACCGAATAATAGTGAACCGAGACCTGATTAAAAAAAGATTAAATAGAATATTAAGGGACATCCTAAAATTTTGATTAGAAACTTAATCAGGCTTTTATTTTTTCATTTAATTAGTAAGTTTAAAATCGAAAGGTTTTTAACTTGTTTAGGATCGATTTATAGTTTCCTGTCTAACAGTTGGTGCATGTCAAATCCTTTTCCCGTCGAATTGATAGGACCATATTATATGTTCGTGAGAGTTGAGCGCCATGTTCAATTTTTTTCAAATGTATGTGTAGTATTCAACGAGGGGATTTGACATACAGTAATTGTCGGATTTTTCCAGTTTGGACATGTTACGAATGCAATAAGACTCACATCTCACATCCTTCTGTATTTTCGTCCATTTCGAGAGTTTTGACGGTGCTTTCCACTTATTCCCCGTGTACAGATTTATGTACGAACACGGGGAACACGGGGAAAGTTTTGCCGAAATTTTCTCGAAATGGACGAAAAACTGGAGGAAATGAGACGCGAGTGTTGCATTCGGAATGGAAATTAGGACCTTTATCCCTAACAGCCGTGAAACTAATTATTCGTCCCGACCTTTTGCCCTGAGTACTTATGCCAATCTTAAATGACTTCAGATGCTTTGATGCGTCCACATTATGAAATTTTATTTAAGACTTGAAAATTTATTTAATAATGAGCTTGTAATAAACTCATAAGATATGTTAAACTCATATTATTATCTGTGTGCCAACATATAAGAGTTCTTCCAGATAAATCATTTATGCACATGGGGAAAAAAGATAGGTATGGTTTGAGAGACACATGATTTAAAGACGGGCTTAAAGGCTTTTTAGATTACGCAGAGATGAACCCAAAGTATAACCGAGACAGACTCTTGTTCTGTCCTTATAAGAATATAAGAATAAAGCCCATTTTCGACGTGATGTGATAGAAGAACATCTGTTTGAACAGGGTTTTGAACCGAACTACATATATTGGAATTACCATGGCGAGGGAATACGTGACGAGGAAACGAGAATGAATAATGAGACCGCAGTTTCGCAAGCTGAATTGCCGACGGGTGACAGGATAGATGACACGCATGAGATATTGGAAGATTTATTTACTGATGAATGATATTGAACCGTCTGAAGGCACCAGTGAAGTAGAGGAATTGCATAACTTCTGGAGAAAAACAAACAAGATCTGTACGAAGGCTGTACGGAATTTAGTAGGCTGCCATTTGTAATAAGGCTCCTCCATCTGAAGATGATCAGCGGGATGGCTAACGAGCACTTTGACGTGCTTCTTGATCTCCTACGCAAGATAATTTCTGAAGGAAAAAAAAGTATTCCAGAGAATCATTACTAGGAAAAAAAGATTGTTAAGACAGTTGGTTTCTCGTTTGAGAAGCTCGATGCATGTCTAACGACTGTGTGTTGTATCATAAGGATTACACGTCTCTCGATGAGTGTCTAACTTGCAACTTGTCTAGGTGGGAAAATATTAAGCGAAATTCAATCACAGAAACGTCCGATGTTAGAAAAAACAGCAAGAAAACTTCAGCCAAAGTTCTTCTTTATTTCCCGTGGCTAAGAGATTATAAAGTTTATATATTTCAAAGGACATGGCGAAGAGCATGCGATGTCATTCCGATCGTCGGAACAAACACATGAAGATGAGATATCCGGTTGATGCAGAAGCATGGAAGCAATTAAACCGTGTTAATCATTTTGAGATGAGCCGAGAAATGTACGTCTAGGCTTGGCAACCGACGGTTTCAAGCCTTACAGACTCATGGGCTCTAGTTGGTCCACATGGCTGGTATTACTTATGCCTTACAATCTGCCTCCCTGGATATATATAAAGTGGCCATATATGATTATTTCCTTATTAATTCCTGGAAAATATTCACCTAGCCAGAATATCGACGTATATATGGAGCCTTTAATTAAAGAGCTGATAGAACTCTAGGAATATGGAATAGAGACATATGATGTGTACGCCGAGAAGAAGTTTAGAATGCGAGTGGCTGTTATTTGGACAATCAACGATTTTCCAGCATACGACATGTTGTCTGGATGGTCTATCTACATGAAGCATACATGTCATGTTGGATACAGTGCCCTCAAGTCAATTATTCTAATCGCATGCATGCAATTATGATGACTGAGGGAGGACCTATATAGGTAGAACATTCTTACTCGAGATGATAGCATGCTATTTGGTTTGACTTTATCATCATGTACATATATTATGTGGTATTACAGATCACTATTATATGTTGATAGAGCCCATAGTATTCTTGTTTGACAATCAGCATTATGATGGCGATTAAATACGCGGGAGCTGGACGGGCTATAAGCACATCCTTAAATGTCTTTAGTCGAGGGAGTATCGAGACTGGGCATCGATACTCCAGAATAGACCAGTATATACTTTTCGAGACCCTAATGAGGGGTAGTGGACGATCTCATAAGCCATTAGTGTCAGTTGGTCACCTAAGATAGTATACATATGCTCACTGGAGGTGAGTACACTGGACGGATTCGCCGGGAACATGCTAAATGGTATTATACATATTGTTAGATAACAGTTCTCATGTGACATGAGTACAGGTTAGTCTGTCGACCTGAGATCTTCATTTGTCTCGTGTGAGTTCCCATTGTGCTTTGATTACTACCCTACCACAGCTCAAAAGATTCGTGTAAACATGTTTTAGTTGGGTATAGTCCCGAACCACATGGATGCAGTGAGCGGATCGTCGGGGATTCATCTCTCCCGTTATTTGGGGGTAGATGTCACGCTGTGCACGGATAACCATCACCAGAAATCCTTGGTCAAGGTGAAAGAGAATTACTGATTTGGATCAGTGGTTTCTCAATGGGTGATGGGCTTCACACCGACACGAAATATCACGTTATTAGGGGTTTGACTTTATCCATCCTCCTAGACCCGGTAGGCGATACTCTTAAACAAACAGACTGGACTGTACGGAGATTGTCGCAGACATGCTCAGTAGGGGTACGGATGAGTTTGCTCGTCAGCCTTCCTTTCGCTCAATATCTGGGTAGCCGTTACGTACAGCTAGTGCCGCCGATATACTTATGGTTAAACCCACTGCCAGCGTATTGACGGGTCTTTAGAGTCCTACACAAAGGGTTTTCCAAGTTTAGGCGATTTGATGTAGATGACGTATGTTGTACATACAGGTGTCCGATTAAATATGTGTACAGGCTACATGGACTTTAATCGAACGGTTGATAATACTAGCGGCTTAGAATTAAGCCATATTATTAAATCAACTTTTAATTAATAATTTATATATATATATATGTATTCTAATATTATTGTTCACTATTCATTTTCTCTCTTGGCTATTCGTATTTTTATATGAATACGCGTATATGTATTTCGATACGTATACCGGGTTGTATTCCGTATTTATACGGAATTTGTTTTAGAAGTTGGACATCTTATTTGTGAATATTCATTTATGAATATTCATAAAATAAGGTGGAGGGTGAGATTGCATTGAGTATAGTTGAAGACATGTGGAGAGGAATGGATTTTATTATTTTATTACAAATGGTTATGAGATTTTTATTTTTATGGTTGAAAAAGAATATGAAGCCATTCTATTCTATTCTTCTCTTCATTCTATTATTCTCTCATTCCTTCAACACTTGCTCATGCTTATTTTTCCTCACCTCCTCCTCGTTCTACACTTGCTCTTTTGAGCTTAGATTTAGAGAAAAAGATAGTGGAAATTCCTATATCTCCACTCTCCATTCCTAGTGAGCTAGGAGCGTCGGTTGCTTCACTAGTTGAAGCCGGAGCTTGGACTGGCTCACTCGGGTGGATCATCTTCTACGAAGAAGGACTGGCTTGCAAACATGACCTGGAGCTCTTGAGAGCATATTGGAGTCTAACCCAATTGGAACAAATGAAGACGCTACAAAAGTTGTGATTTCTATCATTTTGTGTTTGCTAGTTTAGGTGTTTGGTTTGATTCTTGGGTTTTAGTTTCTAGTACCACGAAAATTTTTGTTTTTGAATTCCGTATTTGCCGCGGGTTAGCGGCGAGAGCGCTAGAAACTTTCAATGGTATCAGATCTACCCAAACACCCTAAACTAGATAGATACAACTCCTAAAATTTGCCCTGCAAAAACTGCCGCAAAACCAGTGAGAAATTTGATGCTAATTTGATGTTTTGACTCCCCATGGCCTCTCGGTTTGGACCGAGAAGCCGCAGGGAGGTGCACGTGGACCCAGGCACATACCGGAGAGACCTAAGAAGGGCCCACTACCCCGAGACCACCCTAACGTAGCCTTGAGGGGGACCCGAGAACTGCCTACCCCCAGGCCACCTTAGGATGGCCTAAGGGGGTGGGTACCCTCCTAGGTGCCTCCGGATCGACATTAATTTTGTGTCGGGGCCCTCCGCGATGTTTCGGATCAATTTGAGCTCATTTCGGCCTCCCGGAGTGGGTTTTAGCATGGAATTTCTTGTCGGTTTTTAGCACACTTGATTTTCGGTGTTTTGGAAAATTGAAGTGTTGGCTATATGTGTGCGGTATTCGATTGTCGTAGGTTTTATGTAGTTGAGTGTATCATAACGTTTGGTAAAACGTCGTCTAATTACTATATGTATCAATTAAACGGGGTTACAGAATTGATACTTGCAAGTTTGCATATTCTGTGATGAATTGTGCTTAGTGATTATGGTTGTGTTGGATTTGTCGTGATAGATAGCATGGAGTATGTAATATTAGATGTAATTCTCTGTGATGTAATGTATATTCATGTTGCATGATGAGAGTCTGACATGTGGACTATCGTCATCGCGGGTTGTATTATTCTTTGGGGCGCGTCCAGGTTGCGGACACAGCTACCATTGCATATTCAAGTTTTCATTATATGCATTAGGATTACCCCTCAGCGGAGTGCTCGAGTAGCCGGGTTCTAAAAGGCGACGAGCCTCTATCTCATGGCGTTGAGACCGGGGTGCCTTACTCTAGAATTGATGGGCTATTCTCCGCACTCGAAGAGGGTATAGGATTGACCCGCGGAGGGGTGCCCAAGTCACCGGATCTTGGAAGTACTGGGTGGCCCATTCACTTCGTTTATTGGGGTTGTCTCGCTTCTGGGATTGGCGGGTGGCTTGCCGCACTCGTAGGGGTCTAGGGTCTAATACTATGGGCTATCCATATGACTGGAAAAATTGCATTTCATATTTGGCTCTATTGAAATGTATCTTTCCTAAATTATCCGCATTTCCATACTGTGTTTGCTTCTATGCTTCTGCTGTGATGTTTTTGTGATATTACTTCATATCATGTGTAAGACGAATGTTTCTATATTATATATATATATAGTAGATGCTATATATGTTTTGCATCCGCGCTAGTCCTGTCCTCACCCTGCCGTAAGTTAAGTAACTTTACAGTGAAGACCCGGGACCCTGTGGCGAATGCGGATGGCATATATGTGCATGCCTATTTTCTTTTCTTTCTGGCATGATATGTTTAATTGATGGGACCGCATTAATTCTAATTAATGCAAGGAAAACAACCCTAAATGATATTGTTGGAACCAATTTTTGAAAAATAAAGGTGTTTGCTTTTGTTTTGCGTCGAGGTATTCAGTTAGGAATATCCTGCACTTCATTCGATAAGGAAAGAGCCTATATCCCTTCACAGGAAGTGACCCCTTTGGCAAAATTTTACGTGACTATAAACTACTCGATTTTCTTCAAAACCATCGGTTTTCTACAAAACCACTCGTTTTAAAAATGCGGAGCCTAAACCACTCCTTTTCAAAACTGCTCGGGTTCCTTCAATGATATCAAGTTCATTATGTTAAAAGTTTTTCGCCAAAAACCAGTTGTAGCCCTCCTTCATTTCCTACAAGTAGTACTTAGTATTCGTGCTGCGTTTGTTGATTGTGTCAAGGCGTAGTGTGCGGTAGCTAAGTGATGTTCTTTGTAGCATGCGATGCGATTGATTAGAACAGTCGTGCATCCTTGTAGACTGTGTCAAGGGCTCGTGCGGGTAGGTTTAATGCAATCAAGATAATGACGGATTGAACTTGACTAGGACCTTTTGATTTGTTGACTGTGTTAAGGCCACTTAGGTCCTAAGGGTAAAAACCATATCGGGAGTTTCAAATATAAGAGAAACTTGCTAAGTTTGCGTATATCTTCTGGAATGTGGTAATTTTGGTCGGTTTCCGTCAAAATTATCATACAATGATAGTTGGGTCCCGATTCCCACAGATGAGTAGGTATTACTCCTCGGGAGATTTTCACTTCACAACTAGCCAACCTATTAGATGTCTAGAAAGTGTTAACGAGTTTACGTCTCTACGAAAATGAGGTTATTTAATTGGGTCCATGCGAAAGCATAGGGGACCTCCCTCACAGTACCAACACCGACCTGGTTGAACGATTAGCAAACTTGTAAGGTGTATATGATCTCGACTAGTTCTCCTTTTAGGGTTTGGAGTAGAATTCGAGGAAACAGTGGGAGCCTTCCAGATTAGATAATGTGATTAACCATCTAATTTAGGCTAGACTGCACACCGAGTGTTTCTTATCTCTATCTCTCTCTCTTTGGCAGCGATCATGACCCGACCTTAAACTAAAACTCATGAACCAAGTTAAACCGAATCTTCTTACACACTTTGGTTTTGGATTGTCATGATTCCCTTTTGCAATTTCTTCAGAACACTCTGTATCACTACGAAGATCCATATTTCTTGGGTATGCTATCGTATAGTTATATACGAACTCGAAAAAACTTGTTTCATTTCGAGGATGGATTCCGGTTCTGTTGAAATTGAATATGATTCTTCGGTTGTCTTTTCTTTTTACTTTCTCTCAGGTTGCGAGAGTTCCTTATATTAGGAGAGTACACCTATTATGCTTATTGGATAGTCTTCTTCCAAACCATAGACATGTGCCGAAAGGTATAGAAGGAAGAAAACTAATTAACCTAAGTATGGTATACAGAAAATAAGATGTAAAGACATATAAAAGGATTGAAGTGAGGGCAATGGAAATTGCGACTATTGTCATAGATCCGGATAGTGGAAGTGGCATTACTAGGAATACCCAGCCATCCCGTCGAAACATTTTCATGTTTCAGTTTTACTGTGCGGTGTTAATTAAAAACTACTTTCCCAAATTAGTTTCTGGCTCCAGGGTATGTATTTACCAGACTTGATTATTACATCTGTATGGCGTTATAGATATTAAATGGGAGTAGAATATTAGGAATTGGGTGATTAGATCCCCAATATCAGAATTTTTTTTAATTGGTGATATTTGAGGAAGTCACCTGAGTTTTTCCTAACGACAAATATTTGATTTTGAATATCCGTTGTTATACACCAATTTCAAACTGATATATCTATACGTTTATTTTATAATGTGAGATATAACTTTTTGAAAGTATGTTTATGACATTTACCTTTATCAGTTGATGATTAGATAAGGTGCATTCAATAACGGTGTAATTCTTCTTAAGCATAATACAGTTTTCAACCTACGATGCACAGGGTCTGAGTTATTAAACTCAGAAAACTTATACAAAGTATTGTATGTTGTCCGATATCCATTAGGACAAAGGGTTTGTACTCGTACTATCTTCCGTTTACTTGTGACTTCTCTGTTTTAGACACGCTTTTCGATGAAACGCTAGGTCCAAATTTTGAGAAATTATAGGTATAAGAATTAAGTAGAGAACCATGTGTTGGAAGTATCAGGATTCTTCGAGGTGACCGAAGATGTAGATATTTATGTTAGGTATTCCGTCGTAAGTAATATATTTAAGAACTTGATTCTCTCTCAGGTTACTCATCCGTGGGTGCACTCCTTGATGAGTAATACTGTATAACCTTCTTCCATTTAGTCGATATGCACTAGAAACAGCTGCATGTATTTTGAATCTGGTTCCAATTAAATTAATGCATTTGTTTCTATATTGGATATAGAATGAATTCATATCTTAACGATGTTAAGGTATATGGAGTTGTCCGGCTTATGCTTAAAACCAGAATCCGGATAAACTCAAGGCACATTTCAGTAATGGCAGTTTGTGGGTTATCCCGGGTTTTGACGAGGGTTAACATTCTACCATTTGTAGGATCAGTACTTATATTGTTCTTGACTCACCACCCATTTTAATAAAATGATTTTTTTCCAGAAAACATTAGTGGAAGTATGGTAGAACTGGAAGTGATTCTAGAACCACAAACGGTTACTGAAAATTCGGTAGAACCTAAGGATTCAATTGGATTTGACAATCCATTAGCCACTCCGCATATATGGTGGGTAACCTTAGCTTCCGAAAAGATACTTCAACCTTCTCAAAGACGGTGATAGGGAGGTTTTGATGACTCAAGCTTGCCACTACTGCTGTCCTAGACTATGAGATTTGGTAGGTGGATGAGTATAACGTCGTTCTAAATTATCTTTAGAAGTGCGTGTATATATGACTCTGCCAGAGGGTTGTTGTAGTCAGTGGAAGCAGCTGAAGCGTGGTGGGCCAGTAGCTTATGTCTATTCATAAACTAAAATAAGTATAGCGGAGATAGATCATCTATTTTTAATAAGACAGTCATAAAGTTTGGCTTCTTCAGAACAACAGATGAGCCTGATAAGAAAGTAGTAGGGAGTGATGTCCTGGTATTTGGATGACGTACTTCTTATAGGAAGTGCTGTTTCTATATTATGATCGGTTATATTGTGGTTGTCACAAGGTGTTTCTCCACATAAGATCTGGACAAAATATCAGAGATTCCGGTGACTAGATCTATGGTTTTAGATCTAGATTTAGGAAATGTCCCAATTCGGGTACTTTGACACTATTCTAAAGTGTTTTAAAATGGACGACTCCTGCTGTAGTGGTGTACTCGCAATTGATTGAGCACCCTCTCTAAAGAGATGTCTTCTAGACCGATGAAGAGAGAGATTTGCATGAGTGGCATATCACTTTCTTAGGTAATTGAGTCAATCATACTTTGTCAAGTACCACACCAGATATTGCTTTTGCACTAACTGCAATAAGCACATATTAATCCAATCCTGGAGAAACATTGGGAAGCAGCTATAAACATAAGAGAATGTTCTTGGTATATGGTAACGGCAGCTTCCTTAAGAAGATGGTTATCATTTAGGCTTCCAAGATGACTTGGATGACAGAGTGACCGTCAGAGTTAAAATTTACCCTCTTCTGAGGGGCAGTATGTTGGACACGGGATCCAAGCGGATACTAAGGAAGACATGGCTGTCATGACCCAAATTGGCATATGACCGGTGTTTCCCCTAATCAGAGCAAAGCTCTGTTCAAATTTTGAAATTTGAAATAAAGCAGCGCTTCATTAAAGCGCTAGCGCCAAGAACGCCAACGCTAAGAGTCAAAGACTCTGAGGCAGCGCTCACGTGCAAAGCACGAGAGCGCCAGCGTTAAGAGTCAAAGACTCTGAGGCAGCGCTCACGTGCAAAGCACGAGAGCGCCAGCGCTAGAACTAAATGTTCTCCACCCTTAGATCAAAGATCCAACTAAGATGAATAAATCATCAGATCACAGAATTTAATTCTGTTGAGGAAATACTCCTCAAATCTTTCCAAACAAGAAAGATTGCACTTTATAAATCAAAGCGTCGTTGGATCAAAAATCCAATGGTGATTAAAAAATCACCAAGATACAGAACAAGTTCTGTATGGGAAAATATTTTCCCAATCTAGTTAATAACAAGAAAACTATTTTCTGTAAAACAGAAACACTTGGATCAAAGATCCAACGGTGGAGAAATTCCATAAATCAATTAAGAAATTTCTCAACGAGAGACTTTCTTAACTGATTCAACAAATCAACTTCCCCTATATAAAGGACCCAAGACTTCAAGTCTTACAGAGAAGAACCCCCTATAAGTTTGAAGTTCTCAGAGAAAAAAAAGAAGAGCAAGCTCAAAGAAGAAGAACTCTCTTCAAGGTAAATAGAAAGAAGAGAGATCATAACATATCCTCGATTTTTGAGAGTTTAACTCTCACATCAAAAGAACTTAGTTCTTTTTCTAGATCACAGATCTACAAGACAAAGTCTTTCCATGAGACAAAGTCTCTTATAAACGAGAATTTAATTCTCAGAGCACAGAACTGACCAGAACTGCCAAAGAAGCGCTTCAGCACTCCAAGTCTGGCGCTCAGCGCCAAGAGCACCACGTGCTCCTCACGTGTGCGCTATTTCATAAGAAGCGCTTTAGCGCTCCAAATCTGGCGCTCAGCGCCAAACGCACCACGTGCTCCTCACGTGTGCACTAGTTCAAAAAAAGCACTTCAGCGCTCCAAGTCTGGCGCTCAGCGCCAAGCGCACCACGTGTGTGCTATTTTAAAAGAAGTGCTTCAGCGCTCCAAGTCTGGTGCTCAGCGCCAAGCGCACCACGTGCTCCTCACGTGTGCACTATTTCACAAGAAACGCCTTAGCGCTTTGGGTCTGGCACTCAGCGCCAAGCGCACCACGTGCTTCTCACGTGTGCGCTGAGGGAACACAAAGTGTTCTTTAAATAAAGCCCAGCGCCATAAAAAGTGTTCAACACTCAGTAAAAGACAAAAGAAAAAGGAGTGTCGGAATCCAATTTAATACTCAGCATTATTGAACCAAAAAGGACTGAGCCCAAACAAATGTTCAACATTTTATTCAAATCTGAATGGACTGAGCCCAAGTTGACCATAAGTACTTAATTCAGATTAGCTGAGCCCATGTGCTCACATTCTCTTTAATTGATGTTAGTCCTAAACCTTGACTACAGATCTCTCAACCAACATCGGTTCAAGGGTACATCTTTTCACACCTTTGATATGTGTCGTTGTAATTCCTCAACGTCTTCAGAGAGGTGGCAGGTCCCGACAACCAAAATTTTTACAGACAATGATGTCCTTAAACCCCACAGACTATGATGTATTTAAACTAGACTATGATGTCTTTAAATACAGAGTATGATTTCTTTAAACTCCATGGACTACGATGTCCTTAAACCCAATGGACCGCAATGCCCCTAAACTAAAATGATAGAGTCCAAATACTCTTTCGTGGGATCTAAATGATCCCAAAATCCTGTTGAGTAGATCTTAAGTCTAAAATTAGACTAACGTATCCTCAACAAACGTTTGAGTTGAGCTTAGTCTAAAATAAGACTGACAGTCCTTAAACCAGCCCAAACCTAAATCTAAGAAAATACAGATTTAGACTAATCCACGCCCTACTGGCGACAACACAAATTAGTCTCCGTATACAATCCACTGGCAACCAAAAATAAAACAAACACACATGACATGAAGTGACCGCGTGGCGAATGAGAAAGTGGTTACCGCTATGCGGTAGCGTAATTAACTGCAGGGGCTTGCGCCTGCAGGAAAGAGCGTCCCCACAATAAAAAACCCTTCGTACACGAGGTGGAATCTGACGAAGTCTGCTACAACGGTCGCATCTGTCTAAACCTCCGAGACACGGTGCCATAAATCAACTTGGCATTTTCGGAGAGGTGGATGGATAAAACCAAATAGCATCTGCCCCAGATTCAGGCAAGACGTTTGTCTTCCCGGTTTTCAGTGGAGAACAGATTCTGGCACGACCGGTGGGACTTTTTCCTCTTTCCACTCCACACTTCGTGTGTCGAGTTTGCGAACGAATCGCGGTTTAATACGGTTGCCCCTGGATTCGAGGTACTAAGATTTGGTGTCTTGCTCCCATGCAGAGAAAATGGCTTCCAACTGCACCAGCTGCAACAACAACTCCCACTCCGTCCTCGCCAGAGGAGTGACTTATGGACCCCAAGCGACCTCCATTTTCGCCATGCCAGTGGAACAGGTGACTCAAGCTACCCCTGGACTGTTCTTTGGGACCATGATCCTACCAATGATCTTCAACACCCCAGTGCCATGCAAAAAGCTCTAAAGAAGTCGGTCTTTGATCGGCTTGTAACTACCACGGCCTCTCTCAACGGGTCGCCCAAATTCAACACCTCGGTCTTTAACAGACTGGGCCAAAACTCTAATGGGCCCGTGAAGAAGCTCGCATTACCTGAAGGGGCTATCCCGAAACGGTTAGCCATCCCTACTCCAGTAAATGAAGTCATCAGAGAGACTTCTCCTACTAAGGGGTCGGTCTTCACAAGACTGGCCGTTTCAACTCCCGCTCCAGGCGAAGTCACCAAGGCTTCTACCCCTGCTGGAAAGTCTGCCTTCGACAGGTTGGCCATCCCCTCTTAATGGACGTCAGTCTTTGACAGGCTGACACCAACAGCAATTTCTCATCAAAGCATGAAGCACGATGCAGCTACCCCGACAACGGAGGTGATCCCATCTGCAAGACGCGCTCGACGTCGCTACTGGAGCTGAGTAAGGAAAGCTGGGGGCAGTTCCCCTTCTGGATTGACTCCACCAGCTCCGATGGTAGAAATTGACGCTGCTGTTCCAACTGGGAACAGCTTTGAACCACTCAGGAGGGTGCGCAAGAACTCTCTGACCGCCATGCTTAAAAGATATCCTCCGTTTGTGGATAATGTTACTAAAACAAAGCTAGAGCAGCCCCCTCAGCGGCTATCCTCCAAAATTCACAGGGTTTAGAGAAGGGTCCAAGACTCTGTGGTTAACCAAGACTACTCCCGCCGACCAAAGAAAATGAAGGTTCGGCAAGAGAAGGACCACCCTGTCATGATGATGAATAAAAGATATACTTTTTCATTCCCCAAAAACTAGGGCTTGTGCCTCTTTCTCCTTCCTCAAGGTTCTAAAACCTTCTTCTTTCTTTTGAATTAAATCAAGAGTTTTACTCTTCCTTTTCCAAAACTAAATAGTTTTTCACCACAAAACCCACAAAGAAGAACTTGGATCTTCCATTAGATCTCAAAAAGGGGAGATTTTTAAATCTCACCCTTTCTCCAAGCTCCGGCCAAACGACAGGAAGAAGAAGGAGACCCATCTCCAGAAACCGCACTTTGGAAAAGAACTAGAGCTCAAGGGGAGAAGCCCCTTCATCAGCTTTAAAATATCCAAGGAGTTTAACTCCTTATATATATAGAGAGAAAATAATAAGTGCTCCTTTCTGGGAGTACAACTCCCATTGTAGGGACCAAGTCCCTTTTACCTCCCGAGCACCCACGTGCTAACACGTAGGGTGCTAGCGCCCTTGTGCTCAAAGCGCTAGCGCCCGAACGCCCACGTGCTGACACGTGGTGAGCTAACGCTCAAAGCGCTAGCGTCCTTGCGCCCAAAGCGCTAGCGCCTGAGCGCCCACGTGCTGACACGTGGGACGCTAGCGCTCAAAGCGCTAGCGCCCTTGTGCTTAAAGCGCTAGCGCCCGAGCGCCCACGTGCCTGGCACGTGGGGCGCTAGCGCTCGTGCGCTCAAAACGCTAGCATCCAAAGCGCTGGCGCTTTTTCCCACGCATCCTTTGGATGCCCTTTCCCTTTTTCATATATATATATATATATATATATATATATATGTATATCCATACATACACACACACACATACTCTACAACACTGTCCCTCTCAAAAAAATTTGGGACGGGGCGCTGCCCCGCACCCCGCAAGGGAGCTGCTAGCCCTCTTGACCCCCAGCCCGCTATCCGGGTAGCGGGACCCCCGTAAAAACCCTGCGTGGCTCCCGATATATCCAAGCCCCCTCCAAAACAAAACACACGTACACTGCACATTGAGTTCGCATGACCAGTTTAACCCGTCAATCGGAGGTTCTCTCGCTCCAAAGGCGAGGGGTAATTAACGGCAGCTTAGTCCGAGGCTGCCGGAGATTCGGATCCCCACAATTAATAAACCCCGGCCTACCCTAGGCAGGGGGAATCTGTAATGCACCTGACAAGCGCGCGCGTATTCCCATCTCAATGGGGTGACGAAAAACACCCTACACCGCATTCACAATGGACCAGGGGGTATACTGCTATAAGGTGATGCCCTTCGGCCTTAAGAACGTCGGAGCTACGTACCAACGGTTGGTCAACCGCATGTTCAAGCCACAGATCGGCAGGAACATGGAAGTTTATGTCGACGATATGCTCTTCAAATCGGTCTCGTCGACCGACCGCTCCAAGGACCTGGGCGAGGCCTTCGAGGTACTCCGCAAGTTCAAGATGAAGCTAAACCCCGCCAAGTGCGTATTCGGGGTTACTAGGGGAAAGTTCCTCGGTTTCATGGTCACCCACCGTGGGATCGAGGCCAACCCGGAAAAAATCGACGCTATCCTCAACATGACCGTGCCCAAGACCAACGTCGAGATCATGCGGCTAACCGGGCGGGTGGCCGCTTTGAGCTTCTTCATGTCGAGGCCTGGGAAAAAATGCCTCCCATTCTTCAAGGCTCTAAGGAAAATTCCGAGGTTCGAGTGGTCAGAGGAGTGTCAGACCGCCTTCAACCAGTTAAAGAGGTACCTTGCGACGCCGCCGCTGCTCACCCGACCAGTTGAAGGAGACGAGCTATCACTGTATCTGGCGGTATCCGACCAAGCGGCAGGCTCAGTGCTCGTCCGGGAGGTCGACGGAGTGCAGAAGCCGGTATACTACATGAGCCACGTCTTCAAAGACGCAGAAACGAGGTATCCGGCAATAGAGAAGATCGTTTTGGCACTCATAGTGGCCTCAAGGAAGTTACGACACTACTTCCAGGCACACACTATCCTCGTCCTCACCGAGTGCCCGTTGGGGGCTATCCTCGCCTCACCCGAATCCTCGGGCCGCTTAGAGAAGTGGAGGTGGGAGTTGTCACAATTTGACATAAAATACCACCCAAGGCAGGCCATCAAAGCATAAGCCCTGGTCGACTTTATCGTCGAGTGCACCATCCCCAGCAAGGAACCGGAGCCCGAGCCGACCCTCGCGGATCAACACCCGATCGTGGGGAGACCCGACTCGGTCCCTGAGTGGGTCATCTACGTCGATGGGTCCTCAACCGAGGACGGCTATGGCGCCGACCTTATCATTCGGGGCCCGAACGGAGCGGAAATGGAGTATTCTCTAAAGCTCGGATTCAGGGCCTCAAACAACGCGGCAGAGTACGAGGCCCTGCTGGCCGGACTACGCATGGCTTCCGGACTGGGGCTGAAAACAATTCGAATCCACAGTGACTCAGCCCTAGTCATTGGACAAGTGACCGGCCACTTCGAGGCTCGGGAACCTCTAATGGGAAAGTACCTGGCCGAGGTAAGAAAACTTCGGAGTAATTTCGACGAAGTCCAGGTAGAGCAGATACCCAGGCAGCTCAATGCCTAAGCTGACGCCCTGAGCAAGCTGGCTTCGTCCTACTCGGCGAACAACAAGCGATCTATCCTCTTCGAGACCCTGCCACAGCCCAGCGTGGAAGACGGGGCGACGATACTTCATGTGTACACGGCGCAGGAAGACGACAAAGACTGGAGGAAGCCCCTCGTAGAATTCCTAAGGGATGGAGTGCTCCCAGGAGATCGGGGAGCGGTCCGCCGTCTCCGGGCCAAAGCCCGTCACTTCGTCTGGAGCAATGGGAACTTTTACAAGAAATCCTTCACTCAGCCCCTGCTCCGGTGTGTCGACCCCCACGAAGCCGACTACGTCCTCCGTGAAATCCATGAAGGGGTCGGCGACGCACACCAAGGAGCCCGAACCTTGATCCAGAAGGCATTGCTCTAGAGGTACTACTGGCCAACTATTCATGAGGACGCCCAAAAGCTCGTCAGGAGATGCAAAAGCTGCCAACTCCACGGAAGCGTACCCCGCCTCCCGGCTACCGAGCTGACCGCGCCGACCTCCCCGTGGCCGTTCGCCCAGTGGGGATTGGACATGATAAGCCAGTTCCCTACCGGCACAGGCGGGCACAAATATGTCCTCGTCGCGGTAGATTACTTTACGAAGTGGATCGAGACAGTCCCCATCAGGAAGCCAGACGCCGCCACAACCATCAAGTTCCTGCAGAATAACCTGATACTCCGGTTCGGCATCCTGAGGTGCATCATCACCGACCACGGGACGGATTTCGAAAACGAAAAAGTGAAGGATTTCTGCAACGAATATCATATCCTCATAAAGTTCGCCGCGGTCGCACATCCCCAATGCAACGGGCAGGCCGAATTCGCTAACCGAGATGTCCTCTGGGGTCTTCGGACCCTCCTGGAGGGACGCCAAGGCAGTTGGGTCGAGGAATTGCCCCGAGTCCTATGGGCCCTACGCACGTCAAAGAAGACCCCCACCGGGAAAACCCCTTTCAGCCTCTGCTACGGGACCGAGGCAATGGTCCCGGCGGAGATCGGGCTACCCAGTCATCGGGTCGAACACTTCGACGACGAAGCAAACACCACGGCGCTATGGACCAACCTGGACATCTTGTTGGAGAAACGAGACCGAGCTCAGATCAGGGCCGCCGCCTATCAGCAGCAAACTGCCCGATACTACAACGCGCGGGTCAAGCGCCGCTCCTTCAGGACCGGGGATCTAGTCCTACGGCGAAATGAGTTCGTTGATCAAGATAGGCTGCACAAGTTTTCCCCAAAATGGGACGGTCTTTTCCTCATCGCCGAGGTAATTCCCTGCGGAGCCTACCGCTTGCAGGACACGGACGGGCGCAAGTTTCCGCGGCCTTACAACGCCGAGAAGCTCAAGCTGTACCAGTGAAATCACTACCTACAAGTGTGTACCTCTCCTTTCATAAAGACAATGTAAATTTTTCTAAAAAGTCCTTTTCATCCGAATAACAAGAAGGGAACGTCAGAACATTGCAAAAAGAAGAGTTCCGTCTTTGTGATCTAAGCCCTCACTAAGGGCAACTGAGCAACTCCACTGCTCGGTCCATCCTTGGCAGGCCTCCCACGGCCCCTCCAGCGTCGAGGACCTAAGACCTCACGAAGAGGTAGCCCTGCAGCTACCCTGCTCGGCCATCCCTGGCTGGTAACTCCCCTACCCCGCAACACCGGGGATCTAAGCCCTCACTAAGAGGCAGCCGAGCGGCTACCCTGCTCGGCTATCCCTGACCGGTAGCTTCCCTACCTCGCAACGCAGGGATCTGAGCCCTCGCAAGAGGCAACCGGGCCCGCCCTTGCTCGGTTATCCCTGGTTGGTAGCTCCCTACCTCAACGAACCAGGGATCAAAGTCCCCACCAAGAGACACCCGAGCAGCCACCTTTCTCGGCTATCCCTGACTGGTAGATCCCCTACCACACAACGCCAGGGATCAAAAGCCCTCGCCAAGAGGCACCAGGCAGCAACCCTGTTCCCCTCCGAAAGACGGCGCGACACCGCGTCTTGCCTGAGATTCGGGGCAGATGCTAATAGGTGCTATCCGTCCACCTCTTCGAAGATGCCAAGTTGATTTATGGCACCACGTATCGAAGGTTTAGACGGATGCGTCCGATGTAGCAGACTTCGTCAGATTCCCCCTCGTTTGAGGGGTTTTTGATTGTGGGGACGCTCTTCCCTGCAGGCGCAAGCCCCTGCAGTTAATTACGCTACCGCATTGCGGTAACAACTTTCTCCTTCTCCAGATGGTCACTTCGTGTCGTGGGTGTCTGTTTTGTATTTTGTTGCCCGTGGATTGTTTACGGAGACTGAGTTATGTCGTCGCCCGTAGGGCGTGGACTAGTCCAAATCCGTATTATCTTAGATTTGGGTTTGGGGGGGTTTTGGTTTGAGGATACATCAGCCCTACTCGAGGCTAAGATCAACTCAAACGTTTGTTAAGGATACGTTAGTCTAACTTTGTGACTAAGATCAACTTAACGGGATCGTTTAGATCCGACAAAAGAGCGTTTGGACTCTAATGTTCCAGTTTAGGGACATAGTGGTCCATGAATGTGTGGCCGTCGGGACCCGTCACCTCTCTGACGACGTTGAAGGATTACAACGACGGATGTCAGAGGAGTTCAAGGATGTACCCTCAAGCCGGAGTCAATTGGGGGGATTTATAGTCCACTCTGTTTGAAGGTTTAAGGATACGTTAGCCATCTTTGAGGCTAAGATCAACTTAAACGGGACCGTTTAGATCCGACAAAAGAGCATGCGGGGCTCTATTGTTCTAGTTTAAGGACATTGCGGTCCATGGGTAGTTTAAGGACATTGCGGTCCATGGGTAGTTTAAGGACATTGCGGTCCATTGTTAGTTTTAAGACATCTCGGTCAAGGTTAAGGACGTCGTAGTCCATGGGCTTAAGGACCCCACAGTCCATTGTTAGTTTTAAGACATCTCGGTTAAGGTTAAGGACGTCGTAGTCCATGGGTTTAAGGACCCCACAGTCCGGTATGTGCTCTGGATGCTTCACACGGGTTCACTGCCGCGCTTGGCGAGGACCAGGCTCCGCTCTGGACGTTTTCCACGGGGTCAAAGAGTGACATTATCCGCGTTCCACGTAACCAGGAATTTGCATTAGACATGAGTTTAAGGACCCCACAGTCCATATCAATGTGTGGTCGTCGGGACCCGTCACCTCTTTGACGGCATTGAGGGATTACAATGCCAAGTATCAAAGGAGTGAAGAGATGTACCCTAGAACCGGAGTGGATTAAATAGCCCTTGGCCCAATTTGGGGTCAAGACGAATTAATTATGTTATGAGTCCATTGGACCAGTTAATCACAAATTGAGGACTTATGGCCATCTTGGGCTAAGTCCAATCAGGAGAGGCTTTGCCTCCATCCATTTAAGCCGATTGGGCCAAAGTCTAGTGTTAAACACTACAGAGCAGTCAGTGTTGAACACTGGGAATGGGGTTGACAAGTTAGTGTTTAACACTAAGAGAATATTTGGTGCTGAACACCAACAACAATGCTTTTTCAGGTTAGTGTTAAACACTAAGGTAATCAGTGTTGAACACTGCAAATGAAGATCTCAGATTAGTGTTTAAACACTAAGGTAATCAGTGTTGAACACTGCAAATAAAGCTTTTTAATTAGTGTTGAACACTAAGGCCCAACAGTGTTTTAACACTGGGTTCGAGAGTTTTAGTTTAGTGTTTAAACACTAAGGTAAGAGGGGTCACGTGGCAGCACGTGAGAGCGCCCTCCCTTCCTTTGTTCTGCTGAGATTATCGCGTCTTCCAGAGCATCACGTGCCATCACGTGATGGGCATTCAAATGCCTATGGATTAGAGCTTCTGCTGAGGGTCACGTAGGTCACGTGGGGTGCTGCCTCAAAGGGGCTTTCTGTAGCTCTCTTGGGGGGGTCACGTGATGACACGTGACCCTGCCTCTAGGTATTTTGTTTAGAGGCTTTGTTAATCTTCTTTTAGGAATTAAATTCCTCGAACTATAAATTTCAGAGGAATTAAATTCCTACTTCCTTTCGAAGACTTTGTTTTCTGGAATAGAGTTTAACTCTGAATTTTCTGTAGGAATTAAATTCCTCATATACGTGAAGGGCTGAATAGGGTTAAACCCTAATAAAAGTTTTTAAGGAGTTTAAACTTCCATCCTCTGTATGATTAAGGGAATTAAATTCCTGCTGTTTCAACAGAACTAGGTTCTTAATTAGGGTTAAACCCTGTTTCTTTTTTGTTCTGGAGGAATTAAATTCCCATAATATAGGGTCAAGCCCTCCTTTTATTTTAAAGGAATTAAATTCCTATAGTTCTGTGAGAATTAAATTCTCGTGCTTGCATTCCTTCTCCGTGTTTTGGATCTGCATGGCAGGATCTCAACCCATTGAGAATTAAATTCTCAACCTTAAGGGGAGATGTGCACTTTGCAGATCCTCCATCAAAGAGAGAAGAAATATGTTCTTCTGTTTTTACATTATCAGAGTTAAACTCTGTTGAGAATTAAATTCTCTTTCTTTCAAAAGGCCTTCCCTTTCTTACCTAGGGTTTTTCGCAGAAGATCCGAGTCTTTTCAAAGTATCAAAGCTCTTCTTCTTCTTTTTTTCTTCTCTGCGCATGTCTCTTGGCTCCTATTTATAGGAGAAGCAGCCGAATCAATCAGTTTTTGACGAATCTTCATTGAGATTTGATTTGCATTCATCATTCATTTTGGACCTTTGGATTATTAGGTGAATTTTATTCACCATTGGATTTTAAATCCAGAGATTCTCCCTTGTTATTTTGGTTAGATTTAAAGGGGAAATCTTTCCAAACCCGAGATTTTCCATAGATAGATGATATTCTATCACCTCTGAATCTTTAATTTGATCGGCCCCAGATAATCACTCTCCTTTGGAAAGATTTAAATCTCCTTCAGAATTTAATTCTGTTAACACAATGGGCTTTGAAAGCTGGTCACGTGTGACCACGTGACCCATGGTCACGTGTGGGCACGTGACCCCCTTTGGAATGAGCCTTTTCCTTTCTTTTGCGCTCTGTCTTCTGATCGCTGCTTAAGCGTCACGTGCTACCACGTGACCCCTGGTCACGTGTGAGCACGTGACCCTTATTTGAACTCTCTTTCTTCGGTTCTTCTGGAGAACGAGTCTGCTGTCTTGAACGTCACGTGCCAACACGTGACCCTGGTCACGTGGGAACACGTGACCTCTTCTGAAGCCTTTTCTTGACTTGATCAGAGAACTTGTGTGCCTTTGACGCTTGCATTTAAATGTCACGTGTCGCCACGTGCCCCTGGTCACGTGGGAACACGTGACTCTTTCTGAAGTCCATTTTCTTCAGCGTATTCAGGACACTGAACTTGACTTGATGATCCCTCTTAGGTGTCACGTGCTAACACGTGACCCCCTTTTTGAAGCTTTTTCCAGAAGCTTTCCTGATTTTAAATCAGGAAACAAATGCCCCCACAGCGTTGTTCTCACGTGTCTGCACGTGAGTGCAACGCTGTCACCTCTTATGACCGTTGGATTCCTCTACGGATCTGGGGAGACGAAACGTTTCCATTGCCTTCTATAAATACCTCTGTCTCTTCATAGGAGCCTTCACTTTGCCCATCTTCTTCTTCTGAGAACTTTTTCTGAGAATTTAATTCTCTTCTTCCAGAGCTTAGTTCTCTGTTTTAAAATATTTTCAGAGTTTAACTCTGCTCAAAAGGAATCCTTTTTCCTCAGGTAATGTTCTTGGACAACGATGGACCTTCACATTTTCCTGGATTTTAAATCCAAAACAAGGGTTTTTACCCTTCTTTCTTCATATTTTCCATAAGAACATGAAACTGTTTAATCTTTCAACTGTAGATCTCCATGGAATTTAATTCCATCCAAAAATGTTTTTGGGAATTTAATTCTCTTTTCTTAATAAGGAATTTAATTCCAACGAAGAACTCGATTTCTTCATACAGAGGCTTCCTGGGGTCTCCTGGCCCGAGGTTGTTCTTCCTGCAATTAGTGCAATGGGGGCTTTGTAATGATGTCTTATGACTTTTATTTTAGGTACCATGGATGCCCATCTGTACCGTCTTGATGAGATCATTTCCTATGGGAATATTCGTGCGCTGGGCCGCAGTCAGAATCAGGAGTTCACTGATGCTCAGTGTGCCGAGATCATGAGCCGCTTCGACGAGTACAACCATAGGCTACTCCCCCGTCGTTCTTCTCTTCTGAGGCTAATCGTGCTGGCGATCCGGGAGGCACTTCCTCTCTTTTGCGCCGGCATACCGCTCGAGGTCTTGGACACTGCCGAGGATAAGGTGCATTCGGTGTACCTTATGGGCTTGATCTCAAAGAGAAGGCGGGATAATCTCATTGATCTCCTTCATCAGATTTTTCAGCAATCAGCCATACTGGGCGCCTACCGGAGGGTAGAGGACATCCGCGGGGACCCCGATGCTTGTGACCGTGAGAGAAAGCATACTCGGGAGGTTCGAAATGCTTGGAAGATCTTGAATAAAGTCAATTCCGAGTTTCTCAACCCATGCCCCGCGTCCGAAGCCTTACCATTGTAAAAGTTTCTCCTTTTGTTTTGTATTGCCTTCTTGAAGTCTGGATGATAAGTTTTGTTGTGTCCTTGTATGTTTGCACGCTTTTTCTCTGAGATTTTATTATTTTGCTACTATTGTTGTTTGTGCTTTTTAACATACAGGGTACCATTCCATATTTTCCTTTTAACTGCACATCAGGTTTATGCCTCACGTGTTCTACACGTGGGACCCCCTGATGCGGCTGTTCACAAGATTCTCCTCATGCCATATTTTCAGTGCACAATGTTAGGTGCAGAAAAAGGGCCTTGGAAATAGTTCCATCTCCTTGATTTTCGGTGCCTTTTCTTTTTTAGGCCTTGGAAATAATTTCACCATGCAGGATTTTCCGCGCACAGCACTTAATGCACTTCATTATATATGAGGTTATAGCCTTCTTTTCTTTTCACAGAGGGATTCATATCATACATATATTTTTTCTTGAGGGAGAAACGAGTGCCATGGCCTGTAATCGCCCTCATGCTCGTCGACAGCCGTGGGAAGTTCCCCTTGAGGAGATGATCCCCCGCTTTGCTGCTCGGTTGGTGGACCCCCTCCTTACCGACAACGAATGCGACTCAGCCATGCATGAACTCTCGATCCGTAGGGGGTCTCCCCTCCCGATGGGTTCTCTCTGGCTCCGGATGATCCTCATGGCCGTGCTCGCCGATATTCCTCCTCACCCGGCAGAGATGACCCTGGCGATGCTTGATGCGGCGGAAGAAAAGCTCGAGGGCTTTCATGAAGCATGCCTGATTACTCAGGCTCTGAAGGACTGCTCAATTCATCTGCTGAGCGAGATAAGGGCCCGGCGAGCTGTTATGTTTGCATTCGCGAACGAGCATGGCGCCAACCGATGGGGGGCGACTTCTCGCGAGAATCGTCGTTTCGATGTGCTGGAGAAAGCGGAGAGAGAGATGGAGAATTTTATCCTTTGCTTCGTCAACCCTTGTGCCGTTGATCCTGTGTTTGGTGACCTTTTCCGTTAGTGTAGAACCTTTTTAAATTAGTCCCTCCTTTTTGCATGCTTTATGTTGAACTTCCCTGTAGGCTTGGTACTCGTATGTATGTTTCCGCTTGCATGAATAAATTTTGCGTTCTTTTTATGAAAATTTCCTTCAATTATCAATACTGTTGTCATGTCACGTGCACATTAAAGCTTCTAATTTTACTTCTTCTTCGGATGTTCATATGATTGCGAGCACATGCTTGATAGGATAATCATCTGAAAGTTTTCTGTTGACTGCCATACCGGGTTGTGTGAGCGCGTTCTGGATCGATTATTGCTATCGATCGAGAGCCCATTTATATGGTCTCGAGCGTGTATGTCCTACTGCTAAGGTTGTGGTCGCAGAGTGAGCTTTCATGACCTGATAGGGCGACACGTAGCGAACATAAGGTTGTGGCTCTCGATAAAGTTGCCATGTTCACTCGTGAGGGGGTTGAGGCTCATAGGGCCACTGAGAAAGAGCTTGAAGCCCGGCTCGCTTCGTATCAGGCTCAGCAAGCTTAAGCGGAGGCTTGTTTTCTGGAGATCTTGCGTCATGAAGCCGTGGCTCAGCAAAAGCAGGATGAGCTGACCAAGCTGCTGAATCGCCCACTGGCCTAAAACATTTGTATCTTTTTCTTCCCTTTTGTACATACTCATGGATGAAAGTATTTTCTTTTTGTTTCTTTCATGAATTGTATTTTGTACCCATTTTGGTTTATGAATAAAAGATACATTTTTTTGTCAATGATATGTCTCCTTTTCATTGAATGTATTCTGCGGGTATTCTATCTTGATTTCCTTGCAGGACAGCAATGGCTCAGGACTCAGGGTTAAGATCTGCTTCCTAAGGCTTTTGCATCTTATGAGCCGCGAGGGTCTCATAAAGAGTTTTTTTCTCCCTACAGGTCGAGAGGATCCCATAGGTGTGAGTTCTTCTTAAAGATCGTGAGGATCCTTAAGCAGGTTTTCCCTTGAGAGTCGTAAGGATCTCACAAGAGAGTTTTTCTTCCTTACAGGTCGTGAGGGCCTGCAAGTGCCGGATGTGATCACCCTTATCCGTGTTTCACGGAGTCAGGGGTCTCTCAAGGTATCGTAGTTTAAAGACGTCACGGTCAAGGTTAAGGACCTCATAGTCCGTGGATTTAAGGACTCCACAGTCCGCTGTTAGTTTTAAGACATCACGGTCAAGGTTAAGGACCTCATAGTCCATGGATTTAAGGACTCCACAGTCCGGTGTTTGGTTGCAGGGACCCGTCACCTCTTTGAAGACGTTGAGGAATTACAACGCCAGGCATCAAAGGAGTGAAGAGATGTACCCTTAAACCAAGGCAAAGTCTGTAGGGAATCGGGATGGTTGATCGTTAGTTTTAAGACATCACGGTCGAGGTTAAGGACGTCATAGTCCGTGGATTTTAAGGACTCCACAGTCCGGTATTTGCTCTGGATGCTTCACACGGGTTCACTGCCGTGCTTGGCGAGGACCAGGCTCCGCTTTGGACGTTTTCCACGGGGTCAAAGAGTGACATTATCCGCGTTCCACGTAACCAGGAATTTTGCGCTAGATGCTTCACACGGGTTCACTGCCGCGTTAGGCGAGGACTAGGCTCCGCTCTGGATGCTTCGCACGGGTTCACTGCCATGCTCTGCGAGGACCAGGATCTGCTCTGGACGTTTTCCACGGGGTCAAAGAGTGACATTATCCGCGTTCCACGTGACCAGGAATTTTGCACTAGATGCTTCACACGGGTTCACTGCCGCGTTAGGCGAGGACTAGGCTCCGCTCTGGATGCTTCGCACGGGTTCACTGCCATGCTCTGCGAGGACCAGGATCCGCTCTGGACGCTTTCCACGGGGTCAAAGAGTGACATTATCCGCATTCCACATGACCAGGAATTTTGCACTAGATGCTTCACACGGGTTCACTGCCGCGTTAGGCGAGGACTAGGCTCCGCTCTGGATGCTTCGCACGGGTTCACTGCCATGCTCTGCGAGGACCAGGATCCGCTCTGGACGCTTTCCACGGGGTCAAAGAGTGACATTATCCGCGTTCCACGTAACCAGGAATTTTGCACTAGATGCTTCACACGGGTTCACTGCCGCGTTAGGCGAGGACTAGGCTCCGCTCTGGATGCTTCGCACGGGTTCACTGCCATGCTCTGCGAGGACCAGGATCCGCTCTGGACGCTTTCCACGGGGTCAAAGAGTGACATTATCCGCGTTCCACGTAACCAGGAATTTTGCACTAGATGCTTCACACGGGTTTACTGCCGCGTTAGGCGAGGACTAGGCTCCGCTCTGGATGCTTCGCACGGGTTCACTGCCATGCTCTGCGAGGACCAGGATCCGCTCTGGACGTTTTCCACGGGGTCAAAGAGTGACATTATCCGCGTTCCACGTAACCAGGAATTTTATCGATTGTATCCGCATTTCACGAAATGGAGGTTTGACTCTTGGTGATGCGTATATCACTGATCCATGGAACTGGGGGTTGTCGCTGTTCCATTTCGCTTGATGTTGTGTCTGCTGCGTCGAGATGATCTCCAGGTTATTTGTGAACCGTCGAGATTTGGCTTCCTCTCATGATGAAACCTGGGGGAGGAGTACGACTCCTTCTTTGTTTGCGCCCCTGGATTGTATACAGGGATTGATGTAGCATCACCTGTAGGGCAAAAAGGTTTCATTTTTCCATCATTTCTTTTATTCTTTCCGCGATGCTCTATCATTTCAGCTTTTTATATCGCGAAGGTCGCGATTGCCCAATCATTTCGGCTATTTTTTCGCGGTGCCCAACCATTTCGGCTATTTATTTTATTTTTACTCGCTGCTTTTTATTGCGAGTTGCCCCATCATTTCGGCTATTTTTCATGCATACATTTTTACTTGCTGCTTTTTATTGCAAGTTGCCCCATCATTTCGGCTATTTTGTAGGCATGTGTGGCCGCTAGCTTTTTCGCCGCAAGCTCGGATTTCGGACACCGATTTCGGCATCAGCATCGCTGCGACTGGGATGTTGCCAGGAGCGAATCATCATTTGCCATGAAAGGACTTAGGATTTGATACCGGTTTAGGCATCAGCATCGCTGCAACTGGAATATTGTCAGGAGCGAATCATCATTTGCCTCTGTCGATGTTGAACAAAGGTGGCTTAGCAAACAGGGTTAAGGTCCTGTCGACTAAGGCTTTTGACTTCATGAGCCGTAAGGGTCTCACAAAGATATTTCTCCCTACAAGTCGTGAGGATCTTGCAGGTGTATTTTCTCCTTAGGGATCGTGAGGATTCCTAAGTGTATGTTCCTCTGTAAGTCGTAAGGATCCTACAAGAGGGTTTTCACCTTATGGGTCGAGAGGACCCACAAGGGTTGGACTTTGCTGAGGAAATGTTTATTTGTGCCCGTGGATTGTATACAAGGGTCAGTATTGAGCCTCTTGTAGGGCAATATCGGAGGTTGTGGAGGATTTGCTTAAGAACAGGTTCAGGTTTCTGTAACTTAAGACTTTCAAATCTCATGAGCCGTGAGGGTCCCATAAGAGGATTCTCCTTACGAGTCGTGAGGATCTCGTAAGTGTATTTTCTCCTTAGGAATCGTGAGGATCCCTAAGTGTGTTGCTCCTTTGTGAGTCGTAAGGATCTCACGCAGGTGGTTTCTCCTTACAAGGTCGAGAGGACTCTGTAAGTGTCCTTTAACGAGGTTGCGCCCTTTCGGGTTTTCACAAACACTCGCCGGTAGTCCTGCTGTTTTTACTCACGGAGCCCTTTCGGGTTTTCATCCGTGCCCGTTTTGCTTATAGACATACCGTTTTTTTTTTGTTTTTTTATATTTATTTATTTTTTATTTATTTTTTTTACAAGGTCGCGCCCTCTCAGGTTTTCACGAACACTTGCCGGCAGCCCTGCTGTTTTTACTCACGGAGCCCTTTTCGGGTTTTTATCCGTGCCCATTTTGCTTATGGACATACCGTTTTTTTTTGTTTTTTTTTTATTTCTTTTTTCTTTTTTCTTTATTCTTTATTTATCCATCTCGTTCACCTAAGGACGTTGCGGTAGTAGTTTAGGGACGTTTCGGTCCGTCGTTAGTTTAAGGACGTTTCGGTCCGTTGTTAGTTTAAGGACGTTTCGGTCCGTTGTTAGTTTAAGGACGTTTCGGTCCGTTGATATGGGAAGGCTGGCTGCTCCTAGGAAGATAGTGAGTGGACATAGTTGTCGTCATCTATCATTGACCCAGGCTGTGGCTTATTAAGCATAGTATTTCTTCAGGAAGCGGCCGTTTATCGACCTGAAAGGCCTTTTATCGTGCATGTCCATGAGTAGGTAGGCTCCACCCTGGTAGACCTTGTCTATGATGTACAGGCCTTCATAGTTTGGCTCAAATTTTCCCCGCTTGGCACGATTGGGGATCATAGGTCTTTTGACCACTAGTACGAGTTCGCCTTGGCGGAATGTCCTCGGCCTGGTCAATCGTTCGTACGAGCGCGTCATCTTTGCTTTGTAGGCTTCTAGATGTTGTTGCGCTATGAGCCGGGTTTCGTCGAGGGCATCAAGCTCCTCAAGCCGAAGGTGAGCATTTTCTTCGTTCGTCAGCTCATGGTGGACTGCTACTCGTAGAGAGGGTAACTCTATCTCGAGGGGGAGCACTGCTTCCGTCCCAAACACCAACGCGTACGGCGTTGTGTTTGTGGCCGTCTTGAACGTAGTTCGATAAGCCCAAAGGGCTTCTTGCAGCCTTTCGTGCCAGTCTCTCTTATTCCTGGAAACGGTCTTTTTTATGATCTTCGTCAAGGTCTTATTGAAAGCCTCGGCCAGACCGTTAGCTCGTGGATTGTAAACTGAAGAATATCTCCAGTCTATATTGTGCCGCTGTGCGAAGCGGCTAATCTTATGGCTTCGGTAGGCCGGCCCGTTATCGGAGATAATCCGCCGTGGAGTTTCAAACCGATAGATGACGTGCGTCTTGAAGAAGTGGAGAATATTCTCTGTCTTCACTTCCTTCAGCGGTACTGCTTCTGCCCATTTGGAGAAGTAATCGGTTGTCGCCAGGATAAAGCGGTGTCCCCGGGATGATGCTGGCTCAATGGGGCCGACTATGTCAGTCCCCCACATTTCGAATGGCCAACTAGACAACGTCGGGTGCAGTGGATTCGGATGTTGGTGGATGAAGTCTCCATGGATCTGGCATGAGTGGCATTGCTTCGCATACTCGAGGCAGTCCTGGATCATCGTGGGCCAGTAATAACCCATCCGTTTAATTTTTAACTTCATCTTTGAGCCTGCTTGGTGAGAACCGCAAAGTCCGTCATGAACTTCCTGAACGACTCTTTCTGCTTCGTCAGGTCCTAAGCATCTGAGCCATAGAGAATCAAACGATCTCTTGTATAGAATGTTGTTGACGAAAGCGAAGGATAGAGCTCGTTTCATGAGCTGATGTCTTGAGGACGCTTCTTCAGGCATTCGGTGGGACTTAAAGTAGTCTATGAAGACTTCCCTCCAGTCTTCGGCCCTCTCATGGTCTTTTATTTGTAAGGTCGTCTGCTCAGTCGTTCCCTTTTCTTCGCATGATTCCGGAGATATTTCTGCCGGGGCGAGCACTCGACGGCTTTGTACCACGATTCTGACGTCATCGAGGTTCTCGTCAGCCAGTTCTTTAGCAAGTTTAGCCAACGCGTCTGCTTTGCTGTTTTCCGCGCACGGTATGTTCTCCAAAGTATAGGAGGGAATTTGGGTCAATAGTTGTTGCACCCTTTCGCCGTACTTTACCAACTCCGGCTTGCACGTTTGGTAGTCACCATTTACTTGACTAACGACCAGCTGGGAATCCCCGTATATGAGGAGGTCCTCAATTCCTATGTCGATGGCGATCTCGAGGCCTGCTATCAGGACTTCGTATTCGGCTTCATTGTTTGTCCTCGGCTCTGTTAAGGAGAAGGCGAAGCGCATTATCCCTCCTTGTGGAGTTGCAAAGATGAGGCCTATCCCTGATTTGATCATTGGGATACCTTGTTTCTGTTTCTTTATGGAGGACGCTCCATCGAAATAGAGTTCCCATCGGGTGGTTCCGCCGTTAATCGCATCAAATGCATGCTCGTCCGGCAAATCGCAATTCAGAGGAGAATTGGCCGGTATCGGGTGTTCGGCGAGGAAGTCGGCAATGGCCTGGCCTTTCACTGCCTTGAGAGGTTGATACGTTATTGAGAACTCCATCAAGAGCAGGGCCCACTTAGCAAGTCGTCCCGTCAGTATGGCTTTCGACATCAAATATTTGAGAGGGTCCACCTTTGAAATAAGACGGACTTCATGTGCTAATGCGTAATGTCTAAGCTTTGTTATTGCGAAGATCAACGCCAGGCAGTGCTTTTCAATGGGGGAATAGTTGCTTTCTGCCCCCAGCAGCACTCGACTTAAGTAGTAAAGTGCTCTTTCTTTCCCCTGATCGTTCTCTTGTGCCCATGATGCGCCTAAGGAACCTTCGAGGGCGGCCGTGTAAAGAATGAGAGGCTTTCCCTTCACTGGAGCAGCCAACACTGGAGGGTTCTGCAGGTACTGCTTGATCTCGTCTAGTGCACCTTGACATTTGTGATCCCAAACGAATGGGGTACCCTTTTTCATCAGGTGGCTGTAAGGACGGCATTTGCCTGAAAGATTGGCGATAAACCGCCGGATGTATGCGAGCTTCCCTTGGAGAGACCGCAGCTGCTTGAGCGTTCTCGGCGGAGGCATTTCCATGATCGCTTTAATCTTTGCCGGATCTATTTCAATACCTCGGTGTCGAATGATGAATCCCAGAAATTTGCCCGAGGAGACTCCAAACGCGCACTTGAGGGGATTCATTTTCAAATTATATTGCCGAAGGCGTTGAAATACAGTCTCCAGATGCTTTAAATGCTCCTCGTACGACATGCTCTTTACTACGAGGTCATCGATATAGCACTCGACGATGTCATGTATGAGATCGTCGAAGATCTTTGTCATGGCCCTTTGATAGGTAGCGCCAGCGTTCTTTAGGCCAAAGGGCATAACCCTGTAGCAAAATATACCCAAAGGGGTGCGGAAAGCGGTATGCTTCTGGTCTTCGGGATGCATCTTTATCTGATTGTATCCTGATGAACCGTCCATAAAGGAGAAAACCTCGTGAGTGGACGTGTTATCTATCATTAGTTCGGTTACTGGTACTGGGAAATCATCCTTGGGACAGGCTTTATTGAGATCCCTGAAATCCACGCATATGCGTACCGTCCCATTCTTCTTCATTACCGGGACGATATTGGCAATCCAGTCGGGATATTGGACTTCTTGGATAAATCCTGAATCGATCAACTTCTTGACTTCGGCGTTGATGCTCATCTCAAGCTCGAGTCGCATCCTCCTTGGCGCCTGCTTGACTGGCTTGATATCTGGGGATATTGCTAATCTATGCACAGCAATCTCCGGGTCCAATCCTGGCATCTCGGAGTAGTTCCACGCGAAGCAGTCTTTATGCCGTAGAAGCACGTTCTTTAACGCAGCCACCTTTTCTTCGGATAATAGCTCGCTGACAAATGTCGGTCGCGGGTCGTCTGCCGATCCCAACTCAATCTTCTTGAGGTTATCTGCGGTAGTATGTATACCATCTTCCAGTTCTTTCGGAGCGGGCGGAAATTCTGAGATCACCTCATCATCGCTGTTCTCAAAGCACCGGTAAAGGTCGTCTACGTTCTCGGGCTCTTCTCCTAATATCGTAATCGTATAACAAGTGCGAACCCGCTCCCTGGACTGAGGTGGACCCGGTTCTGTTCTTGCGGCCTTGGGCTCATGCTTTCGCGGCGGTGTTACCTTCCAGCCGTCGGATAAAGCGAATCTGCCCCGTCGGTACTGGTCCTCGACCCAGTTCTTGAAGGTGAAGCAGTCCTCGGTAGGATGTCCTATGGCTTGGTGATAAGAGCAATAACTCGGATGAGAGACCTGGCTAGCTTGCTCAGGACGTCTAGACTCTGGAAGCGTGATCATTAGATGTTTTATAGAGAGGTTGAGTAACCTCTCCGTCTTGTCTCGGGGGAAGGAATACGCTCGACTCATCTTCTTCACGAGGGGCAAACCCGAGCCGCTTCTTGATTTATTTCCGTCTCTGCGTCGGGCCTTTCGTACAACGGATTGACGAGGATAAGCGTCTTTGTCTTTTTCGGTACGTTGAGATAGACGTTGCGTCCTGGCCTTCTTATAGATGGCCATCTCGCGGTTGCGGTCTTCCTGAGCTCTCTGACCCGTTTTCCTGATAGGCTTGTTCGTTCGTTCTTCAAATGACGGACTCGGTGCTTCAATCGCGGGGTCTAGTTTTAATGAAGGGTTGGCATCTCCTGACAGGGCGTCCTCCTCTTCATCAAAGGTATATATAGGGTAGCTGCTGTGAGTCCGTTCCCGTTTTCCAGCTCTTGCGTATCCGAGCCCGAGTGCTTCCATCTTCCCGTTGGGCAATTTGCGTTGAGTCCCGGGGACATCCCAAATCTTGTTGTAGAACCGCGCCTACCGAACGGTCTGTTCTAAAGGTACTCCTTGGTGCTTCAATAGCTTCTTTAATCCATTTGTATAGTATCTGGGCAGACGGATGGGTTGGAGCCTGTCGAGCGTAGTATCTGCGCCGTGCCAGATCTCTTTCTCTATTTTCGACTCTGAGGATCGGTAAAATAGGATCACCTTCTCGCCCCTTCGCCTGGGAGGGACGTAAAATGTTTGCAGGTCCTGCACATCGTGAGCCTGAAGCGCGTCGAGGTCCTTGTAGTGTTCTCGCGGTACCATGGTGATTTGCAAACTATGGTCATCGTCAAGGGGTGCTTATGTCAGCAGCCGATTGGAGAACACAGCATTAACTTCATCTTCTGAATCACTTCCGAAGACTAATACGGGGGCGGGTGTCCTCAGGTTGTTGCGTTGAGATGGCCCTGCATAAACTATCTCTTCCTCTTCTTCGGTATCGCTCCCGAAAATAGGGATGGCGGCGGCGGTTTTGTTTTCCGGATTGCGACACTTTTCTGTATCCTCGAAATCTGGCAAAAAGTATTTCGCATCTTGTATTTGCGGACTTCGTTCATGGAAAATGGGTTTAACTCACCTGTTACGGTATACTCGAAACCATCCTTGAAATACTTCATACACTGATATTGTGTAGAAGGGATGATATTGTACTCGTGTAGCCAAGGGCGGCCGAGCAAGGCGTTGTAACAGGTCTTGGCGTCAATGACATGGAATTTGATGTCTGTGACGAGAAGTCCGAAGCGTAATGTTAGTATCACGGATTCGAGAGTCCGTGACGATTGTGAATCGAAACCGGAGATAGTAATTTTGTCACGAGCAAGGTGTTGCACACTCATGCAGATTTCCTTCAACACCCGAACATTAAGGAGGTTGACGGAGGATCCATTATCCACCAGGATCTTGTCTATCTTGATATCATGGCAGTATCCGGAGACATATAGGGGACGGTTATGGTCGCACGTCCCGAGAAGGAGGTCTTCATCACCGAAAGTGACGTCGGCCGTATGCACTTCCTCCAGTTCATCCTTCATCCTTTCAGTGGCGAGGAAGGCTTGGAATTGCTCGGGTTCTTGTAACGCCTTAATTAGCGAGTCTCGCGCTTCTTTCGATAATAGGAGGGCATCGAGAATGCTAAGCTGAGAAGGTAGCTTCCTTAGGTGCGCGAGGATGTTATAGTCCACTTTACTCTTCCTAGGAGGGTCTTTGGCAACCAGCTCTCTCATGACTTGGTCATCTAAAGTGATATCTTCAGTGACCTTTTCCTTTCCCTTATCCTTTCTATTCCCGGGCCCGAGATTCTTTTCTGGGAGTGTGCGATTGCGCAGCTGAATGTTCTCGCAGATCTCCGATTCCTCCTCTTTCCCCGAGACAGATTCTTTAAAGAGAGGGCCCAGAGCCATTTCTTCATCAGAGTCGCTCCCAAAGGTGAGAACTTGTGACCCCCTGGCGTTAACCATGTAACAGTTGCCAGTCGTTCTATTGTGCCCATCGACAGTACTTCTTCGCTCCCGACGGATCTTGCGTTTCATGCGCTTAAAATGTTGCCGATGAGCAACATATCCTTGCCACCATATCTTAAAGGCGTCGCACTCCTCCATGGGATGTGATATTTTTCGATGATATGCGCAATAGTCAGGGTGCGTCTCTACCCCATCGTGTGTGTTTCCTTCCGAGGGTGGTAGCTTCATTCCCATTGACATGGCTTTGGCAAACCTTTTCCTCATCTTGAGTATCTTCTTGTCTGCTTCGGATGCCTTATGCTCCGGCAGGGGTAGTTCAACTCTTTCGTTCGGCTGCCCGCATTTGGCTCCTTCCGATGTGGCCATCTCACGCTCCTGGTCCGCTTTACATTTTAGACGAATCTCGTCTAGAAAAGCGTCGATCATTTCATCTGTTGGCCATGCATGCTCTGGTACAGGCTCCGCCTTCAGCTTTTTAGTGCCATGAGTTTTCCCATCATCAGCAAACGAGTGGGAGATCACGTTACAACTCGCCGCATATTCTTCGGATTCATCCGACGAGCTCTCTTCATCATCTTCCTCTTGAAAGATGTGGTTGAGGAATTCTTGGAGTGTGACAGGAGTTCGCGCCTTTTGATTGTATTCTTCCAACGCGTCGATTTGCTTCTGCAAGTTCGTATGCTCTTTTCCAGGCTTCACGGACTTCTTGGATTTCTTCTTCTTTTTCTTCGAAGATTTTGACGGTTGGGCGTGAGTATTTGGGCCATTATCGCGAGTCTTCGTAGTTGGGCGGGGCTTCAACATTCCTTTGATAATTTGAGGTTCAAGAGGGTCCTTCCATTCGATTGCAGGGCACGCATGAAGGTCTCTCAGCATTCTTTTGGTTTTAGTTGATAGCACGACCTCCCATGGAGCTTCTTCAATAAAAGAACATGTTGCCCCCGGTGTATCCGCTTTCCTCGGAGCATGCGGCTGTGGTGGGTTCACCTTCCACTTTTCGGATAGTACAAACTTCCCCTGGAGGTATTGGTCTTCAATCCATCCTTTGAAGACGAAGCAATCTTCAATCGGATGGCCTACCGTTTGATGGTAAGGGCAATAGTTAGGGTTATTCACTTCGGTGGGTTGCGGCGGTCGCCTTGGATTTGGCAGGTTTATAAGTCTGTTGCGTATTGCCAGCTCGAATAGCCGTTTCGTCTTGTCCCGTGGGAACGAGTAGGGACGCTTCATCTTCTCATTATAATACCGACGTCTTTCCTCCAGTTGATCTGTCGGTTTCGGGGCGTTAGGTTGCTCTTGGGCATTTGCGACAAATGTTGCTCTTCCTTTACCCTTCTCATTCCGAGGTTCCGACTTCGGTGTAGGTGGTCTATGACCCATCTGGTCCATCTGAGCCAACTTGTCGATCAGGGCCTGGAATGTGGTTGGCTTAAAGAACATCATAAACTGGGAGATAGTTGCGTGAGGGTCTAGAGTTCCCACGAACATGCCCACCGCAGGTGCTTCCTCAATGCGTTGGTCACATCTCGACCACAAGTTCCGCCAGCGTATAGCGTACTGGACCCAGGTTTCGCCCGGTTTTACCCTGGCGTTAATAAGTGCAGTTATTGGAGTGCGTTCGCTGGCACTTGCAAATCGCTGAGTGAACAACAACTCCATTTCAGCGAACGTTTTGATAGAATCGTTCGGGAGTTTCGAGTACCATTCGAACGCTGTTTCTGATAAGCTGCCCACAAACTGGCGGAGCAACAACTTATCATCACCGCCGGTGTTACCGCAGAGGGCCCGAAACTGGGCGACATGTTGATGGGGATTGCCGGTCCCCTTATACACGTGGAATTTTGGTATCGTATAGCCTTGCGGGTATTTGATTTGGTCGTACCAGCTCGGATACGGCCGCCCCGTTTTCACGACTTGACCAGCTGCCTCAGTCGCGTGGTGAACCCGGATTTGCTGGGCTATGTAGTCAGCCAAGTCAGCCTTAGAGATTGCATCCTCCTTGGCCGTTGAGAGGGCTGGTGGTGGATTTGACGTTTCTCCTCGGTCGTCTTCAAGAACGATCGGGGGATCCTCGGCGGGTAAGTCCTGCTGGATCATCATTCCTATCACATCTTGGAAGAGAAGGCCCATCCGTTGTATGTTGGCCGCTTGTTCAGCAGCCTCTTTGTCCCTTTTCTCCAGTGTTCGACGAAGGAATTCGGCATCGGTTTCTTCCTCTCGGCGTGCGTCTGAGGACGTTTCTGGGTTTTCTTTTGGCCCGGTGAGCGCGGCCATAGCATTCATCATTTCTTGCAGCTTCTGTTGCTGTTCTTGGGCTTTCGTCACGGATCGGGTTAACGGTCGGTGGCCCGTAGAAGTGCGGCTTTCCTCTTTTCCAGAGGCCATGTAAACAGTGTGCACCACCATGCCCCCAGACTTAGGGCGTCTGGGCTCAGTGCTTTTAGCCGTCGCTGCATGCTGTGGGGTCTTCTCCGGCCTCTTTCTTTTATGAGTCAGTTGTTCCACAGCCTTTTGGGGTTTGGCCTGGTGACCAGCTTCCGGTTGGGTTTTCAGCTTCTTGTGTCGGCGGGAGAAGTTCGGATCGATGATCGAGTCCCGTGCCTGCCGCCAAACCTTATAGATTTTGGAAGATAGCCGTTGAGGAGATTGGGGCCGTTCTGACTCCATTTCCACAACCTTCTTTAACGGGGGAGGAGACCTCTTCAGTACTGCAGTAGGAGAATTTCTTCGCACTTTATTTAGCATTTCGAAGCTGTTCCCAGTTGGAACAGCAGCATTAACTTCTGCCACCGGGACTGATGGAGTCAACCCAGATGGGGAGTTGCCCCCAGCCTTCCTCACTCGGCGCCAATGGCGACGTCGAGCGTGTCGAGCGGACGGTGTAGGGTCAGCGGTAAGAACGGTTTCGTTTTGCCCTCTGTCTGGGCGTGGGGTCGCAGTTGGTATTAGCCTGTCAAAGACCGATGTCCTTTGGGTAGTAGGAGCGGGAGCTGAAGCCGTTAATCTTGTAAAGACCGACCTTTTGGCCGGAGAGGCTGCCTTGACGACTTCTGGGACAGGAGCGGCCACTTTCTTAGAAGCAACCTTCTCTGAGATTGTAGGTCCCACGATAGGTCTGCAGGATTTCTGGCCCAGTCTAGAGAAGACCGAGGCGTTGACGTTGGGCGACTCGTTGAGAGGAGCCGTGGCAGGGGTAAGACGATCAAAGACCGACTTCTTGGGAGCCTCCGTTGTCAGCACTGGAGCGGCAAAGTTTGTCGGCGGGACCATGGTCCCAAAGAACAATCCTGTGGTGGCGCGAGTGACCTGTTCCACGGGCATTGTGAATAGCGAGGCAGCTTGGGGTCCGTAGGCTATACCTCCTGGCGAGGCAGAGCGTTGGTTGCAATTGCAGTCTGAGCAGTTGGACACTTTCACGGAAGTAGAAGCCATCGATCCTTTGCTTTCTGCAATAAGCCAGACGCCAATTCTTAGTATCTTGAAACCCAAGGGCAACCATTAGCGAACCGCGATTGGTTCGCGAGTCACGACACACGAAGTGTGGAGTGGAAAGAGGAAAAGGTCCCACCGGGCGTGCCAGAATCTGTTCCCCTCCGAAAGACGGCGCGACACCGCGTCTTGCCTGAGATTCGGGGCAGATGCTAATAGGTGCTATCCGTCCACCTCTTCGAAGATGCCAAGTTGATTTATGGCACCACGTATCGAAGGTTTAGACGGATGCGTCCGATGTAGCAGACTTCGTCAGATTCCCCCTCGTTTGAGGGGTTTTTGATTGTGGGGACGCTCTTCCCTGCAGGCGCAAGCCCCTGCAGTTAATTACGCTACCGCATTGCGGTAACAACTTTCTCCTTCTCCAGATGGTCACTTCGTGTCGTGGGTGTCTGTTTTGTATTTTGTTGCCCGTGGATTGTTTACGGAGACTGAGTTATGTCGTCGCCCGTAGGGCGTGGACTAGTCCAAATCCGTATTATCTTAGATTTGGGTTTGGGGAGGGTTTGGTTTGAGGATACATCAGCCCTACTCGAGGCTAAGATCAACTTAAACGTTTGTTAAGGATACGTTAGTCTAACTTTGTGACTAAGATCAACTTAACGGGATCGTTTAGATCCGACAAAAGAGCGTTTGGACTCTAATGTTCCAGTTTAGGGACATAGTGGTCCATGAATGTGTGGCCGTCGGGACCCGTCACCTCTCTGACGACGTTGAAGGATTACAACGACGGATGCCAGAGGAGTTCAAGGATGTACCCTCAAGCCGGAGTCAATTGGGGGGATTTATAGTCCACTCTGTTTGAAGGTTTAAGGATACGTTAGCCATCTTTGAGGCTAAGATCAACTTAAACGGGACCGTTTAGATCCGACAAAAGAGCATGCGGGGCTCTATTGTTCTAGTTTAAGGACATTACGGTCCATGGGTAGTTTAAGGACATTGCGGTCCATGGGTAGTTTAAGGACATTGCGGTCCATTGTTAGTTTTAAGACATCTCGGTCAAGGTTAAGGACGTCGTAGTCCATGGGCTTAAGGACCCCACAGTCCATTGTTAGTTTTAAGACATCTCGGTCAAGATTAAGGACGTCGTAGTCTATGGGTTTAAGGACCCCACAGTCCGGTATGTGCTCTGGATGCTTCACACGGGTTCACTGCCGCGCTTGGCGAGGACCAGGCTCCGCTCTGGACGTTTTCCACGGGGTCAAAGAGTGACATTATCCGCGTTCCACGTAACCAGGAATTTGCATTAGACATGAGTTTAAGGACCCCACAGTCCATATCAATGTGTGGTCGTCGGGACCCGTCACCTCTTTGACGGCATTGAGGGATTACAATGCCAAGTATCAAAGGAGTGAAGAGATGTACCCTAGAACCGGAGTGGATTAAATAGCCCTTGGCCCAATTTGGGGTCAAGACGAATTAATTATGTTATGAGTCCATTGGACCAGTTAATCACAAATTGAGGACTTATGGCCATCTTGGGCTAAGTCCAATCAGGAGAGGCTTTGCCTCCATCCATTTAAGCCGATTGGGCCAAAGTCTAGTGTTAAACACTACAGAGCAGTCAGTGTTGAACACTGGGAATGGGGTTGACAAGTTAGTGTTTAACACTAAGAGAATATTTGGTGCTGAACACCAGCAACAATGCTTTTTCAGGTTAGTGTTAAACACTAAGGTAATCAGTGTTGAACACTGCAAATGAAGATCTCAGATTAGTGTTTAAACACTAAGGTAATCAGTGTTGAACACTGCAAATAAAGCTTTTTAATTAGTGTTGAACACTAAGGCCCAACAGTGTTTTAACACTGGGTTCGAGAGTTTTAGTTTAGTGTTTAAACACTAAGGTAAGAGGGGTTACGTGGCAGCACGTGAGAGCGCCCTCCCTTCCTTTGTTCTGCTGAGATTATCGCGTCTTCCAGAGCATCACGTGCCATCACGTGATGGGCATTCAAATGCCTATGGATTAGAGCTTCTGCTGAGGGTCACGTGGGTCACATGGGGTGCTGCCTCAAAGGGGCTTTCTGTAGCTCTCTTGGGGGGGTCACGTGATGACACGTGACCCTGCCTCTAGGTATTTTGTTTAGAGGCTTTGTTAATCTTCTTTTAGGAATTAAATTCCTCGAACTATAAATTTCAGAGGAATTAAATTCCTACTTCCTTTCGAAGACTTTGTTTTCTGGAATAGAGTTTAACTCTGAATTTTCTGTAGGAATTAAATTCCTCATATACGTGAAGGGCTGAATAGGGTTAAACCCTAATAAAAGTTTTTAAGGAGTTTAAACTTCCATCCTCTGTATGATTAAGGGAATTAAATTCCTGCTGTTTCAACAGAACTAGGTTCTTAATTAGGGTTAAACCCTGTTTCTTTTTTGTTCTGGAGGAATTAAATTCCCATAATATAGGGTCAAGCCCTCCTTTTATTTTAAAGGAATTAAATTCCTATAGTTCTGTGAGAATTAAATTCTCGTGCTTGCATTCCTTCTCCGTGTTTTGGATCTGCATGGCAGGATCTCAACCCATTGAGAATTAAATTCTCAACCTTAAGGGGAGATGTGCACTTTGCAGATCCTCCATCAAAGAGAGAAGAAATATGTTCTTCTGTTTTTACATTATCAGAGTTAAACTCTGTTGAGAATTAAATTCTCTTTCTTTCAAAAGGCCTTCCCTTTCTTACCTAGGGTTTTTCGCAGAAGATCCGAGTCTTTTCAAAGTATCAAAGCTCTTCTTCTTTTTTTTTTCTTCTCTGCGCATGTCTCTGTATGTATGTCTCTTGGCTCCTATTTATAGGAGAAGCAGCCGAATCAATCAGTTTTTGACGAATCTTCATTGAGATTTGATTTGCATTCATCATTCATTTTGGACCTTTGGATTATTAGGTGAATTTTATTCACCATTGGATTTTAAATCCAGAGATTCTCCCTTGTTATTTTGGTTAGATTTAAAGGGGAAATCTTTCCAAACCCGAGATTTTCCATAGATAGATGATATTCTGTCACCTCTGAATCTTTAATTTGATCGGCCCCAGATAATCACTCTCCTTTGGAAAGATTTAAATCTCCTTCAGAATTTAATTCTGTTAACACAATGGGCTTTGAAAGCTGGTCACGTGTGACCACGTGACCCATGGTCACGTGTGGGCACGTGACCCCCTTTGGAATGAGCCTTTTCCTTTCTTTTGCGCTCTGTCTTCTGATCGCTGCCTAAGCGTCACGTGCTACCACGTGACCCCTGGTCACGTGTGAGCACGTGACCCTTGTTTGAACTCTCTTTCTTCGGTTCTTCTGGAGAACGAGTCTGCTGTCTTGAACGTCACGTGCCAACACGTGACCCTGGTCACGTGGGAACACGTGACCTCTTCTGAAGCCTTTTCTTGACTTGATCAGAGAACTTGTGTGCCTTTGACACTTGCATTTAAATGTCACGTGTCGCCACGTGACCCTGGTCACGTGGGAACACGTGACTCTTTCTGAAGTCCATTTTCTTCAGCGTATTCAGGACACTGAACTTGACTTGATGATCCCTCTTAGGTGTCACGTGCTAACACGTGACCCCCTTTTTGAAGCTTTTCCCAGAAGCTTTCCTGATTTTAAATCAGGAAACAAACCCTGCTCGGCCATCATTAAGAACCAAAAGCCCTCGCCAAGAGGCACCGAACAACAACCCTGCTCGGCCATCCTTAGTAGGCCAATCACAGCCCCTCCCACGCTAAGGATGAAAAGCCCTCGCAAGAGGCAACCGACCCCGCCCTTGTTCGGTTATCCCTGGCTGGTGGCTCCCTACCCTAACAAATCAGGGATCAAAGTCCTTACAGAGGCAACCGGACCCGCCCTTGTTCGGTTATCCCTGGCTGGTAGCTCCCTACCAAACCAGGGATCAAAGCCCTCGCCAAGAGGCACCGGACAACAACCCTGCCCGGCCCATCCTTAAGGATCAAAGCCCTCGCAAGAGGCAACCGGGCCCGCCCTTGCTCGGTTATCCCTGGCTGGTAGCTCCCTACCCCAACAAGCCAGGGATCAAAGCCCTCGCCAAGAGGCACTGAGCAGCTACCCTGCTCGGCCCCGTTCTTAGTAGGCCATTCACGGCCCCTCCCACGCTAAGGATCAAAGCCCTCGCAAGGGGCAACCGGGCCCGCCCTTGCTCGGTTATCTCTGGCTGGTAGCTACCTACCCCAACAAACCAGGGATCAAAACCCTCGCCAAGAGGCACCGAGCAGCTACCCTACTCGGCACCGTCCTTAGTTGGCAAATTACGGCCCCTCCATCAACTGAGGATCAAAGCCCTGGCCAAGAGGCACCGAGCAGCTACCCTGCTCGACACCATCCTTAGTTGGCCAATTACAGCCCCTCCAGAAACTAAGGATCATAGCCCTCGCCAAGGGGCACCAAGCAGCTACCCTGCTTCGCACCATCCTTAGTAGGCCACTCACGGCCCCTCTAACAACTAAGGAATATGAACTCAACAAGAGGCATCCGGTCTATCAACGTCTTAGCGATCTCCACTTCGACTTCGGGGCCATGGAGATACCGTCTTCCCGCCGGTCCTCGCACACTCAGTAAATGATCAGAGTCAAGTTGACGAGTAATCGCTAGACGAGGAACATGCCGACCATAAAAGCAGTACTGTGCAGATAAAAGTGTCTACCAACAAAATGAAGTACAAGTACAAACACTACTGCAAAAACAAAAAGTCTTTATTCAAAAAGCCAAAGTCTTTAAAAGGGTACTGTGGGCTCCCCAGCCTTATCAAATTGCCCGGAGGCTTACAAAAGAGAGAAAACCAAAAAGGTCGGGCAGCAGGCCCTGCCTAGACCTCACTCCCCTCATCGCTATCGGCCGGAGGCGTGACCCCCGAGAGCGGGACCCGAGCATGGAGCTCACCATCGGCGAACACCGGAAGTTGCTCCTTGATGGCATCAAGAGCTTTGTTCCATGCAGTGGCGGAGGCCTCGCCGAGGTCGACGTAAAACTAGTCCGACTCCTTGTAATCCGTCACCGCCTTCGTAGCCCGGATTTCGGCGGCCTCCGCCGCCTGAAGCGCTGCTTCAGCATCCCACCTGCTGGCATCCCTCGCCCTCCTCATAGCTGCAAAGTGATCGGCCAGTTCCATCAATTTCGCCTCAACAACTCGGTGGGACTCACTTAGGCGGCGGTAGGACTCCCGGCACATTGAAACGATGAGATCCGTGGCTTCTGACCGGGCTCTGAGGGCGAGCGACCTCTCCCTTTCCAGACGCAGCTCGAGTCGCAGACCCTCGACCTTTGAAGAAGACTCTTCTGCTGACCTCGCAGCCCGAATAGCCCCGTCGGCTTCCATATGAGTAACAAGGGCACAGTGCTGAAGGACCTGGCGAAGAATGGCAGAGAAACTTAAGAACACCCGAACTAAGAAAAGGTCGCTTGAAGCAACGCATGAGGGGGTACATACCTGAACCGCCTCCTATGCGATAGCCGCCATTTGGGCCCTCAAGGTCCCCCGCAGCATCTGGCCCCCGGCCGACTCCTCCATACCAGCGAGAAGGCTGGTGGCAACGGAAAGCCCCGACGGGACCATGCACTGGACATTCCCCTCCTGCACGGAAGTCCCCTCCGGAATCTCCGTCGGCGGCGCACGAGAGACCGTCCTCTTCCGCTTAAGAGGAACCCCGTCTTCGCCCTCTCCTGCATCCCTCGTCTGAGATTCGGGAACCCGTGTACGCCTTTGGCCACCGCCGGAACAACCGTCAAGAGCTCATGACGGGGCAGGTGGCCCCGCCGTCGGGGGCACATCCGGCGCAGGGCTCGGGTCAGCCGGAGGCACGGCCGCACCGCCGTCCCCCTTCCAGGACCGAGCGCCGAAGGCACCAAGAGTCTGGGATCGAACCATCTGTCCTGCCAAAAGGGAGAAGAGGCTCGACTCAGAAGGAGAAGAAGCAGAAGGAAAAAGAAGCAAGACATCTAACCTGATGGGAAGAAATCCTCGAGAAGAGAGAACGCCGAGATCCGACCTAAATGGGAGAGCGCCGAGCTAATAAGACTCAGAATCAAGGAAAATGGGAAGAGAGAGAGAGAGATCCTTAAACAGGCCTCCCCTCGATTTATACAGCCGGCGTTCTCATCCAACGGCGACGGTTGATTCCCGCCAAAACGGTTCAATACACTCAACGGCCACGATCGCTCCACCTGTCGCAAGCACATTGGCAGCATCCCATCGGACGCCAGAAGCCTGCAGCGTGTCACATCAGCCAACCGACACCCGACACGTGGCCCGTCGCTTCACCAAAGAGCACATGATCCGGCGCACCCTCTTTAATGCAAAGGATCTCGACTTGATTCGTTGGCCTCATCTAGAAAAGACAACCAATTACCCAGAGACACGCCCGACGATATCTTTGTTTCCCCCAATCAGAGCAAGGCTCTACTGAATTTTGAAAATTCAAAATTTGAAGCAACACTTCGGTTTCCGTGCGCAGTGCGCAATTTGCCACGTGGCAGAAGCCAATTCGGCAGCGTAACGCCCGAGACGGTGCGTCCCATCAGAGCAAGGATCTTCAGAAAACGTAATTAAAGACTTAACTGCGCAAATGCATGGCAGCGAGACACGTGTCTGCGCAGTTGCGCAATCGCAACTGCACAAGCGCACGGATGCGCGACACGTGTCTGCGCAGTTGCGCAATCGCAACTGCGCAAGCGCACGGATGCGCGACACGTGTCTGCGCAGTTGCGCAATCGCAACTGCGCAAGCGCTCGGATGCGCGACTCGTGTCTGCGCAGTTGCGCAAGCGCACGGATGCGTGACACGTGTCACACGCTGGTGAGTTGCGCAGCAACTGAATGAAGATTTAGACAAATCTTTTCTGTTCTCCTGTAAAACAGGAATCCTTGGATCAGAGATCCAATGGTGGGAAAATTCCCAAAATTATTCAGGAAAGATTTTGTTAACAAATCCAACAAATTGGTGGGCACTATAAATAAGACCCCAGGCCTCATTCAAAGGCATCAGATAATCAATCATCATCGAGAGAGGGAAAAAGCTTCTGAAAAAAGAGAGCTCTTGAAGATTAATCAAGAACAAAAAAAAAAAAGAAGGTAAAATTTCTGAAGAACAGAAAATAAAAAGATAAATAGTGCCTTGCACTTGATATGAACCCTTGGTTCTAAAAAAAATAAAAGAATAATAAATAGTGCCTTGCACTTGATATGAACCCTTGGTTCTGTGAAAAGAAAACAAGAAGAAAAACTTGTTTTCTTTTGATCTAAATGTAGATCAAAAGTGCTATGCACTTTTGTTTCTTCAATCAGAAGATTCTTGAGTTCCTGCAACTCATTATTTAAAAGGGCCTGGCCCAAATCAGAAATAAAAGGGTAGAGCCCTATTTAAAAAAAAATTCTTGAGGGCCTGGCCCAAATCAGATCACAAAAATAAAAGGGCAGAGCCCTATTTGGAAAATTCTTGAGGGCCTGGCCCAAATCAAATCATACAAAGGGCAGAGCCCTGTTTGGAAATGCTTGAGGGCTTGGCCCAAATCAAACTGCAAGAATAAAAAGAGGCAGAGCCCTGTTTAGATTGATTCTTTTAATCGGGCAGAGCCTAAAATAAAAATTGGACTTAACCCAATCCTGGCTGTAAGTCCTTAAATTAAATGCCTCTCACAAACTAAGTCACGACCGGTTCGAGGGTACATCTCCGAACTCCTTTGACATCTGTCGTTGTAATTCCTCAACGACGTCAAAGAGGCGACGAGTCCCAACGACCACTCATCTAATATCGGACCGAAACGTCCCTAAACTAATATTGGACCGAGATGTCCCTAAACTAATATCGGACCGAAACGTCCTTAAACTAATATCGGACCGAAACGTCCCTAAACTAATATTGGACCGAGATGTCCCTAAACTAATATCGGACCGAAACGTCCTTAAACTAATATCGGACCGAAACGTCCCTAAACTAATGACGGACCGAAACGTCCCTAAACTAATAATGGACCACTACGTCCCTAAACTGGCGACGGACCGAAACGTCCCTAAACTAATAATGGACCACTACGTCCCTAAACTGGCGACGGACCGAAACGTCCCTAAACTAATATCGGACCGAGACGTCCCTAAACTAATGACGGACCACTACGTCCCTAAACTAATGACGGACCACTACGTCCCTAAACTGGCGACGGACCGAAACGTCCCTAAACTAAAATTGGACCGAGACGTCCCTAAACTAAAATTGGACCACTACGTCCCTAAACTGGCGACGGACCGAAACGTCCCTAAACTAAAATCGGACCGAGACGTCCTTAAACTAATGACGGACCACTACGTCCCTAAACTGGCGACGGACCGAAACGTCCCTAAACTAAAATCGGACCGAAACGTCCTTAAACTAATGACGGACCACTACGTCCCTAAACTGGCGACGGACCGAAACGTCCCTAAACTAAAATCGGACCGAAACGTCCCTAAACTAATAATGGACCACCACGTCCTTAAATTGGAATATGGACCGCTACGTCCCTAAACTGACGTAATAGGGCCCAAACGCTCTTTTGTCGGATCTAAACGGTCCCGCCTAAGTTGATCTTAACCCCAAATACGGTTAACGTGTCCTTAGACATCTAAATAAACAATAAAATCCCAAACCAACTTTGGTTCAAGGGTACATCTCGGAACTCCTCAGACGTATGTCGTTGTAATCCCTCAATGACGTCAGAGAGGTGACGAGTCCCGACGCCCAGATAATTAAATCAGTCACTATGTTAAGTCGATCTTAGTCTAGAACATGACTAATGTATCCTTAACAAAGGTTTAAGTTGATCTTAGCCGCAATGAGACTAATGCATCCTTAAACTAAAAAACACCAAATTCAAATCTAAGCAAACACGGATTTGGACTAATCCACGTCCTACGGGCGACGACATCACTAAGTCTCCGTATACAATCCACGGGCAACCACAAACAAAATAAACATACACGACACGAAGTGAAATTCTGGAGAAGGAGAAAGTTGTTATCGCAACGCGATAGCGTAATTAACTGCAGGGGCTTGCGCCTGCAGGGAAGAGCGTCCCCACAATCAAAAACCCCTCACCCTGAGGGGGAATCTGACAAAGTCTGCTACATCGGCCGCATCCGTCTAAACCTCCGATACTCGGTGCCATAAATCAACTTGGCATCTTCGGAAAGATAAACGGATAAAACCAAATAGCATCTGCCCCGAACCTCAGGCACGGACGCGAAGTCTGTGCGCCGCCGTTCGGAGGGGAACAGATTCTGGCACGCCCGGTGGGACCTTTTCCTCTTTCCACTCCACACTTCGTGTGTCGTCTTCGCGAACCAATCGCGGTTTGTTAAATGGTTGTCCTCGGATTTCAAGTTGCTAAAATTTGGTCTTTTGTCTGGCGCAGAACTCAAGATTCAATGGTTACCAACTGTTCGAAATGCCATTGCAGCGGACGCTCCACCTCACCGCGAGGTATAGCATATGGGCCCCAGGCGGCTTCCTTCCTGACTCTGCCGGTAGACCAGGTGACTCAGGCCACCACCGGTTTGTTTTTCGGGACCATGGTCCCACCTGCAAGCTTCTCCATGCCGATATCCGCACCAGAAGCGAACAAGAAGTCGGTATTCGACCGGCTCACTGCTACCACGACCCCTGTCAACGGGTCGCCCGCTACTAAGATGACAGCCTCTGTTTTCACCAGGCTAGGTCAGGATCATAAAGTGGCTGTCCCAAAGAGGGCAACGGCCACAGCTTCGGAAGTTGTTGGAGCGGCTTCTCCTATCAGAAAGTCAGTCTTCACAAGATTGACGGTTCCTACTCCTCCTTCGGCTGATCAAAAAGCATCAGTCTTTGATAGGCTGACACCGGCAGTTACCCCACACCCAAACAGGGGGCAACAAGAAATTGTATCGATTTCCGAGCCAGTCCCAACGGCCCGTCGTGCACGACGTCGCCATTGGCAGCGAATAAGGAAAGCAGGAGGCAACTCCCCTCCAGGGCTAACCCCGCCTGCTCCAGTGGCGGAGGTCAACGCTGCTGTTCCAACTGGGAACAGCTTTGAATTGCTAAGGAAGGTGAGAAAGAACTCCCCGGTTGCTACATTGAAAAGGTCTCCTCCACCCATGGAAAAAGCTCCGGAGACGAAACAGGAACAGCCCCTTCAACGGCTGTCATCAAAAGTTTATAAAATATGGCGCAGGGTTCAAAACTCTGTGATCGATCCGGACCACTTGCGTCACCAGAAAAAGGCGAAGGTGGAGAAAGACAAGAACCCCCCCATTAAACGGCAGGGGGCAACAAATGCTAGGAGGCCCACTTCAACGGCTCCTTCAACCTCAAAGGTCCATAAAAGGAAAAGACCAGAGAAAGCTCCCGCGACGATGACAAAATCTAAAAGCGGCGAACCGAAACGCCCCAAGTCAGGGGGCATAACAGTTCATACGGTCTATATGGCTTCAGGAAAAGAAGAAAGTCGTACTTCTACGGGTCACCGACCGCTTACCCGGTCAGTGACCAGGTCTCAGGAGCAGCAACAAAAGCTCCAGGAGATGATGACTACAATGGCTGCACTCACGGGGCCAAAAGAGAATCCTGAGACGTCCTTAGATGAACGCCAAGAGGAGGAGACCGACGCTGAGTTCCTTCGCCGAATACTGGAAAAGAGAGACAAAGAGGCTGCGGAACAGGCGGCCAACATAAAGAAAATGGCCCTCCTGTTCCAGGATGTGGTGGGTATGATGATTCAACCAGATCCACCTGCTGGAGATCCCCCGATCATTCTTGAAGATGATAGAGGAGAGACATCGAATCCTCCACCGGCTCTATCCGCAGCTAAAGAGGATACCATATCAAAAGCTGATTTGGATGAATATATTGCTCAACAAATACGGGCGCATCAGGCGGTTGAAGCAGCCGGCCACGTTGTAAAAACGGGGCGGCCATATCCGGGCTGGTATGACCAAATCAAGTACCCGCCGGGTTACACTATTCCCAAGTTTCATGTTTACAAAGGGACCGGCAATCCCCATCAACATGTGGCCCAATTCAGGGCTCTTTGCGGTAATACCGGCGGCGACGACAAGCTTTTGCTTCGCCAGTTTGTTGGAAGTTTATCTGATACGGCGTTTGAATGGTATTCTGAGCTTCCCAACGACTCTATAAAAACCTTTGCGGAGATGGAGCTACTCTTCACCCAACGCTTTGCAAGTGCCAGTGAGCGTACCCCGATGACGGCACTGATCAATGCCAGGGTAAAACCCGGCGAGACATGGGTTCAGTACGCTATACGGTGGCGAAATCTATGGTCGAAGTGTGAGCAACGCATAGAAGAAGCTCCAGCGATGGGAATGTTTGTTGGAACCCTTGATCCACAGGCAACCATCTCACAGTTCATGATGTTCTTCAAGCCGACTTCCTTCCAGGCTTTGATCGACAAATTGGCACAGATGGACCAGATGGGCCATAAACCCCCTCTCCCGAAGCCGGATCCCCGAAACGACAAAGGAAAGGGAAAAGCGATCGTCGTTGCTAATGCCCAACAACAACCGAACGATTCGAAGCCGGTTGCTCGTCCAAATAATACGCGCCCATACGTACCTCTTGAGGACAGGATGGGACGTGCTTACTCCTTCCCCCGTGATAAAACAAGGAGGTTATTCGAGCTGGCATTGCGCAACAGGCTCATAAATCTGCTAGATCCAAAACGTCCGTCACAACCGAGTGACGTCAACGATCCTAATTACTGCCCTTATCATAGAGTGTTGGGACACCCAATCGAAGACTGTTACGTTTTCAAAAATTGGCTTGAGAATCAATACCGTCAGGGCAAATTTGCGCTGTCTGACAAATGGAAGGTGAACCCTCCGCAGCCCCACACCTATAAGGGGACGAATACGCCGGGGGCAACATGCTCCGTTATTGAAGAGGCTCCCTGGGAGGTTGTATTATCGGCCAAAATGAGGAGAATGCTAAATGATCTTCAAACCTGCCCAGCGGTCAAGTGGAAGAACCCCTTGGAACCGCAGGTTATTGAAGGGATGTTGAAGCCACGACCGACTCCGAAGACCGATGGTAGTAGTTCAAGCGTTCATAGCCAGCCGTCAAAATCTTCGAAAAAGAAGAAGAAGAAATCTAAGAAGCCCGTGAAGCCTGGCGACAAGCGCACGGACTTACAAAAGCAAATCGATGCGCTGGATGAATATAACCAAAAGGCGCGAACTCCCATCACGCTCCAAGATTTCCTTGATCACGTCTTCCAAAAAGAAGGTGAAGGAGAAAGTTCATCGGATGAGTCTGACGAATATGTAGCAAGCTGTCATATGATCTCCCATTCGACCACGAACGATGAAGGAACTTCTGGCACTGAAACGCTGGGGGCAAATGCCGAATCAAGAACCCCAGGGTTACCAGTTGAAATGATTAGCGCGTTTCTTAATGAAGCACGGTTGAAAAGCAAGGCTGATCGAGAACGCGAGACGGCTATATTCGAAAGGGCCAAGCGTCAGCGACTTGAGGAAGGAGCCGAAATGATCCCGTTGGAGAAAAATGCCTCCACCACTGACAAAAGCCAATTCAAGATAAAAAAGAAATTTACTAAGGCCATATCGATGGGCATGAAGCTACCACCCTCTGAAGAAAAAGTTACTGGCGCGGTAGAAATGCATCCCTCTTATTGCTTATACCATCAGAAGGTCTCACATTCCACCCAAGATTGCAAAGCTTTCAATGGATGGTGGCAAGGATACGTCGCTAATCGACAACGATTTAAACGGGAAAAACGTAAAATTCGCCGAGAGCAAAGAAATACGACTAAAGAACTTGAAAGAACTGCCGGCAATTGTCACATGGTTAACACTACCGGGTCACAAGTGCCTACATTTGGGAGCGACTCCGATGAAGAGCTAGAGCTTGGCCCCCTCTTCGAAGAATCCACTTCGGGAAAAGAAAAAGAACTGAAGGCCTGCGAGAATATACAGCTGCGCAATCGAACATTACCCGAAAAGAACCTCGGACCCTTGAATAAGAAAAACAAAGGGAAAGAGAAGGTCTCTGAAGACATCGCTTTGGATGACCAAGTTGCGGAAGAGTTAACCGCCAAGAATCCCCCAAAAAGGAATAAAGTAGATTACAATGTCTTGGCGCATCTGAGAAAGCTACCCTCACAACTCAGCATTCTCGATGCCCTATTGCTATCAAAAGAGGCGAGGGATTCTTTGATTAAGGCCCTACAGGATCCGGACCAGTTCCAAGCCTTCTTAGCCGAACAAAAGATGAAGGATGAATTGGAAGAGGTGCACACAGCCGACGTTGCTTTTGGTGATGAAGACCTTCTCCTCGGGACGTGTGAACACAATCGCCCCCTTTATGTCTCGGGATACTGCCATGACATAAAGATAGGAAAAATCTTGGTCGATAACGGATCGTCTATCAATTTACTCAATGTGCGAGTGTTAAAGGAGATTTGCATGAGTGTCCAACACCTCGCCCGGGACAAAATCACCATCTCCGGTTTTGACTCTCAATCCTCAAAGACTCTTGGATCTGTGATATTGACGTTACGCTTCGGGGTGCTCGTCACAGACATCAAATTCCATGTCATAGACGCCAAGACGTGCTACAATGCTCTGCTCGGCCGACCATGGCTACACGAATACAATATCATCCCTTCTACACAGCATCAGTGCATGAAGTATTCTAGGGACGGCCTCGAGTACACAGTGGCAGGAGAGTTGAATCCATTTTCCGTGAACGAAGTTCGCAAGTATGAAGATGCCAAATACTTCCTACCGAGTTTCGAAGACACGGAAAGATGTCACAAACCGGAGAACAAAACTAACGCAACCATCCATGTCTTCGGCAGTGACACCGAGGAGGAGGAGGATATAATTTATTCAGGTCCGTCCCAGTCCACCAGGCCAGGACCATCTGTTCCTTCATTGATCTTCGGTAGTGACTCAGAGGATGAAGTTCATGCTGTATTCCCCGCTCGGCCCTCAATACAGATTTCCACTGATGAAGAGCGAAGTCTGCAGGTAACCATGGTGCCGCTTGAACATTACAAAGAACTGGATGCACTCGACACCAACAGCGTAGAAGAATTGCAGACATTCTATATCCCTCCCGGAAGAAAAGGCGAGAAGGCAATCCTATTCTACCGTTCTGAAGAAAACAAGGTGGAAAAAGAAATTTGGCATGGCGCGGATCCCACGCTCGACAAGCTTCAGCCTATCTGTCTTCCCAGATATTATACCGAAGGTTTGAAGAAACTGCTGAAACGCCAAGGGATGTCCTTCACACAGACCATCAGAAAAGCCAAATTCTATGACAAGGTCTGGAACGTTCCCGGAACTCAATGCAAACTGCCTAATGGGAGAACGGAAACAAAAGGGCTCGGGTACATTCGGCCAAAGAAACGGGAGTTAATAAACAGCTGTTATGCCATGTATGACTTTGATGAAGAAGCGGACGCTCAATGGGAAGACGCTAATCCTGAATCAGCAAGAGTTCCTGATGCAAGACCTCCCAGTCCATCGTCTGAAGACCAGAGGAGCAAACTTATAAAGGATGCGAGTCAAAAAGCCCGAGATGATCACGATCGTGAAATGGCAATCTATGAGAAAGCCAAGACACAGCGTCTCCTTCGACAGGCAGTAAAGAACGAAGATGTTACCCCACGTCAGCCTGCTACAAAAAGGGTTCGACGCGAAAGAGAAAACAAGTCGAGGGGCCAAAAAGGTGCTCGACAACCACAAGACAGAGCTAAGAAGCCACGCATACGAGAGTCGAGCGTTATTGACCTAGCCCTTATGAAGAAAATGGGTCGAGCATACTCGTTTCCTCGGAACAAAACAAGGAAAATACTTGATCTTGCTCTAAAACATCAAATGCTTACTCTGCCAGAGTCTAAACACCCTGAGCAAGCAGGCGAAGTCTCCAACCCAAATTATTGCTCTTACCATCGAGTAGTAGGGCATCCGCTTGAAGATTGTTTCACCTTTAAGAATTGGGTTGAAGACCAATATCAGCTTGGCAAATTCGCATTGTCTGACAGTTGGAAGGTAGCGCCGCCGCAAAAGCACGAACCCAAAAACACAAGAATAAAACCAACCCCGCATTGGGATTGGCAGAAAACTCGCACCTGTCATGTGATAACAACATTAAAAGAAGGGTCCGAGGACATGAACGACTTCCCTTGGTGCTTTGAAAACGGCAGTGATGAGGTAATCTCAGAATTTCCCCCAGCTCCGAAAGAACTGGAGGATGGAATCCACACCACTGCAGATAATCTCAAGAAAATTGAGTTGGGGACGGAAAATGACCCGCGACCAACATTCATCAGCGAGCTGTTATCTGAAGAAAGGGTGACTGCGTTGAAAGATGTGCTTCTACAACACAAAGATTGCTTCGCGTGGAACTATTCCGAAATGCCGGGACTAGATCCAGAAATTGCTGTACACAAATTGGCGATATCCCCGGACATCAAGCCAGTCAAACAGGCACCAAGAAGAATGCGACTCGAGCTTGAGATGAGCATCAACGCCGAAGTCAAAAAGCTGATAGACTCTGGCTTCATCCAGGAAGTTCAATACCCTGAATGGATCGCTAACATCGTCCCAGTGATGAAGAAAAATGGGACAGTGCGCATATGCGTAGACTTTCGGGATCTTAATAAAGCCTGCCCAAAAGATGATTTCCCAGTGCCAGTTACTGAACTTATGATAGACAATACATCCACTCATGAGGTTTTCTCCTTCATGGACGGCTCGTCGGGGTATAACCAGATAAAAATGCATCCCGAAGACCAGAAGCACACAGCCTTCAGGACTCCTCTTGGTATATTTTGTTATAAAGTGATGCCCTTCGGTTTGAAGAACGCCGGTGCTACTTATCAGAGGGCCATGACAAAGATCTTCGACGACCTTATACACGAAATCGTTGAATGCTATATCGACGATCTCGTGGTTAAAAGCAAATCATACGGGGAACATCTCGAGCATCTGAAGACTGTATTTCAACGCCTTCGGCAGTACAACCTGAAGATGAATCCTCTTAAATGTGCGTTTGGGGTCTCCTCGGGCAAATTCCTGGGATTCGTTGTTCGACACCGAGGTATTGAAATAGATCCGTCAAAGATTAAAGCAATCATGGAAATGCCTCCGCCGAGGACTCTCAAACAGCTGCGGTCTCTCCAAGGGAAACTCGCATACATACGGCGATTTATAGTCAACCTCTCAGGAAAATGCCGGCCATATAGTCACCTGATGAAGAAAGGAACCCCATTCGTTTGGGATCAAAAATGCCAGGGCGCACTAGACGAGATCAAGCAGTACCTGCAGAACCCGCCGGTGTTGGCTGCCCCGGTTAAGGGGAAGCCTCTTATTCTTTATACAACCGCCCTCGAAGGTTCCTTAGGCGCATTATGGGCACAAGAGAACGATCAAGGGAAAGAAAGGGCGCTCTACTACTTAAGTCGAGTGCTGCTGGGGGCAGAAAGCAACTATTCTCCCATTGAAAAACACTGCCTAGCATTGATCTTCGCAATAACAAAGCTTAAGCACTATGCGTTGGCGCACGAGGTCCGTCTGATTTCAAAAGTGGACCCTCTCAAATATTTAATGTCAAAAGCCATATTGACAGGACGACTCGCCAAATGGGCCCTGCTCTTGATGGAATTTTCCATAACATATCAACCTCTCAAGGCAGTAAAAGGCCAGGCCATCGCTGACTTCCTTGCCGAGCATCCCATACCTGCCGACTCTCCTTTAAACTGCGATTTGCCAGACAGACATGCATTTGACGCAATCGACAGTGGTGATACCCGTTGGGAGCTTTACTTCGATGGAGCGTCTTCTATGAAAAAGCACAAACAAAGTACGCCAACGATTAAATCGGGGGTGGGACTCATCTTCGTGACTCCCCAAGGAGGAATAATGCGCTTCGCCTTCTCCTTAACGGAACCAAGAACGAATAATGAAGCTGAATATGAGGCTTTGATAGCAGGCCTCGAGATCGCCATTGACATGGGAATTGAGAGCCTCCTCATATACGGGGACTCCCAACTGGTCGTCAGTCAGGTGAACGGCGATTACCAAACATGTAAACCGGAATTGGTAAAATACGGTGAAAAAGTGCAACAACTGCTAACCCAAATTCCCTCCTACACGTTGGAAAGCATACCGCGCGCGGAAAACAGCAAAGCAGACGCACTAGCCAAACTTGCTAAAGAACTGGCTGACGAGAACCTCGACGACGTTAGAATCGTGGTGCAAAGCCGTCGAGTGCTCGCCCCAACAGAAATATCTCCGGAATCGTCTGAAGAAAAAGGAGCGAAAGAGGAGACAACCCTGCAAGTAAAAGATTGGGAAAATACCGGGGACTGGAGAGAAGTCTTCATAGATTACTTCAAGTTCCACCGAATACCTGAAGAAGCGTCCACAAGACATCAGCTCACGAAACGAGCTCTGTCTTTCGCCTTCGTCAATGATACTCTGTACAAGAGGTCATTCGATTCTCTGTGGTTGAGATGCTTAGGACCTGACGAAGCGAGAAGGGTCGTCCAAGAAGTTCACAACGGACTCTGCGGTTCCCACCAAGCAGGCCCTAAGATGAAGTTAAAGATAAAGCGGATGGGCTACTACTGGCCCACGATGATGCAGGATTGCCTAGAATACGCTAGGCAATGTCATTCATGCCAAATTCATGGAGACTTCATCCATCAGCATCCCAATCCACTGCATCCAACAGTGGCTAGTTGGCCATTCGAAATATGGGGAACTGACATAGTCGGCCCTATCGAACCAGCATCGTCCAAGGGACATCGTTTCATCTTGGCGACGACTGATTACTTCTCCAAATGGGCAGAGGCGGTACCGTTGAGGGAAGTGAAGACGGAGAATATTCTCCATTTCTTCAAAACGCATGTCATATATCGGTTTGGAACTCCGCGACGGATCATCTCCGATAACGGGCCAGCCTACCGAAGCCATAAAATTAGCCGATTCGCACAGCAACATAATATAGACTGGAGATATTCCTCAGTTTATAATCCGCGAGCTAACGGTCTAGCTGAGGCCTTCAACAAGACCTTGACAAAGATCATAAAGAAAACAGTATCCCGAAACAAGAAAGACTGGCACGAGAGGCTGCAAGAAGCTCTTTGGGCGTATCGAACTACGTTCAAGACAGCCATAAAAACAACGCCATACGCATTGGTGTTTGGGACGGAAGCAGTACTCCCTCTCGAAATAGAATTACCCTCTTTGCGAGTGGCAGTTCACTATGAGCTGACGGATGAAGAAAATGCTCACCTCCGACTTGAAGAGCTTGACGCCCTTGATGAAATCCGGCTTCTAGCACAGCAAAATTTGGAAGCTTATAAAGTAAAGATGACGCGCTCATATGAAAGATTGAGCCGCCCGAGGACATTCCACCAAGGCGAACTCGTGCTAGTCGTCAAAAGGCCCATGGTCCCCAATCGCGCCAAGCGGGGAAAGTTTGAGCCAAACTATGAAGGACCGTACATCATTGATAAGGTCTACCAGGGCGGGGCCTATCTACTCATGGACATGCACGGTGAAAGGCCTTTCAGGCCAATAAACGGTCGCTTCTTAAAGAAATACTACGCTTAATGAGCCACAGCCTAGGTCAATGGTAGATGACGACGACTATGTCCGCTCGCTATCTTCCTAAGCTCAAGCTTTATAAGCAGCAGCCGACCCTCTCAACGGCGGACCGAAATGTCTTTAAACTAATAGCAGACCGAAACGTCTTTAAACTACTACCGCAGCATCTTTAGGCTGACGAGATATAAAAAAAAAAAAAAAAAAAAAAAAAAAAAAACGGTATGTCCATAAGCAAAAAAGGGCACGGATGAAAACCTGAAAGGGCTCCGTGAGTAAAAATAGCAGGACTACCGGCGAATGTTTGTGAAAACCCGAAAGGGCGCAACTTCGTTAAAGAACCCTTGCAGGGTCTTCTCGACCCTGTAAGGAGAAACCACCTGCGTGAGATCCTTACGACTTACAAGGGAACAACACACTTAGGAATCCCCACGATTCCTAAGGAGAAAATACACTTGCGAGATCCTCACGACTCGTAAGGAGAACTCTCTTATGGGACCCTCACGGCTCATGAGATTTGAAAGTCTTAAGTTACAGAAACCTAAACCTGTGCTTAAGCAAGCCCCCACAAACTTCCAATATTGCCCTACAAGTGGCTCAATATTGACCCTTGTATACAATCCACGGGCGCGAATAAACATTTCCCTAATCAAGTCTCATCCGAGACTGGGGATATGTTCGCATGATGAACAACCCTTATAAGTCCTCTCGACTTACAAGAAGGAAACCCTCCTGTAGGATCCTTACGACTTACAGAGGAAATGAACACTTAGGAATCCTCACGAGTCCTAAGAAGAAAATACACCTACAAGATCATCACGACTTGTAGGGAGAAATAACTTCGTGAAACCCTTACGGCTCATGAAGTCAAAAGCCTTAGCCGACAGGACCCTAACCCTGGTCGCTAAGCCACCTTTGTTCGACATCGACAGAGGCAGATGATGATTCGCTCCTGGTAATATCCCAGTTGTAGCGGTGCTGATGCCGAAATCAGTTTACAGCGGAAAGCCAATAGGCCGCACATGCATACGAAACAGCCGAAATAATAGGGCAACTTGCAATAAAAAGCAGCAAGTAAAAATGTATGCATGCAAAATAGCCGAAATGATTGGGCAACTCGCAATAAAAAGTAGCGAGTAAAAATAAAATAAATAGCCGAAATGATTGGGCAATCGCGACCTTCACGATCTAAAAGCTGAAATGATAGAGCATCGCGGAGATAAAAAAAAAAAAAGAAAAAAAAAAGAAGAATGATGATAAAACTCTGGCCCTACAGTTAAGACCACATCGGTCCCTGTATACAATCCAAGAGCGCAAACGAAAAGGGAACCATACTTTCCCAACAGGCTCCGCCAAAAGACGAAGCCAAATCTCGACGGTTCAGTCCAACTCTGAAGAAACCAGTGTCTTCAGCAAACTCCTCGACTCACGGATACAAACACTCCTTGAAGAGAGCCTTCTGATCCGCGTCGACTCGCAGAGCCACCAGCGCCTCCGTGGGGACCATCGACTCGTTTCAAACCCCAAGGACACAAATAATCCTTGGCGCTTGGGAAACAAATAATCCCTCGCAAAACTTCTCAACTCATGGATACAAACACTCCTTGACGAGAGCCTTCTGATCCGCGTCGACTCGCAGAGCCACCAGCGCCTCCGTGGGAACCATCGACTCGTTTCAAACCCCAAGGACACAAATAATCCTTGGCGCTTGGGAAACAAATAATCCCTCGCAAAACTTCTCAACTCACGGATACAAACACTCCTTGACGAGAGCTTCCTGATCCGCGTCGACCTGCAGAGCCACCAGCGCCTCCGTGGGAACCATCGACTCGTTTCAAACCCCAAGGACACAAATAATCCTTGGCGCTTGGGAAACAAATAATCCCAGCAAATTCCTCGACTCACGGATACAAACACTCCTTGACGAGAGCTTCCTGATCCGCGTCGACCTGCAGAGCCACCAGCGCCTCCGTGGGAACCATCGACTCGTTTCAAACCCCAAGGACACAAATAATCCTTGGCGCTTGGGAAACAAATAATCCCTCGCAAAACTTCTCAACTCACGGATACAAACACTCCTTGACGAGAGCTTCCTGATCCGCGTCGACCTGCAGAGCCACCAGCGCCTCCGTGGGAACCATCGACTCGTTTCAAACCCCAAGGACACAAATAATCCTTGGCGCTTGGGAAACAAATAATCCCTCGCAAAACTTCTCAACTCACGGATACAAACACTCCTTGACGAGAGCTTCCTGATCCGCGTCGACCTGCAGAGCCACCACTGCCTCCGTAGGAACCATCGACTCGTTTCAAACCCCAAGGACACAAATAATCCTTGGCGCTTGGGAAACAAATAATCCCTCGCAAAACTTCTCAACTCACGGATACAAACACTCCGTGACGAGAGCTTTTCTGACTCACATCTCGGGCAGTAAGGATTCAAAAACTTGCTTCCTGAACAATGGGACCCTGCAAGTCAATCCTAAATGGTCTCTTGCATACTATTCACGGGTCTCACTCTCTGAAGTCGATTCTCGACAAAGAGGGAAACAACCGCTTACGAGCCCTCTCGACTCGTAAGAAGGGCAATGGGATCCTGCAGGTCAATCCTAAATGGTCTCTTGCATACTATTCACGGGTCTCACTCTCTGAAGTCGATTCTCGACAAAGAGGGAAACAACCGCTTACGAGCCCTCTCGACTCGTAAGAGGGAGAAATTCTCTCATAAGATCCTTTCGACCTATGAGAGAAAACCACACTTGGGAATCCTCACGATTCCTAAGGAGAAAGTCCACTTACGAGATCATCTCGATCCGTAGGGAGAAAAGTCTCTATGAGACCCTCACGGCCTATAGAGTTGAAAAGTCTTAGGCAGCAGATCTGAACCCGCGACCTAGGCCATCACTATTTCTTAAGAAGGTCAGAGATACTCGTCCTAATCATCCGCCAATCATGGTTACTAAGGTGGCATACTGATAATAAAAGAAAGAAAAGACGGAGAAATGACACAAGACATTACAAAAATATGCATCTTTTATTCATAAATATTGATCGAGTACAGGATACATTGTGCTAAAGAAAAAAAATATATACAAAGGCAAATGATACAAGGAGAATTATTGGGAAGGAAGCGTCTTGCATAGGTGTAGCAATCGCTCGCAGATGTCCTTCCATGCCTTCTCTTAATCGGCTACCACCGCCAGCTCTGCCTCCACTTGGGCTCGTTGCCGCAAGACCACTGCAAGCTGCTCCCTCACGCCCTGATAAGCAGCCTCCCGACTTGGGACATGGCGCTCAGCCACGTCAAGCTTCATCTTTAAGTTTAGCCCATGGGAGATGCGCTCCAAGAGACCCTCAAATATAGTCTTCACTTGGGCAGCATTTGCCTCAACCTCAGCGCGCAGATGGGCCGTTTCGTTTGAGGTCTTTTGGCATTCCCTTAGTCTCCGAGCTGCTTCTTGCTCCAAGTGACGGGAGTGCGAAGTGCTTTGCTCGAGCCAAGTTGTGCGTTGGGCGCTCAGAGCTAAAACTTCGGGAGCAGGGCGCGTCAACTCCAGCCGATACAAGCAGGCCTCGATCTCCCTGCAGTGGTTAACCCAAGATTCAACGACGCCCTCGTCATGAAAAGTTACGAGCGCCGCTAACATTGGGTTAACATCCGCAGCGAAATCGACAGCAGAAGGGAGAGCGTCCATGCTGAGCTCTTCAATATACCCGCTCAGCATGCCTAGACTCATCACCGCACCCTTTGAAGACGGACGTCTCAGAAAGGGGCCTGCCGGTAAAAGGACGCGAGCCTCGAAGGGGACCGGAACCGGAACAATAGCTGCAAAACAAAACAGGGGTAAACGATGGTTCAAAAGATGTTAAAGGATTACCAAAAAGGAGATCTACTATACCAGCAGCAACGGACGGCAGAGCCGGAAGGGCCGGTAGCGCGACAGGGCTTACATCCCCTCCTTCGATTTGTGGCACTACAATAAACAAAAGGAAAAGTCAGAAATCATCCCATTGCTAGAAAAAAGGAGTAAACAAAGATATTACCGGCGCCACTAGAAGGAGAAGCGAGTTCGGATGGGAAAGAAAAGTGCGGGAGCAACACTTGATACAAGTGATCAAAAAGCACTCCTGCAAAGGCACAATGGTGTAACGTTAGTACAAAAGCCGCATTTTTGAAAGATTAATACATGAGTCGTAAATCTATACCTTCCAACATCCGTGACGGTACAAGGGAAGACGAGGAGGTGACTACTGCCAAAGCAGTAGTTGACGGTGCCCCCTCGAGCAATGGAGCATCGGTACTGGCCGCACCTGCAAGAACAAGTTTGTTAGAAGAGATCACAAGATATATACAAAAAAAAAAGGGAAATGCTGGTGATAAAAAAATTTTACCTGACGAGCTGCCAGCAGAAACTGAGGCGGTCCCTTCCTCCACCGACGGAAGACCACCGCCTGTAGCTTCATCACCCGACTCAAGGGGAACCGTTGTTATGCTCTCAAGCTCTGCAGGCGGTGGGGAACCATAGACAGGGAGGGCCAAGATAGGAACATTGCCAGATTCCTGAGAAGGAGCGCCTAGCTCGTCCTCAGGAATCATGGCCGCCTCACCTGCTGCTCCCTCAGGATCAGCGATTACAGCTGCCCCGTCCATCGGCACCACGAGGTCCCCAGCCTCAAGTACCTCACCCTCTACCGCCTTCGGCTCGGTCGAGACAGTCATCTCATCTGCCGCCACTTCGGGTACGGCATCAATGACTTTCTCCGCGGTAGGTTCCTCAATCTCGGCTCCAGGCCCTATGGCCTCGACAAAGTTGTCCACTGTCGGTTCGGGTTCGGCGAGTACCGCTTCTTCCGCTCCCTTGGGTTCGACGGTCGTCTCCGCCTCCCCCTCAGTTGGACTTGACCCTGCAAGATGAGATATGTATAAGCCAATAATTTTACAAGTCATACAACAAGGCTCTGAAAGGAGTACTACCTGAAGCGGATTTATCATTAGCGTTCCGAACCGCGCGTGCAACTTGCCGATGAGCGGTAGACAGAGCCACAGGGGGCTCTTCAGAAGGAGTACTAGCGTGAGGAACAGTGCTAGGGCCCGCTCCTGCGGCCAGAGCAGCTCTGCGCGCCTTAGCTTCGCGTCTGGACCGCTTCCGCTCCTCTTGAGCCGATGAGACGGATGCCATCAGAGCTTCCTTGAGCGAAGCCTCCTCATCCGTGTAGAGGGATGCCTCCAGATTTTTCAGAGCATCCCTCGTTGTTGCATCAAGCCGAGGCTCTTGCGGCAGCTTCGACGGAGCTGGGACTTCGATGACGGGCTTGGGAAGGGTCCTTGCGCCGATTAATACAACCCCTATAAAGAAACAAGAGAAGGTCAGGTCGACTATCATAAAAAGATAACAAACTTTCCTTATAAAAGAGAAAGGGATAAAACATACCGACGCTTGCCAGGGCACGTTTCTTCTCCTCCTCTTGGAAGGTCTTCAAGGATGCAGCGATAGCATCTTCAGTGGAGATACCTGTTAAAAAAGGGAGCAAGAGTTAGTTAAATGTAACAATATAGAGTGCAATGAGATAACAAATAAGGCGTCTGATGATTACCGGACTCGGCGAGTTTACTCAGCATCGCTTCGAGCCTCGCTGATCGCTCTGATTCTGCAATGGCGGCGGCTAGGTTGGTGTCCTCAGGATCCACCACGAAACCCTCGTTGCTGCCGTACTCACATATAGTCTCGGCAGGATGAGCCGCGGGCTCTAAGTTAAGAATCGCGTCGAGGGATAAGGTGGACTTCTTCTTCTTTTGTTCACCAGCCTTGGATCCACCCGGAGCAGCTTTGCGCTTGCCAGTTTTGGCAGTCACTTTCGGGCGGCGAGTCCCGATGTCCGCTCCTGCACCCGACTCCGGCGATGCCGCTTTAACCGTCTCTGTCGGAGCACGGGGTGCCGTTGGGGCATCCACCGTAGTAGGCAGTGGCAGTCCACGCGGAGGGGCCAACACCCGTGGTCGATCAGCTCCGGCCTCTTTCGTCGGAGGGATAACCTGAACCCTGGGCTGCAATGGAGCCTTGCGATTGCCGCCGGGAGGCGCAGCCCTACGATTGACCAATAGACATTTCTCCATCAAGATGATTGGGCCCATCGCGTGCGCGTACCAGGCCACGTACGAATTGAGTATCTTAGGGGTACAGCTGGGCTCACTGATAAAAAAGTAGGAGCCTGTATTGAGCCGGATGAAGTGATGCATCGCATTCCGTACTCCCTCTGGACCGATTGCAGGTGTTCTCAAGAAGGCTTCCAACGGGACTCCTTGGTTATAACTCGATTGCCGGGCAAATCGATGCGGGTTATACCTCATGAAGAGGGCCGTTTCATTCTGCCTAAATACCAAGTAACCCGGCCGAATGGAATAAAGGTGGAGGATTTCCCGAGCCTTCAACACGGAGACACCGCCCTTAAAGTCATCACGCAGCGGCACCACCGACTTAGTGGTCTCGGAACCCATGGTGATGACCTTATCCACAAAAGAGGTCTTCGCCCCGACTAGATGCGAACGCAGAAGCAGTCCCCTAGACTCCCGCGGAGGTGCAAACACGATGGAAGCCCCGATCAATCGTATGATTCTTGGAAATATGAATCTCTCAAAGAATGGAGGAGTTTTGTGGGCACCAAACACTCCTCGAACATGCAGCTCCATCCAAGAAGTGAAGTAATGCATCGGGAAGTTAGCAGGCTGCACCCCAGGTTCATTAGCGTCCGCCGCTACGCTAAGTCCATTGTAGAGGTGAGCCAACCCGGCGATCCCCACTGATAACTGTAGACCGGCCACCATTTGATGCGCCGGGTAAAAGACAGAAGACCTCATGAGGCGTGGGTGCATGGGAAGCGCGAAGCTGCACAGCCACAGACCTAAGAACCCGATGAAGAAGGTCTCCTCATCCATGCCAGGAACGGCGATCTCTGAGAAAGGAACGCTAGCAGTGCCGGGAAGGTAAAAACTTCGCTGATCAATTTCCGATGAAGGTCGGCGGTCCAGGCCGAAACCAAAAGGATCAGCAAGTTGGGCGAACTTCTCACCTTGCTCTGATAAAAATTCCGGGCGAATAAAACGAGCAATGAAGTCCGCAAAACTAACTCCTCGGTCGCCCAATTCCAAATGAAGCTCCTCGTAAATCTCCAACACCCTCACCAGGCCCGGATGCTGTGCTGGATGGCATTTTCCGGAGTCAAGTCGAGTACCACTTGCTTGGTGGCAAAGACGTACTCGTCAGGAGGAAGCAGCTCTTCGTAGTGCTCCCCCCTCGCCGGTAAACCAGAAAGCTCAACGAATTCCTCTAGAGAAATTGAAACTTCCCTATCCGCTGCCAGGAAAGTATGCGTGGGGATATTCCATTGTTCGATGAAGGCCTTTGTCCACCACGTTGGAGGAGTAGGATACTCGAAAAGCGAGACGTAGACGGCGGAATATAAACCTATCTTCGTCAGGTGAGCTCTTTTCGCCGCTAAAATGTACCGGGCCCATGGCAGGTATCCAGCAAGCGGTCGCGGATTTAATCCAATATTGTAAGCCTGTCCCCAAGGGCGTGCTTCACCCTGACAGATTCGCCTTCCCAAGATATCTATGGCCGGCGGCGGCTGTACCGGAATAGCGCCGATTGCAGGCTGGAGAAGGTCGTCTGAATTCCAATTTTTTACCTCCACGGCATACTCCACCGGGGGTTTGTCCGCATAGGGGATCGTAACTATGGGTTCGGAAGGCGAGGCGGAACTAAAACTGCGGCGGCCTTGGATAATCTGGCTGTACCACCTTCCCCATAGGTGAAGTCTCTTGCACTCAGGATCGTGATCTTTGATCAGAGCAAACACCACCCGGTCCACTGGTGCATGTGGGAACCCTCCTTCTGAGCGAACAAAGGGGAAAGACAAATCTTCAGACATGTTTCCTGTAGATAAAAAAAAATAATAACAACTGTTAGTGTTCCAATGCTTCACATTTCAAAGGCATACATCACACTGCAATGCAGTGGGTTGGGGACCAAAGGGGGACCCACAAAATCAAGATGACGGCGCATCATTTGATAAGACAGTCCCATCATTGGATGAGACTGTCAGTTAATAAAAAGGACCCCCAAGAGAATATCCTCACTGGGGGATCTCTAGAGACAAGGAGAAAATCTCCTCTTTTCAGAGCAAAACTCTGTCACAGAGTGACACTTGTCAAACTCCTGTTTCAAAAGAATAAAACTTCTTAAAAAAAAGAGAGCCTAGCTCTGTAGCAGTAATAAAAATTTATAACCAAGGATTAAAATTTTGGGATCTTAAAGATCCATGGAAACTTTTAAAAAGTTTTTTAATTGACCTATGAGCAGGGCTCTGTTCATGGGTTAAAACCTAAGAACAGAGTCTCTGCAAATTTTTGAGAGCAAGGCTCTGTGAATAAAAACCCCAAAGGGGTTTCCTTTAGATCAAAGATCTATAAGAGCAAGGCTCTGTTGAAGAAACCCCAAAGGGGTTTCCTTTAGATCAGAGATCTATAAGAGCAAGGCTCTGATTATTTAAATTTGATTTAAATTAAATTAATTTACCTAAAATGGTTCTGAAGTTAGAACTTAGAAGTTCTTAAGGAAATCACAAGAGCAAGGCTCTGAAGTTTTAAACAAGAGCAAGGCTCTGGGTAAAAATTCTTGAGAATGGTAAAAATTACCAAGGACCAAGGGTCCTATTTATAGGCGCCTGCGCCTGTTCACCTGACCCGTCGATCCGATGGTCAGGATCTTGCCACCGCTGCACTCACGTGCGCGCCACGTGAGCGCAACGGTGGGGGGGCATCTGTTTCCCCCAATCAGAGCAAGGGTCTACTGAATTTTGAAAATTCAAAATTTGAAGCAACACTTCGGTTTCCGTGCGCAGTGCGCAATTTGCCACGTGGCAGAAGCCAATTCGGCAGCGTAACGCCCGAGACGGTGCGTCCCATCAGAGCAAGGCTCTTCAGAAAACGTAATTAAAGACTTAACTGCGCAAATGCATGGCAGCGCGACACGTGTCTGCGCAGTTGCGCAATCGCAACTGCGCAAGCGCACGGATGCGTGACACGTGTCACACGCTGGTGAGTTGCGCAGCAACTGAATGAAGATTTAGACAAATCTTTTCTGTTCTCCTGTAAAACAGGAACCCTTGGATCAGAGATCCAATGGTGGGAAAATTCCCAAAATTATTCAGGAAAGATTTTGCTAACAAATCCAACAAATTGGTGGGCACTATAAATAAGACCCCAGGCCTCATTCAAAGGCATCAGATAATCAATCATCATCGAGAGAGGGAAAAAGCTTCTGAAAAAAGAGAGCTCTTGAAGATTAATCAAGAACAAAAAAAAAAAAGAAGGTAAAATTTCTGAAGAACAGAAAATAAAAAGATAAATAGTGCCTTGCACTTGATATGAACCCTTGGTTCTAAAAAAAATAAAAGAATAATAAATAGTGCCTTGCACTTGATATGAACCCTTGGTTCTGTGAAAAGAAAACAAGAAGAAAAACTTGTTTTCTTTTGATCTAAATGTAGATCAAAAGTGCTATGCACTTTTGTTTCTTCAATCAGAAGATTCTTGAGTTCCTGCAACTCATTATTTAAAAGGGCCTGGCCCAAATCAGAAATAAAAGGGTAGAGCCCTATTTAAAAAAAAATTCTTGAGGGCCTGGCCCAAATCAGATCACAAAAATAAAAGGGCAGAGCCCTATTTGGAAAATTCTTGAGGGCCTGGCCCAAATCAAATCATACAAAGGGCAGAGCCCTGTTTGGAAATGCTTGAGGGCTTGGCCCAAATCAAACTGCAAGAATAAAAAGAGGCAGAGCCCTGTTTAGATTGATTCTTTTAATCGGGCAGAGCCTAAAATAAAAATTGGACTTAACCCAATCCTGGCTGTAAGTCCTTAAATTAAATGCCTCTCACAAACTAAGTCACGACCGGTTCGAGGGTACATCTCCGAACTCCTTTGACATCTGTCGTTGTAATTCCTCAACGACGTCAAAGAGGCGACGAGTCCCAACGACCACTCATCTAATATCGGACCGAAACGTCCCTAAACTAATATTGGACCGAGATGTCCCTAAACTAATATCGGACCGAAACGTCCTTAAACTAATATCGGACCGAAACGTCCCTAAACTAATATTGGACCGAGATGTCCCTAAACTAATATCGGACCGAAACGTCCTTAAACTAATATCGGACCGAAACGTCCCTAAACTAATGACGGACCGAAACGTCCCTAAACTAATAATGGACCACTACGTCCCTAAACTGGCGACGGACCGAAACGTCCCTAAACTAATAATGGACCACTACGTCCCTAAACTGGCGACGGACCGAAACGTCCCTAAACTAATATCGGACCGAGACGTCCCTAAACTAATGACGGACCACTACGTCCCTAAACTGGCGACGGACCGAAACGTCCCTAAACTAAAATTGGACCGAGACGTCCTTAAACTAATGACGGACCACTACGTCCCTAAACTGGCGACGGACCGAAACGTCCCTAAACTAAAATCGGACCGAGACGTCCTTAAACTAATGACGGACCACTACGTCCCTAAACTGGCGACGGACCGAAACGTCCCTAAACTAAAATCGGACCGAAACATCCTTAAACTAATGACGGACCACTACGTCCCTAAACTGGCGACGGACCGAAACGTCCCTAAACTAAAATCGGACCGAAACGTCCCTAAACTAAAATCGGACCGAAACGTCCCTAAACTAATAATGGACCACCACGTCCTTAAATTGGAATATGGACCGCTACGTCCCTAAACTGACGTAATAGGGCCCAAACGCTCTTTTGTCGGATCTAAACGGTCCCGCCTAAGTTGATCTTAACCCCAAATACGGTTAACGTGTCCTTAGACATCTAAATAAACAATAAAATCCCAAACCAACTTTGGTTCAAGGGTACATCTCGGAACTCCTCAGACGTATGTCGTTGTAATCCCTCAATGACGTCAGAGAGGTGACGAGTCCCGACGCCCAGATAATTAAATCAGTCACTATGTTAAGTCGATCTTAGTCTAGAACATGACTAATGTATCCTTAACAAAGGTTTAAGTTGATCTTAGCCGCAATGCGACTAATACATCCTTAAACTAAAAAACACCAAATTCAAATCTAAGCAAACACGGATTTGGACTAATCCACGTCCTACGGGCGACGACATCACTAAGTCTCCGTATACAATCCACGGGCAACCACAAACAAAATAAACATACACGACACGAAGTGAAATTCTGGAGAAAGAGAAAGTTGTTATCGCAACGCGATAGCGTAATTAACTGCAGGGGCTTGCGCCTGCAGGGAAGAGCGTCCCCACAATCAAAAACCCCTCACCCTGAGGGGGAATCTGACAAAGTCTGCTACATCGGCCGCATCCGTCTAAACCTCCGATACTCGGTGCCATAAATCAACTTGGCATCTTCGGAGAGATAAACGGATAAAACCAAATAGCATCTGCCCCGAACCTCAGGCACGGACGCGAAGTCTGTGCGCCGCCGTTCGGAGGGGAACAATCTTCGGAAAGGAGCTCACCTCGGGTGATCCGGCAAACCACTATCGACCCGACCCGTCAGCTGGTCGGGACGAGAGTGGGGGGCTAATGATGATGCTTGATATTGGTGGTCTCCCAGATCAGGACACGTGGCAGATGACGTGTCCCAGAGCATGCAAGAAAGGACTTACAGTGGCCGACCAGACCACGCCTACGCTCGTCCTACCGAGCGCCCGATGGCTCACCTTCGAGCCCCCTGCACAACTGGCCTCCTCGGCCTCACAACTCGTCTCCGAGCTACCGCAGAACCAAGATACCTCGGCTCTCCCGCTCGTCCGCGAGCTCTCCCGCCGAGGTCATCTTCCTCGGTCTCGTCGACCGACCAACAACACCGCTTGCAGGCGTAACCGTCATCCCGTGAATCTCGCCATGCGCGAGATCTCCGCCGGCCACATCCCACGTTCCACGCCACCACGATCCCCCATTAACGAGCCTGTCTCGCCTTTAATGGGAGGTCCCGCTCATCACGCGGGCGTGACGTCGGGAGCGTAACGGCCGACATGATTCTCGTGCCTGCCTCGTCTGCTGCCACCGCTATATAAACCCCTTCTTCAGACGGTTCAAGTAAGCCATTTTTACTCCACTAAGCCGTTACTCTGCTCGGATCTCTAGTCTAACTTGATCGTCGGAGGGTCCTCGGTGGTACAACCACCCCGGGACTTCCTTGCAAGTAACTCGGAAACCACAACCTCAACCCATTGAGATCCGCACGCTTCAGGAGCGACAGCCTCCAAATCAAAGCTCAGCCACCCATCGCCGCCATCAGCAGATCAACGGAAGGCAACATCTGAAGAAGATTTCAGCCTCCATCACTATTCTTGTTGCTAGAACAACCGCACAGCTTCCTCCAGGCTTTTAGGAAAAAATTGTGGCCATTGGATTTAGGTATATTGATATGATGTCTTCCTTCCCGATAGATAATGACTTATAATTGAAATCAAAAAAATCAAAAAAATCAAGTAACCCATGCTGTGCCATGTGTATATAGGCCTTTCGCTTTTTCGGGCTTTTTCGGGATAGATTGATACATTATTTTCAAGTATTGGTCCGAACAAGCTTAAAGCCGTAGAGAGGACCACAAGCCTCGAATGGCGTCAATGAAATTTTCGAGGAAGAAGAGTATGAAGATGAAGCTGAGAGAGGGTAGAAGGGTAAAGTTACCCCTCTATTGCTAATTACTTGGGGGGCTAAAATGGATTAGCAAGGAGATTTGGTAGTCTTATTTGGAGAGATAAAGATTTGGAGGCTTTGTTAGAAATATAAAAGATTTAGGGGTTGTATATGGAAAAATCCTAATTAAGAAAGATTTATTTGCAACCTCTATCAATTCACAACCCTAGCAAATCACAATGCCTAAAATTCCCAATTGCATTTCCTAAATAACTAATCTTTTTCAAATTTTTTAAAGAATGAATGCTCAAATGATTGAATTTCCTCAATCTGCGCTCAATTGATCATCGATCACAGCAGCAGCGATTCAAAGCGAAGCGAAGCGAAGAACAGAGCTGATAACAATGGTGGTGGCATCGAGCGCCAACTCCTTCGCCAAAGAGATGAACATCCGAAGGAAGATCGCAAGCATGTATTGATTATTTTCCCTTCTCTTTTCTTCTGTTTACGACTAATTTTTATGTTTTAGGCAGAGTTTATATCCTTCACAACTTCACTAAATTGAATAACTGGTTGTATCATACGTTTTCGCTTTTTTTCCAATGTGTATTGTGCAAATAAATATTCTCTTTACCGCAAAACTAGTTGCGTATTCTTATATGAAGATGAAGCACAGATAGTTCAATAGAAAAGCGAGGCCAATTTTTTGAAACTATTCTCGTTTTCACTTTAATTACCACTTTCTTTAAGTAGATTGTGACCTATTAATGTGATTTCATCTTGGTTGTGTACAATAAAACTACTTGCATATTCTTTGGGTGGCGAGCCTGTGCGCTACACTATCACCCATTGCTATCCCCATAGTATACGATCTAGTACTCTGTTTGAGTGCCAGTGTGCTTTCATGGAAAATGTTCCTTCCCCTATACCTTATTAACTTAATGTTTGTCTTTAGATTTAATAAAAGAGAAGAAGACTTCCCTTCCCTGAAGGAGTATAATGATTATTTGGAAGAAGTTGAAGATATGAGTAAGTCAAGGATATTAAGCTATCTCTATGCATGCTTTGGGTGTGTATATGTGTCCTCTGACATCAACCTAATTTTGTCTTCTTTTAAGCTGTTAACTTAATCGAAGGAGTAGATGTTGCTGCAATTGAAGCTAAAATCGAAAGTTATAAAAAGGAGAATGCTGAACAGATAGCCAACGCCGAAGCGCGCAAGGTACTTTTAGGGTGGGGGGGGGGGGGAAGAAACTCCAGTCCATGTTATGGCGTTTTGTTACATGTCGAATATCAATGCCTTTTTTGCACAGGCCGAAGAACTAGCGGCAGCATTAAAAGCAAGCAAAGGGCAACCTTTACAAACCGAGGCCACTGATCTGGTGAGTTATTTGTCTTATTTAAATTTTTCAGTGGAGATAAGTGGTAAAGTTCATTTAAGAACTGCTTACTTCCTTTGTTAGGCTTGATGTCTGAACATGTGCTCTATTCTTATAGAATGAATCAGTGGAATTATCTGTGTGTATTTATGTTCCTTGTTTATGTTCAGTTAGGTTTTTTCCCCTTTATATGGAGTGATGGACCAAATGTTTATCATTGTCAGATTTGGGAACATTGGGGCATCTATTAGATCATTTCATTTTAATTAGCTTACTAGCACTAGCAGCTGGGAATACAATTAGGTGTTTTCTTCTCCAAATGTTTATCGTCTCTTGTTAAGAATTACACGCTTCTACATTTCATTGGTTATATACTTGATAATTTATTGGTTTGGATGCAACTGTTTATGTAGGATTGTTTATTTGAGAACATAATGACTCTTAACCAAATAGGCATAGGCTTGTACCTGAGAAGCTTTTAATATCAGACCACCGAATCCTACTAGTATTTTTGATGTAGATCTGCCCGGTTGGTACAAAAAGCTTTTCACCGGCTACTTTTTTCCCAATATCTTAAAATAATAACATAATTAGAAAGCTGAATTTGTTTTGCTCTTGTGGCTTGGAAAGCAGTTACTAAAGCAAGTATGAGTGGGAATGGGAACACATTATAGGGGTAATTGGTCAAAGTTTGAAACTGTGCCGGCGTAGGAAAAGGAAAATAAATTGTTAATGGAATATACTCAAAAATTTCATTCCGTGTTGTCTCTGACATTTTTAAATCCTTAATTTGAGTACAGTTATGATAGAATTTATAATTATCATCTTCATTTAGGCTCTTTCCTAGTTTATTTTGACGGATTAATCTTTGGTCGCATTACTATTGTGCACAAAAAGGCACCCTGGCTTGGGAAAGTGACATCCTAGTCTAGTTGATGGAAAGCAAGGGACTTGTATGAATTTATTAAATTCATACATAGATTTATAATGGAGTTATAAATCTGGCCTAATTTATATGCAATGGAAAGACTTTAATTTATGGCATGTTACAAATTAGTTTGCAAGATAATTTCATGGTCAATGGCTAGGACTTTTGAGATAAGTTTTAGGGAGATTTTGATATGCTCAAATGAGGGCTAAATGGAAAATGACACCCGATTCATTTTCTAGAAAAGTATGGAAGTGCCATTGCCCGGCTTAGAGACAAGGTGATTAAATGAATGAACAGACCTATTTGTCGTGTGTTGTTCATTAAAAAAACCCTTTGTGGAACACCTTGACATTTCCGTTTGGTTAAAGCCGTAGACAGCTCGATTGTATACCGGTTAGACTTAGATGGAGATTGATTACCAGCATGGTGTTAGTTGACTTCATTCTCTTGACATATTCTAATTTAAATCCAATTGACTCTTTGTTTGGTGTCAGTAACCTTCATTCTCTTGACATATTCTACTTTAAATCCAATTGACTCTTTTTGTTTGGTGTCAGTTAACCACTTTACCCAAAAGCTTAAGCTGATGTATTGTGGAGGAACAATTTATCTCAAGCCAATATAATATTTTAACACTCCTGCTCAATAGGGCCTTTTGGTCATATGGAAAAATAATAAAAAATCATTTAGAGATTTTCGATGACGAGCTTTGAACCCTTATTATCTTGAAAACCGGTACTCTGTTACAATGTCAAGAACCGCTTTACCCAAGGGCGGAGCTCGGATTTAGGGAGGAGGCAGAAGAATAATCTATATCCATCCACAGCAAGGCTTACATATATAAATTTAAAGTCTGAATGATTATTTATCTATATAGGTAGTCAACATATTTTCTATTGTATTAATATAAATATTGAAAACCAAAGTAGACGAAAATATTAGAGACTCTAAAAACACACTCTACGATTAATAAATATGCTTCTAAATTTGATGTATATATATGTTATGAAAAATTGTGTAAAAGACTTATTATGTAAGGTGAAAATAAGAGAGAGAAAAATGTGAGGTGAAAATAAGGAAAATAAAAACCAAAGTAAAAAAGTTTATTAAATAATCTAATTTTGCCATTAGAGGCAGAGCTCTTTTCTTAAGAAAAAGATATTAATTGCCTCACTTAAAATTTTCATGACATTACAAACTACTACTAATAAGATTATAAGGGTAAGATATAAATATGAAAAATATATGGTTTTAATTAAAATTTTCTTCTTAAATAAGCAACATGTGTGGTATAATGTATGAAAAGAAAACTAAATAAATTGCTATGAAGGGTCTCGAAGCCATGATCTTCACACCTACATCCCTATGCCCATACTACTGACACCTAACTTCAAATTGGTTAGCAAGACCTAATGTTTATTTATCTACAGTGAGAAATGTTATCAAAGTACATATATCGGTATTCCAAAAACTTTTAGGGGGACCTGGGGCCATGCTGCCCTTGGCTCTGCCACTGGTTTTAACCTAAAATCTTAAACGATAGTTTGTGGGGAACAATGCATATCATGCCAACATAGATCTTCAACTTTCGGGATCTTCATCTTGCTCTATTGAGTTCTAATGGTAGACTGCTGCAAACCAAGTCGAGCATAAACTACCAACATGATGTTTGTTATCCTTCGTTCCTGAATTGCAGGTAATAATAACAGAGCTGATTGTTTAATTTGTTGTTTGGATCCTTGTTTTGCGCTCCAATGCAGCAAGATAAACAATTATTTTACTCTGCACATGCAGCTTGCTGCTTATTCAACACTCTTTGGATTGCCCCTTGCTGCAGCGAGTGCACGGGATACTTTGTTCCTTCACATCCTCTTAACTTTGTTGGATCTGAAAACTCAATGCTCGAGTGGCTATCATGTGCATGACATTTTTTTATTGGTGCAACAAAAACTTGGTTAAATGCTAAAGGCATTGAAATTTGTTTGGTTGTTTCTGTCAACTTCATTGAAACACGAAATTAGTACAATTCTTGAACTGCCTGCCTGAAGCCAATATGGAAAGGAGGAGGGTTGCGTTAAGCGGTCAAAACCCTTTGTAAAACATAATTGGATCCCAATGAAATGAACCATTCGGCCGTCCCCACCGTGACATGCTGCAAAGTCTCCACCCTGGTACAATGATATTATAAGCGAGGGTGGTTTTCTAAGGCACCTTAGAAAGCAACGTGTATCATGAACACTATCCTGATGCAATGACAAATGAGCGTAGGTGGATTAGTGATAATACTCGATATTGACGACCTCCGAGATCGGGACACGTGGCAGATGACGTGTCCCAAGGCTCAGAAGAAAGGGCCTACGAGGGTTGAGCAGGCCACCCGGTGCCCGACCTGCGAGCGCAAACTGGCCCACCTCGGGGCCCTCTGTGAATGCGCCTCTCGGCCACTCGGCTCACCCCGAGCTACCGCAAGACCAAGATGCCTCGGCCCTCCCGCTCTTTCCCGAGCTCCCCTGCCGAGGCCATCCTCCTCGGTCCCTTCGGCCGACCATCTCTACCGCTCACAGGCGTAACCGCCGCTCCGCGAATCTCGCCATGCACAGATCCTCCGCCAGCAACATCCCACGTTCCATGCCATTGCGATCCCCATTAACAGGCGATCCGCTTATCACGCGGGCGTGACGTCGGGAATGTAACTGCCGGTGAGATTCTCGCGCCTGCTGCCGCGTGCTGCCGCCACTATATAAACTCCTATCACAGAGGGGTCAAGTAAGCCATTTTTTTACACTTAGGCCGTTACTCTGCTCGGATATTATCACTAACTTGAGCGTCGGAGGGTCCTCGGTGGTACCAAACCACCCCGGGACTTGTTTGCAGGTACACGGTGACCACTTCCTCACCACTCCTCTTCCTCCAAAAACCCATTGAGACCCACACGCGAAGAAAGGCAATCAACCAAGCCCACCAGGAGATCAACGGAAGACAACATCTGACGGAGGCCCGAAAAGGATCTCCATCAGTTGGCGCCGTCTGTGGGAAACTAACTCCCCCAAAGTATAAAGTTGGCCTTCCGATCTTCGTCCGCATGGCAACCGACTCCCCTAAGGATCCGAGCGCCCGCTACCGCCCCCCGTGCAACAGGGGCGCGGGCAGATCCTCGCCCGAGGTCGCCGGCCACCCCGCAGGCTGCCACCCCACACGCTCCGGCGGCCGCCCGACCAAAAGAGCTAGGGGCCGGGAGCCCATCACCTTTGACGACGAGGATCTCCACGGCATATCTGTGCCCCACAGTGACCCACTGGTGATCGTAGCGTGAATTCACCGATACGAGGTCCACCGAATACTCATCGATTCAGGCAGCTCAGCGGACATCCTCTTCCACGACTGCTTTCTGCGGATGGGGCTGACCCCAGCGGACTTGAGGCCGACCTCCCACGTCCTCTCGGGATTCACCAACCACTCCGTCCCGGCGCAAGGGGTGGTCACCCTGTAGTTCACGATCGGGGAGCCCGGCCACACGCGCACGCTGCCGGTAGACTTTATCGTGGCTAGGGTCCCTTCGGCCTACAACATCCTTCTCGGCCGGCCGACTCTGAACTCCTTCTAGGTCCAGATCTTGACGTACCACCTGGCGATAAAATTCCCCCTCGACCGAGGAGGGGTGGGCAGGGTCTACGGGAGCCAACGGGCCGCGGAAGTAGGCCTGGCAGAGGCATCATCCCCCGAGCAGCACGCTGATAACGCCGATGTATGCGACGACATGGAAGGGTCCCTAGACACCAGGGACGAGCGGAAGGAGGTCCATGGGGCGTCGGTCGAGCCGCTGACCGAGGTGCCCTTAGTTGAAGGAGACCCAGGGAAGACCGTCCAGGTCGGGTCACTCCTGACGGGAACCCAGCGGGATGATCTGACCGAGTTCCTCCGGAGCAATTCCGATGTCTTCGTCTGGGCCCCCGCCGACATGCCTGGGATCAATCCCAAGATCATCTCCCACAAGCTCGGGGTTGATCCTGCGGCCCGGCCCGTCCGGCAGAAAAAGAGAAGCTTCGCCCCGGTCAAACAAAAGGCCATCGAAGAAGAAGTTGACCGACTCCTCGCCGCCAACTTCATCAGGAACGTGCCCTACTCGGAATGGCTGGCCAACGTGGCCCTGGTAAAAAAATCGAGCAGAAAGTGGCGTATGTGCGTCAACTTCATCGACCTCAACAAGGCCTGCCCCAAGAACAACTTCCCGCTTCCCCGCATAGACCAGCTCGTCGACAGCTCGGCCGAGCACGAGCTCCTGAGCTTCATGGATGCTTTTTCCGGCTACAACCAATTCCGCATGAACCCTGACGACGAAGACATGACCGCATTCATGACGGACTGAGGGGTGTACTGTTACAGGGTGATGCCGTTCGGCCTCAAGAATGCCGGGGCCACATACCAGAGGCTGGTTAACCGCATGTTCAAGCTGCAGATCGGTAGGAACATGGAGGTCTACATCGACGACATGCTCGTCAAGTCCGTCTCATCGGCCGACCATGTCGGAGACCTGGGCGAGGCGTTCAAGGTGCTCAGCAAGTTCAACATGAAGCTGAACCCCGCCAAGTGCGCGTTCGGAGTAACCGGAGGGAAATTCCTCGGGTTCATGGTCACCTACCGTGGGATTGAAGCTAACCTGGAGAAGATCGACGCCATCCTGAACATGACTGCACCCCGGACCAACGTCGAAATCATGCGGCTCACAGGGCGGATCGCCGCTCTGAGCCGTTTCATGTCCAGGTCGGGGGAGAAGTGCCTCCCGTTCTTCAAGGCACTGAGAAAAATCCCAAGGTTCGAGTGGTCGGAGGATTGTCAAGCCGCCTTCGACCAGCTGAAAAGGCACCTCGAGACACCACCCCTACTCACCCGGCCCATAGAGGGGGACGAGCTGTCGCTGTACCTGGCGGTATCCGACCAAACGACAGGTTTGGTGCTCGTCCGTGAGGCCGAGGGGGTGCAGAGGCCAGTGTATTATGTGAGCCATGTCTTCAAAGACGCAGAGACGAGATACCCCGCCGTAGAGAAGATCGTCCTAGCCCTCGTGGTAACCTCGCGGAAGCTGCGGCACTACTTCCAGGCACACTCCATCGTCGTCCTCACTGAGCGCCCCTTGGGGGCTATCCTGGCATCGCCAGAATCCTCTGGCCGCCTAGAGAAATGGAGATGAGAGCTGTCTCAATTCGACATAAAGTATCGCCCGAGGCAAGCCATCAAGGCGCAAGCCCTGGCCGATTTCGTTGTCGAATGTACCATCCCCAGTAGGAAGCTGGATCCCGCGCCGCCCCTCGCGGCCCGGCATCCCAACCAGGAAGGCCGTAGCTCAGCCCCGGAGTGGATCATCTACGTCGACGGGTCCTCCACCGAGGATGGCTGCGGTGCCGGCCTCATTATCCGAGGCCCAAACGAAGCCGAGATGGAGTATTCCTTAAGGCTCGGTTTCAAAGCATCAAACAATGCAGCGGAGTACGAGGCCTTCCTGGCCGGCCTGCGTATGGCCGTCAGGCTGGGGCTGAAGGTCGTCCGGGTCCGCAGCCACTCGGCCCTGGTCGTCGGCCAAGTGACCGGCCGCTTCGAGGCAAGGGAGCCCCTAATGATGAAATACCTAGACGAGGTGAGAAAGCTCCGAAGAAACTTCGATGAAGTCCAAGTGGAACAAATACCCAGACAGATGAATGCACAAGCAGACGCCCTGAGCAAGTTGGCCTCGTCATACTCGGCCAGCAACAGGTGCTCGATACTCTTCGAAACCTTGGCCCGACCCAGCGTTGAAGACGAGGCAGCGACGCTCTAAGTGTACGCGACACAGGAGAATGGCCCAGATTGGAGGAAGCCCCTCGTGGAATTCCTGAAAGACGGCACGCTCCCGGAAGACAGGGCAGCCGCCCGCCGCCTCCGGGCAAGAGCCATCCATTTCGTCTGGAGCAACGGGAACCTCTACAAGAAGGCCTTCACCCAGCCCCTACTCCGGTGCGTCGACCCCCACGAGGCCGACTACGTCCTGCGGGAAATCCATGAAGGGGTGGGCGGCGCACACCAGGGGGCTCGAACCCTGACCCAAAAGGCACTACTTTAGGGGTATTATTGGCCTACCATGCACGAAGACGCACTGAAGCTGGTCAGAAGGTGTAAGAACTGCCAACTCCACGGCAGTATCCCCCGCTCCTGGCTACCGAGCTAACGGCCCTGGCGTCCCCGTGGTCGTTCGCCCAATGGGGATTGGATATGATCGGCCAGTTTCCAACAGGGACTGGCGGACATAAGTACGTTCTCGTCGCGGTAGACTATTTCACCAAATGGATCGAGGCCATTCCCATCAGGAAACCGGACGCCGCCACAACCATCAAGTTCCACCAAAACAACCTGATTCACCGGTTTGGGATCCCAAGGTGCATCATCACCGACCACGGGACGAACTTCGAGAACGAGAAAGTAAGGGACTTCTGCAAAGAGTACCACATACTCATGAAGTTTGCTGCGGTCGCACACCCCCAATGTAACGGGCAGGCCGAGGTCGCTAATCGGGACGTCCTCAGGGGCCTCCGAACCCGCCTGGAAGGAGGCAGGGTAGTTGGGTCGAGGAACTATCCCGGGTGTTGTGGGCCCTGCGCACGTCAAAAAAGACTCCTACCGGGGAGACCCCATTCAGCCTTTGCTACGGGACCAAGGCAATGGTCCCAGCAGAGATCGGGCTCCCCAGCCACCGAGTCGAGCACTTTGACGATGACGCGAACACCATGGCACTACGAACCAACCTCGATATATTGTTGGAGAAAAGGGACCGGGCCCAAATCAGAGCCGCCGCCTACCAACAGCAAACGGCCCGGTACTATAACGCTCGGGTAAAGCACCGACCCTTCAAGGCCGGGGACCTAGTCCTGCGGCGGAATGAATTCATCAACCAAGGCAGGCTTCACAAGTTCTCCCAAAGTGGGAGGGTCCCTCCTCGTCTACGAAGCGCTCCCCGGCGGAGCCTACCGCCTGCAAGATGGGGACGGACGGAAGCTACCTCGGCCTTACAACGCGGAGAAGCTCAAGCTATACCTATGAAGTCAAAACTAGCAAAACGCCGTGCCCCGGCCACTGCTTAATCTCCCTTTTTGAATGATGATGTATAGCGTTGTCTAAAATTCCTATCCATGCGAATAAAGAAACTTCTGAACCTCCTTTCCCAGTAGGGTTCCCCCTTGCACAACGAGAAGGGACTCCCCGGAGATGGTCGGGCCCGAGGTTCCCTCGCTCGACTGTCTCCAGCGGGCAACTCCCCCGCCACGGCGTCAGGAACCAAAGCCTTCTCAGAGGCAGCCGAGCTCGAGGTTCCCTCGCTCGGCTATCCCCCACGGGCAGCTCCCCTGCCGCAGCGCTGGGGATCCGAAAGCCCTCCCAGAGGCAGTCGAGGCCAGAGGTTCCCCCACTCGGCTATCCCCTGCGGGCAGCTCCCCTGCCACAACGCCGGGGATCGAAAAGCCCTCCCAGAGGCAGTCGAGGCCAGAGGTCCCTTCGCTCGGCTATCCCCCGCGGGCAGCTCCCTTGCCACAACGCCGGGGATCAAAAAGCCCTCCCAGAGGCGGTCGAGGCCAAAGGTTCCCTCACTCGGCTATCTTTCAGGACAAAAGCCCCCGCCTAGAGGCACCGGGCAGTAACCTTGCCCGGCTAAGGGTCCTTGGTGGCTTCCTACAGCCTTATAGCTTTCCTCGCGCCAAGGGCCAAAGTCCTCCCAGAGGCAGTCGGGTCCTCGCTCGGCTATATCCCCGGCTGGTAGCTTCCTACCACAACCGACAGGGATCAAAGTCCTCGCTAAGAGGCACTGGGCAGTAACCCTGCTCGGTCCCCGTCCTGGAAGATCTGAAAGCCCTCTCCGAGGCGGTCGAGCCCGAGGTTCCTTCGCTCGACTATCCCCAGCACCACACGCTGAGGATCAAAATTCCTTCCCGAAACGATCGGGTCCTCACCGGACCGTCGATGGCTGGAAGCTTCCTACCACCGTCCCGAAGGATCGAGAACCCCTGCAAGGGGCAACCGAGCAGCTACCCTGCTCGGCCAAACCCGGCGGCTACCCTGTGGCCGCGCTCAAGGATCTGAGACACCCGGAAGAACGGCTGGTTCGTCCAAACCTGAACGGTCTCCCGTCGACCCGGCGGGTGCACAAGGATACCTTCACGGCAGCACTTGGTGCCCTTGCCGGCTGGCAGACTCGGCAGGAAGTCACTGGACAGGTGGCCAAACTTACATGGAAACACAACAATACAAACAAGGGCATCCTACGGGCGTCCTTCACACAAAAAAAATGAGAGAAGAAAAAAGGGGGGACACAAACCGACCAATTAAAGGTTTTCTTTTTATTGCCAAAATCAAGATCTTTACAAAGGGTACTCTGGGCCCCCGGCCCTACATATTGCCCGGAGGCTTGCGTCGGTCACTTCGTCGTCGGCGTCACGGCCCAAGGCCTTACCACCGAAGATTTTGCCACCAAGGGCGCGCCAGGCCCCCCTCGTCATCCCTCGCCGGAGGCCTCGTCGCCGGAAGCGGGACCCTAGCGCGGAGTTCACCATCGTCGAACTCGGGGAGCTGTTCTTTCACGGCGTCCAAAGCCTTGTTCCACGCGACGGCCGAATACTCCCCGAGCTCGGTGTAAAACTGCTCCGACGCCTTGTGCTCGTCCACAGCTTTCTTAGCCCGAGCCTCGGCGACCTGAGCCCTCAGCAGCGCCGACTCGGCATCCTCCCTGCTTGCGTCCCTCTCCTTCTCCAGGGTTGCGAAGCGTTCGATCATGTCCGCCAGCTTCCTATCAGCGACCCGGAGGGACGCGTTCAAACGACGAAGGGCACCCCGAGTCGCTGAGTTGGCGGGCTCCGCGGCCTCCGCCCGGCCTGCCACGATGTTAGCCTTGTCCCGCCCCCAGTGCAGGTCACGTTGCAAAATCTCGACCTCTAAAGGGAACGCCACCACTGGCCTCGGGGAGTGGAACGCTCCCTCGGCCTCCATGCGAACGGCGAGGGCACAGTGCTAAAGAACCTGACAGAAAGCCAGTGAGAAACCAAGGAGGGGCACACCAAGGCGAATGCGCGTGGAAGGATTCATACCTGAACCGCCCCTTGGACCATAGCCTCCAATTGATCCCTCAAGGAGTCACACGGGAGCCTTCCCCCGGCCGATTCCTCCATTCCGGCGAGCAGACTAGTAGCATCGGAGAGCCCAGACGGTACAGTGAAGACGGAGCCCCCTTCCCGCACCGGAATCCCTCTGGGGGCCTTCGACGGCGGCGCACGAGAAACGGTCCTTTTCCTCTTAAAAAGAGGCCGGCCCTCGTCTATCCTCCCATCACCAGTCTGGGACTCGGGTGATGGCTGACGACTCCGGCCGCCGCCAGAAGAGCTCCCAGGCGCCGCTGACAAAGTGGACTGCCTAGCCGTCGGCGAAAAACCAGGCGGAGGGCGCAAGTTGGTGTTGGGGTAAAAATTTACACCCCGGTTGACCAAGTCAAAATCAAAGTCAACCCCAAGCCAAGTGGGCCCGAGCCCAGATCCGGTGGGCCCATGCCCGGGTCGAGCCCGAACATGAAGCGGTCGGCCTTCTTCCATGCCAAGATAAAAATTTTGTAATAAATAATTTTGTTGTATTTATTTTATTTTATTTTATGGATAAATGTAAGAAAAATAGGCATAAAGCCAAATTTTTGTAAAGCCCATGGCTTATGTGCAAAAAGAAATGGCACATGAGCCATGAGATAGGCAAAATGCCATTTTGTGAAGCCCAAGGGGCTATGTGTAAAGTGTATAGCCTATAAAGGCAAAGATAATGGAAATATCTAACAACTTTTTCTCTCTCCAAAAAAGTTTCAGATCTGAGATCTTTCTTCCTTCTTCAAGATTCCAAAACCTTCTTCTTTCTTTTGAATTAAATCAAGAGTTTTACTCTTCCTTTTTCAAAACAAAATAGTTTTTCACCACAAAACCCACAAAGGGAAACTTGGATCTGCCATCAGATCTCAAAAAAGAGAGATTTTGAGATCTCACATCTCTTGACCTTCAAGATCCAGCTTAACAGAGGAGGAAGAAGAAGAACATCTTTCATTAAACTCCCAAAGAAAAGAATACACTCAGGAGTCCAACTCCTCTCTGATTTCTCTTCAGAGAAATCTTTGGGGCTAAAAGCCCTCTTTTCCTCTCCCGCGCACTGCGCCCGAGCGCAAAGCGCCCACGTGCCGACACGTGGCGCGCGCGCTTGCGCGCAGCGCTCATGCGCAAAGCGCCCACGTGCCGACACGTGGCGCGCGCGCTTGCGCGCAGCGCTCATGCGCAAAGCGCCCACGTGCCGAGCTCATGCGCAAAGCGCCCACGTGCCGACACGTGGCACGCGCGCTTGCGCACCATCGCGCAGCGCTCATGCGCAAAGCGCCCACGTGCCGACACGTGGCGCGCGCGCTTGAGCGCAGCGCTCATGCGCAAAGCGCCCACGTGTCGACACGTGGCGCGCGCGCTTGCGCACCAGCGCGCAGCGCTCATGCGCAAAGCGCCCACATGCCGACACGTGGCGCGCTTGCGTCTGAGCGCACAGCACCTAAGCGCACAGCGCCCAAGGTGCTGCCCCACGCATCCTTTGGATGCCTTTTCCCCTTTATTTATATATATATGTATATATATACATTTGTATACAAATGTACACATGCACATACCCCGCAACATTCTCCCCCTCCAAAAAATTTTCGGGTCCTCCAAAAAATTTTCGGGCCGGGGCGCTGCCTCGAACCCCGCAAGGGGGCTGTTAGCCCCCTTGACCCCCAGCCCGCTATCCGGGTAGCGGGACCCCCGTAAAAACTCTGCGTGGCTCCCGATATATCCAAAACTCCCCTTTCAAAACAGAACACACGCACACCGCACATTGGGTTCGCATGACCAGTTTAACCCGTTAATCGGAGGTTCCCTCGCCCCAAAGGCGAGGGGTAATTAACGGCAGCTTAGTCCGCGGCTGCCGGAGATTTGGATCCCCACAATCATTAAACCCCGGCCTACCCTAGGCAGGGGGAATCTGTAGTACGCCTGACAAGCGCGCGCGTATTCCCATCTCACTGGGGTGACGAAAAACACCCTACAGATTCTGGCACGCCCGATGGGACCAATCTCTCCCATATTTCGGGTTAAACGTTCATGCGAACTCAATCAATACACATATCGATTGCCTATACTGAAATGATGTTTTTTTTCCCCCATGCAGCAATCAACCTTCGACGACAATGTCTCCCCAGACGAATTTAGCTTCCAACGTGACCCCGATTCCGTATGTGGTCAAGATCAACGCTCGTGTGGTTCTCCCCGCAAGCCTCAGTCGACAGTGGAAGGAACCGTCCCGCCAGTTTGGCTCCGTCATCATCTACCCTGACGGAAGCGCTCATCTGGCGGAAATCCCAGCGGAACAGGTGGCCAAGCCGGTCCCAAGGGGCAAGAGGCCGAATGTTGTGATTGCTAAGGCACCACAACCGAAACTTAAGATGGTGTCTGAACGACTCCCTGGCGCTCCAGCTGGGGGCAAGGCTTCCGGTGCGAAAGGCAACATCAAATGTTACGGACGAGCTCAGGCGATGACTCCAACAAATGCACAATCGGGCGTATTTCCAAGGCCTTCCATCAATCGGTCTGCGGCGTCTTCCCAAAGAGTCGAAGTCTGCCAGGTGCTTAGAACAGAAAAGTTAAGGCAGAAGCGGCTCAGGTATCGAGCCAACAAACGGGCCAAGGCTTCGGCCAAATGGAATCGTGTGAAGTTCCAAGTGCAGGATTGCCCCGCGACGACGGCTGAGTCGGACGTAAGAATCAGCAATTCCTTCGAGCCTCTAAAGTGGGTTCAGAAAAATTCCATGACCGCCAGAATCAAGAAGACAGCGGTCCGAACAGTGCCATAAAGAGACGTGTCCCGGCCCCAACAGAAAAAGTACGACACTATCTCTTCAAGAGTCTATCAAGCACTCTGTGCCGCACGAAAGCAGCGGGGCAAACCCAGAAAAGAAGCTCCATCACCATTCAAGAAACTGGTTAAGCCAGCCGCCTTCAATCGACTGCCAACAACCGAAACAAGGGGGTCAAGACAGCAATCCGTGAAATCAGCTGCCAATGATAGAAAGACGTCCGGATATACCATCCATACGGTCTATATGGCGGGCGGGCGCCCTAGCGACAACCTTCGCAGCAAAAGCAAGGAAGGGGCCACCACATCCCAAGCCCAATCTAGCCTGAATGTGGTTGCCGCCGCCCAAGAACAGCCGCCCCCGCTAGATGAAGAAAACCCTCTCGATGAGGATGATAGGCAGAAAGACCCATCGGTCCATGCAGAGTCAAGCTCGGACAGCGAGGAAGAGCCGACTTTCCGCCCCAGGACTGCGGAGCAAGAGCTGCTTCAAGAGCTTCGAAAACAGCTCAGGAGCAAAGACAAAGAGATGGCCAAGCTCTATTCGAAAATTGATGATTTAACGAATGTGGTGATGCAGCTTACGGCTCAAATTGCTCGAGCGCCTCCCAATCAGGCACAAGCCGCTACTAATCAGCCGGGTGATGACAATCCGAGGCAACCGATGCCGGTTCCTTTGGGACCGAGACTGGTCGAGCCACATGAAAGCCGGCCACACTCCGCTTCTGGGGACGCCTTGGCCCCAGATAGCACTATCCCGCTAACACAGGACCGGATAATGGATTTGGTCACCAGCAAGGTTAAAACATTGGTGGCCGAAGCTGAAGCTCAGAAAGAAATCGGCAGTAGTGGGCGGTCATATCCCGCGCAGTATGATATGATTGAGTTCCCGAGCGGCTACATCATTCCTAAGTTCGGAAGATTTGATGGAACGGGGAATGCAAATCAGCACGTTGCCCACTTCAAAGCATCGTGCGGAAATACAGGGGGCAATGACGCGCTCCTTCTTCGTCAATTTGTCAACAGCCTGATCGGTGTCGCTTTCGACTGGTACGCGAGCATACCAGACGGGTCCGTCATTACCTTTGCCCAAATGGAGTCTCTGTTCCGGCAAAGATTCATGAGCGTCAGTGATAAAATCTCCATTGCCGACCTTGTGAGGACCAAGCCGGGGAAGAATGAAAGCAACACTGACTTTATCGCCCGATGGCGTAATCTCACGGTCAAGTGCGAACCGCCGCTGGAGCAGGACCAGTCCGTCAGCCTTCTTATTGGGAACCTCAGCAATTGGATGGTCCCATTCTTGTGTACAGCGGGCCTCAAGACATTTCAGGAGCTAACCAAGAAAGTCCAGATGCTGGAACGCTCGAAGCAAGAGTCCCCGCCAGACTCTCAGAGAGACAAAACATGGAAAAGCAAGCGGGACGACAACCGTAGAAGCGGGAGTTCCAGCAGTACCAATGCCTTCAATGCCTCCGACAATGAAGAAAAGCGAAGGGCGGCCGAATCCAAAACTAACCGGTCTCGAAAGCCATTGCTGGGAGGAGATGGGCCTTCCCTAGAGGAGAAAAAGAACAAGGTTTACTCTTTCAGAAGGGACAAGGTTCGCACGATATTTAAAGATGCCTTGAACAACGGCCTACAATTGCCGGAGTCGAAAAGACCCCAAGAAGCAAAAATGACCGACAATCCTCTGTATTGCCCGTACCACCGAGTAGTGAGCCATGCGATCGAGGATTGCTATATCTTCAAAGACTGGGTCGAGAAGCAGTACAAGGCTGGAGAGATCGAGCTGTCTAAAAGCGTGTTGGTGAACAATCAAGTTGCAACCGCCAACTTTATACAGACAGAAGTTGAAGCCTTCTGGGAGCAGACAGCTGAACCTGCTGTCCTGACAAACGAAACTGACTCATCACGGCCTCCGTGGAGTACGCACATATCTAATAAGACGAAGAAGATGCTAAAGCTACTTCAGAAAGAGCCCAGGATGGAATGGGAATGACAGAAGAAGCCTACCAGTCCAGCTGCTAATGCGGCTCCATCAGGCTCAAAATCCAAGAAGCTCAAGAAGAAGAAAAGTGCAGCTCGGCGCGGAAAAGAGTCTGCAGGGAAATCGACCATTCAAAAATATATCGATTCCCTCGAAGAATATGAACAAAAGGAAAGAACATTGATTCAATTGAAGGAGTTCTTCCCTGTACAAGCGGCTGAAATTCTGGAGGAGTTAGAAGAAGACTCTAATGAAGAAATCCCAGTAGTAACCTGCTACGCCATCCATCTTGGCAGCGACTCCGAGGATGAGCTCTGTTTTCCCGAAGAGGACGAGGAGCTCACCACAAAGGCCAATCAAATCCAGCTCAGAAGCGGCAGGGCTCTACCGCCAAATCAGGGCAACGCCCCAAAAGGGAAGGAAAAACAAGTCGCTAATGAAGAAGATGACAGAGAACCGACTGATGAAAACATAAATCCTTCCTCGGTGGACTATAATGTCTTGGCACATCTCCGAAAGCTTCCGTCTCTCCTGAGCATCTACGACGCCTTGGTCCTATCTAAGGAGCTTAGGAGCTTAGAGATGTTCTCATTCACGCTCTACAAAACCCCGAGCGGTATCAGGCTCACTTTGCGGAAATTAATATGAAAGAAGCCCAGCACGCTTTACATGCCGCCGCAGTCACATTTAAGGATGAAGACTTGCTACTGGGAACGGCTGAGCATAATCGGCCGCTTTACGTGACCGGGTACAGCGACGGAGATCGAATTAATCGTATATTGATTGATCCGGGGTCCTCAGTGAACATCATGAACTTGCGAACTCTGAAGAGTTTGTCAATGGACTTCCGACACCTGTCAAGAGAAAGGATTGTCATTCAAGGCTTCAACCAAAATTGCCAGCAAGTTCTGGGGTCTATAGCTTTGCCGATCAAATTTGGGGATTTGCAAACTGAAGCTAAGATATACGTGATCGACGCCGACACGTCTTATAAGATTCTCTTGGGGCGGCCGTGGCTCCACGATTACAGCATCATTCCGTCAACTCTCCATCAATGCATGAAGTATACTAAAAATGGCGAAGAAAGACGCATTGACGGAGACATCCAACCGTTCGGTGTGCATGAAGTCCGATATGAAGATTCTCGGTACTTTATGAACCACCAAAATGCTAGGCCACAACTGACTGAGGATAGACCAGCCCCAAGGCTCAAAAGCAAATCTACGCCAGCTGTCACTTTCAAAAGCAAAACTGCCCAAGTGTGCCCGCATTTCGGTAGCGACACTGATGAGTCCGACGCTGGAAGCCCGTCCTTTCATAAAACTCGCCCTCGTTTCGGCAGCGATACGGATGAATCTGTTACTGAAGGCCCATCTAGCAGCAAAGTCCGCCCTCATCTTGGCAGTGACACCGAAGAGTCAGAAGAAGAGGACCTGCCGTGCAACAGCTGTGCAGATCGGCCCCCCATGCAGCAAGCGAAACTACGAGAGACCTTCGAAGTCGCAGAAGGGTCCCTGGCCATCACAAGGGTGCCGGAACGGATGTGCAAAGAGCTCGACGCATTGTCAGTCTCTACCGTGGACCAGCTGAAAACTTTCTACGTGCCCGGGAGGAAAAATGGACAGAAGGGCATCCTGTTTTACGGGTCAAACCCCGTTGTGCACCCGGACGATCTTTCTGTCGCGTGCCTTCCCTATGAGAGAGGCATAAGAGCCGTCCTCAATCCCAGATACTATGCGCCCGAGATGCGGGAATACTTTAAGAAGTGCGGATGCCGGTTATATCAAACGGAGTCCGAAGCAAAGTTTTACGAAGGGCTATGGTATCCGCCCCAGGTCCGAGCACTCATCGATGGGCGAATTCCGGATAGACGGGGCATAGGCTACATTCAACCTGATTCCAAAGCGTGCTACATGATCGATGTTAGTGAGGCCAGCGAAAGATCAAATGACGACGACGTGATAGCCGAGCCGGAAGAAGCTCCTCAAGAGCTCGAAGATGGCGGACAAGCAACCTTTGACGAGCTAACCGAGATTGACTTAGGAACGCCTGATAATCCAAGGCCGACCTACATCAGCTCACTCTTGTCGGAGGAAATGAAAGAGCAGATAATTGCCCTGCTGCGTGAGTTCGTCGACTGCTTCGCGTGGACATACAAAGAAATGCCTGGCCTTTCCCCTGAGGTAGCCGTGCATAAGCTGGCTATATCTCCCGATGCTAAGCCAGTCAAACAAGCTCCTCGAAGAATGAGAAGGGAGTTGGAAGAAAAGGTCATCGAGGAAACCAAGAAGCTCATCGATGCTGGCTTCATCAGGGAAGAGAAATATGCAGACTGGATCGCATGCATAGTCCCAGTGAAGAAGAAAAATGGGCAGATCCGAGTTTGTGTCGATTTCAGGGACCTCAATAAGGCATGTCCTAAAGATGACTTCCCGCTACCTGTCATGGAAATGATGGTCGATGACACCTCAAATTACGAACTGTTCACCTTTATGGACGGCTCGTCTGGATATAATCAGATCAAGATGTCGCCTGAGGATGAGAAGCACACATCATTTCGAACCCCGATCGGAATATATTGCTACAAGGTAATGACATTCGGACTGAAGAACGCAGGTGCTATATATCAAAGGGCAATGACTAATATCTTTGATGACCTAATCCATAAAGTCGTCGAATGTTATGTCGATAATCTGGTCGTCAAGACTAAAGCCAAGGCCGATCATATCTAAGATCTCAGGACCGTTCTCACTAGACTGAGGGAATACGATCTGAAGATGAATCCTCTGAAGTGCGCTTTTGGCGTGTCATCGGGAAAATTCCTGGGCTTCATAGTCCGACATCGAGGGATCGAAGTTGACCCATCAAAGATAAAGGCCATCATGGAGATGCCCCCTCCGAAGAGTCTGACGCAGCTAAGATCTTTTCAAGGCAAGCTTGCTTATATACGGAGGTTTATCTCAAATTTATCGGGGAGATGTAGGCCTTTGTCAAAGCTCATGAAGAAAGGAGCTCCTTTTATCTGGGATGCCGAATGTCAAGCAGCGTTCGAAAGCATCAAACAATACTTGTTGCACCCTCCAGTGCTGGCTGCTCCCATTCCAAATAAACCGCTGATTCTCTACACTGCCGCGCTGGACGGGTCACTCGGTGCGGTCCTTGCCCAGAATAACGAGGAGGGAAAAGAAAATGCCCTCTACTACCTCAGTCGAACTCTAGTCGGGGCGGAACACAACTACTCCCCAATCGAAAAGCAATGCCTGGCTCTGATATTTGCTGTGAAGAAGCTGAGGCACTATCTACTCGCTCATCGGGTTATGCTGATCTCCAAGGTCGACCCGCTCAAACACTTGATGACCAGAGCGAGCCTAGCCGGCAGAATGGCAAGATGGGCTGTTATGCTACTTGAGTTTGACATAGTTTACACTCCTCAGAAAGCAGTAAAAGGGCAAGCTCTTGCAGACTTTCTCGCTGCTCATCCCATACCAGAAGGGTCGCCGCTAAATTGTGAGTTACCCGATGAACAAGTGCTGCACCTCGAGGAAGATGAGCCATGTTGGGAGCTCTACTTCGATGGAGCCTCGTCAATAAGGACCTCCAGTAAATCAAGCGTCCCGGAGATAAAAGCAGGGATAGGATTAGTGTTCATCACACCATCAATGGGAACCCTACGGCGTTCTTTTGCTTTCACCGAGCCTCGGACAAACAATGAAGCTGAGTATGAAGCTCTGATAGCTGGTTTGGAGCTCGCCATAGAAATGGAAATCCTTCGGCTACGGGTTTACGGTGACTCCCAGCTTGTCGTCAACCAAGTAAGAGGTGACTATAAGATATACAAACCCGAGTTAGCTCGGTACAGAGGTCGAGTGGTGGAACTCATGAAACGGTTCACTCATATTGAACTAACGAGAGTCCCTAAAGCGTTGAACGGAAAGGCTGATGTACTCGCTCGCTTGGCCAAGGAGCTGGCTGATCCTGACATGGGCGAAATTCTGATCACAGTCAGGAGTCGGCAAATTCTACCCCCAGTCTCTCTACGAGAAGAGGAAAGCGCGGAACAGAAGAGCAGTCCTGCGGAAGAAGCTTCGATCATCCAAGACGAGCCCGATTGGAGAGAACCCTTCATAGAGTACCTCCGATACGACAAGCTGCCCGAAGAAAAATCTGCGAGGATTCAGCTGAAGAAAAGAGCTCTCCGATACGTGTTTGTAAATGACACGTTATACCGCAGGTCATACGACCAACTATGGCTCAGGTGTCTGTCATTGGCCGAAGCCCAAAAGGTCATGAAAGATGTCCACTCGGGCGTTTGCGGTGCTCACCAATCTGGCCCCAAGATGCGACTTCAAATCAAACGGCTTGGGTATTACTGGCCCACCATGATACGGGATTGCGGAGAGCATGCAAAAAAATGTTATATCTGCCAAATTCACGGTGATTTTATTCACAAGCATCCCAATCCATTGCATCCTACAGTGGCGTCGTGGCCCTTCGAAGTTTGGGGCACCGACATTGTTGGCCCAATTGATCCTCCGTCATCTAAAGGCCACCGGTTCATACTGGCCGCGACAGACTACTTCTCCAGATGGGCTGAAGCTGTCCCGCTAAAAGAAGTTAAGACAAAGGATATTCTGACATTCTTCCAGCATAATATTCTATACCGCTTCGGTACATCAAGAAGAATCATTTCTGACAACGAGCCTTCTTTCAAGAGCTTCAATGTCTCAAGGTTCGCTACTCAGCACAAGATAGACTGGAGATATTCCTCCATCTATAATCCAAGAGCCAATGGGCTAGCCGAAGCCTTCAATAAGACTCTATGCAAGCTCCTGAGGAAAAATGCTTCAGCCAACAAGAGAGACTGGAATCTCAAGCTTCACGAGGCATTGTGGGCGTATCGTACCACGCACCGTACTCCAACTCAGTCCACTCCATACTCATTGATCTTCGAAGTGGAGGCGGTCCTCCCCCTCGAAGTCGAAGTTCCAAGCTTAAGAATGGCCGTTCAGCATGAGTTGACAGAAGAGGAAAACGTGCTCCTTCGACTTGAAGAACTCGATGCCCTCGAAGAAAAGAGGCTCGTGGTGCAGCAAAATCTGGAGCTATACCGAGCCCAAATGTCACGGGCCTACGACAAGATAACCCGTCTCCGCGCTTTCAAGAAAGGTGAATTGGTGCTGGTCCTCAAAAGACCGATTATCCCCAATCGACATGCCAAGGGAAAATTCGAGCCGAACTGGAAAGGACCATACGTCATCGAGAAAGTGTTCGACGGAGGATCCTACCAACTAATAAGTGCCGAGGGAGAAAGGCCCATGCCATCCATCAATGGCCGATATCTCAAGAAATACTACACATGAATGCTCCAAGTCGCAGGCGAATTGAGCACATCAGCCCTACGGTCTGGATCAGACATCCTGCAAAACCGTATACAATCCACGGGCGTAAATGACCCCTATTTCTCCCAAATCCTGCCGGTGAGACTACTTTTAAAGTCCCACCAGCGGCAAAAAAAAAAGAAAAAAAAAAGAAGAAAAAAAAAGGAAAAAAAAGAAGAAGAAATAAACGGTATGTCCACAAGCAAAATGGGCACGGATGAAAACCCGAAAGGGCTCCGTGAGTAAAAACAGCAGGACTACTGGCGAGTCTGTGAAAACCCGAAAGGGCGCAAACTCGTGAAAAGAGATGAAATACACTCGCAAAGTCCTCTCGACCTTGTGAGGAGAAAACCCCTGCGTGAGATCCTTACGACTCACAAAGGAGCAACACACTTAGGAATCCTCACGATTCCTAAGGAGAAAATACACCTGCGGGATCCTTACGACTCGTAGGGAGAAAATGCTTTTATGGGACCCGCACGGCCCATAAAGTTGAAAAGCCTTAGGTGGTAGGGACTCAAACCTATCTCCTAAGCCATCGTTCCCCAACGGGCAACGGCAAATGATGATTCGCTCCTGGCATTTCGCTTCAGTGTTAGCGGTGCTGATGCCAACCAAAAACCCAAATCCCAAGTCCTCCCACGGCGAATGATGAGTCGCTCCTGGTATCATATTCCAGTGTAGCGATGCAGACGCCAACCAAATTCCAAATCCCATACCCCAACGGCGAATGATGAGTCGCTCCTGGTACCACATTCCAGTCCAGCGATGCAGACGCCAACAAAGCCCTGAAATTTTTCCGGCCCTACGGTCTGGATCATACATCCTGCAAAATCGTATACAATCCACGGGCGTAAAACAATCCCAACCTCTCCCAAGTCCTACCGGTGAGACCATATTCAAAGTCCCAAAAAAAAGAAAAAAAAAGAAAATCCCAAATCCTCCCGGGGCAAATGATGAGTTGCTCCTGGCATTATACCAGTGCAGCAATGCAGATGTCAAACAAAAACCAAAATCCCAAAATCCTCTAAATGACAGATGATGATTCGCTCCTGGTACCATATTCCAGTATAGCGATGCTGATGTCAACCTAAATCAAAATCAACAAGTCAACTTTCACTCCGACACCGCAAAAAGCGGAGCAAGTCAGAATCCAATCTCGACGCCGCAAGAAGCGGAGCAAGTCAAGTCTACCCCTGACACTGCAAGAAGCAGAGCAAGTCAAATCAAGCACCGACCGTCCAAGTCGCTAAAAAGGCAGCATCGACCGTCCAAGTCGCAAAAAGGGCAGCATCGACAGTCCACGTCGCAAAAAGGGCAGAACCGACCGTCCAAGTCGCTAAAAGGGCAGCATCGACCGTCCAAGTCGCAAAAAGGGCAGCATCGACCGTCCACGTCGCAAAAAGGGCAGAACCGACCGTCCAAGTCGCTAAAAGGGCAGCACCGACCGTCCAAGTCGCTAAAAGGGCAGCATCGACCGTCCAAGTCGCAAAAAGGGCAGCAGCGACCGTCCACGTCGCAAAAAGGGCAGAACCGACCGTCCAAGTCGCTAAAAGGGCAGTATCGACCGTCCAAGTCGCAAAAAGGGCAGCATCGACCGTCCACGTCGCAAAAAGGGCAGAACCGACCGTCCAAGTCGCAAAAAGGGCAGCAGCGACCGTCCACGTCGCAAAAAGGGCAGAACCGACCGTCCAAGTCGCTAAAAGGGCAGTATCGACCGTCCAAGTCGCAAAAAGGGCAGCATCGACCGTCCACGTCGCAAAAAGGGCAGAACCGACCGTCCAAGTCGCCAAAAGGGCAGCATCGACCGTCCAAGTCGCAAAAAGGGCAGAACCGACCGTCCACGTCGCAAAAAGGGCAGAACCGACCGTCCACGTCGCTAAAAGGGCAGTATCGACCGTCCACGTCGCAAAAAGGGCAGAACCGACCGTCCAAGTCGCAAAAAGGGCAGAACCGACCGTCCACGTCGCTAAAAGGGCAGCATCGACCGTCCAAGTCGCAAAAAGGGCCGCATCGACCGTCCATGTCGTAAAAAGGGCAGTGCCAGTTTCCCGAAAGGTGGGAACCGAATCAAGTCGCCTCCACGTGAAAGAAGATCCATCAATTTCATGCACACGACCCACATATGTGGTGTGCATTTATTAATGGGGGGCAATTTGTTGGGGTAAAAATTTACACCCCGGTTGACCAAGTCAAAATCAAAGTCAACCCCAAGCCAAGTGGGCCCGAGCCCAGATCCGGTGGGCCCATGCCCGGGTCGAGCCCGAACATGAAGCGGCCGGCCTTCTCCCATGCCAAGATAAAAATTTTGTAATAAATAATTTTGTTGTATTTCTTTTATTTTATTTTATGGATAAATGTAAGAAAAATAGGCATAAAGCCAAATTTTTGTAAAGCCCATGGCTTATGTGCAAAAAGAAATGGCACATGAGCCATGGGATAGGCAAAATGCCATTTTGTGAAGCCCAAGGGGCTATGTGTAAAGTGTATAGCCTATAAAGGCAAAGATAATGGAAATATCTAACAACTTTTTCTCTCTCCAAAAAAGTTTCAGATCTGAGATCTTTCTTCCTTCTTCAAGGTTCCAAAACCTTCTTCTTTCTTTTGAATTAAATCAAGAGTTTCTCTTCCTTTTTCAAAACAAAATAGTTTTTCACCACAAAACCCACAAAGGGAAACTTGGATCTGCCATCAGATCTCAAAAAAGAGAGATTTTGAGATCTCACATCTCTTGACCTTCAAGATCCAGCTTAACAGAGGAGGAAGAAGATCTTTCATTAAACCCCCAAAGAAAAGAATACACTCAGGAGTCCAACTCCTCTCTGATTTCTCTTCAGAGAAATCTTTGGGGCTAAAAGCCCTCTTTTCCTCTCCCGCGCACTGCGCCCGAGCGCAAAGCGCCCACGTGCCGACACGTGGCGCGTGCGCTCCAGCGCGCAGCACTCGTGCGCAAAACGCCCACGTGCCGACACGTGGCGCGCGCGCTTGCGCTCCAGCGCGCAGCGCTCATGTGCAAAGCGCCCACGTGCCGACACGTGGCGCGCGCGCTTGCGCACCAGCACGCAGCGCTCATGCGCAAAGCGCCCACGTGCCGACACATGGCGCGCGCGCTTGCGCACCATCGCGCAGCGCTCATGCGCAAAGCGCCCACGTGCCGACACGTGGCGCGCGCGCTTGCGCGCAGCGCTCATGCGCAAAGCGCCCACGTGCCAACACGTGGCGCGCGCGCTTGCGCTCCAGCGCGCAGCGCTCATGCGCAAAGCGCCCACGTGCCGACACGTGGCGCGCTTGCGCCTGAGCGCACAGCACCTAAGCGCACAGCGCCCAAGGTGCTGCCCCACGCATCCTTTGGATGCCTTTTCCCTTTTATTTATATATATATGTATATATATACATTTGTATACAAATGTACACATGCACATACCCCGCAACATTCTTCCCCTTCAAAAAATTTTCGGGCCGGGGCGTTGTCCCGAACCCCGCAAGGGGGCTGCTAGCCCCCTTGACCCCCAGCCCGCTATCCGGGTAGCGGGACCCCCGTAAAAACTCTGCGTGGCTCCCGATATATCCAAAACCCCCCTTTCAAAACAGAACACACGCACACCGCACATTGGGTTCGCATGACCAGTTTAACCCGTTAATCGGAGGTTCCCTCGTCCCAAAGGCGAGGGGTAATTAACGGCAGCTTAGTCCGCGGCTGCCGGAGATTCGGATCCCCACAATCATTAAACCCCGGCCTACCCTAGGCAGGGGGAATCTGTAGTACGCCTGACAAGCGCGCGCGTATTCCCATCTCACTGGGGTGACGAAAAACACCCTACAGTTGGCCGAGGGCTCGGCCATGCCATTGGCCTCCCCCCGGCGCGAGCCGCCCGAAAAATGGGAACGAATCATGTCTCGCGGAAGAGAGACGAGCGCCGAGCAGCTGGAGCCTAAGGAAAGAAAATATGAAGGAGTAGGGACCCTAGGCTGGGCCCTACCCACATTTATCACCGCCTGCGACCTCATCCAACGGCACCCGTCGTCTCCCGCCAAAAAGGCCCATTGCGCCCAGCGGCTCAGATCGTTCCACGTGGCGGCTCCGCGATCGACCGCGTCTCATCAGACGCTGCAGATCTGCACGCGTCACGACAGCCGATTGGTGCCTGACGCGTGGACCGTCGTTTCGGTTGCAGAGCGCACGAACCGGCGCACCTTCTTTAAATGCAAAGATCTCGCCCTGATTCGCTAGCGGAAAAGACGACCGACGGCCCGAGGACTAGCCCCGACGAAACCCTAAAAAGGATCTCGCCTCGGGAGGCCCGGCTGTTCACTCCTTACCCGACCCGCTAGCTGGTCGGGACAAGAGTGGGGGGCTAATGATAATACTCAATATTGATGACCTCCGAGATCGGGACACGTGGCAGATGACGTGTCCCAAGGCTCGGAAGAAAGGGCCCACGAGGGCCGAGCAGGCCACCCGGTGCCCGACCTGCGAGCGCAAACTGGCCCACCTCGGGGCCCTCTACGAATGCGCCTCCTCGGCCACTCGGCCCACCCCGAGCTGCCGCAAGACCAAGATGCATCGGCCCTCCCGCTCTTTCCCGAGCTCCCCTGCCGAGGCCATCCTCCTCGGTCCCTCCGGCCGACCATCTCTACCGCTCACAGGCGTAACCGCCGCTCCGCGAATCTCGCCATGCGCAGATCCTCCGCCAGCAACATCCCACGTTCCATGCCATTGCGATCCCCATTAACGGGCGATCTGCTTATCACGCGGGCGTGATGTCGAGAACGTAACTGCCGGCGAGATTCTTGCGCCTGCTGCTGCGTGCTGCCGCCACTATATAAACCCCTATCACAGAGGGGTCAAGTAAGCCATTTTTTTACACTTAGGCTGTTACTCTGCTCGGATATTATCACTAACTTGAGCGTCGGAGGGTCCTCGGTGGTACTAAACCACCCCGGGACTTGTTTGCAGGTACACGGCGACCACTTTCTCACCACTCTTCCTCCAAAAACCCATTGAGACCCACACGCGAAGGAAGGCAATCAACTAAGCCCACCAGGAGATCAATGGAAGACAGCATCTGACGGAGGCCCGAAAAGGATCTCCATCAACTAGGGATATGTTTAGAGACGACTAGGGATGAGAATAGAATAGGGTATTAGATTAAAGGGATGTTTGGTTAGCAACAAAAAAAGAATTGCAACATTTGTTGCCGAAAAGGGCCCAAATCCATTGTTTGGTCATCTTCATGTTTTGTAATTGCATTCGAAGCCAAACCATTTTTTGTGTTTGGTTGAACAAAAAATAAAGAAATGCAACATTTGTTGCAAATTTTAATATGTGGCATAAGTAAAGCTTATGTGGCATCTATAATTATTGCTATGCTCACTATTCCTAAAGTCGCAACTCTTGTTACAATCAAAATGAGTGCAACAAATGTTGCAAGAATTCGATACTTTTTGCATTTCCATCTCCATTTCCAACTTAAGTTTGTTGCTAACCAAACATAGGAAATTGAGATTTTTTTTAACAAATGTTGCATACATCTCCATAACCTAGCTACTAAAAACCCCTTAAATAAGGGAAAAAGGTTTATTCATGAGAGTTGGATTATGTTAGCTACATGGAATATACAAATACTGACAGAAAAAATGGAGTGGATACGCACACCGAGTTAAATAAAGTATAGTTTGTTTGCAGGAAATTAAATGCATATGCGAAAAGTTTGAAATTTGGAGAGATAAAAAGTTATTTATGGGAGCAGACTTAAATGATCACATAGGGGAAGATGTGAATTGATAGGCGAGTGTTCACGGAAGGTATTATTATGAAATTAAGAATAATATTGAAGATAGAATATTGGATTTTGCATTGACATGTGATTTTATGGTAGCAATTACATTTTTCAAACAAAGAGCATTTGATATATTTTAAAAATGGATTAATCAGTAGACAAATTGTTTTTTTAACCGGTGAGATTGATAAATAAGCACGCAGCGATGATAAAGTCGTTTTAGAAGGGAAATTGACCGCAAACCATAAATGATGGTATAAATATTTAGATATTTGCAGTAAAAATGGCAAAGGAATGTCAAAACTGATAGAAACTCTAGTCAGATGGTCGAATCTGGAAAAAAAAGATCCTGAGCTTAGAATAATAAATAAAGATAATTAGAACATAAAATATTACAAACATTATATGGAAGAATATGACTGGACAAGTTGTATCTTAAATAAAGCTAAAGAAATATTTGGAGAATCTAAAGCATTGGAGCACCTAATTAAATAGAGTTGATGGTGGAATAAAAATGTTTAAATGGTAACTAGAGGCATAAGGGATTCTTATAAAATTTTGCAAATGTGAAAATAATGAGAACTTTTTTCAGAAAAAATGATTTACCAAATAAAAAAAAAGCTAAAGATGGTTGTTAAAATCGAATTCAATATATATGATAATTAATTTCTAGAAACATATGAAGTAGCAACCTATATATATATATATATATATAGAGAGAGAGAGAGAGAAGGGGGGGTTTCCTATAGGAAGGAATTTCCTCCGCATCAAAAAATACACGCTCCATTTTCTCCAACGATCGGCATCCATAATCTTCATTTTTATGATCTAAGATGTGGATACACCAAATTTTATTTGATTCCAACGCTTTTTCACCGTTGATTTAATGGGTGCAAAATTCACGGTTTACCGATATTAGAACTTCTTACGTTAATTCAACAGTGAAAATGTGTTAAAATCACATGAAATTTGATGTATCCATATCTTAGATGATAAAGATGATGATGGATGCCGATCGTGGAGGAAGTATTTTTTCAATGCCAGAGGAGGAAATTTCCTCTTATGGCCTCTTTTTTTCATTATTCTCATATGTGTTTGTGTGCGGAGAATAATGAAGAAAAGAGGCCCTAAGAGACAGTTTCGTTAGGTGGCGTCAAAAATCTGTCCTCCGTGATTTTTTCGACGATCGGCTTCTATTATCATCTTTATCATGTAAAATGTGGATACACCAAATTTCATGTGATTCAAATATTTTTTTACCGTTGAATTAGCAATGTTAAAAGTTCTATTGTCGGTAAACCGTTAATTTTGCACCCATTAAATCAACGGTGAAAAAGTGATGGAATCACATGAAATTTGGTGTATTCGCATCTTACATGATAAATATGATGATGATCGGTGTCGATCGTCGAAAAAAATCTTCGAGGGTGTATTTTTCAACGCTATAGAAGGAAATTCCCTAACATGGCACCTTTCCATTATTCTCATATATATGTATACGAGTACATATATACATATATATGAGAATAATGTAGGAAAGACGCCCTAGGAGACTTTGTCGTAGCGTGGTGTCGAAAAAACACCCTCCATGATTTTATTCGACGATCAGCACTCATCATCATCTTTATCATGTAAGATGCGGATACACTAAATTTCATGTGATTCTACCGCTTTTTCACCATTGAATTAGCAATGTAAAACGTTTTATTGTCGGTAAACCGTTAATTTTGTACCCACTAAATTAACGGTGAAAAGTGTTGGAATCAAATGAAATTTGGTTTATCCACATCTTAGATGACAAAAATGAAGATGATGGATGCTGATCGTCGAAGCAAATGGTGGAGGGTGTATTTTTTCGACGCCACAGGAGAATTCCCTCCTATCGCATCTTTCCTCCATTATTCTCTCTCTCTTTCAGTCTCTCTACACAAACATATTTGCTTAAAAAGTAGACATATTTGCTAAGATGGTAGATTAGAAAAGTAGAGGCATATATTTGCTAAGATGGTAGAATAGGAAAGTAGAGACTTGGGTAATTCTAAATGCATTAAAAGTGAAGATTACAATGTTTACGTTAATGATGAAATGGAAGAAAGATGGATGAGTTACCTTTATAAGTATCTAATGAGAATAATAATGACTTAATGTAGAACAAACAATTTAGATAATAATATAAATATACAAGAAGTTTAATCTTGATGAAGTGGAGTATATTTAAAAAAAGATGAAACAACTGAATGACTCGATGATATTACTATTGAAGTTTGGAAGTGTCTAAGACGAATATGGTTAACTCAATTTTTTAAAAAGCGGTCGTTTAAGCGGCGGAGTGGATTTCATTGCTCTGCTTTAGCCCGCTTAAGCATGCAGTATTACATAATCTAATTTCATTGATGTATACATCTCATAAATGTCATAATAGGCATATATGTATTGTTATTAGAGTGAGAATAACACAAATACCAATTAATACAAAATCCCATTTCTTTTTTCCCTGGTTTTCATGTTCTAGAGTGCCTAAGTCGACAGGGGCTAGAGTTTTGCGGTGCTCAACTTCGATCAACTTTAATATTTGTGTTTCAAAACTTTAAAAATTAAGGTTTGTTTCAATATCTGAATCGATTTCACGTAGTCTTATATTTTTCCTATTTCGATCTTGAGTAGTTTCCGATTTCCACCTTGAATTTCTAATTCAATTTCGATCGACTTTCCTCGAGGCTGCAATCTTCCAAGTACTTTTTTGTGGTTTTGTTGTTTCATGTACTTATTTTGTTGGTTCTTCTAGTTACATTTGATGTTTATTTTTAAAACGAATTCTAGCAACAATATGATTTTTTTCATGGTCAATTTGCATTTTTGGTTATTCACGCCTTTCATAATGCTAATTTAGGCTTCTGCAAGCCCAAAAGAAACATGTAATAGTTTGAACTCTATTAGAATCAATATTTATTGACAAAAATAAGAAAATTGAAGAAAACACGACTTTTCTGATTCGTGAGAGGCCACTTGAGCGCTTAAGCGGTCAGGCTCCTCAACTGCTCCGCTTTTTTATTCCGCTTTTAAAACATTAGGTAAACTAAGTTATTTAATTAACCTTTTCTTAAATATGTTTTTTATCTCAACCATTTTCTCCAATAACTATAACATTATATTAAAGTTATATTCTAAGCCTCATAATTATTTTTATGAGCATAAATAGAAAAACCATCTAAAGTACAAATAAACTCCTATTTTATCTTTCTCACCGGAAGTGACTGGAACAGCTGAACTTGATAATCTTCTCGAAAATATTTTAGGATTCAAAATAGCCATTCTTAATGATGAGAAATTACTTTCGACATCATCATTTGGGATTTTTATTATGCTTTGAGCATCTGTGTTTTCATTAACTTTACAAGTGTTAGAATACCCGCATTGTATACATGCTTTATGTAATTAGGTATTAAGTAGGGGTGTAATAGTTAAATGGTAGTGCCTATATAAAGAGGAGATGGGCTAATCCATATCTATCCAATTTACATTCCTAAATACTTTATCTAATCTTCACAACAATGTTAACCAATTTGGACTAAGTCCCATTTTAGTTACCCTGACTTGATCAGAATTTTGAGATCTAGAAACTACAGTGTTATTTTTCATATTTATGAGAAATAGCAGTAGCATTTTTCAGGTCTCAGACACAGAGAAAAGGGAACAAGAATGGAATCGCCGGCGGCCCTATGACTATGGTCGCATGACTCAGCCTTGAGGGTAGGGCCTAAGCCAACTTAACCCATCTCAGTTTCACCTTGTTAGGGTTGCAGCAACCGCCGCTCCAAAGTTGGGAGCATAATCTTATATGTGTGTGCGTGTCTCGTTAATTTAGGAAAGGTTTGTTTCTTAGGGAGATACTGTGGTCGGTTTTAGGATAGAAATTAATGTTTCATGGGTATGTTAATACGATTATAGACCGTATGATAGAGAAATTATTAGGATGAACGATTGAAGAGACAACTATCACTATAGACTTGTTCCAAAGACCAAAATTAAGTTCTTAACGTTTTGCATTAGTTATTGACAAACTTACGAGACATATTCAGTATGAAATTTCATTATGTATAGTTTTTCAATATGATAATGTTTTAGTAGATGGAACTTGGGTTAAATTCTTTGAAAGATTTTGGATTAGTAAAGCAAAAAAAATTATATATGAAATATAACTTTAGCAAAAATACGAAGAAATGAAAATTCGGTACAAATTGATGATCAAAAGATATTCAGAAATTAACATTTTCATTATTTAGGATTTATAATTAATCATGATGATGAGATAGAGCAAGATGTGTTCATAAAATCTAACTTGGATGGATGAGATAGAGCAAGATGTGTTCATAAAATCTAACTTGGATGGATGAAATAGAGAAGTGCTTCAAGAGTGATATTTGATTATATGATATTTTTGAAATTGAAAGGAAGGTTCTATAAGACAATTATAAGGCCAACATTAGTTTATGGATCAGAATAATAGGCAATTAAAAAACACATCTACAAAGTAAGTATGGTTAAAATGAGAATGTTGAGATGGATAAGTGGTAAGATTATAAAAGATAGGATACAGAACGAGTGTATGCTTAACAAGTTAGAGGTTGCTTCATGAAGAAAAAGATGAGAGAGAACCGATTGAGAGCATGCGCAAAGAAGACCATTAAATGCTCTTGATAAGAGAAGTGACAAAATCATAGTTAATAGCATAACAAAGGGCTGAAATTAGACCTTAATGAACATGGATAAAGCCGGTCAAAAACATTTCGTACAATTTAACCTTGAAGACGTACCTTTACAGAAAAAAATGGAAGAGATAGATTTATATAGCCGACTTAAAAAATTTCGGATGAAGACTTGTTATTGTTATTACATTAATATTGCAATTACAATAGTTGGAGTTTCTTTTTAAATGAAATAATTGGAGTTTTGTAGAGTTTATCTAGGCCCAAGTCCATGTTTCCAACTTTTTCATTGATATCGAAGTTGGGAAGAATAGTTATCTTAACCCAAAAGTTGAAATACACAAACTAATCTAACACGCGTTCCAACTCCTCTAACATGTACTCCAATTTAAGTGAAGAAAACATCCGCGTAAAATCAAGATAATCCTAAAGCGAAAAACAATACATTGCAATCATCTCTATGTTTCATTCCTTATTATGATCCTGATACCTAAATCGATTCCAATGCATAATCCTTGTTTCATAGTGAATCAATATGTCTATAATTGAGTTTTGAGTGATGTTTAATTTTTTGCCAGGGTGCACAAACTTCTCAAGGAGCCGTCGGTGTCCAAGGCCAATATGCTCCTACTACCATTCCGGGCAGCGGGCTTGGGCAGCCACGGCCCACACAACCGCTGCCCATTGGAGGCCATGTGGACCCCCTTCATGGCAACATAGCTGGCGATGAGGACGGTATGAAGTTAAGGGCAGATCGGGCAGCAAAAGCCGGTGGCTGGACTACCGAGATCAGCAAAAAACGAGCCCTTGAAGAAGCATTTAGTAGTATATGGATATAGTCATATGGCACTTCAAACATTTGTTCTGTTCCTCATTTAATTGTCTGATATTTGGGTTTTGTGTAATGATCGTTTGTTGAGTTATTTATCGCATCGTTCTGTTGTATTATTAATTGTGCTATTATTATTATTATTATTATTATTATTATTATGGCTAATTGCACAAATACCTCATCAAGTGATTTATTAGCGCAAACCCCCACTGCTTATCAACCAAGACCTTTATGAAGACTCAAAAACTTAGTTAGGGGTGGTGACTCAAATGATTGTCTAATTTATTTAGCAACTTGTTTCCATTGTCTATAGAAGAATGTGAGGGCTTTTGAGGGTGTTGGTTGTTTGATGAAACAAACTTAACAAAGGCGGGTTTTGCGACATGGGGTAAACTGCAGGGCGTTCCGTGCAAAATCCCGTAATTTTAAGGCAGAGTAACACTAAATAATTTATTTTATAAGATTAATATCAAATGCGTTATAAATAGCTAATTAATATTATAAATGTAGTGTTTCTGCAAATAAATACCACATTCTTTTGGCATGTTTCAGTTTAATATCATACTCACACACTTGTCCACAAGGCTCTTTGTAATTTCATTCACCTTTTCATTAGTTCATGAGCAATACTTTTCGTGTCCATAATTTTTCTACCTACCAAAAAGTTTATCCAAGAAACAAAATGATAGAACCCACAACGCCTTGGTAATAGTGTCAAACAGATGAGCCTATATTGTTTGTCTCTTGGGTAAACATTTTGATAAACAAATCGTGGGCAGTAAAAGTATTAGTCTTATTTCATGGAGAATGCCATATGATATTATACTGAAATTTTGTCAACTTTAATTAGAGGAGAGTCATGCGGTTCCAATGATATTACACCACGTTCTTCATTATTCCAGAATATTGGAAATCAAGAGCACACAATTCGATCCGAAGCAGTAGTTTTAAACATAACCAAGTACTAGTATATAGTTAATTCACCCTTGAGAATCGTGAAACTGCTTTGAGAAAGTTTTGGCACCAAAAATAGGAGTTCCTTGGGATTCTCTTGAGGTCACCATCATAGTCAATGTGAACAAAGCCCAAATCGATCCATCTTAATTTCCTGCACTCCACTCAAAGTTGTTTGTTGGGGCCCATATAAAGAAGCATTTCACTTTAGCCCCCCCCCGCACCCCCCGCACCACACCCCCAACCCCTCAAAGCAGCATGCATCAATTAAGATATCAATGCATTTACTACTTTCCTTGTAGTTGGCTCTAGACAAGTTGTCTATGGCCAGCAGCACAAAATATCCATATACATGGACTCATGGTTGGACTCAAGGTTGCTGGCCACAATTAGTTTCCTTTCCCATAGTAGGGCTCTATAACTGCTCATTTGATAGTTAAACAATCTAAGTTTCAACATAATTTTAGCTCGATAAAATAAACGAACAAACATAAACATACCCTAATCGAGCTCGGTTCATGTTCAAACTTGGCCTTTTTCAGGCTCATGTGGGCTCGAATGGTTTATGTCATATTAGTATTTAGTGGTAATAATAAAATAGTTACTTATTCTTAAATTCGGATCATATTTGTTACTCTTCAATATTTACTTGAAACCCAGACCATAATAAATATATGGTCAAATATTATTATATTAAAATATCGAAGAATCTAAGTATTGATAGGGTTTTAAACACGGATTGGATCATTCATCTAGTAATAATAACAGTATTTCTCACTGCTCAATTTGTCAAAAATAATATTAAACATTTATACTTTTTTCCCTATATATTCATGTAATTATTTGTAGGTCATCTTTTTAGATTTTGGATATGCTCGTTAAAGATCGAATTTCTATGCGGGCTCGATTAAAGTTGCTCGTGCTCGTTTGACAAATAAAAAGGTTGATCCTAAATAAGTTCTTAAGCTCCTTTAAATAATTGATAGCTGAACAATATAAAACTCGGCTCGTTGAACAACCCTAGCCCATAGAGGCATTTTATGTCCCATTATGGTTTTGTTTTTCCCATCAAAATATATCATATTTAATTTACTTACTCTAGTGCATCAAGAATGCATTGGATATGATTAGCCAAGCATCCGTTTGTCATGCCCCACTTCTCAAAAGACAGCAGTGAGCACGTGACGAGATCCGCAATATATTTATACCGAGAAGGGTCCTTCTCGAAATAAATGCGTTAAGCGTATCATAAGCAATATATAATAAATAAAAATTAAACGAGAGTATAAATCCAACTACATTATTATATTTCCACGTCCATAATATTCAAAACAAACGACAACAGGTTTGGAATTCAAGTACAATGAAAAAAATAGAAATAAGCAAAGCCTGAACAATAGGCATACTGAAAGGTAAAAGACTTGTGTGCTGCTCGAAATCCTCCTAAGAAGAAAGTTGTGAAAAGTCCTCCTCAGTCGGCTCAATCTCTTCTGTCCCTAAGTCATCTGACGAACATTCCCAAAAGAAGAAAGACACAATGGAATGTTCATCACTGATCTTGCGCTCGGTAAGTTCCCGATTTGAAATAGAATGTAAAAAGTATAACCAAAAGCATACAAGTGGATAGGAAAGAATAGTTGTCACGCCCCGCTTCCCAGTAGACGAAAACGGTGACATGGCAAGCTCGTGACGTATTTATTTCGAGAAGGTCATTTTCCGGAATAAATATGCTAAGAGTAAATAAGAAATATAAAATGACAAGAAATTAACATGAAGTTTAAACTTCAACAACTTTATTTACATTCAAACTTGATACATTTACAATACATGAGTTCAACTGAAAAGAAAATAAAAGAACAGAAATGCCTAAACAGATGGTATACATAAACTGAAAGAAAAGATGAATTAAGCTAAGCTTAAGTGGTAGTCTGGTCGTAATCCCCTGCAGTCTTTTCTATCTCATCAGTCTGTAGACCATCTGACGAATATCTAAAATAAGAAAGAGATGGATGGATGCCCTTTAGCGAATTTTCGCTCGGTAAGTCCCCAAGGAAAGCTATGAAGTATAAAAGTATAATGACAAGTTGGAAAAGAGATATCATGAAGCAATGGACTAGCACATATGGTGTTTAAACATGTCATTTAATATAAGTATGACAATTCTATGTAGCATGCGGTTATATTGACAAGGTATCATGAGTATGACAATATGTGTATAAGCCTTGTAGTGTAGGTATAGTGAATATGAAGTGCTTGTAAGTGTCCTAAAAGGTCTCTACAAGGATAAACTAATCTAACGTAAGTTCAAGAGTGAATGTTAACCAATCTCAAGAGTGTTCTCGAACCCAACAGGCTGTAATCCAGGGTTAAGGAACCACGGGCCCGAATCAAGTGTTAGTATCAGGACTTCAACCGAGTATTGAAGTATTCCAAACTCAACAGGCTATAATTCAGGAGAAAGGAAACACGGGTCCTCATGATAGTGCAGGGATGCTAGGCACTCTAACAAGGTTCTACAAGGCATCAACCATGCCCGATTTAAAATTTAGCCGTGCCGAACAACCCTAAACGAGATCTTTAAACTAGAGATTATGCGAAACTAAGCATGTTAAACACTTTAACACTAAGTGAGAGGGATTACAACCTTTGTAGATCCGGTCCTTCACTTCATAAGCTCCGTGTTGTGGTCCCTTCGCTTCGATCATCAAGTTCCGGACTCTCGAGAGGCTCCACGAAGAGAAAGATGCAAGCTTGCTCCCGATCTTCGATAACAAAGATAATCTACCTTGAGGTTTCGTTAACACAAGCTCTCACTCACTAAATGAAGTGAACACCCTCATCTAAATGGCAAGGATAGACGAGTATGATGAAGTAGGATTTTGGCTCTCATTTGTTTTCTTATTCTCACTCAAAATCATCACTTCGTAAAAAGCTAGAAAGCTTTTTATGAAAGACCTCAAGGAAGAACAAGAATAATCATGAATCCTTTTGTGATGAATAATGAAAGTCAAGAAGGAGGTTAGAAATGCAACCATGGTCAATGTAACCTTTGGAGAGATTTAACTAGGGCTAGGGTTTTGGTTGGGTTAAAGGACGAGTCACTTAAAATATCAAAACAAATATCTTTGCACAAAACAAAACAAAACCTTCTAGAAGGTTCTAGAAAAGCTTAACCCAAATTAAACCCTAACCATATTTAATCTCCACTAAACATGTTGCATTAAAAACCATATCATGTTACAATATTATATATCACATATATAATATTTATTGTAACAAAATAAAATAATACAATTAACATATATCGCATATATATCAATGTATTACCCGAGTGAGAAAAAGAATCTTTTAGTGAGCTTGTATTAGTTAATGTAATTTAATATATCATATATATTATTATACATTAAATTATCGAATCAACACTTGAAGCGGTCAGCTAAACGTAACAGCCATCCAGGTATTGAGCGCTCAGAAGATCACAAGCAAGCCTGTACATTCTCCTGTGAATCCAGTCAGTAACTCTCCCGTACAGTCCGGTCTCTTCGTCTGATATGTCGCATATCTCGCCTAGGGGTGGTAAACGTCAGACCCCAGTAGCTTGATAAGTTGTGTCGATATGAGGTCTATAACAGTTTGAGAAATTACTAATAACACTTACTAGTAAATCTCAGCAACCCTGGCCAGAGATTTCCAGTTATAGCCAATCGAACACAGCGCAACATCAACCCTATATCGGGAGAGATGAATCCCCTCCTATCGCTCATTGCCTTCATGTGATTCGGGACTGTACCCAAAAGCCACCTTTTTGCATGCCCTCTTGGACGTGGTATGATGGAAATCAAAGCACAGTGGGAATCACATAAGACTCTATGACGATCTCGGGTCAACAGACTAGCTTGTACCAGTGTCACCGGAGAACTGCCATCTGACGTGAGGTATAATACCATTTGGGAGTTCTCGGCGAGTCCGTTCAGTGTACCCAGTCTCCACTGAGCACCCGAATACCTTCTCTGATGTCAAACACCAATGGATATGAGATCATCCATCGCCCATCATATGGGTCAAGAAGCGCATACGCTAGTCTACTCTGGAGTATCGATGCCCTGTCTCGGTACTCCCACGACTAGGAACATTTGAAAGATGTACTTGGCGACTACACTGTCCTCACTGGTATGATCCGCATCATAGTCCTGGTAGTCAAGTACTCATCCTAAGGGCTTTATCAACATGTAACATAGAAACAATCAGAGTACATGTTAAGATAAAGTGTAACCAGATAGCGTACTATCATGTCGAGCAAGAAAGTCCTCCCTATATATGTCCAAGCATCCATTACAATATACATCGTATGTACAGACATATAACTAACAATCTCCTACTTTCACTAGGGTCATCTGTTGTGGTATCGCATACCCAACAATTAGCCGTGGTTGAAGTATCTCATACTCAAACATCCCATAAAAAGTCTCTACTGGGAAAAAGGCCTTTATGAGTGGATCCGCGCTATTGTCCTCTGTGTCTACTTTCCTAATCTCGATCTCCCTGGAGATCAACCATCTCCATGATCAGGTGATACTGCCTAAGAATTATATCTGGATTTCTGATGGGACGGGGGTTCCTTGGCATAAGCCACAACTCTATTGTCACACAATGGTAGGAACGAAGTTCATCACATGAACTTATATATCCAGACTGCCTCTTTGGTAGCATCCTTGGTAACGATGTATCTTACCTTTAATCAGCTAGTAAGTCACGGAATCTAGCTTGGAACTCTTCTAACATACCGTCCCTCCACTCAGGGTAAAGACAATGCCTGCGACTGACATTCAGTCGTCCTTATCACCCTGGAACCTTTCCAGTGATTCTCCCCAGGATCCATTGATACCATCTCACTACAACTAGTGAGAATCCTAACATCCATTTAGATCTATCTCATAGATATAAAACCTAGGATTTAGGAGGTATCACCTTGATCCTATATGGAGAATCCTTGTGATAAGCGGAGATTGACCGAGCGTAGCATAGGAAACTCCTTCCCTATCAAGAGTATGTCATCCACGTACTCTACGAGGATCACCACCATACTCTCTACTACCATTTTGTATATACAAGGTTCATCTACCATTTTGATGAAGTCAAACTCTTTGACTACCACATTAAAACAGACGTTCCAACTCCGCGATGCTTGCTTTATCTTATAAAGCATCTTGCACATGTTTCCGCTGCTCCCACTGTCTACGAAGCCCTCTGGCTGTGTACTTATAGACGCTTTCTTCTAAAATATCATTTTAGAAAAGCAGTCATAACACCCAACCACCAGATATCGTAGTCATGGTATGTAGCCGTAGCAAGTAGGATCTGGATGGACTTAAGCATAGTTTTGAAAGTCTCAACTTTTTCATGTACACCAAGTAATCTTCTCAAGATATACTTGCTCTTGATGGGGATTTAACCCTTCAGATAAAGCAACCAGAGTCCATACTTTGTTGGTGTATAAGGATTCCATCTCAGATCGCTAAGCATCCAGCCATTCTTACAGAGTCCCACTCTTGATGGCCAGCTCGAAACTAGTTGGGTCATCATCTCATGATGCAATCCTCGTTTCTACTGTCATAGAGAAACCGAAGTATCTCTCAGGTGGGTGAGGAACCCTACTAGATCGGCGGAGAGGCTGAGGTTCGTTGGAAACTATTGAATCCTTTGGTTCTACCAAATCATCAGCTGCAGTTTGTATTGCTGGAACTCTTTCCAGTTCTACCTCATGATCACTAATTTCTTCACAAGAAATTCCCTTTCACAAAGGTGGCATGCTGAGAAACAAAATATCTTTTGTTCCTCGATTTGGCATAAGATATTCCCTTGCTAATGCTTGGGATATCCATCAAACTTTTACAGAACTGACTTTGCCTCGAGCTTGTCCGGATTTTGCTTTTAGACATAGGCCGGACAACCCCAAATCTTAACATACTTAAGATATGGGCTCTTCCCATTCCATATCACATATGAAGTGGTAGGCAACTGATTTGATTTGAACCCTATTCAATAGGTATGCAGCTTCTCAAGTGCATAACTCCCAAAAGGAAATAGGAAACTCAGTAGTACTCATCATAGAGCACACCATATCACATAGGGTGCTATTGCTCCGCCCCGATATACCATCGTTCTATGGTGTATTCGGAGGAGTAATGCTGAGAGAGAATCTCATTCTCCTTTAGAGTAGTCCAGGAATCCCGTGCTTAAGTATTCTCCTCCCTGATCTCATCAAAGGACATAATACTCATACCCGTTTTTGGTTCTCTACTTCTAACTCACATTCATTGAGTTTCTAAAAAGGTTCAGACTTGTGTTTCAACAGGAAAATATGTCCGAATCTTGAGAGATAAACAGTGAATGTAATGAAGTATAAAGAACCGGTCTTAGCATGTGTAGACAGGGGACCTTACATACATCATCATGTATTAATCCCAAGAGTTCACTAACTCTTTCTCTGTTTCCAATAAACAGAGCCGTGGTCATCTTATCTTGGTGACATGACCGGCAAGTTTCACAAGATGTAAATTCAAACTAATTTTAATATGCATCTTTATGTAACTTCAGTTAGTCGGGTCGCATTGATATGACCTAGTCTACAATCCCACAAGAAGGATTCGTTCATTTCTGAACTCTTCCACTTGTGTGTGTTCTGTACATTAAGAACTGTGGTTTGATTTAGAACGTCTATGCTTTTAGATAACGTGCCTGAACCGATCAACTCTTGATATAGGAAATGTTCAAAACATTATCCAACAATACAAAATTATATCCTTCTTTACTAATAAAGAAAATGATATGATGTTGTATATCAGGCTCGGTATCTAATAACATTCGTTCAGAATCAATGTATTCTGGTAATACAGGGTGATAACTACCAACAGACTTGGCTGCAACACTTGCACCGTTTCTATCTCATGAAATTTATCACCTGTTCTCAGTTCTCTACCTATCTGTAGCCCATGTAACAAATTACATTTGCGGGATCCTGATCCGGTATCTCATACCCAGGACGTAAAGGATACTAAGAAACAGTTCTCGGTAATGAACACACCCGAAGAAGATGCATCAACATGCACTTTCTTCGTTTGGGCGACACGGGAATTCTGGTAATCCCCTATTTCCTGCTCTGTCTTATAACAATTATAAGTTGGAGCGGGACCAACGTTCCCTAACGCAGTATAACAAGTGGGTTCGGTCAATACATCCGTATTATTATCTTGATTAAGGCGTGACATAGTCGTAACCAGGAGAAAGAGAAGAAAACACTCAGCGTGCGCTTTTACAAGATTAGATTGGTTATCAATTTATCTAATCAGAATGTCTCCCACTGTTTTAGTCAAATCTTCTTTCAAACCCTAAAAGGAAAGACTAGCCGGGATTAATTACATGCTACAAGTTCGCTAATCTTTCGGCCAGGCCAGTGTCGGTGCTTTGAGGGAGGTTCCTCGTGCTTTCGCACGGACCTAATTAAAGTAAACCTCGTTTTTCCAGGGGCGTAACCCCGTTAACACCTTTCTAGACACCTACTTGATCGGCTAATTGTAATGTGTTAAACTCTCCCAGGAGTAACTCTTACTCGCAGCGGGTATCGGAATCCAACTATCTCATAGAAGGTATGCAATCTCATTGCAAATTTTAACTCTTGAAATTCCCAATAATATTTTACCCCTAACCTCCTATGACCTTGACAAAGGGCAACAAACCATAGGATGCTAGTCAAGTTCAACCCGTCATTTCCTGATTGAATTAAACCCACCCGCACGATCCTTGACAAAGGCCAACAAAGTCGCACGACTACCCTAACTCAATCACATCATATGCTTATACAGATAAGCAGTAATCAGCTACCGCACACTACGCCTTAACAAAGGCCAACAAACGCAGCACGAATACTAAATACTACTTATCTGAAATGATGGAGGGCTATGACAGGTTTTTAAGAAAACCCTTTGCGTAATGAACTTGATATCGTTGTAGAATCGAGTGATTTTAAATGGAATGTTTTTGAGGCCTTTTCTAGTTTTGCTAAAGAGGTCACTCCCGGTGAAGGTATCGTCAGCTCTTTCCTCATCGAATAAGGTGCAGGATATTTCACAAATATCACTATGCAAAGCAAAAACTATAGAAACAATCAAAAGACAAACCGTGTTTGTAGCATCTGCTAGTTTCGCTAAAGAGGTCACTCCCGGTGAAGAGATCTCGGCTCTTTCCTTATCGAATAAGGTGCTGGATGTTCTACAAGGAACACCGCTATGCAAAGCAAGAACTAGAGCTACCAGTTTTTAAACAAGTTTCTACAACATCTTTAGATTTCTTTTAGTTTCATTAATCTCATTAATGAAGTCCCATTTTAATATGCTTCACAAGTATCACATTTGAAACGAAATCTGCATTATAACATATATCTCATATATATAATATAAACATTCATCTCAGGCAGTAATATGATCTCATCACAGAACATTGCAGCAGAAGAAACATATATGAAATATTGGATATACTAGGACGTCCGTGTTTCAATACGAGCCTGTATAAAACACGGATTCCACGGTCACGATGAATAGCCAAACCCACATCCCTAGACCCCTACGAGAGCGGCAAGCAACACTGCCAATTCTAGGGTTAGGAGACCCGGTCTCGACTCCTCGAGATGGTCTCCCACTGGATCCTAGAACCCGGTTACTTGTGCTCCCTGCCTTGGGTCTACCTAATGCGGAAAAGTAAATAATATACAATGGTGACATCATCCTCAGCCCGGAAGTGTCCCAATAAAAGAATATTACATACAAATGAATTGTACATGAATGAAAAAGAAAAACTCTCATCTCACATAAAACCCCCGGCTATTCAGAACACGACGATCCAATATAACATATCACAGCAACACATAATATCTCATATCATCAACGTAAGCAAGTATGCGTATCCCGATTGTCGTTGATGTATAGCAACGAAGCCGGCGATACAGCACATACTACGATTACGGTCACAGAAAAGAAAGTGTAAAACTACAACAGTTGGAATCCGCAAGCTCCTTAGACATCGCATGCCTAATAATTATAAACCCCGTATTTTAGTCTCGATCTCGAAAACACTTTTCAATATCTAGTCGGGCAATTCAACAAGATTCCCGACATCCTGATCGAATGCTCGTCGCAAACTTTAGTAGACGGCTGCACCCCCGATACCGTCGACGAAGTGCACTAAGGCGGAACACCGCTGCCGCGAGAACCCGAACGGATGCTTTTGGCGACGGGGTTCTCCTACAGTCACTTGCTCAGGGCTATGGGGCGTGGCTGTCTATTAAGTTTACCCGGCGAGTATTCGCGTATGCTAAATGATTGCGACGGACTTTTGATCACATCAAAATTCCGTGGCAACCGATCATCTGAGACTGAACTGCTAGATTTATAACATTCAAATTAGTTATCTCATAACTACATGTGGATTCCAAATATTGTATCACATTCCAGATAAATAGACAATGTTAAACTTTCCGATCGAATAATCAAACACCCAAGTTTTACCAAATAGTTCTCAACACTTGAAATTAGTTTAAAAATATCCATCACATGCCACAGTACCAATGGTCCAGCCGTAGAAGGGTCAAGCCAATGCCTCGCATGTGGCACGCCGTACTGTCCCAAACCCTAAGGTTTAGAGGCAGTTCAAGAAGGTCACATAATCGGGTTAAGGTTTGTTGTCTTCTAGAGGGTCCACCGCGTTACTTGCACGACTTAGAACGTTCTTAAACAACGGAAAAATCCAACACTTGGAAATTTTCCGGCAGGGAAAAAAGTGAGTTATTGATATCCGTTCGAACTTTTTAACACGTTCTAAAAATTACCCGGACAAAACTAAACGAAGTTATATTTTCCGATCGAATCAACGAGTACAAAGGATCTCCAGAAAACTCAACACTTGAGTAAGATTAAAAAATATCCAGAAGCCAGTATAAGTACCTACGGATACACCCTGAAAACACGTGTCCTTAACTCACAAGTTCGGCCGCGGAACCGCCGCGGGAAGCAGGTTACCACCGCGGTTCCGCGGCGCGTTCATAGAGTTAGAGGCTCATATTTTGGGATAATTCTTAGAATTGCCTACTGATATTTCTGAGTATTTTTAATGTAGAAAAAACACATTTTTAGAAAATGTCCAGAGAGCGGTAAAAACCGACGTTTCGGGGTTCGATCGGACTTTAAACTTCGTCTAGACTTCGCCTAAAGCTTTAGCTTGGCTCTGATACCACTGTAGGGATGCTAGGCACTCTAACAAGGTTCTACAAGGCATCAACCATGTCCGATTTAAAATTTAGCCGTGCCGAACAACCCTAAACGAGATCTTTAAACTAGAGATTATGCGAAACTAAACATGTTAAACACTTTAACACTAAGTGAGAGGGATTCACTAGTACAAAGAAGGGTTGCCCCTACGGATATATACGTAGGGGCGAAAAAATACCCCGTAGGTGCAAAGGCCGCAGGTGCAAGTTGAGGCCCTGAACTTGCCCCTACGGTCAAATTTTTGCCCCTACGGATATATGTGTAGGTCCAGTTGCCCCTACGGATTAAGCCGTAGGGTATAAGATTTTATATTGTTTACGGTTTATTTTAATAAATTTCTTGGCCCTACGGATATACCCATAGGGGCACGTACTACCCCCTACGGATATATGCATAGGTACGTTTCCGTAGGGGCACAAATTCAGGATTCCTGATATTTTGCCCCTACGGATAACGCCGTAGGGGAGAGTCAGTGGCCCCTACGGATATATCCGTAGGGGCTTTCCCAACCCCCTGGCACTGAGATCTGGGGGAAATATCAGTTACTGCTGATATTTTTCCCCTACGGACATATCCGTAGGGGTAACATGTGTGCCTACGGATTAATCCGTAGGTACATATTGTCTGTAATTTTTTTAAAAAATGGGCTGCTTGATTTTTTCCCGCCCTGTGCACAATAATATATACATCAATCAAATCATATATTGCAGTATTCATAATCACATCTCACGCATATATATAATATACAAAAGAAACACAAAAACTGAATATGATATAAATACAAACCAATATCAATATCGTTTCAAAATGTAGTACAATGTGTATGATATAAATAAATACATGTTTCAAAAAAAAAAGAACCAAAAATCTACCCTAGCTCGGTCCAGCTCCACCTCTGAATAACGATAGAATAACGCGCGCCTGCTCCTCGGTCAATAAACTCTGCAATTCGTCGCGAGCGGGAGTCTGAGCGGCATGTGGAGCCGGCGATGTGGTCTGCGCAGCCGCCGTCGAGGTAGTCACTTGCGGAGCCGCGGCTGCGGGAGTCTGAGTGGGCGGTGGAGCTACAGGAGCTGTCTGCGGAACCGCAGCCGATGTAGTGGCTTGCGGAGCCGCAGCCGAAGGAGATGCGTGTGGAGGCTCGGCCGATCTACCCTGTCGCGTCTGGATATAACGTGTGTAAGAAGCGTGTAAGAACTGTTTATTATTCGAATTCGTATTATTATTAAGTTATTTCGAAACCCTGTTTGGATATCTAGTTTGGAAAAGCGTTGTTTATTTCAATTACATATGTATGTATGATTAATCAAACTTAAGTCTAAAACCAAATAAGCTCAAGCTACGTACTAATTATGGATATGTTGATATGTATATAATATGAAATGATATTTTACTATAAAGTAGTATACATACCAGCATCTCCTTCAACTCCTGAACGCTGGCCCTCAAGCTATCCAGTTCATGATGGACATGCCGGTCACTGGAGACGGAGGAAGTAACCGCCGGGGTGGAGTCCAAGGCCTGGGCCTGCTCAACCACCCGCTCCTACACCCACATTCGAATTCTTATCATTATCGAGTTATTTCGAAACCCCATTTGGATATCTAGTTTGGAAAACTGTAGTTTATTTTAATTAGATATGTACATGTATGATTAATAAAACATAAGTCTACAACCAAATAAGCTCAGGCTATGTACTGATATTGGATATGTTGATATCTATAATATGACATTATATTTTACTATTAAGTAGTATACATACCAGCATCTCATTCAACTCCTGAACGGTGGCCTTCAAGCTCTCCAGTTCCTGCTGGATACGTCGCTCACTGGAGACGGAGGAAGTAACCACCGGGGTGGAGTCCAACCTCATATGGGCCCTGCTAGAGCCCAGTCCTCGGCCTCTCTCCCAACCTCCGTGGTGCCGTCCGTGTGCGGCGTCCAGGACTGGGGTCAGCAGCCTCGAATGCTGCCTTCCCCCTAGCAACTGTCAGAACATTATATTTAGCACATACTGGTCTATAAAATTGACAAGAAATACCAAAATCAACAAATTCAAAGCCTTACCTACAGAGATAGAAGATGTGCTCCTCTGGTATCTACATGTATCAAAATTTGAATAATATTAATTAATTTCAGTACATACATACTAACAAGGTAAACTCGCATATAACACTGCTTACACATATGACAGGGAGTGAACAAGCTCTTGTAGATCATCAGGCGCAAATCTAATCTCATCAAGCAGCCCATGATAATGAGTTGGACGACTAAGAGCAAAAGGAATGTGTGTATATTTATGATATAGCATTCTAAATCAATATACATGCCCTATATAATATATAAACATACCTGGAGGAACGGGAGTGGCCTCTGTCCCTGATATGGACGCATCACCAACAACTAGACAATCAAACATTGACAATATAAGTAATTTTGACATAAACAGGCATGGATATCTATAATATTACATTCAAAATGGATATTAAAGAGCGCACCTGCAGTGAGAAGTGGTAAAAGTATCACCCAACTAGGATGTAATTTACAGAATCAGTTGAGACTCTTGAAAGTCATAGAAGAACCTGACCTGCACAAATCTGATGTATGCTTTCCATTGGACACTAAGAAGTCTTTAAAGGGAAAAGCCTATGTGAAAGCCATCATTAGTTCATATCAGAAGATTGATGCTGAAACAGAGAACAAGGAATGTCATTTTTTTCTTCTTCTGCCACATTACTGTCTTCTCCTTCTGCCACATTACTGTCTTCTCCTTCTTATTATGTGCGCGTGCAAATTCAATGACTATATTGAGAATATGGATTAATAGTGGGTAGGAAAAGTATTTCTCAAATGGCTTTTGCGTCTAAAAACCATAAACTACTAAGTAATGGCATACATAATTTTTTTAGTATAAAGGTTGTTATTTTAAGTTTACCCTTATAGAGATATGATCTAACTGCATCTATAAACTATAAGTGTGCAGAAAATTATGATAAGAAACCATAAGAAAGGGTCGTAGCCATGCATAACCTTGAATCTACATACCAAATCATGCAAAAGCATGCACTTATTGTCACCTTGCCTTGGAATATAAAATATCTTGGAAGACTATAAGCGAGCATTTAAATCTTGATAGCTTTTGACTTCAACATATATTTTTCTCAAGTACCATGAAATATACTTCTTCCGTATAAACCGTTTTCAGGAAGATGGATTAATAATGACAAATTATCCATTGTGGCTCACTAGGTTAGCATTTTCTCTTCTATTGACCATCTTACTAATCTGCTTGGTAAATTTATTCGGAACCGGCTGCGAATCATTAAAAGACATGCATAAGAAAGAAAGCTAAAATACAGATATATAGCATACCGATACATCGAAACTTCATAGTTGCGATGACAATCCAGAGATATTTATTTCTACACACGTGGTGCGCGTGCGAATGCGTCAGGCATCATGGACAAATATTTCAGAACATGGAAAGTATTATTCGTATAAAGTAATTAAAACTTTTAAACACCTTGGGTAGATATTTTCTTAGTTGATGCAATCATATCATGAGGACTAAATTTAAGCTATTATACATATGCATATGTATTTTTCTAACCTAATATATCACACACACACACACACACACAGAGAGAGAACACCAGGTAGGTAGAGAAATCAGGTAGCAGGATCCTGAAGAAATGGAGTCCATAGCATTGCTCATCATCATCATCCATGATCCCTTTGATAATATTTTTTCAAAGGGATCATGGATGATGATGATGAGCAATGCTATGGACTCCATTTCTTCAGGGTTCTGCTAGCTGATTTCTCTACCAAACTGGTGTTCTCTCTCTCTGTGTGTGTGTGTGTGTGTGTGTGTGTGTGTGTGTGTGATATATTAGGTTAGAAAAATACATATGCATATGTATAATAGCTTAAATTTAGTCCTCATGATATGATTGCATCAACTAAGAAAATATCTACCCAAGGTGTTTAAAAGTTTTAATTACTTTATACGAATAATACTTTCCATGTTCTGAAATATTTGTCCATGATGCCTGACGCATTCGCACGCGCACCATGTGTGTAGAAATAAATATCTCTGGATTGCCATCGCAACTTTGAAGTTTCGATGTATCGGTATGCTATATATCTGTATTTTAGCTTTCTTTCTTATGTATGTCTTTTAATGATTCACAGCCGGTTCCGAATAAATTTACCAAGCAGATTAGTAAGATGGTCAATAGAAGAGAAAATGCTAACCTAGTGAGCCACAATGGATAATTTGTTATTATTAATCCATCTTCCTGAAAACGGTTTATACGGAGGAAGTATATTTCATGGTACTTGAGAAAAATATATGTTGAAGTCAAAAGCTATCAAGATTTAAATGCTCGCTTATAGTCTTCCAAGATATTTTATATTCCAAGGCAAGGTGACAATAAGTGCATGCTTTTGCATGATTTGGTATGTAGATTCAAGGTTATGCATGGCTACGACCCTTTCTTATGGTTTCTTATCATAATTTTCTGCACACTTATAGTTTATAGATGCAGTTAGATCATATCTCTATAAGGGAAAACTTAAAATAACAACCTTTATACTAAAAAAATTATGTATGCCATTACTTAGTAGTTTATGGTTTTTAGACGCAAAAGCCATTTGAGAAATACTTTTCCTACCCACTATTAATCCATATTCTCAATATAGTCATTGAAGTTGCACGCGCACATAATAAGAAGGAGAAGACAGTAATGTGGCAGAAGGAGAAGACAGTAATGTGGCAGAAGAAGAAAAAAATGACATTCCCTGTTCTCTGTTTCAGCATCAATCTTCTGATATGAACTAATGATGGCTTTCGCATAGGCTTTTCCCTTTAGAGACTTCTTAGTGTCCAATGGAAAGCATACATCAGATTTGTGCAGGTCAGGTTCTTCTATGACTTTCAAGAGTCTCAACTGATTCTGTAAATTACACTCTTGTTGGGTGATACTTTTATCACTTCTCACTGCAGGTGCGCTCTCTAATATCCATTTTGAATATCGATAATATTACATTCAAAATGGATATTAGAGAGCGCACCTGCAGTGAGAAGTGGTAAAAGTATCACCCAACTAGGGTGTAATTTACAGAATCAGTTGAGACTCTTGAAAGTCATAGAAGAACCTGACCTGCACAAATCTGATGTATGCTTTCCATTGGACACTAAGAAGTCTCTAAAGGGAAAAGCCTATGTGAAAGCCATCATTAGTTCATATCAGAAGATTGATGCTGAAACAGAGAACAAGGAATGTCATTTTTTTCTTCTTCTGCCACATTACTGTCTTCTCCTTCTTCTTCTGCCACATTACTGTCTTCTCCTTCTTATTATGTGCGCGTGCAAACTCAATGACTATATTGAGAATATGGATTAATAGTGGGTAGGAAAAGTATTTCTCAAATGGCTTTTGCGTCTAAAAACCATAAACTACTAAGTAACGGCATACATAATTTTTTAGTATAAAGGTTGTTATTTTAAGTGCGCGTGCAAATTCAATGAAAGTTAGATTTGAGGATACCCATGTATGAGTTGTATTCTATATATGTGTGTTCGATTTATGATTTCGCTTAAGTGTAGGGTTGTTTTTACTTAAAGAAGTATCACCATCTACTATATATAAAAAAATGTAGCAAACTAGGATTGGTATTCAAATCCCAGTCCAGATTGGTATTCAAAATTTATTTAATTAGTTTGTGATCCACATCATTTGATTCGTTACTTGAGACATCAATGTAGGCACAAATATCACTGAAGCAGCCTAAATCACCATATGAACCGGTTATCGGTTTCAATTCCACCAGAATTAGAATTTCATCCGAACAACTTTCGCTACCAGCGACTGCTTTCTCACCACAGTAAAAATAATGAGGGACTATAACATATCATGAATTCGATATGCACCGTGATTTCATAGCATATGTCTATTAACCTATAACGTACAAGTTCTCGACGTTGATTGCAGAGGTGCATACAGTCTGAACTAGTAAATATACGTAAGAAGAAAAAAGAAGAAACGATTCATAAATATGGTTGGGCCAGAAACAGACTTAGTCACTGGATGACATATAACTGATATTCCTTGATGTAGAAGTCAATACACCTTTGATAACAAACTCATTCTTTTTTGGGAGATATATGAATAACCGACTCTGACCCTCAGCATTCCATTGAACACATGGAAATCCATCGTATCTCATATCCAGCCACCTCACTTCACCGATCCTATGATCGCCCTCTGGAGGACGCACAGCCCTAGCCACAGCCGCAGCCCCAGCCCCAGCCCCAACCCTAGCCCTAGCCGCAGCCCAGCCCTAGCCCCAGCCCGCAGCCCCAGCCCCAGCCGCACCCCTAATAAAAAATTTGATAAATTGACCCTTCCCCAATCCCGACCCCGACCCTGACCCTACCCCGACCCCGAACCCGACCCCGACCCCGCAGCCCAGCCCCTGCCCCAACCCTAACCCGACCTCGACTGCGACCGCGACCCCAGCCCAACCCCAACTCGCACGCCATGAACCCTAAGCCCAAAATAATCCAATAAATTCTTTAACTTACCTCGAGATTTACTCACCTGAACGGCTGCTGGGGCTGTGGCGACGACCTGAACGACGGTGGCGACGACCTGAACCGCGGTGGCGACGAGAACTGCAGTGGCGACGAAACCGGCGGTGGCGACGAGGAGAACAACCTTGGCTTGAAGCCCTAACTTGGGAAAAACTAAGATATTACAAATTACCAATTTTTTTATCAAATCAATGTTTATCAAAACTCATAAATCCAATAATTCTACAATTTCTTGATATTCGGCTCACCTATAATATAACAATCCATATGCCTAATTAACTAATTAACCTGAAATTTATCGATACAAGGCATCAAGGTATTTCTAGGAGATTATATAAAATTTAGACACATTCATCAGATCACCATGCAGATCAACATGATAGTATGATAGTTCTAAGTTGATACTCTTTTTCATAATTATAAACATAGATCCATATATAATTAACCATGCTTGAAGCCAAACTCCTATTGTTAACATGAAACATATGCTTTATATTTAAATAAAAGGGATTTCTTAATTTTTATATTAGAACATTGTACATACCTAATTTCCACTTGAAATCGGTTTTTTCTTTTATCAGTACTCGTTGACATACAGTAACAAACAATGTTTGATTAGAAGGACCCAAGATTTTCTCGATCAACAATAATTATAGTAATCAAACTAGGCTAAAATTGCTGGAAATCCTTCTCAGGTTTGCCAAATTCAGCAAACCCCAACCCCAACCTAATCCTAACCCCAGCCCCAGCCCAGCCCAGCCCCACCCCAACCCCAACCCCAGCCCCAACCTAACCCTAACCCCAGACCCAGCCCCAGCTAAACCCCAACCCCAGCCCCAGCCCCAGCCGAGCCCCAACCCTAACCCTAACCCTAACATAAACTGAACCCGATGCCTAACCTTAACCCTCATCCCTACCCGAACCCTGAACACTAGCCCTAACATCATCACAATTATGTTTAATTGGAGATTTACTTACCTGTAGACAATGGAGGAGACGACGGAGACGCTTGGCGGTTGACGACGCACGCAATCGGCGACGAGGAACTCGACGAGGAAGAACGAGGGCGGTGGTGGGCCGAGAACGGAAGGCGGTGGCGGGCTGAGAATGGAGGGCGCACGGTGGCGACGAAGAGAAAATTGGAGACGCGGGAACGAGAGAAAATTTTGGGAACGAGAGGGAAAGAGATCGAGGCGTAGGGCATTTCTGTGCCTTTTTTTTATTAAATTCCCATTTAGATGCCCCTACGGACATAACCGTAGGTTATTGGTTTGCGGCTCCGTAGGGCCAAACAACAAATTAAGATTTAATATTTTTAAATTAAAATGTCGGGCACCGTAGGGACAACCATTTGGCCCTACGGCTTAGTCCGTAGGGGCAAGAAAAATCTGCCCCTACAGATTTCATCATCCGTAGGGGCAACCCCATATTGTAGTAGTGATTACAACCTTTGTAGATCCGGTTCTTCACTTTATAAGCTCCGTGTTGTGGTCCCTTCGCTGCGATCATCAAGTTCCGGACTCTCGAGAGGCTCCACGAAGAGAAAGATGCAAACTTGCTCCCGATCTTCGATAACAAAGATGATCTACCTTGAAGTTTCGTTAACACAAGCTCTCACTCACTAAATGAAGTGAACACCCTCATCTAAATGGCAAGGATAGATGAGGATGATAGGATTTTAGCTCTCATTTGTTTTCTTATTCTCACTCAAAATCATCACTTCATAAAAAGCTAGAAAGCTTTTCATGAAAGAACTCACGGAAGAATAATAATAATCATGAATCCTTTTGTGATGAATAATGAAAGTCAAGAAGGAGGTTAGAAATGCAACCATGGTCAATGTAACCTTTGTAGAGATTTAACTAGGGCTAGGGTTTTGGTCGGGTTAAAGGATGAGTCACTTAAAATATCAAAATAAATATCTTTGCATAAAACAAAACAAAACCTTTTAGAAGGTTCTAGAAAAGCTTAACCCAAATTAAACCCTAACTATGTTTAATCTCCACTAAACATGTTGCATTAAAAATCATATCATGTTACAATATTATATATCACATATATAATATTTATTGTAACAAAATAAAATAATACAATTAACATATATCGCATATATATCAATGTATTACCCGAGTGAGAAAAAGAATCTTTTAGTGAGCTTGTATTAGTTAATGTAATTTAATATATCATATATATTATTATACATTAAATTATCGAATCAGCACTTGATCCGACAATCTGGCTATATCGAATATAACCGACTAATATATCATGTACCGATTCATCGAATCAACACTTGATCCGATGACCCGGCTGATATCAAATATCGCGAGAATATAATACGGTATCTCATATCGCATTATTCTCGGTCCTATACATATCACATATGTGCTCCTACACCGTTTTTCCTGAGCCAAGAAACCTCTGTGTTGGACTCTAAAGAATCGTCAATACGCCGGCAGTAGGTGATGATCATATCAAACACCCACAAGCTGCAAGCGGTCAGCTAAACGTAACAGCCATCCAGGTATTGAGTGCTCAGAAGATCAACAAGCAAGCCTGTACATTCTCCTGTGAATCCAGTCAGTAACACTCCTGAACAGTCCGGTCTCTTCGTCTGATATGTCGCATATCTCGCCTAGGGATGGTAAACGTCAGACCCTAGTAGCTTGATAAGTCGTGTCGATATGAGGTCTATAACAGTTCGAAAAACTACTGATAACACTTACCAGCAAATCTCAGCAACCCTGGCCAGGGATTTCCAGTTATAGCCAATCGAACACAGCGCAACATCAACTCCCTATACCGGGAGAGACGAATCCCCTCCTATCGCTCATTGCCTCCATGTGATTTGGGACTGTACCCAAAAGCCACCTTTTTGCACGTCCTCTTAGACGTGGTATGATGGAAATCAAAGCACAGTGGGAATCACACAAGACACTATGATGATCTCGGATCTACAGACTAACCTATACCAGTGTCACCGGAGAACTGCCATCTGACGTGAGGTATAATACCATCTGGAAGTTCTCGGCGAGTCCGTTCAGTGTACCCAGTCTCCACTGAGCACCCGTATACCTTCTCCGATGTCAAACACCAATGGATATGAGATCATCCATCGCCCATCATATGGGTCAAGAAGCGCATACGCTAGTCTACTCTGGAGTATCGATGCCCTGTCTCGGTACTCCCACGACTAGGAACATTTGAAGGATGTACTTGGCGACTACACTGCCCTCACTGGTATGATCCGCATCATAGTCCTGGTAGTCAAGTACTCATCCTAAGGGCTTTATCAACATGTAACACAGAGACAATCAGAGTACATGTTAAGATAAAGTGTAACCAGATAGCGTACTATCATGTCGAGCAAGAAAGTCCTCCCTATATATGTCCAAGCATCCATTACAATATACATCGTATGTACAGTAATGGCCTCTAGGGCATACATATAACCAACAATCTCCCACTTGCACTAGGGCCATCTGTTGTGGTATCGCATACCCAACAATTAGCTGTGGTTGAAGTATCTCATACTCAACCATCCCATAAAAAGACTCAACTGGGAAAAATGCCTTTATGAGTGGATCCGCGCTGTTGTCCTCTGTGTTTACTCTCCTAACCTCGATCTCCCTGAAGATCAACCATCTCCATGATCAGGTGATACTGCCTAAGAATTATATCTGGATTTCTGATGGAATGGGGGTTCCTTGGCATAAGCCACAACTCTATTGTCACACAATGGTAGGAACGAAGTTCATCACATGAACTTATATATCCAGACTGCCTCTTTGGTAGCATCCTTGGTAACGATGTATCTTACCTTTAATCAGCTAGTAAGTCACGGAATCTAGCTTGGAACTCTTCCAACATACCGTCCCTCCACTAAGGGTAAAGACAATGCCTGCGACTGACATTCAGTCGTCCTTATCATTCTGGAACCTTTCCAGTGATTCTCCCCAGGATCCACTGATACCATCTCACTACAACTAGTGAGAATCCTAACATCCATTTAGATCTATCTCATAGATATAAAACCTAGGATTTAGGAGGTATCACCTTGATCCTATATGGAGAATCCTTGTGATAAGCGGAGATTGACCGAGCGCAGCATAGGAAACTCCTTCCCTATCAAGAGTATGTCATCCACGTACTCTACGAGGATCACCACCATACTCCCTACTACCATTTTGTATATACAAGGTTCATCTACCATTTTGATGAAGTCAAACTCTTTGACTACTACATCAAAACAGACGTTCCAACTCCGCGATGCCTGCTTTATCTTATAAAGCATTTTGCACACGTTTCTGCTGCTCCCACAGTTTATGAAGCCCTCTGGCTGTGTACTTATAGACGCTCTCTTCCAAAATATCATTTTAGAAAAGCAGTCATGACACCCAACCACCAGATATCGTAGTCATGGTATGTAGCCGTGGCAAGTAGGATCTGGATGGACTTAAACATAACTTTGAAAGTCTCAACTTTTCCATGTCCACCAAGTAATCTTCTCAAGATATACTTGCTCCTGATGGGGATTTAACCTTTCAGATAAAGCAACCAAAGTCCATACTTTGTTGGTGTATAAGGATTCCATCTCAGATCGCTAAGCATCCAACCATTCTTACAGAGTCCCACTCCTGATGGCCAGCTCGAAACAAGTTGGGTCATCATCTCATGATGCAATCCTCGCTTCCACTGTCATAGAGAAACTGAAGAATCTCTCAGGTGGGTGAGGAACCCTACTAGATCGGCGGAGAGGCTGAGGTTCGTTGGAAACTATTGAATCCTTTGGTTCTACCAAATCATCAGCTGCAGTTTGTATAGCTGGAACTCTTTCCAGTTCTACCTCATGACCACTAATTTCTTCACAAGAAATTCCCTTTCACAAAGGTGGCATGCTGAGAAACAAAACATCTTTTGTTCCTCGATTTGGCATAAGATATTCCCTTGCTAATACTTGGGATATCCATCAAACTTTTACAGAACTGACTTTGCCTCGAGTTTGTCCGGATTTTGCTTTTAGACATAGGCCGGACAACCCCAAATCTTAACATACTTAAGATATGGGCTCTTCCCATTCCATATCACATATGAAGTGGTAGGCAACTGATTTGATTTGAACCCTATTCAATAGGTATGCAGCTTCTCAAGTGCATAACTCCCAAAAGGAAATAGGAAACTCAGTAGTACTCATCATAGAGCACACCATATCACATAGGGTGCTATTGCTCCGCCCCGATATACCATCGTGCTATGGTGTATTCGGAGGAGTAATGCTGAGAGAGAATCTCATTCTCCTTTAGAATAGTCCAGGAATCCCGTGCTCAAGTATTCTCCTCCCCGATCTCATCAAAAGACATAATACTCATACCCGCTTTTGGTTCTCTACTTCTAACTTATATTCATTGAATTTCTCAAAAGGTTCAGACTTGTGTTTCAACAGGAACATATGTCCGAATCTTGAGAGATAAACAGTGAATGTAATGAAGTATAAAGAACCGGTCTTGGTATGTGTAGACAGGGGACCTTACATACATCATCATGTATCAATCCCAAGAGTTCACTTACTCTTTCTCTGTTTCCAATAAACAGAGCTGTGGTCATCTTATCTTTGTGACATGACCGGCAAGTTTCACAAGATGTAAATTCAAACTAATTTAAATATGCATCTTTATATAACTTCAGCTAGTCGGGTCGCATTGATATGACCTAGTCTACAATCCTACAAGAAGGATTCGTTCATTTCTGAACTCTTCCTCTTGTGTGTGTTCTGTACATTAAGAACTGTGGTTTGATTTAGAACGTCTATGCTTTTAGATAACGTGCCTGAACCGATCAACTCTTGATATAGGAAATGTTCAAAACATTATCCAACAATACAAAATTATATCCTTCTTTACTAATAAAGAAAATGATATGATGTTGTATATCAGGCTCGGTATCTAATAACATTCGTTCAGAATCAATGTATTCTGGTAATACAGGGTGATAACTACCAACAGACTTGGCTGCAACACTTGCACCGTTTCTATCTCATGAAATTTATCACCCGTTCTCAGTTCTCTACCTATCTGTAGCCCATGTAACAAATTACATTTGCGGGATCCTGATCCGGTATCTCATACCCAGGACGTAAAGGATACTAAGAAACAGTTCTCGGTAATGAACACACCCGAAGAAGATGCATCAACATGCACTTTCTTCGTTTGGGCGACATGGGAATTCTGGTAATCCCCTATTTCCTGCTCTGTCTTATAACAATTATAAGTTGGAGCGGGACCAACGTTCCCTAACACAGTATAACAAGCGGGTTCGGTCAATACATCCGTATTATTATCTTGATTAAGACGTGACATAGTCGTAACCAGGAGAGAGAGAGAAGAAAACACTCAGTGTGCGTTTTTACAAGATTAGATTGGTTATCAATTTATCTAATCAGGATGTCTCCCACTGTTTTAGTCAAATCTTCCTTCAAACCCTAAAAGGAAAGAGTAGCCGGGATTAATTACACGCTACAAGTTCGCTAATATTTCGGCCAGGCCAGTGTTGGTGTTTTGAGGGAGGTTTCCCGTGCTTTCGCACGGACCTAATTAAAGTAAATCTCGTTTTCCCAGGGGCGTAACCCCGTTAACACCTTTCTAGACACCTACTTGATCGGCTAATTGTAATGTGTAAAACACTTCTAGGAGTAACTCTTACTCGCAGCGGGTATCGGGATCCAACTATCTCATAGAAGGTATGCAATCTCATTGCAAATTTCAACTCTTGAAATTCCCAATAATATTTTACCCCTAACCTCCTATGACCTTGACAAAGGCCAACAAACCATAGGATGCTAGTCAAGTTCAACCCGTCATTTCCTGATTGAATTAAACCCACCCGCAAGACCCTTGACAAAGGCCAACAAAGTCGTACGACAACCCTAACTCAATCACATCATATGCTTATACAGATAAGCAGTAATCAGCTACCGCACACTACTCCTTGAAAAAGACCAACAAACGCAGCACGAATACTAAATACTACTTAACTGAAATGACGGAGGGCTACGACAGGTTTTTAAGAAAACCCTTTGCGTAATGAACTTGATATCGTTGTAGAATCGAGTGATTTTAAATGGAATGTTTTTGAGGCCTTTTCTAGTTCTGCTAAAGAGGTCACTCCCGGTGAAGGGATCGTCGGCTCTTTCCTCATCGAATAAGGTGCAGGATATTTCACAAATATCACTATGCAAAGCAAAAACTATAGAAACAATCAAAAGACAAACTGTGTTTGTAGCATCTGCTAGTTTCGCTAAAGAGGTCACTCCCGGTGAAGGGATCTCGGCTCTTTCCTTTTTGAATAAGGTGCTGGATGTTCTACAAGGAACACCGCTATGCAAAGCAAGAACTAGAGCTACCAGTTTTTAAACAAGTTTTTACAAAATCTTTAGGTTTCTTTTAGTTTCATTAATCTCATTAATGAAGTCCCATTTTAATATGCTTCACAAGCATCACATTTGAAACGAAATCTGGAATATAACATATATCTCATATATATAATATAAACATTCATCTCAGGCAGTAATATGATCTCATCACAGAACATTGTATCAGAAGAAACATATATGAAATTTTTGATATACTAGGACGTCCGTGTTTTAATACGAGCCTGTATAAAACACGGATTCCACGGTCGCGATGAATAGCCAAACCCATATCCCTAGACCCCTACGAGAGTGGCAAGCAACACTGCCAATTCTAGGGTTAGGAGACCCGGTCTCGACTTCTCGAGATGGTCTCCCACTGGACCTTAGAACCCGGTTACTTGTGCTCCCCGCCTTGGGTCTACTTAATGTGGAAAAGTAAATAATATACAATGGTGACATCATCCTCAGCCCGGAAGTGCCCCAATAAAAGAATATTACATACAAATGAATTTTACATGAATGAAAAAGAAAAACTCTCATCTCACATAAAACCCCCGGCTATTCAGAACACGACGATCCAATATAACATATCACAGGAACACATAATATCTCATATCATCAACGTAAGCAAGTATGCGTATCCCGATTGTCGTTGATGTATAGCAACGAAGCCGGCGATACAGCACATACTACGCTTACGGTCACAGAAAAGAAAGTGTAAAATTACATCAGTTGGAATCCGTAAGCTCCTTAGACATCGCATGCCTAACCAAATGAATTCCTTAGACATCGCATGCCTAACAATTATAAACCCCGCATTTTAGTCTCGATCTCGAAAACACTTTTCAATATCTAGTCGGGCAATTCAACAAGATTCCCGACATCCTGATCGAATGCTCGTCGCAAATTTTAGTAGACGGCCGCACCCCCGATGCCGTCGACGAAGTGCACTAAGGTGGAACACCGCTGCCGCGAGCACCCGAACGGATGCTTTTGGCGACGGGGTTCTCCTACAGTCACTTGCTCGGGGCTATAGGGAGTGGCTGTCTATTAAGTTTACCCGGCGAGTATTCGCGTATGCTACGTGATTGCGACGGACTTTTGATCATATCAAAATTCCGTGGTAATCGATCTTCTGAGACTGAACTGCTAGATTTATAACATTCAAATTAGTTATCTCATAACTACATGTGGATTCCAAATATTGTATCACATTCCAGATAAATAGACAATTTTAAACTTTCCGATCGAATAATTAAACACCCAAGTTTTCCCAAATCGTTCTCAACACTTGAAAATAGTTTAAAAACATCCATCACATGCCACAGTACCAATGGTCCAGCCGTAGAAGGGTCAAGCCAACGCCTCACATGTGGCACGCCGTACTGCCCCAAACCCTAAGGTTTAGAGGCAGTTTAAGACGGTCACATAATCGAGTTAAGGTTTGTTGTCTTCTAGAGGGTCCACCGCGTTACTTGCATGACTTAGAACGTTCTTAAACAACGGAAAAATCCAACACTTGAAAATTTTCCGGCAGGAAAAAAAGTGAGTTATTGATATCCGTTCGAACTTTTTAACACGTTCTAAAAATTACCCGGACAAAACTAAACGAAGTTATATTTTCCGATCGAATCAACGAGTACAAAGGATCTCCAGAAAACTCAACACTTGAGTAAGATTAAAAAATAACCAGAAGCCAGTACAAGTACCTACGGATACACCCTGAAAACACGTGTCCTTAACCCACAAGTTCGGCCGCGGAACCGCCGCGGGAAGCAGGTTCCCGCCGCGGTTCCGCGGCACGTTCATAGAGTTAGAGGCTCGTATTTTGGGATAATTCTTAGAATTGCCTACTGATATTTCTGAGTATTTTTAATGCAGAAAAAACACATTTTTAGAAAATGTCCAGAGAGGGGTAAAAACCGACGTTTCGGGGTTCGATCGGACTTTAAACTTCGTCTAGACTTCGCCTAAAGCTCTAGCTTGGCTCTGATACCACTGTAGGGATGCTAGGCACTTTAACAAGGTTCTACAAGGTATCAACCATGCCTGATTTAAAATTTAGCCATGCCGAACAACCCTAAACGAGATCTTTTAACTAGAGATTAGGAGAAACTAAGCATGTTAAACACTTTAACACTAAGTGAGAGGGATTACAACCTTTGTAGATCCGGTCCTTCACTTCATAAGCTCCGTGTTGTGGTCCCTTCGCTGCGATAATCAAGTTCCGGACTCTCGAGAGGCTCCACGAAGAGAAAGATGCAAGCTTGCTCCCGATCTTCGATAACAAAGATGATCTACCTTGAAGTTTCGTTAACACAAGCTCTCACTCACTAAATGAAGTGAACACCCTCATCTAAATGGTAAGGATAGATGAGGATGATGAAGTAGGATTTTGGCTCTCATTTGTTTTCTTATTCTCACTCAAAATCATCACTTCATAAAAAGCTAGAAAGCTTTTCATGAAAAAACTCAAGGAAGAAGAAGAATAATCATGAATCCTTTTGTGATGAATAATGAAAGTCAAGAAGGAGGTTAGAAATGCAACCATGGTCAATGCAACCTTTGTAGAGATTTAACTAGGGCTAGGGTTTTGGTTGGGTTAAAGGATGAGTCACTTAAAATATCAAAACAAATATCTTTGCACAAAACAAAACAAAACCTTCTAGAAGGTTCTAGAAAAGCTTAACCCAAATTAAACCCTAGCCATGTTTAATCTCCACTAAACATGTTGCATTAATAACCATATCATGTTACAATATTATATATCACATATATAATATTTATTGTAACAAAATAAAATAATACAATTAACATATATCGCATATATATCAATGTATTACCCGAGTGAGAAAAAGAATCTTTTAGTGAGCTTGTATTAGTTAATGTAATTTAATATATCATATATATTATTATACATTAAATTATCGAATCAACACTTGATCCGACAATCCGGCTATATCGAATATAACTGACTAATATATCATGTACCGATTCATCGAATCAACACTTGATCCGATGACCCGGCTGATATCAAATATCGCGAGAATATAATATGGTATCTCATATCGCATTATCCTCGGTCCTGCACATATCACATATGTGCTCCTACTCCGTTTTGCCTGAGCCAAGAAACCTCTGTGTAGGGCTCTAAAGAATCGTCAATACGTCGGCAGTAGGTGATGATCATATCCAACACCCACAAGCTGCAAGCGATCAGCTAAACGTAACAGCCACCCAGGTATTGAGCGCTCAGAAGATCAACAAGCAAGCATGTACATTCTCCTGTGAATCCAGTCAGTAACACTCCCGTACAGTCCGGTCTCTTCGTCTGATATGTCGCATATCTCGCCTAGGGGTGGTAAACGTCTGACCCCAGTAGCTTGATAAGTCGTGTCGATATGAGGTCTATAACAGTTCGAGAAATTACTGATAACACTTACCAATAAATCTCAGCAACCCTGGCCAGGGATTTCCAGTTGTAGCCAATCGAACACAGCGCAACATTAACTCCCTATACCGAGAGAGACGAATCCCCTCCTATCGCTCATTGCCTCCATGTGATTCAGGACTGTACCCAAAAGCCACCTTTTTGCACACCCTCTTGGACGTGGTATGATGGAAATCAAAGTACAGTGGGATTCACACAAGACTCTATGACGATCTCGGGTCTACAGACTAACCTGTACCAGTGTCACCGGAGAACTACCATCTGACGTGAGGTATAATACCATCTGGGAGTTCTCGGCGAGTCCGTTCAGTGTACCCAGTCTCCACTGAGCACTCGTATACCTTCTCTGATGTCAAACACCAATGGATATGAGATCATCCATCGCCCATCATATGGGTCAAGAAGCGCATACGCTAGTCTACTCTGGAGTATCGATGCCCTGTCTCGGTACTCCCACGACTAGGAACATTTGAAGGATGTACTTGGCGACTACACTGTCCTCACTGGTATGATCCGCATCATAGTCCTGGTAGTCAAGTACTCATCCTAAGGGCTTTATCAACATGTAACACAGAGACAATCAGAGTACATGTTAAGATAAAGTGTAACCAGATAGCGTACTATCATGTCGAGCAAGAAAGTCCTCCCTATATATGTCCAAGCATCCATTACAATATACATCGTATGTACAGTAATGGCCTCTAGGGCATACATATAACTAGCAGATGATTGTTTGTTTTAGTAGAAATGGATTCATGATCTAGGGGACTCCTAAGATTTCGTTGAATTCGCACTTGAACTACCATAACACCCCGTGTATTCTAAATTATATTTAAATTATCAACCTTGCTCGAATTCATGAATACATCAAGTTACAAGATTGAGTTCATGTCAAGATCAAGTATTCGTGTCAAGTTGTATTCATGGTTCGAGTCAAGTCAGTTCAAGAGTAGACATGAGGTTTAGGTATCATGTTAAGTTCAGATTCATGTTCAATTTCTAGCTTGAGTTTGAGTTTAAATGCAAGTTTAGATTCGAGTTTGGATTCGAGTTATATTCATTTCTTGTGAATGGATTTTACTGTTGAAATTCTTAAGTTCGGGAGTAATTGGACAACTGCTGCATATGAGTGGCAGGATTTGTGTCTTTTTCTAAGACAATTGCCATTGATAACTCCGTTAATTTGCAGTATTGTCTAACCTGAATATGCAAGCACTCACTTTCTTCGGCTCCCTGGGGCTCAAGAGAATTGATGCCGCTTAAACCTATATTAATCTAGAGTCCTTAAATATTTATTATTGTTATTTACATTGTATTTATATTATTTGCATATCTCAAGTGGGTTTTATGAAAAATACTTTAATATTGTTTAAAAATAAGCTTCGAGGGTGATTTATATTATTAAGAGTTTTTATGAACATGTATTTTAATTTTAGTGGTATTTTAGTGATAGAACCTAACTTTTAAAAGTTTGTGGTATTTTAATGAAAACTACTTCTTTTGTAAAGTTTGTGGTATTTTAATGAAATTTAGTCTTTCATTTAAAAATATATATTTTTCTTTGTTTTTATTGAAAATACGGTTTCATAATTTTATATAATTTTTCAAAGTTTTAATTTTGTTTAAGAAAAACGTATTTCTTTTAAAATCGTATTCTTATTCCTTTCGAGATCGAATTCTCCGTGAGAAGCTCTGCATCTAGCACTATTATCACAAGGACGCAGGATAATCTGCACCATCCACAAGTGGGCCTCCTAAAGAGGGTTGTAGAGGCATAATTGCAAAAGATTTGAATTATCGTTAATTTATCGTATTTTGAACGTGAGGGTATTTTAGCGAAATACTTTTCTTTGTGACAAAAAATGATCGTGCTTTGTTTTCAATGTGTGCGTGTGGGGTAGGTCGTTACCCCGTGAATGATTAACATATCACAGGAATTAGTATTTTAACAAGAATAAATAACTATGGTATTTTAACGTTATTTTCATTCTACTATTTGGCTTTAACCATAGCAATTTAAATACATGTAAAAATTACATGAGGCATGGGTTGCAAGATGAAAAGGTGGTAAATTCGTATTTTCTTATTAACATGGTATGGAAAAATTTTGTGAATATGTAAATGGTTGCAAAATAAATTAAGATAAATTATCTTATGAATTATATCGCGATGATGATGAAAGGGCAAAGAAAAGAAGTCAAGGGGGACTTGGCGTAGTGGCGTTATGTCAACAAGGGATTCAACAAGAATTAAAAATGCGTGAAAATGGAGAAGAAGGAGGAAAGACTTACCCGTACCAATTGTACTCGTACGAGTAAAAAAAGAGGGGAAGTAGCTTCGGTTTGAAGAACCAAGACCGAAAATGAAAGTAGGATGACGAGCTTGGGCTTCCAGCTTCCTCTTGGCAACTTGTAGCATAGCGTAGGTAAGAGTGAGAAGAATAACGAGGCTAAGCTTGACGAAATCAAGCGGGAACTTCTTGGAGAGAACTTAGGAGTTAGGATTTGAGAGAGAGTTTTGAGAGGTATGCCTAGGGGATAAGGCCAGGTCTGATTGGGTATTTATAGGCAGTGAGGGATAAATGTATGGATAATTACAAATAATTAACAAGAATTAAAAAAGATTAATTGTAGAGATGAAGGGTGCTGACAGTTCTCTGGTTAATTGTAGGAAAATAAAATAGGAAAAAAGAATAGTGGGGAGCTGAAGGGATGCACGTGCAAAGAATGGAGGGGTTTGGGGCTAGGTCAACTGCCGGTAGCGGCCAAAATGACAAAACCGGCGGTCCAAAGGTGGAGGTTGGTCTCGGGGTTCATGTAGTGCATTCATATATGTATTTATGTATCATTTTTATTATTTGATTTATTTGCAACTCTTCGTTTCTCCGTGTAATACACGTGCAACTCTTGGACTTCCGAAAAATTTAAAAAGAAAAATATTAAAAATAATTGGAACTGATAGGATTCGAACTTGCAGACTAAAGAACAACAGTAGAGAGGCTTAACAAGTGAGCTACAAGTTGTCACTTGTTCATAAGTTATCAATAATAACTTATAATTCGAAATCAGAACAGAAATACATTCTTTATTATCATTGAATCAATAATGTGTATAAGACTTTTAGGGTCGTTACAATAGTGTAGTGAACAAGCATGATATATCAATTAAACACGACAGTCTATATTAGCATGGTAGTTCTATATAAATATGACAGTTCTACGGTTACATATTTGTTATTGTGCGATAGTGAAGGTATGCGTGCATACGAGAGTAGTCCGTCAAACCTACGGATCAATAACACGTAGAGTTACTCCGTGGCACACGAGATTCAGGTTAAATGATTTTTAGTGAACTCTCATGCCACGGCATACGCTCACTACCAAACTACCCCTTTCCCGCGTATGTTAAGTTATAAAACTGACATAAGTTTTACACAAATCCATGAATACGTGAGAGTGTTACAAGTTCATGTCAAGTTCCTATCGAGTTCATGTCAAGTTCATGTCAATACGTATTCATGGATCGAGTCAAGTTTGTATCAGGCATGCAATATATCTAATCAAGTAGCTCATGTAGATACAAAACATAATGAGGAGGCCACATGGCATGAAATGAGACAAGCGCAATGTTCAAGAATAAACTAGAAACGGTATCGTATAAGAGTGCTGGAAAATACCGATTATTCAACTCATATGAATTCAGAAATAAAATAAGAAACGTAGTTTTAAGTGTTATGCAGACATAGGTTCAAGTCTCGCTTAATTTCGACAACTGGTTTACGAGTTAGACGCATTTTCGTATTTTTTTGCAGAACAGATCAGAATCTATCCATCATTGACACATATTTTAAAAATGCAGTTTGCGATACTTTCTATCGGTTTTCATGTCTCGAAAAGGTTTAGGAACTTGTATGTTTTTCAATCTAGTTATCTAAACAACTTCAGTTTGCATGATTTGGATCTTTGAAACTACAGTTACGGCTGTTTTAGTCTAAAGGTTCAATAACATGTTTCGTTTTTTGGACAGTAAGGAGAGGGTAACTTGCGGAGCGTATATCGTGTTGATATACACAGTTCTGAGTCTCAGGTTATATGGAAAACTTGTAGGGTAGTCAATTTGGCATCCATATATCCATGGTTTGTCAAAAACTGATTTCTGTAGTTCGAATTATGTCATTTTGAAAAATATTACGCAAATCAGAACAGATTCTGTCCAGATTCGACACACAAACTTAAAAGATAGAATTTGATTAATTCTGTCGATTTTCAGAGATCGGGTTGAATTAAGAAAATATAGATATTTCGATCTAGTTATCAAAAATACTTGAAATCACTCAGTTTGGATTTTGGAAAACTAAGTTATAAATTTTCGAAGACAGACATTCAAAACAGTTTTCCAGATTTCAAAACAGTGACAAAAAATGCGACGAAAAACCTAAACCGTGTTCCGTTTCGATTCTGAAATATTTTTAAGGCGTGTATAGAAGCTATCTAATTATTAGACCAAATTTTTTTGAAAGCTTCGAATATTAAAATTATATTTTGGTCCCTTCCCGAAATTGATTTAGAATCAACAAGTTGATTTTTAAAAACATAAGGATTCCATTATAAAGACGTATGGTTCACATTCTAAAAGAAATTCAAAGGAATATAGAGATCATTCGCAGTGAGAATTAACGTAACTAATGTACTTAGAGCAAACACATAAAATGCTTGTAAACATACTCTAAAGCAACCCTAGATCTTTAATTAGAGAAAAAAACCTTTTTCTTACTAACAATTTGTGTTCATGAGTTGATGTGTAAGTATCTCATGAAACAATTTGTGGTTCTTGTATTTACCAATATTTTAGATATTTATCTTATACATGCAAAGGATAACGCAACGACCACTTAACATATTTGTCAAAACAATCGTATGCAAAACGAAACACAAGCCCTCTAGACTACGCATTCTAATTTATAAACTATTATTTTAACATGAAATCAAACGGTTAGCACGAGCATTGGCAAGTATCGAGACATGGCAAGTGAAGGTGAGTCTTCAACAAGAGGGGAAGAAGGATGAAGGAAACTTACGGATCTTTGCAATACGGTATAACAACCGTATCGCCGATTGCGATAAAAGTCTCGACTTATGCGAGACTTTGAAACTTGAGGGAACCGATGCTTCCAAGGCTTAAAAGAGTTTGGATTTTCGGAATTGATCAAGAGGAATGAGCCAAGATAGGATGAGGAAGAAGGTTTTATTGGTATTAAATGAGAATTAAAAAATAGGTTTAAAGTTTGAAAGACTTTAAAGTTTTTGAAATAAGCGTAGGCTAATAATATTTTAATAGCCTCGAGCCTAGCAACGGGAGCATAAGTTTGTTCATAATCAATTCCTTCAATTTGATTATAATCTGTAGCCACTAAACATGTCTTATTTCTTACTATATTTCCTGACTCGTCTAATTTGTTACTAAAAATCAATTTAGTACCAATTATTGGTCTATCTTTGGGTTTTGGAATAAGTTTCCAAATTTTGTTTCTTTCAAACTGATTTAACCCATCTTGTATTGTTTCTATCCAATACTCATCATTTTCAGCTTCTTTAAAATTCTTTGGTTCTATAACTAAGGAAAAAGTTGAGTTGATGCATAAGTTAAAAGTTGATGAACTAATAACTACTCTTTTATCAATTTCTCTTATTATTAAATCCTTAGGGTGATTTTTGTTGAATTGCTAATATTTTGGAAAAGTAGTATCGATTATTTGCTCTTATTCCTCCAATTGATTAGTTTCAACTTTTTTGTCTATTGATGAATTATCTAATCCTTTTGACAAGTTAGAATCATCATCATCTAATAGATTCTTAAGATTAAAGGAGTTGATTTCATTAAATTAGACATGCATACTTTCTTAAATTTTTAAAATTCGTTTATTACAAACACGATAGGTTTTGCTAGTTATTGAATAACCAACAAATATCCTTTCATCATATTTAGAATCAAACTTTCCTAAGTTATCGAAAGTATTTAATATGTAGCATTTACAACCAAAAACTTTAAAATATTTAATATTAGGGGCATTACCATAAAATAGTTCATATGGGCTTTTATTTAAAAAATTTCTAATTATTATCCTATTGATTATATAGTATGAAGTATTAATTACATCAGCCCAAAAATATAGTGGTAAGCTATTTTCATTGAGTATGGTGCGTATCATTTCATATAAGAAACGATTTTTCCTTTCACCACCTAGATGGTGCTGTGTCGTATAGCCTTGCTATATCGCTGCCACCTTGTCACTAGCGTCCAAATCTTTCAGCTTGTTCATATAATATTAAACTAATATTTCTATTTTATTAGTTATCATCATTTATCATCTCACCCATGATGAGACTAATGATATCTTGACTTTATTATGTATGCGTTAAGACTATGGTATATAATAGAGTACCGTTCTTTCCCAAAGAACGTTTCGTTTTCAACCAATCTTAACAACAATAATAAACTTACACTCCTAAGAAAAAGAAGAAGGCTTATGGCCACTACCATATCTTTCAAAATTATAAAATTAAAATTTTGTTAAAATGATTGAAAAACGGATCATAGATTTCTTAGAAACGGAATATATTGGGTAGTTGAATCTAAACTCCCGTCTCCTCTCGAAATCTTCCACTTGAAATTTGTTAGATTAATGCAGCATGCGTGTTTGTATATATAATATGCCATGCACAACACAAAATGCAACAATCAATCTAACAATTTTCATTTTCATTTAAACTATCCTATCTAATCTTGTCCGTTTTATTAGGATTTTCGTTTTATCCGTGAAACTAATACGCGCCCCATGCGTTCCAATTGGAACTGCTATCCAGTAAATTTTCAAAATTTTATGTGAGAGTAAAAATTTGAAACTTTTGGTGAGCAAACAAAATTTTCGAAACAAATATAACTTCTAGAGTTAACAGCAAAATCCTTAACTAACTCAGAACTTTAGTGGGAAACTCTCCAAAAATAAGAAACAAAAAAAAAATGAAATTTTCTGGACTTTTCTAATTTTTTTTTAAATTTAAAAAAATTGATACAGCCGAACACGGCTCGGCTTGGGGAAGCCGCCGAGCGGCTTGGCTCGGCCCGAGCCACTAAGCCTAGATCGGTTCGGCTTGAGGCGCCGAGCTTAGATTGGCTTGGGGAAGCCAAGCCCGGATTGGCTTAGGAAGCCGCCGAGCCCGGCCCGGCTCGACTCCAGCTCGGATTGGCCCAGCTCGGGCCTGGGGCTGGCACCCCCAGAATTTTTTTAAAAAATATTTTTTCTTAAAAAAAAATCTGAAAAATTGTTTTTCTTTTCTAGAAATATATTTTGTTAGGAAAAACTATTTGGTTCCATACAAAAAATCCAAAAATAAATATTTGGTTGCCAACCAAAATCCCAAAAAACATTTGGTTCCAAACCAAAATCCAAAATATCTTCTTTTGTCCAACCAAAAATTTAAAAAAAAAAAATTAGTCCAATCAAACTCCCAAAAAATTATTCCAAAATTTTCCTTTCATAAAAAAAAATAGGGTTAGAGTTAAAAAAAAAGTTTGCACCCTTGCCGCCATTAATGCTCACCAAAAGAAAAAAATTTAATTTTTTACTTTTTACTCAGAAAAAAGATCCAAACTTTTGAAATAAATTTTATCTTACCTATTATTCCATAGGTATTTTCATATCAATGAACTAAAATTACATCATCATAAAAATAGATCTAATCTATGGTGACAATATGATGCAAAATCGATAGATTTTTGAAGATCCATCAAAATGATAACCCTGAAAAATAGATCTGTCATAAAATAATTTAAATTTTTTTTGGATCCTTATTTAGATTAAAAAAACGCAACTTTTGAGTTGCTAATATTTTAAACATCACAGATCTATAATTCTACGAACGTGTGATGCATGACTCTGATACCAATATACACTTTAGGTAACGTAAATACAAAATATGCAACCAAGCTCAGCGAAGAGTCTATATATCTACTCTGAAGGTTTATGATATACCCGATCCGATTGGTTGGATCGTTTCTCGTCCACATCATGTAAAATATCTGATCTTTATCGTCTCCAAGCAACGACCGGAAGGAAACCATACTTTGGTAGAAAGCGAGAATCTCTCTCTTGATCGCCCTGCAACCCAATCAAAGTAGAAGAGGATGAGCAAAGGAGACGACGACTCTCTTTTGTTTCTCTCTAGAAAAACTCTCTATATTGCATCGTTTGTCTAAAAGCAGTCCCATATTTGAATATATAGGACACCCACTCATATGGACGGAACATACACAAAAAGCACCCATCACTTTTGAAAAACTTTCAATATTTACATGTTCCTATACTCGAAACCCTTTTCCATCTGTACACAAAAACTCCGAATCAGTCTTCAAAACTTTTCAAAACTACAGGTCACCAAAGTCGAACCCTTTCCCCGACTGTACACAAAAGATGTCCATGACTGTTGAACACTACACAAAAAACTCTTCCCCTTGTGTACATGGAGGGTGCTTTTTAAGAGCTGGAAGAATATGTTCAAAAGAGGCAGTAGATGTTCCGCTGCTGCTGCTCTCTATTTGGAGATTTGAACTCAAACACCTTCGCGGAATCCAATCGATGTAATTGACGGCATATCCACATCTTTTGATATAGAGGAAATTTTGCTGAGTTGCTTTTATATTGATGCTAAAAGGACACTGTAAGCACGTTTGATACTTTTTACTCAGTTTTGCATATCCTCCAGGCTGTAATTAAGATTTAAATTGTCAGTTAAATAATGTGTAAGAAAGGTATTTGTTATATTGACATGATTGATATGCTGGAAACTTTAATATAGAGCATGCCATATTTTGATAAATTGCCTACTGGATTGACTAGACAAACTCGCACATGAAAGAGTATCGAACCCAATATTGAACTTATAAATATGTTTTCGTAAGGAACTGTATCGAAATAAATTACTAACTTCAGAAAAAAAATGACAATGCATTGTGCCCTAACATAATGTTTGTTACTCTTTTTATTTCCTCAACATGAAAGGCCTCTGATGGTAAGAGGAATAGCTAAATCAGCAGAATTGAACCTATTAATGCAAACAGAATCGAAGTTTGAGTTACTGTCTGAGTTGGCTAAAATGAAATTTTACTACAACATGTTATATTTTTAAGGTGGCATTATATAGTAGTGTGTTCTTTTTTATACCATGTTTGTAATCATCAATCAATATACACGATATTTATCCTGTTATTGGAATTGCATGTGTGTGCGCGCGCGCGCGCATAGTTGTGTAAAAAAATTTGTATGGTACACCAATTTTCAGCTTATTTAGACATCAGATTTATCATGTTTCCTATTAAGAGTGTTCCAATTTCTTAATAGCTAAATCAGAAGAATTCCAATTCCTCATTAATAGTTATACTGCTTTAGCTTATTAAGAGTGTTCCAACGTCTTACCTAGTAGTTTATTCTAATAAAATTTCTGTAGGATTGTTTGTTACATACATACATACATACATAGAGAACATATGCTTTTGTAGTAATTCTGTTAGTATTTATGTCAATTGTTTTCTAACAGGTAAACAATATGGTCTTCCATATATTCTTTAACATATTCTACAAAAATGAATTGGTGAGCTTGGTTGTAGTTGTCATAAAATTTATTATATATTGCATAGTTACTACAAACTTCATATAAGTTTTACATCAAAAGCTTGTTGCAGATATATATTTGGGTAGATATTGTTTGGATATTTTTTTAAAGGTTGTGGATTGGATGAAAGATCTCAAATATTTAGGAATGAAACATAAGTTCAATTGGTCTTGCTGTGACCTGTGCCTTTACGGCAAGTGCATCTTTAACTTGCTCTTGCAATGCTTCCTACGCACTCGGTCGAACATAGTGATTGCCATTTCAGAATCGGCATCTTCGATTTGCATCATAACTCTGAACCTACATATTAGATTATATGTAGTAAGGGATACATAGACACTGATGCCAAGAGAACTGTAGATTTTGGAGTATACTGTATATAGTATGAATAGATTTACTACTTTGGAACGATGATGAGTGGATTGTCGCAGTATCTACAGCAGGCTGCTCGCTGATGCTGATTTACTGCAATTAGAGCATGCATCGTAGGAAATATCTGCGTGCCTATTTATCTTCGTAATAATCGCATTGACAGTGAAAGACAATTTCTGCATCATATAGAAAGTATACATGTTGTGATTTAAGATTAAGAGGAAAGTTATCAGGAATATTTGGTTGATACCTCATTTTCACCCGGCTCTTCTGTAGTCTTTTGAATCAGCTCTCGTATTGTTGTGAGATCAGTTGGTTCGAAGATTGTAAGAAGCTTTTCAGGAGACCGTAATGCAGATCGGTTGAAGGGACGAAGTTCGATATTTGCATTAATCCTTATTGTTAATTTAGTAGAAAGCCTAAGCAACGTCAGTAGGCCATGTTTGTTTTTCTTAGTCCATTTTGAAAAAATTTTGAAAAGGTAAAAGTAAGATGACATTCAAGGTTTGAAACCGTTCTATAGACTTCTAATTGTTTCCTCCTTCTAGTGAGTGTGCAGTTATCGTACATTTCATGAAGTTTACTACTGTTTTGATTATTCAAATATGTTTGTTTAAAACTAATCAAGGTCTTTTTGGTATATTCTTTATATTTTTCTACTGTTTTGATTATTCAAATATGTTCTATGAATATGGTCAGCTTTAAAGCAAGATGTAATCATAAAAAATAAAGATGGTTGTAGTAGGATTAACACCAACAGATTATGAACTGAATTTATGAAAATAGAATAGACTTGTTATGTTTGTTTGAGTTGACAACAAAATAAGAAATATCATATAAGTATGTGAACTTACTTTAGTCGATTGATTATTAGATGGTCAACTGATTGTTTTTAGAATTTATCCTGTGTTTTAAAATACCGCAATCAAAACGGTGTCGTACGTAGCTAACCGAAATGAGCACGGGTCGTTCACAGGGAGAAAGTACGTTTTTAGTCTTGTTTTAACGAGTTAAGTCTGAAAAGTTCAAGAGTTTCTTGCTTGTTATCCTAAATGTTGTGAAATATGTTCAAAGAAAGACTTGTTAGGGATGGGGTTAGATTAGTTTGAGTTAGGATAATTCTTACTCCTTTTTTTTGAACCCCACTTGATGTTGATGCTAAGGTAATCGCCAACAACGTGGATTAGAACGTTTAAGTACGGTATTGCGATTGTGCATTAAATCCGTACTTATTGTCTTTTGTCCTTCCGTTCTTGGCTCTTATTCATAGCCTTCGGCCAAACGAAACGTAACCGGTCTCAATTAAGAATCATCTCTATCATGTAGGATAGAATGTCTAAAGGAGCGGATTATGATTCTTTTGGTCGGAATTCAAACTACAAGCTGTCGGTTTAAAGAAAAGGATAAATCACTTCTCCATATCAAGCTAACCCTCTCCTATCCTAACAAGTGAGGTTACTACTCACATACCATCACAAAAACAAAGTAAACACAAAAGAGAAGAGAGATCATAGAAACAATAGCAAGTGAAAGAAAAAGCTAGAAATATACTAAGAACCAATGTGCAATAGTAAGTCCTTGTTGTATGTTCAAGTCATAAGATCAATTAAATGAGTCTAATAACCTCAATCTAAACTTGCAAGCTCAATGAAAAGGCTGCAAGATGAAAGAGAAGCAATGAATTCAATTCTAAGTTCACAATATCACCAAACACAAACCATATAGTTTGAAATGAAGACTTGTATTAAAATGGCAAAAGAGATACAAACTATTGAGTTCAAGAACCTAAAACTTAAGCTTGTAAGTTCAATAGAGAACTTACAAGGTTAAGAGAAAAGATAAGAACTCAAGATTACAAAATGGAAATTACAAGATAATATCTAAGAAAATGATCTAAAACTTGGACCCTACCTCTCCTTCTGATCCGCTATTTATAGGCAATCTAAGTCCAAAAATAAACTATAAAAATGGGATGACAAGACAATGTGGGGGCCACAGAAGAAATAAAAGCCCAAATGGAGAAGGGCAGGCCGCCAATTGCGGCTATATGGAATAAATTGACGACCATTCTGGCGGCTTAGGGTCCCATCTTCCTAGAGTGGTTCTCTGTCTTCAATATCTTTTCTCTGGTATTGCTATTTCTTCAAATTAGCACGAGGGTGATATCTGAAGAATTTTTGGAGGGAAATATCAACTTTAAACACATCACATCAACACTTCATAAGCCACTTATCATCCAAGTCCACTTGTATGCCCACTTATGCATCCACTTGAAGCAATTTGTGTTCACACATGTCTCCTTACCGTTTCATGCACCATTTTTAGCAAAGTTCACACTTGTATTTTGTACATATTGGACCATTTATTTAAAAATGTTGCATATACATTGTTTATTGCAAAAACTATTGAATATTGATCGGTTCTTCGTCCGGGTTACAGTATCGGCTCACATATGTCATATCCGTGCATGTTGAGTGTGATTCTAGTGTTTTGTCATGAATACATGTATCCTGTACTTATTGAGCAGACACGGGTTAAATAACATGATTATTCATAAAAATGATATCGAATGAGCAGTATTAAATACAGTTATCCGTGAACATCATCAATCATGGAAAATGGAACTTGAATTCTTTGAAACAAATAGAAAGTACAAACAAATAGCAGGAGTTTTTGCTCTAAAATTATATACCAGTCGGAAAGTTCTTTTGCTTGATCGACTTCATGAAGCTCATAGCAGAAACTTGTGAAGGCTGTAGATTGTACACCATACCGTTCTGTAGGATGCATACCTTTGTACGAATTAACCCTCAATCCGGATGCTAAAAAGATGAAAGGTTTGGTGAATCCATGACCAAAGTATTCCAAGTTTTTTTCCGCACACATCTTTCCACAGGATTAGGACAGTAGATTGTGTAGGCATAGTCTGGTCAATGATGTACGCATCGATGTAGCGTACAGGATCTCTGTCCTTCATACTTAGAATGAGGATCGGTCGAACATCGATAACATATACTGTAATATCTGTGAAATATTGTAGTTATATACCATGGAAAGATGATTATTATGGAGAAAGAATTGTAAGATTAGTTGAAGGAAGAAACCTCGAAGGTAGTCACTTGTATCATGAAGTTTAGGCAGGGTTGCTTAACTTGACTAATGAATGTCTTTCGACTCACTACTACACCGCAGGGATTTGTTCACGGTTTAAACCGTGAACAAAATGACTTTGATTCACGGTTTAAATCGTGAGAGAACCGTGACCCAAACCCGCGTAAGCAAATATTGGATCACAGTTCCGACCGTGAACAAAATAAGAAACGTTCATGGTTGTAACCGTGAACGTTTATTAGCGTTAAAAGTTAAAAATCAGTTAGTTGGTGGGCCCCAGGTTTTTGTTCATGGTTATAACCGTGAACAAAATCAGTTATGGGTCACTGTTACAACCGTGAACAAGACCTGCTCTAGATATCAGTATCTGAAGCACCCTTTTGTTCACGGTTGTAACCGTGACCAACTGTCTTTAATCACGATTACAACCGTAACAATTTTTTTTAAAAATAATTAAATTTTTCGTGCCCTACGCGCGTTAATTTCAATCACAACCAGCAATATATAATTTCCATTCACAAGCATCAATATATAATTATCATTCACGCAATATATTCAAATCTCACACAATATATGATAATCAAAGTTATAAGTTTCGAATCACATGCAAACATAAACAAAAAATATATATACAATCAATATGATCAATACTCCACTAATCAACAAATCAAAAAATGTATGTGTCAAAAAACGTCCAATATGATCAATACTCCACTAAAGTCCTATTGTATGTGTCAACAAATCAAAAAATAAAACTAACTTCGTTGGGACGACGATCCACCTTTATGGTTCTATGGCCTAAAGAATGCGCTCAACTCATTCCGTATGGTCCGCTGGATGGAATCGGCTGTTAGTTATATGTATGCCCTAGAGGCCATTACTATACATAGGATGTATATTGTAGTGGATGCTTGGACATATATAGGGAGGACTTTCTTGCTCGACATGATAGTATGCTATCTGGTTACTCTTTACCTTAACGTGTACACTGATTGTCTCTCTGTTACATATTGGTAAAGCCCTTAGGATGTGTACTTGACTACCTTGACTATGATGCGGATCATACTAGTGGGGACATGGTAGTCCATAAGTACATCCTTCAAAGTCCCTAGTCGTGGGTGTATCGAGACGGGGCATCGATATACCAGAGTAGACTAGCGTGTACCTTCTCGACCCATACAGATGGGCGATGGATGATCCCATATCCATTGGTGTTTGACATCAGAGGTGATATACGGGTGCTCAGTGGAGACTGGGTACACTGGACGGACTCGCCGAGAACTCCCAGATGGTATTATACCTTACGTCAGATGGCAGTTCTATGGTGACACTGGTACAGAGTAGTCTGTTGACCCGAGATCGTCATAGAGTCTTGTGTGGTTCCCACTGTGCTTTGATTTCCACCTTACCACGTCCAAGAGGGCGTGCAAAACGGTGGTTTTTGGGTACAGTCCCGAGTCACATGGAGGCAATGAGCGATAGGAGGGGATTCGTCTCTCCCGGTATAGGGGGTTGATGTTGCGCTGTGTTCGATTGGCTATAACCGGAAATCCCTGGCCAGGGTTGCTGAGATTTACTGGTAAGTGTTACCTGTAGTTTCTCGAACTGTTATAGACCTCATATCGACACGACTTATCGAGCTATTGGGGTCTGACGTTTACCACCCCTAGGCGAGATATGCGACATATCAGACGACGAGACCGGACTGTACGGTAAGTGTTACTGGTTGGATTCACAGGAGTATGAGCGGGCTTGCTCGTCGATCTTCTGATCGCTCAATACCCGGGTGGCCGTTACGTTTAGCAGACCGCTTGCGGCTTGTGGGTGTTTGATGTGATCATCATCTGCTACCGGCGTATTGACGAGTCTTTAGAGTCCTACACAGAGGTTTCCTGGCTCAAGCAAAACGAAATAGGAGCGTATATGAGATATGTGCGGGACCGAGAATAATACCAGTATGTGATACTATATTCTATTCTCGCGATGAATGTATCGAATGGTTGTATGCGATATAACCTAGTTATCGAATCGAGAATTGATTCGATAAGCCGATACATTGGATATTAGTCGGTTATATGCGATATGACCGGATCGTTAAATCAAGTGTTGATTTAATGATTTAATGTATAATTATATATTTGATATATTACTTTGCATTAACTAGTATTGGTTCACTTAAATTGGATTTTCTCACTTGAAGTACACAAGTTGTATATGTGATATATTTTTGTGCACTTGTTTGTATCATATTTGATGATACATGCTAACTTGTGTTTGTGTAAAGATTAAACCATGGTTATATGAATGGTTAGGGTTTTGTTTACTTATTCATTTATTTATTTTGTTTATTTATTTTGGTAAAGATAAATAGAAATGGTGGCTTTCTTTGTTTCTTTCATGAAGCTTCATGAAGAGTTGAAAGCTTGACCATTTTTGTTTTATTCCCTTAACCTAACCATTCACCTAACCCTAGTTTACTCTCTACACTTGACCATGGTTAGTATATGATAAGTATTCATATTATTTTCTTTTTTGATGAGAGACTTATCATATTCTTTCTTCTTCTTCTTCTTCTTCAAGAAGAGAGCTTGCCACCATTAATGGCATCTTGAGAAAAAGAGTGAGAAATCCAATTCTAAAGTGAACCCACTTCCTATTTCTTCATCCTCTACCACTTGCCAAGTAGTATAGGGTGTTTTCTTCACAAGTTTCTTGACTTGGTGAAGTTGGAGCTTGATCTTGTGTTGCCTCGACGTAGATCATCTTCGGCATCGAAGTCGACGACCTAGCCCGCCCATTTCTCCGATGAAGCCAACGCTAGAGCCCGGGATCCGATGATCGCAGCGAGGGGACTTCATCACGGAGCTATGGAGGTGGAGGACCGGATCTACAAAGGTTGTATTTCCGTTCACTTAGTTAAGTTGTTAACTATTCGCATTTGTTTTGCCTAAAATTCTAGTTAACGATCCGTATTAGGGTTTCTCGGCACTTATAAAATTTAAAATTGGCATGGTTGATGCCTTGTGAGACCTCATTAGTGTGCCTAGGAACCCTATAGTGGTATCAGAGCCTAGCTAGAGCCTTAGGCGATGCGTAGACGGATTTAGAAGTCCGATCGAACCGAAACCCTAACACAAATATGCTCTCTGTACATTTTTTGAAATCGGGGATTTTTGAGGATTAAAAATATGCAGAAAATTCAGCAAGAGATTGTAAGAGTTACTGTGAAATTCGATAGCATAAATCCATCAAACCGCCGCGGTTCCGCGGCACAAGCATGGCTTGTGCGGCGGTTCCGCGGCCGTAAGGTCTCATTGTTCAATGAATTTTACACAGTAATTCTTATTTTGCAGTGCTGGTTTTCCTGGGAATTTTTAATCTGAACTCAAGAGTTGAGTTTTCTGGGTTGTATTGGGAGTTCGTAGATTCGATCGGATTATCAGACTTTGTCTATGTGGCTTTCCGGGTAGTTTTAGAATATGTTAAAAAGTTCGACCGGATATAAATACTCACTTTTTCCCCTACCGGGAAATTTCCAATTGTTGGATTTTTCCGTAGTTTAACGACGTTCTAAGTAGTGCAAGTAACGTGATGGTCCCTTTAGAAGACAACAAACCTTAACTCGATTATGTGACCGTCTTGAACTGCCCTTTGAACCTTCGGGTTTGGGGCAGTACGGCGTGCCACATGTGAGGCGTTGGCTTGACCCTTCTACGGCTGGACCGTTGGTACCGAGGCACGAAGTGAATGTTTTTAAACTTATTTCATGTGTTGAGCTGTATCGGGAAAACTTGGGTGTTCGATTGTTCGATCGGAAAGTTTAACATTTTCTATCTTATCCGGAATGTGATACAATAATTGGAATTCGCAAGAAGTTATGAGATAACTGAATGAATGTTATAAACATAGCAGTTTAGTCTCATTTGATCGGTTGCCACGGAATTTTGATGTGATCAAAAGTCCGTCGCAATCACGTAGCGTACGCGGATACTCGCCGGGTAAACTTAATAGACAGCCTCACTCCATAGCCCCGACCAAGTGACTGTAGGAGAACCCCGTCGCCGAAAGCATCTGTTCGGGTGCTCGCGGCAGCGGTGTTCCGCCTTGGTGCTCTTCGTCGACGGTATCGGGGGTGCGGCCGCCTACTAAAGTTTGCGACGAGCATTCGATCAGGATGTCGGGAATTTTGTTGAATTGCCCGACTTGATATTGAAAAGAGTTTTCGATAATGAGACTAAAATGCGGGGTTTATAATTGTTAGGCATGCGATGTCTAAGTATTTCATTTGGTCAGGCATGCGATGTCTAAGGAGGTTGCGGATTCCAACTGTTGTAGTTTTACACTTTCTTTTCTGTGACCGTAAGTATAATATGTGATATCGCCGGTTTCGTTGCTATATGTCAACGACAATTGGGATGAGCATATTTACTTACGTTGATAACATGTGATGTTCTGTGTTGCTGGATATGTTATATTGGATCGTCGTGTTTGAATAGCCGGGTTTTTTTATGTGAGATGAGTGTTTTTTATTTTCATTCATGTAAAAACTTGTATGTAATATTCTTTTATTGGGGCACTTCCAGGTTGCGGAAGATGTCACCCTTTGTATATTATTTTCTTTTCCGCACTAGGATAGACCCAAGGAGGGGAGCACAAGTGACCGGGTTCTGGAGTCCAGTGGGAGACCAACTCGAGGAGTCGAGTCCGAGTCTCCTAACTCTAGAATTGGTAGGGTTGCTTGTCGCTCTCGTAGGGGTCTAGGGGTGTGGGTTTGGCTATTCATCACGACCGTGGAATCCGTGTTTTATACTGGCTCGTATTGAAAACACGGACGTCCTAGTATATCCAATATTTCATATGATTCTTCTGCCGCGATATCTGTGATGTGATCATTTGATGTTCTGTGATGGATACTGTATATAGTATATATGATATATTATATAGACGTTACTTATGTTTTACACCCGTGCTAGCCCTGCCCCGCTCTGCCGTTAGTTACCTAACCTAACGGTGCACGAGGGGACATCGAGGCGAATGCGGATGGCATAAGTGTACGTCGTATTTATCTGTGATATTTAGGTAACTTAAATGATGGGACTTCATTAATGTGATTAATGAAAATAAAAGAAACCAAAGATGTTGTAGAATCGAATTTCAAAAATAAAACAGGTAGCTACAGTTCTTGCTTTGCACAGTGATGTATATGATATATCCCGCACCTCATTCGACGAGGAAAGGACCGAGATCTCTTCACCGGGAGTGACTCCTTTAGCAATAACTGGTAGATGCTACACAATCGGTTTGTATTTTGATTGCTTTTAAGAGTTTTTGCTTTGCACAGTGATATATATGATATATCCCGCACCTCATTCGACGAGGAAAGGGCCGACGATCCCTTCACCGGGAGTGACCCCTTTAGCAAAACTAGAAAAGCCTCAAAAACACTCCATTTTCAAAATTATTTGATTCTACAACGATATCAAGTTCATTACGCAATAGGTTTTCATAAAAACCTGTCGTAGCCCTCCGTCATTTCAGATAAGTACTAGTTAGTATTCGTGCTGCGGTTGTTTGGCATGCGTCAAGGTCATAGCATGCTAGGGGCAAAATATTATCGGGAATTTCAAGTGTTGAAATTTGCAATGAGATTGCATACCTTCTATGAGATAGTTGGATCCCGATACCCGCTGCGAGTAAGAGTTACTCCTGGGAGAGTTTTACACATTACAATTAGCCGATCAAGTAGGTGTCTAGAAAGGTGTCAACGGGGTTACGCTTCTGGGAAAACGAGGTTTACCATAATTAGGTTCGTGCGAAAGCACGGGGGACCTTCCTCAAAGTACCGACACTGGCCTGGCCGAAAGATTGGTGAACTTGTAGCGTGTAATTAATCCCGGCTAGTCTTTCCTTTTAGGGTTTGAAGGAAGATTTGATAAAAACAGTGGGAGCCATCCTGATTAGATAAAATAATAACCAATCTATTCTTGCAAGAGCGCACGCTGAGTGTTTTCTTCTCTCTCTCTCCAGGTAGCGACCATATCACGCCTTAATCAAGATAATAATACGGATTATTGACCGAACCCGCTTGTTATACTGAGCTGGGGAACGTTGGTCTCGCTCCAACTTATAATTGTTATAAGACAGAGCAGGAAATTGGGGATTACCAGAATTCCCGTGCCGCCCAAACGAAGAAAGTGCATGCTGATGCATCATCTTCGGGTGTGTTCATTATATAGAACTGTTTCTCAGTGTCCTTTACGTCCTGGGTATATGATACCGGATCAGGATCCCGCATATGTAATATGTTACATGGGCTATAGATAGGTAAAGAACTGAGAACGGGTGATAAGTTTCATGAGGCAGAAAAAGGGGCAAGAGTTGCAGCCAAGTCTGTTGGTCACTGTCATCCTGTATTACCAATACATTGATTCTGAACGAATGTTATTAGATACCGAACCTGATATACAAAATTATATCAGTTTCTTTATTATTAAAGAAATGATAAAATTTTTTATTGTTGGATAATGTTTTGAACATTTCCTATATCAAAAGTTGATCGGTTCAGGCACGTTATATAAAAGCATTGAAGTTCTAAATCAAACTACAGTTCTTAGTATACGGAACACACACAAGAGGAAGAGTTCAGAAATGAACGAATCCTTCTTGAGGTATTGTAGACTAGGTCATATCAATGCGACCCGATTAGCTGAAGTTACATAAAGATGCATATTTAAATCAGTTTGAATTTACATCTTATGAAACTTGCCAGTCATGTCACAAAGATAAGATGACCATAGCTCCGTTTACTGGAAACAGAGAAAGAGTTAGTAAACTTTTGGGACTGATACATGATGATGTATGTAAGGTCCCCTGTCTATACATGCCAGGACTGGTTCTTTATACTTCATTACATTCTCTGATGATCTTTCGAGATTCAGACCTATGTTCCTGTTGAAACACAAGTCCGAACCTTTTGAGATATTCATAGAATATAAGTTAGAAGTAGAGAACCAATACGGGTATAAGTATTATGTCCTTTGATGAGATCAAGGAGGAGAATACTTGTGCATAGAATTCCTGAACTATTCTAAAGGAGAATGAGATTCTCTCTCAGCATTACTCCTCCGAATACACCATAGCACGATGGTATATCGGGGCGGAGCAATAACACCCTATGTGATATGGTGTGCTCTATGATGAGTACTACTGAGTTTCCCATTTCCTTTTGGGAGTTATGCACTTATGAAGTTGCATACCTATTGAATAGGGTTCTGATCAAATCAGTTGCCTACCACTTCATATGTGATATGGAAAGGGAAGAGCCTATATCTTAAGTTAGTTAAGATTTGGGGTTGTCCGGCCTATGTCTAAAAGCAAAATCCGGACAAGCTCGAGGCAAGGTCAGTTATGTAGAACTGGAAAGGTTCCAGTTATACAAACTATAGCAGATGATTTGGTAGAACCAAAGGATTCAGTAGATTCCAACGAACCTCAGCCTCTCCGCCGATCTAGTAAGGTTCCTCACCCGCCTGAGAGATACTTCGGTTTCTCTATGACAGTGGGAGCGAGGATTGCATCATGAGATGATGACCCAACTAGTTTCGAACTGGCCATCAAGAGTAAGACTCTGTAAGAATGACTGGATGCTTAGTGATCTGAGATGGAATCCTTATACACCAACAAAGTATGGACTTTGGTTGCTTTATCTGAAGGGTTAAATCCCCATCAGGAGCAAGTATATCTTGAGAAGATTACTTGGTATAGATGGAAAAGTTAAGACTTTCAAAGCTAGACTTGTTAAAGGTTTTCGTCATCGACCAGGCGTGGATAATGATGAAACTTTTTCTAAGGAGCTATGCTTAAGTCCATCCAGATCCTACTTGCCACGGCTATATACCATGACTACGATATCTAGCGGATGGGTGCCATGACTGCTTTTCTAAATGATGTTTTAGAAGAGAACGTCTATAAGTACACAGCCAGAGGGCTTCGTAAACAGTGGGAGCAGCGGAAACGTGTACAAGATACTTTATAGGATAAAGCAGGCATCGCGGAGTTGGAACGTCTGTTTTGATGAAGTAGTCAAAGAGTTTGACATCATCAAAATGGTAGATGAACCTTGTATAAACAAAAAGGTAGTAGGGAGTATTGTGACGATCCTCGTAGAGTACGTGGATAACATACTCTTGATAGGGAAGAAGTTTCCTATGCTACGCTCGATCAATCTCCGCTTATCACAATGATTCTCCACATAGGATCAAAGTGATACCTACTAAATCCTGGGTTTTGGATCTATGAGATAGATCTAAATGGATGTTAGGATACTCACTAGATGTAGTGAGATGGTATCAATCGATCTTGGGAAGAATCACTGGAAGGGTTCCAGGGTGATAAGGACGACTGAAAGTCAGTCACATGTATTGTCTTTACCCTCAGTAAAGGGACGGTATGTTGGAAGAGTTCCAAGCTAGATACCGTGGCTAACTAGACGATAAAGGCAGGATACATCGCTACTTAAGATGCTACCAAAGAGGCTGTTTGGGTGTATATTGGTTCATGAGATGAACTACGTTCCTACCATTGTGAGACAATGGAGTTGTGGCTTATGCCAAGAAACGCCGGTCCCATCAGTGATCCAGACATATTCTAAGGTAGTATCACCTGATCATGGAGATGGTTGATCTCCAAGGAGATCGAGGTTAGGAGAGTAGACTCAGAGGACAACACGGCGAATCCACTCACAAAGGCCTTTTCCCAGAGAGAGACTATTATGGGATGGTTGAGTATGAGATACTACAACCACTGCTATCAGATGGTCCTAATGCAAGTGGGAGATTGTTAGTTATATGTATGCCCTAGAGGCCATTACTATACATAGGATGTATATTGTAGTGGATGCTTGGACATATATAGGGAGGACTTTCTTGCTCGACATGATAGTATGCTATCTGGTTACTCTTTACCTTAACGTGTACACTGATTGTCTCTCTGTTACATATTGGTAAAGCCCTTAGGATGTGTACTTGACTACCTTGACTATCATGCGGATCATACTAGTGGGGACATGGTAGTCCATAAGTACATCCTTCAAAGTCCCTAGTCGTGGGTGTATCGAGACGGGGCATCGATATACCAGAGTAGACTAGCGTGTACCTTCTCGACCCATACAGATGGGCGATGTATGATCCCATATCCATTGGTGTTTGACATCAGAGGTGATATACGGGTGCTCAGTGGAGACTGGGTACACTGGACGGACTCGCCGAGAACTCCCAGATGGTATTATACCTTACGTCAGATGGCAGTTCTCTGGTGACACTGGTACAGAGTAGTCTGTTGACCCGAGATCGTCATAGAGTCTTGTGTGGTTCCCACTGTGCTTTGATTTCCACCTTACCACGTCCAAGAGGGCGTGCAAAACGGTGGTTTTTGGGTACAGTCCCGAGTCACATGGAGGCAATGAGCGATAGGAGGGGATTCGTCTCTCCCGGTATAGGGGGTTGATGTTGCGCTGTGTTCGATTGGCTATAACCGGAAATCCCTGGCCAGGGTTGCTGAGATTTACTGGTAAGTGTTACCTGTAGTTTCTCGAACTGTTATAGACCTCATATCGACACGACTTATCGAGCTATTGGGGTCTGACGTTTACCACCCCTAGGCGAGATATGCGACATATCAGACGACGAGACCGGACTGTACGGTAAGTGTTACTGGTTGGATTCACAGGAGTATGAGCGGGCTTGCTCGTCGATCTTCTGATCGCTCAATACCCGGGTGGCCGTTACGTTTAGCAGACCGCTTGCGGCTTGTGGGTGTTTGATGTGATCATCATCTGCTACCGGCGTATTGACGAGTCTTTAGAGTCCTACACAGAGGTTTCCTGGCTCAAGCAAAACGAAATAGGAGCGCATATGAGATATGTGCGGGACCGAGAATAATACCAGTATGTGATACTATATTCTATTCTCGCGATGAATGTATCGAATGGTTGTATGCGATATAACCTAGTTATCGAATCGAGGATTGATTCGATAAGCCGATACATTGGATATTAGTCGGTTATATGCGATATGACCGGATCGTTAAATCAAGTGTTGATTTAATGATTTAATGTATAATTATATATTTGATATATTACTTTGCATTAACTAGTATTGGTTCACTTAAATTGGATTTTCTCACTTGAAGTACACAAGTTGTATATGTGATATACTTTTGTGCACTTGTTTGTATCATGTTTGATGATACATGCTAACTTGTGTTTGTGTAAAGATTAAACCATGGTTATATGAATGGTTAGGGTTTTGTTTACTTATTCATTTATTTATTTTGGTAAAGATAAATAGAAATGGTGGCTTTCTTTGTTTCTTTCATGAAGCTTCATGAAGAGTTGAAAGCTTGACCATTTTTGTTTTATTCCCTTAACCTAACCATTCACCTAACCCTAGTTTACTCTCTATACTTGACCATGGTTAGTATATGATAAGTATTCATATTATTTTCTTTTTTGATGAAAGACTTATCATATTCTATCTTCTTCTTCTTCTTCTTCAAGAAGAGAGCTTGCCACCATTAATGGCATCTTGAGAAAAAGAGTGAGAAATCCAATTCTAAAGTGAACCCACTTCCTATTTCTTCATCCTCTACCACTTGCCAAGTAGTATAGGGTGTTTTCTTCATAAGTTTCTTGACTTGGTGAAGTTGGAGCTTGATCTTGTGTTGCCTCGACGTAGATCATCTTCGGCATCGAAGTCGACGACCTAGCCCTCCCATTTCTCCGATGAAGCCAACGCTAGAGCCCGGGATCCGATGATCGCAGCGAGGGGACTTCATCACGGAGCTATGGAGGTGGAGGACCGGATCTACAAAGGTTGTATTTCCGTTCACTTAGTTAAGTTGTTAACTATTCGCATTTGTTTCGCCTAAAATTCTAGTTAACGATCCGTATTAGGGTTTCTCGGCACTTGTAAAATTTGAAATTGGCATGGTTGATGCCTTGTGAGACATCATTAGTATGCCTAGGAACCCTACATCGGCATGCGACCGCTTCATGTCTCATATCTCCACCCTAAGCTTCTGAAGTTCCTGCCACGTTTTCTGAAGCTCCCACCGCATCTCCTGCTGCGTTTGATGCTGCTGCTCCACATACTCACGGAGCCGATGGATCTCCTCCTGTGACGCAGCTGTCACATTCGCCCGCGTCTGGGTTACTGTTTGCCGCCGAAAACAGGGACGGAACCGCGTAGGTCGTCTTGCCTGAATTTGGGGGCAGATGCTATTTGGTTTTATCCGTCCACCTCTCCGAAAATTCCAAGTTGATTTATGGAATCATGTATCGAAGGTTTAGACGGATGCGGCCGATGTAGAAGATTTCGTTAGATTCCCCCTCATTGTGAGGGTTTTTTGATTATGGGGACATTCTTCCCTGCAGGCGCAAGCCCCTACAGTTAATTACGCTACCGCATCACGGTAACCACTTTCTCCTTCTCCAGATAGTCATTTTGTGTCGTGTATGTTTGTTTTATTTTTGGTTGCCCGTGGATTGTATACGGAGACTAATTATGTTGTCGCCCGTAGGGCGTGGATTAGTCCAAATCCATATTTTCTTAGATTTGGTTTCGGGTTGGGTTTAAGGATCGTTAATCTCATTTGAGAATAAGATCAACTTAAACATTTGTTAAGAATACGTTAGTCTAATTTTAGACTAAGATCTACTTAATAGGATCATTTAGATCCAACAAAAGAGCATTTGGACTCTATTGTTTTAGTTTAGGGACATTGCGGTCCATTGGGTTTAAGGACATCATAGTCTGTGACAGTTTAAAAATGTCATAGTCTGTAAAGTTTAAAAACATCATAATTTATGAGTTTAAGGACCTCATAGTCCATAAATTTTAAAGACATCATAGTCCATGAGTTTAAGGACCCCACAGTCCGTAAAGTTTAAGGACATCATAGTCTAGTTTAAGGACGTCATAGTCTGTGTGGTTTTGGTTTAACCGTTTGGGGATGTACCAAAAGTTATTCGTTATTGGGACCCTCTATCTCTCTGAAGACGTTGAAGAATTACAACGACATATATCAGAGGTATGAAGAGATGTACCCTTGAACCAATGTTGGTTGGGAGATCTGTAGTCAAGTTCGGGACTGAGACCAGTTAACAAGATTTATGAGCATATGGGCTCAATTAATCTGAATTAGGAGCCTGTGGCTAACTTGGGCTCAGCCCACTCAGTCAAAATGTTGGACATTGAATTAGGCTCAGTCCTTTTTCATTTAACAATTCTGAGTATTGGTTTTGGGTTCTGACAACCTTTTTGTTTTTTATTGAGTGTTGAACACTCATTATGGCTCTATGGTTTTATTAAAAGAATAGTTTATGTTCTCTCAGCGCACATGTGAGGAGCATGTGGTGCGCTTGGTGCTGAGCGCCATATTTAGAGCGCTAAGGCGCTTCCTGTGAGATAGCGCACACGTGAGGAGCACGTGGCGCTCTTGGCGCTGAACGCCAGTTAATGAGTGCAGAGTGCTCTCTGTGAAATAGCACACACGTGAGGAGCACGTAGTGTGCTTGGCGCTAAACGCCAACCTTGAAACGCTGGGCGCTTCTTTAAATTGGAGCGCTAGGGCTCTGCGGCGCTGTGCGCCAGACTTGGAGTGCTGAGGCGCTTCTTTAAATTGGAGCGCTAGGAGCGCTGCGGCGCTATGCGCCAGTCTTGGAACGCTAAGGCGCTTCTTTTTAATTAGAGCGCTAAGGCTCTTTTTAGGCAACTTTGATCAGTTCTGTGCTCTGAGAATTAAATTCTCGTTCATAGGAGACTTTGTCTCATAGATCTAAGAACTACGTTCTTATTTTAATAGGAGATGTTACAATCTCTTTTGTTTTTATGAAAGACTTTGTCTTTATCTTATAGATCTGTGATCTAACGAGAACGGAGTTCTTCTCCCTCCCTTTTTATGATGAGATGTTATGATCTCTTTTGTGAAAGACCTCCGTCTTTTAGATCTATGATCTAGAAAAAGAACTAGGTTCTTCTTCTTTTTATGAGATGCATTGATCTCTCTTTTTTATTTACCTTGAAGAAATTCTTCTTCCGAGAGCTTGCTCTTCTCTTTTAAATTTCTCAAAGTTGGTGGGGGGGGGGTTCCTCTGTGCAAGACTTGAAGTCTTGGGTCCTTTATATAGGGGAGGCTGATTTGTTGAATCAGTTAAGAAAATCTTTCCTCTGATTGATTTGGGAATGTTTCCCACCGTTGGATCTTTGATCTAAGGGCTTCTGTTTTACAGAAAGCAATCTTCTTGTTTTTAACAAGATTGGGAAAATATTTTATTATACAGAACTTATTCTGTATCTTGGTGATTTTTAATTACCATTGGATCTTTGATCCAACGGTGCTCTAATTTTCAGAGGTAACTTAATGACTTTTAGTCATCTTTGTTGGATCTTTGATCCAAGGGTGGGGGAACATTTAGTTCCAGCGCTAGCGCTCTCGTGCTTTGCACGTGAGCGCTGCATCAGAGTCTTTGACTCTTGGTGCTAGCGCACTTAGCGCTAGCGCTTCTGTGCTTTGCACGTGAGCGTCGCATCAGAGTCTTTGACTCTTAGCGCTGGCGCTGCGAGCGCTAGTGCTCTCGTGCTTTGCACACGAGTGCTGTATCAGAGTCTTTGACTCTTAGCGCTGGCGCATTTAGCGCGGGAGCTTTTATGAAACGCTGCTTCATTTCAAATTTCAAAATTTGAACAGAGTTTTACTCTGATTGAGAGAAACAAATGCCCCCCACCGTTGCGCTCACGTGGGTTACACGTGAGTGCAGCGGTGGCAGTATCTCCGCCATTGGATCAACTTAGAAGTTGAAACGGCTCTCAGTGCCTATAAATAGGGCCTTTGGCCTTTGAGACGACCTATGTTCATCTTCTTGTTTTCTCTTGAGAATTAATTCTCTTTCAGAGCATAGCTCTTTGTCTTAATAACTCTCTTCGAGACAGAACCCTGTCGAAAATTTTAGGTAATGATTAAATCTTTGAAGGGATTACTTCATAATCTAGGGTTTCACCCATTAACAGAGCCTTGCTCTTTTCAGACCATAGATCTAAAGAAATTTTTAGGGTTATCTTAACAGAGCTTTGCTCTCTTGAAATCATAGATCTAAAGAGATCTTTCTTAGGGTCTCTTAACCCATTAAAGAAGAACTTCTTAGAGTTCTTCTTGTAGATCTTAAAGATCTCAGAGTTTTTAACTCAGTAAAGCTTTGCTTATAGGGTTTTTGATGGATTATTCCATCTTCTTCGCAGAGCATTGCTCTTTAGAATTTGGGGGGGGGGATTTTATTCCCTTCGTCATTAATTATGACAGATATCATATCTGTTGTAGAGCGCCGCTCTCAAAGGAGATTTACTCCTTGGCCCAAGGGGCGCTCATTAAATGAGAATCCTTTTAGGATTTTCTCATTTAATGACTGTCTCATCAAATGATGAGACTGTTTTATTAATGATGAGCCATCATCTAGATTATGTGGGTCCCCCTTGGTCCCTTTCCACTGCATTGCAGTGTGGCACGAATTTAAAGTACCAAATGCCAGAACTTAAATTATAGCATTGACGGCTAATTTTTTTTGTTCTTTTTCGCGCAGGTACTATGTCTTTCGACATTTCTTTCCCGTTCGTCCGTTCGGAAAGCGGATTCCCTGAAGCGCCTGTGGACAGGGAAGTCTTCGCGTTGATCAAAGATCACGACTCGGAGCAAAAGAATCTTCATTTATGGGGCAGATGGTACAGTCAAATTATCAGGGGTCGACGGAGCTTTTCTTGCGCGGCACCTTCGGAGCCTATTTCGGTGATCTCTTATGCTGACGCACTTCGGTGAACTATGCCGTGGAGGAGGTCAACTGAACCTCAGAGGGTTGCCTTCAACTCTCTATGGCCGCGATACCCGTACAGCTACCGACGGCTTTGGATACCTTGGAGTGGAGTATATGTTAGGGCGAGTCGCGCCCGTGGGGACAGCCGTACATGATAGGCCTAACTCTTCGCCATCCAGCTGGGTATCTGCAGTGGGTCTGCTACATTTTGTCGGCCAAGAAGTCACAGCTGCTGAAGCTCGGGTTGTATCCCGCGATTTACGCTTCTCTCTTCCAATATTCCACGCCTCCTGCATGGTGGGTCAAGGCTTTTCTGGAGCAATGGAATGTTCCGACCCACACCTTCCTTCTGTCGGATCGAGAAGTCTCAATATCTTTGGAAGAGTTTGCAGAGATCTCTGGGTTATCCGTTAGGGGAGAACACTACGAGGAGTTGCTTCCTCCGGACGAGTACATTTTTGCCACTAAATCAGTAGTAATGGGTCTTACCCCGGAGAACGCCATTCAACACCAATTCCTGAGCTTGATCAAGGTGTTGAATATATACGGAAGTCTATTTCTGGAGTTCGGAGGGCATGGAGTTAGCTACGCAGACTTCATCGCTCGCTTTCTTCGTCCGGAAGCCTTATCGAAGCAAGTTGCGCTGTTCGCCAAGCTTGACGACCCGTTTGGTTTTGGTTTGGATAACCAACCGACGGCAGAAGCGGATTTAAAAAGTTTCTTTATTCCGGCTGTTCTTGTCGTTCCCTTCGCGGAGCTTGCTGCTCCGGACGTCGATGAAGAGACGTTCGTGCTGGGGTTCATTGGCTTATGGCTAAACTAGTTTGTGCTTCCAATGCACCCTCGTTATATGAGGCCATCAGTCTTTTACCCAGCCTATCATATGATTGCGGGAATGCAAGTGGCTATCGGGATTGCTGGGTTGGCACACCTGTACCATGGTCTCAGCTTAGCGGCGGATACCACTCAGCCGGGGGTACAGCCTGTCACTTTCTCGCTGCATTATTTTATGTCATGGATCGAGCTGCACGTACTTGGCGCTTTTGGTGTCCATAAACGGCCTCGTTTCTACAACAGTCACAACTTCCCTCGGATTATGCGCCTAGTTGACGCGTTCGTTTTAAATCCGTCACAGCGGGAGGCTAGGGGTTTGCTCCTTCGTCCACGTACGGCTGGAGATGGCATGACCTTTGCCGACAAGGTTTTGATCATCGGCAAAGAATCCGCAAAAATGGTGCAGCCACTGCGGGACACTTTTAAAGACGGGGCCTCTACCTTGAAAGCTCGGGAGATTCTCCACCTATATTCAATCAGGCCGAGCTTTCTCGTGTTTAGGCAGAATGATTCGGCGTTGTTCATGAGGTACAACCCGCACCTTTTTGCCCAGCAATCAAGCTATAATCAAGGTGTCCTGCTCGAAGCCTTCTTAGCTGAGCCTACTGCCACAAAAGAAGGTATTCGCAACGCATTACACCATTTCATGCGGTTGAACACCGGCTCCAATTTCTTTATCAGTGAGCCGAGTTGCGTTCCGCGAATCTTGAATGCATATGTGGCGTGGTATCAACATTCGATGGGCACCGTTATTAGGGAAGAAAAGCGATTATTGCTTTATCGCAAGGGCACCGCCCCCGCTGGTAATCCAGCCGTTCCTTTGAAGCGATGGACCATCGTTCGTCCTCCCCTAAGAGAAGCCGCTGCAGTGGTGGTCCCACGCGTTATACTTGATATACCCCTACCCCGAGCGCCTGTAGAAGCGGTAGATGTGGCGTCTCCCGAGTCTGGCATCGGTGCGGAGATCGGAACTCGCCGCCCGAAGTTGCCCGCCAAGCGCAAGCTCGTGTTATCGGCTGCCGGCACTCGCTCGCAGAAGAAAAAGAAGTCTATACTTTCTGCAGACGTTGTATTCGGCCAGGAGACTCATGCTCTTTACAGTGAAGGCTTAAGTGAGTACGGGACCAACGAGGGTTTATTTATGGCGCCGGATGATACCGATCTGGAGGCTGTTATCGCGGTTTCAGAGCAACTAGCTCGCGATGAAGCAGCACTAATCACCATCGCACAATTAGGCATACTTCGGTCATATCTTTCCGTGGCTATTTTAATTATTATGCTTTGACCGACGCTTTCTTCTTCAAAAGGTATCTCCGCCGAAGAGGCACTCGCGGCTTCTCTCAAGACTTTTGAAGAGGAAGAGAGGCTTCGCATTTTTTTGGACCTTGGTATATTTCGGCTCATTGTGCCTTTATTTCCTTTTTCTTCATGGGTAGTCTGACCCTTCTTTTTCATCTTATTTCAGGGACTACCGCGACTCAGGTTATCCCGAGTGCAGTGTCGATCCCGCAGGGTGGCGCGGCGATGCTTCCAGGGCTGGCTGCTGAAGTCCCAGCTCCTCCAGTATTGCCGAAAGAGGCTTCGATTAAGCAGCCGATGACGGATGTAAAGGCTCCAGAGGTAACTCCTGGCTCGGACGATGACGTCACTTTGACGGTGGTCTTGAGGAGGTCTTTTCTCACTGCCAAGGCTGACAAGAAGCGCAGAAAGCGTGCGGCGAGGGAACGTGATGTCAGCTTGGCTGTGGGTGCAGATTCAAGCGCTATTCCATCCATCGCTATTTCTTCCGAAGTTGCTCCAGCCCGCCTGTCTACCGTCCATAGACAAATGGTGCGCGCGGCTCGGGAGGCAATTGAAAAGCCGCCCCAAGGTAATGTAATACTGGGTTTTTTTTTATTAGAATTTGATCTTCAAATTCTTATATATCATATCCTGCAGGGCCAAGTCCCGGTGATGAGGCGGTAGGTGAGATGACAGCAACCACCGAGCCTGAAGCGGCTACTCTCTCTTGGGAGTCCGGGACCGTCCAAACCGCCGCTCTTTCCCTCTGCGGTTCCCCGCCATCGCCTGGCATTTCGAGTGTCACGACGGCTCTTGTAGAATCAGGGGATGAAGCCACTGGCGCCGAAACCATTCCATTGAAGGAGAGCGAAGAAACCGCAGCGCCGAGTGATGCTTCCCTTGCAATTTTGGCTGATAACCCATCAGGTGGGTTTCGGGTCGCTGTTTATTTTCTATCTCGCAATCCTTTTCAGCTTTTTCTGACGGTATTTTATTTGTAGGTGTAGCGAACATTGAGATTGTGTCATCTGAAACACTTGCGGTTGCTGGCATGACGTTTGCTCCCTCGCATTCTCCTATGTCCTCCAAGATGCTGGAAGGTATAGATTTGCGATCCATTTAATTGAACTATGACCACCGTCTTTCTTATACTGACCATGTATCATTGTAACCTTGCAGGAGTTCTCTTTGATCATCTGTATCAAGTGCTGAACCCGCATTTCTCCTTCCAGTCGGAAGTCACTTTGCCTGCTGGTGCCGGTGAGTATAGTTTTTAACCAACGTCCTTTCTTTTCTTTGACGGGCAATCTTGCCATTGTTAATTTTAAATTGATTGCAGCACTACAAATTGAAGGAGGGGACGAGGGAATCGTCGCGCCACCAGTACTCCCAACTCTGCCCCCTGTCGCAGCCGGTATAGTAGACTCCATTGTTCGTGCATTTTCTTTATCTCTTGAGCCGACATTTGATCATAATTCGTTTTGCAGCAATCGCACCGGCTCCTGCTCCGTTCGAGTCTCGCATCCTAATGCTGGCAGGGCCCTTTTTCAGACGTCCATCTTCCAAGGACGCTGTGACCAGCCTACGTATGTTGAGTGAATCCATCGAGGAGCTTGACGCGGAGGCCCCCGCACTCGCTGCTGATTTTGCTGCTGAGGTTAATTCGATATTGGCGACGCTTTTTCACTTCCATAGCGAAGGCGTCGTCGAGTCTTGGGTTAACTACTGTAGGAAGATCAAGGCCTGTCTGCATAAGATTGAGCTTAGGCGTCCCGCACCGGAAATGTTGGCTTTGAACTCCCAACGGGCTGCATGGGCTGAGCAGAGCGTTCTCTTCCTCCGCCATTTTGAACAAGAAGCGACTGTTCCCTTACGGAAAATAAATAAATATATGGAGCAACGGAGAAAGCCCCCAAGTGGAGCATCACGTGCCCACACGTGATAGGCGCTGTGCTTGGCAAAACTGAACTAAAAATCGGGCCTCACGTGTAGACACGCGACCTTTATAGGCAAAGCCTATAGGCGCTGAATGAAATAAATAATTAAATGCTTAATCAGTGGGGTCACGTACCAACACGTGATAGACTCTTGAGTCCTCTGAACTAATAGAATTAAATTCTAATTAAATGCTTAATTGGTAAGGTCACGTGCCAACACGTGATAGACTCTTGAACCCTCTGAACTAATAGAATGAAATTCTAATTAAAAGGAATTAAAAACCCTAATTGGAAAAATATTTCCCTAGATCTTTCCAAACAGAAAAGATTGCACTATGTAAAAGGGAGCACCGTTGGATTAAAAATCCAATGGTGATTAAAAATCACCAATTTATAAAATGATTCTATACAAGGACATATTTTCTTAAAATTTGCTAGGAACAACAAATAAAATATCTTTTGGATTAAAAATCCAATGGTGAATAAAATTCACCGAGTGTTCTAAAAGATCATGTTGGTTATAAAATCAATTAAAATCTCTCAATGAGAGATTGGCTGAACAAACTGATTCTTTTGTTTCTCCTATAAATTGGAGCCAAGAAGAAAAGAGAGGAGGGGGGATACAAAAGAAGAAGAAGAGAGAATACAACAGAGATATATAGAGAAGAAGTTCTCTTCAGAGAAGAAAGAAACTCTAGGTAAGAAAAGGAAGGAGATCATTCTATAAGCTCCCACAAAACAAAAGAGAATTTAATTCTCAAACCAAGAGTTTAACTCTTCTAAATAAGAACTCAGTTTTTCCTCTGGTTGAAGATCTGCAGAAGCAGATCTCTCCAAAAGTTGAGAATTTAATTCTCATCGGGGAGATTCTGCCATGCAGATCCAAAACTTAGAGGGAGAATTGGGTTTAAAGAATTTAATTCTTTCAAACACAGAGGAATTTAATTCCTCTAAATAAAACTGGGGTTTAACCCTATAAAAGAATTTAATTCTTAAACAAGAGATTTAACTCTCCATGCACGTAAAAGAGATCAGTACCCAATATGACCACGTGTGTCCACGTGAGCCCCCTCAATGATAAAAAAAGAATGAATAAGTTTAGGTCACGTGCTCCCACGTGACCCTTGAATAAGCTTCCCAAAATAAAAAGGGAGTAAAGCCGAGACATTTTATTTTCTGGTGTCTCACGTGCTCCCACGTGACCCTTAAATAAGCTTCTCAAAATAAAAAGGGAGTAAACCTAAGGCGTTTCACATTTTGGGCATTTCACGTGACCCACGTGAGCGCTTCATATCTTCAGTGTTTAACACTACTTCAAATACTTCACGTGACCCCACGTGAGCAATTCATATCTTCAGTGTTTAACACTACTTCAAACACCTCACGTGACCTCACGTGAGCGCTTCAAATCTTCAGTGTTAACACTATTTTAAACACCTCACGTGACCCCACGTGAGCGCTTAATATCTTCAGTGTTTAACACTATTTCAAAATGCCTCACGTGACATCACGTGAGCGCTTCAAATCTTCAGTGCTTAGATAACACTTTAAGACCTCACGTGATCTCACGTGAGCGTCTCAAACTTTCAGTGTTTAACACTACTTCAAACGCCTCACGTGACCTTACGTGAGCGCTTCAAATCTTTAGTGTTTAACACTATTTCAAACGCCTCACGTGACCTCACGTGAGCGCTTCAAATCTTCAGTGTTTAACACTATTTAAAACGTCTCACGTGACCCCACGTGAGCGCTTCATATCTTCAGTGTTTAACACTACTTCAAAACGCCTCACGTGACCTCACGTGAGCGCTTCAAATCTTCAGTTCTTAGGCAACACTTTAAGACCTCACGTGGGAGCACGTGAGCGCCAAACATATGCTAGTGTTTAACACTATGATAGGCCAATCTTAGCCCAAGTTAGCTAAGTCTCCTAAAGCCAAAACCTTGTTTTTTTTAACCGAGCCCTAATTATGTTCAGGACTTTCAAAATTGATCTCAGATGGCATTCAAAGTAATGTTCACCCCATTCCTTCTCAATCTGGCATTTGGTTCAAGGGTACATCTTGTCACTCCTCTGATATTTGTCGTTGTAATCCTTCAACGTCTTCAGAGAGATGACGGGTCCCGACAACCAGACATTTTAAACTCATGGAGTATGATGTCCTTAAACTTTACGGACTGTGGGGTCTTTAAACTCATGGAGTATGATGTCCTTAAACTTTACGGACTGTGGGGTCCTTAAACTCATGGACTATGATGTCCTTAAACTTTACAGAGTATGATGTCTCTAAACTACCATGGACTGTGAGGTCCTTAAACTCATAGACTATGATGTCTTTAAACTTTACAGACTATGACGTCTTTAAACTATGGACTATGATGTCCTTAAACTTCATGGACTATGACGTCCTTAAACTTCTGGACCGCAAAGTCCCTAAACTAAAACAATAGAGCCCAAACATTCTTTTGTTGGATCTAAATGATCATGTTAAGTAGATCTTAGTCTAAAATTAGATTAACGTATCCTTAACAAACCTTTAAGTTGATCTTAGTCTTAAATGAGATTAACGATTCTTAAACCCAACCCAAACCCAAATCTAAGAAAATAAGGATTTGGACTAATCCTCGCCCTACGGGCGACAACATAAATTAGTCTCCATATACAATCCACGGGCAACCAAAAACAAAACAAACACACACGACATGAAGTAACCTTCTGGAGCAGGAGAAAGTGGTTACCGCGATGCGGTAGCGTAATTAACTGCAGGGTCTTACGCCTGCAGGGAAGAGCGTCCCCATAATCAAAAACCCCTCACAATGAGGGAGAATCTGACGAAGTCTGCTACATCGGTCGCATCCATTTAAACCTTCGATACATGGTGTCATAAATCAACTTGGCATCTTCGGAGAGGTGGACGGATTGCACCAAATAGCATCTGCCCCCAAATTCAGGCAAGACGTTTGTCTTCCCGGTCTTTCGGCGGAGAACAGATTCTGGCACGTCCGGTGGGATCTTTTCCTCTTTCCACTCCACACTTCGGGTGTCGTGTTTTTCAGCGATCAAATAATCGCGGTATATATGTTTATGGTTGCCCTTAGGGGAGGGGATACTGAAGCCGACGTTTCGTCTCTTTGAAGAATGGCGTTTGCTCCCACCTTAGCAACTCAGGCTCTGTCATATCTGGTGGAGTCAATTACGGGCCACTTGCAGGCTCAAATCTCTGCAATCCGGCTCTTCAAGAAATCAACGGGCTTCTTTTTGGATCGATACTCCCACCTCCCACCTTCGGTGCCTCAACGCCGATAGAGGAATCCCAGAGGAAGTCTGTCTTCCACAGGCTGGTTCCCCAAGCAGCAGCTTTGTCGACGGAATCAGTCCTCAAACAACTGGCACATGCCAAGGACCAGGGTCGATGCAGGGGGCAGAATATTCAAGCTCTCAAAGGAAACATGGGGTAGGCTCAGCAAAATCCTGAAGATAATCAAATCCCGGCCGTAAGAAACGGCCAACGTCAATATCAGTGTCATACAAAATGAGCTGGGGGCAGTCCTCTGTCCTGTTTCAACCCCAGTGGTGAATGTTGTTGTTCCAACTGGGAACAACTTCGAACTGTTGTGAAGGGTCAGACAAAATTCTCTTACCGCAATACTGAAGAAGTCTCCGCAGCCCATGGAGATTTCACGAGAGCAGAAACAAGTTCTCTCCCTGAGACAACTTTCCTCATCTATATATAAGGTTTGGAAGCAGGTGAAGGGGACTCATTCCAAGACGGATCCTGATACAGCGGTTCCTCCCAAAACCAAAGCGGCTTTTCACAACAAAAGGCCTAATAAAGCTCAATTGCCTGAAGCAAACTCCAAAGGCCAAGACTCCAAACACCCCAAGCATGGGGGCATGGTAGTTCACATAGTCTATGTGGTGAATTCCAAAAATTAAGTTCAAGCTTATACTAGTCATCGACCTCAAACTCAGTCCGTGACAAAAGTTCAACTGCAACGTGAAAAGCTGCAGGAGATGCTCGCACAGGCGGCGGCAAAAGCTAATCCATCGCCTAAGAAAAATCCCGAGGATGCACCAGAAGAAAGAGTAGAGAAGGAGTCGGATATTGATTTCATAAAGCGCACTCTGAAAAAGACTGGTCGACCGTATGCCAGTGAAGGAGTCAAAACTCACTATGCCAGTGAAGCATCAAATAGGCCAGTCAAGACCGGTCGACCGTATCCAGCGTGCTACGATCAAATACAGTACCCGCCAGAATACACTTCTAACGTTCCACATATACAAAGGAAACGGGAATCCTCACCAGCACATCGCGCGATTTATGTGCAATAACACTGGAGAGAATGATATACTTCTTTTCTGACAGTTCGTCAGCTGTCTGGCGGGCATTGCCTTCGAATGGTATGCGGAACTCCCGAATTACTCTGTGAATACTTTCGATGAGATGGAGATGCTCTTCTGTCAGAGATTCGCTGGTGTGAATAAACGCACTACCGTAACGACGTTGGTCAATGAAAGGGTTAGACCGAACGAGACCTAGGTTCAATATGTTACCCGATGGCGAAATTTCTGATCAAAATGCGAGCAACGTATCAACGAAGCTGCAGCTGTGGGAATGCTCATAGCCACCCTTGACCCAAATTCAATGGCGTTCCCGACCCTCTAAGAACTCATGGATAAAATGGCTCGATTGGATCAAATGGGTTAAGACTTTTTCTCATCCGATGATGACGAGTGAAAAGCGGAGGCAAGATAGCATTTGTCGCCTACGCTCAACAAAAATAAGCGGCCCTGAAGCAACCTATTGCCAAAATAGCGACGGCGTGGGTACTCATTCCCTCCGAGATGTACACAGGGGGCATATTCCTCACTGGCGGAAGAATCTCTATGTGGAATGGTCCTTTCTTCTCAAAGAACATGAAGGATATTAAAGGGCCTACAAACAGGTCCTACAATCTAGTGGAATACCCCGCTAAAAAAAATGGTATGTTCGTAAGCAAGATGGGCACGGATGAAAACCCGAAAGGGCGCCGTGAGTAAAAACAGCAGGACTGCCGGTGAGCTTGTGAAAACCCGGAAGGGTGCAACCTCGTTAAAATAAATACACTTACGAGATCCTCACGACTCGTGAGGAGAATCCCCCCTGTGAGACCCTCACGGCTCATAGGATTCAAAAGCCTTAACTTACAGGGATTTAGACCCGTTCTTAAGCCGTCATTTCTCTCAAATTGCCTTACAGGCATGGGCACGAATAAATACTTCTTTGTCAAGTTCTACAAATGGCAAGAAATGTCCCCATATGGTGAATAACACTTGTAGGTCCTCTCGACTTATAAGGAGAAAACACTCTTGGAAGATCCTTACGACTTACAAGAGAAGACATCACTTAGGAATCCCCACGATTCTTAAGGAGAAAATACGCCTACGAGATCCTCACGGCTCGTAGGGAGAAAACCCTTTATGAGACCCTTACGGCTCATAAAGTCAAAAGTCTTAGTCGACAGAGTCCTAACCCTGTCTACTAAGCCACCTTTGTCCAAATCGACATGGGCAAATGATGAGCCGCTCCTGGCGATATCCCAGTTGTAGCGATGCATATGCCTAAACAGGTGTCAAACTCCAAGTCAATCTCTCCGGCAAATGCCGCCCCTACAGTCATCAGATGAAGAAGGGGATCCCGTTCGTCCGGGATCGCAAATGCCAAAACACACTGGACGAAATCAAGCAATACCTGCAGAATCCGCCGGTGTTGACTGCTCCGGTCAAGGGAAAGCCTTTCATCCTGTACATAACAGCCCTTGAAGGTTCTTTAGGCGCGCTATGGGCACAGGAAAATGACCAAGGGAAAGAGAGAGCCCTCTACTATTTGAGTCGAGTTTTCCTGGGGGCAGAAAACAATTACTCTCCCATTGAAAAACAGTGCCTGGTGTTAATCTTCGCGATAACGAAGCTCAGACACTACGCTTTGGTGCATGAGGTCCATCTCATATCAAAAGTGGATCCTCTCAAATATTTGATGTCAAGAGCCATACTAACAGGACGGCTCGCTAAATGGGCCCTCCTCTTGATGGAGTTCACGATAACATATCGACCGCTCAAGGCAGTAAAAGGCCAAGCCATCGCCGACTTCCTCGCTGAGCATCCTATACCTGCCGATTCACCCCAAAATTGCGAATTGCCAGACGAGCACGCGTTTGACACGATCGATGGGGAGAAAGGAGAGAGCGACACCCGATGGGAACTCTAATTCGACAGAGCATCTTCCATGAAGAAGCGAGAGCACAGCACCCCCATAATCAAATCTGGGGTAGGCCTCATCTTCGTGACTCCACAAGGAAGAATAATGCGCTTTGCCTTTTCCTTGACAAAGCCGAGGACAAACAATGAAGCTGAATATGAAGGTTTGATAGCAGGTCTTGAGATCGCTGTCGACATGGGAATCGAAAACCTCCTCATCGTTAGTCAAGTAAATGGCGACTATCAAACGTGCAAACCAGAGTTGATAAGGTATGGTGAGAGAGTGCAACAAATTGCTGACTCGAATTCCCTCCCATGCCCTGGAAAGCATACCGCGTGTAGAAAATAGCAAAGCAGATTCTTTAGCCAAACTCGCTAAAGAACTGGCTGACGAAAACCTCGATGGCGTGAGGATTGTTGTGCAAAGTCGTCGGGTTCTTGCACCAGCAGAAATATCTCCAGAGTCGTCCGAAGAAAAGGGAGCGACCAAGCAGACGATCCTACAAATAAAAGACTAGGGAAAGGCTAAGGATTGGAGAGAAGTCTTTATAGACTACTTCAAATCGCGTCGAACACCTGAAGATGCGTCCTCAAGACATCAGCTCATGAAACGATCTCTATCCTTCGCCTTCGTCAATGACACTCTATTTAAGAGATCATTTGATTCTCTATGGCTAAGATGCCTGGGACCTGAAGAGGCAAGGAGAGTCGTCCAAGAAACTCACGACGGACTCTGCGGTTCTCATCAAGCTGGGCCGAAGATGAAGCTGAAGATCAAAAGGATGGGCTACTATTGGCCCACAATGATCCAAGACTGCCTCGAATACGCGAAGCAGTGCCACTCGTGCCAGATTCACGGGGACTTTATCCATCAGCATCCAAATCCTCTGCACCCGACGGTGGCTAGCTGGCCGTTCGAAATGTGGGGAACTGACATAATCGGGCCCATTGAACCAGCATTGTCCAGAGGACATCGGTTCATACTGGCAACAACCGATTACTTCTCCAAATGGGCAGAAGCAATACCACTGAGTGAAGTGAAGACAGAGAATATTCTCCATTTCTTCAAGACACACGTCATCTATCGGTTCGGCACTCCATGACGGATTATCTCCGATAACGGGCCGGCCTACAGAAGTCACAAAATCAGCCACTTCGCGCAGCAACATAATATAGACTGGAGATACTCTTCGGTCTATAATCCCCGAGCTAACGATCTGGCTGAGGCTTTCAACACGACCTTGATGAAGATCGTGAAAAAGACGGTGTCCAAAAATAAAAAGGACTGGCACGAGAGACTGCATGAAGCTCTCTGAGCGTATCGAACTACGTTCAAAATGGCCACAAACACAACGTCGTATGCATTGGTATTCGGCACTGAAGCAGTACTCCCCTTGAAGATAGAGCTACCTTCCTTACGAATGGCGGTTCATTACGAGCTAACAGACGAAGACAATGCTCATCTTTGGCTTGAGGAGGTCGACGCCCTTGACGAAACCCGGCTCATGGCGCAGCAAAACTTGGAAGCTTACAAAGAAAAAATGACGCGCTCATACGAGAGATTGACTAGGCCGAGAACATTCCGCCAAGGCGAACTCGTGTTAGTGGTCAAGAGACCTATGATCCCCAATCGTGCCAAACGGAGGAAATTCGAGCCGAATTATGAAGGTCCGTACATCATAGACAAAGTCTACCAGGGTGGGGCTTACTTGCTCATGGATATGCATGGAAAAAGACCCTTCAGGCCAATAAACGACTGTTTCTTGAAGAAATACTACGCCTGACCGAGACGTCTATAAACTACTACGGACCGCAGCATCCCAAGGCTGACGCAAAAAAAAACGGTACGTCTATAAGAGAGATGGGCACGGATGAAAACCCGAAAGGGCTCTGTGAGTAAAAACAGTAGGACTACCGGCGAGTTTATGAAAACCCGAAAGGGCGCAATCTCGTTAAAAGACACTTACGAGATCCTCTCGACCCTGTAAGGAGAAAATGCCTACGTGAGATCCTTACGACTCATAAGGGAGCAACACACTTAGAAATCCCCATGATTCCTAAGGAGAAATTACACTTATGAGATCCTCATGACTCGTAGGGAGAACCCTTTTATGAGACCCTCATGGCTCATAAGATTCAAAAGCCTTAAGCTACAAGGATTTGAACCTGTTCTTAAGCCATCACCTTTCCCAGATTGCCCTACAAGCGGTTTAATATTGACCATTGTATACAATCCACGGGCACAAATAAACGTTTTCCCAACAGAGTCCCACCACTGACGAGGGATATCTTCATATGGCGAACGACACTTGTAAGTCCTCTCGACTTATAAGGAGAAAACACTCTTGTAAGATCCTTACGACTTATAAGAGAACACACACTTAGGAATCCTCACGATTCCTAAGGAGAAAATGCACCTACGAGATCCTCATGACTCGTAGGGAGAAATACCTTTATGAGACCCTTACGGCTCGTAAAGTCAAAAAGCCTTAATTAACAGGATCCTAACCCTGTTTGCTAAGCCACTTTTGTTCGACATCGACAGAGGCAAATGATGATTCGCTCCTAGAAATGTTCCATTGGTAGCGATGCTGATGCCTAAATCGGTATCAAATTCCAAGCCCTTTCATGGCAAATGATGATTCGCTCCTGGCAATATTCCAGTCGTAGCGATGCTGATGCTGAGATTGGCACCAGATTCCAAGTTCCGCACTCGCGATAAAAATCAGCGAGCCAAAAATGCATATGAAATAGCCAAAATGATGGAGCAACTTGCAACAAAATCAGTAAGTAAAAATATATGCATACAAAATAGCCGAAATGGTTGGGCAACTCGCAATAAAAAACAGCGAGTAAAAAGAAAAAATAGCCGAAATGATTGGGCACCGCGAAAAATAGCCGAAATGATTGGGCAATCGCGACTTTCGCGATACAAAAAGCTGAAATGATAGAGCATCGCGGAAAGAAATAAAAAAATGAAATGAAACATTTTGCCCTGCAGGTAAGTCCATACTGACCCCTGTATACAATCCATGGGCATAAACGAAAGGGAACCACGTGTCCCAACAAACTCTGTCAAAGGGAAAAGTCAGATCTCGACAGCAACATCTGCATCCCAGAAGACCAACAACGGCGTTTCTTCTCAACTCCAGCAGGATGCAAATGTGACATCAACAACTGACCTCAGGGTCGCAACCAATCGGAGCCACGACAAAGTCCCTAGTTCCAAATCTTGACGGCCATGTCTATAGCCTAGAAGAACAACAATGGCGTTCCTCCTCATTCCAGCAGGATTCGGACACAATATCACCAATCAGAGCCACGACAAAGTCCCCAGTTCCAAGACTCTACGGTTCACAGATAACCTAGCGTCATTAAATGACCCCGTTTCAGATACACGTCATCAAATGACCCCATCTCGGATACACGTCAGCAAATGATCCCGTTGTGGAAACACGTCATCAAATGAACCTATCTCGAAAATACGTCATCCAATGACTCTGTCTCGGAAATAAGTCAACCAACCCCAGGGAAATCAGTGTTCTTGGCAAAAACCTCGATTCAGGAAAATCAGCGTCCTTAACGAGAGCATCTCGATTCGTGTTGACCCGTAGAGAAATCGGTGTCTTTGCAGGAATAACTCAATTCGTCTCAACTCCAGGGAAATCAGTGTCCTTGGCAAAAACCTCGATTCAGGGAAATCAGCGTTCTTGACGAGAGCATCTCGATTCGCGTCGACCCCCAGAGAAATCAGTGTCTTTGCAGGAATACCTCGATTCGTCTCAACCCCAGGGAAATTAGCGTCCTTGGAAAAAACCTCGATTCAGGGAAATCAGCGTCCTTGACGAGAGCATCTCGATTCGCGTCGACCCGCAAGGAAATCAGTTTCTTTGCAGGAATCTCTCAATTCGTCTCAACTCCGAGGAAATCAGTGTCCTTGGTAAAAACCTCGACTCAGGGAAATCAGCGTCCTTGACGAGAGCATCTCGATTCTCGTCGACCCGCAGAGAAATCAGTGTCTCTGCAAGAATATACGACGTCAGCAAAATGGAGCCATGGCAAAGTCCCCTAGTTCCAAATCTCGACGGTTCACAGACAGCCTAGAGATCACCAACGACGCTTCTCCTCACTCCAGCAGGATGCAGATGCGACGTCAACAAACAACCCCAGGGTCAAAACATTGGAGCCACGGCAAAGTCCCCGGTTCCAAAACTCTACGGTTCACAGACAACCTAGAGTCAACCCAACACCACAGAAAGCGGAAATACGTCGTCCAATGACCCCCGTCTCGGAAATACGTCATCCAATGACCCCGTCTCAGAAATACGTCAACCTAGACACCGCAAAAAGCAGAACAAGTCAACCGACCCCAGGGAAATCAGTGTCCTTGGCGAAATATCTCGACTCAGGGAAACCAGCGTCCTTGACGAGAGCATCTCGATTCGCGTCGACCCGCTGAGAAATCAGTATCTTTGCAGGAATATCTCGATTCGTCTCAACTCCAGGGAAATCAGCGTCCTTGGCAAAAACCTCGATTCAGGGAAATCAGCATCCTTGACGAGAGCATCTCGATTCGCGTTGACCCACAGAGAAATCAGTGTCTTTGCAGGAATATCTCGATTTGTCTCAACCCCAGGGAAATCAGCGTCCTTGGCAAAAATCTCGATTCAGGGAAATCAGCATCCTTGATGAGAGCATCTCGATTCGCGTCGACCCGCAAGGAAATCAGTGTCTTTGCAGGAATCTCTCGATTCGTCTCAACTCCAAGGAAATCAGTGTCCTTGGCAAAAATCTCGATTCAGGAAAATCAGCGTCCTTGACGAGAGTATCTCGATTCGTGTTGACCCGCAGAGAAATCAGTGTCTCTACAGGAATATATGAAGTCAGCAAAATGGAGCTATGGCAAAGTCCCTAGTTCCAAGTCTCGACGGCCAAGTCTACAGCCTGGAGACCTACAATAGCGTTCCTCCTCATTCCAGAAAGATTCGGATGCGACAATCAATCTTGGAGCCACGGCAGAGTCCATAGTTCTAAGTCTCGACGGCTACATCTACAGCCTGGAGACCCACAACAACGTTCCTCCTCATTCAGACGCGACAATCAACCTCGGAGCCATGGCAAAGTCTTTAGCTCCAAATCTCGACGGTTCACAGACAACCTAGAGACCACCTCGACATTCGTCTCATTACAACAGACACAACGTCGGCAAAGCGGAGCCACGGAAAAGTTCCCAATTCCATGACTTGGCGGTGCACAGACAACCTAAAGTCAATCCTGACCCCATATGGCTAAAGTCAATCCTGACCCCGTATGGCTAAAGTCAATCCTGACCCCGTATAGCTAAAGTCAATCCTGACCCCGTGGAACACGGCCAAAGTCAATCCTGACCCCGTGGAATACGGCCAAAGTCAACCCCTGACCCCGTAGAACACGGCTAAAGTCAATCCTGACCCCGTGGGAACGGCCAAAGTCAGCCAACGACCTCCCTGTCAGAGCAATGCTTCGACTCGGAGACGAGTCAACTCACCAACCACTTACGAGTCCTCTTGACTTGTAAGGGAGAAAATTCTCTTGTGAGATCCTTACGACTCTCAAGAGAAAATGCACTTAGGAATCCTCATGATTCCTAAGGAGAAAATACACCTGCGGGATCCTCTCGACCTGTAGGGAGAAAAGTCTTTATGAGACCCTCATGGCTCATAAAGTTGAAAAGTCTTAGGTAGCAGATCCTAACCCTGTCTCCTAAGCCATCACTGCCCTGCAAGGAGGTCAAGATGGACTATCTATGGGCCACATTTGCCAAAGCCACATTCGCCAATGAAATAAAGAAGCTACTTACGGGTCCTCACGATTCGTAAGGAAAAATACCCGAGTGAGATCCTTACAACTCACGGAGGCGATGAACACTTAGAAATCCTCACAATTTCTAGGGAGAATCTGCACCTACGAGATCCACTCGACTTGCAGGGAGAAAAACCTTTTTGAGACCCTTACGGCTCATGAAGATAGGAAAAGTCTTAGGCTACAAGGACCCTAAACTTGTATCCCAAGCCATCAATTCTACGGTCACACATTACTTTTCACTACTTCACCCACGTACATGCTTACGTGGGCAAAGTAGTGGGGGCATTTGTTCCCTTACGGAAAATAAATAAATATATGGAGCAACAGAGAAAGCCCCCAAGTGGAGCATCATGCGTCCACACGTGATAGGCGCTGTGCTTGGCAAAACTGAACTAAAAATCGGGCCTCACGTGTAGAGACGTGACCTTTATAGGCAAAGCCTATAGGCGCTGAATGAAATAAATAATTAAATGCTTAATCAGTGGGCTCACGTGCCAACACGTGATAGACTCTTGAGCCCTCTGAACCAATAGAATTAAATTCTAATTAAATGCTTAATTGGTAAGGTCACGTTCCAACACGTGATAGACTCTTGAACCCTCTGAACTAATAGAATTAAATTCTAATTAAAAGGAATCAAAAACCCTAATTGGAAAAACATTTCCCTAGATCTTTCCAAACAGAAAAGATTGCACTCTGTAAAAGGGAGCACCGTTAGATTAAAAATCCAATGGTGATTAAAAATCACCAATTTATAGAAAGATTCTATACAAGGAAATATTTTCCTAAAATTTGCCAGGAACAACAAATAAAATATCTTTTGGATTAAAAATCGAATGGTGAATAAAATTCACTGAGTGATCTAAAAGATTATGTTGGTTATAAAATCAATCAAAATCTCTCAATGAGAGATTGACTGAACAAACTGATTCTTTTCTTTCTCCTATAAATTGGAGCCAAGAAGAAAAGAGAGTAGGGGGGATACAAAAAAAAGAGAAGAGAGAATACAACAGAGATATATAGAGAAGAAGATCTCTTCAGAGAAGAAAGAAACTCTAGGTTAGAAAAGGAAGGAGATCATTCTATAAGATCTCACAAAACAAAAGAGAATTTAATTCTCAAACCAAGAGTTTAACTCTTCTAAATAAGAACTTAGTTCTTCCTCTGGTTGAAGATCTGCAGAAGTAGATCTCCCTATAAGTTGACAATTTAATTCTCATCGGGGAGATTCTGTCATGCAGATCCAAAACTTAGAGGGAGAATTGGGTTTAAAGAATTTAATTCTTTCAAACAGAGAGGAATTTAATTCCTCTAAATAAAACTTGGGTTTAACCCTATAAAAGAATTTAATTATTAAAGAAGGGATTTAACTCTCCATGCACGTAAAAGAGATCAGTACCCAATATGATCACGTGTGTCCATGTGAGCCCCCTCAATGATCAAAAGAGAATGAATAAGTTTAGGTCACGTGCCCCCACGTGACCCTTGAATAAGATTCCCAAAATAAAAAGGGAGTAAAGCCGAGCCATTTCATTTTCTGGCGTCTCACGTGCTCCCACGTGACCCTTGAATAAGCCTCTCAAAATAAAAAGGGAGTAAAGCCGAGGCGTTTCACTTTTTGGGCGTCTCACGTGACCCCACGTGAGCACTTCATATCTTCAGTGTGTAACACCACTTCAAATACCTCACGTGACCCCACGTGAGCGATTCATATCTTCAGTGTTTAACACTACTTCAAACACCTCACGTGACCTCACGTGAGCGCTTCAACTCTTCAGTGTTTAACACTATTTCAAACACCTCAAGTGACCCCACGTGAGCGCTTCATATCTTCAGTGTTTAACACTACTTCAAAACGCCTCACGTGACCTCACGTGAGCGCTTCAAATCTTCAGTGCTTAGACAACACTTTAAGACCTCACGTGATCTCACGTGCGCGCCTCAAACTTTCAGTGTTTAACACTACTTCAAACGCCTCACGTGACCTCACGTGAGCGCTTCAAATCTTCAGTGTTTAGCACTATTTCAAATGCCTCACGTGAGCACTTCAAATCTTCAGTGTTTAACACTATTTCAAACGTCTCACGTGACCCCATGTGAGCGCTTCATATCTTCAGTGTTTAACACTACTTCAAAATGCCTCACGTGACCTCACGTGAGTACTTCAAATCTTCAGTTCTTAGACAACACTTTAAGACCTCACGCGGGAGAACGTGAGTGCCGAACATATACTAGTGTTTAACACTATGATAGGCCAATCTTAGCCCAAGTTAGCTAAGTCTCCCAAAGCCAAAACCTTGTTTTTTTAACCGAGCCCTAATTATGTTCAGGACTTTCAAAATTGATCTCAGATGGCATTCAAAGTAATGTTCACCCCATTCCTTCTCAATCTGGCATTTGGTTCAAGGGTACATCTCGTCACTCCTCTGACATTTGTCGTTGTAATCCTTCAACGTCTTCAGAGAGGTGACGGGTCCCGACAACCAGACATTCTATGGACTGTGGGGTCCTTAAACTCATAGACTATGATGTCCTTAAACTTTACGGACTGTGGGGTCCTTAAACTCATGGACTATGATTTCCTTAAACTTTACCGACTGTGATGTCTCTAAACTACCATGGACTGTGAGGTCCTTAAACTCATAGACTATGATGTCTTTAAACTTTACAGACTATGACATCTTTAAACTATGGACTATGATGTCCTTAAACTTCATGGACTATGATGTCCTTAAACTTCTGGACCGCAAAGTCCCTAAACTAAAACAATAGAGCCCAAATATTCTTTTGTTGGATCTAAATGATCCTGTTAAGTAGATCTTAGTCTAAAATTAGACTAACGTATCCTTAACAAACGTTTAAGTTGATCTTAGTCTCAAATGAGATTAACGATCCTTAAACCCAACCCAAACCCAAATCTAAGAAAATACGGATTTGGACTAATCCCCGCCCTACGGGCGACAACATAAATTAGTCTCCGTATACAATCCACGGGCAACCAAAAACAAAACAAACACACACGACACGAAGTGACCTTCTTGAGCAGGAGAAAATGGTTACCGCGATGCGGTAGCGTAATTAACTGCAGGGGCTTGCGCCTGTAGGGAAGAGCGTCCCCACAATCAAAAACCCCTTACAATGAGGGGGAATCTGACGAAGTCTGCCACATCGGTCGCATCCGTTTAAACCTTCGATACATGGTGTCATAAATCAACTTGGCATCTTCGGAGAGGTAGACGGATAGCACCAAATAGCATCTTCCCCCAAATTCAGGCAAGACGTTTGTCTTCCCGGTCTTTCGGCGGAGAACAGTGACCATAAGGCGGATGGAACGCGAGGAGGATTCAGGTGAATCCGCCCGGCTGCGTGCCCAGGTTGAAGCAAATGCTGCGCAACTGAGAGCCGTCTTCGACAATTTGCAACGATGCATTTCGGACGGGCTAGCGCTAAGGCAGAAGCTCGACTTCCTAGAGTGGGTTACGCAGAATCGCAAAGTTGCTCAATGGGAGATCGATGAGAAAATTTCGTCTTGCTTGCAGCAACGGGCTCGAGTCAAAGCGGAGCTGGCCGCAGCGGCCGATCATGAAAAGGAGTTGAGAGGAGTGCGCGAGCAACTGGCTGATTTATTGAAAATGCCTCCTTATCAGTAGCTGCCTTTGTATCGATTGTACATTTGTAACTTATGAATAACATGTATTCATTTCATTTTTTTTATTCCATTCATTTTCATATGATGTAACTTGTATCCAATTGAATTTATGAATAAAGAACACATTTCTTTTCTATCTTGTGTTATCGCCTTCTTTGCTTTGCTTTGTTATCATGTGATTTTAGCAAATTTGGCCTGTAGATAGTAGGTAACAGTCCATCTTAGCCTCTTTGTAGGGTAGCGATAGCTTGGGAAGTGTAGGGTTCCTAGGCACTCTCAAGAGGTCTCATAAGGCATCAACCATGCCAATTTCAAAAAATTACGGTGCCGAGAAACCCGACTACGGATCGTTGGCTAGAAGTTTAGGCGACAAAGCAACTAGTTAACTACTTTAACTAAGAGTACGGAAATACAACCTTTGTAGATCCGGTCCTCCACCTCCATGACTCCGTGATGAAGTCCTCTCCGCTGTCCAAATGAAATCCCGGGCTCTAGCGTCGGCTTCATCGGAGAAATGGGCGGGCAAGGTCGTCGGCTTCGTGCCGAAGATGATCTACGTCGAGGCATCACAAGATCAAGCTCCCACTTCACCAAGTCATGAAACTTGTGAAGAAAACACACTCTAGTACTTGGCAAGAGGTAGAGGATGAAGAAATAGGAAGTGGGTTCACTTTAGAATTGGATTTCTCACTCATTTGCTCAAGTTGCCATTATTGAAGCAAGCTTTCTTCAAGTGAAGAAGAAGAAGAAGAAACTAAGAATGAATATGATAAGTTCTTTTTAAATCCAAAAGAAAAATGAATACTTATCATATTCAAACCATGGTAATGTGTAGAGAGTTAATCATGATTAAATGGAATGGTTAGGGTTAAGCATGAGACAAAATGGTCACTTGGTCAAAGTCTTCAAGAAGCTTCAACATACAACAAACTTAGCCACCATTTTCTTTATGCTTAATATTTTTCCAAAAAAGAATAAATAGATAAATCAATGAGAAAAGGAAATGAAACCCTAACCACTTAAGTAACCATGGTTTAATTCTTTACACAAACCCAAACTAGCATGTATCATCAAACATGATACAATCTTGTGCACAAAAAATATATCATATATACAATGTGCACAAACAAGTGAGAAAATCCATTTAAAAGTGAACCGATACTAGTTAATGCAAAGTAATATATCAAATATATAATTATACATTAAATCATTAAATCAACACTTGATTTAACGATCCGGTCATATCGCATATAACCGACTAGTATCCTATGTATCGGCTTACCGAATCAATCCTTGATTCGATAACTAGGTTATATCGCATACAACCATATCGATACATTCATCGCGAGAATAGAATACGGTATCACATACACGCATTATTCTCGGTCCCGCACATATCTCATATGCGCTCCTATTTCGTTTCGCTTGAGCCAGGAAACCTCTGTGTAGGACTCTGAAGACTCGTCAATACGCCGGCAGCAGATGATGATCATATCAAACACCCGCAAGCCGCAAGCGGTCTGCTAAACGTAACGGCCACCCGGGTATTGAGCGATCAGAAGATCGACGAGCAAGCTCGCTCACACTCCAGTGAATCCAACCAGTAACACTACCGTACAGTACGGTCTGATCGTCTGATATGTCGCATATCTCGCCTAGGGGTGGTAAACGTCAGACCCCAATAGCTCGATAAGTCGTGTCGATATGAGGTCTATAACAGTTCGAGAAACTACTGGTAACACTTACCAGTAAATCTCAGCAACCCTGGCCAGGGATTTCCGGTTATAGCCAATCGAACACAGCGCAACATCAACTCCCTATACCGGGAGAGACGAATCCCCTCCTATCGCTCATTGCCTCCATGTGACTCGGGACTGTACCCAAAAACCACCGTTTCGCACGCCCTCTTGGACGTGGTAAGATGGAAATCAAAGCACAGTGGGAACCATACAAGACTCTATGACGATCTCGGGTCAACAGACTACTCTGTACCAGTGTCACCAGAGAACTGCCATCTGACGTAAGGTATAATACCATCTGGGAGTTCTCGGCGAGTCCGTCCAGTGTACCCAGTCTCTACTGAGCACCCGTATATCATCTCTGATGTCAAACACCAATGGATATGGGATCATCCATCGCCCATCTGTATGGGTCGAGAAGGTATACGCTAGTCTACTCTGGTATATCGATGCCCCGTCTCGATACACCCACGACTAGGGACCTTGAAGGATGTACTTATGGACTACCATGTCCCCACTAGTATGATCCGCATCATAGTCCAGGTAGTCAAGTACACATCCTAAGGGCTTTACCAACATGTAACAGAGAGACAATCAATGTACACGTTAAGGTAAAGAGTAACCAGATAGCATACTATCATGTCGAGCAAGAAAGTCCTCCCTATATATGTCCCAGCATCCACTACAATATACATCCAATGTACAGTAATGGCCTCTAGGGCATACATATAACTAACAGGAAGCAGGTTCGGGTCTGCTGCCTAAGACTTTTCAACTTTATGAGCCATAAGGTTCTCATAAAGACTTTTCTCCCTACGAGTCGAGAAGATCTCGTAGGTGTATTTTCTCCTTAGGAATCGTAAGGATTCCTAAGTTTGCTTTCTCTTGAGAGTCGTAAGGATCTCGCAAGAGAATTTTCTCCCTTACAAGTCGAGAGGACTCGTAAGTGGTTGATGAGTTGACTTGTTCCCGAGTCGAAGTGTTGCTTCGACGGGGAGATTGAGGGTTGACTTTCTCCGTTTTCTACGGTGTCGGGGGTCGACTTTCTCCGTTTTCTACGGTGTCGGGGGTCGACTTTCTCCGTTTTCTACGGTGTCGGGGGGAGAAAGTTTTCTACGGTGTCGGGGATCGACTTTCTCCGTTTTCTACGGTGTCGGGATCGACTTTATCCGTTTTCTACGGTATCTGGGATCGACTTTCTCCCTTTTGTACGGTGTTAGGGATCGACTTTCTCCGTTTTCTACGGTGTCGGAATCGACTTTCTCCGTTTTCTACGGTGTCGGGATCGACTTTCTCCATTTTCTACGCTGTCGGGGGTCGACTTTCTCCGTTTTCTACGGTGTCGGGGGTCGACTTTCTCCGTTTTCTACGGTGTCGGGATCGACTTTCTCCGTTTTCTACGGTGTCGGGGATCGACTTTCTCCGTTTTCTACGGTGTCGGTGTAGGGTTCCTAGGCACACTAATGAAGTCTCACAAGTGATCAAACATGCCCAATTATAAAATTTCATGTGCCTACAAACCCTAATACGGATCGTTAACTAGATAATGAGGCGATGCAATGCGAGTAAACGAATTTAACGCTAAAGTAAAGGGGCTACAACCTTTGTAGATCCGGTCCTCCATCTCCATGGCTCCGTGATGAAGTCCCCTCGCTGTCCAAATCGAATTCCGGACTCTAGCATCGGTTTCATCGGAGAAATGGGCGGGCTAGGTCGTCGACTTCGATGCCGAAGATGATCTACATCGAGGCAACTCAAGATCAAACTCCAACTTCACCAAATCATGAAACTTGTGAAGAAAACACCCTATACTACTTGGCAAGAGGTAGAGGATGAAGAAATAGGAAGTGGGTTCACTTTAGATTTGGATTTCTCACTTGGAATCAACACTAGATAAATTTCAAGAAAGCTTTTCTTTCTTCATCAAGAAGAAGAAGAAGAAAAAAAAAATGCAAAATGAATTAATTCTAATTGAATAATCAAGTGATGGTTATCATAATGTAACCATGGTAAAGTGTAGAGAATAAACTAGGGTTAGGTGAATGGTTAGGTTTAGTGGTAAAAACAAAATGGAAGACTTTTCAAAGATGCTTTGAAGCTTCAAGAAGCTTTTAGCAAAGAACAAATAAATCCACCATTTTATTTTGCCAAAAATGATTAAATAAATAAACAAATAAATAAATAAAATCAAAACCCTAACCATTACACAACCATGGTTTAATCATACACTTAACCAAGTTAGCATGTATCATCAAACATGATACAATCTTGTGCACAAAAGTATATCACATATACAACTTATGTAATTCAAGTGAGAAAATCCATTTAAAGTGAACCAATACTAGTTAATGCAAAGTAATATATCAAATATATAATTATACATTAAATCATTAAATCAACACTTGATTCAATGATCCGGTCATGTCGCATATAACTGACTAGTATCCAATGTATCGACTTATTGAATCAATCCCTGATTCGATAACTAGGTTATATCGCATACAACCATTCGATACATTCATCGCGAGAATGAAATACGGTATCACATATACGCATTATTCTCGGTCCCGCACATATCTCATATGCGCTCCTATTTCGTTTCGCTTGAGCCAGGAAACCTCTGTGTAGGACTCTAAAGACTCGTCAATACGCCGGCAGCAGATGATGATCATATCAAGCACCCACAAGCTGCAAGCGGTCTGCTAAATGTAACGGCCACCTGGGTATTGAGCGATCAGAAGATCGACGAGCAAGCCCGCTCACACTCCTGTGAATCCAACCAGTAACACTTACCGTACAGTCCGGTCTGTTCATCTGATATGTCGCATATCTCGCCTAGGGGTGGTAAACGTCAGACCCCAATAGCTTGATAAGTCATGCCGACGTGTGATCCATAACATGTGTGAAACTACTGATAACACTTACCAGTAGATCACTGCAACCCTGGCCAGGGATTTCCTGTTATGGCCAGTCGAGCATAGCGCAACATCAACCCCCAATACCGGGAGAGACGAATCCCCTCCTATCGCTCATTGCCTCCATATGAATCGGGACTGTACCCAAAAACCACCTGTTTGCACGACTCAGTAGAGCCGTGGTAGGGTGGAAATCAAAGCACAGTGGGAGACACACAAGACTCTATGACGATCTCGGGTCAACAGACTGAGCTGTACCAGTGTCACCAGAGAACTGCCATCTGACGTGAGGCATAATACCATCTGGGAGTTTTCGGCGAGTCCGTTCAGTGTACCCAGTCTCCACTGAGCACCCGCATACCATCTCTGATGTCAAACACCAATGGATATGGGATCATCCATCGCCCATCACATGGGTCGAGAAGATATACGCTAGTCTACTCTGGAATATCGATGCCCCGTCTCGATATTCCCATGACTAGGAACATTGAAGGATGTACTCATGGACTACCCAGGCCCCACTAGTATGATCTGCATCATAGTCCTGGAAGTCGAGTACACATCCTAAGGGCTTTATCAACATGTAACAGAGAGACAGAAAGTATACATGTTAAGATAAAGAGCAACCAGATAGCGTACTATCATGTCGAGCAAGAAAGTCCTACCTATATATGTCCCATCATCCACTACAATATACATCCAATGTACAGTAATGGCCTCTAGGGCATACATATAGCTAACAATCTCCCACTTGCACTAGGGCCATCTGTAGCAGTAGTTGTAGTATCTAATACTCAACTATCCCCCATAAGTCTCTCTATGGGAAAAGGCCTTTGTGAGTGGATCCGCCGTGTTGTCCTCTGAGTCTACTCTCCTAACCTTGATCACCCTGGAGATCAACTATCTCCATGATCAGGTGATGCTGCCTCAGAATATGCCTGTGTCACTGATGGGACCAGGGTTCCTGGGCCGAAGCCACACTTCCATTGTCATACAATGGTAGGAACCTAATTCATCTCATGAACCAATATACACCCAAATTGCCTCTTTGGTAGTATCTTTAATAGCGATGTTACCAACCTTTATCGTCTAGTTTGCCACGGTATCTAGCTTGGAACTCTTCCAACATACCGTCCCTTTACTAAGGGTAAAGACAATGCCTGTGACTGACTTTCAGTCGTCCTTATCACCCTGGAACCCTTCCAGTGATTCTCCCCAGGATCGGTTGATACCATCTCATTTCAACTAGTGAGAATCCTAACATCCAATTAGATCTATCTCATAGATCCAAAACCCAGGATTTAGGAGGTATCACTTTGATCCTATTGGAGAATCCTTATGATAAGAGGAGATTGATCGAGCGTAGCATAGGAAACTCCTTCCCTATCAAGAGTATGTCATCCACGTGCTCTACGAGGATCACCACCATACTCCCTACTCACCTTTTGTTTATACAAGGTTCATCTACCATTTTGATGATGTCAAACTCTTTGACTAATACATCAAAACAGACGTTCCAACTCCGCGATGCCTGCTTTATCGCATAAAGCAACTTGCACATGTTTCCGCTGCTCCCACTGTTTACGAAGCCCTCTGGCTGTGTTCTTATAGACGTTCTCTTCTAAATCACTATTTAGAAAAGTAGTCATGGCACCCAACCACCAGATATCGTAGTCATGGTATGTAGCAATGGCAAGTAGGATCTGGATGGACTTAAGCATAGTCCCTGGAAAAGATTTCATCATTATCCACGCCTGGTCGATGACGAAAACCTTTAACAAGTCTAGCTTTGAAAGTCTCAACTTTTCCATCTACACCAAGTAATCTTCTCAAGATATACTTGCTCCTGATGGGGATTTAACCCTTCAGATATAGCAGCCAAAGTCCATACTTTGCTGGTGGACATGGATTCCATCTCAGATCGCTAAGCATCCAGCCATTCTTACAGAGTCCCTACTCTCGATGGCCTGCTCGAATCTAGTTGGGTCATCATCTCATGATGCAATCCTTGCTCCCACTGTCATCGAGAAACTGAGGTATCTCTCAGGCGGATGAGGAACCTTACCAGATCGTCGGAGAGGCTGAGGTTCGTTGGGAACTATTGAATCCTTTGGTTCTGTCAAATCATCAGCTGTAGTTTTGTATAGCTGGAACCTTTCCAGTTCTACAGAACTGTCCTTGCCTCGATCTTGTCCGGATTTTGCTTTTGACATAGGCCGGACAATCCCAAATCTTAACTCACTTAAGAGATATGCTCTTCCCATACCATATCTTTATGGAGTGGCAGGCACTGATTTGATTCAAACCTAATTCAATAGGTATGCAGCTTCTCAAGTGCACAACCCCAAAAGGAAATAGGTAACTCAGTAGTACTCATCATAGAGCACACTATATCCAATATGGTGTGATTGCTCCACCCCGATACACCGTTGTGCTGTGGTGCATTCAGAGGAGTAATACTGAGAGAGAATCTCATCTTCTTTTAGAATATCCAAGAATTCCATGCACAAGTATTCTCCTCCCTGATCTTCTCATAGGACATAATACTTATACCTGTATTTTGGTTCTCTACTTCTAACTTATATTCTGTGAATATCTCAAAAGGTTCGGACTTGTGTTTCAACAGGAACATATGTCTGAATCTTGAGAGATCATCAGAGAACGTAATGAAGTAAAAAGAACCGGTCCTGGCATGTGTAGACAGGAGACCTTACATACATCATCATGTATCAGTCCCAAGAGTTCACTAACTCTTTCTCTGTTTCCAATAAACAGAGCTAGGGTCATCTTATCTTTGTGATATGACTGGCAAGTTTCACAAGATGTAAATTCAAACTGATTTAAATATGCATCTAAAATGTAACTTCAGCCAGTCGGGTCGCATTGATATGACCTAGTCTACAATGCCTCAAGAATGATTCGTTCATTTCTGAACTTTTCCTCTTGTGTGTGTTCCGTATACTTAAGAACTGTAGTTTGATTTAGAACATCAATGCTTTTAGATAACGTGCCTGAACTGATCAACTTTTGATATAGGAAATGTTCAAAATATTATCCATTAATACAAAATTTTATCATTTCTTTATTTATAAAGAGACTGATATGATTTTGTATATCAGGTTCGGTATCTAATAGCATTTGTTCAGAATCAATGTATTGGTAATACAGGGTGACAGTGACCAACAGACTTGGCTGCAACACTTGCCCCGTTTTCTGTCTCATGAAACTTATCACCCGTTCTCAGTTTTTCTACCTTTTTGTAGCCCTATGTAACAGATTACATATCTGGGATCCTGGTCCGGTATCAAATACCCAGGATGCAGAGGATACTGAGAAACAGTTCTTTGTAACGAACATACCCGAAGGAGATGCATCATATGCACTCTCTTCATTTGGGCGGCATAGGAATTCTGATATTCCCCTATTTCCTGCTCTGTCTTATAACAATTATAAGTTGGAGCGGGACCAACGTTCCCCAGCTCAGTATAACAAGCGGGTTCGGTCAATACATCCATATTATTATCTTGATTAAGGCCTGATATGGTCGCTACCTGGAGAGAGAGAGAAGAAAACACTCTGCGTGCGCTCTTGTAAGATTAGATTGGTTATATATTTTATCTAATCAGGATGGCTCCCACTGTTTTTATCAAATCTTCCTTCAAACCTTAAAAGGAAAGACTAGCCGGGATTAATTACACTCTACAAGTTCGCCAATCTTTCAGCCAGGCCAGTGTCGGTACTTTGAGGGAGGTTCCCCGTGCTTTCGCACGGACCTAATTACAGTAAACCTCGTTTTCCAGAGGCGTAACCCCGTTGACACCTTTCTAGACACCTACTTGATCGGCTAATTGTAAAGTGCAAAACTCTCCCAGGAGTAACAATTACTCGCAGTGGGTATCGGGATCCAACTATCACATAGAAGGTATGCAATCTCATTGCAAATTTCAACACTTGAAACTCCCGATAAAGATTTTTACCCCTAGCACTTATGACCTTAACTATGGTCAACAAATCATAAGTACTAGTCAAGTTCTACCCGTCATTTCGTGATTAATTAGACCCACCCACATGACCCTTAACTAAGGTCAACAAAGTCATGCGACTGTCCTAACCAATCGCATCATATGCGGTGTAGGTAGACATCACTTAGCTACCGTACACTGTGCCTTAACTAAGGTCAACAAACACAGCACGAATACTAAGTACTCTACTTCCTAAAATGACGGAGGGTTGCGAATGGTTTTTGTGAAAACCTTTAACGCTTTGAACTTGATCTCGTTGCGGAATCAAATGGTTTTTAAATGGAATGTTTTTGAAGCTTTTCTAGTTTTGCTAAAGGGGTCACTCCCGGTGAAGGGATCGTCGGCCCTTTCCTCGTCGAATGAGGTGCGGGATATATCACATATATCACTGTGCAAAGCGGAAACTATAGAAGCGATCAAAGGACAAACCGAGTGTGTAGCATCTGCCAGTTAATGCTAAAGGAGTCACTCCCGGTGAAGGGATCTCGGTCCTTTCCTCATCGAATAAGGTGCAGGATGTTCTATAATGAACACCGCGATGCAAAGCAACAACTGTAGCTACCTGTTTTATTTTGAAATTCGATTCCACAACATCAATTAGGTTTATTTTCTTTCATTAATCTTATTAATGAATGTCCCATCATTTAAGTCCACCTAAACATCACAGATAAATATAACGTACGCTTATGCCATCCGCATTCGCCTCGATGTCCCGTCTGCACCGTTAGGTTAGGTAACTAACGCCAGAGCGAGGCAGGGCTAGCGCGGGTGTAAAACATAAGAAACGTCTATATAATATATCATATATACTATATACCATATCTATCTGAATAAATCACATGATCACATCACAGATAACGCAGCAGAAAATATCATATGAAATATTGGATATACTAGGACGTCCGTGTTTTCAATACGAGCCAGTATAAAACACGGATTCCACGGTCATGATGAATAGCCAAACCCACACCCCTAGACCCCTACGAGAGCGGCAAGTAAGAAACCGATGCTAGAGTTAGGAGACCCGGACTCGACTCCTCGAGTTGGTCTCCCACTGGACCCTAGAACCCGGTTACTTGTGCCTTCCTCCTTGGGTCTATCCTAGTGCAGAAAAGTAAATAATATACAAATGGTGACATCATGTGCCCCAATAAAAGAATATTACATACAAGTTTTTACATGAATGAAAATGAAAAACACTCATCTCACATAAAAAACCCCCGGCTATTCGAACACGACGATCCAATATAACATATCCAGCAACACATAACATCACATGTCATCAACGTAAGTAAATATGCGCATCCCAATTGTCGTTGACATATAGCAACGAAATCGGCGATATCACATATTACACTTACGGTCACAGAAAAGAAAGTGTAAAACTACAACAGTTGGAATCCGCAATCTCATTAGATATCGCATGCCTAATCAAATGAATTCCTTAGACATCGCATGCCTAACAATTATAAACCCCGCATTTTAGTCTCATTATCGAAAACTCTTTTCAATATCAAGTCGGGGAATTCAACAGGATTCCCGATGTTCTGATCGAATGCTCGTCGCAAACTTTAGTAGGCGGCCGCACCCCCGACGCCGTCGACGAAGTGCACTAAGGCGGAACACCGCTGCCGCGAGCACCCGAACGGATGCTTTCGGCGACGGGGTTCTCCTACAGTCACTTGGTCGGGGCTATGGGGCGAGGCTGTCTATTAAGTTTACCCGGCGAGTATCCGCGTACACTACGTGATTGCGACGGACTTTTGATCACATCAAAATTCCGTGGCAACCGATCAAGTGAGACTAAACTGCTATGTTTATAACATTCATTCAGTTATCTCATAACTACTTGTGAATTCCAAATATTGTATCACATTCCGGATAAATAGAAAATGTTAAACTTTCCGATCGAACAATCGAACACCCAAGTTTTCCCGAAACGGCTCAATACCTGAAATAAGTCTAAAAACATTTAGTTCATGCCTCAGTACCAACGGTTCAGCCGTAGAAGGGTCAAGCCAACGCCTCACATGTGGCACGCCGTACTGCCCCAAACCCTAAGGTTCAAAGGGCAGTTCAAGACGGTCACATAATCGAGTTAAGGTTTGTTGTCTTCTAGAGGGACCATCGCGTTACTTGCACTACTTAGAACGTCATTAAACTACGGAAAAATCCAACAATTGGAAATTTCCCGGCAGGGGAAAAAGTGGGTATTTATATCCGGTCGAACTTTTTTAACATATTCTAAAATTAGCCGGAAAAACACACTGAAAAAATTAGACAGTCCGATCGAATCTCCGAACCCCCAATACAACCCAGAAAACTCAACTCTTGAGTGAGATTTAAAAATTCCCAGGAAACTCAGCAATGCAAGAAAGAAGTTACTGTGCAAAAAGTTTTGAATGAAGAGATTAACTGGCTGCGGAACCGCCGCATTAGCTATGCTAATGCCGCGGTTCCGCCGCGCAATGATCGAATCATGGGTCCCGTTTTATACAGTAATTCTTAGAATCCCCTGCTGAGTTTTCTGCATATTTTTAATTTGGAAAAAACCCTGTTTTTAAAAAATGTACAGAGAGCCGTTTTTGTGTTAGGGTTTCGGTTCGATCGGACTTCTAACTCCGTCTATGCATCGCCTAAGGCTCTAGTTAGGCTCTGATACCACTGTAGGGTTCCTAGGCACACTAATGAAGTCTCACAAGTGATCAAACATGCCCAATTATAAAATTTCATGTGCCTACAAACCCTAATACGGATCGTTAACTAGATAATGAGGCGATGCAATGCGAGTAAACGAATTTAACGCTAAAGTAAAGGGGCTACAACCTTTGTAGATCCGGTCCTCCATCTCCATGGCTCCGTGATGAAGTCCCCTCGCTGTCCAAATCGAATTCCGGACTCTAGCATCGGTTTCATCGGAGAAATGGACGGGCTAGGTCGTTGACTTCGATGCCGAAGATGATCTACGTCGAGGCAACTCAAGATCAAACTCCAACTTCACCAAGTCATGAAACTTGTGAAGAAAACACCCTATACTACTTGGCAAGAGGTAGAGGATGAAGAAATAGGAAGTGGGTTCACTTTAGATTTGGATTTCTCACTTGGAATCAACACTTGATAAATTTCAAGAAAGCTTTTCTTTCTTCATCAAGAAGAAGAAGAAGAAGAAAAAATGCAAAATGAATTAATTCTAATTGAATAATCAAGTGATGGTTATCATAATGTAACCATGGTAAAGTGTAGAGAATAAACTAGGGTTAGGTGAATGGTTAGGTTTAGTGGTAAAAACAAAATGGAAGACTTTTCAAAGATGCTTTGAAGCTTCAAGAAGCTTTTAGCAAAGAACAAATAAATCCACCATTTTATTTTGCCAAAAATGATTAAATAAATAAACAAATAAATAAATAAAATCAAAACCCTAACCATTACACAACCATGGTTTAATCATACACTTAACCAAGTTAGCATGTATCATCAAACATGATACAATCTTGTGCACAAAAGTATATCACATATACAACTTGTGTAATTCAAGTGAGAAAATCCATTTAAAGTGAACCAATACTAGTTAATGCAAAGTAATATATCAAATATATAATTATACATTAAATCAACACTTGATTCAATGATCCGGTCATGTCGCATATAACCGACTAGTATCCAATGTATCGACTTATCGAATCAATCACTGATTCGATAACTAGGTTATATCGCATACAACCATTCGATACATTCATCGCGAGAATGAAATACGGTATCACATATACGCATTATTCTCGGTCCCGCACATATCTCATATGCGCTCCTATTTCGTTTCGCTTGAGCCAGGAAACCTCTGTGTAGGACTCTAAAGACTCGTCAATACGCCGGCAGCAGATGATGATCATATCAAGCACCCACAAGCCGCAAGCGGTCTGCTAAACGTAACGGCCACCCGGGTATTGAGCGATCAGAAGATCGACGAGCAAGCCCGCTCACACTCCTGTGAATCCAACCAATAACACTTACCGTACAGTCCGGTCTGTTCATCTGATATGTCACATATCTAGCCTAGGGGTGGTAAACGTCAGACCCCAATAGCTTGATAAGTCATGCCGACGTGTGATCCATAACATGTGTGAAACTAATGATAACACTTACCAGTAGATCACTGCAACCCTGGCCAGGGATTTCCTGTTATGGCCAGTCGAGCATAGCGCAACATCAACCCCTAATACCGGGAGAGACGAATCCCCTCCTATCGCTCATTGCCTCCATGTGAATCGGGACTGTACCCAAAAACCACCTGTTTGCACGACTCAGTAGAGCCATGGTAGGGTGGAAATCAAAGCACAGTGGGAGACACACAAGACTCTATGACGATCTCGGGTCAACAGACTGAGCTGTACCAGTGTCACCAGAGAACTGCCATCTGACGTGAGGCATAATACCATCTGGGAGTTCTCGGCGAGTCCGTTCAGTGTACCCAGTCTCCACTGAGCACCCGCATACCATCTCTGATGTCAAACACCAATGGATATGGGATCATCCATCGCCCATCATATGGGTCGAGAAGATATACGCTAGTCTACTCTGGAATATCGATGCCCCGTCTTGATATTCCCACGACTAGGAACATTGAAGGATGTACTCATGGACTACCCAGGCCCCACTAGTATGATCTGCATCATAGTCCTGGAAGTCGAGTACACATCCTAAGGGCTTTATCAACATGTAACAGAGAGACAGAAAGTATACATGTTAAGATAAAGAGCAATCAGATAGCGTACTATCATGCCGAGCAAGAAAGTCCTACCTATATATGTCCCAGCATCTACTATAATATACATCCAATGTACAGTAATGGCCTCTAAGGCATACATATAACTAACAGTCGGGATCGACTTTCTCCGTTTTCTACGGTGTCGGGATCGACTTTCTCCGTTTTCTACGGTGTCGGGGGTCGACTTTCTCTGTTTTCTACGGTGTCGGGGATCGACTTTTTCCGTTTTCTACGATGTCAGGGTTGACATTCACCGTTTTCTATGGTGTCGGGATTGACTTTCTCCATTTTCTACGGTGTCAGGGTTGACTCTAGGTTGTCTGTGAACCGTGGAGTCTTGGAACTAGGGACTTTGCCATGGCTCCGATTGGTGGTGTTGCGTCCGTATCCTGCTGGCATGAGGAGGAACGCCGTTGCGGGTCTTCTGGGATGCAGATATTGCCGCTGAAACCTGACTCTTCCTTTGACAGAGTTTGATGGGACATGTGGTTCCCTTTTCGTTTATGCCCATGGATTGTATACAGGGGTCGGTATGGACTCACCTGTAGGGCAAAAGTTTCATTTCATATGTATTTTTTTGTTTTCTCTCCGCAATGCTTTATCATTTCAGCTTTTTATATCGCGAAAGTCGCGATTGCCCAATCATTTCGGCTATTTTTCGCGGTGCCCAATCATTTCGGCTATTTTCTTTTTACTCGCTGCTTTTTATTGTAAGTTGTCCAATCATTTCGGCTATTTTTTTATGCATATCTTTTACTTGCTGATTTTGTTGTAAGTTGCCATATTATTTCGGCTATTTCATATGTATTTATGGTTTGCTGACTTTTGCCGCGAGTATGGAACTCGGGATCTGATACCAATCTTGGCATCAGCATCGCTGCGACTGGAATATTGCCAGGAGCGAATCATCACTTATCGTTGTCAATTCGAACATAGGTGGCTTAGCAAATAGGGTTAGGATCCTGTCGACTAAGGCTTTTGACTTCATGAGCCATAAGGGTCCCATAAAGGTATTTCTCCCTAGGAATCATGAGGATCTTGTAGGTGTGTTTTCTCCTCAGGGGTCGTGAGGACTCCTAAGTGCGTTTTCTCTTATAAGTCGTAAGGATCTTGCAAGAGTGTTTTCTTCTTATAAGTCGAGAGAACTTACAAGTGTTGTTCACCCAGCGGGGAAATTTCGCGCCATTGGCGGGAACATGGTGGGGGAGACGTTTATTTGTGCCCGTGGATTGTATACAAGGGTCAATATTGAACCGCTTGTAGGGCAAAATTGGGGTGTATGACGGCTTAAGAACAGGTTTAGATCTCTGTAGCTTAAGACTTTTGAATCCTATTAGCCGTGAGGGTCTCATAGGGGAATTCTCCTTACGAGTCGTAAGGATCTCATAAGTGTAATTTCTCCTCAGGAATCGTGGGGATCCCTAAGTGTGTTGTTCCTTTGTGAGTCGTAAGGATCTCACGCAGGTATTTTCTCCTTACAAGGTCGAGAGGACCTTGCAAGTGTCTTTTAACGAGATCGCGCCCTTTCGGGTTTTCACAAATTCGCCGGTAGCCCTGCTGTTTTTACTCACGGAGCCATTTCGGGTTTTCATCCGTGCCCATTTCGCTTATGGACGTACCGTTTTTTTTCTTCTTCTTCTTTTTTCTAATTATATATTTTTTTTGCGTTAGCCTTAGGATGCTGCGGTTCGTAGTAGTTTACAGACGTTTCGGTCAGGCGTAGTATTTTTTCAAGAACCGACCGTTTATTGGCCTAAAGGGTCTTTCGCCATGCATATTCATGAGCAAGTAAGCCCCACCTTGGTAGACCTTGTCTATGATATACAGGCCCTTATAGTTTGGCTCGAATTTCCCCCATTTGGCACGATTAGGGATCATAGGTCTTTTTACGACTAGCACGAGTTCGCCTTTGCGAAATGTTCTAGACCTAATCAATCTTTCGTACGAGCGTGTCATCCTTGCTTTGTAAGCCTCCAGGTTTTGCTGCGCCATGAGCCGGGTTTCGTTAAGGGCGTCGATCTCCTCCAGCCGAAGATGAGCATTCTCTTCATCTGTTAGCTCGTAATGAACCGCCACTCGCAGAGAGGGTAGCTCTATCTCCAAGGGGAGTACTGCTTCTGTGCCGAATACCAATGCATACGGCGTTGTATTTGTGGCCATTTTGAACGTAGTTCAGTACGCCCAGAGAGCTTCATGCAATCTCTCGTGCCAGTCCTTTTTGTTTTTGGACACCGTCTTCTTTATGATCTTTGTCAAGGTCTTGATGAAAGCCTCAGCCAAACCGTTAGCTCGGGGATTATAGACCGAAGAGTATCTCCAGTTTATGTTATGCTGCTGTGCGAAGCGGCTGATCTTGTGGCTTCTGTAGGCTGGCCCGTTATCGGAGATGCTCCGTCGCGGAGTGCCGAACCGATAGATGACGTGTGTCTTGAAGAAATGGAGAATATTCTCCATCTTTGCTTCTCTTAGAGGTATGGCTTCTTCCCACTTAGAGAAGTAATCGGTTGTCGCCAATATGAATCGATGTCCTCTGGAAGATGCTGGTTCGATGGGCCCGATTATGTCAGTTCCCCACTTTTCGAAATGCCAGCTAGCCACCATTAGGTGTAGCGGATTTGGATGCTGGTGGATGAAGTCCCCGTGAATTTGGCACGAGTGGCACTGCTTCGTGTATTCGAGACAGTCTTGGATCATCGTGGGCCAATAGTAGCCTATCCTTTTGATTTTCAGCTTCATCTTTGGTCCGGCTTGATGAGAACCGCAAAGTCCGTCATGAGTTTCTTGGACGACTCTCTTTGCTTCTTCCGGCCCCAAGCATCTTAGCCATAGAGAGTTGAATGATCTCTTGTACAGAGTATCATTAACAAAGGCGAAAGACAGAGCTCGTTTCATGAGCTGATATCTTGAGGATGCATCTTTAGGTGTTCGACGGGATTTGAAGTAGTCTATAAAGACTTCTCTCCAATCCTTAGTCTTTTCTTGGTCTTTTATTTATAGAGCCATTTACTTGGTTGCTCCCTTTTCTTCGGACGACCCCGGAGATATTTCCGCTGGTGTAAGAACCCGAGGGCTTTGTACCACGATCCTTACGTCATCGAGGTTTTTGTCAGCCAGTTCTTTAGTGAGTTTGGCTAACGCATCCGCCTTGCTATTTTCCGCACGCGGTATGCTTTCCAGGGCGTAGGAAGGAATTTGAATCAGCAATTGTTGCACTCTCTCACCGTACCTTACCAACTCTGGTTTGCACGTTTGATAGTCGCCGTTTACTTGACTAACGACCAGTTGGGAGTCTCCGTATATGAGGAGGTTTTCGATTCCCATGTCAACAGTGATCTCAAGACCTGCTATCAAAGCTTCATATTCAGCTTCATTGTTTGTCCTCGGCTCTGTTAGGGAAAAGGCAAAGCGCATTATCCCTCCTTGTGGAGTCGCAAAGATGAGGCCTACCCCAGATTTGATTATGGGGGAGCTGTGCTTTCGCTTCTTCATGGATGATGCCCCATCGAAGTAGAGTTCGCATCGGGTATCACTTTCTTTTCTCCCCCCGTCGCTCGCATCAAACGCGTGCTCGTCTGGCAATTCGCAATTTAAGGGTGAATCGGCAGGTATCGGATGCTCGGCGAGGAAGTCGGTGATGGCCTGACCTTTCACTGCCTTGAGAGGTCGGTATGCTATCGAGAACTCCATTAAGAGGAGGGCCCATTTAACGAGCCGTCCTGTTAGTATGGCTCTTGACATCAAATATTTGAGAGGATCCACTTTTGATATTAGGTGGACCTCATGTGCCAAAGCATAATGCCGGAGCTTCGTTATCACGAAGAATAACGCCAGGCAGTGTTTTTCAATGGGTGAGTAGTTATTTTCTGCCCCCAGGAGAACTCGACTCAAATAGTAGAGGGCTCTCTCCTTCCCTTGGACGTTTTCTTATGCCCATAGCGCGCCTAAAGAACCTTCAAGGGCCATTGTGTACAGGATGAGGGGCTTTCCTTTGACCGGAGCGGTCAGTACTGGCGGATTCTGCAAGTATTGCTTGATTTCGTCCAGAGCTCTTTGGCATTTGCGATCCCAGATGAACGAGGTCCCCTTCTTCATCAGATGACTGTAGGGGTGGCATTTGCCGGAGAGGTTGACTTGGAGTTTGACACCTGTTTAGGCATCTGCATAGCAACAACTGAGATTTCGCCAGGAGCGACTCATTATTTGCCCCTGTCGATTTGGACAAAGGTGGCTTAGTAGACAGGGTTAGGACTCTGTCGACTAAGACTTTTGACTTTATGAGCCGTAAGGGTCTCATAAAGGGTTTTCTCCCTACGAGTCATGAGGATCTTGTAGGCGTATTTTCTCCTTAAGAATCGTGGGGATTCCTAAGTGATGTCTTCTCTTGTAAGTCGTAAGGATCTTCCAAGAGTGTTTTCTCCTTATAAGTCGAGAGGACCTACAAGTGTTATTCACCATATGGGGACATTTCTTTCCATTTGTAGAACTTGGCAAAGAAGTATTTATTCGTGCCCATGCCTGCAGGGCAATTTGAGAGATATGACGGCTTAAGAACAGGTCTAGACCCCTGTAATTTAAGGCTTTTGAATCCTATGAGCCGTGAGGGTCTCACAGGGGGGATTCTCCTCACGAGTCGTGAGGATCTCGTAAGTGTATTTATTTTAACGAGGCCGCGCCCTTCCGGGTTTTCATAAGCTCGCTGGCAGTCCTGCTGTTTTTACACACGGCGCCCTTTCGGGTTTTCATCCGTGCCCGTTTTGCTTGTGGACATACCATTTTTTTTGTTTTTTTTAAAACGAGATTGTGCCCTTCCAGGTTTTCATAAACTCGTCGGCAATCCTGCTGTTTTTACTCACGGCGCCCTTTCAGGTTTTCATCCGTGCCCGTTTCGCTTGTGGATATACCGTTTTTCTTTAGCAGGGAATTCCAATAGATTGTAGGACCTGTTTGTAGGCTCCTTAATATCCTTCCTACCTTTTGAGAAGAAAGGACCATTCTACATAGAGATTCTTCTGCCAGTGAGAAATATGCCCCCTGTATATATCTCGGGGAGAACGAGTACCTACGCCGTCGCTATTTTGGTGATAGGTTGCTTCAGAGCCAATTATTTTTGTTGAGCGTAGGCGACAAACGGTATCTTGCCTCCGCTTTTCACTCGTCATCAACGGATGAGAAAGAGTCTTGACCCATTTGATCCAATCGAGCCATTTTATCCATGAGTTCTTGGAAGGTCATCGGCTTGAAAAGGGCCGTAAATGGGAACATCTTTTGAATTTGGGTCAGGGGTGGCTATGAACATTCTCACAGCTGCAACTTCATCGATGCGTTGCTTGTATTTGATAAGAGATTTCACCATTGGGTAACATATTGAACCCGAGTCTCATTCGGTCTAACCCTTTCGTTGACCAGCGCCGTCACGGTAGTATGTTCGTTCTCATTAGCAAAGTCCTGACAGAAGAGCGTATCTATCTCGTCGAAGGTATTCACAGAGTCATTCGGGAGTTCCGCATACCATTCGAAGGCAATGCACGCCAGACAACTGACGAACTGTCAGAAGAGAAGTATATCATTCTCTCCAGTGTTACTGCACATGGATTTAAATCGCGTGATGTGCTAGTAAGGATCCCCGGTTCCTTTGTATATGTGGAGTCGGAAGTATGTAATCTGGCGTATACTGTATTTGATCATAGCACACCGGATACGGTCGACCAGTCTTGATTGATCTATTTGCGGCTTCACTGGCGTAGTGAGCTTTGACTTGCTGAGCGATATATGTGTCTAGCATTTCATTTAGGAATCATTTCATCCTCAACCGTTGGTGAGGTTTGCAGAGGATTTGAAATGTCATCTTTATCTTTAAGACCGACTACAGGCGGTTCATCTGCCAGTGGTTCCGATTGAACCATCTTTCCAGCCATATTCTGAATCAGAAGGGCCATCTGGTTCATTTTAGTGGACATTTCTGCCGCTTCTTCATCCCTATTTTTCATAGCGCCCTTTAAGAAATCAATATCCAACTCCTTCTCTACTCTTTCTTCGAGTGTGTCCTCGGGATTTGCCTTAGACGATGGATTAGCGTTTGTTGCCGCCTGAACGAGCATCTCCTATAGCTTTTCACGTTGCAGTTGAATCTTTGTCAGGGACCGAGTTTGAGGTTGGTGACTAGTAGAAGCTCGAACTTCGTCTTTGGGATTCACCACCTAGACTATGTGAACTACCATGCCCCCAAGCTTGGGGTGTTTGGAGTTTTGGCCTTTGGAGTTTGTTTCGGGCACTCAAGCTTTACCGGGCCTCTCTTTTTTGTGAAAAGCCGCTTTGGTTTGGGAGGAACCGCTGTATCAGGATCCGTCTTGGGATGAGTTCCCTTCACCTGCTTCCACACCTTATATATAGATGAGGAAAGTTGTCTCAGGGAGCGAACTGGTTTCCGCTTTCGTGGGATCTCCATGGGCTACGAAGATTTCTTCAATATTGCGGTGGGAGAATTTTGTCTGACCCTTAGCAACAGTTTGAAGCTGTTCCCAGTTGGAACAACAACATTCACCACTGGGGTTGAAACAGGACCATACGGAGAACTGCCCCCTGTTTATTTTGTATTATGCCGATATCGACGTCGACCGTTTCTTACGGTCGGGATTTGATTAGCCTCAGGATTTTACTGAGCCTGCCCCTGTTTACTTTGAGAGCTTGAATATTCTGCCCCCTGCATCGACCTTGGACCTTGGCAGGTGCCGGTTGTTTGAGGACTGATTCCATCGGCAAAGTAGCAGCATGGGGAACCAGCCTGTGGAAGACGGACTTCCCCTGGGCTTCCTTCATCGGCATTGAGGCACCGAGGGTGGGAGGTGGGAGTATCGACCCAAAGAGAAGCCCGTTGATTTCTTGAAGAGCCGGGTTGCAGAGATTTGAGGCTGCAAATGACCCATACTTGATTCCGCCAGATGTGACAGAGCCTGAGTTGCTAGGGTGGGAGCAAACGCCATTCTGCATAGAGACGAAACGCCGGTTTCAGTATCCCCTCCCCTAAGGGCAACCACAAACATATATACCGCGATTATTAGATCACGGAAAAACACGACACACGAAGTGTGGAGTGGAAAGAGGAAAAAGTCCTACCGGGCGTGCCAGAATCTGTTCGCCGCCGAAAACAGGGACGGAACCGTGTAGGTCGTCTTGCCTGAATTTGGGGGCAGATGCTATTTGGTTTTATCCGTCCACCTCTCCGAAGATGCCAAGATGATTTATGGCACCATGTATCGAAGGTTTAGATGGATGCGGCCGATGTAGTAGACTTCATCAGATTCCCTCTTATCGTGAGGGGTTTTTGATTGTGGGGACGCTCTTCCCTGCAGGCGCAAGCTCCTGCTGTTAATTACGCTACCGCATCGCGGTAACCACTTTCTCCTTCTCCAGATAGTCACTTCGTGTCGTGTATATTTGTTTTATTTTTGGTTGCCCATGGATTGTATACGGAGACTAATTTATGTTGTCGCCCGTAGGGCGTGGATTAGTCCAAATCCGTATTTTCTTAGATTTGGTTTTTGGTTGGGTTTAAGGATCATTAATCTCATTTGAGACTGTAACAACTCCATTTTTAATGTACAAAGAATTGATTTAAATTCAAAATATACTTGGAGTATTTAATGTTGCTGATATCTCTTTAAGTATTTATTTCACACTATAATTACAAGAAGAAGCTTGTAGCTAATTGGTAATACCTTGCACTGCTGAACCAAGCCACCAGAGTTCAAATCCCATGCTTCATATTATTTTTAATATTGTTTTGTTTTAAATTTTATAGAAGCCCAACAGTCCAATAGCCATAACTCCCAAATATCCCACTACACCCCATGATATAAAAGCACCAGTGGCTACCCCCGGCGACCCTCCACCTCTCGACGCCTTGACTCGGCCCGACTCGGCCGGACGGCCAAGTCTCCTGAAGAAGAAGTGAGCCCCTTGGTCTTCTGTACGCCCCTGCATACTTTAATTGTGCAGATCGTTTCCAGAGGGCTTTGAATACCTCTTTTACTCCATTTTTAATGATTTTTTCATATATTTTTTCATTTTTTTAATTAAAAACCTTACATCTACCCTAACCCTAGCCTAACCCTATAAATACACCCTACCCCCTACCCTCTCATCCCAAAATTCTGAGTCCACTCTCTCAAAATCTCAAGAAAATATTGTGTACTTTGAAAACGAGCGAAAGGCGAAGCTCCAACGAAATCGACAGCGAAATTCCGGTGATTGTGCTAGGAACTCTCGGCGACGAATCAACGCACCGGCGAACCCTCCTCTTCCTTATCACTCTCGTGTTTGTCCAAACCCGTAAGTCCCGTTCTAACCTCTCTCTCTCTTTTCTAAAATACGGAATTACAAACCCGACGGAATCGGCACAAATCCGATTTCCGATTCGGTTTTCTTACAAACTTCACTTCTCACTATTTCAATTATGTTTAAATACTATCATGTTGACTATTAAACACTAAACAACTAAATTGATCAACTTTCAATTCATGAAATGATAACTTTTCCATTTATCGTATTTTTTTCAATTAAATACCATATTGTTCCAATTTCACATTGAACTCCATTAAACTTGCTATAACTATAAGCAGAGCACGAGGTAATGACCTACCTCCTCACACACTCCCATCTAAACATAGTAATATAATCTTGGAAATTTAGAATACGAGAAAACAAACCATTTCATTAAAATACCCTTTACTTAATAAAACTTTTAGTATTGATATATTTTTATAAATACATAACTTTTGAAATAATAAAATATATCTAGACTCATACAATTAAGGACTGTCACATTCATTAGGAAAGTCGTGAACTTTCAGTCGTTTATAGACAAGTGAGAAAGGTAACTTTAAAAGGCCCGTCTCACGGTGATTCGTGAGCGGATCCCTCCTTTCTTCCCTTGTACTTACCTGGCCACAATTGACGGTGAAGAGGCGATTTGAACTTGTCACTAGAACATAAAATACGGAAAAATCGACATCTTTACAAATAAATACCATTTACTTAATAAAACCGTATTCTAAAGGATTAGTATTTATAAAATCTTTGCAAAGCGCCGCTACAAACCCGTTCGGGATGGTGCGGATTATCGCACATCCTCGGGCTTAGTAGTGCGAGATTCAGACCTCCGCAAGGAGCATTCGGTCTCGAAAGGTTTAAAATACGACATCTTTAGAAAATGAGATTTTTAGAATATAAAATATTTATAAAAAAATTATTTTTGTATAACTATATGTATATTTATCATTAAAATATCTATTTTGTTATGATATGAATATTCAACCTTTTTCTAAAAAAAATTGTCACAAAAATCGGTTTACACTAAAATACCATGAATTCAATATAATCACCATTTACACATAAATACCTTTATATATATAATTAGGATATTTTCACAAGAAATATCACAAAATAAAATTCACTCGTTACAACTATAAAAACGAATAATAAATACTTGGGGTGTATCTTGAAAAGTATACAAAAGTATTTTTACATAAAACCCCCTCAAGTTTTATAAATTACCCTAAGGACCCTAGTAAATATAGGACTTCGATTTACATCTCTACTGTCTGACTCGGGTTTGAGTCTGATCATAATCCGACTTGAATATGATTCAAGTATCATATAAATCTACAATATTACAATTCAACATGAACACACGAATCCATGAATCCAGTTATCAATCTATTCAACTTGACTGAACCAAACCATGGATATACTTTCCATGTACATGAATCCAGTTTACATCCATTACATCCATTACTGATATCATGGTTTCGGTCAGTCATCCAACTATACAACTTATATAATACAATATAACAATACAATCAAAACACTATGGGGTTTAAGGGGTAGATTGGTATGGAAGGTGTTAAAAGTGGCACGAGACAGTAAGATTAAGACACCTAACATGAATCATGTTGCTGTTGTACCGTGGCATAACGGTTCCTTGTACTTTCAGTTTGCCCTGGTCTCTAGCATTTAGAGACCCCTCTCGTATACACTGGCATCCTTCTGTACCAAGCTACAAACAACAGCGTTAACACAATATTCTACAATATTATACAACTTTAAAAGATACATTCTTATTCTGTCTTTTCTATTTCTCCCTTATCTTTGGGACTTACCGAGCGACCTGTTCGCTGACGACATTCTATTTCTTTCTTCTTTGAATATCGTCAGGTGATCTGAACACAGCAGAGATCGAGCCTACCAGTGAAGACTTGGATCAGTTCCTCGAAGACCCCGAGCTCTAGACATTGTACATTTCCATTCAGTACCTTTAATTTCCTATTATGTCATTGTTTAGGCATCGTTTTTACTTCAGTTGTATTTCCTTTTCATGCATTTTACAAAAGAATGTTAATACATAAAGTTGCTGTTATTTTTATACTTCTTGTCTCTTGTGATTACTTTTATATTGCTTAGATACGCTTAGCGTATTTACTTCACAGTAAATACATAGCGGACCAGTCGTGTCCCCTTCGGCGTATACCGGGAAGCAGGGCGTGACAGGTTTTGTTGGTGGCCCATGCAGGTCAGAGCTGTATAGAATCATACTATGCAGTTCTGTTCTGCGTGAACAAACTAAGCAATATAACACAAGAACCAGCAACTAAAACATTCTTTACAATTCATGTTCCTTGAATCTTACAATTTCATATTCATTGAATCTTATCATTCCAAATATTTTGAATCCGTCCTAACCCAAATTTTCTTCAAGGTTATGGATTCCCAGAACAACACCAGCACCAATGTCAATAACACACCTCCAGCCCTACCATTCACACCTGCCGTTCCTGCTCCACCCAACGAGCAAATGGTCCTGCTTGAGGCAATCCGCAGTCTCTCCGAGGGACAGCAGCAGCAAACTGCGCTTTTAATGAACCGTCCTGAGGCAGACGCACCTGGGGTAAAGCAATTTAGGGCTTTACACCCCAAACAGTTCTCCGGAAAGGGAAGCCCACTTGAAACTGAGGAATGGGCACAGAGCATAGAGGATGATCTGGCGGCAGCACAAGTGCCAGACATAGCTTGGGTTCGTGTGGCGAAACTGCAGCTCACGGACAATGCTCGCAACTGGTGGAAGGCGGAAGAAAGCCGTCTTGAACAACCTATCGAATGGAAGACTTTCCGTGACATGTTCGACGCTAAGTACTTCCCTGAGACTGCCAGGTTCGATATGGAACAACAGTTCATCCATCTGCAACAAGGTTCGATATGGACCAAGATAGTAGATGAGTATGACGCTGAGTTCACCATGCTCAGTCGGTAAGATATGTCTCAATAATTCGAAATTTTTATATCACATATTACACAGCTAACACAATATTTTTAACAGTTTTGCGGCACATCTTATACCGACGGATGAGATCAGAGCCCATCGCTTTCAACAAGATTTGGATTCGGAAATCCAGGCTGCACTGGCCACAGGAGATTTTTCGACTCATGAATCGTCTCTGAAAGCTGCCCGCCATTATGAGGCAGTGGTAAAGGCGAGGGGAAGACCTCAATCTGCTGGATTTAAGCGTCCTGCCAACCAGATGGCAGGAGGAGCCTCGTCCAGGCCATCTTTTGTGCCAAAGCGATCCGGAGTACAGAACAACCGTCCCAGCCCAGCCTTTTGTACCTACTGCAAGAGAACTGGACATATGATGAAAGACTGCCGGCGAGCCAACCATCTTTGCTTGATCTGTGGCTCAGCTGCTCATGATATTGGGTCTTGTCCCCAAAAGCAAAACCCAGTTGCTACACCCAGGCCAGTAGTTATCTATCCGCAACGACCAGCTCTTCAAGCACCTGCTCCAAGACTTGCACTACCTGCACCACCCAGAGGAACACAAGCTGCACCACCTCTTCGTCAGTTCCATCAAGCTCAAAGGAACGTTCCGAGGAATGCTCCTCAGGCCAGGAGGAATGTACCAAGGCGCCAGGCTTTCACTATGTCAGTGGAAGAAGCTGAGGCCACTGGCCAAGTCATCACTGGTAAAATTTTCTTCTCAAATTTTTCTTTCAGTCTTGTTTATCTACATGCTTTCCCTAAAACATACCCCACATACCTTAGGTGCAATCTTAGTAGCCTCAATCCCTGCACTAGCACTGTTTGATACTGGAGCATCTCACTGCTTTATGTCGCAACGGTTTGTTCGAACCCATGCGATTCCAGTCTCACCGCTTGTATCCAGCTGGAATGTCAGTTCAGGAAATGGCGTTCTAAAGGCAACCATGGGATACAGCTTGTGTCCAGTCGTCGTCTGCAGCAGAGAGTTTTATGCTGACTTCAAAGTGCTGGACATACCGAACTTTGATGTAGTTCTAGGAATGGATTGGCTTGGAGCTTTTTATGCTACCATTGACTGTCGTCAAAGGAGGGTAGTATTCGAGATTCCAGACCATCCGGTCTTCTATTTCAAAAGCGGAGACCGTACACTGGAGCCAAGTACCTAAAAGTGAAGCCAAGAGAAGCAGTAGTTGCAACAGCTCAAGCGGAGGAAGAATCAAGGCCAGATGTGGTTCGAGAGTTTGACGATGTATTTCCTGACGATATATCAGGTTTGCCTCCCGATCGAACTCTTGAATTCAGTATTGATTTAGTACCAGGAGCACAACCGGTGATCAAAGCACCCTATCGTTTAAGTCCGGAAGGTTTGAAGGAAGTCCGAACACAGTTGGACGAATTACCGGCGAAAGGATGGATTCGTCCCAGCACTTCAAGTTGGGGATCACCTGTACTACTTGTGAAGAAGAAGGAAGGTTCATACAGAATGTGCATCGATTACAGAGCCTTGAATGAAGTCACTATAAAGAACAAGTATCCACTTCCGCGCATCGACGATTTATTCGATCAGCTAAGTGGATCTTGTGTTTTCTCTAAATTGGATCTTCGTTCAGGTTATCATCAGGTGAAGGTCAAGGAAACTGATATTCACAAAACAGCTTTCAGAACTCGCTATGGACATTACGAATTTCTCGTGATGCCATTTGGAGTGACCAACGCACCCGCAATATTCATGAACCTAATGAATCAAGTTTTCCGGGAGTACTTAGACAGGTTTGTTGTCATCTTCATCGACGATATCCTGGTGTATTCTAAGAATCGGAAAGAGCATGCAGAGCATCTACGAATTATCCTGGAAACTCTTCGACAACATCAGCTCTATGCCAAGTACAGCAAGTGCGAGTTTTGGCTAAAGCAAGTTGGTTTTCTTGGACATATCGTATCAGGAGAAGGAATTTCTGTGGATCCAGCAAAAGTTTCAGCAGTTAGCGAATGGCCTACACCAAAGTCACTGAAAGATATTCGGAGTTTCTTGGGTTTAGCTGGATATTACAGAAGATTCATTGAAGGATTTTCGAAGATAGCAACACCCCTGACCAAGCTCACACGTAAAGATAAAGATTTTGTGTGGTCAGAAGCATGCGAACAAGCTTTTGTAGAACACAAGTCAAGGTTGATGTTTCCTGATTAAAAATCAGGAATTACCTCAATGAGGTATCACGTGTTCACACGTGACCAATAGTCACGTGATGACACGTGATGGTTAAAATCCCATCAAACAGAAAGGTAAACAGACGGCTGAAAGATGACTCAATTGGGGGTCATGTGCTCACACGTGACCAAGGGTCACGTGCCAGCACGTGACAGGCTTTGAAAGCCTTACAGCTTAATAGAATTTAATTCTAAGAAATCAGGAATTACCTCAATGAGGTATCACGTGCTCACACGTGACCAATGGTCACGTGATAACACGTGATGGTTAAAATCTCACTAAAATAAAAACGAAAAGCAAAAGGCTGAAAGATGACCCAATTTGAGGTCACTTGCTCACACGTGACTAAGGGTCACGTGCCAGCACGTGACAGGATTTGAAAGACTCACAATTTAATAGAATTTAATCCTAAAAGTCGGGAATTACCTCAATGAGGTGTCATGTGCTCACACGTGACCAATGGTCACGTGATGACACGTGACGGTTACAACTGAAGCATATGTAAACGCTGAGGAAATGACTCATTTGGTGGTCACGTGCTCACACGTGACCAAGGGTCACGTGCCAGCACGTGACTGGCTTCGAAAGCCTTACAGTTAATAGAATTTAATTCTAAAAGCTTTTAAATCTTTCCAAATGGAAAAGGATTATGGGGACCGTTGGATTAAAGATCCAAGGGTGATTAAAAATCACCAATTTATGGAAAAATTTTAGATAAGGAAAGATTTCCCTAAATCTCACCAGAAATAACAAACAGAATATTTTTGGATTTAAAATCCAACGGTGAATAAAATTCATTGTATAATCAAAAGGCTCATATTAATTATGAAAAAACAACAAAATCTTTCAATGAAAGATTTACTAAACAAATTGATTTTTTTCCTTCTCCTATAAATAGGAGCCAGAGGAGAGTTGTAAGATAGAGAGTTTTGGAATCTTGAAATTTCAGAGAGAAAAGAGAGGAGAATTTAATTCTCTACAAAGAAAAATCCTAGGTAAGAAAAGGAAGGGGATAAAAACTTCAATAAGGAGAATTTAATTCTCAATCTAAGAGTTTAACTCTTTTATAAAAAAAAGAACTTAGTTCTTCTTCTGGCGTAAGATCTGCACAGAGCACATCTCCCCATAACTTGAGAATTTAATTCTCATCGGGTCGAGATCCTGCCATACAGATCCAAAACTTAGAGGGGGAATTGAGTTTAGAGAATTTAATTCTCCCAAACTCACAGGAATTTAATTCCTCCAAGATATGAAATTAGGGTTTGAACCCTATCTGAGAATTTAATTCTCCCAAAATTATAGGAATTTAATTCCTTCAAGATGAATGAAACTAGGGTTTAACCCTAATTGAGAATTTAATTCTCTCAGATTAACAGGAATTTAATTCCTACAAGACAGAATTAGGGTTTCACCCTATACAAGAATTTAATTATTTTACATATATGGGAATTCAATTCCTTTAAAAGAAATTAGGGTTTAACCCTACATAAGAATTTAATTCTTAATCTTACAGAGAATTTAATTCTCAAAATAAAATGAAGAGACTTAAAAGATCTCCATGCATGCAAAGGACTAAGGTCACGTGTCCCCACGTGACCCCTGAAAAGATCCCTAAAAATGAGAAGGAAAAAGTTCTGAGGCAATGCCTCACGTGCTCCCACGTGATCTCCAAAACATAGAAAGAAAAAGCAAAGGAAATCTAAGCTTTGGGCGCTCTCACGTGTTATCACGTGACCCCTCAGTAAGTGCTTTAACAAGTTGCGCACAGATCTCCATCACGTGCCGACACGTGATGCCCAAAAATATAAAAAGTGTTTAACACTTAATCGCAGAACACAGAATAAGGGGAATCTGGTCCCACCTTTGGGCGCTCTCACGTGTCCACATGTGACCCCTTTTTCTTTAGTGTTTTGACACTAATTAGAGATCTTTATTCCCAGTGTTTAACACTGATCTTTCTTAGTGTTTAATACTAATTTGAAAACCCTATTTGCAGTGTTTAACACTGATTATTTTCTAGTGTTTGACACCAAATCGAAAATTATATTTCCAGTGTTTAACACTGATTGTTCTTTTAGTGTTTAACACTAGTTTGAGAATTCTGTCTCTAGTGGTTAACACTTTTGTTATTTAGTGTTTAACACTACTTTTAGCCAAATTGGCTAACTTTCAGAGGCAAAGCCTCCCCTTCAATTGAACCTCAAGATTGAATAACATCCAGAACTACAACAGAAATGTTATCAAGCCCTCAAAACTTTTGTGGACTGAAACCAGACAAGTGTCAAATAGTCCAACAAAGGGCCAGACTTAATTGGACTTAACCCACATAAGTCCTCAATCCAGACTTAATTGAGGCAACGTGCTCATAATATAATTGATCTTGGGTCCAAATTGGGCTACAGATCATTTAATCCACCTTGGTTCAAGGGTACATCTCTTCACTCCTTTGATATTTGTCGTTGTAATTCCTCAACGTCTTCAGAGAGGTGACAGGTCCCAACAACCATACATTTCATGGACTGTGGGGTCTTTAAACTCACGGACTATGATGTCCTTAACCTTGACCGTGATGTCTTAAAACTAACGTCGGACTGTGGAGTCCTTAAATCCACGGACTATGATGTCCTTAACCTTGACCGTGATGTCTTAAAACTAACGTCGGACTGTGGAGTCCTTAAACCCATGGACTATGATGTTCTTAACCTTGACCGGGATATCTTTAAACTAACAATGGACCACCATGTCCTTAAACTGGTAATTGACCGCAATGTCCCTAAACTAAACAATAGAGCCCAAATGCTCTTTTGTTGGATCTAAACGATCCCGTTAAGTTGATCTTAGTCTGAAATGAGACTAACGTATCCTTAACAAACCGTTAAGTTGATCTTAGTCAAAAATTAGACTAACGTATCCTTAACAAACGTTTAAGTTGATCTTAGTCTCAAATGAGGCTAACGTATCCTTAAACCCAAACCCCCAAAACCAAATCTAAGAAAGATACGGATTTGGACTAGTCCACGCCCTACGGACGATAACATAACTTAGTCTCCGTATACAATTCACGGACAACCGAACACAAAACAAACACCCACGACACGAAGTGACCACATGGAGAAGGGGAAAGTTGTTACCGCGATGCGGTAGCGTAATTAACTGCAGGGGCTTGCGCCTGCAGGGAAGAGCGTCCCCACAATCAAAAACCCCTCAAGCGAGGGGTAATCTGACGAAGTCTGGTATATCGGCCGCATCCGTTTAAACCTTCGATACACGGTGCCATAAATCAACTTGGCATTTTCGGAGAGGTGGACGGGTAGCACCAATTAGCATCTGCCCCGAATTTCAGGCAAGACGTCCGTCTTGCGCCGTCTTTTGGAGGGGAACAGATTCTGGCACGCCCGATGGGACCTTTTCCTCTTTCCACTCCACACTTCGTGCGTCGTATTCGCGAACGAATCGCGGTTTGTTAATGGTTGCCCTCGGGTTTCAAGTTACTAAGATTTGGTCTCTTGCTTGGCGCAGAAAGCAAACAACAATGGCGTTCAACTGCTCCAACTGCAACTGCAACCGACGCTCCGCCTCACCTGGAGGTGTAGCCTATGGACCTCGGGCGGCATCACTGTTCACGATGCCGGTGGAACAAATCACCCAGGCTACTACTGGACTATTTTTCGGGACCATGCTCCCGCCAATGAGCTTCACTGCCCCAGTGCCCATATCGGAAGCTTCTAAGAAGTCGGTCTTCGATCGACATACAGCTGCTGCGGCCCCTCTCAACGGGTCACCCAACACCAATGCCTCGGTCTTCTCCAGACTAGGCCAAAACTCCTGCGGGCCCACGATGAAGCTTGCGGTCCCACGGAAGGTTATTCAAAAGAAAGTAGCAAAACATGCTCCTAAAGTCGTCAAGGCGGCTTCCCCTGCTAAGAGATTGGTTTTTACAAGACTGACCGTCCCAACTCCCGCTCCTGCTACTCAAAAAACATCAGTCTTTAACAGGCTGACACCGGCAACAGCCCCTCACCTGAGCAGGGGGCAAGACAAGGCCATCCCCGTCACCGAGCCAACTCCATCAGCTCGACATGCTCGACGTCGCCACTGGCGCCGAGTGAGGAAGTCAGGAGGCAACTCCCCTTCTGGGCTAACTCCACCAGCCCCGACGACGGAAATTAATGCTGCTGTTCCAACTGGGAACAGTTTTGAGCTGCTGAATAAGGTGCGTAGGAATTGTCCTACCGCCGTACTGAAGAGGTTTCCTCCTCCACTGGAGAAGGTTACGGAAGCAAAGCCAGAACAGTCTCCTCAACGGTTGCCCTCCAAGATCTACAAAGTCTGGCGGCAGGTCCGAGACTCAGTGATCGATCCAAATTTCTCCCGCCAACAAAAGAAGGTGAAGGTCCAACAGGAAGTCAGCCATCCTGCTAAGCCACGAAAAGCTGTTTGGGTGCCTACCGCAACGGCCCCCTCAACTTCGACCGCTTATGAGAAGAGAAGGCCGGAGAAGATCCCCGTGCCAGCGAAGAATGTCAAAGGCGCTGAACCAAAACGCCCTAAGTCTGGGGGCATGGCGGTCCATACTATCTACATGGCATCCGGGAAGGAGGATAGCCGCGCTTCAATAGGTCACCGACCACTCACCTGATCCATTACAAGAGCCCAGGAACAACAGCAGCAGAAGCTCCAGGAGATGCTAACTGCGATGGCCGCACTCACCGGGCCAAAAGAAAGCCCGAAGGCGTCGTCGGAACAACGTCACGAACACGAGACTGATGCTGAATTCCTTCGCAGAATGCTCGAAAAGAAAGACAAGGAGGCTGCGGAACACCAATATAAAGCAGATGGCTCTTCTGTTTCAAGACATGGTCGGCATGATGATACAGCCGAATCCCCCAGCTGAAGATCCTCCGATTATCCTTGAAGATGACAGAGGAGAAACGTCAAATCCACCGCCGGCTCTTTCAACAGCCAAGGAGGAGACAATTTCCAAAGCTGCCCTGGATGACTATATTTCTCAACAAATATGAGTTCACCAGGCAACTGAGGCAGCCGGTCAAGTCGTCAAAACGGGGCGACCATATCCGTGCTGGTATGATCAGATCAAGTACCCGCCGGGCTATACGATCTCGAAGTTCCATGTCTACAAGGGGACGGGCAATCCCCATCAACATGTCGCCCAGTTCAGGGCTCTTTGTGGTAACACCGGCGGTGATGATAAGCTCCTGCTTCGCCAATTTGTCGGCAGTTTATCGGAGACGGCGTTTGAGTGGTATTCCGAGCTTCCGAATGACTCCGTCAAAACTTTTGCAGAGATGGAGTTGCTATTTACCCAGCGATTCGCGAGCGCCAGCGAACGCACCCCTATAACGGCGTTGATCAATGCAAGGGTGAAACCAGGCGAAACTTGGGTTCAATATGCAATCTGATGGCGGAACTTGTGGTCGAAGTGCGAACAGCGCATCGAAGAAGCACCAGCGGTGGGCATGTTCGTGGGCACTCTGGATCCTCATGCAACTATCTCACAGTTCATGATGTTCTTTAAACCGACCACGTTCCAGGCTTTAATCGATAAGCTAGCCTAGATGGATCAAATGGGTCATAGACTGTCTCCCCCGAAGCCGGAACCTCGGAACGACAAGGGTAAAGGGAAGGCGACCTTCGTCGCGAACACCCAACAACAGCCCAGTGCCCCAAAGCTACCAGATCAACTGGAAGAGAGACGGCGCTATTACAATGAGAAAATGAAGCGTCCTTACTCATTCCCACGGGACAAGACGAAGAGGCTGTTCGAGCTGGCTATGCGCAACAGGCTTATCAGTTTGCCGAATCCCAGGCGACCGCCGCAACCCAGCAAAGTGAATAATCCTAATTACTGCCCTTACCACCAAACGGTAAGTCACCCGATCGAGGATTGCTTCGTATTTAAGGGATGGATCGAAGATCAGTATCTACAAGGAAAGTTTGCGCTGTCCGAGAAGTGGAAAGTAAACCCACCACAACCGCACACTCCAAAGAAGACGGACACACCGGGGGCAACGTGTTCTTTTGTCGAAGAAGCTCCATGGGAAGTCGTGCTGTCAGCCAAAACCAAAAGGATGCTGAATGATCTTCATACATGCCCGGCGGTTAGGTGGAAGAGCCCGCTGGAACCTCAGATCATCGAAGGGATGCTGAAGCCGCGCCCAACTCCAAAGATTGGTGGTGATGGCCCGAGCACTCATTCCCAGCCGTCAAAATCTTCAAAGAAAAAGAAGAAGAGATCCAAAAAGCCTGTGAAGTCTGGCGACAAGCGCACGGACTTACAGAAACAGATCGACGCGCTGGAAGAGTACAATCAAAAGGCACGGACTCCCATCACGCTCCAAGAGTTCCTCAGCCACGTCTTTCAGGAGGAAGATGATGGAGAAAGCTCGTCGGATGAATCCGAGGGATACGTAGCAAGTTGTCACATGATCTCTCACTCGTTTACAGACGATGAAAAAATTCCTTGTACTGAGAAGCTGGGGGCAGATCCTAAGCCGGAACTTCTGGGGCCGTCAGATGAAACGATCGACACGTTCCTCAACGAAGCTCTCTCGAAAAGTAAAGCTGATCGGGAGCGCGAAACGGCCATATTTGAAATAGCCAAGCGCCGGCGACTAGACGAAAGAGTTGAGACACTCTCGTCAAATCAAAAGACATCCGTTGCGGATAAAAATAAATTCAAGACGAAGAAAAGGTTTGCTAAAGCCATATCAATGGGAATGAAGCTGCCACCCTCCGAAGGAAACACTCCCGGTGAAGTAGAGATGTATCCTAACTACTGCTCATATCATCGAAAGATTTCACACCCCACCGAGGAGTGCAATGCTTTTAAAAGATGGTGGCAAGGATATGTTGCTCACCGGCAACATTTTAAGCGGATGAAACGCAAAACTCAGCGGGAGCAGAGAAATATGACCGAAGAGCATAAAGGAACTACCGGTAACTGTCGCATGGTCAACACCGGGGGATCGCAGATTCTCACTTTCGAAAGCGACTCTGACGAAGAGATGGCTCTTGGCCCTCTCTTTAAAGAATCCACCTTGGGAAAAGTGGAGGAACCAAAGACCTGTGAAAACATCCGGCTGCGCAATCGCACGCTTCCAGAAAAGAATCTCGGATCCACGAGTAAAAGAGATAAAGGAAAAGAAAAGGTCTCCGAGAATATCTCCCTGGATGACCAAGTTATAAAAGAGCTGACTGCCAAGGACCCGGCAAAGAAGAACAAGGTGGACTACAACATTCTGGCGCACTTGAGGAAATTGCCCTCACAGCTCAGCATTCTCAACGCCCTTTTACTATCCAAAGAAGTGAGAGATTCGTTGATCAAGGCGCTACAAGAGCCAGAGCAATTCCAAGCTTTTCTCGCCGAAGAAAAGATGAAGGACGAGCTGGAGGAAGTACACACAGCCGATATTTCCTTCGGCGACGAAGACCTTCTCCTTGGGACGTGCGACCACAACCGTCCCCTATATGTCTCTGGATATTTCCACGATATCAAGATAGGTAAAATCCTGGTTGATAATGGATCCTCCGTCAATCTTCTTAATGTACGGGTGTTGAAGGAAATCTGCATGAGCGTTCAGCACCTCGCTCGTGATAAAATCACCATCTCCGGTTTTGACTCCCAGTCATCGTGGACCCTCGGGTCTGTGATATTGACATTACGATTCGGGCTGCTTGTCACAGACTTTAAATTTCATGTCATTGACGCCAAGACATGCTATAACGCTTTGCTCGGCCGGCCTTGGTTACACGAGTACAACATCATCCCTTCTACACAACATCAGTGTATGAAATACTTTAAGGATGGCCTTGAGTATACCGTGACAGGAGAGCTGAATCCATTCTCCGTGAATGAAGTCCGCAAATACGAAGATGCAAAATACTTTTTGCCGGATTTCGAGGACACAGAGAGATGTCACAAACCGGAGAACAAAGCCGTCACCACCATTCCTGTCTTCGGGAGTGATACCGAGGAAGAAGAAGAGATAGTTTATTCTGGGCCGTCTCGACGTAACAACCAGGGACCGTCCGCCCCCATATTGATCTTCGGAAGCGACTCGGAAGATGATGTTAATGATGTGTTCTCCAGTCGGCCGTCAATATAAGCATCTGCTGGTGATAATCAGAGTTTGCAAATTACCATGATTCCGCGGGAGCACTACAAAGATCTCGACGCACTTGAAGCTTACAGTGTGCAAGACCTGCAGACATTTTACGTCCCTCCCAGGCGAAAAGGTGAAAAGGCGATCCTATTCTACCGGTCCATGGAAACTAAAGTGGAGAGAGAAATCTGGCACGCGCGGATTCTACACTTGACAGGCTCCAGCCTATCCGTTTGCCCAGATATTACACGAACGGACTAAAAAGGCTATTGAAGCGCCAAGGGGTGCCTTTCAAACAGACTATTCAACAAGCTCGGTTCTACAACAAGATTTAGGCTGTCCCTGGGACTCAGCACAAGTTGCCCAATGGGAGAATGGAAACGCTCGGGCTTGGATATGTGAAATCCGGGAAACGGGAACGTGTTCATGGTAGCTACATCATATATAACTTCGATAAAGAAGAGGACGCCCTGTCAGAAAACGCCGACCCCGTACCAAAACAAGATCCTGCAATCAAAATACCAAGTCCGTCATTTGAAGAACGAATGGACAAGCTTATAAGGGAAGCTGGTCTAAAAGTTCGAGACGACCTTAACCGCGAAATGGCCACTATGAGAAAGCCAGGACGCAACGCCTTCTCCAACAGGCCGCGAAAGATGAAAATGCCGCTCCCTATCAACCTGTTGTAAAAAAGACCCGACGCAGAGGCAGAAATAAGTCAAAGAGCGGAAAAGGCGTTCGACAACGATAAAGCGGGATCAAGAAGTCACGCGATCGGGAATCGGGCGGTCCGGATTTGTCCCTTATGAGGAAGATGAGTCGAGCATACTCTTTTCCTCAAGACAAGACAAAGAAGATACTTGACCTCGCTAAAAAACATCAAATGATTACACTTCCGGAGTCCAAACAACCTGAGCAAGCTAACGAGGTCTCTCATCCAGACTATTGCTCTTATCACCGAGCAATAGGACACCCTCTCGAAGACTGCTTGACCTTCAAGAGCTGGGTCGAAGATCAATATCAGCAAGGCAGGTTTGCTCTATCCAGCAGCTGGAGGATAAATCCACCACAGAAGCACGAACCAAAAGCCGCGCATACAACGAGAGTAGAACTAGATCAACGTCGGTCTCGGAAACGATATCGTACCTGCCACGTGATAACGCTGTCAGAAGAAGAGCTCGAGAATATGGATGACCTCCCCTGGTGCTTCGAAAACGATGATGGCGGTGTGATCTCAGAGTTTCCACCGGCGCCAAAAGAGCTGGAAGATGGAATACATACTATTGCAGATAATCTCAAGAAAATCGAGTTGGGAACGGCAAGTGACCCGCGGCCGACATTTGTCAGTGAGCCGTTGTCTGAAGAAAGGGTGGCTACGCTAAAGGACGTGCTCATGCAGCATAGGGACTGCTTCGCATGGAACTATTCCGAGATGCCGGGACTAGATCCAGAGATTGCGGTGAACAAATTGGCGATATCCCCGGACGTCAAGTCAATCAAACAGGCGCCGAGAAGAATGCGGCTCGAGCTTGAGATGAGCATCAACGCCGAGGTCAAGAAACTAATCGACTCCGGCTTCATCCAAGAAGTGCAGTACCCTGATTGGATCGCCAACATCGTCCCGGTAATGAAGAAAAATGGGACAGTGCGCATGTGCGTGGACTTCCGGGATCTCAATAAAGCTTGCCCGAAAGATGACTTCTCAGTACCGGTCACTGAGCTGATGATAGATAACACATCCACTCATGAAGTTTTCTCCTTCATGGACGGCTCATCAGGATATAATCAGATAAAGGTGCATCCCGACGACCAGAAGCACACCGCGTTCCGGACCCCTCTGGGTATATTCTGCTACAAGGTGATGCCTTTCGGTCTAAAGAACGCCGGTACCACCTATCAGAGGGCCATGACGAAGATCTTCGATGACCTCATACATGAAATCGTCAAATGCTATATCGACGACCTTGTGGTGAAAAGCAAATCATACGAGGAGCATTTAGAGCATCTGAAGATCGTATTTCAACGCCTCCGGCAATACAACTTAAAGATGAATCCTCTCAAATGCGCGTTCGGTGTTTCCTCGGGCAAATTCCTAGGATTCATCGTCCGACACCGAGGTATCGAGATAGATCCGTCAAAGATCAAGGCAATTATGGAGATGCCCCCGCCAAGGACTCTCAAGCAACTGCGGTCTCTCCAAGGGAAGCTCGCGTATATTCGGCAATTTATAGCCAATCTTTCAGTGAAGTGCCGCCCTTACAGTCACCTGATGAAGAAGGGGACCCCGTTCGTCTGGGATCGCAAATGCCAAAGCGCGCTGGACGAAATCAAGCAATACTTGCAGAATCCGCCAGTACTGGCCGCTCCGGTCAAGGGAAAGCCCCTCATTCTGTATACAACTGCCCTTGAAGGTTCCTTAGGCGCATTATGGGCACAGGAGAACGACCAAGGGAAGGAGAGAGAGCTCTACTATTTGAGTCGAGTTCTACTGGGGGCAGAAATCAATTATTCTCCCATCGAAAAACACTGCCTGGCGTTGATCTTCGTGATAACGAAACTCCGGCACTATGCGTTGGCGCATGAAGTCCGTCTCATATCGAAGGTGGACCCTCTCAAATATTTGATGTCAAGGGCCATACTGACGGGGCGGTGCGCTAAATGGGCCTTGCTCTTGATGGAGTTCTCAATAACTTATCGGCCTCTTAAGGCAGTGAAAGGCCAAGCCATCACCGACTTCCTCGCTGAGCATCCAATACTTGCCGACTCTCCTTTGAATTGCGAGCTGCCAGAAAAACATGCGTTTGATGTGATCGACGGTGGTAATGCCCGATGGGAACTTTACTTTTACGGGGCGTCCTCCATGAAGAAGCGCAAACAGAACACCCCTATAATCAAATCAGGGGTAGGCCTTATCTTCGTGACCCCACAAGGAGGGATAATGCGCTTCGCCTTCTCCTTGACAGAGCCGAGGACGAACAATGAAGCTGAATACGAAGCTTTGATAGCAGGCCTCGAGATCGCCATCGACATGGGAATTGAAAACCTCCTCATATACAGAGACTCCCAACTGGTCGTTAGTCAAGTAAACGGCGACTACCAGACGTGCAAACTAGAGTTGGTGAAGTACGGCGAAAAGGTGCAGCAACTGTTGACCCAAATTCCTTCCTACACTTTGGAAAGCATACCGCGTGCGGAAAATAGCAATGCAGATGCATTAGCCAAGCTCGCTAAAGAGCTAGCCGACGAGAACCTCGATGACGTAAGAATCGTGGTACAAAGCCGTCGGGTGCTTGCCCCGGCAGAAATATCTCCGGAATCATCCGAGGAAAAGGAAGCGACTAAGCAGACGGCCCTGCAAATAAATGACCAAGAAAAGGCTGAGGATTGGAGAGAAGTCTTTATAGACTACTTCAAATCCCGTCGAACACCCGAAGATGCGTTCTCAAGACATCAGCTTATGAAACGAGCTCTGTCTTTCGCCTTCGTCAATGATACTCTGTACAAGAGGTCATTTGATTCTCTGTGGTTGAGATGCTTGGGACCTGAAGAAGCAGAAAGAGTCATTCAGGAAGTTTATGACGGACTCTGTGGTTCTCACCAAGCAGTCCCGAAGATGAAATTGAAGATCAAACGAATGGGTTATTATTGGCCCACGATGATTCAGGACTGCCTCAAGTATGCAAAGTAATGCCACTCGTGCCAGATCCATGGGGAATTTATCCATCAGCATCCAAATCCACTACATCTAACGGTGGCTAGCTGGCCATTCGAAATGTGGGGAACTGATAGAATCGGCCCCATCGAACTTGCATCCTCCAGAGGGCATCGTTTCATTTTGGCGATAACTGATTACTTCTCCAAATGGACAGAAGCAGTACCGCTGAGGGAAGTGAAGACGGAGAATATCCTCCACTTCTTCAAGACGCACGTTATTTATCGGTTTGGAACTTCGCGACGGATCATCTCCGATAACGGACCAGCCTACAGAAGCCACAAGATCAGCCACTTTGCACAACAGCACAACATAGACTGGAGATACTCCTCGGTTTATAATCCCCGAGCTAACGGTCTATCGGAGGCTTTCAATAAGACCCTGACGAAGATCGTGAAGAAAACAGTGTCCCGAAATAAGAAGGACTGGCATGAGAGACTGCAAGAGGCTCTCTGGGCATATCGAACTATGTTCAAGACGGCCACCAGCACAACGCCGTACGTGTTGGTATTCGGTACAGAAACGGTACTCCCCCTCGAGATAGAGTTACCCTCTCTACGAGTGGCGGTTCATTACGAGCTAACAGACGAAGAGAATGCTCACCTTCGGCTCGGGGAGCTCGATGCCCTTGATGAAACCCGGATCATAGCGCAACAAAATCTGGAAGCTTATAAAGCAAAGATGACGTGCTCCTACGAAAGATTGACCAGGCTGAGGACATTCCGCCAAGGCGAACTCGTGCTAGTGGTCAAAAGACCTATGATCCCCAATTGCGCCAAACGGGGAAAATTCGAGCCGAACTATGAAGGCCCGCACATCATAGACAAGGTCTACCAGGGTGGAACCTATATACTCATGGATATGCACGGTGAAAGACCCTTCAGGCCAATAAACGGCCGCTTCCTGAAGAAATACTACGCTTGACGAGTCACGGCCTAGGTCAATGATAGATGACGATGACTATGTCCGCCCGCTATCTTCCCAAGCCCAAACTCTATAAGTAATAACTGACTTACTTTACAACAGACCGAAACGTCCTTAAACTAACGACGGACCACTATGTCCTAAAACTAGCTGTTGACCGAGATGTCAATAAACTACGGTGGATTGTGGCATCCCAAAGCCGATAATAATAAAAAAAAGAATTAAAATAAGAATTAAAAAACGGTATGTCCATAAGAAAAATAGGCGCGGATGAAAACCCGAAAGGGCTCCGTGAGTAAAAACAGCAGGGCTACCGGCGAGTCTTGTGAAAACCCGAAAGGGCGCAACCTTGTTATATAAAAAAAAAGAATAAAAATTAAAAAAAAAACGGTATGTCCATAAGCAAAATGGGCACGGATGAAAACCCAAAAGGGCTCCGTGAGTAAAAACAGCAGGGCTACCGGCGAGTGTTTGTGAAAACCCAGAAGGGCGCAACCTCGTTAAAAGACACTTTCAGGGTCCTCTCGACCTTGTAAGGAGAAATCATCCGCGTGAGATCCTTACGACTCACAAGGGAGCAACACACTTATGGATCCCCACGATTCCTAAGGAGAAATTACACTTGCGAGATCCTCACGACTCGTAAGGAGAACTCTCTTATGGGACCCTTACGGCTCATAAGATTTGAAAGTCTTAAGTTACAGAGACCTGAACCTGTTCTTAAGCAACCCCCACAACCTCCGATACTGCCCTACAAGCGGCTCAATGCTGACCCTTGTATACAATCCATGGGCGCGAATAAACATTTCCCTAACCAAGTCCTATCCGTGACTAGGGATATGTTCGCACGGTGAACAACCCTCGTAAGTCCTCTCGACTTATAAGGAGAAAACTCTCTTATAAGATCCTTACGACTTACAAGGAGCCATACACTTAAGAATCCTCACGATTCCTAAGGAGAAAACACACCTACGAGATCCTCACGACTCGCAGGGAGAAATACCTTCATGAGACCCTTACGGCTCATGAAGTCAAAAGCCTTAGGCGACAGGATCCTAACCCTGTTTGCTAAGCCACCTTTGTTCGATATCGACAGAGGCAAATGATGATTCGCTCCTAGCAATATCCCAGTTGTAGCGGTGCTGATGTCGAAATCGGTGTCTAATCCTAAGCTTGCAGCAGAATGCCAGCAGGCCAGACATGATGGGGCGACTTGCGACAAAATCAGCAAGTAAAAATGTATGCATGCGAAATGGCCAAAATGATTGAGCAACTCGCAATAAAAAGCAGCGAGTAAAAAATAAAACAAATAGCCGAAATGATTAGGCACCGCGAAAAATAGCCGAAATGATTGGGCAATCGCAACATTCGCGATATAAAAGCTGAAATGATAGAGCATCGCGGAAAGAAATAAAAAAAAATAAAACTGAAAGTTATGCCCTACAGGTGATATTACATCAATCCCTGTATACAATCCAGGGGCACAAACAAAGAAGGAATCACACTCCTCCTCCCCAAGCTTCATCAGAAGGAGAGACCAAATCTCAATGGTTTATAGACAGCCTAGAGATCATCTCAACATTCGTCTTATTACAATGGACACAACATCAAGCAAAGCGGAACAGCGGCAACTCCCAGTTCCATGACTCGGCGGTGTACAGATTACCGAGAGTCAAATTCCTGGCTACGTGAAACGCGGATTATGTCACTCCTGACCCCGTGGGAAACGTCCAGAGCGAATCCTGGTCCTCGCAGAGCACGGCAATGACCCCGTGTGAAGCATCCAGAGCGGAGCCTGGTCCTCGCCGAACACGGCAGTGAACCCGTGGGAAGCATCCAGAGCAAAATTCCTGGCTACGTGAAACGCGGATTATGTCACTCTTTGACCCTGTGGAAAACGTCCAGAGCGGATCCTGGTCCTCCCAGAGCACGGCAGTGAACCCGTGTGAAGCATCCAGAGCGGAGCCTGGTCCTCGCCGAACACGGCAGTGAACCCGTGGTAAGCATCCAGAGCAAAATTCCTGGTCACGTGGAACGCGGATAACGTCACTCCTGACCCCGTGGGAAACGTCCAGAGCGAATCCTGGTCCTCGCAGAGCATGGCAATGACCCTGTGTGAAGCATCCAGAGCGGAGCCTGGTCCTCGCCGAACACGGCAGTGAACCCGTGGGAAGCATCCAGAGCAAAATTCCTGGCTACGTGAGACACGGATTATGTCACTCCTGACCCCGTGGGAAACGTCCAGAGTGGATCCTGGTCCTCGCAGATCACGGCAATGACCCCGTGTGAAGCATCCAGAGCGGAGCCTGGCCCTCGCCGAACACGGCAGTGAACCCGTGGGAAGCATCCAGAGCAAAATTCCTGGTCACATGGAACGAGGATAACGTCACTCTTTGACCCCGTGGAAAACGTCCAGAGCCGATCCTGGTCCTCGCAGAGCACGGCAGTGAACCCGTGTGAAGCATCCAGAGTGGAGCCTGGTCCTTGCCGAACACGGCAGTGAACCCGTGGGAAGCATGTAGAGAAAAATTCCTGGTCACGTGGAACGCGGATAACGTCACTCTTTGACCCCATGGAAAACATCCAGAGCGGAGCCTGGTCCTCGCCGAACACGGCAGTGAACCCGTGGGAAGCATCCAGAGCAAAATTCCTGGTCACGTGGAACGCGGATAACGTCACTCTTTGACCCCGTGGAAAACGTCCAGAGCGGATCCTGGTCCTCGCAGAGCACGGCAGTGAACCCGTGTGAAGCATCCAGAGCGGAGCCTGGTCCTCGCCGAACACGGCAATGAACCCGTGGGAAGCATCCAGAGCAAAATTCTTGGTCACGTGGAACGCGGATAACGTCACTCTTTGACCCCGTGGAAAACGTCCAGAGTGGATCCTGGTCCTCGCAGAGCACGGCAGTGAACCCGTGTAAAGCGTCGAGAGCGGAGCCTGGTCCTCGCCGAACACGGCAGTGAACCCGTGGGAAGCATCCAGAGCAAAATTCCTGGTCACGTGGAACGTGGATAACGTCACTCTTTGACCCCGTGGAAAATGTCCAGAGCGGAGCTTGGTCCTCACAGAGCACGGCAGTGAACCCGTGTGAGGTATCCAGAGCAAACATCAGACTGTGGAGTCCTTAAAATCCACGGACTATGATGTCCTTAACCTCGACCGTAATGTCTTAAAACTAACAATCAACCATGATGATTCTAGACTGATTTTACCTTGGTTCAAGGGTACATCTCTTTATTCCTTTGATATTTGTCGTTGTAATTCCTCAACGTCTTCAAAGAGGTGACGGGTCCCTGCAACCACACGTTTCGTGGACTGTGGAGTCCTTAAATCCATGGACTATGATGTCCTTAACCTTGACCGTGATTTCTTAAAACTAACATTGGACTGTGGAGTCCTTAAGCCCACGGACTATGATGTCCTTAACCTCGACCGTAATGTCTTAAAACTAGAAACGGACGATGGAGTCCTTAAACCTACGGACTATAATGTCCTTAACCTCGACTGTGATGTCTTTAAACTACAATACCTTAGAAAACATCCAAAGCAACCCCTGACCCCATGAAATACGGATAAGGGCAACCGCAACCAGCACTTGCGGGTCCTCACGACCTGTAGGGAAGAAAACTCTCTTGTGAGATCCTTACGACTCTCAAAGGAAAACCTACTTAAGAATCCTCACGATTCTTAAGGAGAAATTACACTTATGGGATCCTCTAGACCTGTAGGGAGAAAAACTCTTTATGAGACCCTCACGGCTCATAAAGTTGAAAAGTCTTAGGAGGCAGATCTTAACCCTGAATCCTAAGCCATCGCCGTCCTGCAAAGAGATCAAGATAGACTATCCGCAGAATACATTCAATAAAAAGTGACACATCGTTGAGAAGAAAAAATATGTCTTTTATTCATAAACCAAAATGGATACAAAGTACAATTCATGAAAGAACAAAAAATGTATACTTCCATTCAGGAGTAGGTACAAAAGAAAAAAAAAGATATACAAGTCTTCAGGCTGGCGGGCGATTTAGCAGCTTCACCAGCTCATCCTTCTTCCGCTGAACCACGCCTTCGTGATTCAGTATCGCCAGAAGACGGGCTTCCACTTGAGCCTGCTGGGCCTGATATGAGGCAAGCCGACCTTCGAGCTCTTTCTCAGTAGCCTTGTGGGCCTCAACCCTTTCGCGAATGAACACGGCAGCTTTATCGAGGGCCACCACCTCTTTGATAGACTCTTGAAGTACTCGCCAGAGTTCATACGCTTTGTTGGCTTTGGCTGTAAGGTTGACCTGGAGCTCGTGCAGTGCCTTAGAGGACATCTCCCTCTCCGAGAATTTGCGGCCGAGCCTCTTCTCGCATGACACCATGTTCGCCGCGCACCGCTCTATCAGACCCCGCAAGTCCACCTTTGCAGCCACAGCCTCCGAGGAAAGGCGGGAACACTCAAGTACGTGCAAGCAAGCCTCCACCTGCCGACAGAACTCAACCCAGACTCGCACCACCGCTTCGCTATGGTAGGTGGCAAGAAAAGGAAGAGAACCGTTAGCTTCGGCAGCAAATGCTTCAGCTGTGATTGCGCTGCCAGTATGAAGCTCCTCGATCAAAGATGACAAGGAGACGAGGCTTAACTTGGCCAAGCGTTCTGAGGCTCGCAAAGCATAAGGGCCGGGCGGCATGGCGATACGCGACTCCAGCGCTGTGAGAGCGGGCAGGGCTGTTCAGATTTATAAAAGGTCAATGAAACTTTGAAGAAAAGGAACAAGTGGGACCATATTGAGACTTCACTTACCCACAGTCATGCAAGAAGGAGCTGAAGGTTCCCCTGGCCCTTCGAGGACCTCAACCTCATCATCAGCCTCCAGAACTGTAAAGGGCATCAATGTCATTCCGCAAAATAACAACCATGCTATGAAAAGATGGTGAACGACACTAACCTTGCCCAAACGAGAGGACGATGCGTTGAGGAGATATCGCCTGCGGAGCGGCCATCTCCAGCAGACGCTTAAAGGATTGTCGGGGAGACAGATCGGCAATAGAGGCCGCCAGTCCGCGCAATTCTGAAAAGACAAAAGGTTCAAGTAACAGAAAGATTACCAGCTTAAAATGTAGAAGGTTACCTTCGACGCTCCTCCCATTCTGAGATGGGGGGATAGCAGCTTCAACGGCCTCCGCTGTGACCTCGGGTTCCAACGAAGGGAGGGTGGCCCCGACTACCTCCATCTCAGCCTCTGGGCCGCCCTCAGGAAGAGCCGTTGGGACGGCAACCACTAAGGGCGCCTCTCCCAAAGGAGCGAGTGCTCCGGGATCAAGAACCGCCACAGGAGGCTCTATCGTGAGAGGCACGGCGTCGTCAGCCCCCTCCGCATCGAGCAATGTTTCATTGGGAGTGTCGACGGGTTTACCGTCAGCAAGCCCGTAAGAACCTCCCCCATCGCCGAAATCTCTACACAATTCACACAAGAATAAGAATACACATATACAAGTGCAGGCAATATGAAGTACTGCAAAGAAATATAGGAACATACCAATGCGTAGGGAAGCTTTCAATATGACTTCTTCTAGCCGATGCTCCTTCTCAAGGAGGTGTGCTCGCCGGGGTTCAAGGGTGGACTCGTGGCCGCCCGTCCATAAGAAAAGCGCATCCGCGGCATCCTCTGAAGCAGCCTGCTTAAGGGCCCTTTCTCCCCACTCCTCCAAAGGACTGATGAACCACCACCGTATCCACGAAGGATCTTCATAGAAGATGACGGCAGGATAAGGCCTCTTCAGGATCCTTACCTTCTCAGCTTCAAGCTGCGAGCGTCTTATAGCCTCAGCCAATTGAGCGGCTTCCTCAGCAGATGAACCTGGGAAAAGAAGACCATCATCCGGCGATATCATGGATATTGGTTCGTCTTGAACGACAGGTTCGGATCCTTCTGAAAGATCGAGCAGACGGGCGACTGTCTTCTTTTTCCTCTTTGGCCCGGAACTAATGCCAGAGGACGCTCGCTTCTTTTCCCGTGGAGCCTTGGCGCGACGCCGACCCACCTCACCTTCAACACCCTCGTTACCGGCACCCTCGTCTAGCGGCGCTACCGAGGATGACACTGCCATTGTCGACGCCACGGGTGGTGGTGGTGCTACCGGAGCCCGATTGGCCCGTGACTGGGTACCCAATAGCATACCAACGGTGGGGGTAAGGTCCACCTCTGATTCCCCCGGAATGAGCGCAACACTGGTGTCCCTCAAGGGAAAGCGGACCGGTGCGCGCGGCCGCAGCGGAATCCCCGCGGCCTGAGTTGGAGCAAGAGCGCCATAGCCAAGAAGCAACCTCTTCTCCTCAGCAATGACTGGGTTGACCCGATAAAGATACCAGCCTGTGAAGGCCCCCACGCATCGGGGAGTATGATCTGCTTCGGGGTTCATAAAGTAAGAACCGGTGTTCAACCTCACGGAGTGATGAGCAGCATCACGAACAGCTACGAGTGAAGGGACCGGCGCAACCGTAAAAGCCTCAAAGGGGACACCCTGATCATATCCAAGCTGCCGGGCGAAGCGATGCGGATTGTACCGCATAAACAGAGCTGCACTGTTCTGACGGAATACAAGATAGCCCGGTCTGATCGCGTATAAGTGCGTGGTCTCCCGCGGCTTCAGAGAAGGCACCTCCCCTTTCGACTGGTCGTGGAGTTGTTGAATCGGGCCTGAAGGAGCAGATAGAACCCGATCAATAAATACCAGTCCACCCGTGCTAACGTAAGGAGCGATCAACACGCGAATGGCCCCAAACTGAGTCGGATCAGGGGCAGAAGCATCCACTAGCTGCATGAGTCGCGGAAAAGTGTAAGCATCATAAAAACTGGGTCGCTGATGCACAACAAAGGCCCCCAACACATGCATTTCAATCCAAGACGTAAAGTAATGGAGAGAAAAGTTTACTACGTCCACGCCGGGAGTTGAGGTGTTAGCTGCGGCGCCCAATCCATGATAGAGATGCGCTAGCCCCGGGATGCCTATGGCCAGCCGTGTCCCCTCAGCGATACGATGAGCCGGATAGATAACCGAGACTCTCATAAAGTGGCGATGCATAGGGATGACGAACCAGCTGAGCCAGACACTGATAAAGCCCACAAAGAATGTCTCCTCGTCCACGCCGGGAGCTGCAATGGATTCAAAAGATATCGGCGACATGATAGGAATATAATACTGCGGTAAATCCGATTCCTTAGTCATCCGCCTGTTCAAACCAAACCCAAAGGGGTTGTCGATGCTTGCAAACTTGGGAGCCATCTTCGACAGGACATCCTCGCGAAAGAAGCAAGCGATGAAGCTCTTGAAAGTGACGCCCTGCTCCTCAGATTCCGTGAACAGTTTGTCATAGATGCTCAGCGCCTTGATCAAACTCGAACGCTTATGGCGGACGACGTTCTCGGTAGACAAGCCGTCAAGCGTTGCGGGCTCAGTCTCAAATACGTACTTGTCAGAAGGCAGCAATTCTTCATAAAGTGTCCCCCTGATCGGCAACCCCGAGATCTCGCGAAATTCTTCCAAAGAAATAGAAACTTTGCGGGCCCCTAGGAGGAAAGTGTTGGTGGGGAGATTCCACTGGTTCAGGAAGGCCTTAACCCACCATACATGGGGAGACGAGTAGTGGAAGAGGGACGCATAGATAACCTGATAAAGCCCAACCTTCTGCAGTTGCGCGCGGTGAGCGGATAGGATGTAGGGAGCCCAAAGAAGGTAGCCCGTGGGTTGTCGAGGGGTAAGCCCTATCTTATAAATCTGCCCCCACGGTTGGGCCTCGCCCTGGCAGATACGGCGTCCCAGAATATCTATGGCCGGTATCGGATGGTTTGGGATACCAGTCATCGAAGGCTCAAGCCGTCCCATCGGAGTCCAATTCGGCATCTCCACAGCAAAGACAGTCCCTGGTCGATCCATCGGCAGGAACGGAAAGGTAGGCTCCGTCGGCACTTCGCAAAGAAAACTCCGGCGACCACGAATAATATGGCCATACCAAGTCCCCCACAAAAGCAAGTTGGTGCAGTTCGGGTCATGAGCCCTGATCATCGCCATCGCTTCCTCATCAGATGGTGACTGAGGAAAAGCGGCCTCCTTGCGAGTGAAAGGAAAGTACGGAACGGAAGTCATTGTAGCTGAAATAAAATAAAGGGAAACTGTTAAAAGCAAAGCCAACAGTGTATATATATATGACTATAAATATATACGTATAAAAAGACAGTGAAAGAAAACGACAGCGAACTCATTTTATGGGACCATTAGTTACAAAACATGTGGGTCCCACGAAATCAAGATGGTGACTGGCTAATGATGAGGCACAACAATTACAATGAGACAAAAGGAAGATTCCCATTAAATAGACAATGGATTTCAAATGACCCTACACATTCCCCTAAAAAGAAATCCATCTTGGACTCTGTGGCAAATCAAACAGAAAAAAAAATTAAATCCCTAGAAAGCAACATTGCAAACTTCTTCTTCTCGGTTGCGAAGGAGACGACTCAGGGCAAGAAAACCCATGAAGTTCTCTGGGAAGAACTAAGTTCTTCAAAGGAATTAAATTCCTTTTGAAAAAGAGAAGTAAATTCCCAGAAACATTTTTGAGATGGAATTAAATTCCATGGAAAAAGACAACTGCCATCATTAGCCCCCTGAAGGCCAGAGAAACCCTAGCGAGATCTGTCGTTTAAGGATTGAGAGATTTTCTTTTTTTTAAAAGAACCTAAAATAAAAGAATGTGTGTTCTTGTTCAAAGGAAAAAACCCCTTGATCTGGATTTTAAATCCCATGGTGATTTCTATGAAAGTTCTTCGTTCGTTCAAGATCATTACCTGAAGAAAGGGTCTTTCTTGAACAGAGTTAAACTCTGGAAAATTTTCATGGCAGAGAACTAAGCTTTGGAAAGGAGAATTAAATTCTCAAGGAAAAAATTGCAAGGAAGAAGATGAGCAAAGTGGAGGCGCTTCTGAAAAGACATTGGCATTTATAGGATGTGATGGAAACGCTTCATTTCCCTAATTTTCCAGACGGATCCAACGGTCACAATAGTGACAGCGTTGCACTCACGTGCAGATACGTGAGAGCAACACTGTGGGGGCATTTGTTTCCTAATTAAAAATCAGGAATTACCTCAATGAGATATCACGTGTTCACACGTGACCAATGGTCACGTGATGACACGTGATGGTTAAAATCCCATCAAACAGAAAGGTAAACAGACGGCTGAAAGATGACTCAATTGGGGGTCACGTGCTCACACGTGATCAAGGGTCACGTGCCAACACGTGACAGGCTTTGAAAGCCTTACAGTTTAATAGAATTTAATTCTAAAAAATCAGGAATTACCTCAATGAGGTATCACATGCTCACACGTGACCAATGGTCACGTGATGACACGTGATGGTTAAAATCTCACTAAAACAAAAACGAAAAGCAAAAGGCTGAAAGATGACCCAATTTGAGGTCACGTGCTCACACGTGACTAAGGGTCACGTGCCAGCACGTGATAGGCTTTGAAAGACTCACAGTTTAATAGAATTTAATCCTAAAAGTCGGGAATTACCTCAATGAGGTGTTACGTGATGACACGTGACCTATGGTCATATGATGACACGTGACGGTTACAACTGAAGCATATATAAACGCTGAGGAAAGGACTCATTTGGTGGTCACGTGCTTACACGTGACCAAGGGTCACGTGCCAGCACGTGACTGGCTTCGAAAGCCTTACAGTTAATAGAATTTAATTCTAAAAGCTTTTAAATCTTTCCAAATGGAAAAGGATTATGGGGACCGTTGGATTAAAGATCCAAGGGTGATTAAAAATCACCAATTTATGGAAAAATTTTAGATAAGGAAAGATTTCCCTAAATCTCACCAGAAATAACAAATAGAATATTTTTGGATTTAAAATCCAACGGTGAATAAAATTCACTGTATAATCAAAAGGCTCATATTAATTATGAAAAAATAACAAAATCTTTCAATGAAAGATTTACTAAACAAATTAATTCTTTTCCTTCTCCTATAAATAGGAGCCAGAGGAGAGTTTTAAGATAGAGAGTTTTGGAATCATGAAATTTCAGAGAGAAAAGAAAGAAGAATTTAATTCTCTACAAAGAAAAACCCTAGGTAAGAAAAGAAAGAGGATAAAAACTTCAATAAAGAGAATTTAATTCTCAATCTAAGAGTTTAACTCTTCTATAAAAAAAGAACTTAGTTCTTCTTCTAGCGAAAGATCTGCACAGAGCACATCTCCCCATAAGTTGAGAATTTAATTCTCATCGGGTCGAGATCCTGCCATGCAGATCCAAAACTTAGAGGGAGAATTGAGTTTAAAGAATTTAATTCTTCCAAACTCACAGGAATTTAATTCCTCAAAGATATGAAATTAGGGTTTGAACCCTATCTGAGAATTTAATTCTCCCAAAATTATAGGAATTTAATTCCTTCAAGATGAATGAAACTAGGGTTTAACCCTAATTGAGAATTTAATTCTCTCAGATTAACAGGAATTTAATTCCTACAAGACAGAATTAGGGTTTCACCCTATACAAGAATTTAATTCTTTTACATATATGGAAATTCAATTCCTTTAAAAGAAATTAGGGTTTAACCCTACATAAGAATTTAATTCTTAATCTTACAGAGAATTTAATTCTCAAAATAAAATGAAAAGACTTAAAAGATCTCCATGGATGCAAAGGACTAAGGTCACGTGTCCCCACGTGACCCCTGAAAAGATCCCCAAAAATGAGAAGGAAAAAGTTCTGAGGCAATGCCTCACGTGCTCCCACGTGATCTCCAAAACACAGAAAGAAAAAGCAAAGGAAATCTAAGCTTTGGACGCTCTCACGTGTTATCACGTGACCCCTCAGCAAGTGCTTTAACAAGTGGCGCACAGATCTCCATCACGTGCCGACACGTGATGCCCAAAAATATAAAAAGTGTTTAACACGTAATCGCAGAACACAGAATAAGGGGAATCTGGTCCCACCTTTGGGCGCTCTCACGTGTCCACATGTGACCCCTTTTTCTTTAGTGTTTTGACATTAATTAGAGATCTTTATTCCCAGTGTTTAACACTGATCTTTCGTAGTGTTTAATACTAATTTGAAAACCCTATTTGCAGTGTTTAACACTGATTATTTTCTAGTGTTTGACACCAAATCGAAAACTATATTTCCAGTGTTTAACACTGATTGTTCTTTTAGTGTTTAACACTAGTTTGAGGATTCTGTCTCTAGTGTTTAACACTTTTGTTATTTAGTGTTTAACACTACTTTTAGCCAAATTGGCTAATCTTTCAAAGGCAAAGCCTCCCCTTCAATTGAACCTCAAGATTGAATAACATCCCGAACTACAACAGAAATGTTATCAAGCCCTCAAAACTTTTGTGGACTGAAACCAGACAAGTGTCAAATAGTCCAACAAAGGGCCAGACTTAATTGGACTTAGCCCAAATTGGCTATAAGTCCTCAATCCAGACTTAATTGAGTCAACGTGCTCATAATATAATTGATCTTGGGTCCAAATTGGGCTACAGATCATTTAATCCACCTTGGGTCAAGGGTACATCTCTTCACTCCTTTGATATTTGTCGTTGTAAATCCTCAACATCTTCAGAGAGGCAACGGGTCCCAACAACCATACGTTTCATGGACCGTGGGGTCTTTAAACTCACGGACTATGATGTCCTTAACCTTGACCGTGATGTCTTAAAACTAACGTCGGACTGTGGAGTCCTTAAATCCACGGACTATGATGTCCTTAACCTTGACCGTGATGTCTTAAAACTGACGTCGGACTGTGGAGTCCTTAAACCCATGGACTATGATGTCCTTAACCTTGACCGGGATGTCTTTAAACTAACAATGGACCACCATGTCCTTAAACTGGTAATTGACCGCAATGTCCCTAAACTAAACAATAGAGCCCAAATGCTCTTTTGTTGGATCTAAACGATCCCGTTAAGTTGATCTTAGTCTGAAATGAGACTAACGTATCCTTAACAAACCGTTAAGTTGATCTTAGTCAAAAATTAGACTAACGTATCCTTAACAAACGTTTAAGTTGATCTTAGTCTCAAATGAGGCTAACGTATCCTTACACCCAAACCCCCAAAACCAAATCTAAGAAAGATACGGATCTGGACTAGTCCATGCCCTACGGGCGACAACATAACTTAGTCTCCGTATACAATTCACGGGCAATCGAACACAAAACAAACACCCACGACACGAAGTGACCACATGGAGAAGGAGAAAGTTGTTACCGCGATGCGGTAGCGTAATTAACTGCAGGGGCTTACGCTTGCAGGGAAGAGCGTCCCCACAATCAAAAACCCCTCAAGCGAGGGGGAATCTGACGAAATCTGCTACATCGGCCGCATCCGTTTAAACTTTCGATACACGGTGCCATAAATCAACTTGGCATCTTCGGAGAGGTGGACGGGTAGCACCAATTAGCATCTGTCCCGAATTTCAGGCAAGACGTCCGTCTTGCGCCGTCTTTAGGAGGGGAACAGTTGACATCAGCATCTATTCTCGTTATACCGGATCAATCTGGAGGATTCGAAGTGCATTGCGATGCATCCGATAAGGGATTAGGATGTGGTCTACATCAGCACGATAAAGTTGTGGCTTATGCTTCAAGACAGCTGAAGACTCATGAGCGCAATTATTCGACGCATGATTTGGAATTGGTAGCCGTCATCTTTGCTATCAAGATTTGGCGCCATTATCTACTTGGTGAATGAGTGAACATCTACACAGATCATAAGAGCCTGAAGTACGTGTTTACTCAGAAGGAGTTGAATATGCGGCAGAGAAGATGGTTAGAACTCATGGCGGACTTTGACATCAACTTGCAATATCACCCAGGGAAGGTGAATGTGGTACCTGATGCACTTAGTCGCCAAACATTAGCTATGAATCTCACCGCTCAGTGGAAGCTTCAACAAGACTTGCATCAGATGGATATCGAAGCAGTCATGCCAGGTAATGCTTCAAGTTTGATGAATTTACAAGTTCAATCAACCATTGTCAATCAGATCAAAGCAGTCCAAGCAAGTGATGCTAAGTTGCAAAAGATCAGAGAACAAGTGGAGAATGGACTCAGAACAGACTTCATCATCCATGAAGATGGATCTTTGAGATACGGCAGCAGATTGTGTGTACCAAAAGGTCCTGTTCGGGAAGAGTTAATGAAAGAAGCTCACAGCTCTCCCTACTCAGTACACCATGGAGGTACCAAAATGTACAAAGATCTACGTCAGAATTATTGGTGGCATGGAATGAAGCGTGAAGTAGCCAGAAGCGTCGCAAAATGCTTGGTATGTCAGCAAGTAAAGGCTGAACATCACAGGACTGCTGGATTACTTCAACCGTTACTAATCCCAGAATGGAAGTGGCAACACATCACGATGGATTTTTGTTAGTTATATGTATGCCCTAAAGGCCATTACTATACATAGGATGTATATTGTAGTGGATGCTTGGACATATATAGGGAGGACTTTCTTGCTCGACATGATAGTATGCTATCTGGTTGCTCTTTACCTTAACGTGTACACTGATTGTCTCTCTATTACATGTTGGTAAAGCCCTTAGGATGTGTACTTGACTACCTGGACTATGATGCGGATCATACTAGTGGGGACATGGTAGTCCATAAGTACATCCTTCAAGGTCCCTAGTCGTGGGTGTATCGAGACGGGGCATCGATATACCAGAGTAGACTAGCGTATACCTTCTCGACCCATACAGATGGGCGATGGATGATCCCATATCCATTGGTGTTTGACATCAGAGATGATATACGGGTGCTCAGTGGAGACTGGGTACACTGGACGGACTCGCCGAGAACTCCCAGATGGTACTATACCTTACGTCAGATGGCAGTTCTCTGGTGACACCGGTATAGGTTAGTCTGTTGACCCGAGATCGTCATAGAGTCTTGTATGATTCCCACTGTGCTTTGATTTCCATCTTACCACGTCCAAGAGGGCGTGCGAAACGGTGGTTTTTGGGTACAGTCCCGAATCACATGGAGGCAATGAGCGATAGGAGGGGATTCGTCTCTCCCGGTATAGGGAGTTGATGTTGCGCTGTGTTCGATTGGCTATAACCGGAAATCCCTGGCCAGGGTTGCTGAGATTTACTGATAAGCGTTACCAGTAGTTTCTCGAACTGTTATAGACCTCATATCGACATGACTTATCGAGCTACTGGGGTCTGACGTTTACCACCCCTAGGCGAGATATGCGACATATCAGATGATCAGACCGGACTGTATGGTAAGTGTTACTGGTTGGATTCACAGGAGTGTGAGCGGGCTTGCTCGTCGATCTTCTGATCGCTCAATACCCGGGTGGCCGTTACGTTTAGCAGACCGCTTGCGGCTTGTGGGTGCTTGATATGATCATCATCTGCTGCCGGCGTATTGACGAGTCTTTAGAGTCCTACACAGAGGTTTCCTGGCTCAAGCGAAACGAAATAGGAGAGCATATGAGATATGTGCGGGACCGAGAATAATGCGTGTATGTGATACCGTATTTTATTCTCGCGATGATTGTATCGATTGGTTGTATGCGATATAACCTAGTTATCGAATCAAGGATTGATTCGATAAGTCGATACATTGGATATTAGTCGGTTATATGCGATATGACCGGATCGTTAAATCAAGTGTTGATTTAATGATTTAATGTATAATTATATATTTGATATATTACTTTACATTAACTAGTATTGGTTCACTTAAGATTATTTTCTCACTTGAATGTGCACATTGTATATATGATATAGTTTTGTGCACTAGATTGTATCATGTTTGATGATACATGCAAACTTGGGTGTGTATGCTTTAAACCATGGTTTAGGTTAATGGTTAAGGTTTATATTTAATTTATTTATTCATTTATTTATTCATTTTGGTTAAAATAAAATGGTGGCTTTCTTGTTTTATTCATGAAGCTTCATGAAGCTTTGAAAGTCTTTGCCATTTTTGTTTTATCCTTAACCTAACCATCAACCTAAACCCTAGTTTATTCTCTACATGAGTAAACTTCACCCATGGTTGATTTATGATAAGTATTCACTTGAATTATTATTTGGAAAATAATTGATTTTTCATTCTCTTCTACTTCTTCTTCATGAAGAAAAAGAAAACCATTCTTGAAAATTCTTAAGTGATGAAATCAAGTGAGAAATCCAAATCCAAAATGAACCCACTTCCTATTTTTTCATTCTCTACCACTTGCCATGTTGTATTGGGTGTTTTCTTCACAAGTTTCATGACTTAGTGAAGGTGGAGCTTGAGTTTGAGTTGCCTCGACGTAGATCATCTTCGGCATCGAAGTCAACGACCTAGCCCGATCATTTCTCCGACGAAACCATCGCTAGGGTCCGGGATCGTGGTGATCACAGCGAAGGGACGTCAACACGGAGCATAGGAAGTGGAGGACCGGATCTACAAAGGTTATAGCCCCTTTCACTTAGCAGTAATGTTGTTTACTAGCTTGTAGTTTCGCCTAAACTCTAGTCAACGATCCGTATTAGGGTTTCTCGGCACTTGTAAAATTTGAATTTGGCATGGTTGATGCCTTGTGAGACCTCTGTTAGTTATATGTATGCCCTAGACTCCATTACTGTACATAGGATGTATATTGTAGTGGATGCTGGGACATATATAGGGAGGACTTTCTTGCTCGACATGATAGTATGCTATCTGGTTACTCTTTACCTTAACGTGTACACTGATTGTCTCTCTATTACATGTTGGTAAAGCCCTTAGGATGTGTACTTGACTACCTGGACTATGATGTGGATCATACTAGTGGGGACATGGTAGTCCATAAGTACATCCTTCAAGGTCCCTAGTCGTGGGTGTATCGAGACGGGGCATCGATATACCAGTGTAGACTAGCGTATACCTTCTCGACCCATACAGATGGACGATGGATGATCCCATATCCATTGGTGTTTGACATCAGAGATGATATACGGGTGCTCAGTGGAGACTGGGTACACTGGACGGACTCGCCGAGAACTCCCAGATGGTATTATACCTTACGTCATATGGCAGTTCTCTGGTGACACTGGTACAGAGTAGTCTGTTGACCCGAGATCGTTATAGAGTCTTGTGTGGTTCCCACTGTGCTTTGATTTCCACCTTACCACGTCCAAGAGGGCGTGCAAAACGGTGGCTTTTGGGTACAGTCCCGAATCACATGGAGGCAATGAGCGATAGGAGGGGATTCGTCTCTCCCGGTATAGGGAGTAGATGTTGCGCTGTGTTCGATTGGCTATAACAGGAAATCCCTGGCCAGGGTTGCTGAGATTTACTGGTAAGCGTTACCAGTAGTTTCTTGAATTGTTATAGACCTCATATCGACACGACTTATCGAGCTATTGGGGTCTGACGTTTACCACCCCTAGGCGAGATATGCGACAGATCAGACGATCAGACCGGACTGTACGGTAAGTGTTACTGGTTGGATTCACAGGAGTGTGAGCGGGCTTGCTCGTCGATCTTCTGATTGCTCAATACCCGGGTGTCCGTTACGTTTAGCAGACCGCTTGCGGCTTGTGGGTGTTTGATATGATCATCACCTGCTGCCGGCGTATTGACGAGTCTTTAGAGTCCTACACAGAGGTTTCCTGGCTCAAGCGAAATGAAATAGGAGCGCATATGAGATATGTGCGGGACCGAGAATAATGCGTGTATGTGATACCGTATTCTATTCTCGCGATGAATGTATCGAATGGTTGTATGCGATATAACCTAGTTATCGAATCAAGGATTGATTCGGTAAGCCGATACATAGGATACTAGTCGGTTATATGCGATATGACCGGATCGTTAAATCAAGTGTTGATTTAATGATTTAATGTATAATTATATATTTGATATATTACTTTGCATTAACTAGTATCGGTTCACTTTAAATGGATATTCTCACTCGGATGTGCACATTGTATATGTGATATACTTTTGTGCACTTGCATGTATCATGTTTGATGATACATGTTTGCTAGGGTTTGTGTAAAGAATTAAACCTTGGTTAAGTAAATGGTTAGGGTTTTTATTTTGTTACTCATTCATTTATCTTTTTAATTGGATTAAAAAGAAATGGATAAGAAAACAAAATGGTGGCTTTCTTTGTTTGCATCTTGAATCTTCATGAAGCTTTGACCAAAGTCACCACTTTGTCTTCATCTTTAACCCTAACCATTCATCTAAGCTTAGTCAATTCTCTACACTTGACCATGGTTGATTATGATAAGTATTCTATTATTTTCTATTTTCTAAAAAAACTTATCATAATATTATCTTCATCTTCTTCTTCTTCTTCACTTGAAGAAAACCTTTCTTCATCAATGGTGATTGATGAAAATGAGTGAGAAATCCAATTCTAAAGTCTACCCACTTCCTATTTCTTCATCCTCTACCTCTTGCCAAGTAGTAGAGTGTGTTTCCTTCACAAGTTTTCTTGACTTGGTGAAGGTGGAGCTTGATCTAGTGATGCCTCGACGTAGATCATCTTCGGCACGAAGCCGACGACCTTGCCCGCCCATTTCTCCGATGAAGCCGACGCTAGAGCCCAAGATTGGATTTGGACAGCGAGGAGACTTCATTGCGGAGCTATGGAGGTGGAGCACCGGATCTACAAAGGTTGTATTTCCGTTACACTTTAGTTAAGTTGTTAACTATTCGCTTTTGTCGCCTAAAATATCTAGTTAACGATCTAGTCTAGGGTTTCTCGGCACCGTAATTTTTGAAATTGGCATGGTTGATGCCTTGTGAGACCTCTTGAGTGTGCCTAGGAACCCTACAGTGGTATCAGAGCCTAGCTAGAGCCTTAGGCGATGCGTAGACGGAGTTTGAAACCCGATCGAACCGAATCCCCGATTCCAAAATGCTCTCTGGACTTTTTCCAAAAACTGGGATTTTTGTGAATTAAAAATTGCTAAAAAATTCAGTAGGAAAAACCAAGAATTACGGTGCAAAAATTATCACATGATTCCATAAAAGTGCGGCGGAACCGCGGCATTAGCGTACTAATGCGGCGGTTCCGCGGCCCTTTTGTCTTATCTGTCATTAATTCTTGCACAGTAACTCCTATATTTTAGTGCTGGATTTTATGGGAATTTTTAATTTGAATTCAAGAGTTGAATTTTCTGGGGTGTTTTGGAGCGTACATGATTCGATCGGATTATCAGACTTTGTCTATGTGGCTTTCCGGATATTTTAGAATATGTTAAAAAGTTCGATCGGACATAAATACCCACTTTTTCCCCTGTCGGGAAATTTCCAAGTGTTGGATTTTTCCGTGGTTTAAAGACGTTCGAAGTAGTGCAAGTAACGCGATGGTCCCTCTAGAAGACAACAAACCTTAACTCGATTATGTGACTGTCTTGAACTGCCCTTTGAACCTTCGGGTTTGGGGCAGTACGGCGTGCAACATGTGAGGCGTTGGCTTGACCCTTCTACGGCTGGACCGTTGGTACTGAGGCATGAACTGAATGTTTTAAAACCTTTTTCATGCGTTGATCGGTTTCGGGAAAACTTGGGTGTTCAATTGTTCGATCGGAAAGTTTAACATTTTCTATTTTATTCGGAATGTGATACAATAATTTGAATTCACAATAAGTTATGAGATAACTGAATGAATGTTATAAACATAGCAGTTTAGTCTCACTTGATCGGTTGCCACGGAATTTTGATGTGATCAAAAGTCCGTCGCAATCACGTAGCGTACGCGGATACTCGCCGGTAAACTTAATAGACAGCCTCACTCCATAGCCCCAACCAAGTGACTGTAGGAGAACCCCGTCGCCGAAAGCATCCGTTCGGGTGCTCGCGGCAGCGGTGTTCCGCCTTGGTGCACTTTGTCGACGGCGTCGGGGGTGCGGCCGCCTACTGAAGTTTGCGACGAGCATTCGATCAGGATGTCGGGAATCTTGTTGAAATGCCCGACTTGATATTGAAAAGAGTTTTCGATTTTGAGACTAAAATGCGGGGTTTATAATTGTTAGGCATGTGATGTCTAAGTATTTCATTTGATTAGGCATGCGATATCTAAAGAGATTGCGGATTCCAACTATTGTAGTTTTACACTTTCTTTTCTGTGACCGTAAGTGTAATATGTGATATCGCCGGTTTCGTTGCTATATGTCAACGACAATTGGGATGCGCATATTTACTTACGTTGATGACATGTGATGTTATGTGTTGCTGGATATGTTATATTGGATCGTCGTGTTTGAATAGCCGGGTTTTTTTATGTGAGATGAGTGTTTTTCATTTTCATTCATGTAAAAACTTGTATGTAATATTCTTTTATTGGGGCACTTCCAGGTTGCGGAAGATGTCACCCTTTGTATATTATTTTCTTTTCCGCACTAGGATAGACCCAAGGAGGGGAGCACAAGTAACCGGGTTCTGGAGTCCAGTGGGAGACCAACTCGAGGAGTCGAGTCCGGGTCTCCTAACTCTAGAATTGGTAGGGTTGCTTGCCGCTCTCGTAGGGGTCTAGGGTTGTGGGTTTGGCTATTCATCACGACCGTGGAATCCGTGTTTTATACTGGCTCGTATTGAAAACACGGACGTCCTTGTATATCCAATATTTCATATGTTTCTTCTGCTGCGATATCTGTGATGTGATCATGTGATGTTCTATGATAGATACAGTATATAGTATATATGATATATTATATAGGCGTTACTTATGTTTTACACCCGTGCTAGCCCTGCCCCGCTCTGCCGTTAGTTACCTAACCTAACGGTGCACGAGGGGACATCGAGGCGAATGCGGATGGCATAAGTGTACGTCGTATTTATCTGTGATGTTTAGGTACTTAAATGATGGGACTTCATTAATGTGATTAATGAAAGAAAAGAAACCTAAGATGTTGTAGAATCGAATTTCAAAATAAAACAGGTAGCTACAGTTCTTGCTTTGCACAGCGGTATATATGATATATCCTGCACCTTATTCGATAAGGAAAGGACCGAGATCCCTTCACCGGGAGTGACTCCTTTAGCAATAACTGGCAGATGCTACACACTCGGTTTGTCTTTTGATTGCTTTTAAGTGTTTTTGCTTTGCACAGTGATATATATGATATATCCCGCACCTCATTCGACGAGAAAAGGACCGACGATTCCTTCACCGGGAGTGACTCCTTTAGCAAAACTAGAAAAGCATAAAAAACACTCCATTTCAAAATCATTTGATTCTACAACGATATCAAGTTCATTACGCAATAGGTTTTCAGAAAAACCTGTCGTAGCCTTTCGTCATTTCAGATAAGTTGTATATAGTATTCGTGCTGCATTTGTTGGCTTTCGTCAAGGTGCAGTGTGCGGTAGCTATATGCTGCTTATCTGCCAGCATACGATGCGATTGGATTAGGGTAGTCGTGCGGCTTTGTTGGCTTTCGTCAAGGGTCGTGCGGGTGGGTTTAATTCAATCAAGAAATGTACGGGTTGAACTTGACTAGCGGGCTATGGTTTGTTGGCTTTCGTCAAGGTCATAGCACGTTAGGGGCAAAATATTATCGGGAATTTCAAGTGTTGAAATTTGCAATGAGATTGCATACCTTCTATGAGATAGTTGGATCCCGATACCCGCTGCGAGTAAGAGTTACTCCTGGGAGAGTTTTACACATTACAATTAGCCGATCAAGTAGGTGTCTAGAAAGGTGTTAACGAGGTTACGCCTCTGGGAAAACGAGGTTTACATTAATTAGGTTCGTGCGAAAGCACGGGGGACCTCCCTCAAAGTACCGACACTGGCCTGGCTGAAAGATTGGCGAACTTGTAGTGTGTAATTAATCCCGGCTAGTCTTTCCTTTTAGGGTTTGAAGGAAGATTTGATAAAAAGCAGTGGGAGCTATCCTGATTAGATAAAATAATAACCAATCTATTCTTGCAAGAGCGCACGCTGAGTGTTTTCTTCTCTCTCTCTCCTGGTAGCGACCATGTCACGCCTTAATCAAGATAATAATACGGATTTTTGACCGAACCCGCTTGTTATACTGAGCTGGGGAACGTTGGTCCCGCTCCAACTTATAATTGTTATAAGACAGAGCAAGAAATTGGGGAATACCAGATTTCCCGTGCCGCCCAAACGAAGAAAGTGCATGTTGATGCATCATCTTCGGGTGTGTTCGTTACACAGAACTGTTTCTCAATATCCTTTACGTCCTGGGTATGTGATACCAGATCGGGATCCCAGATATGTAATCTGTTACATAGGGCTACAGATAGGTAAAGAACTGAGAACGGGTGATAAGTTTCATGAGGCAGAAAACGGGGCAAGAGTTGCAGCCAAGTCTGTTGGTCACTGTCACCCTGTATTACCAATACATTGATTCTGAACGAATGTTATTAGATACCGAACCTGATATACAAAATCATATCAGTCTCTTTATTAGTAAAGAAAGGATATAATTTTGTATTGTTGGATAATGTTTTGAACATTTCCTATATCAAAAGTTGATCGGTTCAGGCACGTTATCTAAAAGCATTGAAGTTCTAAATCAAACTACAGTTCTTAGTATACAGAACACACACAAGAGGAAGAGTTCAGAACTGAACGAATCTTTCTTGAGGTATTGTAGACTAGGTCATATCAATGTGACCCGACTGGCTGAAGTTACATTTTAGATGCATATTTAAATCAGTTTGAATTTACATCTTGTGAAACTTGCCAGTCATGTCACAAAGATTAGATGACCATAGCTCTGTTTATTGGAAACAGAGAAAGAGTTGGTGAACTCTTGGGATGATACATGTTGATGTATGTAGGTCTCCTGTCTACACATGCCAGGACTGGTTCTTTGTACTTCATTACATTCTCTGATGATCTCTTTGGATTCAGACATATGTTCCTGTTGAAACACAAGTCTGAACCTTTTGAGATATTCACAGAATATAAGCAAGAAGTAGAGAACCAAAATGCGGGTATAAGTATTATGTCCTTTGATGTGATCGAGGAGGAGAATACTTGAGCACGGAATTCCTGGATTATTCTAAAGGAGAATAAGATTCTCTCTCAGCATTACTCCTCCGTATACACCATAGCACGATGGTATATCGGGGCGGAGCAGATACACCCTATCTGATATGGTGTGCTCTATGATGAGTACTGCTGAGTTACCTTTTTCCTTTTGGGAGTTATGCACTTATGAAGTTGCATACCTATTGAATAGGGTTCAAATCAAATCAGTTGCCTACCACTTCATATGTGATATGGAAAGGGAAGAGCCCATATCTTAAGATGGTTAAGATTTGGGGTTGTCCAGCCTATGTCTGAAAAGCAAAATCCGGACAACCTCGAGGCAAAGTCTGTAATGTAGAACTGGAAAGGTTCCAGCTATACAAACTGCAGCTGATGATTTGATTGAACCAAAAGGATTCAGTAGATTCCAACGAACCTCAGCCTCTCCGCCGATCTAGTAGGGTTCCTCACCCACCTGAGAGATACTTCTGTTTCTCTATAACAGTGGAAGCGAGGATTGCATCATGAGATGATGACCCAACTAGTTTCGAGCTGGCCATCAGGAGTGGGACTCTGTAAGAATGGCTGGATGCTTAGCGATCTGAGATGGAATCCCTATACACCAACAAAGTATGGACTTTGGTTGCTATATCTGAAGGGTTAAATCCCCATCAGGAGCAAGTATATCTTGAGAAGATTACTTGGTGTAGATGGAAAAGTTGAGACTTTCAAAGCTAGACTTGTTAAAGGTTTTCGTCATCGACCAGGCGTGGATAATGATGAAACCTTTTCAAGTGACTATGCTTAAGTCCATCCAGATCCTACTTGCCACGGCTACATACCATGACTACGATATCTGACGGTTGGGTGCCATGACTGCTTTTCTAAATGATGTTTTAGAAGAGTGCGTCTATGAGTACACAGCCAGAGGGCTTCGTAGACAGTGGGAGCAGCGGAAACGTGTGTAAGATGGTTTATGTGATAAAGCAGGCATCGCGGAGTTGGAACATCTGTTTTGATGGATTAGTCAAAAAGTTTGACATCATCAAAATGGTAGATGAACCTTGTATAAACAAAAAGGTAGTAGGGAGTATCGTGGTGATCCTCGAAAAGTACGTGGATGACATACTCTTGATAGGGAAGGAGTTTCCTATGCTACGCTCGGTCAATCTCCGCTTATCACAATGATTCTCCATAAAGGATCAAACTGATACCTCCTAAATCCTGGGTTTTGGATCTATGAGATAGATCTAATTGGATGTTAGGATTCTTACTAGTTGTAGTGAGATGGTATCAATCGATCCTGGGGAGAATCACTGGAAGGGTTCCAGAGTGATAAGGACGACTGAATGTCAGTCACAGGCATTGTCTTTACCCTCAGTAAAGGGACGGTATGTTGGAAGAGTTCCAAGCTAGATACCGTAGCATACTAGACGATTAAGGCTGGATACATCGCTACTTAAGATGCTACCAAAGAGGAAGTCTGGGTGTATATTTGTTCATGAGATGAACTCTGTTCCTCCCATTGTAAGACAATGGAGTTGTGGATTATGCCAAGGAACGCCGGTCCCATCAGTGATCCAGACATATTCTAAGGCAGTGTCACCTGATCATGGAGATGGTTGATCTCCAGGGTGATCGAGGTCAGGAGAGTAGACTCAGAGGACAACACGGCGGATCCACTCACAAAGGCCTTTTCCCAGAAAGAGACTTTTATGGGATGGTTGAGTATGAGATACTACAACCACTGCTACAGATGGCCCTAGTGCAAGTGGGAGATTGTTAGTTATATGTATGCCCTAGAGGCCATTACTGTACATAGGATGTATATTGTAGTGGATGCTGGGACATATATAGGGAGGACTTTCTTGCTCGACATGATAGTATGCTATCTGGTTACTCTTTACCTTAACGTGTACACTGATTGTCTCTCTATTACATGTTGGTAAAGCCCTTAGGATGTGTACTTGACTACCTGGACTATGATGCAGATCATACTAGTGGGGACATGGTAGTCCATAAGTACATCCTTCAAGGTCCCTAGTCGTGGGTGTATCGAGACGGGGCATCGATATACCAGTGTAGACTAGCGTATACCTTCTCGACCCATACAGATGGACGATGGATGATCCCATATCCATTGGTGTTTGACATCAGAGATGATATACGGGTGCTCAGTGGAGACTGGGTACACTGGACGGACTCGCCGAGAACTCCCAGATGGTATTATACCTTACGTCATATGGCAGTTCTCTGGTGACACTGGTACAGAGTAGTCTGTTGACCCGAGATCGTCATAGAGTCTTGTGTGGTTCCCACTGTGCTTTGATTTCCACCTTACCACGTCCAAGAGGGCGTGCAAAACGGTGGCTTTTGGGTATAGTCCCGAATCACATGGAGGCAATGAGCGATAGGAGGGGATTCGTCTCTCCCGGTATAGGGAGTAGATGTTGCGCTGTGTTCGATTGGCTATAACAGGAAATCCCTGGCCAGGGTTACTGAGATTTACTGGTAAGCGTTACCAGTAGTTTCTTGAATTGTTATAGACCTCATATCGACACGACTTATCGAGCTATTAGGGTCTGATGTTTACCACCCCTAGGCGAGATATGCGACAGATCAGACGATCAGACCGGACTGTACGGTAAGTGTTACTGGTTGGATTCACAGGAGTGTGAGCGGGCTTGCTCGTCGATCTTCTGATCGCTCAATACCCGGGTGGCCGTTACGTTTAGCAGACCGCTTGCGGCTTGTGGGTGTTTGATATGATCATCACCTGCTGCCGGCGTATTGACGAGTCTTTAGAGTCCTACACAGAGGTTTCCTGGCTCAAACGAAATGAAATAGGAGCGCATATGAGATATGTGCGGGACCGAGAATAATGCGTGTATGTGATACCGTATTCTATTCTCGCGATGAATGTATCGAATGGTTGTATGCGATATAACCTAGTTATCGAATCAAGGATTGATTCGGTAAGCCGATACATAGGATACTAGTCGGTTATATGCGATATGACCGGATCGTTAAATCAAGTGTTGATTTAATGATTTAATGTATAATTATATATTTGATATATTACTTTGCATTAACTAGTATCGGTTCACTTTAAATGGATATTCTCACTCGGATGTGCACATTGTATATGTGATATACTTTTGTGCACTTGCATGTATCATGTTTGATGATACATGTTTGCTAGGGTTTGTGTAAAGAATTAAACCTTGGTTAAGTAAATGGTTAGGGTTTTTATTTTGTTACTCATTCATTTATCTTTTTAATTGGATTAAAAAGAAATGGATAAGAAAACAAAATGGTGGCTTTCTTTGTTTGCATCTTGAATCTTCATGAAGCTTTGACCAAAGTCACCACTTTGTCTTCATCTTTAACCCTAACCATTCATCTAACCTTAGTCAATTCTCTACACTTGACCATGGTTGATTATGATAAGTATTCTATTATTTTCTATTTTCTAAATAAACTTATCGTAATATTATCTTCATCTTCTTCTTCTTCTTCACTTGAAGAAAACCTTTCTTCATCAATGGTGATTGATGAAAATGAGTGAGAAATCCAATTCTAAAGTCTACCCACTTCCTATTTCTTCATCCTCTACCACTTGCCAAGTAGTAGAGTGTGTTTCCTTCACAAGTTTTCTTGATTTGGTGAAGGTGGAGCTTGATCTAGTGATGCCTCGACGTAGATCATCTTCGGCACGAAGCCGACGACCTTGCCCGCCCATTTCTCCGATGAAGCCGACGCTAGAGCCCAAGATTGGATTTGGACAGCGAGGAGACTTCATTGCGGAGCTATGGAGGTGGAGCACCGGATCTACAAAGGTTGTATTTCCGTTACACTTTAGTTAAGTTGTTAACTATTCGCTTTTGTCGCCTAAAATATCTAGTTAACGATCTAGTCCAGGGTTTCTCGGCACCGTAATTTTTGAAATTGGCATGGTTGATGCCTTGTGAGACCTCTTGAGTGTGTCTAGGAACCCTACAACCTCTTGTGTGTGCCTAGGAACCCTAAAATTTTGTGACTGCTCTTCCTCGTAGCTCAAAGGGTAACGATGCCGTATGGGTCATTGTGGATCGACTCACAAAGTCGGCTCACTTCATCCCATTTCGAGTTGGCCAATCAACTGAGACACTAGCAAAGAAGTACATGAAGGAAATTATGAGACTTCATGGAGTACCGGTCTGCATTATCTCCGATCGTGACACCAGGTTTCGATTGCAATTTTGGCAAAGTCTGCAAGCAAGCTTGGGAACAAGTATGAACTTCAGCACGGCTTATCATCCACAAAAAGATGGTCAGTCGGAACGAACTATTCAGATCTTGGAGGATATGCTTAGAGCATGTATGTTAGACTTCAAAGGATCGTGGGAAGATCACTTACATCTTGTGGAGTTTTTATACAACAACAGCTACCAAGCAAGCATAGGAATGACACCTTTTGCAGCATTGTATGGAAGGAAGTGTCGATCGCCATTAAGTTGGGACGACATCGGAGATAGGGAACTTCTTGGACCAGAGATGATAGTAGCGACTGTTGATGTGGTTCTTACTATCAGGGAAAGGATGCGCATAGCCCTAGATCGACAGAAGCACTGGGCTGATGCAAAGAGACGTCATCTGGAGTTCCAGCCAGAAGATCATGTGTTCTTGAAGATATCTCCAAACCGCGGAGTGATCCGATTTGGAAGACGGGGTAAGCTAAGTCCGAGATATATTAGACCATTCGACATACTCGAACGAGTCGGTGAAGTGGCATACCGCTTAGCGCTTCCACCTTCATTAGAAGGAGTGCATAACGTGCTCCACATCTCAACTCAGAAGGTATGTGAGTGACCCCAGTCATGTTCTCGGTCATTCCAAGCTCACTATACAGCCCGATTTGTCTTGTGAGCAACAGCCTGTGGGGATCCTGGACAGGAAAGTGAAGACACTTTGGAACAAGAAAGTTAAATTGGTCCGAGTGATGTGGAGGAAAGACACTCCAGGAGAGTCCACTTAGGAAAGGGAGGATGAAATGCGTACCAGATATCCACACCTCTTTGTAAACTAGTCCTCAAATAAAAGTTGTAAATTTCGAGGACGAAATTTTTGTAAGGAGGGTAGACTGTAACAACTCAATTTTTAATGTACAAAGAATTGATTTAAATTCAAAGTATACTTGGAGTATTTAATGTTGCTGATATCTCTTTAAGTATTTATTTCACACCATAATTACAAGAAGGAGCTTGTAGCTCATTGGTAATACCTTGCACTGCTGAACCAAGCCACCAGAGTTCAAATCTCATGCCCCATATTATTTTTAATATTGTTTTGTTTTAAATTTTATAGAAGCCCAACAGTCCAACAGCCATAACTTCCAAATATCCCACTACACCCCATAATGTAAAAGCACCAGTGGCTACCCCCGGCGACCCCCCACCTCCCGACGCCTTGACTCGGCCCGACTCGGCCGAGTCGTCCGGCGGACCAGCCGACTCGGGCCGGCGCCGCCGGCCGGACTCGGCCGGACGGCCGAGTCGCCTGAAGAAGAAGTGAGCCCCTTGGTCTTCTGTACGCCCCTGCATACTTTAATTGTGCAGATCATTTCCAGTGGGCTTTGAATACCTCTTTTACTCCATTCTTAATGATTTTTTCATACAATTTTACATTTTTTTAATTAAAAACCCTACATCTACCCTAACCCTAGCTTAACCCTATAAATACACCCCTACCCCTACCCTCTCATCCTAAAATTCTGAGCCCACTCTCTCAAAATCTTAAGAAAATATTGTGTACTTTGAAAATGAGCGAAAGGCGAAGCTCCGACGAAATCGACGGCGAAATTCCGGTGATCGTGCTAGGAACTCTCGGCGACGAATCAACGCACCGGCGAACCCTCCTCTTCCTTATCACTCTCGTGTTTGTCCAAACCCGTAAATCCCGTTCTAACCTCTCTCTCTCTCTCTCTCTTTTCTAAAATACGGAATTACAAACCCGACGGAATCGGCACAAATTCGATTTCCGATTCGGTTTTCTTACAAACTTCACTTCTCACTATTTCAATTATGTTTAAACACTATCATGTTGACTATTAAATACTAAACAACTAAATTGATCAACTTTCAATTCATGAAATGATAACTTTTCCATTTAACGTATTTTTTTCAATTAAATACCACATTGTTCCAATTTCACATTGAACTCCATTAAACTTGCTATAACTATAAGTAGAGCACGAGGTAATGACCTACCTCCTCACACACTCCCATCTAAACATAGTAATATAATCTTGGAAATTTAGAATACGAGAAAACAAACCATTTCATTAAAATACCCTTTACTTAATAAAACTTTTAGTAAGTAATACATTTTTATAAATACATAACTTTTGAAATAATAAAATATATCTAGACTCATACAATTAAGGACTGTCACATTCATTACGAAAGTCATGAACTTTCAGTCGTTTATCTAAACCTGATTTTGTGGTGTCTAGGCTAGACAAGTGAGAAAGGTAACTTTAAAAGGCCCGTCTCACGGTGATTCGTGAGCGGATCCCTCCTTTCTTCACTTGTACTTACCTGGCCACAATTGGCGGTGAAGAGGCGATTTGAACTTGTCACTAGAACATAAAATACAGAAAAATCGGCATCTTTACAAATAAATACCATTTACTTAATAAAACCGTATTCTAAAGGATTAGTATTTATAAAATCTTTGCAAAGCGCCGTTACAACCCATTTTGGGGAACCCGTTCGGGATGGTACGGATTATCGCACATCCTCGGGCTTAGTAGTGCGAGATTCAGACCTCCGCAAGGAGCATTCGGTCTCGAAAGGTTTAAAATACGACATCTTTAGAAAATGAGATTTTTAGAATATAAAATATTTATAAAAAATTATTTTTGTATAACTATATGTATATTTATCATTAAAATATCTATTTTGTTATGATATGAATATTCAACCTTTTTCTAAAAAAAATGTCACAAGAATCGGTTTACACTAAAATACCATGAATTCAATATAATCACCATTTACACATAAATACCTTTATATATATAATTATGATATTTTCACTAGAAATATCACAAAATAAAATTCACTCATTACAACTATAAAGATGAATAATAAATACTTGGGGTGTATCTTGAAAACTATACAAAAGTATTTTTACATAAAACCCCCTCAAGTTTTATAAATTACCCAAAGGACCCTAGTAAATATAGGACTTCGATTTACATCTCTACTGTCTGACTCGGGTTTGAGTTTGATCATAATCCGACTTGAATATGATTCAAGTACCATATAAATCTACAATATTACAATTCAACATGAACACACGAATCCATGAATCCAGTTATCAATCTATTCAACTTGACTGAACCAAACCATGGATATACTTTCCATGTACATGAATCCAGTTTACATCCATTACATCCGTTACTGATATCATGGTTTCGGTCAGTCATCCAACTATATAACTTATACAATACAATATAACAATACAATCAAAACACTACGTGGTTTAAGGGGTAGATTGGTACGGAAAGTGTTAAAAGTGGCACGAGACAGTAAGATTAAGACACCTAACATGAATCCTGTTGCTGTTGTACCGTGGCATAACGGTTCCTTGTACTTTCAGTTTTCCCTGGTCTCTAGCATATAGAGACCCCTTTCGTATACACTGGCATCCTTCTGTACCAAGCTACAAACAACAGCGTTAACACAATATTCTACAATATTATACAACTTTAAAAGATACATTCTTATTCTGTCTTTTCTATTTCTCCCTTATCTTTGGGACTTACCGAGCGATCTGTTCGCTGACGACATTCTATTTCTTTCTTCTTTGAATGTCGTCAGGTGATCTGGACACAGCAAAGATCGAGCCCACCAGTGAAGACTTGGATCAGTTCCTCGAAGACCCCGAGCTCTAGACATTGTACATTTCCATTCAGTACCTTTAATTTCCTGTTATGCCATTGTTTAAGCATCGTTTTTACTTCAGTTGTATTTCCTTTTCATGCATTGTACAAAAGAATGTTAATAATTAAAGTTGCTGTTATTTTTATACCTCTTGTCTCTTATGATTACTTTTATATTGCTTAGATACACTTAGCATATTTACTTCACAGTAAATACGTAGCGGACCAGTCGCGTCCCCTTCGCCGTATACCGGGAAGCGGGGCATGGCAGAGACTAAGATCAACTTAAACATTTGTTAAGGATACGTTAGTCTAATTTTAGACTAAGATCTACTTAACAGGATCATTTATATCCAACAAAAGAGCATTTGGACTCTATTGTTTTATTTTAGGGACATTGCGGTCCATTGGGTTTAAGGACATCATAGTCCGTGACAGTTTAAAGACGTCATAGTCTGTAAAGTTTAAAGATATCATAGTCTATGAGTTTAAGGACCTCACAGTCCATAAAGTTTAAGGACATCATAGTCCATGAGTTTAAGGACCCCGCATTCCGTAAAGTTTAAGGACATCATAGTCCAGTTTAAAGACGTCATAGTCTGTGTGGTTTTGGTTTAACCGTTTGGAGATGTACCAAAAGTTATTGGTTATTGGGACCCTCCATCTCTCTAAAGATATTGAAGAATTACAACGACATATATCAGAGGTATGAAGAGATGTACCCTTAAACCAATGTTGGTTGGGAGATCTGTAATCAAGTTCGGGACTAAGATCAGTTAACAATATTTATGAGCATATGGGCTCAATTAATCTGAATTAGGGGCCTGTGGCCAACTTGGGCTCAGCTCACTCAGTCAAAATGTTGGACATTTAATTAGGCTCAGTCCTTTTTCATTTAACAATACTGAGCATTGGTTTTGGGTTTAACAACCTTTTTGTCTTTTATTGAGTGTTGAATACTCATTATGGCTCTGGGGTTTTATTAAAAGAACAGTTTATGTTCTCTCAGCGCACATGTGAGGAGCACGTGGTGCGCTTGGTGCTGAGCGCCAGATTTAGAGTGCTAAGGCGTTTCCTATGAGATAGCGCACACGTGAGGAGCATGTGGAGCGTATGGCGCTGAGCGCCTGTTAATGAGTGCAGAGCGCTCCCTATGAAATAGCGCATATATGAGGAGCACGTAGTGCGCTTGGCGCTGAGCGCCAACCTTGAAGCGCTGGGCGCTTCTTTAAATTGGAGCGCTAGGGCTCTGCGGCGCTGTGCGCCAGACTTGGAGCGCTGAGCCGCTTCTTTAAATTGGAGCGCTAGGAGCGCTACGGCGCTATGCGCCAGTCTTGGAGCGCTAAGGCGCTTCTTTTTAATTGGAGCACTAAGGCTCTTTTTAGACAATTTTGATCAGTTCTGCACTCTGAGAATTATATTCTCGTTCATAGGAGACTTTGTCTCATAGATCTAAGAACTACGTTCTTATTTTAATAGGAGATGTTACAATCTCTTCTGGTTTTTGTGAAAGACTTTGTGTTTATCTTATAGATCTATGATCTAACGAGAACGAAGTTCTTCTCCTTCCCTTTTTATGATGAGATGTTATGATCTTTTTTATGAAAGACCTATGTCTTTTAGATCTATGATCTAGAAAAAGAACTAGGTTCTTCTTCTTTTTATGAGATGCATTAATCTCTCTTTTTTATTACCTTGAAGAAATTCTTCTTCCGAGAGCTTGCTCTTCCCTTTGAAATTTCTCAAAGTTTGTGGGGGGTTCCTCTGTGCAAGACTTGAAGTCTTGGGTCCTTTATATAGGGGAGGCTGATTTGTTGAATCAGTTAAGGAAATCTTTCCTCTGATTGATTTGGAAATGTTTCCCACCGTTGGATCTTTGATCCAAGGGCTTCTGTTTTACAGAAAGCAATCTTCTTGTTTTTAACAAGATTGGAAAATTATTTTTCCATACAGAACTTATTCTGTACCTTGGTGATTTTTAATCACCATTGGATCTTTGATCCAACGGTGCTCTAATTTTCGAAGGTAACTTAATGACTTTTAGTCATCATTTTTGGATCTTTGATCTAAGGGTGGGGGAACATTTAGTTCCAGCACTAGCGCTCTCGTGCTTTGCACGTGAGCGCTGCATCAGAGTCTTTGAGTCTTGGTGCTAGCGCACTTAGCGCTAGCGCTCTCGTGCTTTGCACGTGAGCGCCGCATCAGAGTCTTTGACTCTTAGCGTTGCATTAGAGTCTTTGACTCTTAGCGCTGGCACATTTAGCGCTAGCGCTTTTATGAAGTGCTGCTTCATTTCAAATTTCAAAATTTGATCCGAGCTTTGCTCTGATTGGGGGAAACATTTACGACATACTCATGCGCGGTCGAACGTCTATCAAAAAATCGACGGGTCCCGGGACCAATCCCGTACTTATACCTACCGTGATACCCGCCGAATATCGAATCCAGGACAGGGGCAATGGCGGTGATCATGTCGCAGGGGCCAAGTCCCAAGGCGTCTATCTGCTCTTGGAACCGGGTCTGTATAGAATATATATAGATATACACGCACATGTGCTAACTTAAAATACGTAATCAACTTGATTGTATAAAACTTACCATGCACACGCCCGTGCCCTTGTGTAACGCGGCCCACCCCTTGACTTCATTATAGTTGGCGGGGTCTTTCTTTCTCTGCGAAGAAATTAGGATTTAGTTTAATAATTAATTAACGATATAGAAAACATATGGAATTAAGTGTCGAAATACTCACCAAGTGCCACCGAGTATTGGTCTGCGAGCGCTTCCCTTGGATCGGGATAGCGTGTTCTCGCACCCCGTTATTCTGGTTCTTCTTATTTTAAACCGACATCATCTTGCAAAAATAAAGATTATAATGTATTTTAGAATATGATTTCATGTTATATTGTTAAAATCTTAAAAATAAAATTGATACCTGCACATCATCGCTCTTAAAATAGGCGACAAGAAGCGGCCAATCCTCTCTCGGGATCTCCAGCGCTATGACCTCCATCAAGTGCATCCGCTGATCCTCGGTCGCCACGGCCCATGGAAGGTAAAGTTCACTCATCACTTTCCATCGGCAATGTCACGTGATAACTTGACACTGGTCTAGGAAGTGAGCGAGGGCGCAATTTATATCGAATGGCCTGTACACGCCATGTTCGCCGAGCTCGCCAACGAATTTGTAATTTTTCCTAGTTTTAAATTGAAATATATTAAACTAATAATTATATGTATATGTATATAACGACAATTGATATTTAAATGTGTGAAAGGGTATGTATACCTCCTCCGACCCAAAAAACCGCGTAGCACGCTCGGTCTGGGACTAGTTCCACCGAATATAGAGCGGGTACTTATAGTGAGTACGGATCTCCTGCCCAACATAATCCCCCCACTGGGTCGCATGCTCTTTAATAAGCACACCTGTCGTGTCAAAAATCAGATCTCATAGCCTAGCATCCGCCCGTGGCCTATAGAAGTCAGGCCCAGTAGGACCTCTCGTCCTAACACTGCTCGAGTCTGCAAAAAAATAAATATACATACACAATATTATAATATTTAGAATATGAATATAGAATTTGACAAATTTAAATTACAATCGTTATTTAAAAACTTTAAGAAATAACGATTATACCCATCGTTCCCGGTGTGGCGCTAGAACCGGCGCCAGACGCCATCCCGCGAGTAGAATACGGATATGCAAACAATAAACTGTTAGATAATTCAATATCCACCTATATTGTAATGATGTATCAATTTTTAAATGAGTAAACTACGCACCATACGCAGAGGTGACAGGGTATGAAAACCTGTTGACGCATTAGTAGGGTTCGAGGGAGGCTGCGACGTTGCGGATGATGTGGCGTTACTATGGGGAGCGCTAGTAAGGATAGGGAACGGTCGGGGATGATGCGGTGTGAGTAGGGGGTCATGAGAGGTGATGTGGCAGTAATAGGAGTAGCGCTAGTAAGGATAGGGGGACAGTCGGGGGCGATGCGGTGTGGGTAGGGGGCCATGGGGGTGATGTGGCGGTAATAGAGGAGCGCTGCTAGGGATAGGCGTTGCTGCTGTGGCTCTCGTGCCTCCTGAGGGTCCTGGGACAGTCTCGTTGGCGGGTTTGGATCGACTCAGAATGTGCTGTAGACGCTGTCTTTTGTGGCGTTTAGTGCCTTTGCCTATGCCCATGATCAAATCCTACACACACACATACACACAGATATATATATATATATATATATATATAAACATTATTTCATTACTTATAATAATTATACAATTTAGAACATTCAATTTAACTTCATCACCTAACACAAATCATTTATATGGTACATTATCTGAAGATTCGTTGGGTGGATTCTCAAAATCTTGATCCGTGACAATCAATTGGACGATGTCATCTCTTACGAACGTATGGATGGGTGGCGCAGAATAGTTTGGATCCCTAGTACGTTCGATAAATGGACTGATACGTGTTATCGAGAAATCTTCATCTTCGCTCTCATCTTCAGAGCCATTCAACGTCAGCATGTTATAATAATCTTTCGGTTTCCAACAACAAATATCCCAGTCAACATTCTGCAAGTCCCGAGAATAATATATTTGTGTTTCCATTGTGGGAAAGATAAAGCTGACGTATTTTGGTAACTTCCGTTTGGTGTTTACCAAAGTCAGATCGTATTTGTTCATCGCCGAAAGACAGAGACTAAGACATTGGAACGTCTGGCATGAATTTAGGGGTAGATGCTATTTGGACTTATCTACCAACCTCTTCGAATACCAAGTTTATTTATGGCACCGTATATCGGAGGTTTGGACAGACGCGACCATTATAGCGTGACTTTATCAGATTCCCCCTCATTTGTGAGGGGTTTTTGATTGTGGGGACACTCTTCCCTGCAGGCGCAAGCCCTGCAGTTAATTACGTTATCGTATTGCGATAACCAATTTCTCCTTCTACACCAGTTCACTTTGTGTCATGTGTATTTTTGTTTGTTTTGGTTGCCTATGGATTGTATACGGAAACTAGTATATGTCGTCGCCCATAAGGCGCGGATTAGTCCAAATCTAGTCCAAATCTGTATATTTTAGATTTGGATTTGTTTTATTTAAGGACCGTTAATCTAGTTTGAGATTAAGATCAACTTAAATATATGAGCATTTGGGCTCAATTTATTTTAACTAAGAATACGTTAGTCTAATTTGAGACTAAGATCAACTTAGAAAAATTTCAATGATCATTTTTATTTCAGATCCAGCAACAGAGCATTTGGGCTCAGTTGTAAGAAAACCTTTTCAGAAAGGCTAAACCAATTTTGGCTTAGTCCGCTCAGTCTTTCTTATTGTTCAAAAGTGCTAAGCACTTATTTGAGCTCTGTTTGTTTAGCCCCTTTTTTTTTATGCAAAAGTGCTAAGCACTTGTTTGACGCTCTGGCGCTCATATGGATATCGTGTGAAGCCTTTAGTTATGGACGCTGCCCAATCAGTGCCAAGCACTCAGTTATATATATATATATATATATATATATATATATAGTGTTAAACACTTTTTAATATGGCTTCCACGTGAAGAGCACGCGCGGCGCTGGGAACTGCCCCATCAGTGCTAAGCACTTAGCCGTTTTGGCATGTATGAAGTACTAAGCACTTTTTATATGGCGCTCACGTGAGGCGCCGGGCACTGCCCAATCAGTGCTAAGCACTCAGCCGTTTTGGCTGTATATGAAGTGCTGAGCACTTTGATTCAGCGCCCACGTGTATTTCACGCGAGGCGCTGGCCCTCTGCTTTGGATGCCCGCGTGTTTTTCACGTGAGGCGCTGGGTGCTGCTGGGAGGGAATCCACGTGGGGAGCACGTGAGGCGCTAATATGTTTTCTTTTTTAGAGATTAAATCTCTGTTAATACCATTTTGGCCATTAATGATCATCAAGATCTCTATTTTTGAAGACCTTGGTCGTTTTTTATTTTATTGGAGGTCTAAGTTCTTCTTCTGTTTTTTATAAGAACCAAGTCCTTTATGTATGGTTAAACCCTAATTTTGGAGGAATTAAATTCCCAGAATACATGTTCTTCTCCTTTTTCTTTCTTTTTAACCTAGTTCATTTCTGAATCTTTGATTCTCAAGAACAAGATCTTCCCGATGAGAAATAAATTCTCAACTTGTGGGAGACTTGTCTTGTGGATCTCTGATCCAGAGGAAGAACTAAGTTCTTTAAGAAGGGTTAAACCCTTAGATAGGTAAAAAGAGATATTTTGATCTCCGTGTTTTTTTTACCTAGGGTTTTGAGGAGGAAAGTTTTCTTCTTTTATTGAAAATTGAGTTCTCTGTTGTTTTGGAAACTTTCTGTATTTTTTTAGAAGCTTATGGGGGCTTTCCTCTATCTGAGACTTGAAGTCTCGGGTCCTTTATATAGTAGAGGCAAATTGTTAATTAGTTCTGAGAAAATCTCTCATTGAGAGATTCCAATTGATTTAATTGGTCTCAAAATTGATTTGGGGAATTTTACCCACCGTTGGATCTTTGATCCAAATGTTTCTGTTTTACAGAATATATTTTCTTGTTTTTACCAAGATTGGGGAAATATTTTCCTATATACAAAATTTATTCTGTAAAACGATGATTTTTAATCACCATTGGATTTTTAATCCAAGGGCTCTATATTTTACAGAGAGCAGTCTTTTTTTTGTTTGTAAAGATTGAGGGAAAATATTCCTCAGAATAGAAATTAATTCTATTATTTGATGATTTATCATCACCATTGGATTTTTGATCCAACGGCTCTGTTTAACAGAGAGTATTCCAATTTTTAAGGAAATATCCCCATGTAGAATTTAATTCTATTTGATTTTAACTTGGACGTCGACGCTCATGTGTCATGCACATGGGCGCCATTTAATAATTTAATTCTAGGCGCTCCTGTGTTTTGCACATTGGCGCCCATGTGAGCTTCACGTGTGGTGCCACCATAGGATTTAATCCTAAGGCGCCGGCGCCCTCGTGAGGGGCACGTGAGGTGCCGCCTCAACAAAATTTTAACAAATCTTAGCTCTTTTTTTATATTTAAATATTGGGGGGAAAATACCCATCATCGTTGTTCTCACATGGCTCATACGTGAGTGCAACGGTGTTTTTTTTTCCACCGTTTGATTTTCCAGGGAGTTGAACCGTCCCTTCACATCCTATAAATAGGGCCTTTGGCCTTTGAGATGACCGTCGTCTCTTCATCATCTTTCTTGAACCTTCCTTTCTTTTGAGAATTTAATTCTCGTTTCCCAGAGCTTAGATCCCTGTCTCCCATAACTCTGCCAGATTTCTTGGTAAGAACTAGGAACATATCTTAGCTCTTAACTCCCTTTTGAGCATATATATTTTCTTAGTTTTGCATTTTAAGTCCATTATCAGTTTCGACAGAGCTTCGCTCTTTTTTTTTTAATCGATCTCTTGGAGATCTAAAAAAAACTTTCTTTTTATAGATCATGTATCTTAATGTTCTCATCTAAGACTTGAGAATCTTTAATTCTTTTATTTAGGGTTTTACCCTACTGTCAATCTTGACACTTGTTCTGGAATTTGATTCTGTCAATTAACCCATGAATTCTTTTAGCATGGGGATTGTTCTAGGATTTGATCCCACTGTTTAGGGGAATTTAATTCTATTGTTTTTTGCAGAGCTTGGCTCTGATTTCGATCTTAAGAACTTTGGGAGTTTTATTCCTTTTACCATTCTTGTATGTTTTATTATTATTATTATTTTTATTTTTGGGGTTTTAATCCTTTTTTCCTCACAAATTTTAATATGTTGTTTGTTTTAAAGAGCCCGTCTTTTGGGAAATATTGGGAGTTTTTAACTCCACTGTTTAATGGGCACTATTTATTTAATGAGAATCCTTTCGGATTCTCACAATGGACACATGTCTCATCATTGATGAGCCATCACCTTGATTTTGTGGGGACCACTGTAGTGACTTTAATATGTTAATCGCTAACTCTTCACCTTTTTTTTTTCTTTTTTTAGGTACCATGACTGGTCGTCTGTACGATCTTGAAGAGATTGTTTCTTACGAGGAGATTCGCATCCAAGGCTACTGGCAAGGCCAGGAGTTCACTGACACCCAATACGATGCGATGATGTGTCGCTTTGATGATTACAACAGTCGATTGCTCCCCCGCTGTTATGCCCTTTTAAAGATCATCATTGGGTCGATTTGGGAGGCTTTGCCCATACGTTTTGAGTTTATGCCGCTCCAAGCGCTCGATGACGCTGAGGACAAGGTGCATTATGTGTATGTGATGGAGTTGATCTCAAAGAAACGGAGAGATAATCTCATTGCTATCCTGCACCGCGTTTTCCAACAAAAGGCGATAGTATCAACATACCAGAAGGTGGAGGACATTAATGTGACCCTAACGCTTGCATCCGAAAGAAGATGCACAAAAAGATGGTCGATGAAGCTGAAGGCGCACTGCTCAAACTTGCTTTTGAGTTTGAGAATCCGTGTCCGGAGTTTAGCGTCTTGCCGTTGTAGATCTCAGATGATGTGGTAGCGTTTTTTTAGTCATTCTTATCATCACTGTGTAATCTTTTCTGAAGTATGAATGATAATCCCTTTTTCCTCTCATATCTGCACTTTTCTTTTCTTGATTGCCTTGATTTGGCGCAAAGCAGTTTATGTACTCATTTTAGAGTCTGTAGTTTATTCACTCATTTCGGAGTCTGTAGTTTATTCACTCATTTCGGAGTGTCTAGATTATGTACTCATTTCGGAGTTTGTAGTTTATTCACTCATTTCGGAGTCTCTAGTTTATGAACTCATTTCGGATTTTTTTTAGTTTACCTCCCTTTGGTGTACAGGAAAACTTGTCCTAACGTTGTATGTAGATAACCCTCATTCTTTACTACAGAAGTCCGTTAGGTTTTTGGTATTAGAGTTTTAGTCAGTGGTACCGTCGCGTTGGCTGATATGTTCTTCGATATGCAGTCTTTAAGCCGCTATTCGAGTAGCCCCACGACCGTCGTGTCTCTGATCCCTTCGGGGACTGAACAAGATGCCTTCAAGTAATCTCCTTAGGTCATATTACCGTCGGAAGAGCAAGCGTTAGGAATTTTCCATGGCGCTTTTTACCTGAGGTTAGGCTCAATTTGGAGCCCCGATGAGTCATAACCGCACCCTTCTGGGGTAGGATAATCTCCAACGGTCTTTAGGCTTTATATGAGTTGCCGTCAAGACCCGGAGCTAGGAGTATGCCGTCACTTCGTTTTTTGCTTTGACGATGTCGCGCCGATTCTTTGCTGAAGTAGGGAAGACATCTGTAGGACCTCTATGCTGTATATATTGCAATTGAAGTCCAAAGCTAGGAATATGTCATTGCTCCAATTTCATTCGATAGTCGTGTCCACATCCTGTTGAAATGAATAGGAACATCGAGATAGTCTCTATGTTATATATGAACCGTCAAGGCTTGGAGCTAAAATTTTGCCGTTACTCCATTTCTATTTGACCCTTGGGTCTTTGTTGATATTGCGTTTGCATCTTGTTGACATGAAAAGCACGTGAGGGAACCCAAGGACCATATTCTTCTCCAATCTGAGTTTTACTCAAGTAGCCAGAGCTAGGATTTTGCCATTACTCCACTTTTATCTGATTGTTGTGTCCGCACCCTGCTGTAATGAGGAGAGTGTCGGGATAGTCTCTAGGTTGTATATGAACCGTCAAGACTTGGATCTAGGATTTTTTCGTTACTTCATTTCTATTTGACCATTGGGTCTTTGTTGACGTTGCGTCTGCATCTTGTTGACATGAGAAGCACGTCGAGCCGGAGCTAGGATTTTACCATTATTCCACTTTTATCCGATTGTTGTATCCACACCCTGCTGTAATGAGGAGAGCGTCGGGATAGTCTCTAGGTTGTATATGAACCGTCAAGACATGGAGCTAGGATTTGGCTGTTACTCCATTTCTATTTGACCCTTGGGTTTTTGTTGACGTTGCGTATGCATCTTGTTGACATGAGAAGCACGTCGAGCCGGAGCTAGGATTTTGCCATTACTCCACTTTTATCTGATTGCTGTGTCCGCACCCTGCTGTAATGAGGAGAGCGTCGGGATAGTCTCTAGGTTGTATATGAACCGTCAAGACTTGGTTCTCCTTTTGACAAAGTGTAATGGGAGATATGGTCCTTTTCTTTCATTTGTGCCCATGGATCGTATAAAGAGTCAATATGGACATACTTGCAAGACAGAGGAAATTTCATTTTATATTATTATTATTTTTTGTGATGCTCTATCTTTTCAGCTTTTCATATCGCGCAAGTCGCGATTGCCCAATTATTTCAGCTATTTTTCGCGGTGCCCAATCATTTTGGCTATTTTTTTATTTACTCGCTTCTTTTTATTGCGTGTCGCCCAAACATTTCGGTTTTTTTATATGCATATTTTTTGCTCGCTGATTTTTTTCGCGAGTTGGGGACTTGGTCCTAATACCCATTGTGGCATCAGTATCACTGCAACTGGGATATTTTTAGGAGCGAATCATCATTTGCCGTGAGAGAACTTAAAATTTGATACCTATTTAGACATCAACATCGTTTCAACTGGGATATTTCCAGGAGCGAATCGTCATTTGCCTTTGTTAATTTGGACAAAGGTAGGTTAGCAAACAAGGTTAGGATCATGTCGACTAAGGCTTTTTGACTTTATGAACCGTAAGGGTCTCAAAAAGGTGTTTCTCTCTACGAGTCGTGAGGATCTCGTAGGTGTATTTTTGTCACGCCCCGCTTCCCGGTGTACGGTGAAGGGGACGCGGCTGGCCGCTACGTATTTACTCAGAAGTAAACACGCTAAGCGTATCTAAGCAATATAAGTAAAATGCACAAGAGACAATGTCAATGGATATAATTGAACAGCAACTTTATTTACTAAACATACCTTTTACAATACATCTGAAAAGTAAATACATGGAATGAAAAGCAATGCCTAAACAGTGGCATAACAGAAATGGAAAGTACTGAAATGAAATGTACAAGTAACTAGAGCTCCGGGTCGAAAGCTAGCTGGTCCAAATCCTCGCTGGTGGGCTCGATCTCCAGAGAATCACCTGACGAAATTCCAAAGAAGAAGAAAGAGAATGTCGTCAGCGAACAAATCGGTCGGTAAGTCCCGTAAATAGACAAGAATGGAATAGACAGAATAGAGAGTATATTGTTATAATGTTGTATTAAATGTTAACGCTGTTGTTTGTAGCTTGGTACAGAAGAGGCCAGTGTATACGAGAGGAGTCTCAATTTCCCCGGAGACTAAGGTATCAGGAGTACAAGGAACCGTTCAGTCATGGTACATCGGCAATTGAATTCAGGTTAGGTGTATTATGGTTGTAGTCTCGTGCCACTTCTAACACCTTCCGTACCAATATACCCCTTATAAACCCCGCGATGTATTGATTGTATTGTTTGTATTGTGTTGTCTTGTAAATTGAATTGTATAGATGGATGACTTGCCAAAACCAAAATATCAGTAAATAGGTGTAACTGGAGAATCATGTAGATGGAGGTATATTCATGGTTCGGTTCAGTCAATATAGATTGAACAGATTGAACAGATAGATTCATGGATTTATGTTAAATTGTAGTTTGGATACTTGAATCATATTCAATTCAGATTGATTATATTGAGACTCAGTCTGAGTCAGAAAATTAGAAAAGAAGTTTAATCCTGAATTAGATTTTGGTGTTATCGGTAACCGCTGCACATAGACGGCAGGATTTGTGTCTTTTTCAAAGATGATTACCATGTTGATAACACCGTTTGTTAAGTTGTCTACCTTAAATAGGCAAACACCCATATCTCCGGCTCTCTGAGGCTCAAGAGACTGGTCCCACTTAAACCTATGTTTACTAGGGTCCTTATTGTAATTTAGTATAACTTGAGGGGGTTTTATGTAAAAATAATTTTGTAAAATTTTCAAAATACACCTCAAGTATTTTATTATCGTCTTTAGAGTTTTCATGGATGTATATTTTATCAATATGACATTTATAGTGAATAAAGCCTAATTTCATAATATATGGTATTTATTTGTAATATTGGAATTGTATGGTATTTTCTTGTAAATGAGATGTTTTTCTTAAATTTTGGAAATGTGGAATATTATAAATATTAAAAATAGATATTTTGATATTAATTACATATATATTTATTTATTAAAAATATAAGTTTTATTTATAATAGAAATCACATTTTCTAAAGAAAATTGTATTTTTAAATCTTTCGAGACCGTATGCTCCTTGCGGAGGTATGCATCTCGCACTACTAAGCCCGAAAATGTGCGATAATCCGCACCATCCTAAACGGGTTCTCAAAATGGGTTGTAGCGGCACATTGCAAAGATTTGTTAAAAATACACATCTTGTAGAAAAAGATTTTTTTAAGTCGGAGGTAGTTATGTGTAAAATCGTATTTTTCCCTAATCTATGTTCCTAAATTTCATTGTGCAATGTTATATATGAGTGTTGTGAGGAGGTAGGTCATTACCTCGTGAGTTTTCTAAAGCTAGCATGATTAAAAGGTATAAACATGTCGATATGAAACATAAAGGTATTTTACTGTAAAAGTGGAATAAAACTTGCTACGGTTATTATTTTGATACCAAACTTGTTCTATTATCTTCATTAATATTTAATGGTCATGACATAAGAGTTAGGTATTATTGTGTTTTAGAAAAATAGGAATTTTTAAGGAAAAACCGAATCGGAAGTCGGATTAACTCCGCTTCCGTCGGGTTTTAGTTTTGAATATTTTTAGAATAGAGAAAAGAAGAAGAATTAGGGAATTACAGGTTATTTGACTAGACGAGAGAAGGAGGAAGAGGTAGGAGGTGTCGGTGCATCGTTTCGTCGTTGGAATCTCCTCGGATCGTCGTCGGAAGTTCGTCGAAGCTTCGCCCTTTGCTAACTCCACTTGCACACAAAAAGTCTTGAGAATTTTCTTGAGAGTTTGGGCAGAGATTTGAGAGTGAGGAGGGGTGATTTTAGGTGTTGTATTTATAGGAAAAATTAGGGTTTAGGGATGTGAAAGGGTGTATTAAGAATTTGTATTTAAAATAGATTAAATGAGGGTTTTAATTTGCTCTGTAAATGTGCAGGGAATTTAAATAGTACAGAGGTTATGGGGAGTTCAAGAGTTGCCAGAAAAATGTAAAAAATAGGGTTTCGAGCTGAGTTGTCCTGCGGCGCCGGCCGATTCGCGGTTCCCGCCGGCCCGAGTCGGCCGAGTCGCCACGTGTCCCCGACGCTTTGACTACTGCAGTGGACTCATTTGTTTTATGTGTGACTCTTCAGTTTACGTGTTATGCACGTGTAGACCTTTGGGCTTCTAAAAAGATTAAAAGAAATCAAATTAAAAAGATAATGTGGCTGATGGGATTTGAACTCTAGTGCTTTATCTCAGCAGTGCAAGGTCTTACCAATGAGCTACAAGCTCTTTCTTGCTGTTCTAAAGCAAAACAAACTTATAACTTGTGCTCAGGCAAAAGTACGTCTTTCTGTATTTTTGGAAAAAAAATTGTACATAAAGTTTAGGGTTGTTACATTCTACCCTCCTTAAAAAAATTTCGTCCTTGAAATTTGTAAAAGGAAAGTGTAAAAGATTCAAGGAAAGTTTGGTGATAGAAGTATAACAAAGTGATATAAGGGTTTGAAAAGGTTGAAGAGAATTACCAGTGTTACCTTGGTCTATATCCTCTGCTTTTTCGGCTGCAAAAAGGAAAGCCTGACGCCGTGGTACATTCCTCCTAGCCAAAGGCACATTCCTCTGTCCTTGGGGCATGTTTCTCTGCCATCGAGGCATGTTCCTCAGTGCCTGATGGAATTGGAGAGTAAGCTGTGCAGGTGGTGGAGCTCGGAGTGCAAGACGAGGTGCAGGAGCCTGGATAGCTGGCTGCTGCGGGTAGTTGGTGAGTATGTGAGTTGTGTTGCGTCTATAAGGACAGTTTCCAATTCTGTGATTGGACGCGCCACAAACTAAACACAGGCCTTTTGCGCGCCTACAGTCCTTCGCCAAATGTCCATCTCTCTTGCAATGCAAGCAGAAATCTGGACTTGGCTGGTCATTGATTTCTTCCGGTCTCCTGGGTTCAACAGTTGGCCTTGAAGAGCCTCCTCCTGCCATCTGAGTGGCAGGACGCTTCACTCCGGCAGATTGAGGTCTGCCCTTCCTCTTCACCATTGCCTCATATCGTCGGGCAGCCTTCAAAGCCAAATCATCGTTTGGGAAATCCCCTGTGGCTAGAGCAGCTTGGATTTCCGGGTCCAACCCTTACTGAAATCTTCTAGCTCTGATCTCAGCAGTTGGTATGAGATGGGCCGCAAACCTGTTACGGTCTTGTGTTAGCTGTGTAGTATGTGATATAAAATTGAACATTGAGACATATCTTACCTACTGAGCATGGTAAACTCAGTATCATACTCATCTACAAATTTGGTCAACATTGAACCTTGTTGCAGATGGATGAACTGTTGTTCCATATCAAAGCGGGCAGTCTCAGGGAAGTACTTTGCATCGAACATGTCACGAAAAGTCTTCCATTCGATAGGTTGGTCAAGACGGCTTTCTTCCACCTTCTACCAAACCCGTGCATTGTCAGTGAGCTGCAGCTTTGCAACTCGGACCCAAGCTATCTCTGGCACTTGTGCCGCTGCCAGATCATCTTCAATGCCTTGAGCCCATTCCTCAGCTTCTAAAAGGCTCTCTTTTCCTGCAAACTGTTTGGGGTGCAAGGCCCTGAATTGCTTCATCCCAGGTGCTTTTGCCTCTGGTCGGTTCATCAAGATAGCAGTTTGCTGCTGCTGTTCTTCCAGGAGGCTGCGGATTGCCTCAAGTAGAACCGTCTGCTCGTTGATCGGAGCAGTGACGGCAGGTGTGAGTGGTAGTGGTGGGGGAGTGTTGTTGACATTCGTGCTGGTGCTGTTTGGGGAATCCATAACCTTGAAATAAAGATTTGGGTTAGGATAGATTCAAAATATATGAAATGATAAGATTCAAGAAGTATGAATTGTAAAGAATATTTTCAGTTGCTGGTTCTTGTGTCATATTGCTTAGGTTTTCCACGCAAAACGGAACTGCATGGTAGGGTTCCATACGGCTCAGACTTTCATGTGCCACCAACAAAACCTGTCACGTCCCGCTTCCCGGTGTACGGCGAAGGGGACGCGACTGGCCTCCACGTATTTACTCAGAAATAAACACGTTAAGCGTACCTAAGCAATATAAGTAAAATGCACAAGAGACAATGTCAATGGATATAATTGAACATCAACTTTATTTACTAAACATTCTTTTTACAATACATCTGAAAAGTAAATACATGGAATGAAAAGCAATTCCTAAACAGTGGCATAACAGAAATGGAAAGTACTGAAATGAAATGTATAAGTAACTAGAGCTCCGGGTCGAAAGCTAGCTGGTCCAAATCTTCGCTGGTGGGCTTGATCTCTAGAGAATCACCTTACGACATTCTAAAGAAGAAAAAAGAGAATGTCGTCAGCAAACAAATCGCTCGGTAAGTCCCGTAAATAGACAAGAATGGAATAGACAGAATAGAGAGTATATTGTTATAATATTGTATTTAATGTTAACGCTGTTGTTTGTAGCTTGGTACAGAAGAGGCCAGTGTATACGAGAGGAGTCTCAATTTCCCCGGAGACTAAGGTATCAGGAGTACAAGGAACTGTTCAGCCACGGTACAACGGCAATTGAATTCAGGTTAGGTGTATTATAGTTGCAGTTTCGTGCCACTTTTAACACCTTCCGTACCAATCTACCCCTTATAAACCCTGCGATGTCTTGATTGTATTGTTTGTATTGTATTGTCTTGTAAATTGAATTGTATAGATGGATGACTTACCAAAACCATGATATCAGTAAATGGGTGTAACTGGAGAATCATGTAGATGGAGGTATATCCATGGTTCGGTTCGGTCAATATAGATTGAATAGATTGAACAGATTGAATACATAGATTCATGGATTCATATTAAATTTTAGTTTGGATACTTGAATCATATTCAGGTCAGATTGATTATATTGAGACTCAGTCTGAGTCAGACAATTAGAAAAGAAGTTTAATCATGAATTAGGTTTTGGTGTTATCGGTAACCGCTGCACATGGACAGCAGGATTTGTGTCTTTTTCGAAGACGATTACCGTATTGATAACACTGTTTATTAAGTTGTCTACCTTAAATAGGCAAGCACCCATATCTCCGGCTCCCTGAGCCTCAAGAGACTGGTCCCGCTTAAACCTATGTTTATTAGGGTCCTTATTGTAATTTAGTAAACTTGAGGGGGTTTTATGTAAAAATAATTTTGTAAAATTTTCAAACTACACCTCAAATATTTTATTATCATCTTTAGAGTTTTCATGGATGTATATTTTATCAATATGACATTTCAAGTGAATAAAACCTAATTTCATAATATATGGTATTTATTTGTAATATTGGAATTGTATGGTATTTTCTTGTAAATGAGATGTTTTTCTTAAATTTTGGAAATGTGGAATATTATAAATATTAAAAATAGATATTTTGATATTAATTACATATATATATATATTAAAAATATAAGTTTTATTTATAATAGAAATCACATTTTCTAAAGAAAATTGTATTTTTAAATCTTTCGAAACCGTATGCTCCTTGCGGAGGTTTGCATCTTGCACTACTAAGCCCGAGGATGTGCGATAATCCACACCATCCCGAACGGGTTCCCCGAAATGGGTTGTAGCGGCACATTGCAAAAATTTGTTAAAAATACACATCTTATAGAAAAAGGTTTTTATAAGTCGGAGGTAGTTATGTGTAAAATCGTATTTTTTCCAAATCTATATTCCCAAATTTCATTGTGCTATGTTACATATGAGTGTTGTGAGGAGGTAAGTCATTTACCTCGTGAGTTTTCTAAATCTAGCATGATTAAAAGGTATAAACATGTCAATATGAAATATAAAAGTATTTTACTGTAAAAGTATTTTACTGTAAACGTGGAAGAGGTAGGAGGTGCCGGCGCGTCGTTTCATCATCGGAATCTCCTCGGATCGTCGTCGGAAGTTCATCGGAGCATCGCCCTTTGCTAACTCCACTTGCACACAAAAAGTCTTGAGAATTTTCTTGAGAGTTTGAGCAGAGATTGAGGGGTGATTTTTGGTGTGGTATTTATAGGAAAAATTAGGGTTTAGGAATGTGAAAGGGTGTATTAAGAATTTCTATTTAAAATAGATTAAATGAGGGTTTTAATTTGGTCTGTAAATATGCAGGGAATTTAAATAGTACAGGGGTTATGGAGAGTTCAAGAGTTTCCAGAAAAATGAAAAAAATAGGGTTTCGAGCTGAGTCGGTCGGCGGCGCCGGCCGATTCGCGCTTCTCGCCGGCCCGAGTCGGGGCTCCCCTCGACGCCACGTGTCCCCGATGCTTTGACTACTGCAGTGGACTCGTTTGTTTTATGTGTGACTCTTCAGTTTACGTGTTATGCACGTGTAGACCTTTGGGCTTCTAAAAAGATTAAAAGAAATCAAATTAAAAAGATAATGTGGCTGATGGGATTTGAATTCTGGTGTTTTGTCTCAGCTGTGCAAGGTCTTACCATTGAGCTACAAGCTCTTTCTTGCTGTTCTAAAGCAAAACAAACTTATAACTTGTGCTCAGGCAAAAGTACATCTTTCTGTATTTTTGGAAAAAAATTTGTACAAAAAGTTTAGGGTTGTTATAATTTTCTTCTTAGGAATCGTGGGGATTCCTAAGTGATATTTTCTCTTGTAATTCGTAAGAATCTTTCAAGAGTGTTTTCTCCTTATAAGACGAGAGGACTTACAAGTGTTATTAACCATATAGGGATATTTCTTACCATAGGAGGAACTTGGTGGGGGATATATTTATTTATACCCGTGGATTGTATACAAGGGTCAATATGGGACCTCCTGTAGGGAAAAAGGGTTTTTGATGGCTTAAGAACAGTTTTAGATCTCTGTAGCTTAAGGCTTTTGAATCCCATGAACCGTGAGGGTCTCATAGGGGAAATTCTCCTTACGAGTCGTGAGAATCTCGTAAGTGTAATTTCTTCTTAGGAATCGTGGGGACTCCTAAGTGTGTTACTCCTTTGTGAGTCGTAAGGATCTCATGCAGGTGGGGTTTTTTTTAACGAGATCGTGCCCTTTCGGGTTTTCGTGAAGCTTGCCGGCAGTCCTGCTGTTTTTACTCATGACGCCCTTTCGGGTTTTCATCCGTGCCCCTTTTTGCTTGTGGACATACCCTCCCTTTTTATAACGAGATCGCGCCCTTTCAGGTTTTCGCGAAGCTCGCCGACAGTCCTGCTGTTTTTACTTACGGCGCCCTTTCGGGTTTTCATCCATGCCCCTTTTTTCTTGTGGACATACTCCTTTTTTTGGCGATGGAACTCCCGAAAGTAGTTTCACCGCAAGTGCCTATCTGTTAATCAGTAGAACATGGGGTGGTTCCATTGCTGAAGTAGCTGTGCAACTAGTGGGACTTGAGTTGCAACATTTGCTGCTAGGACTTCGATTGCAATATAGATCTCAAGGGAGCATATCACCGTATTTGGGGCAATGTGCTAGTTTAGGGACATTTTGGTCCATTATTGCCATGTTTGAGGCGACGCACTAGTTTTAGGGACGTCTCGGTTCGTTATTACCATGTTTGAGGCGAATTTTTAGTTTAAGGACTTTTCGGTCCAACATTCCCATTTTGGGGACGGAGATTAGTTTAAGAATATCTTGGTCCAACATTAGTTTAAGGACGTTTCAGTCCATTATTAGTTTAGGGACATCTCAGTCCATTGTTTGCTTAGGTACATCTCGGTCCGTTGTCGCCGTTTTTGAGGCGAAGGAGCTTTTTGGATATTACTTTCAGAGTTCTGACTCAGGAAGATAGCGAGCGGACACAACCGTCGTCATCTATTTTTGACCTAAGTCACGACGCTTCAAGTGTAGTATTTTTTGAGGAATCCGCCATTTATTGGCCGTAAGGGTCTTTCGCAATGCATATCCATGAGCAGGTAGGCTCCACCTTGATAGACTTTTTCTATGATGTATGGGCCTTCATAGTTTGGCTCGAACTTCCCCCGTTTTGCACGATTGGGGATCATTGGTCTTTTGACGACCAGTACGAGTTCGCCTTGGCGGAATGTTCGGCACGGTCAATCTTTCGTATGAGCGTGTCATCCTTTCCTTATAAGCCTTCAGGTTTTGCTGTGCTATAAGGCGAGTCTCGTCGAGGGCGTCGAGCTCCTCAAGCCGAAGATGAGCATTTTCTTCATCTGTCGGCTCGTATCGAACCGCTACTCGTAGAGAGGGGAGTTCTATTTCCAATAGGAGCACTGCTTCCATGCTAAATATCAATGCGTATGGTGTTGTATTCGTGGCCATCTTGAACGTTGTTCGGTACACCCAGAAAGCTTCATGCAGCCTTTCGTGCCAGTCTTTTTTGTTTCTAGACATTGTTTTCTTTATAGTCTTTATCAAGGTCTTGTTGAAAGCTTCAGCTAGACCGTTGGCCCGAGAATTATAGACTGAAGAGTATCTCTGTAATACCCGGTCATATTTTATACGTCAATGTCCGTATTTTTAGAAGTTTGTTAGTTTACATTTAAAACTATTTTAGTTAGTTCAAAAACCTTATTATCTATCCATCTTTACATTTTTCCCCAAGAATTCTAAACATAAATTTCCTTACAAATAACCAGGGCCGCGCCCTTTAATTTTTCTAAACCCAAGCTAGCCCTTTTCTTGTCCCTAATTCCTAATAAAATACCCAGCCCTCCCTCTAATTTTTCCCTTCACAATTCTTTTTTTTCCTCAGCAAATTCTTTTTTTATTTTGGCCTGAGCTCAGCCCCATATTTCTCAGCCCACTCCCTCAGCCCACTCCATTAAATACCTTATCTAAAACTTTTTCTTCTGCAGCCCAGCAGCAGAGCCCGGCCCACATTCATTCACAATTTTCCCCTTATTTTGTTCGGCCCATTTCTTTTTCCAAATTCTTTTCTTCAGCTCCAGCCCGCAGCCCGCTTCACCCACGACCCGACCCCTGTTCATCTTCCCTCTATTCCAACGGTAACTTTCCTTCACCCGAGCGTGCGCGACCCGCTTCCTCCGCCGTCGCCCACGCCCTCGTCGCGAGCCGTTACCCCACGTCGCGCGAGCGTTACCCACGACCCTCTCTCCTCAACCCTCTACCCCCTCTTCCTCGCTCGCTCACTCCCCGTTCTCATTTTACTCCTCTTCTCGCTACACCCCCGACCCACGCACCCATCACCGGCCACCTTCCTCCATCACCATCGCCTCGTTTCCACTCAGGAACATCAACAACCGAGCTCACCCAACATCCGTGGCACCGCCGGAGCTCCTTGGACTATCACCTTCAGCACTCCCTGCACTACCACGACGCTGCAGATCATCACCAGTAACACTGAGCCTCTAACTCCGACAATATCGAGACTTTTGTCACCGTGGTGCCGTGCCGGAATCGGCGTTGCCGTGCCGCGCGTGTGTCGCGTTCGTACCGTTGCCGCTGCCCGTGCGTTGCCCAAAGCACCTCCAAGCAAGTTTTTACTTGCTTACATGCTATTTTACTTATGGTACAATTACTAAATGCTTAGTTTATAAAGTTAAAAATTTAAGTCGATTATGTGTTATGCCTGTTCGACGTGTGTTCCCAAAGAAAGTCTTTCTCTAATTTGGCGGAACTAAACGGTATTGGTTGGCCCGTATAACTGTGAACTTAGTGTATGAATTTCGCTGCATAATGTGATCGTTAAAGATTAAAACGACTACCCCAAGTTTAACCGTAAAACTGTAATTCTGTTGCACCTGAAAATCGTTAAATTCACCATAAATCATATACATACGAGAATGGTGCGTTCGAGGGCTCAAATCGAAGCCGACTCGACAAACTTTAACCCTGTATTAGTTTCCAGGAATTCCTGTACTTAAACCATGATGAAAATAGGATCGGAGTGCGACTCTAGACTGCAGTCCAGAGCAACTCCAGTTATTGGTAGCTGTTCCGTAATGGGTACCACAGGATTTAATTAACTCTTAAGTTGCGGAACCCCACTGTTAGTTATAGATAAATCTGTTAGATAGACAACACAATTGATTTCATTCTGTTTCGTTACCATTTGATATTTAAATTGTAATTTAGAAGATCGGGACACATAACAGTCCCAGCAGAATCAGAATTGACATGTTAATATTAAACAGATTGTAACTCCTAACGTACAGGAGCGATTGAAGATCCGTTTGTTGCGTTGAAAACTTTACTGAAAAACCTAGAATACATTCAACTGTAGAGTCGCTAAATTATGATCCCAACTGGGGTTAAAATGCATTGCGAAATGGACTTCTGATTCTGAAATTGGATTTCCAGCCGCGAGCGCTTAAAATGAAAAGGTTATAACTTTTGATCCTGGAACCCGATTGGCCTGAAAAAAAATTCTATGGATGGATAACTGAACATACTAATTACTACCTGTTTATTATTTCGCTAAATTATATACATACGTTTCATGATAAATCGTGCAAGTGATAGATTACTGTTTTTATGACACCTTAATTGTGCTTATATACTGTTCATGCATCATAGCATACCTATATCATTGTAGTGATAACCTAGTGATATCGTGCATTCACCCAGTGTTAGATTTTAGTGATGATTGTGGCAAGTACGTCAGTGTTCGTGTATCCGTGATTAAGTGAAAGTGATACGTACTTGTGCACAATCAGTGTCCCTTTTATTCTATTGCATTGTCGACATCTGTGGGATGCGTGTACGTGTGACTATAAGTGGTATGGGACACTTATGGAAGTGCTTGCACGGGTGTCACAGATAAGGCATCCGACACTGCCATTTATCTTAGGTATTAGTCGAGACGTGCTTGATGGAGGTCCTGCCTCCAGTTCTCGCGCAGACTTGTCACGGATCGATTGGTATTTATGGTGATGGTTAGCGTTTGATATAGACCACGGGGTGTGGGGTAGTTTAAGTGTGAGTCCAACAGAATCTCGGGAGTCCCATGCCGGCTTATATATTTAGGGAGTTATATGGAGATTTATAGGGTACGTGATATATACACCGTGATATTCTTGTTACATGTTGGGCTCGTGGTCCCTTGCCCTTGGGTTCTACCCTTGGGTGGAGGACACTCGCGAGTGGTTGACTCTCACACTTGGACTGACGATAGGCTTAGTGACCTGTACAGTGAGACTTAGAGACTGATAGGGATATTGGCATTTTATTCATGATATACTGTGTGGCATACGTGACATATCGTTACACTGATTTACTGTTCCGCTGCATTGATTACTGCATATCCATATTCATACTGTCATTGATTCACTGTTATTCATTTCCATTACCACTGTTAGAACTATCACTTGATTTCATATATATATTATTGCTATTGTGTCGCTCTGACGACCTGAGTATGCATGCTCAGTGTGAGGAGAAGATCTAGCTTGGTTCAGAACTAGACGTGCATCACAGACTTCTTGACTTGCTACTCTGAGTTACTTTCGTTTGTTCCACTTCAGGTCAGTTTACATTATTGTATCTTTCAGTTACTGCATTTCTCATTACCTGCGCACCGTTTACTGTTTACCATGATAAACTAGAAGCCGAAGTGTGACTACGGCAGGACTTTTCCTTGACCGTAGGAGCATGGCTGGCCTTGTCTACCCCTCGTATTCCGTATTTTGGGAAGCGGAGCGTGACATGGTTTAGTTGGTATCAGAGCCAGGTTTTGCATCGATTGGGATTGCAGTTTTCGGTGTACAGTTTGGCAATCTAAGACATCCTTTGGTCTAGGTTGTAAACTGTCATTCTTGATCCATATTCACATCGTGCGTTCAGCTATCCATTCACTATGGTTTTGGGTGACTTGACAAGGGTACGTGGTGGCAATTGCTCTACCGTACTCTATTCAAGTGACTTAAAGTGATACAGTTGATTCCCCGCTTATAATGATATTCATCCTCTCTGATATTCTTGAATCCTTGTCCTATCCATATCATATTTTGATTTATTTAGCGTGTGACTCATATCATTCTCGAAATTATTATTTCAGGATCATGTCTTCCAACGACTCTTCATCTTTATCCGCTCCCCAGAATCAGACTGTTGAGATTCTGAGTGTACTGCAAAGTTTAAAGGAAGCCCGGGAGCGAACAAACGACTTATTAGCTGAAGGACGGAGAAGACAGGTGAGTCAGACCCCAGCGGGAGTCTCCTATCATAAAGGGATCCCCGTTAGACGAGGAAAGGAGAAGAAAATGAAGCGTCAACAGAAGCATCAGAAGAACCCCTGCTGTGGTTATTGTAAGAGGCCAGGACACCTTCAGAGGGATTGTCGACGTGCCCAAGGGAAATGTCTGATATGCGGTTCCAACAAACACCTCATCAACGGCTGCCCAGAAAGGAAAGAACTGCAAGGAAGAAACTTGTCCACTCTCCCTACTTCTGCCAAGTGAGGATTGCCGCGTAGTTCGGACTTCGACGATAAGGCGGATCAAACGCAGGATTCAACTCACGCGACGAGAATGCACTGTTATAACAGACGAAGAATGATTTTTCATGTTATCTACTTTCAGTAATAATATTGTCGTTTTATGAATGTTTCTTTCCGTTTGAAACCTTGTATCCGCTGAACTTTTAATTGAATTCAATAAAATCTGAATCGTATTATATGTATCATTCTCTTGTCATTTCCCTTGTTCATATTATTCAGTAGCATAACATTTTAATCTTGATTTTACAATTCCTGCTACCGCATATCTTTTGATACTTCGTACACTTGGCCATTTTCCTTATTCATTCCATTGTCTAATCATGACTCTCTTTCTTTCAGACCATGGCCCACCCTGGAGCAGCGCCGCATCTAGATGAGGATACACAGTCATGCGTTTCCTTAGATCACACACTGACGAGTTCCGATGATGAGGTCAATAATCCCCAGGTTAACTTTGGAAACAACGATTCAGAGGACGAAGAAGCAGCCGCCCCAGAGTTTAACGTGATAGCTGATTCTGACGAAGAGGAAGAAGATCCTGAAGAGAACCCTATAGAAGAAGACCCGATAGAGGATGATCTCGAGGAAGAACCGATAGAAGAAAATCCAGTGGAGGAAGACCCCATGGAAGAAAACCCAGAAGGAGAGAATCACATGGAATCAGATCTCGATGAAGAAGCTTTATCCGAGGATGAAGGACCAGAAGATCAAGACCCTGCCGTGGAAGAACTCCCTTTGGCAGTCCCCGCGAGACGCTATGGAAATGGACGTCCTTACCTGAGCGCGCGAGCTTACCGCAACCTACTGAATCTCCACAACCGCGACTGACGAGATTTCATTTGATGTTGTCTTTCTGGCCAAATAAAATATGTATAGTTTAGGGCCACTTATCGTCCTTGAGAATGTCTTGATTCAAATTTTCTTGAATAAAGTAAACCTTCTGGATTCGTAAACCTTTTGATTATTGTTTCGCCTGATGCTTGTTTATTGCCCACATCCACTTATTTTCTGCTGAGATCCCTGACTGTCCCTATCTACTCATTGCATAGTTTTCACCCTCGAAAGTACCGCACCCTGATCCTTGGAATGGGCCGCCATTCATCTTTCGTCTGTGCCTCGATTGAGATCCTTCTGGGAGGAGAAGTTCATAGTGAAACCCTTGAGTTAGCTAACCCTTCAAATTCTTGATTCATACGATGTACCGAAAGTTATCCTCCCCATACTGTTTCCTTTGTAGCCCTTTGTGGCTCACCTTTACTTTTGTGTTGACCCGATTCCAATTTCCTTGATCTTCAGCCTAAAGCCGTCATCCTTCGACCTTTTGTATCAGCCACATCCCGTTGTAATCTCTACCCTACCTAAGCTTGGACACACTTATGCTTTTCCGTGTTACCCCAACTAGATTTAGGGGCACTATTATTTTAAAATGTAGTTTTAGTATGTTGCATTTGTCAAAGAGTACGTGATATTGATTACCCTGTTTTACGTATTTTAAGTGCATTATTATTATTCTTTTAGTAGCGCAACCTTAAACCGCGCATATTTTGTTCCATGTTTCTTATTTTCACTATATGAGTTTTCTAAGCTATTTTGAAACTATTTGACCGATGCACTATCCTAAAATGTTTTAACCTACCGACTAGATTTCCACTACTTTATTCTTGCTATTTTATTTTCGAGTTTTGTGCCTATGGTTACTATTATAAATGATTGTACCTTATATTTATTTTCTGTCGTGTTACCTTTAATATACTTGTATGTACACCTGTTTGGGTTTCGTTTTTATTAAATACGCCTTGATTATTTTGTCCACCATCGTTATCCATATTCTCGTGTATTTGTAGATTGCTCTTATAGTTATTCCTACCTTATACCTATTTTAGACTTATCTTCTGTATGCTGTTCTTACATGTTTATACCTTCAAGTTTCTTCGTCCCCGGATTCCTAGTAAATCCTTATATGTTAGTTGCAATTATGATAACTTTCGCTTATGTTTTTATAACTTATAGTTTATTTAAATTTCGAGGACGAAATTTTTGTAAGGGTGGTATGATGTAATACCCGGTCTTATTTTATACGCCAATGTCCGTATTTTTAGAAGTTTGTTAGTTTACATTTAAAACTATTTTAGTTAGTTCAAAAACCTTATTATCTATCCATCTTTACATTTTTCCCCAAGAATTCTAAACATAAATTTCCTTACAAATAACCAGGGCCGCGCCCTTTAATTTTTCTAAACCCAAGCTAGCCCTTTTCTTGTCCCTAATTCCTAATAAAATACCCAGCCCTCCCTCTAATTTTTCCCTTCACAATTCTTTTTTTTCCTCAGCAAATTCATTTTTTATTTTGGCCTGAGCTCAGCCCCATATTTCTCAGCCCACTCCCTCAGCCCACTCCATTAAATACCATATCTAAAACTTTTTCTTCTGCAGTCCAGCAGCAGAGCCCGGCCCACATTCATTCACAATTTTCCCCTTATTTTGTTCGGCCCATTTCTTTTTCCAAATTCTTTTCTTCAGCTCCAGCCCGCAGCCCGCTTCACCCACGACCCGACCCCTGTTCATCTTCCCTCTATTCCAACGGTAACTTTCCTTCACCCGAGCGCGCGCGACCCGCTTCCTCCGCCGTCGCCCACGCCCTCGTCGCGAGCCGTTACCCCACGTCGCGCGAGCGTTACCCACGACCCTCTCTCCTCAACCCTCTACCCCCTCTTCCTCGCTCGCTCACTCCCCGTTCTCATTTTACTCCTCTTCTCGCTACACCCCCGACCCACGCACCCATCACCGGCCACCTTCCTCCATCACCATCGCCTCGTTTCCACTCAGGAACATCAACAACCGAGCTCACCCAACATCCGTGGCACCGCCGGAGCTCCTTGGACTATCACCGTCAGCACTCCCTGCACTACCACGACGCTGCAGATCATCACCAGTAACACTGAGCCTCTAACTCCGACAATATCGAGACTTTTGTCACCGTGGTGCCGTGCCGGAATCGGCGTTGCCGTGCCGCGCGTGTGTCGCGTTCGTACCGTTGCCGCTGCCCGTGCGTTGCCCAAAGCACCTCCAAGCAAGTTTTTACTTGCTTACATGCTATTTTACTTATGGTACAATTACTAAATGCTTAGTTTATAAAGTTAAAAATTTAAGTCGATTATGTGTTATGCCTGTTCGACGTGTGTTCCCAAAGAAAGTCTTTCTCTAATTTGGCGGAACTAAACGGTATTGGTTGGCCCGTATAACTGTGAACTTAGTGTATGAATTTCGCTGCATAATGTGATCGTTAAAGATTAAAACGACTACCCCAAGTTTAACCGTAAAACTGTAATTCTGTTGCACCTGAAAATCGTTAAATTCACCATAAATCATATACATACGAGAATGGTGCGTTCGAGGGCTCAAATCGAAGCCGACTCGACAAACTTTAACCCTGTATTAGTTTCCAGGAATTCCTGTACTTAAACCATGATGAAAATAGGATCGGAGTGCGACTCTAGACTGCAGTCCAGAGCAACTCCAGTTATTGGTAGCTGTTCCGTAATGGGTACCACAGGATTTACTTAACTCTTAGGTTGCAGAACCCCGCTGTTCGTTATAGATAAATCTGTTAGCTAGACAACACAATTGATTTCATTCTGTTTCGTTACCATTTGATATTTAAATTGTAATTTAGAAGATCGGGACACATAACAGTCCCAGCAGAATCAGAATTGACATGTTAATATTAAACAGATTGTAACTCCTAACGTACAGGCACGATTGAAGATCCGTTTGTTGCGTTGAAAACTTTACTGAAAACCCTAGAATACATTAAACTGTAGCGTCACTAAATTATGATCCCAACTGGGGTTAAAATGCATTGCGAAATGGACTTCTGATTCTGAAATTGGATTTCCAGCCGCGAGCGCTTAAAATGAAAAGGTTATAACTTTTGATCCTGGAACCCGATTGGCCTGAAACAAAATTCTATGGATGGATAACTGAACATACTAATTACTACCTGTTTATTGTTTCGCTAAATTATATACATACGTTTCATGATAAATCGTGCAAATGATAGATTACTGTTTTTATGACACCTTAATTGTGCTTATATACTGTTCATGCATCATAGCATACCTATATCATTGTAGTGATAACCTAGTGATATCGTGCATTCACCCAGTGTTAGATTTTAGTGATGATTGTGGCAAGTACGTCAGTGTTCGTGTATCCGTGATTAAGTGAAAGTGATACGTACTTGTGCACAATCAGTGTCCCTTTTATTCTATTGCATTGTCGACGTCTGTGGGATGCGTGTACGTGTGACTATAAGTGGTATGGGACACTTATGGAAGTGCTTGCACGGGTGTCACAGATAAGGCATCCGACACTGCCATTTATCTTAGGTATTAGTCGAGACGTGCTTGATGGAGGTCCTGCCTCCAGTTCTCGCGCAGACTTGTCACGGATCGATTGGTATTTATGGTGATGGTTAGCGTTTGATGTAGACCACGGGGTGTGGGGTAGTTTAAGTGTGAGTCCAACAGAATCTCGGGAGTCCCATGCCGGCTTATATATTTAGGGAGTTATATGGAGATTTACAGGGTACGTGATATATACACCGTGATATTCTTGTTACATGTTGGGCCCGTGGTCCCTTGCCCTTGGGTTCTACCCTTGGGTGGAGGACACTCGCGAGTGGTTGACTCTCACGCTTGGACTGACGATAGGCTTAGTGACCTGTACAGTGAGACTTAGAGACTGATAGGGATATTGGCATTTTATTCATGATATACTGTGTGGCATACGTGACATATCGTTACACTGATTTACTGTTCCGCTGCATTGATTACTGCATATCCATATTCATACTGTCATTGATTCACTGTTATTCATTTCCATTACCACTGTTAGAACTATCACTTGATTTCATATATATATTATTGCTATTGTGTCGCTCTGACGACCTGAGTATGCATGCTCAGTGTGAGGAGAAGATCTAGCTTGGTTCAGAACTAGACGTGCATCACAGACTTCTTGACTTGCTACTCTGAGTTACTTTCGTTTGTTCCACTTCAGGTCAGTTTACATTATTGTATCTTTCAGTTACTGTATTTCTCATTACCTGCGCACCGTTTACTGTTTACCATGATAAACTAGAAGCCGAAGTGTGACTACGGCAGGACTTTTCCTTGACCGTAGGAGCATGGCTGGCCTTGTCTACCCCTCGTATTCCGTATTTTGGGAAGCGGGGCGTGACAATCTCCAATCTATTTTATGTTTCTGTGCGAAGTGGCTTATTTTATGACTCTTATAAGCTGGCCCATTATCCAAGATTATCCGTCGCGGAGTGCCGAACCGATAAATGACATGGGTTCTGAAGAAGTGGAGGATATTCTCCGTCTTCATCTCCCTTAGTGGTACTGCTTCAGCCCACTTAGAGAAGTAGTCCGTCGTTGCCAATATAAACCGATGCCCTTTGGACGATACTGGTTCAATGGGGCCAATTATATCGGTTCCCCATATTTTGAACGGCCAGTTAGCCACTGTTGGGTGCAGCGGGTTTGGATGTTGGTGGATGAAGTCCCCGTAAATTTAGCACGAGTGACACTGCTTCGCATATTCGAGACAGTCCTGGATCATCGTGGGCCAATAGTAACCTATTCTTTTTATCTTCAGCTTTATCTTTGGTCCAGCTTGGTGAGAAATGCAGAGTCCGTCGTGAATTTCTTTGACGACTTTCTTTACTTCCTCCGGCCCCAGGCATCTTAGTCGCAGACGGTTGAACGATCTCTTATATAGAGTATCATTGACGAGGGCAAAAGACAAAGCTCGTTTCATGAGCTGATGTCTAAATGACGCATTTTTAGGCGTTCGTTGGAATTTGAAGTAGCTTATAAAGACTTTCCTCCAATCCTTGACCTTTTCTTCTTACTCTATTTGAAGAGCTACTTAATCGGTCGCTTCTTTTCTTTTGGGTGGCTCTATTAGGTCTTCCGAAGATATATCTGTTGGTGCGAGAATACTGCGGCTTTGCATAATAATCCTTACGTCATCGAGGTCTTCATCGGCCAATTCCTTAGCCAATTTGGCCAATGCATCTGCCTTGCTGTTTTCCGCTCGCGGTATATTTTCCAGAGTGTGGGAAGGGATTTGTGTCAGTAGTTGCTGCACTCTTTCGCTATACTTTATCAGCTCTAGCTTGCATGTCTGATAGTCGCCATTTACTTGGCTAACAATTAGCTTGGAGTCTTCATATATGAGGAGGTCTTTGATTCCCTTGTCGATAGCGATCTCGAGACCTGTTATCAAAGCTTCATATTCAGCTTCGTTATTAGTCCTTGACTCCGTTAAGGAAAGGGCGTAACGCAATATCCCTCCTTACGGGGTCATGAAGATAAGGCCAACCCCGGCTTTGATTATGAGGGTGTTTCGCTTTCGTTGCTTCATGGAAGATGCTCCATCGAAGTAGAGTTCCTATTGGGAATCATTTTCTTTTTTCTCTTCTTCGATTGTGTCGAACGCATGTTCGTCTGGCAATTTGCAATTTAACGGGGAGTTGGCTGGCATCGGATGCTCCGCAAGAAAGTCAGCTATGGCCTGCCTGACCTTTTACTGCTTTAAGGGGTCGATACGTCACTGAAAACTCCATCAGGAGGAGGGCCCATTTAGCAAGCCCTCCTGTTAGTATGGCCCTTGACATTAGATATTTGAGAGGATCCACCTTTGATATAAGATGGACCTCGTGTGCCAAGGCGTAATGTCTGAGCTTTGTTATTGCGAAGATCAGCGCCAGGCAATACTTTTCGATGGGGGAATAGTTGTTTTCTGCCCCCAGGAGAACTCGACTCAAATAGTACAGAGCTCTCTTCTTTCCCTGATCATTCTCTTGTGCCCACAATGCGTCTAGAGAACCCTCAAGGGCTGTGGTATATAAGATAAGGGGTTTTCCCTTAACCGGAGCGGTCAATACCGACGAATTTTGCAGGTATTGCTTAATTTCGTCCAGTGCATTTTGTCACTTTTGATCCCAAACGAATGGGGTCCCATTCTTCATCAAATGACCGTAGGGACAACATTTTCCGGAGAGGTTAGCTATGAACCACCGGATATACGCGAGCTTTCCTTGGAGAGACTGCAGTTGTTTGAGGGTTTTTGGCGTGGGCATTTCCATAATCGCCTTGATCTTTGAAGGGTCAATTTCGATACCCGGTGACGTATGATGAATCCTAGGAATTTGCTTGAGGAAACTCCAAACACACATTTTAGAGGATTCATCTTCAGATTATACTTCCGAAGGCGTTGGAACACTATTTTTAGATGTTCCCAATGTTCCTCGTGAGATTTACTGTTTACCACAAGGTCGTCAATGTAGCATTCGACGATCTCGTGTATGAGGTCATCAAAGATCTTTGTCATGGCCCTCTGGTAGGTAGCGCCGGCATTCTTCAAACCGAAGGGCATCACCTTATAACAGAATATTCCCAGTGGGGTCCGGAAGGCGGTATGCTTTTGGTCTTCTGGATGCATTTTTATTTGGTTGTATCCTAAAGATCCATCCATGAAGGAGAGGACCTCATGGGTAGACGAGTTATTGATCATCAACTCGGTAACAGATACTCGAAAATCATCCTTCGGGCAAGCTTTGTTGAGGTCCCGAAAGTCCACGCAGATACGCACCGTTCCATTTTTCTTCATCACTAGAATGATGTTGGCGATCCAGTCAGCATTTTGGACTTCTTTGATGAAACCGGAGTCGATTAGTTTCTTGACTTCAGCGTTGATACTCATCTTAAGTTCTAGTCGTATCCTTCTTGGAGCCTGTTTGATTGACTTTATACCTGGCGATATAGCCAGTTTATGTACTGCCACCCATAGTCACAAATTCGTCGTTCGGGTATAATTCGGCGAGGTCGAAAATTCGAATTCGGAGAACTATTCGAAAAAAATCGGCAGGTATTCGGGAAAGATTCGGTAAGTGTTCGGGAAATGTTTGGGAAGGATTTCAAGCAAGAAATTAATATATGAGACGCTAGGTTTTGATTTTGTGAATTATTTGCTGTTTTTTGAATTATTCGCTGTTTTTTCACATAATTCGGGAATAATTCGTTAATTATTCATGAATAATTCGTGAATTATTCGGCCCATTCGGTAACGCCGATTAATTCGAAGATTAAATCTTCTGATAAAAAATTCGTGAATTATTCGTGAATTCGGCGAATAATTCGCGAATTATATGACTATGCTGCCACCTTTGGATCTAGACCCGGCATTTCAGAGTAGTTCGAAGCAATCTTTATACTGCATGAGCACGTCTTTTAACGTAGCCACCTGCTTTTTAGATAGCAGTTTACTAACGAACGTTGGTCTCATATCATTTTCCGTCCTTAAGTCAATTTTTCTTAGGTTGTTCGCCGTGGTATGTATCCTATCTTCCAGCTCTTTTGGTGCTGGTAGAAACTCTGAGATCACCCCTTCCTTGTCTTCATTTGCGAAGCACATGTGGAGGTCATCCATAGTCTCATGCCCTCTCACTTTTGAGAATGTTATCATATAGAAGGTACGAGTCCGGTTCCATTCTTGATGTTGAGCTGGTCCTATCCTTACGGTATAGGTCCTCCTTGGCATTTGTTTCTACGGTGGGGTCACCTCCAGCTGTCAGATAAAGCGAACCTTCCTTGTTGATACTAGTCTTCTACCCAGTCTTTGAAGGTGAAGCATCCTTTAAGGGGATGACCTATTACTCGGTGATAGAAGCAATAATCCGGATGATGGACCTCATTTATTTGTTCGGGGTGCCGAGACTCCGGAAGTGTCATCATTTAGTGCTTCATGATATGGTTAAATATTTTCCTTGTCTTGTCTTGGGGGAAAATCTATTCCCGACCCATCTTCTTTATAAAGGACGGGCTCCAACCGAGTTTTTCTTGATTGCATGGCGTCTTGGATCCACTTTGTTGTTTTCGAACATTGTTTACGTTCTTTGCCCTGTTTTTGCCTCTATTTCGGGATTTTCCCCTTTCATGAGAACATATATTGGGCCGGAGATGAAGAGCATTATAGTCTTCCTTCACCACAGATTGTTGACTGAGACGCTGCGTCCTGGCCTTTTCATAAATAGCCATTTCGCGGCTGTGATTGTCCCGGCTCTTTTGACAAGCTTCTTTTATTAACCTGTCGATTTGCTCTTCCAACAACGGACTTAACGTTTTTAGAGTGGGATCTCGCTCCAATTTGACGTCACGGCTATTTGGAAAAGCGTTTCCCCCTACACTTGAGCTGTTTACGACGTGGAAACTATGAAACTGCTCCCATTTCTTTGACCGAACGTATCCAAGCCCGGTTGTCTCCATCTTTCCATTGGGCATCTTTTACTAAGTCCCGGAATATCCTAATTTTTTTTATAGAATTGGGCTTGTCGAACAGTTTGTTCAAGGGGTACACCTTGGCATCTTAACAGCCTTTTCAATCCTTCCATGAATATCTGGGCAGACGGATTAGTTAAAGCTTGTCGGGTGCAAAATCGGCACCACGCCAGACTTCTTTTTCTACTTTGGTCTCTGCAGATTGGTAGAAGAGAATTGCTTTTTCACCTCTTCACCTGGGAGGTACATAGAAAGTTTGCAGTTCTTGTACACTGTATGTATCGAGTGCATCAAGTTCCTTATAATGCCGAGGCTGGGCCATTGTGATTTGCAGACTCTGATATGCTACGACAAAAGTTTGCGTTGACGGGCATACGGAGAACACTGTGTTGGCCTCGTCCTCTAAGTTGGTACCAAAAACCAAAATAGGAGTAGATGGTCCGGGTTTGTTACTTTCTTTCTGCGGTTGTCCCGAGTAGACTATTTCTTCGTCTTTCTCGGTATCGCTCCTAAAGAACGGGAAAGTGGCGACGGACTTCTATTTATTCTCCGGCTTACGATATCCTTCCGTATCTTCGAAGTCTGGTAGGAAGTACTTTACATCTTCATATTTTCGGACTTCGTTTACCGAGAACAGGTTTAGCTCTCCTGTGACGGTGTACTCCGAGCCATCCTTGAAATATTTCATACACTGATTTTGTGTAGAAGGGATGACGTTGTACTCGTGTAACCAAAGCCTGCCAAGCAAAGCATTATAGCAAGTCTTGGCATCAATGACATGAAATTTGATGTCAGTGACGAGCATCCCGAAGCGCAGCGTCAGTATTACAGACCCAAGCGTCCGTGACGACTGTGAGTCAGACCCGAAGATAGTAATTTTATCTTAGGCGAGGTGCTGAACGTTCATGCAAATCTCCTTCAGTACTTTTATATTGAGAAGGTTAACAGAGGATCCGTTGTCGACAAGGATTTTCCCTATCTTGATGTCGTGGCAGTACCGGGTGACGTACAACGGGCGATTATGTTCGCACGTACCGAGGAGGAGATCTTCATCGCTGAATGTAATGTCTGCCGTTTGGACCTCTGCCAGTTCATCCTTCATCTTCTCTTCTGCGAAGAAAGCTTGGAACTGATCGGGCTCTTGTAGCGCCTTGATCAGGGAATCTCGTGCCTCTTTGGACAGGAGAAAAGCATCCAATATGCTCAGTTGCGAGAGTATTTTCCTCAGATGTGCTAGGATATTTTAATCCACCTTGTTTTTCCTAGGTGGGTCCTTTTCTGCGAGCTCTTTGAATGCTTCTTCATCGAGAGCAATTTCCTCAAAGATTTTCCCTTTCCCTTTGTCTTTTTTATTCGAACCTTTGTTTATATATCCGAAGTTCTTCTCAGGCAGCATGCGGTTACGCAGCTGAATATTCTCCCAGTTCTTCTCCTCCTTTTCTTTTCTGGAGGTGGAGACTTTGAAGAGAGGGTTGAGGGGTATTTCGTTCTCAGAATCGCTCCCGAAGGTAAGAACTAGGGGTTTCCCCCCTTTCGAACTGGTACCAACCATATGACAGTTGCCAGTCGTTTCTTCGTGTGCGTTTGTCGCACTATTTTGCCGTCGACAAGCACGAGCTTCGCGTTTCATCCTCTTGAAATGTTTTTTATAGGCAACATATCCTTGCCACCACTTCTTGAAGGTACTGCATTCCTTGGTGGGGTGGGTGACCTTCTGATGATATAGGCAGTAGTCTGGATGTGCTTCTTCTCTATCGAGGCATATGACCCCGGGAGTGTTCTTTATGACAGGCGGCAGCTTCATCCCCATTGACAGGGCTTTGGCAAACCGCTTCTCTGTTTTGATCCTGTTCTTCTTTATAGCAGGTATGCTTTGGTTTGGTCGGAGTACTTTACGACTCATCCTCACCGTGGCTTCTTTATCCTGACGCTGATGCTTAGCCTTTTCGTATATGACCGTTTTGCATTCTCGATCAACTTTGCTTTTTTGAAAGGCTTCGTTTAACAGCCTATCGATCGGATCTTCTGGCAGTTCCGGGGATTTTAGCGTCGATTCTATCCCCAGTTCCTTTGTGTTGTTTTTTGATGCTGAGGGAGTTTCTTTGTCATATAACGACGAATGGGAGACTATCTGGCAACTTGCTACACGATCTTTGGTTTCCTCTGATGAGTCATTTTCCTCATCGTTGTCACTATTTTCGTCCTCAAGAATATACTTGAGGAACTCTTCGAGCGTGACCGGTGTCTGCGCGTTCTGGTTGTACTCCTCTAGCGCATTAATGTATTTTTATAGATCTGTGCACTTGTCATCATACTCGGCAGGCTGCACAGGCTTTGTCAGGCCCCGCTTCCCAGAGTGCGCTAATGTTGGCACGTGACAGAGCCAACCATGCTATCTGTGGATAGGAAAAATCCCTCTACGGTCACATTACGGCTGTAGAGATATCAAGAACAGTAATAGACTATCTAACACATGTTCATAAGCCAGAATAAACGAGTCATGAAATAAAATAATGCGGAAGCAAAAGATCCAATACAATAATAATCTGGAATATGCGTCCCATAATGCAGGCTCACATCAGGAATGAAAATACTGAAAGGAACTGAACTAAAATAATACAGGTCCTCACTGCTCGGCCTGTTCACTGAAATACTCCTGCTCGGCCTGCAGCAAAGGTAAAGGATCTGGGCCATGCAAAACCCAGACGTCGGTGCGTCATAATATCAAGCAATGATAAAATCAAGGAGTAGCAAGACATGCAGGTACGAGTATGAACGGTAAAACAGGTATAACAGTATCATATATAAGGACAGTGAAGGGTAAAGGCACAGGTGACGTGCAGCGAGTAATCTAAACTGGTCTACTGGGTTAACTACTCTCAAGTCTTAAAATCAATTTAATGAATCGTCGATGTAACTCAATAGTATCCCGTGCGTGCCCGAAACCATGGTCAAAGACTCTCGGGCTGAATCAGAAACGTGCCACTAGGCAGTAAAAGGTAGTATGTAAAGACGAATGATGTCAGCAGCATCATTCCGAGGCTGGCCTAGTCCGTAAGACTGATCGGTAAATGCATCGAACTGTCGAGTTACAAGTCAGGTTTCATCATTGATTTCCCCATACCCCCAAGTTATGTGTTCAAGTCAGGTATTGATAAATCTGAGACTAATGCCAACACAGGAATCAAGCAGGAACTGGTTTGTTTATACAAACAGCAGGATATGTCCATCGGGACAACAGGTCAGGATTGTCGGCATTAGAAATGGGATCAGGCAACAAGTCAAGTAGTAATATATCAGGTCATGTCAAGTAGTGTACAAGTATCAAGTCAGGTCAAGTAATAGTGTATCAGGTCATGTCAAGTAGTGCACGGGTATCAAGTGGGTGCTCATAATCAAACTGTAACAAGTATGGGTGCACAGAATCAAGTATAGAGTACTAATATAATAATAAAATGAAATAATGTGACATAGTATGCAAATAGATATAAAATCAATGATATGGATGCACAACTATCGATTAGGGTTACCTTTAATTGTTCTAAAACTAATTAGATTGCACTTTATTAAACATGGGGTATTAAAACAACAGTATTAGGTTATTAATAAGATCTGTGAATGCAGCTATATGTATTCTATATGATATGGATGCAAACGGACATCATATAACCGTAAAATGATAAACTAACAGGTACGGAATATATAACTAAGCAATATGAAATGTAACTATTCAATTTGATGCAGTATATGATAGTATAGTATGTAACAAGATAAGTTTTCATGACCTAGATCTGAAATGATATGAATGGATGCAAACAGAACATCGAAAAGTTATAAAACTAAACATGGGGTGCATGATTTAAAATACAGGTGTTCCATTTGTTAAAATAAATGCGTCTAAAGTAATGTAGAATGTATTTAAGATTGGTTTGCATGCCCTAGATCTGAAATGCACTATACAGATGTAAACGGAATGTCGAAAAGCTATAATATGAAACATGGGATGCTTGATTTAAAATATAGGTGTGATATTTATTTAAATAGGTATATATTGAGTTATATAGCATGTAGCAAGATTAACTTGCCTAGACGGAACAAGAACGGATGTGTACGGAACGTCCTTCGTCGGCGAAATGTCGCGACGAGCACACGGTACACGGAACGGTTCCAAATAATGCACGAGGGTGATCACGCAGGCAAGGCACGTTCGATGGGTCGTCGGCGTCGTCACGGCTCTGGCGATCGCTGGAAAACAGATTTCACAAAAGGATAAAGAAAAGAGAAAGAAAAAGAAGAAGAGGAAGAAGGAGGGAGAAGGGTTGTACTCACTCGGTTTGTGCACTGGAGTTGTCTTGGGGTCAGAGGAGTTGGCAAGAGGCGACGACGATGAAGGATCGCCGGCGGCGAGATCCACAGCAAGGGCAGTGGGGATTCTCGGGTGCAGGGATGTGCAGGGCTCGGGGATGCAGAAAATTATGGAGGAGGAGATGAGGAGGCTTTGAGAGAGTTGAGGAGGCAATGAGGATTATTAAGGTTAGGGTTTGAGGAGGCAGAGCTCAGTGACGATGTGTTGAGGAAGAAGATGGGAGCTCGAGGTTATATAGGAGGAGGAAGTTGAGGGAAAGAAGGGAGGTGACGTTAGCGTATCGGGGAGTTGATGGGATCCAAGATTGCTACAGAAATCGCGAGGGGTGAGAGAAAGAAGAGAGAGAGAGAGAGACGCGAGATGAGAGAGAGAGAGAGGAGGAGAAAGAAATTTGTTTTTTTGTGGGGAGAGAGAGACGCGCGGGTGGGAGAGAGAGACGCGCGGGTGAGAGAAAGAGAGAGAAAGAAAAGAGAGTGGTGGGGCCAGCTGAGAAAAGAGAAGAGAGAGAGAGAGAGAGTTTGTTTAAGGAGTTAAGATTTTAAATTGAAAAAGATTTTTTTGTTTGTTAATTAAATTTAAACGTTGATTTAAAGAAAAAAATAAAGATATTAAATTTAATAAAATTTGAATTTTGGCGGGATACAAAAATATTCCTAAACACGCCCGGGTCGGGTCTAAAAATTCAGATTTAAAATATGAAAAATATATGCGATGTCCAAATTTCAAAATGAAAGCTCGGATAACGAAAATGCATACCCCCAAGAACGGATGCACGTACGTGCGCGTAGCCATCCAAACAAGTCCGCTTTACTGAACGAGACAAGAACAAGATGCGCGGATGCTATCACGGGGTTAGGGGTATCATGCAGGCCATGTTAAGTATTTTTAAAATATTTTACGTGACTTAAACTGTTATATGGTAAAAGATGCAATGCCAGATAAAATGCCAGTATGCAGTATTCATGAAAATGCACATGTATATATAACAAGTCAAGATAATTCATAAATATGAATCAAACAAGTTCAAGCAAGCGGGTCGGGTCGAATGCAATGTAAAATGTAAAATACTATTCGCACCTAAAACACGATAAATCAGGAAAAATACCACAATTAAGGAGATACGAGAACTGGAATAGGTATAAATGAACTAGGTTGTTACATTATACCCAACTACAAAAAGAATTTCATCCTCGAAATTCCAAGAACAAGAAAGGATAAACAATCAAGAAACTACAAGAATAGGTGTGGAAACTTCTGTCCGATTTCATCTTCTCGTTCCCAAGTTGATTCTCCATGCGAGCGATTTCCCCAAAAAACAAGTACGAGAGGGATAACCTTGTTCTTAAAAACCTTTTCTCTTCTATCAACAATCGATATCGGTCGCTCCTCAAAAGTCAAATCTTCTCGTACAGTCAGCTCCGAATGATCCAGCACGTGTGTTTCATCTCGAACATATTTACGGAGTTGAGATACATGAAACACGTCATGAACATTCGCCAAAGATTGCGGTAAAGCCAATCGATACGCCACTTCTCCAATACGCTCCAAAATCTCGAAAGGCCCAACGAATCGAGAACTAAGCTTGCCTCGACTCCCAAAACGAATCACTCCTCTAGTCGGTGATATCTTCAAGAATACCAGATCACCAATAGCGAACTCTAGAGGTCTTCTCGATGTATCGGCCCAACTCTTCTGCCGATCTTCTGCTTCCTTCATATGATTCCGGATAGTATTAACTTTCTCCACTGTTTGCACGATCAAATCCGTTCCCAACAATCTTCGTTCTCCAACATCGTCCCAACAAACAGGTGAACGACACTTGCGACCATACGACGCTTCAAATGGAGCCATCTGAATAGTCAGCTGAAAGCTATTATTGTACGAAAACTCCACCAAGTGTAGATGATCCTCCCATGAACCCTTGAAGTCTAACATGCAAGCTCTCAACATGTCTTCAAGAGTTTGGATCGTTCTCTCCGACTGGCCATCTGTCTGAGGATGATAAGCTGTGCTAAACTTCAATCGAGTCCCCAAACTTTCCTGTAAGCTCTTCCAGAAGTACGACAAAAATCAGGTATCACGATCAGAAACGATGCTCACAGGTACTCCGTGCAATCTTACAATCTCCTGCATGTACCGTTCTGCTAACGTTTTCGTTGACTGACCAACTCGAAATGGTATGAAATGAGCTGCCTTGGTCAATCGATCAACAATCACCCAAACTGCATTGTTGCCCTTTGGACTCCGCAGTAAAGCCGTCATGAAATCCATGGTTATATGTTCCCACTTCCATTGAGGAATCGGAAGTGGTTGCAATAAAGCAGCAACCCTTTGATGTTCAGCCTTAACTTGCTGACACACCAAGCACTTCGCTACAAAGCGGGCAATCTCCCATTTCATGCCTTCCCACCAGAAATGCTGTCGTAGATCTCGGTACATCTTCGTGCCTCCTAGATATACGGAATATGCGGAACTGTGCGCCTCCTTCATAACTTCTTCGTGAATATCTCCTTTTGGCACACAAAAACGGCTACCATATCGCAACGAACCATCTTTATGAATCAACAAGTCCGTTCGAAGTCCAGCTTCAACCTGTTCTCGAAACTTTTGCAATCTAGGGTCCTGTAACTGCGCTGCTTTAATATTCTCGATCAACGACGACTGTACTTGCAGCTGCATCAACTGTCCCGAAGAACGCGGTAGCACAATCTCCAAATCGAATCTCCAAAAGTCTTCAATAAGCTCCTTCTGTGCAGTCAACATCTAAATTGCTGGCAACCGACTAAGCGTATCCGGCACAACATTAACTTTCCTCGGATGGTACTTAAGATCAATATCGTAGTCAGTCATCAGCTCCAACCATCTATGATGCCTCATATTAAGCTCCTTCTGTGTGAACACATATTTCAGGCTTTTGTGATCGGTGAATACTTCGACTCTTTTGCCCAATAAGCAGTGTCTCCAAATTTTCAAAGAAAAAATCACAGCTGCTAACTCCAAATCATGAGTTGGGTAATTCTTCTCATGGGTCTTCAACTGTCTCAATGCATAAGCTATAACCTTCTCATGGTGTATCAAAACACATCCCAATCCTTTTCCAGATGCGTCGCTGTGAATCACCAAACCTCCGGAACTGTCTGGTACGGTTAAAATAAGAGCTGTTATCAATCTCTACTTCAATATCTCAAAAGCTGATGCACACTTATCCGTCCACACAAATGGTACTTCCATGCGCATAAGCTTAGTCAGAGGCTCAGCCAAACTAGCAAAATTCTCCATGAACCTTCTGTAGTATCCTGCAAGTCCAAGAAAACTTGTGATCTCTGCTACGTTCTTCGGAATTGGCCAATCTCGAACTGCTGCAATCTTCTCAGGGTCAACGGCGATTCCATTTCCGGATACGACATGCCCCAAAAACTTCACTTCTTCAAGCCAAAACTCGCACTTGCTCATCTTTGCATACAATCTTTCTTGCCTCAATATCTGCAGTGCGATCTTCAAGTGTTCTGCATGCTCTTCTATGCTCCTCGAATAAACCAGAATATCATCAATGAACACCACTATAAACTGGTCCAAGAATGGTGAAAAGATTCGGTTTATCAAGTCCATAAATATCGCCGGTGCATTCGTTACTCCGAAGGGCATCACTAAATACTCGTAATGTCCATACCGAGTTCGGAACGCCGTCTTGCAAATATCTTCTGATTTAACTCGGACCTGATGATATCCGGATCGCAAATCCAGCTTCGAGAATACCCTTGCGCCACTAAGCTGCTCGAATAATTCGCCAATGCGGAGGATCGGGTACTTATTCTTAATAGTCACTCGGTTTAATTCTCGATAATCGATGCACATCCTCCTCGTGCCATCTTTCTTCTTGACTAGAAGAACTGGAGCTCCCTGAGGTGAATTACTGCTGTGAATCCAACCCTTCTCAAGTAATTCGGTAACCTACTTCTTGACTTCTTCCAACTCCACTGGTGCCATTGGATAGTACGCCTTTGAGACTAGCGCTGCACCAGGAACAAGATCGATCGCGAACTCCACATCCCGTTTCGGCGGTAAACCTGAGATGTCCTCGAACACGTCCATGAAATCTCGAACTACAGCTGGCGCTTCTTCCTTATCAACTTCCATCGATGAAAGATCATTATTTGTCGGCCTAGCCCTAAACTCGACTGGCCCGACAGAACTGCTTCCTCCAGTAAAAGTAAACTCCGGATGTCCGGGAATGTGAAAAATTACTTCCTTTGCCCTACAATTAATGTGAGCGTGGAAAGTGCCGAGAAAATCCATTCCCAAGACGACTTCATAGCTGCCGGTATCAATCACCAAGAAATCTTCCAATAACTCCCGTCCGCAAACAACAACTGAACAATCCTTACATTCTCTACTAGCTATTATCTTCCCATTCCCAGTGTGTATGTCCCAACAACTAGATAAGGTCGTGCAAGAAATCGAGTGTGTAGCAATAAACTTGGACAACATAAAACAATGGGATGCACCATAATCGAATAACGCTAATGCGGGAAAACCATGAACAAGTAGGATACCTGAAACAACTTCCTCTGAAGCTTTGGCCTCTTCATCCGTCAGGGTAAAGGCTCGAGCTTGATTGGGTCCCTGAGTCAGCTGCTTCTGTCCCTGAAACTGTTTCTGCGGTGGCCTCTGAACATCATCTTTTGTGCGAAGCTTTGACGGACAAGCGTTGATAGTATGATCCGCCGATCCACAAACCAAACAGAATCCCCGCATCCTTCGACACTCCCTTTGCACGTGTCCAGGTAAATGGCAATAGTCACAAAACATGCTCCTTCCCTGATTAGCAACGACGGGCTTCTTCATCGGTATAACGCCACGTCGGTTCACCGGAATACCTATGCATACATGCACTCGGTTCGGTGCAAACGCCGGCTTCCACACTGTAACTGCTTACTGCTGCGTACCCCCAGTCTTCATAGATAGGCTCTGCTGCTCTCGGGCCGCTGTAAGCACTTGTGAGAAAGTGGTCAAACCCAGGAATATAATATGCCTATGGATGTCCATATCCAAACTGTGCATAAACCTTTGTGCCCTATCAGCTTCTTTGGCCACCAAAGGTCCAGCGAATCGACTGAACCGTATCCACTCGGCCGCATGCGCATCCACGGATCCGCCGTTCTGCTTCAAACTGATAAAATTTTCTTCCATTTCCTCCCGTGCAGTCTGCGGGAAGAACTTCTCCCAGAAACTCTTCGAAAAATCTGCCCAACTGATCGGCTTGGGCAAGCGGGTCTCTTCCACAAGCCACCATTCATGGGCATAGTCCACTAATTGGATGCGTACCACATCCACTTTCTTGTCCTCTGGAATTTGTGCCGCAACGAGCAAATTCTCCTTATCAACCAGCCACTGCTCTGCCGGCAACGTCTCTTCCAGACTAGTAAAGCTGGACGGACCAAGTCTCCTGAAATCCGCCACGGTACCCACACGCTCAACTGGTTTGGCCACAACATTGTTTACGGACTGCTGGACGGTCCGCAAACCTTCCTGAAAAGCTTCGGCCTGTTGCTAGTTCAGCTCGGTCTGCCGTTTCTGGTTCTCCAGCATCCCACGAATTACTCTAAGCAAAGCGGCGTCATCAACACGCCTCTGGTACGATTTCAGATTTCTGTCTGCCATGTTCCTAAAACCAAAACACCGAAAAGGATTAGTATGATAACAGATTCAAACTATAGATCAAGGATATGAATCAAGACTAGAACTCCAAGTTACATAAATAAAGTACCGCATTGTAACCATACCGCGGTACATAGTTACAATCACATAACTCCACCCAAGTCGCCTAAATTCTATAGATAAACAATAGGAAACCAAAGTTTCAAGTCGAGATGCAAAGAGGTTTGCATATCGTTAATGTAAGGATCAAGAGGAAGTTAAGATTCAAGAATGGCAAGATGGTAAAGTGGCAGGACATGTTCCTAATCACGAGTATTCTGATTCGTGTATTGGGTCCAATACCCAACTACAAAAGAATCAAACCCGATTAACCTAGATCCTATAGCTCTGATACCAAACAAACCCTGTCACGCCCCGCTTCCCAGAGTGCGCTAATGTCGGCACGTGACAGAGCCAACCATGGTACCTGTGGATAGGAAAAATCCCTCCACAGTCACATTACGGCTGTAGAGATATCAAGAACAGTAATAGACTATCTAACACATGTCCATAAGCCAGAATAAACGAGTCATGAAATAAAATAATGCGGAAGCAAAAGATCCAATACAATAATAATCTGGAATGTACGTCCCATAATGTAGGCTAACATCAGGAATGAAAATACTGAAAGGAACTGAACTAAAATAATACAGGTCCTCACTGCTCGGCCGGTTCACTGAAATACTCCTGCTCGGCCTGCAGCAAAGGTAAAGGATCTGGGCCATGCAAAACCCAGACGTCAGTGCGTCATAATATCAAGCAATGATAAAATCAAGGAGTAGCAAGACATGCAGGTACGAGTATGAACGGTAAAACAGGTATAACAGTAACATATATAAGGACAGTGAAGGGTAAAGGCATAGGTGACGTGCAGTGAGTAATCTAAATTGGTCTACTGGGCTAACTACTCTCAAGTCTTGAAATCAATTTAATGAATCGTCAATGTAACTCAATAGTATCCCGTACGTGCCCGGGACCACGGTCAAAGACTTTCGGGCTGAATCCGAGACGTGCCGCTAGGCAGTAAAAGGTAGTATGTAAAGACGAATGATGTCAGCAGCATCATTCCGGGGCTGGCCTAGCCCGTAAGACTGATCAGTAAAGGCATCGAACTGTCGAGTTACAAGTCAGGTTTCATCATTGATTTCCCCATACCCCCAAGTTATGTGTTCAAGTCAGGTATTGATAAATCTGAGACTAATGCCAACACAGGAATCAAGCAGGAACTGGTTTGTTTATACAAACAGCAGGATATGTCCATCGGGACAACAGGTCAGAATTGTCGGCATTAGAAACGGGATCAGGTAACAAGTCAAGTAGTAATATATCAGGTCATGTCAAGTAGTGTACATGTATCAAGTCAGGTCAAGTAATAGTGTATCAGGTCATGTCAAGTAGTGCACGGGTATCAAGTGGGTGCTCATAATCAAACTGTAACAAGTATGGGTGCACAGAATCAAGTATAGAGTACTAATATAACAATAAAATGAAATAATGTAACATGGTATGCAAATAGATATAAAATCAATGATATGGATGCACAACTATCGATTAGGGTTACCTTTAATAGTTCTAAAACTAATTAGATTGCACTTTATTAAACATGGGGTATTAAAACAACAGTATTAGGTTATTAATGAGATCTGTGAATGCAGCTATATGTATTCTATATGATATGGATGCAAACGGACATTATATAACAGTAAAATGATAAACTAATAAGTACGGAATATATAACTAAGCAATATAAAATGTAACTATTCAATTTGATGCAGTATATGATAGTATAGTATGTAACAAGATAAGTTTTCATGACCTAGATCTGAAATGATATGAATGGATGCAAACGGAACATCGAAAAGTTATAAAACTAAACATGGGGTGCATGATTTAAAATACAGGTGTTCCATTTGTTAAAATAAATGCGTCTAAAGTAATGTAGCATGTATTTAAGATTGGTTTGCATGCCCTAGATCTGAAATGCACTATACAGATGTAAATGGAACATCGAAAAGCTGTAATATGAAACATGAGATGCTTGATTTAAAATACAGGTGTGATATTTATTTAAATAGGTATATATTGAGTTATATAGCATGTAGCAAGATTAACTTGCCTAGACGGAACAAGAACGGATGTGTACGGAACGTCCTACGTCGGCGAAATGTCGCGACGCACACACGGTATACGGAACGGTTCCAAATAACGCACGAGGGTGATCACGCAGGCAAGGCACGTTCACTGGGTCGTCTGGATCGTCGGTGTCGTCACGGCTCCGGCGATCGTTGGAAAACAGATTTCACAAAAGGATAAAGAAAAGAGAAAGAAAAAGAAGAAGAGGAAGAAGGAGGGAGAAGGGCTGTGCTCACTGGGTTTGTGCACTTGAGTTGTCTTGGGGTCAGAGGAGTTGGCAAGGGGCGACGACGATGAAGGATCGCCGGCGGCGAGATCCACAGCAAGGGCAGTAGGGATTCTCGGGTGTAGGGATGTGCAGGGCTCCGGGATGCAGAAAATGGTGGAGGAGGAGATGAGGAGGTTTTGAGAGAGTTGAGGAGGCAATGGGGATTATTAGGGTTAGGGTTTGAGGAGGAAGAGCTCGGTGACGATGGGTTGAGGAAGAAGATGGCAGCTCGGGGTTATATAGGAGGAGGAAGTTGAGGAAAAGAAAGGAGGTGACGTTAGCGTATCGGGGAGGTGATGGGATCCAAGATTGCTACAGAAATCGCGAGGGGTGAGAGAAGGAAGAGAGAGAGAGAGACACGAGTTGAGAGAGGGAGAGGAGGAGAAAGAAATTTGTTTTTTTGTGGGGAGAGAGAGAAAGAGAGAGACGCGCGGGTGAGAGAGAGAAAGAGAGAGAGAGAAAAGAGAGTGGTGGGGGCCAGCTGAGAAAAGAGAAGAGAGAGAGAGAGAGTTTGTTTAAGGAGTTAAGATTTTAAATTGAAAAAGATTTTTTTGTTTGTTAATTAAATTTAAACGTTGATTTAAAGAAAAAAATAAAGATATTAAATTTAATAAAATTTGAATTTTGGCGGGATACAAAAATATTCCAAAACACGCCCGGGTCGGGTCTAAAAATTCAGATTTAAAATATGAAAAATATATGCGACGTCCAAATTTCAAAATGAAAGCTCGGGTAACGAAAATGCATACCCCCAAGAACGGATGCACGTACGTGCGCGTAGCCATCCAAACAAGTCCGTTTTACTGAACGGGACAAGAACAAGATGCGCGAATGCTATCACGGGGTTAGGGGTATCATGCAGGCCATATTAAGTATTTTTAAAATATTTTACGTGACTTAAACTGTTATATGGTAAAAGATGCAATGCCAGATAAAATGCCAGTATGCAGTATTCATGAAAATGCACATGTCTATGTAACAAGTCAAGATAATTCATAAATATGAATCAAACAAGTTCAAGCAAGCGGGTCGGGTCGAATGCAATGTAAAATGTAAAATACTGTTCGCACCTAAAACACGATAAATCAGGAAAAATACCATAATTAAGGAGATACGAGAACTGGAATAGGTATAAATGAACTAGGTTGTTACAGGATTCTTGGTCTTCTTCTTTTTCTTCGAAGACTTTGAAGGCTTGACTTGGGGTTTTTCTCCTCGTCAACAATTTTCGGTGCGGGGCATGGTTTCAGCATCCCTTCGATGATTTCAGATTCAAGTAGGTTTTTCCACCTGACTGCCGGACATGCTTGTAGATCCTTCAGCATTCTTTTAGTTTTTGCTGAAAGACCGACTTCCTATAGAGTTTCTTCCACGAGTGAGTATGATGCCCCCTGCGCATCCACTTTTTTGGGAGTGCTTCTGGGGTGGGTTTACCTTCCAGTTATCAGATAGCGCGAATTTTCACTATTGATACTGGTTTTTGATCCATTTTTTGAAGACATAGAAATTTTCAATTGGGTGGCTCACCATTCTGTGATAGGAGCAGTAATTAGAGTTGTTGATGTCGACGGGTTGCGATGGACGTCTCGAGTCTGGTAATGTGGTGAGTTTATTACGTATTACCAATTCGAACAGTCTCCTCATCTTATCGCGGGGAAACGAATAAGTGCGACCTAGTATTTTCTCCAAGGATGGGCGCGGACGCACGTTGTTTTGGCGAGCAGCCGGTTTTGGGTCGCTCAATTGTTGTTGCGTATTAGCAACGAAGGCCGCTTTCCCTTTACCCTTGTTATTTCGAGGGTCCTTATTTGAGGAGGAAGGCCCGTGGCCCATCCGGTCCATTTGGACTAGTTTATCTATCAGAGCCTGAAAGGTTGTTGGTTTGAAGAATGTCATGAACTGGGACACAGTCGTTTGAGGATCAAGGGCCCCGATGAACATGCCTACGGCGGGAGATTCTTCAATGCGCTGTTTGCACTTAGACCACATGTTCCGCCGCTAGATCGCGTATTGGACCCAGGTTTCTCCCGGCTTTACCCTGGCATTGATTAATGCTGTAATTAGAGTGCGCTCGCTCGCGATGGCGAAACGTTGTGTGAACAGCAGTTTCATCTCTGCAAATGTTTTCACGGAGTCATTTAGGACCTCCGAGTACCATTTGAAGGCTGTTTCTGACAAGCTGCCAACGAACTGGCAAAGCAACAGTTTGTCGTCGCCTCCCGTATTGCCGCACAGAGCTCTGAACTGCACAAAATGCTGGTGAGGGTTGCCTGTTCCTTTGTACACATAGATCTCAGGGATTGTATACCCTGGTGGATACTTGATTTGATCATACCAGTCTGGATACGGTCGTCCAGTTCTGACGATTTGGCCAGCAATTTCATTAGCTTGATGAGCTCTTATTTGTCGAGCAATATAATCATCAAGGGCGGCCTTGGAGATCGTTTCCTCCTTGGCTGCTGATAAGGCCAGAACAGGGTTTGATATTTCCCCCATGTCATCCTCGACGATTATCGGCGGATCTTCGGCCGGGGGTTCTGGCTGGATCATCATTCCAACCATGTCTTGAAATAAAAGAGCCATCTACTTTATGTTAGCAGCTTGCTCAACGGCTTCCTTTTCCTTTCTCTTAAGCACCCTTCGCAGGAACTCTGTATCGGTCTCCTGCTATTGGCGCTGTTCAGTTTCTTTGTCCGGACTTTCTTTCTGTCCGGTAAGTGCTGCCATTTTGGTCAGCATTTCTTGGAGCTTCTGTTGTTGCTCCTGAGCCTTGGTCAGCGACCGAGTTTGCGATCGGTGACTCACCTAAGCACGGTTTTCTTCTTTTCCTGAAGCCATGTAAACCGTATGTCTTGTTATGCCCCCGACCTTGGGGCGTTTGGATCCTTCGCCTTTGGAATTTGCCACAGGCGATAGAGTTTTTTCCAATATCGTTCTTTTATGGGAGATTGGAGTTGAGGAGCCATTATGACAGGCACCTGCTTAGGAGAAATCCTCCGTTGTATGGCGTAAGAATAATCCTTCGTTGTATGGCGGAGGAGTAATCCTCTTCTTATCGAGCCTTTGATTTCTTCGGTCGACGAGAGTAATTCTGGTCAATTACAGAGTCCTAGACTTTTTGTCAGACCCTATTAATTTGCGAAGAGAGCCGCTGATGAGGCTGCTCCGGCTTTGCCTGCACTGTAACTTCTGCAGGCGGGGGTGATTTCTTTAGCATCGCTGTTGGAGAGTTTTTGCGCACCGTCTTAAGCGGATCAAAGTTGTTCCCGATTGGAACAACAGCGTTGACTTCCACCATTGGAGCTGATGGGGTGAGTCTAGAAGGGGAGTTTCCCCCAGCTTCTCTCACTCGGCGCCAGTAGTGACGTCGAGCGTGCCTTGTTGAAGGGACCGCCTCAGGTTTGGAAGCGGCTTCCTCATGCCCCTGGTTTTGCTGAGGAGCTTTGATCGGTGTCAGCCTGTTGAAGACCGACGTCCCTGTTAAAGTTTGGGGAGGGCCGACGAATGTTTCGAAGACCGACTTTCTGATGGGGGAAGCACTTTTGACGGCTTCGCCTGTAACAGGAGTTGGGAGGGCTATCCGTTTCTGGGTAGCCCCTTCGGGTATCACGAGCTTTTTTGCGGGCCCGTTTGTGCTTTTACTCAGACTGTTGAAGACTGAGACACCAGATTTGGACAGCCCGTTGAGAGGGGCCATTGTGGTTGCAAGTCGATCGAAGACCGATGTCACGCCCCGCTTCCCAGTGTCCGGGCAGAGGACGCGACGAGACCGCTACGTATTTACTCAGAAGTAAACACACTAAGCATATCTAAGAAATATAAAATAAAATATACACAAGAGACAAGATGTAAATAAACAGCAACTTTATTTATTAACATTCTTTTTACAATACAACTGAAATGAAAATACATGGAATGAAAGCAATGCCTAAACAATGGCATAACAGGAATGAAAATGAAATAAGTACAAGTGGCTACAGCTCTGGGTCTTCGGTGTACTGCTCAGGGGCCTGCTTCAAATTCTCCTGACTGGTCTCGTACTCCTCAGCGTCGGGTCCTCCTGACAACATTCCAAAGAAGAAGAGAAATAGGAATGTCGTCAGCGAACAATCGCTCGGTAAGTCCCAAAGATGAGAGAGAAGTAGAATAGACAGAGAGAGTATATTTTTATAATGTTTTATTATAATGTTAGCGCAGTTGTTTGTAGCTTGGTACAGAAAATGCATGTGCATACGAGAGGAGTCCAACTTACACCGTGGATTTTGGCAACCCGTAGTACAAGGCTCCGTCGAAAATACCACGGAACAACGGCATGGATGTAATTACGTCTTAAGTGACCACCTCATGCCACCTTTAACATATTCCGTACCAGTCTACCCTTTTATAAACCCCGTGATGTCTTGATTTTATTGTTGGTATTGTTTGTTATATAGATGGATGACTTGCCGAAACTATGATATCAGTAAATAGAATGGATATAAATGGAGAGTCATGTAAACGTAATATATCCATGGTTCGGTTCGGTCGATATAGATTGATATTGATTGAATAGACATATTCATAGATTCATGTTGTATTGTAGTTATATACTTGAATCACATTCAAGTCAGATTGATCAGATTGAGACTCGGTCCGAGTCAGACATTTAGAAAAGACATTGAAGTCCTGAGTAATTTTGATGTTATCGGTAACTCCTGCACATGGACGGCAGGATTTGTATCCTTTTCCAAGACAATCACCGTGTTGATAACACCGTTTGTTAGGTTGTCTACCTTAAATAGGCAAGCACCCATATCTCCGGCTCCCTGAGGCTCAAGAGACTGGTTTCGCTTAAACCTATGTTTACTAGGGTCCTTATTGTAATTTAGTATAACTTGAGGGGGTTTTATGTAAAATAGTTTTGATATACTTTCAAAATATATCTCAAGTATTTAATTATCGTCTTTAGAGTTTTCATAGATATATATTTTATAATTATGTAATTTCTAGTAATTAGAACCTAGTTTTCATAGTATATGGTATGTTGTACTTGTGTTGTATTTGGATGGTATTTTCATGTAATAGTGATTCTTTTGATCTAGAAAATTTGAAATATTTATATAATTAAAATAGTTATTTTGATAATAGATATATATAGATTTAATGAAAATAATTTATTTATTTTCTTGTAGAAATCTCATTTTCTAAAGAAAAATGTATAAAAATTCCATCGAGATCGAATACTCCTTGCGGAGGTCTGCATCTCGCTCTACTAAGCCCGAGGATGTGCGATAATCCGCACCATCCCGAACGGGGTCCCCAAGATGGGTTGTAGAGGCGTAATCGCATGAAAATGTTAAATACACTTTTGTATAGAAAACGGTTTTATAAGTTTAGGGTATTTATTTGTAAAGTCGTATTTCCCGTATTCTATTATCCCAAAACCAATCATGCTATGATAGAGATGTGTGTTGTGATGAGGTAGGTCATTACCTCGTAAACTATCTAAAGGTATAGTAAAGAATAAAGGTTATAATATCGAAATGAATAGTTTATGGTATTTTTATGTAAAATCGCGATAAATGTCACAAAAATGATTATTTTGATATGAAACTTGTTTTGTTGAGTTTGTTAATGTTTTTTAAGTAATATGTGAGAATATGAAGTTATCTTGGTTAAGGAAAATATTATTTTTAAAGAAAACCGAATCGGAAGTCGGACTAACTCCACTTCCATCGAGTTTTGGAAATGAAACTTTTTAAAGAATAAGATGAGAAGGAAAAATGGGACTTACTGGCTTGTAAGGTAGATGGGAGAAAGAGGAAGAGGGGGAAGCGCCGGTATATCGTTTCATCGCCGGAAACTTCTCGGAAGTTCGTCGGAGCTTCGCCCTTCGCTAACTCCACTTGCACACTAGGGAATTGAGAATTTTGTATAGTTTTTGTAGGAAATTTCCAGTGTGAAGTGATGTAAAATGGAGTGGGTATTTATAGGACAAATTAGGGTTTAGGAGGTGATGAAAAATGCATTTAAATTTGCATTAAAATGGAATTTAAAAGGGTTTTTAATTCTCTGGAAAATGCAGGGAAAACAAACAGATAGGGGTTAAAGAGGGGAGTCCAAAGGTCTAGGGTTTACAAAAAAATTTGGGTTTTGGCTTAGAAAATCCGGCGGCGCCGGCCCTATATCAAATCTCGCCGGTCCGATCTTGGAGGCGGGGTCTTGGATTAGGGCTACGTGTCACTGACGGTCTAAATACTAATTTTTATCTGTTTGTTTTAAATGTAACTCTTGGTTTTACGTGTTGTGCACGTGAAGACTCTTGGGCTTCTAAACGATTAAAATAATTTTAAATAAAAAGAATGTATGGCTGATGGGATTTGAATTCTGGTGTTATGGTTCAGCAGTGCAAGGTATTACCAATGAGCTACAAGCTCCTTCTTGCTGTTCTAAAGCAAAACAAACTTATAGCTCAGGTTCAGGCTTAGGTGTCCCTTTCTGTATTTTGAAAAAAATTCGTACAGAAATTTTAGATTTGTTATATTCTACCCTCCTTATAAAAATTTCGTCCTCGAAATTTGTAAAAGGAAAATGTAACAAATTTATGGAAAGTTTGGTGATAGAAGTACTGATAGTGTATGAAAAATAACAAAGTGGTACAAGGGTTTGAAAAGGTTGAAGAGAATTACCCGTGTTACTTGGGTCTACAGCCTCTGCTTCTATGGCTACTAGTGTGAAAGCCTGACGCCGGGGTACATTCCTCCTAGCCGGAAGCACATTCCTCTGTCCTTGGGTCATATTTCTCTGCCCTCGAGGCATGTTCCTCATTGCCTGATGGAATTGTCGATTAGGCTGTGCAGGAGGTAGAGCTGGGAGTTCCAGACGAGGTGCAGGAGCTTGGATAGCTGGCCGCTGCGGATAGTTGGTGGATGGGTGAGCTGAGTTGCGTCTATAGGGACAAGTTCCAATTCCGTAATTGGATGCGCCACAAACTAAGCACAGGCCTTTTGCGCGCCTACATTCCTTCCACAAGTGTCCTTCCCTCTTGCAATAGAAGCAAAAATCTGGACTTGGTTGGTTAATTGTTTCTTCCGGTCTCCTGAGTTCAACAGTTGGCCTTGAAGAGGCTCCTCCTGCCATCTGGTTGGCAGAGCGCTTAACTCCGGCAGATTGGGGTCTTCCTTTCTTCTTCACTACTGCCTCGTATCTTCGGGCAGCGTTCAAAGCCAAATCATGGGTTGGGAAATCCCCTGTAGCTAATGCGGCTTGGATTTCCGGGTCCAACCCTTGCTGAAATCTTCTTACCCTGATCTCAGCAGTCGGTATGAGATGGGCCGCAAAGCTGTTACGGTCTTGTGTTAGCTGTGTAGTATGTGATATTTTAAAATTGAAATATTGAGAGTATCTTGCCGACTGAGCATGGTGAACTCAGCATCATACTCATCTACAGATTTGGTCTACATCGAACCCTGTTGTAGGTGGATGAACTGCTGTTCCATGTCGAATCTGGCAGTCTCGGGGAAGTACTTTGCGTCGAACATATCGTGGAAAGTCCTCCATTCGATCGGTTGGGTGAGACAGATTTCTTCCACCTTCCACCAAACCCGTGCATTATCAGTGGACTGCAGCTTTGCAACTCGAACCCAAGCGACCTCTGGCACTTGTGCCGCTGCCAGGTCATCTTCAATGCTTTGAGCCTATTCCTCTGCTTCTAGAGGGCTCTCTTTTCCTACGAACTGCTTGGGGTGCGAGGCCCTGAATTGCTTCACCCCAGGTGCTTCTGCCTCGGGACGGTTCATCAAGATAGCAGTCTGCTGCTGCTGTCCCTCTAGGAGGCTGCGGATCGCTTCAAGAAAAACCGTCTGCTCATTAATCGGAGCAGCTACGGCAGGTGTAATCGGTAGGGATGGTGGAGTGTTGTTGAAATTAGTGCTAGTATTGTTTGGGGAATCCATAACCTTGAAAGAAAAATTTGGTTTAGGACAGATTCAAAATATATGAAATTGGAAGATTCAAGGAATTTGAATTGTAAAGAATGTTTTCAGTTGCTGGTTCTTGTGTTATATTGTTTAGGTTGTTCACGCAGAACTGACCTGCATGTCCATACAGAGCTGACCTATATGTCCACACAGAGCAGACCTGTATGGGCCACCAACAAAACCTGTCACTCACCGCTTCCCAGTGTCCGAGCAGAGGACGCGACGAGGCCGCTATGTATTTACTCAGAAGTAAACACGCTAAGCGTATCTAAGCAATATAAAATAAAATGTACACAAGAGACAAGATGTTAATAAACAACAACTTTATTTATTAACATTTCTTTTATAATACAACTGAAATGAAAATACATGGAATGAAAACAATGCCTAAACAATGGCATAACAGGAATGAAAATGAAATAAGTACAAGTGACTACAGCTCTGGGTCTTCGGTGTACTGCTCAGGGGCCTGCTCCAAATACTCCTGACTGGTCTCGTACTCCTCAGCATCGGGTCCTCCTGACAACATTCCAAAGAAGAAGTGAAATAGTGTCACGCCCCGCTTCCCAGTATACGGGCCAAGGACGCGACGAGGCCGCTACGTATTTACTCTGAAGTAAACACGCTAAGCGTATCTAAGCAATATAAGTAAAATGCACAAGAGACAATGTCAATGGATATAATTGAACAACGACTTTATTTATTAAATATTCTTTTTACAATACAACTGAAAAGTAAATACATGGAATGGAAAGCAATGCTTAAATAGTGGCATAACAAAAATGGAAAATACAAAATATAAATGTGTACAAGGAATCTAAAGCTCTAGGTCAAAAGCTAGCTGGTCCAAATCCTCGCTGGTGGGCTCGATCTCCAGTGAGTCCGAATCACCTGACGACATTCCAAAGAAGAAGAAAGAGAATGTCGTCAGCGAACAAATCGCTCGGTAAGTCCCGTAAATAGACAAGAATGGAATAGACAGAATAGAGAGTATATTGTTATAACGTTGTATTTAGTGTTAACGCTGTTGTTTGTAGCTTGGTAGAGAAGAATGCCAGTGTATACGAGAGGAGTCCCACTATTCCGGAGACTAAGGTATACGGAGTACAAGGAACTGTTCAGCCACGGTACAACGGCAATTGAATTCAGGTTAGGTGTATTATGGTTACACTCTCGTGCCACCTTTAACACCTTCCGTACCAGTCTACCCCTTATAAACCCCGCGTTGTCTTGATTATATTATTTGTATTGTATTGTCTTAATTTATATAGATGGATGACTTGCCGGAACCATGATATCAGTAATGGAACAGATATAATGGATGGACATGTAAATGGAGTATATCCATGGTTCGGTTCAGTCAAGTTGTGTAGATTGAATAGATTGAGTATATGGATTCATATTGAATTGCGGTTTTATACTTGAATCACATTCAAGTCAGATTGATTATATTTAGACTCAGTCTGAGTCAGACAATTAGAAAAGAAATTGAAGTCCTGAATTAGGTTTTGTTGTTATCGGTAACTGCTGCACATGGACGGCAGGATTTGTGTCTTTTTCCAAGAAAATTACCGTGTTGATAACACCGTTTGTTAGGTTGTCTACCTTAAATAGGCAAACACCCATATCTCCGGCTCCTTGAGGCTTAAGAGACTGGTCCCGCTTAAATCTATGTTTACTAAGGTCCTTATAGTAATTTAGTATAACTTGAGGGGGGTTTATGTAAAAATAATTTTGTTTAATTTTCAAAATACAGCTCAAGCATTTAATTATCGTTTTTAGAGTTTTCATAGATGTATATTTTTTATACAAGTGAAATTTCTAGTGAGTTAAACCTAATTTCATAATATATAGTATTTATTTGTAATATGGATATTGTATGGTATTTTCTTATAAATGAGATGTTTTTCTTGAATTTTGGAAATGTGGAATATTATAAATATTAAAAATAGATATTAATTACATATATATTTATTTATTAAAAATATAAGTTTTATTTATAATAGAAATCACATTTTCTAAAGAAAATTGTATTTTAAATCTTTCGAGATCGTATGCTCCTTGCGGAGGTCTGCATCTCACTCTACTAAGCCCGATGATGTGCGATAATCTGCACCATCCCGAACGGGTTCCCCAAAATGGGTTGTAGAGGCGTAATTGCAAAAATTTGTTAAAATACACTTCTTGTAGAAAAAGATTTTATAAGTTGAAGGTAGTTATATGTAAAGTCATGTGTTCCCAAACTATATTCCCAAATTTCATCGTGTTATATTAGATATGTGTGTTGTGAGAAGGTAGGTCATTACCTCATGAGTTTTCTAAAGGTATAACAAGGAATTATGATGGTTTATGTCGAAACTAAACTATATGGTATTTTTTCTGAAAAAGTATAATAAAAGTTATAAAAATTATTAGTTTGATGTGCAACTTATTTTATTAAGTTTGTTAATATTTAATGAACAATATGTGATGATATGAAGGTTTCTTGATTAAGAAAAATTGTAGTTATTAAAGAAAACCGAATCGGAAGTCGGACTAACTCCGCTTCCGTCGGGTTTTAATTTTGAATGTTTTTAGAATAGAGAAAAGAAGGAGAAGTAGGGACTTACAGGTTATTTGAATAGAAGAGAGAAGGAGGAAGAGGTGGGAGGTGTCGGTACATCGTTTTGTCCTCGGAATCTCCTCGGATTGCCGTTGGAAGTTTGTCGGAGTTTCGCCCTTTTTCTAACTGCACTTGCACACAAAAGACTTGGGAATTTTCTTGAGAGTTTGGGCAGGGATTTGGGAGTGAGGGAGGTGATTTGAGGGGTGGTATTTATAGGAAAAATCTAGGGTTAGGGTGTGATAAAAAATGCATTTAAATTTTCATTAAAAAGGATTAAAATGGGGTATTTTTATTCTCTGGTTAATTGCAGAGAATTTAAACAGTGTAGGGGGAGTGGGGTTGGCCAAAAGGTGCAGGGGGTTAAGGAAAATTAGGGTTCGGACCGAGTTAGACCGGCGGTGTCGGCCGAGTCAAGGCTTTCGCCGGCCCGAGTCGGGCGAGTCGGGGCTCGTCTTGATGCCACGTGTCCCTGACGCTTGGTCTAGCCTCGTGGACACGTTTGTTTATTCTGTAACTTACCCTATTACGTATAGTGCACGTGTAGACTTTGGGCTTCTAAAAGATTAAAAGAATTTTAAATAAAAAGAATGTGTGGCTGATGGGATTTGAACTCTGGTGCTTTGGTTCAGCAGTGCAAGGCTTTACCAGTGAGCTACAAGCTATTTCTTGCTGTTCAAAAGTAAATCAAACTTATAACTTGTGCTCAGGCTCAAGTACCCCTTTCTGTATTTTTGAAAAACAAAAAAAATTGTACAGAAAGTTTAGGGTTGTTACATTCTACCCTCCTTATAAAAATTTCGTCCTCGAAATTTGTAAAAGGAAAGTGTAACGGATTCAAGGAAAGTTTGGTGGTATAACTATTGGTAGTGTATGAAAAATGTGTGAAGGAATGAAAGAATGCGAAAGATTTGAAAAGAGTTGAGGAAATTACCAGGGTTACCTTGGTCTACGGCCTCTATTTCTTCGGCCGCTAGAAGGAAAGCCTGACGCCGTGGTACATTCCTCCTAGCTGGAGGACCATTCCTCTGAACGTTCCTTTGAGCTTGATGGAACTGACGAGGAGGAGGTGCAGTCGGTGGTCCTCTAGGTGGTGGAGCAGGGAGAGCGAGTCTTGGAGCAGGTGCCTGAAGGGCTGGTCTCTGCTGGTAAGTGATTGCTGGCCTGGGTGCAGCAATTGGGTTGTGTCTTCGGGGACAAGACCCAATGTCATGAGTAGCTGAGCCACAGATTAAGCAAAGACGGTTGGCTCGCCAGTAGTCTTTCGCCAAATGTCCATCTCTCCTGCAGTAGGTATAAAAGGCTGGGCTGGGCCGATTGATTGGTACTCCCAGTCTCCTGGGCACAAATGGTGGCCTTGAAGAGGCTCCTCCTGCCATCTGGTTGGCAGGGCGCTTCATTCCGGCAGACTGGGGTCTGCCCCTCATCTTTACCACTGCCTCATAATGGCGGGCAGCTTTCAGATCCAATTCATGAGTCGGAAAATCTCCTGTGGCTAATGCAGCCTGGATCTCCGAATCAAACCCTTGTTGAAATCGACGGGCTCTGATCTCATCCATCGGTGTCAGGTGTGCCGCAAATCTGTTAAAGTATTGTGTTAGCTGTGTAGTATGTGATTTATTGAAAAATCGAATTATTGAGACATATCTTACCGACTGAGCATGGTGAACCCAGTATCGTATTCATCCACTGATTTGGTCCACATCGAACCCTGTTGTAAGTGGATGAACTACTGTTCCATGTCGAACCTGGCAGTCTCTAGGAAGTACTTTACATCGAACATGTCGCGGAAATTCTTCCATTCGATGGGTTGATCAAGACGTCTTTCTTCCGTCTTCAACCAAACCCGTGCATTGTCCGTGAGCTGCAGCTTCACAATACGAACCCAAGCTATCTCTGGCACTTGTGCCGCTGCCAGATCATCTTCAATGCTTTGAGCCCATTCCTCAGCTTCTAGAGGGTTTTCCTTTCCTGAGAATTGTTTTGGGTGCAAAGCTCTGAATTGCTTCACCCCTGGTGTTTCTGCCTCTAGTCGGTTCATCAGGATAGCAGTCTGCTGCTGCTGTCCCTCCATGAGGCTACGGATTGCCTCAAGCAGAACCTTCTGCTCGTTGATCGGAGCAACGACGGTAGGTGTGAGTGGTAGAGGTGAGGGAGTGTTGTTGACATTCATGCTGGTGTTGTTTGGGGAATCCATAACCTTGAAAGAAAATTTTGGGTTAGGACATATTCAAAGTATATGAAATGATAAGATTCAAGAAGTATGAATTGTAAAGAATGATTTTAGTTGCTATTTCTTGTGTTATATTGCTTAGATTGTCCACACAGAGCTGAACTGTATGGTAGGGTTCCATACAGCTCTGACCTGCATGGGCCACCAACAAAACCTGTCACGCCCCGCTTCCCAGTATACGGGCCGAGGACGCAATGAGGCCGCTACGTATTTACTCTGAAGTAAATAAGCTAAGCGTATCCAAGCAATATAAGTAAAATGCACAAGAGACAATGTCAATGGATATAATTGAACATCAACTTTATTTATTAAACATTCTTTTTACAATACAACTGAAAAGTAAATACATGGAATGGAAAGCAATGCCTAAACAGTGGCATAACAGAAATGGAAAATACAGAATGTAAATGTGTACAAGGAATCTAAAGCTCTAGGTCGAAAGCTAACTGGTCCAAATCCTCGCTGGTGGGCTCGATCTCCAGTGAGTCCGAATCACCTGACGATATTCCAAAGAAGAAGAAAGAGAATGTCGTCAGCGAACAAATCGCTCGATAAGTCCTGTAAATAGAAAAGAATGGAATAGACAGAATGAAGAGTATATTGTTATAATTTTGTATTTAGTGTTAACGCTATTGTTTATAACATGGTACAGAAGAATGCCAGTGTATACGAGAGGAGTCCTACTATTCCGGAGACTAAGGTATATGGAGCACAAGAAACCGTTCAGCCACGGTACAACGGCAATTGAATTCAGGTTAGGTGTATTATGGTTACAGTCTCGTGCCACTTTTAACACCTTCCGTACCAGTCCACCCCTTATAAACTCCGCGATGTCTTGATTGTATTGTTTGTATTGTAGTGTCTTGATTTATATATATGGATGACTTGTCGAAACTATGATATCAGTAATGGAACGGATATAATGGATGAACATGTAAATGGAGTATATCCATGGTTCGGTTCGGTCAAGTTGTATAGATTGAATAGATTGAATAGATTGAGTATATGGATTCATATTGAATTATGGTTTTATACTTGAATCACATTCAAGTCAGATTGATTATATTTAGACTCGGTCTGAGTCAGACAATTAGAAAAGAAATTGAAGTCCTGAATTAGGTTTTGATGTTATCGGTAACTGCTGCACAGGGACGATAGGATTTGTGTTTTTTCCCAAGACAATTACCGTGTTGATAACACCGTTTGTTAGGTTGTTTACCTTAAATAGGCAAGCCCCCATGTCTCCGGCTCCCTGAGGCTCAAGAGATGGGTCCTGCTTAAACCTATGTTTACTAAGGTCCTTATTGTAATTTAGTATAACTTGAGGGGGTATTATGTAAAAATAATTTTGTATAATTTTCAAAATACAGTTCAAGTATTTAATTATTGTCTATAGAGTTTTCATAGATGTATATTTTTTATACAAGTGAAATTTCTAGTGAGTTAAACCAAATTTCATAATATATGGTATTTATTTGTAATATGGATATTGTATGGTATTTTTATGTAAATGAGATGTTTTTCTTGAATTTTGGAAATATGGAATATTATAAATATTAAAAATAGATATTAATTACATATATATTTATTTATTAAAAATATAAGTTTTATTTATAATAGAAATCATATTTTCTAAAGAAAATTGTATTTTAAATCTTTCGAGATCGTATGCTTCTTGCGGAGGTCTGCATCTCACTCTACTAAGCCCGAGGATGTGCGATAATCTGCACCATCCGGAACAGGTTCCCCAAAATGGGTTGTAGAGGCGTAATTGCAAAGATTTGTTAAAATAAACTTCTTGTAGAAAAATGTTTTATAAGTTGGCTATATGAAAAGTCGTGTTTTCCCAAACTATATTCCCAAATTTTATCGTGCTATATTAGATATGTGTGTTGTGAGGAGGTAGGTCATTACCTCGTGAGTTTTCTAAAGGTATAACAAGAAATTATGATAGTTTATGTCGAAACTAAACTATATGGTATTTTTTCTGAAAAAGTATAAAAAAAGTTACAAAAATGATTAGTTTGATGTGCAACTTGTTTTATTAAGTTTGTTAATGTTTAATGAACAATATATGATGATATGAAGGTATCTTGATTACGAAAATTTATATTTTTTAAAGAAAACCGAATCGGAAGTCGGACTAACTCCGCTTCCATCGGGTTTTAGTTTTGAATATTTTTAGAATAGAGAAAAGAAGGAAAAGTAGGGATTTACAGGTTATTTGACTAGAAGAGAGAAGGAGGAAGAGGTGGAAGGTGCTGGTGCATCGTTTCGTCCTTAGAATCTCCTAGGATTGCCGTCGAAAGTTCGTCGGAGCTTCGTCCTTTTGCTAACTCCACTTGCACAAAAAAGACTTGGAAATTTTCTTGAGAGTTTGGGCAGGGATTTAGGAGTGAGGGGGGTGATTTGAGGGGTGGTATTTATAGGAAAAATCTAGGGTTAGGGTGTGATAAAAAATGCATTTAAATTTTCATTAAAAAGGATTAAAATGGGGTATTTTAATTCTCTGGTTAATTGCAGAGAATTTAAACAGTGTAGGGGGAGTGGGGATAGGCCAAAGGGTCCAGGGGGTTAAGGAAAATTAAGGTTCGGACCGAGTTGGACCGGTGGTTCCGGCCGAGTCAAGGCTTTCGCCGGCCCGAGTCGGGCGAGTCGGGGCTCGTCTTGATGCCATGTGTCCCTGACGCTTGGTCTAGCCTCGTGGACACGTTTGTTTATTCTGTAACTTACCCTATTACGTGTAGTGCACGTGTAGACCTTGGGCTTCTAAAAGATTAAAAGAATTTTAAATTAAAAGAATGTGTGGCTGATGGGATTTGAACTCTGATTCTTTGGCTCAGCAGTGCAAGGCTTTACCAGTGAGCTACAAGCTCTTTCTTGCTGTTCAAAAGCAAATCAAACTTATAACTTGTGCTCTGGCTCAAGTACCCATTTCTGTATTTTTGAAAAAAAATTGTACAGAAAGTTTAGGGTTGTTACAAATAGGAATCTCGTCAGCGAACAATCGCTCGGTAAGTCCTAAAGATGAGAGAGAAGTAGAATAGACAGAGAGAGTATAGTTTTATAATGTTTTATTATAATGATAGCGCAGTTGTTTGTAGCTTGGTACAGAAGATGCCAGTGTATACGAAAGGAGTCCAACTTATACCGTGGACTTTGGTAACCCGTAGTACAAGGCTCCGTCGAAAATACCACGGAACAATGGCATGAATGTAATTACGTCTTAAGTGACCACCTCGTGCCACCTTTAATATATTCCGTACCAGTCTACCCCTTTCTAAACCCCGTGATTTCTTGATTGTATTGTTGGTATTGTTTGTTATAAAGATGGATGACTTGCCAAAACCATGATATCAGTAAATGGAATGGATATAAATGGAGAGTCATGTAAACGGAATATATCCATGGTTTGGTACAGTCAATATAGATTGATATAGATTGAATAGACGGATTCATAAATTCATGTTGTATTGTAGCTATATACTTGAATCACATTCAAGTCAGATTGATCAGATTGAGACTCAGTCTGAGTCAGACATTTAGAAGAGACATTGAAGTCCTGAATTAGTTTTGATGTTATCGGTAACTGCTGTACATGGACGGTAGGATTTGTGTTTTTTTCCAAGAAAATTACCATGTTGATAACACCGTTTGTTATATTGTCTACCTTCAATAGGCAAGCACCCATATCTCCGGCTCCCTAAGGCTCAAGAGACCGGTTCCGCTTAAACCTATGTTTACTAGGGTCCTTATTGTAATTTAATATAACTTTAGGGGGTTTTATGTAAAATAGTTTTGATATACTTTCAAAATATACCTCAAGTATTTAATTATCGTCTTTAGAGTTTTCATAGATATATATTTTACAATTGTGTAATTTCTAGTAATTAGAACCTAGTTTTCATAGTATATGGTATGTTGTACTTGTGTTGTATTTGGATGGTATTTTCATGTAATAGTGATTCTTTTGATCTAGAAAATTTGGAATATTTATATAATTAAAATAGTTATTTTGATAATAGATATATATAGATTTAATGAAAATAATTTATTTATTTTCTTGTAAATGTATAAAAATTCCATCGAGATCGAATGCTCCTTGCAGGGGTCTGCATCTCGCTCTACTAAGCCCGAGGATGTGCGATAATCCGCACCATCCCGAACGGGGTCCCCAAGATGGTTGTAGAGGCTTAATTGCATGTAAATGTTAAATACACTTTTGAATAGAAAACGGTTTTATAAGTTTAGGGTATTTATTTGTAAAGTCGTATTTCCCGTATTCTATTGTCCCAAAACTAATCGTGCTATTATAGAGATGTGTGTTGTGATGAGGTAGATCATTACCTCGTGAACTATCTAAAGGTATAGAAAAGAATAAAGGTTATAATGTTGAAATGAATAGTTTATGGTATTTTTATGTAAAAACGCGATAAATGTCACAAAAATGATTATTTTGATATGAAACTTGTTTTGTTGAGTTTGTTAATGTTTTTTAAGTAATATGTGAGAATATGAAGTAATCTTGGTTAAGAAAATATAGGTTTTAAAGAAAACCGAATCAGAAGTCGGACTCACTCCACTTCTGTCGGATTTTGGAAATGAAACTTTTTAAAGAATAAGATAAGAAGGAAAAATGGGACTTACTGGCTTGTAAGTTAGATGGGAGAAAGAGGAAGAGGGGGATGCACTGGTGCGTGTTTCGTCGCCGGAAACTCCTCGGAAGTTCGTCGGAGCTTCGCCCTTCGCTAACTCCACTTGCACGCTAAGGACTTGAGAATTTTGTATAGTTTTTGTAGGAAATTTTTGTGTGAAGGGATGTAAAATGGAGTGGGTATTTATAGGACAAATTAGAGTTTGTGGGGAGATGAAAAATGCATTTAAATTTGCATTAAAATGGAATTTAAAAGGGTTTTTAATTCTCTGGAAAATGCAGGGAAAACAAACAGATAGGGGTTAAAGAGGGGAGTCCAAGGGTCTAGGGTTTACAAAAGAATTTGGGTTTGGGCTTAGAAAATCCGACAGCGCCGGCCCTATATCAAATCTCGCCGGTCCGATCTTAGAGGTGGGGTCTTGGATTGGGGCCACGTGTCCCTGATGGTCTAAATACTAATTTTTTTCTATTTGTTTTAAGTGTAACTCTTGGTTTTACGTGTTGTGCACGTGAAGACTCTTAGGCTTCTAAAGGATTAAAAGAATTTTAAATAAAAAGAATGTGTGCTGATGGAATTTGAACTCTGGTGCTATGGTTCAGCAGTGCAAGGTATTACCAATGAGCTACAAGCTCCTTCTTACTGTTCTAAAGCAAAACAAACTTATAACTCAAGTTCAGGCTTAGGAGTCCCTTTCTGTATTTTGAAAAAAATTCGTACAGAAAGTTTAGGATTGTTACAACCGACCTTTTAGGAGCTTTTTCTTGTGGCGCCGAGGCACCGAAACTCACAGGTGGGAGAATGGTCCCAAAGAACAATCCAGTAGGGGATTGCGTAACTTGCCCCACTGCAATTGAGAAAATAGAGGCCGTATTGGGCCCGTAGGTCACTCCTCCGGTTGGGGTAGAGCGAGAGTTGCTGTTGCATGCAGTGCATTGAGAAGCAATCGATTTTCTGCATAGGAGCAAGACACCAAGTTTTAGTACCTCGAATCCAAGGGCAACCATAGCGAACCGTGATTTTGTTCGCAAAACACGACACATGAAGTGTGGAGTGGAAAGAGGAAAAGGTCCCACCAGGCATACCAGAATCTGTTCACCGCTGAAAGACCGAGACCGAGACGTTGGGACGTCTGGCCTGAATTTGGGGGCAGATTCTATTTGGACTTATCTACCCACCTCTCCGAAGATACCAAGTTGATTTATGGCACCGTATATCGGAGGTTTGGATAGATGCGACCATTATAGCGTGGCTTTATCAGATTCCCCCTCAGTTGTGAGGGTTTTTTGATTGTGGGGATGCTCTTCCCTACAAGTGCAAGCCCCCACAGTTAATTACGTTATCGCATTGCGATATCCACTTTCTCCTTCTCCAACAGTTCACTTCGTGTCGTGTGTATTTTTGTTTGTTTTGGTTCCCATGGATTGTATACGGAGACTAGTTTATGCCGTCGCCCGTAGGGCGCGGTTTAGTCCAAATTCGTATATTTTAGATTTATGTTTGTTTTATTTAAGGACCGTTAATTTAGTTTGAGATTAAGATCAACTTAAATATATGAGCATTTGGGCTCAATTTATTTTAACTAAGGTTACGTTAGTCTAATTTGAGACTAAGATCAACTTAGCAAAATTTCAAGGATCATTTTTATTTCAGATCCAACAACAAAGCATTTGGGCTCAGTTATAAGAAAACCTTTTCAGAGAGGTTAATCCAATTTAGGCTTAGTCCACTCAGTCTTTCTTTTTGTTCAAAAGTGCTAAGAATTTATTTGAGCTCTGTTTGTTTAGCTCCCCCGTTTTTTATGCAAAAGTGTCAAGCACTTGTTTGACACTCTAGCGCTCACATGGGTATCGTGTGAAGCCTTTAGTTATGGACGATGCCCAATCAGTGCCAAGAACTCAGTTATATATATATATATATATATATATATATAGTGTTAAACACTTTTTTATGTGGCGCCCATGTGAAAAGCATGCGCGGCGCTGGGCACTGCCCCATCGGTGCTAAGTACTTAGCCGTTTTGGCTATGTATGAAGTGTTGTGCACTTTTTATATGGCGCCTACATAAGGCGCTGGACACTGCCCAATCAATGCTAAGCACTCAGCCGTTTTGGCTGTATATGAAGTGCTGAGCACTTTGATTCAGCGTCCACGTGTATTTCACGTGAGGCACCGGCCCTCTGCTTTGGGCGCCCGCGTGTTTTTCACGTGAGGCGCGGGCGCTACTGGGAGAGCGCCCACGTGGGGAACACATGAGGCGCTAATCTCTTTTCTTTTTTAGAGATTAAATCTCTGTTAATTCCATTTTGGCCATTAATGGTCATTAAGATCTCTATTTTTGAAGACCTTGGATCGTTTTTTAATTTTATTGGAGGACTAAGTTTTTCTTCTTCTTTTTTATAAGAACCAAGTTCTTTATGTAGGGTTAAGCTCTAATTTTGGAGGAATTAAATTCTCAGAATACATGTTCTTTTCCTTTTTCTTTCTTTTTAACCTAGTTTTTTTTTCTGAATCTTTGATTCTCAAGAACAAGATCATCCCGATGAGAATTAAATTCTCAACTTGTGCAAGACTTGTCTTGTGGATCTCTGATCCAGAGGAAGAACTAAGTTCTTTAAGAAGGGTTAAACCCTTATATAGGTAAAAAGAGATATTTTGATCTCTGTGTTTTCTTTACCTAGGGTTTTGAGAAGGAAAGTCTTCTTCTTTTCTTGAGAATTGAGTTCTCTATTGTTTTGGAAGCTTTCTGTATTTTTTTAGAAGTTTATGGGAGGTTTCCTCTATCTGAGACTTGAAGTCTCGGGTCCTTTATATAATAGAGGCAAATTGTTAATTATTTTTAAGAAAATCTCTCATTGAGAGATTCCAATTAATTTAATTGGTCTCAAAATTGATTTGGGGAATTTTACCCACCGTTGGATCTTTGATCCAAATGGTTCTGTTTTACAGAATATGCTTTCTTGTTTTTAGGAAGATTGGGAAAATATTTTCCCATATACAGAATTTATTCTGTAAAACGGTGATTTTTAATCTAATGGCTCTCTGTTTTACAGAAAGCAATCTTTTTTTTGTTTGTAAAGATTGAGGGAAAATATTCCTCAGAATAGAATTTAATTCTATTATTTGATGATTTATCATCACCATTGGATCTTTAATCTAACGGCTCTGTTTAACAGAGAGCATCCCAATTTTTAGAGAAAAATCCCCATGTAGAATTTAATTCTATTTGATTTTAACTTGGGCGTTGGTGCTCACGTGTCATGTATGTGGGCGCTATTTAAGAATTTAATTTTAGGCGCTCCTATGCTTTGCACATTGGAGCCCACGTGAGCTTCACGTGTGACGCTACCATAGGATTTAATCCTAAGGTCCTGGCACTGGCGCCCTCGTGAGGGACACGTGAGGCGCTGCCTCAACAAAATTTTAACAGAGCTTAGCTGTTTTATTATGTTTAAATATTGGGGGAACAGTATTGATCGACCTTCATACCCCGGTTAGTCTTGGTATCATACTATCTGTATTGGAATATATGAAATGGGACAGTCGTATGTTGATATGAGATCGCTATAACTTCTTCAAGAACACCGTAGTAGGGATTTCCATCCTCGTCAACGGTTGCGATGCAGTTATTTTGTGGAACCCTAATACGTTTCGTACTTTCTACCTCAAATTTATATCCGAATACCCTGTACCTGTTGTAAAACCTAGCTGCAATTATGTGACCATTTAACAGGTCATGGACCTCTCTGTCGACGTGATCTCTACGATTCAATTGTTCATTCACTTCTTTTATAGACCAAGCGGCGAAAGTGCGCCTCTGTTCTTCTTCGATCCTATCATTTGACCACGTCCTAGGATTCGATCTCATGAGTATATCTTTGTGCTCTCTGTTTGTTAATATATAGTTATATTAATTATAATAAACTTAATTTCGAACGTTTAAAACGATGAAATAATAAACACTTACTCTGCATATTTAGCAAAACAATCGCTGGTTATCAAGATGTACGCATGTACACTAGCCGCAAGATCGTAAGACATATTTTTTAGCCTTCCTGCTTCAATTAGACCATCAGGAACACTCTGCGGTTTGTTCAGCTTCGTTTTTACATCGTCGTTCAGGAAACGAGTACAGAAAGACGTGACTTCTTCTAAGAGAAAACCTTGAGCAATCGAACCTTCAGGCCGATATTTGTTGCGGATATAGTTTTTTAAAGTTTTCAGATATCTGTTGAAAATGAAATAAATTAATAATTCATGATAATTCCTTGCAATTTAAATGATGAATAATAAACGTTAATAATACCTCTCGATTTGATATATCCAACAGTAATGGACCGGACCGCCAATCCTGATCTCGGTTGCCAAATGGACGGACAAGTGAACAATAATGTTGAAAAAAAGGTGGAAAGATAGTTTCGAGTTTGCAGAGGATCAAAGGAATGTCTTTTTCGATCTCTGCTATCTCATTGACGTGTACGTTTTTGGAACACAATTGGCAGAAATATGTGCGAAAGTCGTTAAGCACGAGACCAAATTCTGGTTTTACCGATGCTTTGAGGTATAAAGGAAGAAGAGACTGCCTCAATATACGGTAATCGTGGCTCTTGAGTCCTACGATTTTTCCGTTTTCTACCTGCACCTGTTTGGAAATGTTTGATGAGAAACCGTCGGAGACTTTCAATTCTTTCAACACATGCAAGAACTGTCGATTCTCCTCTTTTTTCATGTAGTAGATTGCCGGTGGGATCTCGTAATAACCCAGTTTACCAACCACAGGCTGAGAATGCAATTCTTTTCTAATGTACAAACCATCCAAATTCGTCAAATCACGACGGGCGTTGAGATTGTCCTTCGTTTTTTCATCCTTACACAGTAGAAGATTGATGATGTGCTTGGAGACGCCCTTCTCGATATGCATGACATCTAAATTATGGCGCAGCGGTATATCGGACCACTAGGGAAGCTGAAATAAACCACTAAGTTTTTTCCAGCCATATGGACATGGCATTGTATCATTGTTTTGTTTCTTTCCTAATGTGATATTCTGATACCTCTCCATTGTTGCAGTATGTCGTTACTGAACAATGATTCAGGTGGCATACCGGTCTCCGTCTTGCCAATGAACATTTCTTTATTCCTTCTGAATCTGTGAGTTATATGCAAGAATCATTAGTGACCCATAAACGACTCTTTCCCGCTAAACTTCAAGCGTACGCTGCTCGTATGAATATGACAAGCAAGGCAAGCAAGCTTATATTGAGTTGTCCACCCCTACAGCATACCGTAGGCAAGAAAATCATTAATCGTCCACAACAAAGCAGTACGCATCTGAAAAAATTGTTTACTATTTGCGTCATAGGTTCTCACACCAGATTCCCACATCAACTTTAACTCATCGATCAAGGGTTGAAGGTACACGTCAATGTTTTTCCCAGGAGATGAGGGACCGTCAATTAAAAACGCCAACGTAAAATAAGATTGCGTCATACCCTTCCATGGCAGTAGGTTGTATATAGTCATCACAATGGGCCAAGTACTGTGAGTACGCCCGCCGCGAACCATCCCAAATGGACTGAAACCATCACTCGCAATCCTCAACCTCACGTTATGAGAGTCTGCGCTGAACGAATGATGTTTTTCATATAAAACTTTCCACGATATCGAATCTCTTGGATGACTAATTTTTCCCTTTTCATGAAGCGCTTTATGGTGCCATTGCATTTCGGACGTCGTCTTCTCATACATAAATAATCGTTGCAGCCTCGGTATTAACGGAAAATGACGAAAAATCTTCACGGGCACATCACTCGAACGTGAGTCTTTCTTAGGCTTGAATCGGATTTTCCCGCACACTTGGCAGCTTTTGAGTGCGACATGTTCTTTCCGGAAAAAACACAGTCATTCTCGCATGCATGTATCTTCTCACACTTTAGACCGATAATTTTTATTATCTTTTGCGTCTTGTACCAGCTCGGTGTCACTTCATTTCCGTTGGTAAAAGCTTCATTCATCAATACTAGGAGATCGGTGAAAGATTGGTCACTGCATCTGTTCTTGCACTTGATCTGGAAGAGACGTACGAAAAAAGATAGTATTGAAAACCTTTTGCAATTTGGATATAAAGGGATTCTCGAGGAAGCCTTGTACTTCTCCAATAACGTGGGTCTAGTGCTTTTCGTATCATAAGGAAATCCAGTGGCATTTATAAGCTCATCCATGTCATCGACCGGCGCGAATACAACATCATCGTTTTTTACGGCTTCATCTTCTTCAAACTGCCATTCCTCTTCTTCCTCCTCTTCTTCTACATCCCTTGCCACTCTTCGGTTTCCGCTTCAATGAATTCGTTTTCCGTCTCTTGCACTGGCCCTCCATTGTCCTTTTCTCTGTGAATATCCTACTTAGTGTAATCTCTAACGAAACCGTTTTTAATGATGTGCAACTCAACATCCAACTTTTTCTACAATCGTGTGTTCATACACTTATAGCAAGGACAATAGATTTCGTGCTCTTTCGGTATTCCAAGACGTGCTTAGGCAAAATCGGTGAAAAGGTAAACACTATTAAGGAAAAAATCAGTGGCTCTCGAGGAAACGTCGACGTACATCCAACTCTTGTCGTGGAGGCATGGGAATGCCGTATTGAAAGAAAATGGAACGTAGCAAGGTTTCTATAGATAAGAGTTGTGGAATTAAGATTTCGTGACAAATACGAGATAAACGAATGATAAAAAGCGTTAGTGTTGGATTTAATTGATGACTTCGTTAAGTTTGGTTTCAATTGTTATTGGATTGGGCTTTCCTCAAACTCCTATTGAGAACTTTCTCCTTCTAATCTCAAAGCTTGAGAGTTAGATTTTTCTTCCAAGAAAGATGACGATAATATTAAATGTTCTTTATTGGATGTCGAGGGTAACGACTGTAGAGGTAAGCCACCTATCCCATTAAGAATGTATAAAGCATACACCCATCTTGTGCTTACATCCGTTTTGAGAAAATTTTGGCAGCACTTCCCCGCTGTTCTCCGAGTACACTGTAATAGAACAAATAATTGTTTCAATGCTATGAAACACCATTAAAATGAACATCTAATCTATCGTTATATACGGAGAACTAGTGGAAAAGTACCGACGAAATATCCCAAAACGAATAAAAAACATAAGTGGATGCAGGTGTCTACTTTATACATTCATAATTTGTCCATACGGGACAAATCTATCGGTTATCATACGATCGAATATTAATTCTCATCACATATACTATGCGACGGTTGTTAGAAACCGCACGATAACATCCGGTGTTTAACAAATTTCGTATAGTTTTATGTCACGACGAACACCGAACGTATGTTAACTGATAGACAGGAACTAAGTCACGTTTTCATTTTCACATATGATTAATTATCGATGAGAATATGAAAATTTCATATTATCATTGTGTTAGTGTATATGCCCTAGAGGTCATTACTGTATCATACTAGTTTGTACATTACTTAATGGATGCTTGGGATATTCACAGTTGTATAGACAATCTTGCTCAAAATGGTAGTATGCTACTTGGTTTGTTTCTACTTTAATGTGTACATATGTTTCTTTTAGTATATCACCTATACACATTAGTGGAGCCCTTAGGATCTTTGCTTGATTACCAGCGTTGTGATGGCAGTCACACTCGTGGGGGCTGGGTAATCCACAAGCACATCCTTATACAGGTCCCTAGTCGTAGGACTATCGAGACAGGGCATCGATACTCCGGAGTAGACTAGCGTATGCGCTTCTCATCCCAGCAGGGGAGACGGTCTGTCCCACAGCCGTCAGTACGTCGTACTTGAGATAGTATGCGGGTGCTCGTTAGGTTACGAGTACACTGGACAGGACTCGTCGGGAACTGATGGTTGGTACTATACCTATCGTCAGTTATCAGTTCCCAGATGACATGAGTACAGCTTAGTCCGCTGACTTGACACTGTCACTTCGCCTCGAGTGTGTTCCCACTGTACTTTGATTACTACCCTACCACGGCTCAAACGAGTCGTGCAAACAGGTAGTAGTTGGGTGCAGTCCCGAAGCACTTGGAGGCAGTGACGGTTAGACAGGATTCGTCTCTCCCGGTATTGGGAGTTGATATCGCGCTGTGTCATGGAGAGCCATTACACATAGTCGTCCCTGGCCAGGGCAAGCGAGATATACCGGTAGGTTTCCAGTGTTATCTCAGGGTGTTCTGGGCTACACTCCGACACGACTTGTACCGCTATTAGGGGACTGATGTTTACCGCCCCCTAGGCCCGCCATGCAATATTCTCAGACGAACAGACCGGACTGTACGGAGATTGTCACATTCAGGCTCAGTAGGAGTTCAGATGGGTTTCACCTCGTCAGTCTTCTTATCGGCATCTACCTGGGGGCCGTTACGCACAGCTAGTGCCGCTTGTGGTCTGTGGTTAAACCCACTGCCAGCGTAGTGTCGAGCCTTTAGAGTCCCACACAGAGAGCTATTCGCCTTTAGGCAAAAGGGTAGAGGTCGCATGGTTTTGCGACAGGGTTCGGTCACATCCGTGCATTTGTGCACGTTTGGTGTCCGGACAGTTATTACTAGCGGGCTTTGGTTTAAGCAAGATCCTAGTATATGTTTTGGGATTGGTTTTATCTCGTTTGTATTCGTGTTCCTCGGAACGCGGATGCGGGTGTGTATGCACGGTTGACAGAGACAGAGGCAGAGGATTCTCATTAGGGTTGTTGACTGTTGACTTTTGCCAAACCCTAATGAGAATTTAAAATATGATTAATAATAATATTAATTAAGTATTATTGTGCCATGGTTGGGTTGAAAGGTTGACTTTGTTGACTTGTTGACTTCGTTGACCGGTTGACTAGGTTGGACTTGTTGACCATCATCATGACAATGGCTATCATTTCATGGCATTGATCTTTGCTTGCTTATTTTGTTCACAAATTGCATTTAATGCATGAAATGATATTGCCATTTGATATGATAACAACCATCACATAATACTCAATATTGTTATGATTATTTTGGATTATGAGAGCAAAGGTGAGAAAAGTCTTGCTCATTCTATCATTCTCATTCTCTCTCATCCTCAAGCTCTCCCTCTTCCTCTTGCTCTCTCTAGCTCAAGGAAACTCCATCTCATGAGTTGAGAACCATTTCCTTAGAGATAAAAACCCAAAACACTTCTCTACTCATCCTAGTATACAAGGTCTAGCAAACCAAGTGTTCTAGTTTCCTCTAGATTGAGGTTGGAGCCAATGGTAGAAGCTTTCGGGTGGATCCATCTTCGGCATAAGGAGACGACGAGGAGAGAACCATCCGACCACCACAGGGAGTCGAAGAGAAGAAGTTCAAGTTAAGGTATAACCCCCTAACCGAGTAGGTAAAACTCCTAGCTAGGTTGTTAGATAGTTAGTTTAACAAAGATCCGTTTTTGAGTCCATGTTACCCCACCGAAGAAAATCGTTTTTCACCATTTCCGCAACCCTAAAGAACCGGGGACGGGTAACGTGGACTTACAGTGGTATCAGAGCCTAGATAAACACTATCTAACATGTTAGCAAAGTAACTAGAAGTTCGATCGGAGAAAAAGTCACAAAACATGCCCGGAACACAAACTTTCTGTCGATTTTTAAACTGCTGTAAAAATAATAAATCATGTACTAAAAATCGGCTTAGGGTTTTTAAAGAACACGTAAGAAAAATGGTCCACTAACTCGGTCAAAGCGCTGCGGAACCGCGGCCGGAGCATGCTCCCGCCGCGGATCCGCGGCCGAGTTGACTCGGTCGTGGGCAATTTTTCCTGCAGTGTGTTCAGTGGGGTGTTTTGGGATTTTTGGAATATGATTTTTCTGCCCAGATTTTCCAGAAAGCAAAATTTTTTTTTGGGGTTTAAAAATCCGTATTTTGATCGAACTTCTAAAGACTTTAGCTAACGGGTTATATCTGTGATGTGATATATGTATTGAACGTCTGCTAATCGCTATACGTCGATTAGTGGGGGTTATACATATCTGTGATCTGTAATGTTGATGGTATGTGTATATGAATTCATTGGATTGTCGCGGATGAATAGCCGGGGGGTTCTGAGATGAAAGTTTTCTTTATCTTTCAATTCATATAAATTTGTAATTGATGTAATATTATTTATATGGCCGCACAACCGGGATGAGATTGTAGCCTTCATTGTATAATTTCTTTTACTGTTTTTGCTCCTAGGATAGACCCATGGAGGGGGTGCACAAACTACCGGGTATCTCGAAGTGCCGAGTGGCCTACTCACGTTGTTGAGGGAGGTTGCTTCACTTCGGGTATTTGGCGGGTAGTTTGCCGCACCCGTAAGGGTCTAGGGTGGGGTATTGGCTATTCATCGCGACTGTGTAATCTGCTTTTCGTTACAGGCTCGTACGGAATGCGGATTCCTAGTATATCCAATGTGTTCATCTGTGATCTGGAATGGCTATCATTGCATCTGACGAATGTATATATCTATATATGATATCTATTTAGGCGTTGCTTATGTTTTGCATCCGCGCTAGTCCAGCCCCCGTTCTGTCGTTAGTTAAGTAACCTAACGGGTAATGACGGGGCCCCGTGGCGAATGCGGATGGCATAAGCGTACGTCATATTTTCGTTGTCTTCTGCAATGGTAGGATTAAATGATGGGACGCATTAAAATTAATGCAAGAAAATAAACTAAAGTAAAGTCGTCGGAACAATTTCAAAAACCACTCGGTTTCTTTTCAAAAACTAACTTTTAAACGCGGAGCTTAAGCCACTCTTTTTAAAAGCTATCTCGTTCCATCGATTATATCAAGTTCACTACGTTCACGGTTTTGCCAAAACCATTCGTAGCCCTCCGTCATTTCACATGGATAGTCAATAGTATTCAAGCTATGTTTGTTGGCCAAAGTCAAGGCATAGTGATTGGTAGCTATTGGGTATTCATGTGCAGCATAGATAGATGCGTTGGTTTGGGACAGTCGTACTGCCTTGTTGGCCAAAGTCAAGGGTAGGTACGGGTGGGTTCAAATTAACCTGGAGAATGACGGGTAGAACTTGACATGTGACTTATGATTTGTTGGCCAAAGTCAAGGTCATAAGAGCATGGGGCAAAAATCCACATCGGGAGTTTCTAAAGAAACAGAAACTTGCTAGCGCTGCATACTATTTGGAGTGTGATGATTCTGGTAGGATTTCTTCAGTTTTATCACGCGATGATATTTGGATCCCGATCCTACTGTGAGTATATGCTACTCCTCGGGAAATTTCTCACTTAACGATCAATGCTATAAACCAAGTAGGTGTCTAGAAAGGTGTTAGCGGGGCTATGCCCCCAATTAAAAGAGATTATTGTTGGGGTAAAAATTTACACCCCGGTTGACCAAGTCAAAATCCAAGTCAACCCCAAGCCAAGTGGGCCCAAGCCCAGATCCAGTGGGCCCATGCCCGGGTCGAGCCCGAACATGAAACGGCCGGCCTCCCCCCCATGCCAAGATTAAAATTTTGTAATAAATAATTTTGTTGTATTTCTTTTGTTTTGTTTTATGGATAAATGTAAGAAAAATAGGCATAAAGCCAAATTTTTGTAAAGCCCATGGCTTATGTGCAAAAAGAAATGGCACATGAGCCATGGGATAGGCAAAATGCCATTTTGTGAAGCCCAAGGGGCTATGTGCAAAGTGTATAGCCTATAAAGGAAAAAAATAATGAAAATATCTAACAACTTTTTCTCTCTCCAGAAATTTCTAGATCTGAGATCTCTTTCTCCTTCTTCAAGGTTCCAAAACCTTCTTCTTTCTCTTGAATTAAATCAAGAGTTCTACTCTCATTTTTATAAAACGAATTAGTTTTTCACCACAAAACCCATCAAGGGGAACTCAGATCTTCCATCAGATCTCAAAAAGAAAGGATTTTGAAATCCCACATCTCTTGATCTTCAAGATCCAGCTAACAGAGGAGGAAGAAGAAGAACATCTTTCACTAAACCCTCAAAAAAAAAAAAGAAGAAAAACACATTCAGGAGTTCAACTCCTCTCTGATTTCTCTTCTGAGAAATTTTTTTCAGGCTAAAAGCCTCCTGTGCCTCTCCGGCGCGCAGCGCAAGTGCGCAAGGCGCCCGCATGCCGACACGTGGCTCGCGCGCTTGCGCACCTGCGCTCTTGCGCAAGTGCGCAAGGCGCCCGCGTGCCGACACGTGGCGCGCGCGCTTGCGCACCTGCGCAAGTGCGCAAGGCGCCCGCGTGCCGACACGTGGCGCGCGCGCTTGCGCACCTGCGCGCTTGCGCAAGTGCGCAAGGCGCCCGCGTGCCGACACGTGGCGCGCGCGCTTGCGCACCTGCGCAAGTGCGCAAGGCGCCCGCGTGCCGACACGTGGCGCGCGCTTGCGCACCTGAGCGCACAGCGCTCAAGGCGCTGGCCCCCACGCATCCCTTAGATGCCTTTTCCCTCTCTTTTTGTGTACATACATACATATATACATATGTATACAAATTTATACACACACATACCCCCGTAAAAACTCTGCGTGGCTCCCGATATATCCAAAACCCCCTTTCAAAACACACGCACACTGCACATTGAGTTCGCATGACCAGTTTAACCCGTTAATCGGAGGTTCCCTCGCCCCAAAGGCGAGGGGTAATTAACGGCAGCTTAGTCCGCGGCTGCCGGAGATTCGGATCCCCACAATCATTAAACCCCAGCCTACCCTAGGCAGGGGGAATCTGTAGTACGCCTGACAAGCGCGCGCGTATTCCCATCTCACTGGGGTGACGAAAAACACCCTACAGATTCTGGCACGCCCGGTGGGACCAATCTCTCCTCCCATATTTCGGGTTAAACGTTCATGCGAACTCAATCAATACACATATCGATTGCCTATACTGAAATGATGTTTTTTTTCCCATGCAGCAATCAACCTTCGACGACAATGTCTCCCCAGACGAATTCAGCTTCCAACGTGACTCCGATTCCGTACGTGGTCAAGATCAACGCTCGTGTGGTTCTCCCCGCAAGCCTCAGTCGACAGTGGGAGGAACTGCCCCGCCAGTTTGGCTCCGTCATCATCTACCCTGCCGGAAGCGCTCATCTGGCGGAAATCCCAGCGGAACAGGTGGCCAAGCCGGTCCCAAGGGGCAAGAGGCCGAATGTTGTGATTGCTAAGGCACCACAACCGAAACTTAAGATGGTGTCTGAACGACTCCCTGGCGCTCCAGCTGGGGGCAAGGCTTCCGGTGCGAAAGGCAACATCAAATGTTACGGACAAGCTCAGGCGATGACTCCAACAAATGCACAATCGGGCGTATTTCCAAGGCCCTCCATCAATCGGTCTGCGGCGTCTTCCCAAAGAGTCGAAGTCTGCCAGGTGCTTAGAACAGAAAAGTTAAGGCAGAAGCGGCTCAGGTATCGAGCCAACAAACGGGCCAAGGCTTCGGCCAAATGGAATCGTGTGAAGTTCCAAGTGCAGGATTGCCCCGCGACGACGGCTGAGTCGGACATAAGAATTAGCAATTCCTTCGAGCCTCTAAAGTGGGTTCAGAAAAATTCCATGACCGCCAGAATCAAGAAGATAGCAGTCCGAACAGTGCCACAAAGAGACGTGTCCTGGCCCCAACATAAAAAGTATGACACTGTCTCTTCAATTGTCTATCAGGCGCTCTGTGCCGCACGAAAGCAGTGGGGCAAACCCAGAAAAGAAGCGCCAGCACCATTCAAGAACCTGGTTAGGCCAGCTGCCTTCAATCGACTACCAGCTACCGAAGCAAGGGGGTCAAGACAGCGATCCGTGAAATCAGCTTCCAATGATAGAAAGACGGCCGGATACATCATCCATACGGTCTATATGGCGGGCGGACGCCCCAGCGACAACCTTCGCAGCAAAAGCAAGGATGGGGCCACCACATCCCAAGCCCAATCTAGCCTGAATGTGGTCGCCGCCACTCAAGAACAGCCGCCCCCGCTGGATGAAGAAAACCCTCTCGATGAGGATGATAGGCAGAAAGACCCCTCGGTCCATGAAGAGTCAAGCTCGGACAGCGAGGAGGAGCCGACTTTCCGCCCCAGGACAGCGGAGCAAGAGCTGCTTCAAGAGCTTCGAAAACAGCTCAGGAGCAAAGATAAAGAGATGGCCAAGCTCTATTCGAAAATTGATGATTTAACGAACGTGGTGATGCAGCTTACGGCTCAAATTGCTCGAGCGCCTCCCAATCAAGCACAAGCCGCTACTAATCAGCCGGGTGATGACAATCCGAGGCAGCCAATGCCTGTTCCTTTGGGACCAAGACTGGTCGAGCCGCATGAAAGCCGGCCACATTCCGCTTCGGGGGACGCCCTGGCCCCAGATAATACTATCCCGCTAACACAGGATCGGATAATGGATTTGGTCACCAGCAAGGTTAAAACATTGGTGGCCGAAGCTGAAGCTCAGAAAGAAATCGGCAGTAGCGGGCGGCCATATCCCGCGCAGTACGATCTGATTGAGTTCCCAAGCGGCTACGTTATTCCTAAGTTCGGAAGATTTGATGGAACGGGGAATGCAAATCAGCACGTCGCCCACTTCAAAGCATCGTGCGGAAATACAGGGGGCAATGACGCGCTCCTTCTTCGTCAATTTGTCAACAGCCTGACCGGTGTCGCTTTCGACTGGTACGCGAGCATACCAGACGGGTCCGTCATTACCTTTGCCTAAATGGAGTCTCTGTTCCGGCAAAGATTCATGAGCGTCAGTGATAAAATCTCCATTGCCGACCTTGTGAGGACCAAGCCGGGGAAGAATGAAAGCAACACTGACTTTATCGCCCGATGGCGTAATCTCACGGTCAAGTGCGAACCGCCGCTGGAGCAGGACCAGTCCGTCAGCCTTCTTATTGGGAACCTCAGCAATTGGATGGTCCCATTCTTGTGTACAGCGGGCCTCAAGACATTTCAGGAGCTAACCAAGAAAGTCCAGATGCTGGAACGCTCGAAGCAAGAGTCCCCGCCGGACTCTCAGAGAGACAAAACCTGGAAAAGCAAGCGGGACGACAACCGTAGAAGCGGGAGTTCCAGCAGTACCAATGTCTTCAATGCCTCCGACAATGAAGAAAAGCGAAGGGCGGCCGAATCCAAAACTAACCGGTCTCGAAAGCCATTGCTGGGAGGAGATGGGCCTTCCCTAGAGGAGAAAAAGAACAAGGTTTACTCTTTCAGAAAGGACAAGGTCCGCAAGATATTTAAAGATGCCTTGAACAACGGCCTACAATTGCCGGAATCGAAAAGACCCCAAGAAGCAAAAATGACCGACAATCCCCTGTATTGCCCGTACCATCGAGTAGTGAGCCATGCGATCGAGGATTGCTATATCTTCAAAGACTGGGTCGAGAAGCAGTACAAGGCTGGAGAGATCGAGCTGTCCAAAAGTGTGTTGGTGAACAATCAAGTTGCGACCGCCAACTTTATACAGACAGAAGTTGAAGCCTTCTGGGAGCAGACAGCTGAACCCGCTGCCCCGACAAACGAAACTGACTCATCGCAGCCTCCGTGGAGTACGCACATATCTAATAAGACAAAGAAGATGCTAAAGATGCTTCAGAAAGAGCCCAGGATGGAATGGGAAGGACAGAAGAAGCCTACCAGTCCAGCTGCCTATGCGGCTCCATCAGGCTCAAAATCCAAGAAGCTCAAGAAGAAGAAAAGTGCAGCTCGGCGCGAAAAAGAGTCTGCAGGGAGATCGACCATTCAAAAGTATATCGATTCCCTCGAAGAATATGAGCAAAAGGAAAGAACATTGATTCAATTGAAGGAGTTCTTCCCTGTACAAGCGGCTGAAATTCTGGAGGAGTTAGAAGAAGACTCCAATGAAGAAATTCCAGTAGTGACCTGCTACGCCATTCATCTTGGCAGCGACTCGGAAGAGGATCTCTGTTTTCCCGAAGAGGACGAGGAGCTCACCACAAAGGCCAATCAAATCCAGCTCAGAAGCGGCAGGGCTCTACCGCAAAATCAGGGCAACGCCCCAAAAGGGAAGGAAAAACAAGTCGCTAATGAAGAAGATGGCAGAGAACCGGCTGATGAAAACATAAGTCCTTCCTCGGTGGACTATAATGTCTTGGCGCATCTCCGGAAGCTTCCGTCTCTCCTAAGCATCTACGACGCCTTGGTCCTATCTAAGGAGCTTAGAGATGTTCTCATTCACGCTCTGCAAAACCCCGAGCGGTATCAGGCTCACTTTGCGGAAATTAATATGAAAGAAGCCCAGCACGCTCTGCATGCCGCCGCAGTCACATTTAAGGATGAAGACTTGCTACTAGGAACGGCTGAGCACAATCGGCCGCTTTACGTGACCGGGTACAGCGACGGAGATCGAATTAATCGCATATTGATTGATCCGGGGTCCTCAGTGAACATCATGAACTTGCGAACTCTGAAGAGTTTGTCAATGGACGTCCGTCACCTGTCAAAGGAAAGGATCGTCATTCAAGGCTTCAACCAAAATTGCCAGCAAGTTCTGGGGTCTATAGCTCTGGCAATCAAATTCGGGGATCTGCAAACTGAAGCTAAGATATACGTGATCGATGCCGACACGTCTTATAAGATTCTCTTGGGGCGGCCATGGCTCCACGATTATGGCATCATCCCGTCAACTCTCCATCAATGCATGAAGTATACCAAAAATGGCGAAGAAAGACGCATTGACGGAGACATCCAGCCGTTCGGTGTGCATGAAGTCCGCTATGAAGATTCTCGGTACTTTATGAACCACCAAAATGCTAAGCCACAACTGACTGAGGATAGACCGGCCCCGAGACCCAAAAGCAAATCTGCGCCAGTTGTCACTTTCAAAAGTAAAAACGCCCAAGTGCGCCCACATTTTGGTAGCGACACTGATGAGTCCGACGATGGAAGCCCGTCCTTCCGTAAAACTCGCCTTCATTTCGGCAGCGATACAGACAAATCTGATGCTGAAGGCCCATCTAGCAGCAAAGTCCGCCCTCATCTTGGCAGTGACACTGAAGAGTCAGAGGAAGAGGACCTATCGTGCAACAGCGGTATAGATTGGACCCCCATGCAAAAAGCAAAACTACGAGAGACCTTCGAAGTTGCAGAAGGGTCCCTAGCCGTTACAAGGGTACCAGAGCAAATGTGCAAAGAACTCGATGCATTATCGATCTCCACCGTGGACCAGCTGAAAACTTTCTACGTTCCCGGGAGGAATAGTGGACAGAAGGGCATCCTGTTTTATGGGTCAAACCCCGTTGCGCGCCCGGACGATTTGTCTGTCGCGTGCCTTCCATATGAGAGAGGCATAAGAGCCGTCCTCAATCCCAGATACTATGCGCCCGAGATGCGGGAATACTTTAAGAAGTGCGGATGCCGGTTATATCAAGCGGAGTCCGAAGCAAAGTTTTACGAAGGGCTATGGCATCCGCCCCAGGTCCGAGCACTCATCGATGGACGAATTCCAGATAGACGGGGCATAGGCTACATTCAACCTGATTCCAAAGCGTGCTACATGATCCATGTTGGTGAGGCCAGCGAAAGATCAAATGATGATGATGAGATAGCCGAGCCAGAAGAAGCTCCACAAGAGCTCGAAGATGGCGGACAAGCAACCTTTGACGAGCTAGCCGAGATTGACTTAGGAACGCCCGATAATCCAAGGCCGACCTACATCAGCTCACTCTTGTCGGAGGAAATGAAAGAGCAGATAATTGCCCTGCTGCGTGAGTTCGTCGACTGCTTCGCGTGGACGTACAAAGAAATGCCTGGCCTTTCTCCTGAGGTAGCCGTGCATGAGCTGGCTATATCTCCTGATGCTAAGCCAGTCAAACAAGCTCCTCGAAGAATGAGAAGGGAGTTGGAAGAAAAGGTCATCGAGGAAACCAAGAAGCTCATCGATGCCGGCTTCATCAGGGAAGAGAAATATGCGGACTGGATCGCATGCATAGTCCCAGTGAAGAAGAAAAATGGGCAGATCCGAGTTTGTGTCGATTTCAGGGACCTCAATAAGGCATGTCCTAAAGACGACTTCCCGCTACCGGTCATGGAAATGATGGTCGATGACACCTCAAATTACGAACTGTTCACCTTTATGGATGGCTCGTCTGGATATAATCAGATCAATATGTCGCCTGAGGATGAGAAGCACACAGCATTTCGAACCCCGATCGGAATATATTGCTACAAGGTAATGCCATTCGGACTGAAGAACGCAGGTGCTACATATCAAAGGGCAATGACTAATATCTTTGATGACCTAATCCATAAAGTCGTCGAATGTTATGTCGATGATCTGGTCGTCAAGACTAAAGCCAAGGCCGATCATATCCAAGATCTCAGGACCGTTCTCACTAGACTGAGGGAATACGATCTGAAGATGAATCCTCTGAAGTGCGCTTTTGGCGTGTCATCGGGAAAATTCCTGGGCTTCATAGTCCGACATCGAGGGATCGAAGTTGACCCATCAAAGATAAAGGCCATCATGGAGATGCCCCCTCCGAAGAGTCTGACGCAGCTAAGATCTTTTCAAGGCAAGCTTGCTTATATACGGAGGTTTATCTCAAATTTATCAGGGAGATGTAGGCCCTTCTCAAAGCTCATGAAGAAAGGAGCTCCTTTTATCTGGGATACCGAATGTCAAGCAGCGTTCGAAAGCATCAAACAATACTTGTTGCACCCTCCAGTGCTGGCCGCTCCCATTCCAAATAAACCGTTGATTCTCTATACTGCCGCGCTAGATGAGTCACTCGGTGCGCTCCTCGCCCAGAATAACGAGGAGGGAAAGGAAAATGCCCTCTACTACCTCAGTCGAACTCTAGTCGGGGCGGAACACAACTATTCCCCAATCGAAAAGCAATGCCTGGCTCTGATATTTGCTGTGAAGAAGCTGAGGCACTATCTGCTGGCTCATCGGGTTATGCTGATCTCCAAGGTCGACCCGCTCAAACACTTGATGACCAAAGCAAGCCTAGCCGGCAGAATGGCAAGATGGGCTGTCATGCTACTTGAGTTTGACATAGTTTACACTCCTCAGAAAGCAGTAAAAGGGCAAGCTCTTGCAGACTTTCTCGCTGCTCATCCCATACCAGAAGGGTCGTCGCTAAATTGTGAGTTACCCGACGAACAAGTTCTGCATCTCGAGAATGATGAGCCATGTTGGGAGCTCTACTTCGATGGAGCCTCGTCAATAAGGACCTCCAGTAAATCAAGCGTCCCGGAGATAAAAGCAGGGATAGGATTGGTGTTCATCACACCATCAATGGGAACCCTACGACGTTCTTTTGCTCTCACCGAGCCTCGGACAAACAATGAAGCTGAGTATGAAGCTCTGATAGCTGGTTTGGAGCTCGCCATATAAATGGAAATCTTTCGGCTACAGGTTTACGGTGACTCCCAGCTTGTCGTCAACCAAGTAAGCGGCAACTATAAGATATACAAACCCGAGTTAGCTCGGTACAGAAGCCGGGTGGTGGAACTCATGAAACGGTTCACTCACATTGAACTGACAAGAGTCCCTAGAGCATTGAACGGAAAAGCCGACATACTCGCTCGCCTAGCCAAGGAGCTGGCTGATCCTGACATGGACGAAATTCTGATCACAGTCAGGAGCCGACAAATTCTACCCCCAGTCTCTCTACGAGAAGAGGAAAGCGCGGAGCAGGAGAGCAGTCCTGCCGAAGAAGCTTCGATCATCCAAGACGAGCCCGATTGGAGAGAACCCTTCATAGAGTACCTCCGATATGACAAGCTTCCCGAAGAAAAATCTGCGAGGATCCAGCTGAAGAAAAGAGCTCTCCGATACGTGTTTGTAAATGACACGTTATACCGCAGGTCATATGACCAACTCTGGCTCAGGTGTCTGTCATTGGCCGAAGCCCAGAAGGTCATGAAAGATGTTCACTCGGGCGTCTGCGGTGCTCACCAATCTGGCCCCAAGATGCGACTTCAAATCAAACGGCTTGGGTATTACTGGCCCACCATGATACGGGATTGCGGAGAGCATGCAAAGAAATGTCAGATCTGCCAAATCCATGGTGATTTCATTCACAAGCATCCCAATCCATTGCACCCTACGGTGGCGTCATGGCCCTTCGAAGTTTGGGGCACCGACATTGTTGGCCCAATTGATCCTCCGTCGTCCAAAGGCCACCGGTTCATACTGGCCGCGACAGACTACTTCTCCAGATGGGCTGAAGCTGTCCCGCTAAAAGAAGTCAAGACAAAAGATATTCTGACATTCTTCCAGCATAATATTCTATACCGCTTCGGTACACCAAGAAGAATCATTTCTGACAACGGGCCTTCTTTCAAGAGCTTCAATGTATCAAGATTCGCTACTCAGCACAAGATAGACTGGAGGTATTCCTCCATCTATAATCCAAGAGCCAATGGGCTAGCCGAAGCCTTCAATAAGACTCTATGCAAACTCCTGAGGAAAAATGCTTCAGCCAACAAGAGAGACTGGAATCTCAAGCTTCACGAGGCATTGTGGGCATATCGTACCACGCACCGTACTCCAACTCAGTCCACTCCATACTCATTGCTCTTCGGAGTGGAGGCGGTCCTCCCCCTCGAAGTTGAAGTTCCGAGCTTAAGAATGGCCGTCCAACATGAGTTGACGGAGGAGGAAAACGTGCTCCTTCGACTTGAAGAACTCGATGCCCTCGAAGAAAAGAGGCTCGCGGTGCAACAAAATCTGGAGCTATACCGAGCCCAAATGTCACGGGCTTATGACAAGATAACCCGTCTCCGCGCTTTCAAGAAAGGCGAATTGGTGTTGGTCCTCAAAAGACCGATCATCCTCAATCGACATGCCAAGGGAAAATTCGAGCCAAACTGGGAAGGACCATACGTCATTGAGAAAGTGTTCGACGGAGGATCCTACCAACTAATAAGCGCCGAGCGAGAAAGGCCCATGCCACCCATCAATGGCCGATATCTCAAGAAATACTACACATGAATGCTCCAAGTTGCAGGCAAATTGAGCACATCAGCCCTACGGTCTGGATCAGACATCCTGCAAAACCGTATACAATCCACGGGCGTAAATGACCCCTATTTCTCCCAAATCCTGCCGGTGAGACTACTTTTAAAGTCCCACCAGCGGCAAAAAAAAAAAAAAAAAAAAAAAAAAAACGGTATGTCCACAAGCAAAACGGGCACGGATGAAAACCCGAAAGGGCTCCGTGAGTAAAAACAGCAGGACTACCGGCGAGTCTGTGAAAACCCGAAAGGACGCAAACTCGTGAAAAGAGATGAAATACACTCGCAAAGCCCTCTCGACCTTGCGAGGAGAAAACCCCTGCGTGAGATCCTTACGACTCACAAAGGAGCAACACACTTAGGAATCCTCACGATTCCTAAGGAGAAAATACACCTGCGGGATCCTTACGACTCGTAGGGAGAAAATGCTTTTATGGGACCCTCACGGCCCATAAAATTGAAAAGCCTTGGGTGGTAGGGACCCAAACCTATCTCCTAAGCCATCGTTCCCCAACGGGCAACGGCAAATGATGAGTCGCTCCTGGCATTTCGCTTCAGTGTTAGCGGTGCTGATGCCGACCAAAAACCCAAATCCCGAGTCCTCCCAAGGCAAATGATGAGTTGCTCCTGGCATTATTCCAGTGCAGCAATGCTGATGCCAAACAAGATCCAAATTCCAAATCCCATACCCCAACGGCGAATGATGAGTCGCTCCTGGTACCACATTCCAGTGCAGCGATGCAGACGCCAACAAAGCCCTGAAATTTTTTCGGCCCTACGGTCTGGATCATACATCCTGCAAAACCGTATACAATCCACGGGCGTAAAACAATCCCAATCTCCCCTAAGTCTTACCGGTGAGACCACATTCAAAGTCCCACTAAAAAAAAAAAAAGAAAAAAAAAGAAAAAAAAAAGGGGTATGTCCACAAGCAAAATGGGCACGGAGGAAAACCCGAAAGGGCTCCGTGAGTAAAAACAGCAGGACTGCCGACGAGTTTGTGAAAACCTGAAAGGGCGCAAACTCGTGAAAAGAAGATGAAATGCACTCTGAAAGTCCTCTCGACTTTGAGAGGAGAAAATTCCCGCGTGAGATCCTTACGACTCACAAAGGAGCAACACACTTAGGAGTCCCCACGACTCCTATGGAGAAAATACGCCTACGAGATCCTTTTGACTCGTAGGGAGAAAATGCTTTTATGGGACCCTCACGGCCCATAAAATTGAAAAGTCTTAGGTGATAGGGATCTAAACCTGCCTCCTAAGCCATCAATTCTCAAATTCTCTCGGGGCAAATGATGAGTTGCTCCTGGCATTATTCCAGTGCAGCAATGCAGATGCCAAACAAAAACCAAAATTCCAAAATCCTCTCCATGACAAATGATGGTTCGCTCCTGGTACCATATTCCAGTATAGCGATGCTGATGTCAACCCAAATCAAAATCAGCAAGTCAGAATCCAAGCTCGACACCGCAAGAAGCGGAGCAAGTCAAGTCTACCCATGACACTGCAAGAAGCAGAGCAAGTCAAATCAAGCATCGACCGTCCAAGTCGCAAAAAGGGCAGCATCGACCGTCCACGTCGCTAAAAGGGCAGCACCGACCGTCCAAGTCGCAAAAAGGGCAGCATCGACCGTCCAAGTCGTTAAAATGGCAGCATCGACCGTCGACGTCGCTAAAAGGGCAGCACCGACCGTCCAAGTCGCAAAAAGGGCAGAACCGACCGTCCACGTCACTAAAAGGGCAGCATCGACCGTCCACGTCGCTAAAAGGGCAGCACCGACCGTCCAAGTCGCAAAAAGGGCAGAACCGACCGTCCACGTCGCTAAAAGGGCAGCATCGACCGTCCACGTCGCTAAAATGGCAGCACCGACCGTCCAAGTCGCAAAAAGGGCAGAACCGACCGTCCAAGTCGCAAAAAGGGCAGAACCGACCGTCCACGTCGCTAAAAGGGCAGCATCGACCGTCCACGTCGCTAAAATGGCAGCACCGACCGTCCAAGTCGCAAAAAGGGCAGAACCGACCGTCCAAGTCGCAAAAAGGGCAGCATCGACCGTCCAAGTCGCTAAAATGGCAGCACCGACCGTCCAAGTCGCAAAAAGGGCAGCATCGACCGTCCACGTCGCTAAAAAGGCAGCAACGACCGTCCAAGTCGCAAAAAGGGTAGCACCGACCGTCCACGTCGTAAAAAGGGCAGCACAGGATTCCTACAAAGCGGGAACCAGATCACTCCGGGCCAGGGAAACGTCTATCACGGACACTCCGTCTCGGAGACATGTCAAGCAACGACCGTCCATGTCGTAAAAAGGGCAGTGCCAGCTTCCCAAAAGGTGGGAACCAAATCAAGCCGCCTCCACGTGAAAGAAGATCCATCAATTTCACGCACACGACCCACATATGTGGTGTGCATTTATTGATGGGGGGCAATTTGTTGGGGTAAAAATTTACACCCCGGTTGACCAAGTCAAAATCCAAGTCAACCCCAAGCCAAGTGGGCCCAAGCCCAGATCCAGTGGGCCCATGCCCGGGTCGAGCCCGAACATGAAACGGCCGGCCTCCCCCCCATGCCAAGATTAAAATTTTGTAATAAATAATTTTGTTGTATTTCTTTTGTTTTGTTTTATGGATAAATGTAAGAAAAATAGGCATAAAGCCAAATTTTTGTAAAGCCCATGGCTTATGTGCAAAAAGAAATGGCACATGAGCCATGGGATAGGCAAAATGCCATTTTGTGAAGCCCAAGGGGCTATGTGCAAAGTGTATAGCCTATAAAGGAAAAAAATAATGAAAATATCTAACTTTTTCTCTCTCCAGAAATTTCTAGATCTGAGATCTCTTTCTCCTTCTTCAAGGTTCCAAAACCTTCTTCTTTCTCTTGAATTAAATCAAGAGTTCTACTCTCATTTTTATAAAACGAATTAGTTTTTCACCACAAAACCCATCAAGGGGAACTCAGATCTTCCATCAGATCTCAAAAAGAAAGGATTTTGAAATCCCACATCTCTTGATCTTCAAGATCCAGCTAACAGAGGAGGAAGAAGAAGAACATCTTTCACTAAACCCTCAAAAAAAAAGAAGAAGAAAAACACATTCAGGAGTTCAACTCCTCTCTGATTTCTCTTCTGAGAAATTTTTTTCAGGCTAAAAGCCTCCTGTGCCTCTCCGGCGCGCAGCGCAAGTGCGCAAGGCGCCCGCATGCCGACACGTGGCGCGCGCGCTTGCGCACCTGCGCAAGTGCGCAAGGCGCCCGCGTGCCGACACGTGGCGCGCGCGCTTGCGCACCTGAAGTGCGCAAGGCGCCCGCATGCCGACACGTGGCGCGCGCGCTTGCGCACCTGCGCGCTTGCGCAAGTGCGCAAGGCGCCCGCGTGCCGACACGTGGCGCGCGCGCTTGCGCACCTGCGCAAGTGCGCAAGGCGCCCGCGTGCCGACACGTGGCGCGCGCTTGCGCACCTGAGCGCACAGCGCTCAAGGCGCTGGCCCCCACGCATCCCTTAGATGCCTTTTCCCTCTCTTTTTGTGTACATACATACATATATACATATGTATACAAATTTATACACACACATACTCCGCAACATTCTCCCCCTCAAAAAAATTTTCGGGCCGGGGCGCTGCCCCGAACCCCGCAAGGGGGCTGCTAGCCCCCTTGACCCCCAGCCCGCTATCCGGGTAGCGGGACCCCCGTAAAAACTCTGCGTGGCTCCCGATATATCCAAAACCCCCTTTCAAAACACACGCACACTGCACATTGAGTTCGCATGACCAGTTTAACCCGTTAATCGGAGGTTCCCTCGCCCCAAAGGCGAGGGGTAATTAACGGCAGCTTAGTCCGCGGCTGCCGGAGATTCGGATCCCCACAATCATTAAACCCCAGCCTACCCTAGGCAGGGGGAATCTGTAGTACGCCTGACAAGCACGCGCGTATTCCCATCTCACTGGGGTGACGAAAAACACCCTACAATTATTTAATTAAGGAACTTCGCGAAAGCGTTGGAAAACCTCCCTCGAAGTACCAACACGGGCCTGGCTGAACGGTTAAGCAAGTATTGTACTGTGAGATTGATCCCGGCTAATTCTTCCTTTTTGGTTTTAGGAGGAATTCGAGAAACAGTGGGAGCCATCCTGTTTAGACAAACTAAAAACCACTCTAAACTTGCAAGAGCATCATGCTAAAGTGTTTCTTCTCTCTCTCCTAATTGCAGCGACCAATCGTCATGACCGGACTTAAGTTATTACTAGATAAAAACATACTGACAGGGCCAAACTACAAAGATTGGCTCAGGAATGTCAAAATGGCAATCACTTACGACAAGCTGGGGTATCTTCTTACCACCAAAGCTCCCCCTGTCCCGGGTCCCACCTCCAGCGTCGCGGATAAGGAAATCCGTAAGACCTGGGAGATCGACTGCGCGAAGGCCAAGTGCCTCGTACTTGCCTCTATGGACAATGAACATCAGAGGAGGCACGAGAATATGGACCTTGAATCCATATTTCTCCATACAAAAGAACTGTATGAAGAGCAATCCCGTATCGCCAGATACGAAGTCTCGAAAAAGCTGTTTTCGGCAAGATTGGCCGTCGGATCATTGGTAGCGGAACACGTGCTTAAGATGATTGGCTATATTGAAGAGCTCGCGGACCTTGGGACCACGTTAGAAAACGAGCACTATACTGACTTGATTCTCCAGTCCCTTCCTTCCACTTACGCCCAGTTTATCCTGAACTCCAACTTGCAAGAAAAAGAAGTTGAACTTTCAGAACTCCTCAACCTGCTGAAGAGTGCAGAGGGCACCCTACAGAAAGGTAGGGAAATATCCACTTTGTTTATAGGAGGATCTTCCTCTTCTAAGTCCAAGGCGAAAGCCAAGGGAAAGAAGAAGAAAACCCCCGCCAAACCAAGGGGCGGTGTTAGTAAAGTGGAAACGAAGAGAAAAGCAAAGGCAACAAAGATAGCGGGGCAGCTTGTAGGAAAGGAAGAGTGATTCTATTGTTATAAGAAAGGACACTGGAAAAAGGATTGTAGGGCTTGGAAGGCCAAGAACCAGGACCCGAAGCAAGTTGCGGTTTCGGCTTCAGGTGTGTATGTCATTGAAAACTGTCTATCAATAAACTCTACTTCCTGGGTATTGGATACCGGATCAGGATCTCATATCTGTAATTCCATGCAGGCACTGAGAAAGCGTAAGGTTTTGAAGGCAGGTGATATGACCCTCAGAGTTGCAAACGGAGCTGGCATGGATGCTGAATCCGTGGGGGACTATCACCTGGGATTGTCAGATGGACACGTTTTGGTTTTGCGTAATTGTTATTTTGTACCCAATGCAACTTGTAATATCATTTCTGTATCTTTATTATCTAAAGAAGGTTATGAATTTGCATTTGTAAGTAATGTTGTGAACATTCACCTTAATCAGGTTTTGATTGGGTCAGGTACATTAAGCAATGGTATATACGTATTAAACCAACCACAGATTTTCAATGTCCAGAATACACACAAAAGAAAGTCTCCGGAAACAAATCAGACTTTCTTATGGCATTGTAGACTGGGTCACATCAATGAGAGAAGGTTGACGAAGTTACATACAGAAGGATATTTGGATCCGTTCCAATATCAATCATATGCAACTTGTAAATCCTGTCTCAAAGGAAAGATGACAAAGACTCCGTTCACTGGACACGGAGTAAGAGCGAGCGAGCTCTTGGGACTCGTACACAGCGACGTGTGTGGTCCTATGTCTACACATGCGCGAAGCGGTTATTCTTACTTCATTACTTTTACGGATGACTTTTCAAGGTACGGATATGTCTTCTTAATGAAACATAAATCCAAAGCCTTTGGAAAATTCCAGGAATATAAGACTGAAGTAGAAAAACAAACCGGCAAAAGTATTAAGACACTGAGATCTGATCGAGGTGGTGAATACTTGAGTGCCGAGTTCCTGGATTACCTAAAAGAGAATGGTATTCTCTCTCAGCTTACTCCTCCATACACTCCGCAACATAACGGTGTATCGGAGAGACGGAACCGGACCCTATTGGATATGGTACGTTCCATGATGAGTAACGCTGAGTTACCGCGATCATTCTGTGGATATGCACTAGAATCAGCTGCATATCTTTTGAACCGAGTTCCAACTAAGACTGTGCCTACCACACCATATCAGATGTGGTGTGGGAAGAAACCCTATCTTAAGCACATTAAGACATGGGGATGTCCAGCTTTTGTTAAAAAGCAGTATGCGGACAAACTCGAGGCACGCTCAGTACAGTGCAAGTTTGTGGGATATCCAAAAAACTCCAAGGGATATTTCTTCTATTGCGAAGAGGAACAAAAGGTTTTTGTTTCTCGTCATGCCTGCTTCTTGGAAACTGAGTTTTTGGAAAATCAGATAAGTGGGAGCGCAATAGAATTGGAAGAAATTCCAGAACCACGAGTTATTATTAAAATCTTAGAAGAACCAGAGGGTTCGAAAGAACATGACATTCCTACGTCACTCCGTAGGAGTAGTAGGCAGTCTCATCCGCCCGAGAGATACTACGGTTTTCTCATAGACGGGGATAGAGAGGATTGCATCATTGATAGTGATGAGCCTACTAGCTTCCAGCAGGCCATTCAGAGCGTTGACTCAGTAAAATGGCTGGATACAATGCGGACCGAAATGGAGTCCATGTACACCAACAAAGTATGGACTTTGGACATTGCTCCAGATGGGGTAAAACCCGTAGGATGCAAGTGGATCTTCAAGAAGAAGATTGGTGTAGATGGACAGGTTGAGACCTATAAGGCTAGACTTGTTGCAAAGGGTTTTCGTCAAAGACCTGGTTTGGACTATGACGAAACCTTTTCTCCAGTGGCTATGCTGAAATCCATTCGGATCCTTCTTGCCATTGCTGCCTTCCATGATTATGAAATTTGGCAGATGGACGTAAAGACCGCTTTTCTAAATGGAAATTTAGAGGAGTGTGTCTATATGGACCAGCCAGAGGGTTTCATTCAGAGTGGGAGCAGCAGAAAGGTGTGCAAGTTGTTCAAGTCCATCTATGGACTAAAGCAGGCATCGCGGAGTTGGAACATCTGTTTTGATGAGACAGTCAAAGATTTTGGCTTTATCAAAAATCCAGATGAACCATGCATCTATAGTAGATTTATAGCAAGAACTGTCGTATTCTTCGTTTTATACATGGATGCCATTCTTTTGATAGGAAATGGCATTCCTATGCTACAATCTGTCAAAGGGTTCTTGTCACACAGGTTCTCCATGAAAGATCTGGGTGATGCCACTTACATTCTGGGGATCTGGATCCATCGTGATAGATCCAAGAGGATGTTAGGACTTTCGCAGTCCAGGTACATCGACACCATACTGAAAAGATTCAGTATGGAAGATTCCAAGCACGGTAATCTACCGGCTTGTCACGTGATCACCCTCTCCAAAGAGATGTCTCCCAAGACTGATTTGGAAAGGGATCGCATGTCTATTATACCCTACGCTTCTGCGGTAGGCTCTATAATGTATGCGATGTTGTGTACCAAACCAGATGTAGCTTATGCACTGAGTGTAGTAAGCCGGTATCAGTCAAACCCTGGGAAGAAGCACTGGATAGCTGTAAAGAACATTCTCAAGTACCTGAGAAGGACTAAGGAGATGTTCTTGGTGTATGGCAGAAAAGACCTCCAGATCGAGGCCTTTGCTGACTCCAGCTTCCAGAGTGACAAGGATGATTCCATGTCCATGTCGGGTTATGTCTTTACCCTCAATGGAGGGGCGGTGTGTTGGAAGAGTTCCAAACAGGAAATCGTTGCTGACTCGACGATGGAAGCGGAATATATCGCTGCTGCTGATGCCGCAAAAGAAGCCGTCTGGATGAGGAAGTTCTTAACGGAACTTCAGGTGGTTCCGTCCATTTTTGATCCAATACCTCTGTATTGCGACAACAACGGGGCTATAGCTTTAGAAAAGGAACCCAGGTCCCATCAGAAATCCAGACACATCTTGAGGCGGTATCACCTGATCAGGGAGATCGTGGGTCGCCAGGAGATCGAGGTTCGGAGAGTTGCTACGGAAGATAACACTGCTGATCCACTCACGAAGGCCTTACCCCAGACTCAGTTCGAGCGGCTGATCGAGATGATAGGTCTTCGATATGCCAGTATATGGCCTTAGTGCAAGTGGGAGATTGTTAGTATATATGCCCTAGAGGCCATTACTGTATCATACTAGTATGTATATTACTTAATGGAAGCTTGGGATATTCACAGTTGTATAGACAATCTTGCTCAAAATGGTAGTATGCTACTTGGTTTGTTTCTACTTTAATGTGTACATGTGTTTCTTTTAGTACATCACCTATACACATTAGTGGAGCCCTTAGGATCTTTGCTTGATTACCAGCGTTGTGATGGCAGTCACACTCGTGGGGACTGGGTAATCCACAAGCACATCCTTATACAGGTCCCTAGTCGTAGGACTATCGAGACAGGGCATCGATACTCCGGAGTAGACTAGCGTATGCGCTTCTCATCCCAGCAGGGGAGACGGTCTGTCCCACAGCCGTCAGTACGTCGTACTTGAGATAGTATGCAGGTGCTCGTTAGGTTACGAGTACACTGGACAGGACTCGTCGGGAACTGATAGTTGTACTATACCTATCGTCAGTTATCAGTTCCCAGGTGACATGAATACAGCTTAGTCCGCTGACTTGACACTGTCACTTCGCCTCGAGTGTGTTCCCACTGTAGTTTGATTATTACCCTACCACAGCTCAAACGAGTCGTGCAAACAGGTAGTAGTTGGGTGCAGTCCCGAAGCACTTGGAGGCAGTGACGGTTAGACAGGATTCGTCTCTCCCGGTATTGGAAGTTGATATCGCGCTGTGTCATGGAGAGCCATTACACATAGTCGTCCCTGGCCAGGGCAAGCGAGATATACCGGTAGGTTTCCAGTGTTATCTCAGGGTGTTCTGGGCTACACTCCGACACGACTTGTACCGCTATTAGGGGACTGACGTTTACCGCCCCCTAGGCCCGCCATGCGATATTCTCAGACGAACAGACCGGACTGTACGGAGATTGTCACATTCAGGCTCAGTAGGAGTTCAGATGGGTTTCACCTCGTCAGTCTTCTTATCGGCATCTACCTGGGGGCCGTTACGCACAGTTAGTGCCGCTTGCGGTCTGTAGTTTAACCCACTGCCAGCGTAGTGTCGAGCCTTTACAGTCCCATACAGAGAGCTATCCGCCTTTAGGCAAAAGGGTAGAGGTCGCATGGTTTTGCGACAGGGTTCGGTCATATCCGTGCACTTGTGCACGTTTGGTATCCGGACAGTTATTACTAGCGGGCTTTGGTTTAAGCCAGATCCTAGTATACGTTTTGGGATTGGTATTATCTCGTTTGTATTCGTGTTCCTCGGAACGCGGATGCGGGTGTGTATGCACGGTTGACAGAGACAGAGGCAGAGGATTCTCATTAGGGTTGTTGACTGTTGACTTTTGCTAAACCCTAATGAGAATTTGAAATATGATTAATAATAATATTAATTAAGTATTATTATGCCATGGTTGGGTTGAAAGGTTGACTTCGTTGACTTGTTGATTTCGTTGACCGGTTGACTAGGTTGGACTTGTTGACCATCATCATGACAATGGCTATCATTTCATGGCATTGACCTTTGCTTGCTTGTTTTGTTCACAAATTGCATTTAATGCATGAAATGATATTGCCATTTGATATGATAACAACCATCACATAATACTCAATTATTATTATGTGTCATGATTATTTTGGATTATGAGAGTAAGGGTGAGAAAAGTCTTGCTCATTCTATCATTCTCATTCTCTCTCATCCTCAAGCTCTCCCTCTTCCTCTTGCTCTTTCTCTAGCTCAAGGAAACTCTTTCTCATGAGTTGAGAACCATTTCCTTAGAGATAAAAACCCAAAACACTTCTCTACTCATCCTAGTATACAAGATCTAGCAAACCAAGTGTTCTAGTTTCCTCTAGATTGAGGTTGGAGCCAAAGGTAGAAGCTTTCGGGTGGATCCATCTTCGGCATAAGGAAACGACGAGGAGAGAACCATCCGACCACCACAAGGAGTCGAAGAGAAGGAGTTCAAGTTAAGGTATAACCCCCTAACCGAGTAGGTAAAACTCCTAGCTAGCTTGTTAGATAGTTAGTTTAACAAAGATCCGTTTTTGAGTCCATGTTACCCCACCGAAGAAAATCGTTTTTCACCATTTCCGCAACCCCAGAGAACCGGGGATGGGTAACGTGGACTTACACATTGAATGTCATACACTTACTTTAAGATTTAATTTGGATTGGTTTTATATTTACGTTTCAATTTCAAGGTTTTGAAATTCTAGGTTTAGGTTAATTTTTTTTAAGGATGAGAGTTTTCTTTATTGAGTTTAAGATTTTGGATTTAGGGTTGGTTTTAAGGTGGGATTTGACAAGAGTTTAATGTAGAGAAGAGCAATGAAGAATTAAGGTTTGACATCCTTTGTGTGTGTATGTGTGTGCACACACACAAGCACGCAAACACACACACACACCCCTAAGCAATATATTTCTTCAATTTTACTAAATTACGCTAAAATACTTTTAACTATTGTTGGTTTTTCACTAAACTACTGTAAATTAACTAATTTACACTAAAAACCCCAATTTGCTCGATTTCACTCAATTACACTAAAATACCCTTAACATTGTTGTTTTTTCAAAAAAATACCCTTAACTATTTCGCTTTTCACTAAATTACCTGCAACAATTTGCTAAATTACCTGAACCCTGACCCTAACACTAACCCTGACCCCAACCCTAACTCAATCCCTATTTCTTTAATTTTATTAAATTACATTAAATTACCCTACATTTTTGTTGGTTTTCGTTAAACTACCTCAAATTAACTAATAACTATAAATTTCACTAAAATACCTTAATTATTGTTGTTTTTCACTAAACTACCTTAAATTTTTTACTAAACTGTTCATATTCTTAAATTAACTAAGTTGATATAAATTTCACTAAAATACACTTGGCTTTTGTTGTTTTTACTAAACTATCATTAAAAATTTTAATTAAAAAACCATATTTGCTCAATGTCACTTATTTACTAAAATACCCTTAACTATTTATCACGACCCGGAAGAGGCACGTGACTGACACTTGAATTATGTGAAGTCTATAGGACCCCACCTAATTCAACTAAGCCAAAAGCCCAGAAATCTAAACCTTTTTAAGAAAAAATAGTGGAAGTGAAGTTTTAAAATAAGGTTTAATGAAATCAGGTTCTTTTGTAAAGACATAGGTAATATAATATTAAAAAACAATGTTTTGTAGCTATCTTGAAAATATGTATCGTCATTGAAAATTTCAGCAGCACCTCCTTTGTAAAATGTTACCCGAAAACGGTACAAGTAAAATAATCAATGGCATCCCCAAGCGGAAGCTAGCTCTTCGCCAAAAGACGGAAACAACCACGCAAGATAATAAATATACAACGCCGAGGCGAGGATCAAAACTCAGAAATAAAGCAAGAAACTAAACATCAACGAGAAAACCAGAATAATGAATAATACAAGAGCGCGACTCTAAGGCCGAAAGAATATACAATAATGGTTCTAAGTCTACTAAATATACAAGTCTGGTTGATGGAGCTTTTAACTAGATACAACTGAAATACAATAAAAGTACAATGGTGGTCATGATACAAGTGAACCCACCTACTAAAGCAATCACCCGGAAGGAAGTGGTGTGCCAACGAAGCCGCTACGGAACCTGTACGGCTAAACCTGCAAGAAACTGTGGAACAACGGGGGTGAGTTGCCAACTCGTGAGTAGAAGACATCACCGAGTAGAAACCGAATGTATGACTATCTCCTAGGTCATACAGTAAGTAATAACACAGTAACAGCGAGTAGCAGTATGAGTAATCATATAAGCAGATGTGTAAGATCAAGTACTCGTGTCTGTGTCACAAAGTAACTACATGTCATATATATGATGTATGAATGCATCATCAATGGGTATGTACAGTATCGACATACAAAAATCATGGTAAACCGGAGTGCTAAACATCGACACTCGAAAACATCAAGAAAGCCGTGTCCGTCAACGACACATAAATCTCATATCTCGGGCTCCGTCTGTCCGGATCGGCCCCATATCATCAAATCTCACGACTGCGATCGGTATCCTCCGGATGTCCGCCGAGCCAAATATCACCGGTCAATAGTGCTCCCATGCCGGGCTCATCGACTACATCTCGACCTTCTTGCCCCGGGATATCTTACCGGGTCCACCATGTATCCACGGACGGTACATCCCCCACCTCGAATCGGGTATGTGTACATACGTGGCTCAAGAACCGAGAAATCTCATGGTGGACGCCACACATCCTATCACGAGAAACCGTATTTTTCTTTTGAAAATTATAATCGTGAGTTTATAAATATCACTTGCAGTTTCCCCAAATCCAGAAATCATTTGAATACGGAAATCTCCAAAAGAAACACAATCTATGAGTATACAATGAGATAGTAAATACCGACGTAAAGCCAATGATCAGTGCATAACTAGAATGTATGGATGCAAATGCATGTGATATCTAAGAAGAAATACAATGTCTATACTAGCATTTAAGATCATGAATGTAAGACAATACTACTTCTACAGATTGTCAGATTATATGAATGAAATAAGATTCTCTAGTGTGTATGTGGCATAGCAATTACTAATGATGATGTGTGTGAGTCGGCAAGTAAGTATACGTGCAACATTCGCATCATCGGTAATGGTGCAGGTGTTCTAGCAGACGAGATCATAATAGCTAAAGAAAACACATGTATATATGCAATGCAATGAGAGCAACATGAATATAACGGAAAAGTGAATAGTAAACGCAACATTATAAAATATACATATCTGCATACAAGTCATACAGTTTTAGTATTTGAAATAGCACAAATCGTGGTTTTTAGAAAAGTAGGGGTTACGGTGTTTTTGAGAAAAGATACGCCCTTTGAAAATCTGTAGCATCTCTCGGATTGTCTTTTGAAAGTACTCACGATTTGTTAGTTTTGAAAATAGGTATGACTCAAGTCTAGTCTAGCATCTACCTAAACAACTAAAAGACTAAACTAAGAACCTAGTCGGAGTGATAAGAAAATCTAAATATATTCCGAGTCGATATATCTAGTAGTCGGTGATCCAGCCTCATAGCATCACGTACGGTATAATACACCGTACGGCATCCTCGAGTCAAGAGTGCGGATCAATCATCATATATACCTCGTACGGTAATATCCATCGTACGACATCCCTAAAATCGAGAGTATGGGTCAAATATCATATATATATATATCATCATTCGTACGGTATCATACATCGTACTATATCAAAATCATGGGTACGAATCTAAGGTCTCGTACAATCTATTATTTCATCAAGTCACATGTTATCGCATATTTTGTATAAATCGCCCAACAATCCTTTAATATATCATATCATATACGGTGTCTTGACTCAATCACATATCATAACCTCACGGCATCATGCCCGATCGTATCGACTCATAACCATTCAACATATACTATCCTCATCTCACGTGTGTGTATTCAAACACACACACATATATACACATATACACACATATATCATATACCAAGTGTATGTGTGCGTGTGTGGGTGTATGTGGTAACGACATATAACCTAAGGTCTCCTAGAAACTCTATTTGCTAAGTATCCAAGTCTCGCATAAACATATATATAATATACGAAAATCCTATCCTATGATTGCGGTGGTACTATACGCCATCCACCCGACTTTCCCCGTAGATATACATCTACTCATCTCGATCCTCGCTTGCCGAAGTCGACTATGCCACGCTCTCCTCGTCGTCCCGAAGTCCACACGGAGGTACCTACAGTTTCAAATACGTCGTATTGTAAAACAAGAATCAAATACAAGAAAAGCCGACACGACACACGAAACACATATAGGTTAGAACCTATGGCCCATGCATGCAAGAATAACCAACAACTCTCGATATCGACGTACGAACACCAATCGATCGAGATAAAACACAAATATCAAAACTTAAGTTATTAAAAACCACGAAACCAAAACAGCAACTAAGGAAAACAGCTCCAAATTTTGCCTCAGGTAATATGGGGATAAACAAACAATACAGGGGCTAGTTTATAAGGTGTAGAAGCTACTGGAAAACCCCAACATCCATGCCCAACACCGGCTCGGCGAGATGCCCAAAATGTCCGGCGCCGCCGGTCAAATAGAAGTGGTTTTGGCTCGTTTTCTGGTGATGGTCTTCTATTAGTCTAAATAGGTCATTCTACTTGTTTGATTTTCTTACAAATATCCCAGGTTGCCCCAGATCCCCTATAGTCAAGAATTCACAAAACCGATATCGGGAAGATTCAAAACTCAAGTCTTGGATTAAGTCTTTGGTTTGGTCCAGAATAAAAGCACTACAAAGGCTTGTGATCACAACTAAATCTCGATAACATCTTGGCAAACCATAATATCCCCTAATTCTTATCTAGGAAAATTCTAACCTCACTTAACTCATTAGTTTAACTTTAAACCAAATTAGAACATAAGGGAAACCAAAAACAACACTAAAGGTATAGGAATATACCTCATTTGGCAACTCAAGAATTTTCTTGAGTTGCTTAAAGTCTTCAAAACCTCAACTTGTTCATACCATCATGCTTGTAGTGAGCTTGTGCACATCTTTTGTGTAGGAAGATTGGGGTTTTGTGGTGGTTTTAGAGGTGGTGCAAAGAGAAAGAGGAGGTGGAGGGAGGTGGAGAGAGATGAAGAAAATGGAGGGAGGTGTAATGAAGAAAAAAATGAGCCATGGTTGAGAGAATAAACCCCACACTCTCTCTCTTTCCTCACTCATGCCCATATCTCTGTGTCCCTTCCCTTTCACAAATATCTCCTCCTTTTCCTTTTTTTTTAAAAAAAAACAATTTTAAACAAATAACAATGAAGCCATGGTTAAATAAAAATGTAGCAAGTGTTTTGAAACATGATATGGTGCATGTCACATGCATAAACAAGATTAATGTATGATTAGTGAAATATTAATCGAGTTTAGTATTAAACTCATATACAAATAATTGTATAAATATTTATAAAATATCCAAATCACATAAATTCTTCAAAATCAATAATCTATATTAATTTTCCAAATATTTTCCGAACTATCGGTATATAATTATACCATCTCACTAAAACTAATTTCCATATTTTTCTAATATTCTTTAAAATTTATTATTTTAATTATTTAAATTCCGAAAATAATATTTTTATTTTTCTGAAATGTTACACTATTCTTATTTTTCACTAAAATACCCTAAACCGTTCTTATTTTTCTCTAAATTACCTACACAAATTCGGTAAATTAACCTAACCCTAACCCTAACTCCAACCCTAAAACATATATAACCCTTTCTCGAACTCTAATCCGGCCCTAACCCCAATCGAGATACCCTAACCCATGCCCCAACCGAAACCCTAACCGGCACCACCACCAACAACAACAACAGCAACAATAACATCAACAACAAATTTTTTGCAATTCGATTTGAAAAATTGAAATAAAACCAAAAAAATTAAAATTTAACTATTTATGCTTACCTTTACGAGCAGCGGCGAGCGGCCTTGGAACAGCGGCGAGCTCAGAGCGGCATCGACCTACGGCGGCGACGAGCTCGATCGATCAGCTAGAGGCGATCTTCCATGAAGCTAGTGCTTCGACCACGGCCGGCCCTTGGGGCTTCAATCACCGACGGCAACGTGTTTGAGGCGGCAACGACGTGGCCCAAGCGGTGGCGATCGACGAGAGCGGGAACGAAAATTTCGCCCAAATTTTTTTAGGGGGAAATGAAAGGAGCTCGAACGTGGAGAAAAAGGGAGAAGTGATGGGGTTTTATCACGGGGCTTTATGGGGCCCGCCATATATTGCAATTGGTCACGGTTTGCACCGTGATCATTTCTTTTACAACCGTGATGATTAAATGGTCATGGTTTGAACCCTGACGAAATCCCCGTTAACTTTAGACACTTTTGTAGTAGTTTGTAGTAGTGACTGCCATAATTTGGTTAGCATGTACTTCCCGTACAGTGGTCTTTGCAGTAAACTTCATCTGATACTCAACTTCCACTAATTTTGTAGACTTATCTGATCGAAAGGAGGTCAGATTCCCCACCAAGTAAGCATGCCTTTTTTTTCAATCTATCCCACTTTCTGTAATTGTTTCATCGATGAGGACCTCAAACATTTTACCCTGTTAGATTATAGGATTATTAGTTACTAAAGTATATTCGATGTTGATACAGCAAATACAAATTTGATATTACATTAAAAGATTAATGACTGAACCTTGATATCTGCAGCAAGAAATGTGAGAGATTTTGCCGAGATCTGTCCATACAGCCTGCCAAACCATTTTTCTATTATCCGAAGCTTCATGTTATGTTTTTGGCTGATATCAGTAATACTACTAAAATCTGATAATGGTACATCTTCTATTTTCTTTGAATTTTTCAAAGCGCCGGGGTCTTCGGAATCAATGCATGTGGAATCTGATAGCTTCCCCTTTCCTTCCTCTCTTGATTCTACAAATTGTAGGATGACATGGAGAAAAGAAAGCAACTTAACAAAGCAATGAATGTTTCATTTCTTAGGAATTTTTTTCTCAGAAAATTCGCAACTTTCTGTATAGAGACGATTATAAATACATGCTTAAATATGAACCATCAGGAGTTAGCATTTTTTTCCCTTGAAGAAGTTGTGTATCGATCATAATCGACTTTCGAAAGAAAACCACATATAAGAAGTGTGTATGAGATACGATATATGTGTGTGTGCAAGTGTTAATCGCCATTTCATATGCACATTTCTTATTGCTACAAATAGCATTATATCAGTATGTTCAGGGAGAAAGGTGAGAAGGAAACACAATTTAAGAACGTGATGAGTACTGATATAGTTTGTTCGCATTATCTTGTTTCTAAGGATTACCTTTGTAAGATGTTTCCGGTGCTGCAACTTTTTCGACGATTTCCATATTTTCATCTCTTTAATCCGGTGCCGCTCACTTCATGCTTTCCTTTTTCATATGAAGTTCTGCCCTTAAATGCTGAACCTCTTGTAGACCGTTTCTCTTCCATTTTTTTACAGAGTACAAATCTTCTGCAATTTTTCAGCTGTAAGCAAGTATATAGGAAGGAATATGAAAAATAATAATAATTATTATATAAATTGCTTGTGATGTAAATGAATGGATATAGAAGTAAAGCAGTGATTGTCAAATCTACAGAATGTAGATTAAAGTTGGAAAAAAGTAAATTCATGGATACTGTAAATTTGTAGAAATTAGATAGAATTAACAGTATTAGAAACTTCATGAATAGCACGTGTGTAAAGATAAGTGCGTTAATGATATCGGTAGTAGTAGTAATAATGCTTTTTATTTCTTCACAGATGTGCTATAAACAGTTCAATATAAACGACCATGCCGAATATTAAAAGGTTTTTTTTGATACACCCCACTCAAAACTTTGATATTTTGAAAAACCCCACTCAAAACACTAAACTAAACTAAAAACCCCACTCTAATTAACTTCCATCCGTCCAAAGTTAATTTCACCATCAATTACAGCCTTTAGGGAGATAAAAAGACCGAATTACCCATCTAATTGCTAGTTTAGTCTTTTAAACAGGTTCTCTCTTAATCTCCTCTACTTCTCATCTTATTTTATGGTTCTCTCCATCAAGCTATTCCTTTCACTTATGCCACCGGTGTTGTGAAGGGCAGCAGCTCATGGAGGAAAAGAGATAGAGATGAGAGAGAGAGAGAGAGAGTGCGTGTGAAAGAAGAGGGTATGTAAGAGAGTAAAAGTCCTAACCAAACCATGGTTAACTTATTTAACAGAGATGGTTGACAGAGTTTGGCTTGTAGACAACGGTTGTGACTTAGGTGGGATTTTAAAAAATATGAGGTTTTGGATGGGATTTTTCAAAATATCAAAGTTTTGAGTGGGGTATATCACAAAAACCCTTATTAAAATTGTATTATGCTTGCATATTTTAATCACAGAACTTAAATGGAGTATTAGATTAAGTACTTAAATCAAGTAGACTTGATGATTATAATGGATTGAAAAAACTTGCAGAATAAAATTAGATGATGAGTGTATCTAATGTATTAAAGCTATTTCTGAAATTGCACGGTTTTAAAAGGAAAATTAACTTTGGTTCCGAAGGTAAGTTTCATATAATGATGTAGCAATGAAGTTCATGTTAAAACGTTTGTGTGTATACAGAAAGGAAAATAAGTATTGTTCGCAAGTATATCATCAATTATTCACCTATTCGATGTTCTTATTGTTGTTGTGGTGACTAAGATATAACGAACATATATTGTTGGGTACATGATTGATTGAATGATAAGGCAAAATGATTTTCTGTCGGATCTGTTGACGGTGGAACCATCTGCTGGTTGATTAATAATTAATCTAGTGCCATTACATAATCCGGAACTATGGTTAACATTTCTTAGAAGCATTATTGGACATCCAACCTTTAACTTTTAAAGTATGATTAGAGATACCAGAACATTTCATTGAATTTAAAAATTAACTTGTATATATATGAGGTCATTTTCATCATTTTCTTGTGTTATGCCTATCTTCGTGTCCGCACTAAAGTATGTTTTAAGATCACCATGAATTAGATTAAGTACTTCTTTGTTAATATGATCTACCTCGTCATTTTTTGTCGCTAAGATTGCTCTACTTTGAAATGCAGATGGATTTTGTGTCATCTCATTTACGTTAGGATAAACTATGTTTATTAAACTATTCACTCCCAATCTCTGGAGATAATCATATCAGAAGGAATTTGAATCCATTTTGTGTCAGAAACATCTCCAGATGTAAGTCCATCAATATCACCATTTCCCATTTTCAATATCCATTCATAATCACTAATTTCATGATCATCAACGTCAGTTGCAGTAGATTTTAGTCCCATGTTAGTGGTCAGATGAAACAGTTTACAATATGCCCATAATTGTGATTTGTGTAAGGAAGCCGATTCTATTTCTTCACGTTTTCCTTGTGGAATTGCTGTTAAAGTTTGTCGAAAGTCTCCACCTATCACAACAGTTTTTCCAACAAACGGTTTCAGTTCTGCTGATTCACATATGCATCTCATTGCGTCCTTAAAAGATCTATCAACGGCATCAAAATCATACACTACTACAAATAGGGGTTGTCCCGACGGATAAAGGAATCCGTAGGGGCAACTATTGGTTTGCCTCTACGGATTGAACCGTAGGTCCCTATATTTGGCCCTACGGTTCTCTACATTTAATTTAAAAATATTTAATCGTAATTTCATGTTTGGCCCTACGGAGCCGCAAACAAAGAACCTACGGTTATGTCCGTAGGGGCATGTATATGGGTAATTAATAATAATAAAAGGCACAGAAAATCCCTCCGTTCCCAAATCCTTATCATCTTCTCCCGCGCCTCGCGATTGATTTCCTCCCGCGCGCACCTCGTCGACTTCCTCGTCACCTCCTCCGTCGCCTTCTCTGTCGTCTCCTCATAACATCCTCGTCGACTTCCTCCAGCGCCTCGATCCCGAGCCTCGTCGTCTCCTCCACAGCCCAACAGGTTAGTAAATCTCCAATTTTTACTTCTAATTTAATGCTTTTATTTCCCTCTTTTGATGATATTAGGTTCAGGCAGGGTGAAGATTAGGGTTAGGCATCGGGTCAGTTTAGGTTAGGGTTAAGTTTAGGGTTAGGGTTAGGGGTCGGTTGGGGTTGGGGTTAGGGTTAGGGTTATGTTGCGGTTGGGGTTGGGGTTAGGGTTGGGATTAGGGTTCGGAATTGGGGCTGGGGTGGGGGTTAGGGTTCGGAATTGGGGTTGGGGTGGGGGTTGGGGTCAGGGTTGTTTTTTCTTGAAAACAACTCTTGTTGTGCGTGAAGAGAGCATGGTGAGGTGACACGTGGAGGAGGAAAGCCCGATAGGGGGAGGGATAGGGTTATAACATGGAAGCTCCAACTGCTGCCCTGCACCAATGAGGTGGCGCCACGTGACAGCAGAATATCTGAGGGATTGACCTGCTTTGAAGCTGACCTCATAGAAATTGTATGCGGAAGTTAAAGCTAACTTTGGAACCTGCCGGGAGTTTAGATAACTGCATCCGTCTCCTGGTTGGTAGTGTGATATTGGAGTTAGAATCACTGAAGTTGACGTACAATCAGTTCTTAAGAATCCAATCAAACCCCTTTTTCATTTTCGCTCCACGTTCGAAGTTCGCATAACTTATACATTCGCTAATTAAGTGTATTAACTGATATGCTGATTCGAAAACCAATAAACAATACTCACAACTTGGTATGATATCTTTTTTCTTTTGGATAATACTCATGACAATAACTTGGGTTTCAAAACGAACCGAAGGTTGATGTTGGGGTTGGGGTTAATTAGTTGGGCTTAGGGTTATGGTAATTAGGGTTAGGGTTAGGGCCAGGTTTAGTGTCAGAGGCTAGGGTTAATTTGGGTTAATTAGAGGGTAGGGTTAATTTGGGTTAATTAGTGATAATTTGAAAGGGTTATGTGTTGATTAGGGTTAATTTGGTTAAGTTTGGGTTGATTAGGGTTCATTAGGTTAATCTGGGTAAATTGGGTTAAGTTTGGGTTAATTAGGGATAATTTGTGTTAGGGTAACGATTATGGTTAATTATGGTTAATTAGGTTAATTTGGGTTATTTTGGTTTATGGTGCACTATTTTATTTAGTAGGATACACTAGTTCATTGCTGTAGGATACTCGATGATAATGTAAACGTACAACTTTACCATAAACGCAAGAAAAATTTACCCTAAACTTGAAATTTCGAACCCTTAATAACGAAACGTAAACGTAAAACCTATTCATGTTAAATGTTCAAGTTAAAACCAATATATGATACTCGATGATAATATGAAACTTTCATATTCTCATCGATACTCATATATGAAACTAAAAGCGCCACTTAGTCCCCGTCTATCGGTTAACATACGTTCGATGTTCGTCGTGACATAGAACTATACGAAGGTTGTTAAATATCGGACGGTATAGCTCGATACTAACAACCGTCGTATAGTCTATGTGACGAGAAGATTCAATCGTATGATAACCGATAGATTTGTCCCGTGTGGACAAGTTAGGAATGTATAAAGCAAACACCTTCATTCACTTGTGTTTTCATCCGTTTCGAGATATTTCGTCGGTACCTTTCCGCTGGTTCTCCGTGTACCAAGATAGATTAGATATTCATTTCAACATTGTTTCACAGCTTTGAAATGATTATCTATTCTATTACAGTGTACTCGGAGAACAGCGGGAGGTGCTGCCGAAATTTACTCGAAACGGTTAAAAGCACAAGCGAATGGGTGTTTGCTCTATACAATCTTAATCGGATAGAAGGCTTACCCCCGACAGCCGAAACACACATACAACAAGAATACTGTAGGGTTCCTAGGCACCCTAATGAGGTCTCACAAGGCATCGAACATGCCAATATAAAAATTTATGGGTGCCGAGAGACCCGACTACGGATCGTTTGCTAGAAAACTATGCGAAAAAATAATCTAGTTAACAGTTAACTAAGGGATACGGATATACAACCTTTGTAGATCCGTTTGTCCACCTCCATAGCTCCATGAAGAAGTCATCTCCGCTGTACAAATCCGAAATCCGGGCTCTTGCATCGGCTTCATCGGAGAAGAAGCGGGCTAGGTCATCGACGACGTGCCGAAGATGATCTACGTCGAGGCATCGCTAAATCAAGCTCCGACTTCACCAAGTCCAAAAACTTGTGAAGAGAACACACTCTACTACTTGGCAAGAGGTAGAGGATGAAGAAATAGGAAGTGGGTAGACTTTAGAATTGGATTTCTCACTCATTTCCATCACTTGCCATTGATGGGGCAAGCTTTCTTCATTTGAAGAATGAAGAAGAAGAAGGAAATAGTTATGATAAGAATAATAGAATAGAAAAGAAAAATCCATCCTTATCATATTATGAACCATGGTTAGATGTAGAGAGCTAACTAAGGTTTAAATGAGTGGTTAGGGTTAAGCATGAGACAAAATGGTCATGAAGTCAAAGTCTTCATGAATGTTCATGAATGAACAAAAGAAAGCAACCATTTTCCTCATTTTGCCTTTTCTTTTTCCAAAAAGATAAATGAATAAAAATGAAATCAAAAACCCTAATCACCCACTTAACTATAGTTTAATTCTTTACACTTAACCATAAGGCATGTATCATCAAACATGATACAAGCAAGTGCACAAAACTATATCGAATATACAATGTGCACACCCGAGCGAGAAAATCCATTTAAAGTGAACCGATACTAGTTAAATGCAAAGTAATATATCAAATATATAATTATGCATTAAATCATTAAATCAACACTTGATTTAACGATCCGGTCATATCGCATATAACCGACTAGTATCATTAGTAACAACTTATCGAATCAACACTTGATCCGATAACCCAGCTATATCGCATATAACCGATCAATGTCACATCGCGAGAATCGAATACAGTATCACATACTGGTATTATTCTCGGTCCCGCACATATCTCATATGCGCTCCTATTTCGTTTCGCTTGAGCCAGGAAACCTCTGTGTAGGACTCTAAAGACTCGTCAATACGCCGGCAGCAGATGATGATCATATCAATCATCCACAAGCCGCAAGCGGTCTGCTAAACGTAACGGCCACCCGGGTATTGAGCGATCTGAAGATCGACCAGCAAGCCCGCTCACACTCCAGTGAATCCGACCAGTAACACTACCGTACAGTCCGGTCTGATCGTCTGATATATCGCATATCTCGCCTAGGGGTGGTAAACGTCAGACCCCAATAGCTCGATAAGTCGTGTCGATATGAGGTCTATAACTGTTCGAGAAACTACTGGTAACACTTACCAGTAAATCTCGGCAACCCTGGCCAGGGATTTCCTGTTATAGCCAATCGAACACAGCGCAACATCAACTCCCTATACCGGGAGAGACGAATCCCCTCCTATCGCTCATTGCCTCCATGTGACTCGGGACTGTACCCAAAAACCACCGTTTTGCACGCCCTCTTGGACGTGGTAAGATGGAAATCAAAGCACAGTGGGAACCACACAAGACTCTATGACGATCTCGGGTCAACAGACTACTCTGTACCAGTGTCACCAGAGAACTGCCATCTGACGTGAGGTATAATACCATCTGGGAGTTCTCGGCGAGTCCGTCCAGTGTACCCAGTCTCTACTGAGCACCCGTATATCATCTCTGATGTCAAACACCAATGGATATGGGATCATCCATCGCCCATCTGTATGGGTCGAGAAGGTACACGCTAGTCTACTCTGGTATATCGATGCCCCGTCTCGATACACCCACGACTAGGGACTTTGAAGGATGTACTTATGGACTACCATGTCCCCACTAGTATGATCCGCATCATAGTCCAGGTAGTCAAGCACACATCCTAAGGGCTTTACCAACATGTAACAGAGAGACAATCAGTATACACGTTAAGGTAAAGTGTAACCAGATAGCATACTATCATGTCGAGCAAGAAAGTCCTCCCTATATACGTCCTAGCATCCACTACAATATACATCCAATGTACAGTAATGGCCTCTAGGGCATACATATAACTAACAATCTCCCACTTGCACTAGGGCCATCTGTAGCAGTGGTTGCAGTATCTCATACTCAACCATCCCATAAAAATCTCTCTCTGGGAACATGCCTTTGTGAGTGGATCCGCTGTGTTGTCCTCTGAGTCTACTCTCCTATCCTCGATCTCCCTGGAGATCAACCATCTCCATGATCAAGTGATACTGCCTTAGAATATGTCTGGATCACTGATGGGACGGACGTTCCTTGGCATAAGCCACAACTCCATTGTCACACAATGGAAGGAACATGGTTTATCTCATGAACCAATATACACCCAAACAGCCTCTTTGGTAGCATCTTAAGTAGCGATGTATCCAGCCTTTATCGTCTAGTATGCCACGGTATCTAGCTTGGAACTCTTCCAACATACCGTCCCTCCACTGAGGGTAAAGACAATGCCTGTGACTGACATTCAGTCGTCTTTATCACTCTGGAACACTTCCAGTGATTCTCCCCTGGATCGATTGATACCATCTCACTACAACTAGTGAGAATCCTAACATCCAATTAAATCTATCTCATAGATCCAAAACTCAGGATGTAGGAGGTATCATTTTGATCCTATGTGGAGAATCATTGTGACAGACGGAGATTGATCGAGCGTAGCATAAGAAAACTCCTTTCTTATCAAGAGTATGTCATCCACGTACTCTACGAGGATCACCACCATACTCCCTACTACCTTTTTGTTTATACAAGGTTCATCTACCATTTTGATGATATCAAACTCTTTGACTACTTCATCAAAACAGATGTTCCAACTCCGCGATGCCTGCTTTATCCTATAAAACATCTTGCACACGTTTCCGCTGCTCCCACTGTCTACGAAGCCCTCTGGCTGTGTACTTATAGACGCTCTCTTCCAAATCATCATTTAGAAAAGCAGTCATGAAACCCAACCACCAGATATCGCAGTCATGGTATGTAGCCGTGACAAGTAGGATCTGGATGGACTTAAGCATAGATCCTTAGAAAAGGTTTCATCATAATCCACGCCTGGTCAATGACGAAAACCTTTAACAAGTCTAGCTTTGAAAGTCTCAACTTTTCCATCTACACCAAGTAATCTTCTCAAGATATACTTGCTCCTGATGGGGATTTAACCCTTCAGATATAGCAACCAAAGTCCATACTTTGTTGGTGTATAAGGATTCCATCTCAGATCACTAAGCATCCAGCCATTCTTACAGAGTCTTACTTCTGATGGCCAGCTCGAAACTAGTTGGGTCATCATCTCATGATGTAATCCTCGCTCCCACTGTCATAGAGAAACCGAAGTATCTCTCAGGTGGGTGAGGAACCCTACTAGATCGGCGGAGAGGCTGAGGTTCGTTGGTATCTATTAAATCCTTTGGTTCTATCAAATCATCAGCTGCAGTTTGTATAGCTGGAACCTTTCCAGTTCTACATAACAGATCTTGCCTCGAGCTTGTCCGGATTTTGTTTTTCAGACATAGGCTGGACAACCCCAAATCTTAACTAACTTAAGATATGGGCTCTTCCCTTTCCATATCACATATGAAGTGGTAGGCAATTGATTTGATTGGAATCTTATTCAATAGGTATGCATCTTCTCAAGCGCATAACTCCCAAAAAGGAAAAAGGTAACTCAGCAGTACTCATCATAGAGCACACCATATCATATAGGGTGTATTTGCTCCGCCCCGACATACCATCGTACAATGGTGTATTCGGAGGAGTAATGCTGAGAGAGAATCTCATTCTCCTTTAGAATAGTCCTGGAATTCCGTGCTCAAGTATTCTCCTCCTTGATCTCATCAAAAGACATAATACTTATACCCGTATTTCGGTTCTCTACTTCTTACTTATATTCTATGAATATCTCAAAAGGTTCGGACTTGTGTTTCAACAGGAACATATGTCTGAATCTTGAGAGATTATCAGAGAATGTAATGAAGTACAAAGAACCGGACCTGGCATGTATAGACAGGGGACCTTACATACATCAACATGTATTATCCTAAGAGTTTGCTAACTCTTTCTCTGTTTCCATTAAACGGAGCTATGGTCATTTTATCTTTGTGACATGACTGGCGAGTTTCACAAGATGTAAGTTCAAACTAATTTAAATATGCATCTTTATGTAACTCTAGCTAGTCGGGTCATATTGATCTGACCTAGTCTACAATACCTCAAGAAGGATTCGTTCATTTCTGAACTCTTCCTCTTGTGTGTGTTCCATATACTAAGAACTGTAGTTTGATTTAGAACATCAACGCTTTTGGATAACGTGCCCGAACCGATCAACTTTTGATATAGGAAATGTTCAAAACATTATCCAACAATACAAAATTATATCATTTCTTTACTAATAAAGAGAGTGATATGATTTTGTATATCAGGTTCGGTATCTAATAACATTCGTTCAGAATCAATGTATTGGTAATACAGGGTGACAGTGACCAACAGACTTGGCTGCAACACTTGCCCCGTTTTCTGCCTCATGAAACTTATCACCCGTTCTCAGTTCTCTACCTATCTGTAGCCCTATGTAACAGATTACATATCTGGGATCCTGATCTGGTATCACATACCCAGGACGTAGAGGATACAGAGAAATAGTTCTTTGTAATGAACACACCCGAAGATGATGCATCAGCATGCACTCTCTTTGTTTGGGCGGCACGGGAATTCTGGTATTCCCCAATTTCCTGCTCTGTCTTATAACAATTATAAGTTGGAGCGGGACCAACGTTCCCCAGCTCAGTATAACAAGCGGGTTCGGTCAATAATCCGTATTATTATCTTGATTAAGGCGTGATATGATCGCTACCTGGAGAGAGAGAGAAGAAAACACTCAGCGTGCGTTCTTGCAAGAATAGATTGGTTATTATTTTATCTAATCAGGATGGCTCCCACTGTTTTTTATCAAATCTTCCTTCAAACCCTAAAAGGAAAGACTAGCCGGGATTAATTACACACTACAAGTTCGCCAATCTTTCAGCCAGGCCAGTGTCGGTACTTTGAGGGAGGTCCCCCATGCTTTCGCACGAACCTAATTAATGTAAATCTCGTTTTCCCAGAGGCGTAACCCCGTTGACACCTTTCTAGACACCTACTTGATCGGCTAATTGTAATGTATAAAACTCTCCCAGGAGTAACTCTTACTCGCAGCGGGTATCGGGATCCAACTATCTCATAGAAGGTATGCAATCTCATTGCAAATTTCAACACTTGAAATTCCCGATAATATTTTGCCCCTAGCACCCTATGACCTTGACGGAGGTCAACAAACCATAGGCTACTAGTCAAGTTCAACCCGTCATTTCTTGATCGAATTAAACCCACCCGTACGACCCTTGACGGAGGTCAACAAGGCCGCACGACTACCCTAACTCAATCTGCATCATATGCATAAACAGATAAATACTAGTTAGCTACCGCACACTACGCCTTGACGGAGGTCAACAAACGTAGCACGAATACTAAATAGGACTTATCTGAAATGACGGAGGGCTACGACAGGTTTTTCTGAAAACCTATTGCGTAATGAACTTGATATCGTTGTAGAATCAAATGATTTTAAAATGGAGTGCTTTTGAGGCTTTTCTAGTTTTGCTAAAGGAGTCACTCCCGGTGAAGGGATCGTCGGTCCTTTCCTCGTCGAATGAGGTGCGGGATATATCATATATATCACTGTGCAAAGCAAAAACTCTTAAAAGCAATCAAAAGACAAACCGAGTGTGTAGCATCTGCCAGTTATTGCTAAAGGAGTCACTCCCGGTGAAGGGATCTCGGTCCTTTCCTCGTCGAATAAGGTGCAGGATATATCTCATATACCGCTATGCAAAGCAAGAGCTGTAGCTACCTGTTTTATTTTGAAATTCGATTCTACAACATCTTAGGTTTCTTTTATTTCATTAATCACATTAATGAAGTCCCATCATTTAATTACCTAAACATCACAGATAAATACGACGTACACTTATGCCATCCGCATTCGCCTCGATGTCCCCTCGTGTACCGTTAGGTTAGGTAACTAACGGCAGAGCGGGGCAGGGCTAGCGCGGGTGTAAAACATAAGTAACGTCTATATAATATATCATATATACTATATGCTGTATCTATCACAGAACATCACATGATCACATCACAGATATCGCAGCAGAAGAAACATATGAAATATTGGATATACTAGGACGTCCGTGTTTTCAATACGAGCCAGTATAAAACACGGATTCCACGGTCGTGACGAATAGCCAAACCCACACCCCTAGACCCCTACGAGAGCGGCAAGCAACCCTACCAATTCTGGAGTTAGGAGACCCGGACTCGACTCCTCGAGTTGGTCTCCCACTGGACTCCAGAACCCGGTTACTTGTGCTCCCCTCCTTGGGTCTATCCTAGTGCAGAAAAGTAAATAATATACAAAAGGTGACTACTTCCGCAACCTGGAAGCGCCCCAATAAAAGAATATTACATACAAGTTTTTACATGAATGAAAATGAAAAACACTCATCTCACATAAAAACCCCCGGCTATTCAAACACGACGATCCAATATAACATATCCAGCAACACATAACATCACATGTCATCAACGTAAGTAAATATGCGCATCCTAATTGTCGTTGACATATAGCAACGAAACCGGCGATATCACATATTACACTTACGGTCACAGAAAAGAAAGTGTAAAACTATAACAGTTGGAATCCGCAACCACCTCAGACATCGCATGCCTGACCAAATGAATTACTTAGACATCGCATGCCTAACAATTATAAACCCCGCATTTTAGTCTCATTATCGAAAACACTTTTCAATATCAAGTCGGGCAATTCAACAGGATTCCCGACAAACTGATCGGATGCTCGTCGCAAACTTTAGTAGGCGGCAGCACCCCTGATACCGTCGACGAAGTGCACCAAGGCGGAACACCGCTACCGCGAGCACCCGAACGGATGCATTCGGCGACGGGGTTCTCCTACAGTCACTTGGTCGGGGCTATGGAGCGAGGCTGTCTATTAAGTTTATCGGCGAGTATCCGCGTACGCTACGTGATTGCGACGGACTTTTGATCACATCAAAATTCCGTGGCAACCGATCAAGTGAGACTAAAGTGCTATGTTTATAACATTCATTTAGTTATCTCATAACTATTTGTGAATTCCAATTATTGTATCCCATTCCAGATAAATAGAAAATGTTAAACTTTTCGATCGAACAATCGAACACCCAAGTTTTCCCGATACAGCTCAACACATGAAATAAGTCTAACAACATTCAGTTCGTGCCTCAGTACCAACGGTCCAGCCGTAGAAGGGTCAAGCCAACGCCTCACATGTGGCACGCCGTACTGCCCCAAACCCGAAGGTTCAAAGGGTAGTTCAAGACGGTCACATAATCGAGTTAAGATTTGTTGTCTTCTAGAGGGACCATCGCGTTACTTGCACTACTTAGAACGTCGTTAAACTACGGAAAAATCCAACACTTGGAAATTTCCCGATAGGGGAAAAATTGGGTATTTATAACCGGTCGAACTTTTTAACATATTCAAAAATTTATCCGGAAAGCCACACAGACAAAATTTGACACTCCGATCGAAACACCGAATCCCCAAATCAACCCAGAAAATTCAGCTCTAGAAAAAATGTTAAAAATTCCCAGGAAAGCCAGCACATAAAACTAAGAATTACTGTATAAAACTATTTAAAAACTGAGGCCGTACGGCCGCGGATCCGCCGCCTGAGCCTACTGTGAGGCCGCGGATCCGCGCCTCCTTTAATGAATCAAGCCCTAAAATTTAAACAGTAATTCTTATATTATTTTACTGAGTTTTCTGAATATTTTTAATCTGGAAAAATCCCAGTTTTTCAAAATCTTCCAGAGAGCAATTTTAAGGTTGCGGTTTCGGGTCGTTCGGACTTCAAAATCCGTCTAGACTTCGCCTAAGGCTCTAGCTAGGCTCTGATACCACTGTAGGGTTCCTAGGCACCCTAATGAGGTCTCACAAGGCATCGAACATGCCAATATAAAAATTTATGGGTGCCGAGAGACCCGACTACGGATCGTTTGCTAGAAAACTAGGCGAAAAAGTAATCTAGTTAACAGTTAACTAAGGGATACGGATATACAACCTTTGTAGATCCGTTTGTCCACCTCCATAGCTCCATGAAGAAGTCATCTCAGCTGTACAAATCCGAAATCCGGGCTCTTGCATCGGCTTCATCGGAGAAGAAGCGGGCTAGGTCATCGACGACGTGCCGAAGATGATCTACGTCGAGGCATCGCTAAATCAAACTCCGACTTCACCAAGTCCAAAAACTTGTGAAGAGAACACACTCTACTACTTGGAAAGAGGTAGAGGATGAAGAAATAGGAAGTGGGTAGACTTTAGAATTGGATTTCTCACTCATTTCCATCACTTGCCATTGATGGGGCAAGCTTTCTTCACTTGAAGAATGAAGAAGAAGAAGGAAATAGTTATGATAAGAATAATAGAATAGAAAAGAAAAATCCATCCTTATCATATTATGAACCATGGTTAGATGTAGAGAGCTAACTAAGGTTTAAGTGAGTGGTTAGGGTTAAGCATGAGACAAAATGGTCATGAAGTCAAAGTCTTCATGAATGTTCATGAATGAACAAAAGAAAGCAACCATTTTCCTCATTTTGCCTTTTCTTTTTCCAAAAAGATAAATGAATAAAAATGAAATCAAAAACCCTAATCACCCACTTAACTATAGTTTAATTCTTTACACTTAACCATAAGGCATGTATCATCAAACATGATACAAGCAAGTGCACAAAACTATATCGAATATACAATGTGCACACCCGAGCGAGAAAATCCATTTAAAGTGAACCGATACTAGTTAAATGCAAAGTAATATATCAAATATATAATTATGCATTAAATCATTAAATCAACACTTGATTTAACGATCCGGTCATATCGCATATAACCGACTAGTATCATTAGTAACAACTTATCGAATCAACACTTGATCCGATAACCTGGCTATATCGCATATAACCGATCAATGTCACATCGCGAGAATCGAATACAGTATCACATACTGGTATTATTCTCGGTCCCGCACATATCTCATATGCGCTCCTATTTCGTTTCGCTTGAGCCAGGAAACCTCTGTGTAGGACTCTAAAGACTCGTCAATACGCCGGCAGCAGATGATGATCATATCAATCATCCACAAGCCGCAAGCGGTCTGCTAAACGTAACGGCCACCCAGGTATTGAGCGATCTGAAGATCGACGAGCAAGCCCGCTCACACTCCAGTGAATCCGACCAGTAACACTACCGTACAGTCCGGTCTGATCGTCTGATATGTCGCATATCTCGCCTAGGGGTGGTAAACGTCAGACCCCAATAGCTCGATAAGTCGTGTCGATATGAGGTCTATAACTGTTCGAGAAACTACTGGTAACACTTACCGGTAAATCTCGGCAACCCTGGCCAGGGATTTCCTGTTATAGCCAATCGAACACAGCGCAATATCAACTCCCTATACCGGGAGAGACGAATCCCCTCCTATCGCTCATTGCCTCCATGTGACTCGGGACTGTACCCAAAAACCACCGTTTTGCACGCCCTCTTGGACGTGGTAAGATGGAAATCAAAGCACAGTGGGAACCACACAAGACTCTATGACGATCTCGGGTCAACAGACTACTCTGTACCAGTGTCACCAGAGAACTGCCATCTGACGTGAGGTATAATACCATCTGGGAGTTCTCGGCGAGTCCGTCCAGTGTACCCAGTCTCTACTGAGCACCCGTATATCATCTCTGATGTCAAACACCAATGGATATGGGATCATCCATCGCCCATCTGTATGGGTCGAGAAGGTACACGCTAGTCTACTCTGGTATATCGATGCCCCGTCTCGATACACCCGCGACTAGGGACTTTGAAGGATGTACTTATGGACTACCATGTCCCCACTAGTATGATCCGCATCATAGTCCAAGTAGTCAAGCACACATCCTAAGGGCTTTACCAACATGTAACAGAGAGACAATCAGTATACACGTTAAGGTAAAGTGTAACCAGATAGCATACTATCATGTCGAGCAAGAAAATCCTCCCTATATACGTCCTAGCATCCACTACAATATACATCCAATGTACAGTAATGGCCTCTAGGGCATACATATAACTAACAAATACACAATAAACGCATCATTAGAGAGTGATTCAAGATGTTCAAGTTAAAACCAATATATGATACTCGATGATAATATGAAACTTTCATATTCTCATCGATACTCATATATGAAACTAAAAGCGTCACTTAGTCCCCGTCTATCGGTTAACATACGTTTGATATTCGTCGTGACATAGAACTATACGAAGGTTGTTAAATATCGGACGGTATAGCTCGATACTAACAACCGTCGTATAGTCTATGTGACGAGAAGATTCAATCGTATGATAACCGATAGATTTGTCCCGTGTGGACAAGTTAGGAATGTATAAAGCAAACACCTTCATTCACTTGTGTTTTCATCTGTTTCGAGATATTTCGTCGGTACCTTTCCGCTGGTTCTCCGCGTACAAAGATAGATTAGATGTTCATTTCAACGTTGTTTCACAGCTTTGAAATAATTATCTATTCTATTACAGTGTACTCGGAGAACAGCGTGGAGGTGCTGCCGAAATTTACTCGAAATGGTTGAAAGCACAAGCGAATGGGTGTTCACTCTATACATTCTTAATGGGATAGAAGCCTTACCCCCGACAGCCGAAACACACACATACAACAAGAATAGACAACAAACGCATCATTAGAGAGTGATTCAACATGTTCAAGTTAAAACCAATATATGATACTCGATGATAATATGAAACTTTCATATTCTCATCGATACTCATATATGAAACTAAAAGCGCCACTTAGTCCCCGTTTATCGGTTAACATACGTTCGATAATTTATTCTTTTCAACGAAAAACGCACACACAAAGCATATACACGGATTTTCTCCTTTGTCAGTAACTATCCCGTTCTTAGATTTCTCGATATAGTCACCATAACCTACAATTTATATGTTATACAGTCTAACATGGCTCATGAGCACGTCAGAGTTAAGGACTGGATATATGTGGATTGGCAACAACGTATGCAACCTAATTTTGTTACAGGAGTTGCTGCTTTTATTGAATTTGCACGCGCACATAATAAGATCGTGATAGAAAAGATTCTCTGCCCGTGTGATAGATGTGGCAATAAGTACTGGCAGAAGGTAGAATTGGCAGAGCTTCATATCGTAAAATATGGTTTTACTAGACTTTATACAACTTGGAAATATCACGGGTAAGGAGAAGAACGCAGTAATGCGGCAGAAGAAGAAGGAGAGCACGATAATGCGGCGGGAGAAGAAGGAGAAGACGGTAATACGGCAGAAGAAGAAGACGGTAATTTATTTCCATCAGAAGAAATGGAGGATATGGTAGAGGCTGCCCTAGGTGAATCTATTGGTACCGAAGATGACATTCCTTCCGGTCAAGGACCGCGTGCGGATAAATATGAAAATTTCATGAATGATGCTAGAAAACCAATTTATGAGAATGCAAAGTATTCCACCCTCTCATGGTTCGTCCAACTTTTCCAGATTAAGTGCCTAAATGGATGGAGCAACAAGTCATTCACAATGCTTATTTCGTTCTTGAAAGATTCTATGCCCCCGGGAAATAACGTGCTCGACAGCTGGTACGGAGCCCAGAAGATGATGTCTGATTTGGGTCTGAAGTGAGAGAAGATTCAAGCATGTCCTAAAAATTGCGTATTGTACCGGAAAGAGAATTCAGATTTGAAAGAGTGTCCAACATGCGGAGAGGCCAAGTATAAGCCGAAAGATTCTGATAAGAAGCCTGATATACCTGTCAAGATAGCAGGATACTTTCCCATAACACAGAGGCTACAGAGGCTATTCAGGTGCAAGAAAACAGCCGAGACAATGATTTGGCATCACCGTGCTCCTCCAAGTGAAGATGGAAAAATGAGCCATCCAAGAGATTCACCGGCATGGAAAGATTTAGATAGGAGGCACGCAATATTCAGTAGCGATCCTCGCAATGTCCGGCTCGGATTGGCTAGTGATGGCTTCTGCCCATTCAACTATATGGCTGGAACTCACAGCACATGGCCCGTTGTAATGATAATTTATAATCTGTCGTCTTGGTTGGCTATGGACCAATCATATTTTATGATGCCTCTTCTTATCGACGGACCAAACTCACTGGGAAACAATATCGACGTCTATCTCCGACCTCTGATCGAGGAGTTAAAATCTTTGTTCATTGATGGTGTAGAAACATACGATGCAAACACAAATACAACCTTCATACTCCGTGCGGCTTTAATATGGACAATTAATGACTTTCCTGCGTATGGAATGCTATCAGGTTGGTCCGTACATGGTCACAAAGCATGTCCTCATTGCCATCAACACACAACATCGAAATTCTTGAATTTTAGCAGGAAGGTTTGATTGCGTCTATCGACGTTTCCTACCTCTAGACCACCCCTACAGGTTAGACACTTTTCACTTTGATGGTCATCAGGAGCTTCTTGGACCTCCAGCCCTATTGTCCGGAGAGGACGTGACTGCTCAGTGGAATGGTTACAATAATGTGACCTTCGGGATGGATTCGACAAAACAGGTCAAACCACCATTTTGGAACAAGTTAAGCATTTTCTTCGAGCTTCCGTACTGGTCAACAAATTTAGTGCGTCATTGTCTGAGCGTCATTGTCTGAACGTCATACATATAGAGAAGGGAGTATCAGAGCACATACTCAACTTGCTTCTTTGTAAAGATGGGAAATCGAAAGACAACCTGAATGCTCGGATGGATCTACAGGAGTGGGGAATAAGAAGTGAATTGCACCCTAGACCGGTAGCGGGTAAACCAGGCAAGTTTTTACTTCCCAATGCCGCTTATCATATGTCACAACCGGAGAAGAAAAGATTCCTGCAGGTGTTGCATGATTTGAAAGTTCCCACAGGTTTCTCAGGATCATTCAGCAAGAAAATAAAAATTGTGAAAGGCAAGATCGATGGGCAGAAAAGTCATGATCTCCATGTTATCGTGATGCACCTTCTTCCATTAGCCCTCAGGATTTCTCTTCCCGAATTGGTTGGTCTAGTAATCAACGACCTATGTTGTTTTTCAGAGAGTTGTGTGCTAAAAAACTGGAGGTTGTGACGCTGGATAAACTAGAAAATTCTATTGCGTTGATACTTTGCAAGTTTGAGCGTATTTTCCCACCGTCATTCTTTGATATCATAATACACTTGACGGTTCATCTTGCAACTGAGGCTAAATTATCCGGACCGGTACAATATCGACGGATGTATCCCGTCGAGAGGTACATGGAATTTTTCGTTTCGCGCAATTTTTAAAATTATTGTTGTCCCATATGCCCGTATTTATTTATTCAACATATTTTCTTTAGGTACCTCTACACTCTTAAAAAATATATACGCAATAGAAATCGACCAGAGGGTTCTATCATGCAAGGTTATCTTCTTAATGAAGCAACCACATTTTGTTCCCGCTATCTGGAAGAGAACATTAAGACGAGATTTAACCATCCTCGAAGAATTCAAGACGGGCCATATGGTAAAGCCGATTATAAGAGCGTAGACACTATATTTATCAATAAGATATACCGGTTTATCTTGCTTAATTACGCATGTCTTGAACAAATTATAGAGTAAGTTTTTTTGGATTAATTGTTATATTTGTGTTTGTGTGTATATGAAATGATATAATATTAATGTCACCCTTATTTGTCGAAAACAGAATTCATTTTAACGAGGTACGTGAGGGGCATCTTGATTGGAACGATGAACGATTGGAAAAATATCATTAAGATAATTTTTGCGATTGGGTCACAGATCATGTAAGTTATTCGAATAACATATTATTGCTATTAGTTTTAATCTAAACTTATATCGTTATGTATTTGTCGTAAAATTTGTTTTGTTAGATCCACGATCCGAATTTGTCTGCATCATTTGAGAGTGATTCAAGATGTTTAGCTCAATTTCCTAGTATGGAGGTTGCATATTATAAAGGATTCAGTGTCTTTGGATACAAATTCGAAATTAAGGACATAGAAACATCTAGAACCACTTAGAATAGTGGGATTGCAACGGTAGGATTGGACGGTGTGATTTATTATGGGTACTTAAATTGTATACTCGGCATCCACTATCCCGGACGATCAGAACCCTTTTATATATTCCAGTGTACTTGGTACGATACGCGAACCGATACGGATAAGTGGAGAATCAATCTTGGGACTTGGAAAGATGAATATGGATTGACCAGTGTGAACACACTTCGATTTTACGGTCAGGAAGATCCGTTTATGTTTCCGAACCAAGCGTTCCAAGTATACTACTCACAGTATTTGAAGCATCCGGGATGGAGTGTCCTATGCCGTTGGAAACCCAGGGATATCTACGATGTCCCAGAATTCGAGGACAGCGATGAGGATGAAGAAGAGAGAAGGCTTAGAGTGCTCCGACCGTCTGTTTTGAAAGACGGGTTGTCTTCGGCCGATCATGAAGTTGCGTGGGTTAGAAATGATATCGGTGATGAAATCCAAGTAGATATGTCTAATGCGCCCACGAAACGAAAAAAGGTTATCAGTAATGTTATATTATTACTTCACATTTTACGATATATACATATATAGTCAATACTTGTAATGATTGTCTAATGCGTCCACGAACCGTTTATCTAGCTTTGATGACGATGACGGGAGCAGCGAGGGGCGGCAGGAGCTCCAGCCGCGGCACCGGCAGAGGCAGAGGCAGAGCGGTTCTGCCGCCCGGAGAGCTGCGTAGGGAGCTTCAGAGGGCCGGTCTTGCACCCAGATTGGAGACCCTTTCGGATGCCTCCTTCCGTGTGGACTTTGCTACACCTCCAGGTATATTGCACGCATATCCATTTTGAATGTAATATTATAGATATTCATGCATGTTCATGTCAAAATTACTTATATTGTCAATGTTTGATTGTCTCGCTGTTGGTGATGCATCCACATCAGGGACAGAGGCCACTCCCGCACCTCCAGGTATGTTTATATATCATATAGTGCATGCATATTGATTTAGAATGCTATATCATAAATATACACACATTCCTTTTGCTCTTACTTAAATAATCATTTTTTTTATTGTCTCGCTGTAGGTGGTGCCACCACCGCACCTGCGGGTATGTTTATATATCCTATAGTGTATGCATATTGATTTAGAATGTTATATTATTGATCTACACATTCTTTTTGCAATTACTTATATAATCTATTTTTAATTTTCTAATTATAGGTGGTGCGTCCACATCTGACGCAGGGGCCACTCCCGCAACTTCCGTACCCTCCGCTCAGTCTGTAGGTTAGTATGGATAAATATAAAATATTTATTCATTTTACATATCCTCTAAAGAATAAATGTGAACTTCATGGAAATTTAGCGTCAATGTATATTTTCTAGTTGGAGGGGATGCGTCCGCATCCGGGACACCGGCTGTTCCTCACCGGAGGAACTATCGTCCCGCTCGTGCTGCTGCCCGGGCCCAGGCTCGTGCTTTAGTCACCGGAGGTATATATCACACTTCAATTTTCGTTTAACCTTGATTTCTTAATACAACTTTGTCTTAATATTGATTGTCTTGATATTTCTTGCAGACGCAGGGCATCCCTATCCCCAGAGGGGGACTCGAGGCCCGAATCAGTCCCACAGGCTGAGGCCTGACAGAGCTAGGGGGAGGCAGCATTCCCCCTCTTTTTTACCCCTGATTATCTCTATACCGAAGATCATGCCGAGAGGTTCGGCCGGTATATGGGGGATGAGAGCCGGCTCGTGAAGAACTATCCACTTCATGTTGAGTGGGGCGACCAGCACCGGTGCTCATTCGCTCTCTTCTTTGATCAGGCTCGGGTATTAATATATATTTTCATTTGATTTATCCAATATATTTATTATTAACACTTGCAATCTAATAACAATGTTTTTTTTGTATTTTCAGTTGGATTACGATTTTCAGCCTGTACCCGACCCTGATCACCCTGGGAGAGTGCTCGATCTTCATGCTCTGTACAATGGCCTGATGAAGAACATGCAGACCAAGGTCCGATACAATAGGAATGAGCTGAAGGCCGACTGCTACTCCCTGTGGATGGCGACCCCCGAGGCAGAGAGAGCGGCCCTCCTATCTACTCCGGCCTTTGCGAGAGTCGACGTAGAGACATTGCCTCTATTGTGCGAATATTTCGACTCTCAACGCAAACATGTATGTATTTTAAATGTAATTCATTGTTTAGTATATAATTTATTTTTTTGTGTTCCTTAATTAGAAAACTAAATGTGAATGTGTTGTGCAGCAGGCCGCTCAAAATATAGAGAATAGAAAGTCGGTGAAGAGGGGTCGCCCCACTTGTACAGGTGGCTCGAGGAATATTACTCGTGCCATGGAGTTATCGGTAAATTACAATAGACCGGCCTTTGTGATATAATGCAATATTAAGAGTTATTTTCTAATATATGTAATATTAAGAGTTATTTTCTAATATTGTAGAGAGCTCAGACCCTGGCGCAAGGTGGTACACCGAGCGTGCTGTCCGCATATCTTGCCGTCCACGGCACCTCGACAGATCCTGCCACGGGCGAGCTTCGATACCCTGACGCCGCTACCCAGGAGTATTGCGTAAGTGTTAATATTTATTCAACCCCTATTTGAAATTTTAGTTTTGAAAAGGTTCAAATTTAAATGATATACTTATATTTTACTAGTTAATGTGGATGTAGGGGGGTGGTTGAGCAGGCCGAGGTATCGGGGATCGATTTTACTGGACAGAACGATCCGATGCTGCTGACCCCAGTCCTGGACGCCGCACACGGAGGGCACCACGGAGGTTGGGAGAGAAGCCGGGGACATGGCCCTAGCAGGGCCCATATGAGGTTGGACTCCACCCCGGCGGTTACTTCCTCCGTCTCCAGTGAGCGACGTTTCCAGCAGGAACTGGAGAGCTTGAAGGCCACCGTTCAGGAGTTGAAGGAGATGTTGGTATGTATACTACTTAATAGTAAAATATTATATCATATTATAGATAGAAATATATCCAATATTAGTACGTAGCCTGAGCTTATTTGGTTGTAGACTTAGCTTTGATTAATCATACATACATATCTAATTAAAATAAACTACGGTTTTCCAAACTAGATATCCAAACGAGGCCTAAGTCCCTAAGTATATATAGATTGGGGTTTCGAAATAACTTGATAATGATACGAATTTGAATAATACACAGTTCTTACTCGCTTATTACACACGTAGGTCCAGACGCGACAGGGTACATCGCCCGAGCCTCCACATGCATCTCCTTCGGCTGCGGCTCCGCAAGCCACTACATCGGCTGTGGTTCCGCAGACAGCTCTTATAGCTCCACTGCCCGCTCAGACTCCCGCAGCCGCGGCTCCGCAAGCCACTACCTCAATGGCGGCTGCGAAGACCACTCCTACAGCTCCACAGCCCGCTCAGACTCCCGCATGCTCCGCATTGCATGATTTATTGACTCAGGATATATCCGAGGAGCAGGCGCGCTAGATTCTGGCGTTTATCAAAGGTGGAGCTGGACCGAGCTAGGGTAGCTTTTTGATTCTTATATTTTAAACATGTATTATTTATATGATACATATTGTACTACATTTTGGACGATATTGATATTGATGGTGTTTGCGTGTTTATATTGATATCATATTCTGCTTGTTGATTTCTTTTGTATATTATGCGTGAGATGTGATTATGAATATTGCGATATATGTTGATAATTAATTTTATATATGATGTATATATTATTGTGCACAGGGCGAGAAAAAAATAGACAGCCTTTTTTTAAAAAAAAAACTGATAATATGTACCTACGGATTTAACCGTAGGGCCCACCAATGCCCCTACGGATTAATCCGTAGGGCCCAACAATGTACCTATAGATTTATCCGTAGGGGCAAAATATCAGGATACCTGATATTTTGCCTCTATGATCTCAGTATTAGGGGTTAAGCTTGCCCCTACGGATATATCCGTAGGGGCAAACAAATGCCCCTACACAGGTATCCGTTGGGACAAAATATCAGGATACCTGATATTTTGTCCCTACGGATTTATACCTACGCACTTATCCGTAGGGGCAACTATTTGACCCTACGGATAAGTCCGTAGGGACACCTAATTTATTTTATAAAATCATAAATTAAATAAATTTTTTGTCCCTACAGCCTAATCCGTAGGGACAACTAGACCTACACATTACTCCGTAAGGATAAGTTTTTGTCCGTAGAGACATGTTTAAGGCTGCGACTTGCACTTACGGCGTTTGCATATACAAGGTATTTTCTTGCCCCTACGGATATATCCTTAGAGCAGTTGTTTGTTCCTACGGATAAATCCGTAGGGGCAACCCTTATTTGTAGTAGTGATATTTAGTTGTCATAGGAGCCTCATCCCAAATTATTAAGCCAGTTGCTTGTATAAGTTTTGCAAGATTACATTGTCGAGTTATAGCACATGTCGAGTTTTCAGTTAGATGTATTGGTATCTTAAACTTTGAGTGGGCTGTACGACCACCAGGAAGCAGCAATGATGCTATTCCAGATGAAGCCACCACTAATACAAATTTTTTTTCACTTGGTAGTTTTGCAATTAGAGTTCTCCATATATATGTCTTTCCGGAACCACCTCCACCATATACAAAATAGAGCTCTCCATTATTTTCGTTGCATGATTTAAGGATATCTCTCTGTGTGTGTATATATATATATATATATATATATATATATATATATATATATATTTCTGTTCCACATTTAAACTACTTTCAAGAGTTTTGCTTTCTTCTTTTAATTTTTCTACATCATAATCAAGTTCGTCATAAATTAATGAGTTTTGATAGTCCCAATCTATATTATAATTTGGAACAGTCATCGTTGGTATTGATGCTAGTGTTTTTTGATTTTGTTGTAATAGTTCTCCTATATCTATTAGCGCTCGATTTTTTAGTTGTTACTCGGCTAAATGTACTTCAGCCTTCGGATTTGTTTTTTATACCCTTATTTGTAGTAGTGCCAATGTTTATTCCATATTTTGAAATGGGCTACTTACGTTACAATCCATAAGCATAGTTGCAAATAGACGGCGCATTTGTTTTGAACTAGCCCAATTCGATTCTTCAGTCGGAGTCAAATTCCACTCCATGTCATCTTCTAATAGGCCAAGTGCAACATATGCCTCCTTGAAGGATGCATATTATACACCATTAATTGTTAGCAAGTCATCAAATGAGGTTGCACCTCTGACTACAGTAAGCAGCATTCTTAGATAGAAAAGGTCGCCAGATGCAGATTGTGCATAGGGGATACGACCAATAGTTAGAAGTTGCTTGCGCTTAGTCCATTGCAAAGATTGTTTACTCCAAACATAGTGTAAAGGATATTCAGTTTATCGGAGTTTTCTTGATTCTTCAGATTTACTGTTCATTTCAAACTATGCCAACATTGTGCGTTTGCTTTTCGGATAAGTCAAGACCTTTTCTAGATCAGCACTCTCATGAAAGTAAATCAATTGTTCATTTGGAAGATGGTATGTTAAACGTTCAACAGGATGGCGTTTGTGGAATCGAAAACCAAATATTCTCCATGCGTCCTCCGATGCGTTCAACAGCAGGATCTCATTATTATCATTAGGATATCAAGATGCAATCATTAAAGTAGCACAATATGGTCCTTTATGAACCTATTTAAATAAATATTTAACCATAAAAATATGGTTAAATATTTATAACATATCTCTGCAGCATTTTTATTTTATTTTAGGACATAAAGATGAGTAAGGTGGGTAAGTTTCCCATGAGTATCCCACCTCCTCTTTTTTTACCGTCCACTTCGTCTTTCACCTTTCCAGCTCCTTCTTGTCCTTTCTCAAATTTAAAGGGAAAAAAAAGGAGAAGGCAAAACTCCTTGATGGAGGCGGAAATCTCCCACGGGTCCTCCGTCGATCCTGCTGCAAGCGGTTCTGAACGGTTGTAATTGAGAGTGAAAATTAGACGTGTGGATCTCAATGGGTTGTTGGATACTGTTGACGCCGGGCTACCTGCAAGAGAACTCCCGGGATGGGAAACCACCGTAGGACCTCCGATGATTAAGTAAGTACCGGGGAATAAAAGCGGCGTAGCGGCGTATTGGAATTAATTCTACTTACCTGGATCGTCTGGTGGAAGGGGTTTATATAGTGGTCGCATGAAGTGGACCAGTGCGAGATTCTCGTCGCCCGTTATGCCTCTGCATCATGTTCATGCTGATGGAGGGACGTGTGTTACCCCAATCAGAGCAAAACTCTGTTCAAATTTTGAAATTTGAAATGAAGCAGCGCTTCATATTAGCGCCAGCGCTAAGAGTCAAAAACTCTGCTGTAGCGCTCACGTGCAAAGCACGAGAGCGCGAGCGCTAGCAGCGTCAGCGCTAAAAGTCAAAAACTCTGATGCAGCGCTCACGTGCAAAGCACGAGAGCGCTGGCGTTAGGAGTCAAAGACTCTGTTGTAGCATTCACGTGCAAAACACGAGAGCGCTATCGCTGGAACTAAATGTTCCCTGCCGTTGGATCAAAGATCCAATGGTGATTAAAAATCACCAAGATACAGAATAAGTTCTGTATGGGAAAAGATTTTCTCAATCTTGTTAAAAACAAGAAGATTGCTTTCTGTAAAACAGAGGCCCTGGGATCAAAGATTCAATAGTGGGGAAACATCTCAAAATCAATCAGAGAAAGATCTCTTCAACTGATTCAACAAATCAGCTTGCCCTATATAAAGGCCCCAAGACTTCAAGTCTGTGATAAAAGAAACTCCCCATAAGTTTCATATAGAGAAGACCCCGCATAAGTTTTGAGAAAATTTTACAGAAAAGAGCAAATTCTCGGAAGAAAAAGAATTTCTTCAAGGTAAATAAAAACAGAGTGATGAAAACATCTCATAAAGGTAGAAGAACATAGCTCTTTTTCTAGATCATAAATCTACAAAGACAGAAGTCTTTCGTTAAAATAAAAGAGATTGAAGCATCTCATCATAAAGGGGGAGGGAGAAGAACTTAGTTCTCTTTAGATCACAGATCTATAATACAAAGACAAGGTCTTTCACAAAACAGTAGAGATTGTAAAATCTCCTATTAAAATAAGAACTAAGTTCTTAGATCTATGAGACAAAGACTCCAATGAACGAGAATTTAATTCTGAGAGCGCGGAACTGATAAAAGTTGCATAAAAAGAAGCCTTAGCGCTCCAATTAAAAAGAAGCGTCTCAGCGCTCCAAATGTGGCGCTCAGCGCCAAGCGCGCCACGTGCTCCTCACGTGTGCGCTGTTTCATAAAGAGCGCTCTGTGCTTATTGGCTGGCGCTCAGCGCCAAGCGCACTACGTGCTCCTTACGTGGGCGCTATTTTATAAAGAGCGCTCCGCACTCATTGACTGGCGCTCAGCGCCAATTGCACCACGTGCTTCTCACGTGTGCGCTATCCCTCAGGAAGCGCCTCAACGCTCTAAGTCCGGCGCTCAGCGCCATGTGCTCCTCACGTGTGCGCTGAGAGAATATAAATTGTTCTTTAAATAAATCCCAGAGCCATAATGAGCGTTCAACAATCAATAAAAGACAAAAAGGTTGTCAGAACCAATGCTCAGTATTGTTAAATGAAAATGACTGAGCCCAATAAAATGTTTAACGTTTTAACTGAGTGGGCTGAGCCCAAGTTGGCCATAAATCTCTCAGTCAGATTAACTGAGCCCATGTGCTCATAATGTTTAACTGATCTTAGTCCCAAATTGGACTACAGATCTCCCAACCAACATTGGTTCAAGGGTACATCTCTTCATACCTCTGATATATGTCGTTGTAATTCTTCAACGTCTTCAGAGAGATGGAGGATCCCAATAACCAATAATTTTTGGTGCATCCCCAAACGGTTGAACCAAAACCACATAGACTATGACGTCTTTAAACTGGACTATGATGTTCTTAAACTTTACGGATTATGAGGTCCCTAAACCCATGGACCGTAATGTCCTTAAACTAACAATAGACCGCAACGTCCCTAAACTAAACTCTACAGACTATGATGTCTCTAAACCAGACTATGATATCTTTAAACTCCATAGACCGTAATGTTCTTAAACTAACAGTGGACCGCAACGTCCCTAAATTAAAACAATAGAGTCCAAATGCTCTTTTGTTGGATCTAAATGATCCTGTTAAGTAGATCTTAGTCTAAAATTAGACTAACGTATCCTTAACAAACGTTTAAGTTGATCTTAATCTCAATGAGATTAACGATCCTTAAACCCAACCCAAATCTAAGAAAATACGGATTTGGACTAATCCACGCCCTAGGGGCAACAGCATAAATTAGTCTCCGTATACAATCCACAAGCAACCAAAAAACAAAACAAACACACACGACACGAAGTGACCATCTGAAGAAGGAGAAAGTGGTTACCGCGATGCGGTAGTGTAATTAACTGCAGGGGCTTGCGCCTGCAAGAAATAGCATCCCCAAAATCAAAAAACCCCTCACCATGAGGGGGAATCTGACGAAGTCTGCTACATCGTCCACATCCGTCTAAACCTTCGATACACGGTGCCTTAAATCAACTTGGCATCTTCGGAGAGGTGGACGGATAAAACCAAATAGCATCTGCCCTTAAATTCAGGCAAGACGGCCTGCACGGTTCCGTCTCTGTATTCGGCGGAGAACAGATTCTGGCACGCCCGGTGGGACCTTTTCCTTTTTCCACTCCACACTTCGTGTGTCGTGTTTGCGAACGAATCACGGTTTGCTATGGTTGCCCCTGGATTCGAGGTACTAAGATTTGGTGTCTTGCTCCGTGCAAAAAACCGAAGATCAATGGCTTTCAACTGCATAAACTGCAACAACTGTAACAACTCTCACTCTGTCCTCGCTGGAGGAGTGACTTATGGGCCTCAAGCGGCCTCCGTTTTCACGGTGCCAGTGGAACAGGTGACGCAAGCCACCACTGGGCTGTTCTTTGGGACCATGCTCCCACCGATGAGCTTCAACACACCAATGCCGTCGCAAGAAGCTCCGAAGAAGTCGGTCTTTGATCGGCTTACGACTACCGCGGCCCCTCTCAACGGGTCTCCTAAATCCAGCGCCTCGGTTGTCAACAGACTAGGCCAAAACACCAATGGGCCCGTGAAGAATCCCGCGATACCTGAGGGGGTTATCCCGAAACGGATAGCCATCCCTGCTCCAGTAAATGAAGTCGTCAAAGCGGCTTCTCCTGCTAAAGAATCGGTCTTCACAAGACTGATCGCTCCGACTCCCGTTCCAGGCGAAGTCACGAAGGCTGCTACCATTGTTCGAAAGTCTGCCTTCGACAGGCTGGACGTTCCTTCTCAGCGGACGTCAGTCTTTGACAGGCTGACACCAACAGCGGTTTCTCACCAGAGCAGGGGCATGATGAAGCCACCCCCATAGCTGAGTCCATACCGTCTGCAAGGCATGCTCGACGTCACTACTGACGCCGAGTGAGGAAAGCTGGGGGCGGTTCCCCTTCTGGACTGATCCCGCCGGCTCCAACGGTGGAAGTCGACGCTGCTGTTCCAACTGGGAACAGCTTTGAACCACTTAGGAGGGTGCGCAAGAACTCTCCGATGGCCATGCTGAAAAGATCTCCTCCATCTGTGGAGAACGCTACAAAGACAAAGCTGGAGCAGCCCCCTCAGCGGCTGTCCTCTAAAATTCACAAGGTCTGGCGACAAGTCCAAGACTCGGTGATAGATCAAGACTACACCCGCCGACCGAAGAAGATGAAAGTTCGGCAAGAGAATGACCGCCCTATCGTCCCACAGAAGGCGTCATCTACTTGGGTGTCCGCCGCAACGGCCCCCTCAACTTTGACCATCCACAAAAGGAGAAGGCCGGAAAAGATCCCTGCGCCTGTGACAAATCGCATAAGCATTGAACCTAAATTCCCCAAGTCTGGGGGCATGGTGGTGCACACGGTTTATATGGCTTTCAGAAAAGAGGAAAGCCGTGCTTCTACGGGTCACCGACCGCTCACCCGATCAGTGACAAAGGCTCAGGAGCAACAACATCAAAAGCTCCAGAAGATGCTGACAACTATGGCTGCACTCACTGGGCCAAAAGAAAGCCCAGAGGCGTCATCGGAGCAGCGTCAAGAACAAGAAACTGATGCCGAATTCCTCCGAAGAATGCTCGAAAGGAAAGACAAAGAGGCCGCGGAACAAACGGCCAACATAAAACAAATGGCGCTTCTATTCCAAGATATGGTCGGGATGATGATACAGCCAGATCCTCCAGCTGAAGACCCTCTGATTATCCTTGAAGACGGCTGAAGGGAGACGTCAAACCCTCTTCCAGCTTGTTCAGCAGCCAAGGAGGAGACCATCTCCAAAGCCTCCCTGGATGACTATATCGCTCAGCAGATACGAGCTCACCAGGCGAGCGAAGCGGCTGGCCAAATTGTTAAGACTGGACGACCCAATCCGGGTTAGTACGACCAAATAAAGTACCTGCCGGGATATACAATCCCTAAATTCCATGTATATAAGGGGACGGGGAATCCACACCAGCACGTTGCTCAATTCAGGGCTCTGTGCGGCAACACCGGAGGTGACGATAAGCTACTGCTTCGCCAGTTTTTTAGCAGCTTATCGGAGACAGCATTCGAGTGGTAATCCGAACTCCCGAATGGCTCTGTCAAGACATTTGCAGAAATGGAGCTACTGTTTACACAGAGATTTGAAAATGCTAGCTAGCGAACCCAGATCACCGCATTGATTAACGCCAGGGTGAAGCCAGGTGAAACATGGGTTCAGTACGCGATACGGTGGCGGAATCTATGGTCGAAATGCGAACAACGCATAGAAAAAGCTCCAGCCGTGGGCATGTTCATGGGGACCCTCGACCCTCAGGCGACCATTTCCCAATTCATGATGTTCTTCAAGCCCATCACTTTCCAGGCCTTGATCGACAAGTTGGCCCAAATGGACCAGATGGGCCATAGCCCGTCCTCCTAAAAAATAGAGCCTCGAAATGAGAAGGGCAAAGGGAAAGAGACCTTCGTCACCAATACTCAGTAACAGCCGAGTGGTCCGAAACCAGCCAATCGCCAAAACGACAAGCAGCGATTCTTCGACGAAAAGTTAAAACGTCCCTACTTGTTTCCTCGGGATAAAACAAGAAGACTGTTCGACCTAGCGGTGCATAACAGGCTCATCAATCTGCCAGATCCGAGACGTCCGTTGCAGCCCGGCGACGTCAACAATCCAAATTATTGCCCATACCATCGAGTAGTAGGCCATCCGATCGAAAATTGCTTTGTCTTCAAAGGCTGGATTGAGGACTAATACCAACAGGGCAAATTCGCACTGTCCGAGAACTGGAAAGTAAGCCCGCCCCAACCATACGCTCTTAAAAAGATGGACACGCCGGGGGCATCATGCTCTTTTGTAGAAGAAGCTCTATGGGAAGTAGTTCTTTCAGCAAAAACTAAAAGAATGCTGAAAGATCTCCAAGCATGTCCGGCGATTAAGTGGAAGAACCCGCTGGAGCCCGAGATCATTGAGAGAATGCTGAAGCCACGCCCAACGCCAAGAATTGGTAGCGATAGTCAAAACGCCCATGCCCAGCCGTTAAAGTCTTCAAAGAAGAAGAAGAAGACCAAAAAGCCCGTGAAGCCTGATGACAAGCGCACGGACCTGTAAAAACATATTGACGCACTGGAAGAATACAACCAAAAGGTGCGAACCCCGGTCACACTCCAAGAATTTCTCAACAATATCCTTGAGAGTGGAGATAACGACCATAACGACGGAGATGACTTGTCAGAAGAATCTGAGGATTATGTGGCAAGTTGCCATATGATCTCTCATTCGGCTTTAACTAACGAAGAAGCTCACACGCCGTTAGAAGACAGCATAAAGGAGCTGGGGGCAAGGTCGAATCCAAAACCCTTGGAACCGTTTGACGAGATGATCGACCTGCTGCTGAACGAAGCCCGTCAGAAGAGCAAGGATGATCAAGAATGCGAAACGGCCATATTCGAAAAGGCTAAGAGTCGGCGTCAATTTAAAGAGGTTATGGGTCATGAAACACTCCGACCGGATAGAAGCACTTCTGCCGTAAGCAAAAGAAGGTTTAAGACAAGGAAACGGTTCGTTAAAGCCATGTCGATGAGAATGAAGCTGCCTCCTCTCAAAGAAGACACTCCAGAAAATATGTTTCCCGACGAACTAGATGCACATCCGAACTACTCCTTATACCATCGGAGGATCACACACCTTACTGAGGAATGCATGGCCTTTAAAAATTGGTGGCATGGATACGTTGCTCATCGAAGGCATTTCAAGCGGATGAAGCGTAAAACTCGTCGGGAATAAAGAAGCGCGATCGATGAGCATAAAAGAACTGCCGGCAACTGCCACATGGTTGATTCCAGGGGATCGCAAGTTCTCACCTTCGGGAGCGATTCCGATGAAGAAATAGCCCTCAGCTCTCTCTTCAAGAAATCCATCTCCGAAACAGAAGAGACGGAGATTGCGAGAACAGTCAGCTGCGTAATCGCATGTTACCCGAAAAGAATCTCAGACCCACAAACAAGGGGTCGAGTAAAAAAGATAAAGGGAAGGAAAAAGTCCCAGAAGATATCGCCCTCGATGATCAAGTTGTCAAAGAGCTGACAACCAAGGACCCGCCAAAGAAAAATAAGGTGGATTACAATGTTCTGGCACACCTGAGGAAGATACCCTCGCAGCTAAGCATTCTCGATGCCCTTCTGCTATCTAAAGAGGCGAGAGATTCTTTGATCAAGGCATTGCAAGAACCCAAGCAGTTCCAAGGTTTCCTTGCCGAAGAAAAGACGAAGGACGAGCCGGAAGAAGTGCACACGGCTGATATCACTTTCGGCGATGAAGATCTCCTCCTCGGAACGTGCGAGCACAACCGTCCCTTGTATGTCACCGGATACCGCCATGACATCAAGATAGGGAAAATCTTAGTTGATAACGGGTCCTCTGTCAACCTCTAAAATGTGAGGGTATTAAAAGAAATCTGCATAAGCGTTCAACACCTCGCTCGGGATAAAATCATCATCTCCGGGTTCGACTCCCAGTCATCACAGACGCTTGGGTCTGTAATCCTGACGTTACACTTTGGGCTGCTCATCACTGACATCAAGTTTCACGTCATTAACGCCAAGACCTGCTATAACGCTTTGCTCGGCAGGCCTTGGTTACATGAGTATAACATCATCCCTTCTATACAGCATCAATGTATGAAGTACTTCAGAGACAGGCTTGAGTTCACCGTGACAGGAGAACTAAACCCATTCTCCGTAAACGAAGTCCGCAAATATGAAGACGCCAAGTACTTCTTACCAGACTTCGAAGACACGGAAAGATGCCATAAGCCGGAGAATAAGCAGAAGGCTATCACCACTATTCCGGTCTTCGGGAGTGATACCGAGGAGGAAGAAGAGATAGTTTATTCAGGGCCGCCCTAATGCAACAAGCCGGGACCGTCCACCCCTATTTTGATCTTTGGCAGTGACTCTGAAGACGAGGTCAACGCGATATTCTCGGTCCGACCACCAATACGAGCCTTCACTGGAGATGAATGGAGTGTGCAAATCGCCATGGTTCCACAAGAGCATTACAAAGAGCTCGACACACTTGATACCTATAGTGTGCAGGAACTGCAGACGTTCTACATTCCTCCCAGACGAAAAGATGAAAAGGCGATCCTCTTTTATCGATCTGCGGAAACCAAAGTGGAGAAAGAAATCTGGCATGGTGCCGATTCTGCACTTGACAGGCTCCAGCCCATTCGTCTGCTCAGATACTACACAGAAGGGTTAAAAGGACTGTTGAGGCGCCAAAGCATACTTTTTAAGCAGACCGCGCGATAGGCTCAATTCTACAACAGGATTTGGAACGTCCCCGGAACTCAGCGAAAGTTGTCCAATGGGAGAATGGAAACGATCGAGCTTGGATATGTTCAATCCAAGAAACAGGAGCGATTCTATGGTTGCTACGTTATACATGGCCTTGATGGAGAAGGAGATGCTCTGTTAAAAGACGCTAACCCTGAAACGAAATGAGGTCCCTCCATGAAAGTGCCAAGTCCATCGTTCGAGGAACAGATGGACAAGCTAATAAAGGAAGCGGGTCAAAATGTCCGGGATGACCATAGCCGCGAAATGGCCATCTACGAGAAAGCCAGGACGTAGCGCCTCCTTCAGTAGGCTATGGAGAATGACAATACCCTTCGTCGCCAGCCCGTCGTAAAAAAGACCCGATGCAAAGGCAAAAAGAAGTCAAAGAACGGAAAAAACGTTCGACAGCGGCAAAGTGGGTCCAAGAAGCCACGCGATCGAGAATTGAACAGCCGGGATTCGTCTCTTATAAAGAAGATGGGTCGAACATATTCTTTTCCCCAAGACAAGACAAGGAAGATATTTGATCTTGTCATGAAACATCAAATGATTATGCTTCCGGAGTCCAAACACCCCGAACAAGCGGACGAGGTCTCTCACCCGGATTATTGCTCCTATCACCGAGCCATAAGTCATCCTCTTGAAGACTGTTTCACATTTAAAAACTGGGCGGAAGACCAGTATCAACAAGGCAGGTTCGCTTTACCCAACAGTTGGAGGGTAGCCCCACCACAGAAGCATCTACCGAAAGCAATGTATGCAGCGAGAGTAGAACCAGATCGACATCGGTCTTGGAAACGGTCTCGTACCTGCCACGTGATAACGCTGTCAGAAGAAGGAGAGCGCAACAATGTGGATGACCTCTCCTGGTTCTTCAAAAATGAGGATGAAGATGAGTTGATCTCAGAATTTCCACCTGCACCGAAAGAGCTGGAAGATGGAATACATACTACTGCGGACAACCTGAGGAAAATCTACCTGGGGACGGCAAACGACCCGCGGCCTACATTTGTCAGTGAGCTGTTGTCTGGAAAAAAAGTGGCTACGCTCAAAGATGTGCTCATATAGTATAAAGACTGTTTCGCATGGAACTACTCCGAAATGCTGGGACTAGATCCAGAAATAGCTGTGCACAATTTGGCGATATCTCCTGACGTTAAACCGGTCAAGCAAGCACCAAGAAGAATGCGGCTTGAACTTGAAATGGGCATCAATGCCGAGGTTAAGAAACTAATCGACTCCGGCTTCATCCAAGAAGTCCAATACCCTGACTGGATTGCCAATATTGTCCCAGTGATGAAAAAATGGGACGGTACGCATCTGCGTAGACTTTCGGGACCTCAACAAAGACTGTCCGAAGGATAATTTCCCCATGCCGGTTACCGAGTTAATGATAGACAACACGTCCACTCATGAAGTCTTCTCCTTCATGGACGGCTTGTCAGGGTACAATCAAATAAAGATGCATCCCGAGGACCAGAAGCATACCGCTTTCCGGACTCCTCTAGGCATATTCCGCTACAAAGTGATGCCTTTCGGTTTGAAGAACGCCGGCGCCACCTATCAAAGGGCCATGACGAAGATTTTCGATGAACTCATACATGAAATCGTCGAATGCTATATCGACGACCTCGTGGTTAAAAGCAAATCGTACGAAGAACATTGGGAGCATCTGAAGATAGTGTTTCAGCGTCTTCGGAAATACAATTTGAAGATGAACCCTCTCAAATGCGCGTTCGGAGTCTTCTCAGGTAAATTCCTAGGATTCATCGTATGACACCGGGGCATCGAAATAGACCCGTCAAATATCAAGGCGATTATGGAAATGCCTCCCCTAAGAACTTTGAAACAACTGCGGTCTCTCCAAGGAAAGCTCGCATATATCCGGCGGTTCATCGCCAATCTCTCCGGCAAGTGCCGCCCCTACAGTCATCTAATGAAGAAGGAGACTCTATTCGTTTGGGATCGCAAATGCCAAAGCGCACTGGACGAAATCAAGCAATACCTGCAGAATCTGCCGGTACTGACCGCTTCGGTCAAGGGAAAGCCTCTCATCCTGTACACAACCGCCCTTGAAGGTTCTTTAGGCACGCTATGGGCACATGAGAATGACCAAGGGAAGGAGAGAGCCCTCTACTATTTGAGTCGAGTTCTCATGGGGGCAGAAAACAACTACTCCCCCATCGAAAAACACTGCATGGCATTAATCTTCGCGATAACGAAGCTCCAGCATTATGCTTTGGCGCATGAGGTCCACCTAATATCAAAAGTGGATCCTCTCAAATATTTAATGTCAAGAGCCATACTAACAGGACGACTCGCTAAATGGGCCCTACTCTTAATGGAGTTCTCGATAACATATCGACCCCTCAAGGCAGTGAAAGGCCAGGCCATCGCCGACTTTCTTGCTGAGCATCCGATACCTGCCGATTCACCCATAAATTGCGAATTGCCAGACGAGCACGCGTTTGACACGATCGACATGGAGAGAAGAGAGAATGATACCCGATGGGAACTCTACTTCGATGGGGTATCTTCCATGAAGAAGCGAAAGCACAACTCCCCTATAATCAAATTTGGGGTAGGCCTCATCTTCGTGACCCTGCAAGGAGGGATAATATGCTTTGCCTTTTCCCTAACAGAGCCGAGGACAGACAATGAAGCAGAATATGAAGCTTTGATAGCAGGTCTTGAGATCGCTGTCGACATGGGGATCGAAAACCTCCTGATATACGGAGACTCCCAGCTGGTCGTTAGTCAAGTAAACGGCGACTATCAAACGTGCAAACCAGAGTTGGTGAAGTACGGTGAAAGAGTGCAACAATTGCTGACTCAAATCCTTGCCTATGCCCTGAAAAGCATACCGCGTGTGGAAAATAGCAAAGAGGATGCATTAGCCAAACTCGCTAAAGAACTGGCTGACGAAAACCTCGATGACGTAAGGATCGTTGTGCAAAGCCGTCGGGTTCTTGCACCAGCGGAAATATCTCCGGAGTCGTCCAAAGGAAGGGAGCGACCAAGAAAATGGCTCTACAAATAAAAGACCAGCAAAATGCTAAGGATTGGAGGGAAGTCTTTATAGACTACTTCAAATCCCGTCGAACACCTGAAGATGCGTCCTCAAGACATCAGCTCATGAAACGAGCTCTGTCTTTCGCCTTCATCAACAATACTCACGACGGACTATGCAGTTCTCATCAAGCCGGACCAAAGATGAAGCTGAAGATCAAAAGGATGGGCTACTATTGGCCCACGATGATTCAGGACTGCCTCGAATACGCGAAGCAGTACCACTCGTTCTAGATTCATGGGGGCTTCATCCACCAGCATCCAAATCCGCTACACCCAACGGTGGTTAGCTGGCCATTCGAAATGTGGGGAACGGACATAATCGGGCCCATCGAACCAGCATCATCTAGAGGACATCGGTTCATATTGGCGACGACCGATTACTTCTCTAAGTAGGAAGAAGCAGTACCGTTGAGAGAAGTAAAGATAGAGAATAACATCCATTTCTTCAAGAGACACGCCATCTATCGGTTCGACACTCCGCGACGGATTATCTTCGATAATGGACCAGCCTACAGAAGCCACAAGATCAGCCGCTTCGCACAGCAGCATAACATAGACTGGAGATACTCTTCGGTCTACAATCCCTGAGCTAACGGTTTGGCTGAGGCTTTCAACAAGACCTTGACAAAGATCGTGAAAAAGACAGTGTCCAAAAATAAGAAAGACTGGCATGAGAGACTGCATGAAGCTCTCTGGGCATACCGGACCATATTCAAAACGGCCACAAACACAACGCCATATGCATTGGTATTCGGCACAGAAGCAATACTCCCCTTGGAGATAGAGCTACCTTCCCTGCGAGTCACAGTTCATTACGAGCTGACAGACGTAGAAAACACTCATCTTCGCCTTGAGGAGCTCGATGCCCTTGATGAGACTCGGCTCATGGCGCATTAAAACTTGGAGGCTTACAAAGCAAAGATGATGCGCTCACACAAAAGATTAACTAGACCGAGGACATTCCGCCCAGGCGAACTCGTGCTAGTGGTCAAAAGACCTATGATCCCTAATCATGCCAAACGGGGGAAATTCGAGCCAAACTATGAGGACCCGTATATCATAGACAGAGTCTATCAAGGTGGGGCTTGCTTGCTCATGGATATGCATGGCGAAAAACCCTTCCGACCAATAAACGGCCGGTTCCTGAAAAAATACTACGCCTGATGAGTCACGGCCCAGGTCAACGATAAATGACAACGCCTATGTCCGCTCGCTATTTTCCTAAGCCCAAACTCTATAAGTAGTATCCAGCGAAACCGTTGTCTCCAAAATGACAACAATGGACCGTAACGTCCTTAAACTAACTATGGACCGTAATGTCCTAAAACTAACGATGGACCGCAATGTCCTAAAACTAATTGTAACGCCCGAGCCCAATGCTACTATTTTCAGTACTGTTTGAGCATAATGTGATACTCATTTCATGTAGCTTGCTTGTTTGTTGCTTACTGTAAAATTTTACCCGGTAAAGTCATTTCTGCATATAACAAATTTTGGCATCTAAAATAAAATTAAAAATAGTCATCTTGGCCTACTTGACACCCCTAACCCCGTGGTGGCGTCCGTGCATCGTGTGCTCGTCCCGTTCAGTGAAACGGGCGAGTTTGGATGGCTACGTGCGCGTACGTGTGTCCGTTTAGGGGGTATGCTTTTTAATCATAAGACACTTAATTTTAAAGTTTGGAACCCGCTTAAAATCCTATTATTTAAATTTCAAATTTTTGGACCCGACCCGGGCGCGATTTGGAAATGTTGTACTTTGCGCCAAAAAGCCAAATCTTAAAATATTTAACCAGCACATATTTCTAACTAACCTTATATCTTACTGTTCATTTCAAATCTTTAAATCCTTTTTAATATTTTTCCTAACAACTAAATCTTCTTCTCAGCCAATCATGGCTCTCCAAACTCGTGGGCCCCACACTTCTTTTCCTTTCTCTCTCTCGTCTCTTTCTCTCTACCGTCTCTCTCTCTCTCTCCTCTTTCTCAATCTCGATATCTCTCTCTCTCTAACTTTTCCCTCTCTCTCTTCTCTCTATATTTTTCCCCTCCTTCATTTCTTTTTCAAAAAACCCAGAACGCGAACCTATCTCCATCCTCGTTCCCCGTCGCCGCCGCAGCCCCGACGCCGACGCCGCTACCACCAGCACCCTCGCCTCCTCTTCCTCATCTCACCCATATCCTCATTCTTCCACCCTCGCAGCCACCTGTGCACCCCGCCGCGGCCGCCTACAGTTCCCTGCAACCGTTCCAGCATCTCGCCGCCGACGATCACCTAGACGTCGCCCCCGCCATCGTCCTCGTCTTTCCTTCACCATCCTCCTCCCTTCTCCCGGTGCACCCCGACCAGACCCGCGACCACCTGCACACCAGCCGCAGCCACCTGCAGTTTTCCCTGCACACCGTCGGACCGCCTGAGTTGCCGCCGGTGACCACCGTCATCTTGTCCCCGACCTCGCACACTCCCCGGTAAGTTTCACCTACCCTCCTCTCTTCATTTCTCCTTTCTCTGCTATTCTTCTGATCTGTAGAATTTTTCTCGTTGTCGGTAGATCTCACCGCGGTCACTGTAGGCCACCGCCGGAGTTATCGACCTCGTCGTCGTTCTTACGTCACCTCTCTGTGATTACAGAACCTTATAAGCCTTCGCTCCTTTCTTGTTTCTCTTCTTTTCTTGATTTCAAGTTCTTGACATTCACTGTTCACATTCTCGCCGGAATCCGGCCGTGTCGACGACGTGACCCGACATTCCAGCGAGGTACCCCGACTCGTGTGGTTCCATTGTTCGTTGTTTGGGTTCAATCCGTGAACCGTGCGGCCGTCGCGAGTTTCCCCGCCTACGTTATCGTTCCGTTTTTCCCGGTTCGCGACCCGTCGAGGCAAGTACCCCTTTCTACATGCTATACAATATTTACATATATATATTGACACCCTAAACCTATAAAATTTAACTTGGTACAATCGTTTCCCATTTTCGGGTACAATATTGCATTATATCATTTTACTGTTAAACATGGAACTTACAGTTTGCAAATTGAATCTAATAATCATATTTACCTGTTCAATCACATTTTACTGTTAATTAGCTTGTGGCATTTATCCCTATAGTTATGTTACATTCGGACACTCGTATGCATTTAACCTGAAATAGCTGTACTGAACCGTTACATAAATTATTGCACCTCTAAGGGTTCTTAAACCTGGTAACATGACTAAACGGCTATACTTGTCTTACTGCACTCTTGTAATCATCTCGGTAACAAATTTGATAACCGTATTGCAAATTGAATGAAACTGCCTATTACTTAATTCATTGCTTATCTCATGTTGTTGATACCCATGCTAGATTATATAACTGATTGTGAGCACACCCACGATATTGTTTACATTGATAATTCATCAATTTGGTTTCAAAGACTCTAGAATAGACAACCTGATAGAATAGTTTAGTTACCCACTGCGCACTACCCTGCACTGATATGATTCATATTATTGTTATTCTTGCGGTATTCACGTTTATTTTGCATTGCCTGTTGCACTGTTCATATTATATTACTTGATGACATGACGCGCTGACGTCTGGGTTTTGTATGGCCCAGATTCTGTACCGCTGTCGCAGTCCGAGCAGGAGTACTTCAGCCAGCAGGCTGAGCTGTGAGTTCAGTAGTAGTTAGTTTTATTTCCTGCATTTATTTCCTGATGTGAACCCGCATTATGGGACATACATTTCAGTTACTTGTATTGGATCATTTACTTCCGCATTTATTTATTATTGACTCCTGTTATTCTGGATTATGGACATGTTTTAGATAGTTTTATCTTGTTCTTAATATCTCTACAGCCGTAATGTGACTGTGGATGGATACTTCCTACCCACAGGTAGCATGGTTGGCTATGTCACGTGCCCAATTTAGCGTACTCTGGAAAGCGGGGCGTGACACTAATAATGGACCGAAACGTCCCTAAACTAACAACGGACCGAAACGTCTCTAAACTACTACAAACCGCAACGTCTCTAAACTACTACGAACTGCAACATCCCAAAGCTGCCGCAAAAAAATGGTACATCCATAAGCAAAATGGGTACGGATGAAAACCCGAAAGGGCTCCGTGAGTAAAAACAGCAGGGCTACCGGCGAGTTTGTGAAAATCCGAAAGGGCGCAATCTCGTTAAAAGACACTTGCAAGGTCCTCTTGACCTTATAAGGAGAAAATACATGCGTGAGATCCTTACGACTCATAAGGGAGCAACACACTTAGGAATCCCCACGATTCCTAAGGAGAAGTTACACTTACGAGATCCTCATGACTCGTAAGGAGAATTCCCCTATGAGACCCTCACGGCTCATATAGTTCAAAAGCCTTAAGCTATAGGGATTTGAACATGTTCTTAAGCCGCCATACCCCCCAATTTTGCCCTACAAGAGGTTTAATACTGTCACGCCCCGCTTCCCAAAATCCGGAATGTGGAGAGCGACGAAGGCCAGCCGTGCTACCTACAGTAAGGAAAGATCCTTCCATAGTCATATAAGGCTGTCTAGATTAACCTGTCAAAAATAAAATCCAATATCGAAAGGAATAATACCGATAATCATGCTGCAACGAAACCACAAAGAATACTAAAAATAGGTCCACTAGATAATTGATGCAAATAAAGATCTGATACACTAGATTCGAAATAAAAACAAGATCCAAAAGAGATACAAAAGTCCTAATGTCCCACAAGGGCGCACATGCTAACTACTAACAGAAAGGAAATAAACCTACAAGTTACTGATCTTCGGTAATGTCCTGGTAGCCGCTGCGATCTTGCTCATCCTGAAAATCTGTCTCTAAACCTGAGATGGCAAATCTCAGGGATGTTAAAACATCCCAGCAAGTACTCAACGTATAAAGTGTATGTGTAGTATGATAACATGAATATCTGAATGTAGTGAAGCCCGTGTGCGCAAGCAAAACAGATATATAAATAAATGTATTAATACTATGAAACAAACATGTAAGAGGTCAAGTCATAACCTAACTGGTCACTAAAAGGTAAACTATCCTATCGTAAGCTTGAGTGTGTGCGTCAACCTCTGCAGGAGTATTCCTAATCCAAGAGTGGTGCCCTAGGGGCTAGAAAACACGGGCCCAACTGTGGAATGAACAAGAGACCGCTATAGCCCGGTACGAGCTGTAAACATGAGACCGATTTAGCCCGGTACGAGCTGTAAACATGAGACCGCTATAGCCCGGTACGAGCTGCCGGCATGGGACTCCTGAGATCCTGTTGTACAACGCACACTCAAACTACCCCAACATCCACGTATTTATAGCTGCTATGGTAAAGACTAGATCACTAATTATGAATGCTGAAAAGACTGGAATTGTGGTATGATAATTGTATAGAATGAAACTGGTAAATAGTAGTGTGTCATGGCATGTAGTTCAGCATCCTAATCAGCGATCACATTCAAAAAGACTAGAGTATTGAATAGTCAGGACTTGTCAGTGGTGATAGTTATTAGTAACTGCATAAAGGTGGTGTACAAGCTGGTATGAGTCACAATTGTTATCTTTACCGTTAATCTTAATATGGGTATATTAATCACAAACTGACTAGAAGTATATAAATGTGAGATAGGTTAACAACTTTCGAACTTTATTTGTAGTTAAAATAAATCTCATTTTAAAACCACACTCGCTAATTATTCTCACTCACTACATAAAAGTTTGCTTATATATATTTTGTATGATATAACGAAAAATAGATACTAACACATTTCCCTTTTGTTCTAACAGTGCATAAAATATATATGTACATATAACCACAAAGGAATGCTGATGTACATCGACCAAAAGTAAAGAAAGAGTACTTGCCTGGAGGATAAGGATCATAGGAGAACGATGTACGATGATGCGAGGCATGAACTCAGCTAGGATTCAACTTGGGATCAGAGTTATACGCTCTGCCTAGATTGATTTTTCCATAAGCCAATAATGTACTGCACTTAACATATGATTGTATATAACCAAACATGCACACTGAAATAAACATGTAATATTTTATTTATGTGGATAAAAATATAGCGACATATCATGCAGTAAGAGAAACTTAACTGATCGGATCTCGCGGCGGGGTAGCTACGCTGCGTCCGACGTCGGGTAAACGTCGCGATGCACACACGCGCAGAACTGAACCAAGCAAACCAAGAAGGTGACCACGCTGGCTGGGGACGTCCACTGGGTCGTCCGGATCGTCAGCGACGGCACGGCTCCGACGGTCACCAGATCAAGAATCCAAGAAGAGAAAGAGAAGAAAAAAAGAAGGAGAAGAAGAAGAAGAAGAAGAAGGGAGAGAAGGAGAGGGTTGTTCTTTGGGCTTGGGTGCTCTGGGGTCAAAGGTGAGGCGAGGGAGTTGTCGATGATGGATTTCCGGCGATGAGGTTGCCGATGAGTTTTCACGGCAAAAAGGCAGTGGGGGTTTGATGTCGGGTGAGGGGTTTGATGTCGGGTGTGCAGGTAAAAGGTTCTGTGGAGTGGGAGAAAGGAGAGAGGGAGGAGGTGGTAGAGAGAACGTGGAGGTGACGACGGGGTCGGAGCTCCGGCGACGTGGGTGTGCAGGCGAGGGTCGGGGCTGGCGGTTGGGTTTGGGGAAAGAGGGTTATTGGGGGTGGTGATGGTTGTGGCGTCGGGAGGCGAGAGAGAAGGTCGTGGTGACGGGGATGGTGACGACGGGGTTCGGCAGCGTGAGGTGACGGCGACAAAGAAGATTATGGGTTCTCGTCGGGGTCGTGGGTTCGTCGCGGGTGTTTGCAGGGGAGAGGAGAGAGGTGAGGTGGTCAAGGGCGATGAGAGGAGAAGGTCGTGGGTGATGGGCGAGGGTGGAGGCGGTGACGGCGAGGCGATGGTGAAACTAGGGTTAGGGTTTTCGTGTTCGCGAGGCGAGAAAAAGAAATGAAGATGAAGACGTGGGCGTATGGGAGGACGTGTGGTAACAGTATGGTTTTATAAAAGGTTTTTAAAAGATTTAAAGAATATATATAAGACAGAGAGAGAGTGTGTGAGTGGGTGAGATCTGATAACAAAATATATATGGAAATATATATTTGGTAAAACAGTTATATATATAATAATATAATATTAAGAAAAATTGAGTTTTTTGGTTAATACAAAAATAGTCCAAAATACGCCCTGGTCGGGTCTAAAACTATGGTTTAAAAAATACGGATAATATACGTATAGACCAAAACCAAAATGGAATGCCCGGGTAACGAAAATGCATACCCCCGAGAACGGATGCACGTAACGTGTACGTAGCTATCCAAACGGGCCCATTTCACTAAAAGGGACGAGAACACGATATACGGATGCTACCACAGGGTCAGGGGTATGATGCAAGCCATGCTAGGTATTTAAAATATATTATTTGACTATAAATGCAATATTAAAAAATGCAGATGCCAGATATACGATGCAGATAAACGGAACATATGTGAGCACGGATCCTCGGGACTAGCAGGATAAGACGTAATCAAGGATCAAGACGGGTTTCGAGCATGCGGGTCGGGTCGGATACCAAGCACAGGAACCAAAACACTATCCGCACCCAAAAACAAATAAAGTCAAGAAAAAGTCACAGGAAAATAATCAAAGAGAATATGGTATAACTGAACTAGGGTGTTACAAATACTAGCTCTTGTATACAATCCACGGGCACAAATAAACGTCTCCCCCACTATGTTCCTGCCAATGGCGCGGAATTTCCCCGCTTGGTGAACAACACTTGTAAGTCCTCTCGACTTATAAGGAGAAAACACTCTTGTAATATCCTTACGACTTGCAAGAGAAAACGCATTTGGGAGTCCTCACGACCCCTAAGGAGAAAACCCACCTACAAGATCCTCACGACTTGTAGGGAGAATACCTTTATGAGACCCTTACGGCTCATGAAGTCAAAAGCCTTAGTCAACAGGAGCTTAACCCTGTTTGCTAAGCCATCTTTGTTCGAACCGACGAAGGAAAATGATGATTCGCTCCTGGTAATATCCCGGTTGTAGCGATGTTGATGCCTGAATCGGTATCAGATCCCAAGTCCTTTACTCGCGGCAAAAAGTCAGCGAGCCATAAATGCATATAAAATAGCCGAAATGATGGGGCAACTCGCAATAAAAATTAGCGAGTGAAATATATGCATACGAAAACAGCCGAAATGATTGGGCAACTCACAATAAAATGCAGCGAGTAAAAAAAAAAAAAAAAAAAAATATATATATATATATATATATATATATATATATATATATATATATATAGCCGAAATGATCGGGCACCGCGAAAAATAGCTGAAAGGATTGGGCAATCGCGACTTTCGCGATAGAAAAAGCTAAAACGATAGAGCATCGCGGAAAAAAAATGATGAATGAAACTTTTGCCCTGCATGTAAATCCATACTGACCCTTGTATACGATCCATGGGCATAAACAAAAAGGGAATCACATGTCCCAAACAAACTCTGTCAAAGGGAAGAGTCAAGTTTCAGCGGCAATATCTGCATCCCAGAAGACCCGCAACGGCGTCCCTCCTCATGTCAGCAGGACACGGACGTGACATCCACCAAGCGGAGCCATGGCAAAGTCCCTAGTTCCAAATCTCGACGGCCACCTCTACAGCCTAGAGACCAACAACGGCGTTCCTCCTCATGCCAACAGAGCACGGACGTGACATCATCAATTGGAGCCACGGTAAAGTCCCCAGTTCCAAGACTCTACGGTGCACAGACAACCTAGTGTAATGCACAGACAACCTAGTGTAAACCCCTGACCTCCTTGTCGTCAAGCAACGCTTCGACTTGGATACATGTCAACCCCTGACCTCCCTGTCGTTAAGCAACGCTTCGACTTGGATACACGTCAACCTCTGACCTCCCTGTCGTCAAGCAACGCTTCGACTTGGATACATGTCAAACCCTGACCTCCCTATCGTCAAGCAACGCTTCGACTTGGATACAGGTCATCCCCTGACCTCCCTGTCATCAAGCAACGCTTCAACTTGGATACATGTCAACCCCTGACCTCCGTGTCGTTAAGGAACGCTTCGACTTGGATACATGTCAACCCCTGACCTCCTTGTCGTCAACCAACGCTTCGACTCGGATACATGTCAACCCCTGACCTCCTTGTCATCAAGCAACGCTTCGACTCGGATACATGTCAACCCCTGACCTCCTTGTCGTAAAGCAACGCTTCGACTGGGATACATGTCAACCCCTGACCTCCTTGTCGTAAAGCAACGCTTCGACTCGGATACATGTCAACCCTTGACCTCCTTGTCGTAAAGCAACGCTTCGACTCGGATACATGTCAACCCCTGACTTCCCTGTCGTCAAGCAACGCTTCGACTCGGATACATGTCAACCCCTGACTTCCCTGTCGTCAAGCAACGCTTCGACTCGGATACATGTCAACCCCTGACCTCCATGTCGTCAAGCAACGCTTCGACTGGGATACATGTCAACCCCTGACCTCCCTGTCGTCAAGCAACGCTTCGACTTGGAAACATGTCAACCCCTGACCTCCCTGTCGTCAAGCAACGCTTCGACTTGGATACATATCAACCCCTGACCTCCTTGTCGTCAAGCAATGCTTCGACACGGATACATATCAACCCTGATCTCCCTGTTGTAAATCAATGCTTCAACTCAGAGATAAGTCAACTCATCAATCACTTACGAGTCCTCTCGAATTGTGAGGAGAAAATTCTCTTGTGAGATCCTTACGACTCTCAAGGGAAAGCACACTTAAGAATCCTCACGATTCCTAAGGAGAAAATACACCTACGAGATCCTCACGACTCGTAGGGAGAAAAATCTTTATGAGACCCTCATGGCTCATAAAATTGAAAAGTCTTAGGCGGCAGATCTGAACCTGTTTCTTAAGCCATCACTACCCTGCGAAGAGTTCAAGATGAACAATTATCTATCATTTACAGGCTAAATTTGCTAAAATCACATGACAACAAAGCAAAGAAAAGAAGGCGATAACACAAGATAAAAAAAAAAGAAATGTGTCCTTTATTCATAAATTCAATTGGATACAAGTTACATCATATGAAAATGAATAAAAAAAATGATGATGAAATGAATACATGTTATTCATAAGTTACAAATGTACAATTGATACAAAGGCAGCTACTGAGAAGGAGGCGTTTTCAATAAATCAGCCAGTTGCTCGCGCACTCCTCTTAGCTCCTTTTCGCGATCAGCCACCGCAGCCAGCTCCACTTCAACTCGAGCCTGTTGCTGTAAGCAAGATGAAGCCTTCTCGTTGATTTCCTGTTGGGCATCTTCGCGACTCTGCGTAACCCGCTCAATGAAGTCGAGCTTCCGCCTCAATGCCAGCCTGTCCGAAATGATTGCTGCAGATTGTCAAAGATGACTCTCAGTTGCACGGCATTCACTTCAACTTGTGCGCGCAGCTTGGCAGATTCACCTGAAGCTTCCTCGCGTTCCTTCCGGTTAAGGTCGCTTCTTGTTCAAAATGGCGAAGGAAAGGAACGCTCTGCTCAACCCATGCAGCCCGTTGAGAGTTCAAAGCCAACATTTCCGGAACAGGACACCTAAGCTCGATCTCATACAGACAGGCCTCAATCTTCCTACAGTGATTAACCCAAGCCTCGACAACACCCTCACTGTGGAAGTTCGCGAGCATCGCCAACATGAGATTAACCTCAGTAGCAAAATCTACAGTGGATGCAAAAGCCTCGACGTCAAGATCCTCGACAAACTCACTTAACATTTGCAGGCTGTTCGCGGCACCCCTGGAAGATGGGCATTTAACAAAGGGCCCTGCCGGCATTGGAATTTAAGACTCGAAGGGAGCTGGAGTCGGTGCGACCGCTGCAAAACAAATCATAATCAGATGTCGGCTCAAGAAATAAAAAAATGCACAAACAATAGAGTCTACTATACCGGCTGCAACAGGGGGCAGAACTGGGAGTAGTGGTGGCGCGACGATTCCCTCGTCCCCTCCTTCAATTTGTAGTGCTGCAATCAATTCAAAATTAACAACGGCCGGGTCACCCGTCAAAGAAAAAAGGACGTCGGTTAAAAACTATACTCACCAGCACCAGCAGGCAAAGTGACTTCTAACTGGAAGGGGAAATGCGGGTTCAGCACTTGATACGGATGATCAAAGAGAACTCCTGCAAGGTTGTGATGATACATCGTAAGTACAAGAAAGACGGTGGTCAAACTTTAATTAAGTGGATCGCAAATCTATACCTTCCAGCATCTTGGAGGACATGGTAGAAGACAAGGGAACAACCGGCATGGCAGCGACCACAAGCGTTTCAGATGACACAGTCTCAATGTTCGCTACACCTACAAATAAAATACCATCAGAAAAAGCTGAAAAGGATTGTGTAATAGAAAATAAACAGCGATCCGAAACCCACCTGATGGGTCATCAGCCAGAATTGCAACGGAAGCATCACTCGGCGTTGCAGTTTCTTCGCGCTCCTTCAGCGGAATGGTTTCAGCGCCAGTGGCTTCATCCCCTGATTCTACAAGAGCCGTCGTGACACTCGCAATACCGGGCGATGGCGGGGAATCGCAGAGGGAAAGAGCGGCGGTTTCGACGGTCCCGGACTCCCGAGAAAGAATAGCCGCTTCAGGATCGGTGGCTGCCGTCATCTCACCTACCGCCTCATCGCCAGGACTTGGCCCTGCAGGATATAGTATATAAAAATTTGAAGATCAAATTCTAAGAAAAGACTCAGCGTTATGTTACCTTGGGGCGACTTTTTGGTTTCTTCCCGAGCCGCGCGCACCGCCTGTCTATGGGCAGTAGACAGGTCAGCTGGAGCATCTTCAGAAGAAATATTGACGGATGGAATGTCGCTTGAACCGGCACCCACAGCCAAGCTGACATCACGTTCCCTCACCGCACGCTTTCTGCGTTTCTTGTTGGCCTTGGCAGCGAGAAGTGACCTCCTCAAGACCTCCGTCAAGGAGACGTCATCGTCCGAACCAAGTTCTGCCTCTGGAACCCCTACGGTGTCCGTTATCGGCTGTTTAAGCGAAGCTTCTTTCGGCAATACTGAGGGAACTGAGACTTCGGCAGCCGGCCCTAGAAGCGTTGCCGTGCCACCTTGCAAGATTGGCACTGCACTCGGGATAACCTGAGTCGAGGTAGTCCCTGCAATAAGATGAAAAAGAAGGGTCAGACTATTCATGAAGAAAAAGTGAACGAAGGCATAATGACCCGAATATACCGAGGCCCAAGGAAGCACGAAGCCTCTCTTCCTCTTCAAAAGTCTTGACGGAAGCTGCGAGAGCCTCTTCGGCGGAGATGCCTGTTGAAGAAGAAAGCGTCAGTCAAAGTATAATAATTAGAACAACCGAAAGATACGACTGAGGTCTACCTGACTGTGCGAGGGTGATCATTCCTGCTTTGTTGCGAGCTAATTGCTTGGAAGCTGCGATGGCAGCCTCTAGTTCGGTATCATCCGGCACCATAAATAAACCCTCGTTGGTCCCGTACTCACTTAGGCCCTCGCTATAAGGAGCATGAGGCTCCTGGACGAATACAATGTCTGCAGAAAGTATCGACTTCTTTTTCTTCTTCGAGCGAGCGCCGGCAGCCGGCAACAAGAGCTTGCGTTTAGCAAGTAACTTTGGGCGACAGGTCCCATTCTCTGTGCCCACGCCAGATTCGGGAGACGCCACAGCTACCGCTTCTATAGAAATGCGGGATAGGGGCAGCTCAGGCATAACACGTGGTATCACAGCCGCAACAGCTTCTCTCAATGGAGGACGGACGATGGTCTGTCGCTTCAAGGGAACGGCTGGATTACCAGCGGGGGCGGTGCCCATACGATCAAGCAATAATCACTTTTCTTCCCTAATAATGGCGCCCATCGAATGTTGATACCACACCACATATGCGTTCAAGATTCACGGAACGCAACTCGGCTCACTGATAAAGAAATTGGAGCCGGTATTCAACCGCATAAAATGGTGTAATGCGTTGCGAATACCTTCTTCTGTGGCAGTAGGCTCAGCTACGAAGGCCTCAAGCGGGACGCCCTAATTGTAGCTTGATTGTTGGGCGAAACGGTGTGGGTGGTACTTCATGAACAACGCCGAATCATTCTGCCTAAACACGAGAAAGCCCGGCCTGATGGAGTATAAATGAAGAATCTCCCGAGCTTTCAAGGTAGAGGCCCCATCTTTAAAAGTATCGCGCAGAGGCTGCACCGTCTTTGCGGATTCTTTGCCGATGTTTAAAACCTTATCGACAAAGGTCATGCCATCTCTAACCATACGCGGACGAAGGAGCACACCCCTAGCCTCCCGCTGTAACGGATTTACAACGAACACGCCAACTAGGTGCATAATCCGAGGGAAGTTGTAGTTGTCATGGAATTGAGGTTGTTTATGGGCACCAGAAGAGCCAAGTACATGCCACTCAATCCATGACATAAAATAATGCAGTGAGAAAGTGACGGGCTGTACCCCCGGCTGAGTGGTATCCGCCGCTAAGCTGAGACCATGGTACAGGTGTTCCAACCCAGTAATCCCAATAGCCACTTGCATTCCCGCAACCATACGATGGGCTGGGTAAAAGAATGATGGCCTCATATAATGAGGGTGCATTGGAAGCACGAACCAGTTCAGCCATAAGCTAATGAACCCCAGCACGAATGCCTCTTCATCAATGTCCGGAGCAGCAAGCTCCGCGAAGGGAACAACAGGAGCAGCCGGAATAAAGAAACTTTTTAAGTTCGCCTCCGCCGTGGGTTGGTTATCCAAACCAAAACCAAACGGATCGTCAAGCTTGGCGAACAACGCAGCTTGTTTCGATAAGGCTTCCGGATGAAGAAAGCGAGCGATGAAGTCTGTATAGCTGACTCCATGCCCTCCGGACTCCAGAAATAGACTTTCGTAGATATTCAACACCTTGATCAAGCTCAGGAATTGGTGTTGAATAGCGTTCTCCGTGGTAAGACCCATTACCACTGATTTGGTGGCAAAGATGTACTCGTCCGGAAGAAGCAGCTCCTCATAGTGTTCTCCCCTAACGGGTAAGCCAGAGATCGTTGCAAACTCTTCCAAAGATACTGAGACTTCTCGATCCGACAGAAGTTAGGTGTGAGTTGGAATATTCCATTGCTCCAGAAAAGCCTTGACCCACCATGAAGGAGGAGCGGAATATTGGAAGAGAGAAGTATAAATCGCGGGATACAACCCGAGCTTCAGCAGTAGCGACTTCTTGGCTGACAAAATATAGCGAGCCCATTGCAAATACCTAGCTGTATGACAAGGAGTTAGGCCTATCATGTACGGCTGTCCCCAAGGACGTGACTCGCCCTGACATATACGCCGTCCTAGAGTATCCAAAGCCGCCGGCGGCTGTACGGGTATTGCAGCCATAGAAGGCTGAAGGAGACCCTCTGAGGTCCATTTGACCTCCTCCACGGCATAGTTTACCGGAGGTGCATCAGCATAAGGGATCGTCGAAATGGGCTCCGAAGGTGCCGCGCAAGAAAAGCTCCGTCGGCCCCTGATAATTTGACTGTACCATCTGCCCCATAAATGAAGATTCTTTCGCTCTGGGTCATGATCTCTGATCAACATGAAGACTTCCCTGTCCACAGGAGCTTCAGGAAATCCGCTTTCTGAACGGACGAATGGGAAAGAAATGTCGAAAGACATAGTACCTGCAAGAAAAAGAACAAAAAAAATTAGCTGTCAATGCTACAGTTTAAGTTCTATCACTTGGTACTTTAAATTCGTACTGCACTGCAATGCAATGGAAAGGGACAGGGGGGACCCACACAATATGGATGATGGCTCATCATTAATAAAACAGTCTCATCATTTGATGAGACAGTTATTAAATGAGGAAATCCTAAAAGGATTCTCATTTAATGAGGGCCCCTCGGGTAAAGGAGTAAATCTTCCTTGAGAGCAGCACTCTATAACAGAGTGACATCTGTCAACTCTGATGATGAAGGGAATAAAAATTCCACAAGGAAAATTCTGAAGAGCCATGCTCTGTAAAGATGATGGAGTAACCCATCAGAAAGCCCAAAAATAAAGCTTTTAATGAATTAAAAATTCCGAGATCTTTAAGATCTAAAGCGAACTCTAAGAGTTCTTCATGAAAGATTAACAAATCTATATGATTTGAAAGAGCAAAACTCTGTTAATAGGGTAAGAAACCCTAAGAAAGATCTCTTTAGATCTATGAAGAGCAAAGCTCTATTAAGAAACCCTAAAAATCTATATGATTTGAAAAGAGCAAAGCTCTGTTAATGGGTGAAACCCTAGATTATAAAATAATCTCTTCAAAAGATTTGATCTTTACCTAAAAATTTGATAGAGTTCTGTCACTAAGAGAGTTCTTAAAACAAAGAGCTATGCTCTAAAAGAGAATTAATTCTCAGAAAAAACAAACAAGAAGATGAACAGAGCTCATCTCAAGGGCCAAAGGCCCTATTTATAGGCGCTGAGAGCCATTTCAACTTCTGAATTGATCCAATGGCAGAGATGCTGCCACCGCTGCACTCACGTATAGGCCACGTGAGCGCAACAGTGGGGGGGCATTTGTTTTCCCAATCAGAGCAAAGCTCTGTTCAAATTTTGAAATTTGAAATAAAGCAGCGCTTCATAATAGCGCCAGCGCTAAGAGTCAAAGACTCTGCTGCAACGCTCATGTGCAAAGCACGAGAGCGCTAGTGCTAGCCGCGCCAGCGCTAAGAGTCAAAGACTCTGATGCAGCGCTTACGTGCAAAGCACGAGAGTGCCATCGCTAGCAGCGCCAACGCCAGCGCTAAGAGTCAAAGACTCTGTTGCAGCGCTCACGTGCAAAACACGAGAGCGCTAGCGCTGGAACTAAATGTTCCCTGCCATTGGATCAAAGATCCAATGGTGATTAAAAATCACCAAGATACAGAATAAGTTCTGTATGGGAAAAGATTTTCCCAATCTTGTTAAAAATAAGAAGATTGCATTCTGTAAAACAGAGGCCCTAGGATCAAAGATCCAATGATGGGAAAACATCCCCAAATCAATCAGAGAAAGATCTCTTCAATTGATTCAACAGATCAGCTTGCCCTATATAAAGGCCCCAAGACTTCAAGTCTGTGATAGAAGAAATTCCCCATAAGTTTCATATAGAGGAGACCCCCCATAAGCTTTGAGAAAATTTCAAAGAAAAGAGCAAGCTCTCGGAAGAAAAAGAATTTCTTCAAGGTAAATAAAAACAGAGAGATGAAAACATCTCATAAAGGAAGAAGAACAAAGCTCTTTTTCTAGATCATAGATCTACAAAGACAGAAGTCTTTCATTAAAATAAAAGAGATTGAAGCATCTTATCATAAAAGGGGAGGGAGAAGAACATAGTTCTCTTTAGATCACAGATCTATAATACAAAGACAAAGTCTTTCACAAAAACAGTAGAGATTGTAAAATCTCCTATTAAAATAAGAACTAAGTTCTTAGATCTATGAGAAAAAGTCTCCAATGAACGAGAATTTAATTCTCAGAGCGCGGAACTGATAAAAGTTGCTTAAAAATAAGCCTTAGCGCTCCAATTAAAAAGGAGCGCCTCAGCGCTCCAAATCTGGCGCTCAGCGCCAAGCGCGCCATGTACTCCTCACATGTGCCCTGTTTCATAAAGAGCGCTCTGCGCTCATTGGCCGGCGCTCAACGCCAAGCGCACTACGTGCTCTTTATATGGGCGCTATTTTATAAAGAGCGCTCCACACTCATTGACTGGCGCTTAGCGCCAAGTGCACCACGTGCTCCTCACATGTGCGCTATCCCTCAGGAAGCGCATTAGCGCTCTAAGTCTGGCGCTCAGCGCTAAGCGCGTCACGTGCTCCTCACGTGTGCGCTGAGAGAACATAAATTGTTCTTTAAATAAAGCACAGATCCATAATGAGCGCTCAACACTCAATAAAAGACAAAAAGGTTGTCAGAACCAATGCTCAGTATTGTTAAATGAAAAGGACTGAGCCCAATTAAATGTTTAACATTTTAACTGAGTGGGCTGAGCCTAAGTTGTCCATAAATCTCTCAGTCAGATTAACTGAGCCCATGTGCTCATAATGTTTTAACTGATCTTAGTCCCAAATTAGACTACAGATCTCCCAGCCAACATTGGTTTAAGGGTACATCTCTTCATATCTCTGATATATGTCGTTGTAATTCCTCAACGTCTTCAGAGAGATGGAGGGTCCCAATAACCAATAATTTTTGGTGCATCCCCAAACGGTTGAACCAAAAACCACATAGACTATGACGTTTTTAAACTGGACTATGATGTCCTTAAACTTTACGGACTATGAGGTCCCTAAATCCATGGACCGTAATGTCCTTAAACTAACAATGGACCGCAACGTCCCTAAACTAAACTCTACAGACTATGATGTCTCTAAACTAGACTATGATGTCTTTAAACTCCATGGACCGTAATGTTCTTAAACTAACAGTGGACCGCAACGTCCCTAAACTAAAACAATAGAGTCCAAATGCTCTTTTGTTGGATCTAAATGATCATGTTAAGTAGATCTTAGTCTAAAATTAGACTAACGTATCCTTAACAAACGTTTAAGTTGATCTTAATCTTAATGAGATTAACGATCCTTAAACCCAACCCAAACCCAAATCTAATAAAAGACGGATTTGGACTAATCCACGCCCTACGGGTGACAACATAAATTAGTCTCCGTATACAATCCACGGACAACCAAAAACAAAACAAACACACACGACACGAAGTGACCATCTGGAGAAGGAGAAAGTGGTTACCGTGATGCGGTAGCGTAATTAACTACAGGGGATTGCGCCTGCAGGGAAGAGCGTCCTCACAATCAAAAACCCCTCACAATGAGGGGAAATCTGAAGAAGTCTGCTACATCTGCCGCATCCGTCCAAACCTCCGATACACGGTACCATAAATCAACTTGGAATTTTCGGATAGGTGGACGGATAAAACCAAATAGCATCTGTCCCCAAATTCAGGCAAGACGGCCTGCGCGGTTCCGTCCCTGTATTCGGCGGCGAACAACGTGCTCATTAATGGCGATATACGCTCGTTAATGGCGAGATACGTTAGCGTAAGATGTGGGTCATGGAGTGGCGGAGATCTCGTCATGGCGAGATATACGGAGCCGTTATGGGGACGCTTGGGCTCCGTGCTCTCGGTTTAACAGGGGTAGATAGCTCGGTGACCGAGGAAGCTCGGCTATAGGATTTCTCGGTGGAAAGCTGTCGGTTGGTTGTTTATGCAAAATAGGGAAGGCACTTCGGATATGTCACGCCCCGCTTCCCAGAGTACGCTAAGATAGGCACGTGACATAGCCAATCATGCTACCTGTGGATAGGAAATATCCCTCCACAGTCACATTACGGCTGTAGAGATATCACGAACAATAATAAACTATCTAACACATGTCCATAAGCCAAAATAAAACGAGTCAAGAATAAAATAACGCGGAAGCAAAAGATCCAATACAAGAATAAACTGGAATGTACGTCCCATAATGCGGGCTCACATCAGGAATGAAAAATACCGAAAGTAAAATGAACTAACTACTAGCAAGTCCTCACTGCTCAGCCTGCTGACTGAAATACTCCTGCTCGGACTGCAGCAAAGGTAAGGAATCTGGTCCATGCAAAACCCAGACGTCAGTGTGTCATAATATCAAGCAATACTATAAAAAGGGGTAGCAATACATGCAGGTATGAGTATAAATGATAAAACAGGCATAACAGTGATATAAGTAAGGACAGTGGGGTAAGGTGTAGTGAGTAATCTAAACTGGTCTATTGGGTTAACTACTCTCAAGTCTTTGAAATCAATTTGATGAATCATCGATGTAACTCAATAGTATCCCGTGCGTGCCCGGGATCACGGTGAAGATTCTCGGGTTGAAACCGAGATATGCCGCTAGGCACTAAAAGGAAAAGGGGTAACGATGAATGATGTCAACGGCATCATCCTAAGGCTGGCCTAGCCTCTAAAAGGTAGTGGGTAACGATGGATGATGTCGGCAGCATCATCCCAAGGCTGGCCTAGCCTCTACAACTGATCAGTAAAGGTATCGAACTGTCGAGTTACAAGTCAGGTTTCATTATTGATTTCCCCATACCCCCAAGTTATATATTCAAGTCAGGTATTGATAAATCTGGAGCTAATGCCAACACAGGATCAGCAGGTAAAGGTTTCTCTGGATAGACAACGGGAAATGTCCGTAGGGACAACAGGTCAAGTTTGTTGGCATTAGTAACAAGATCAGGTAACAGGTAAAGCCATGGTACCAAAGGTCGAGTCAGGTAACATATAGGTAACATGTCATGTCAAGAAGTGCACGGTATCATGTCGTGTCAAGTAATGGTATATCAAGTCATGTCAGGGGTGCACAAAATGTCACGTGGGTGCTCACATTCAAACTATAAATAAGCATGGTTATACAAAACAAGTATGGGTACTAATGGAACAATAAATATGGAACATTGTGATGTTATATGCAACTAAGTACAGATTAAAGCATATGGATGCACGGTTATCGATTTGGGTTAAGGAGATAGTTCCAACATTAATTAAATACAGTTTACCAAGTATGGAATGTTAAAATCTCATTAATATGTATTAAATGATGTAGGGATGCAATTGAACAGATATTAGGCTAGATGTATGCAAACGGGTGTTTGATAGGGTATAAACTAATAAAGGGGTACTATAGGCTATGTAAATAATTATTATGTGATTTAAATATGGACGTGGGTACCATGTATTGTAAACTAAAATGCAACATGATACGTTTCAAGTTTTAGATCTAAAATGATAAAATGGAACATCGAATGTTAAAATGGAACATGTGACATTAGATTAAATCTACAGGTTTAACATGTAATTAAATAAGTATAAAATAATGTAAATAGCATGCAGCAAGTTTTACTTGCCTCGACAGATCACGAAACGGGTATACGGAACGTCACACATCGGCGGGAAAAGTCGCGACGCGTGCACGGTACACGGAACGAGTCCAAACAACGCACAAGGGGATCACACGGGTCAGAGATGCTTGCTGGGTCGTCGTGATCGTCGACGGCACGGCCGGATTCCAACGAACAAAAGAACAGTGAACAAATAAAGAAAAGAAATGCATAAAAAAGTGAAGAAGAGAAGAAGGGAAGGAGGAAGGAGGAGATTGAGAATAGGAGGTTTACAGTGGTCGGCGAAGAGGGTCGTGAGGGCGTCGACGGCGTCAACGGAGCTCCGGCGAACACACTGCAGAGGACAGCGGCCAAAAATAAACAGAAGAAAGAAAATAAAGAAAGGAAGAAGAAATGAAAGAAGAAAGAGGAAGGGGTGTGTGCTCGGCTCACCGTTGCGTCGATCTGGGACGATGGACGACGACGAGATCACTCCGGTGATCGTCATGGTGAAGCGGTGTGCAGGGCTCGGCTGTGCTCTCGGGTGTGCTCGGTACGCGTGCAGGGGCTCGGCGAAGGAGAGTGGAGACGGAGGTGAGGAGGCGACGGGCTGTGGGCGACGGCGAGAAGGAGGCGGCTAGGGTTTAGATTATAGGTTCGTATGAAAAAAGAAATGAGGAAGAAAGAAATATATAGAGAGAGGGAGAAAGAGAAAGAATTAGCGAGGGGAGAGAGAGAGATTCTGAGAGAGGGAGAGAGAGAGAGCCGCGAGATGAGAGAGAGAGGGAGAGAGAGATAGGGAGAAAAGAGAGATTGAGAGGGGGGAGAGAGAGAGGGAGAGGAGAGATAAAATTGGATTTATCTGAGGAGAGAGGAAGAGATAGCGGTGAGGGAGAGAGAGAGAAAAGGAGAAAGAGGAGAGAGGAAAAGATAGAGTGGGGCCCAGCGAGGAATAAAGGATTTCCATTGGCTCGTGGGGATTAATGTGATGCATTAGGATTTAATAAAAAATTTTTAAAAGATTTATACTGTTTTGGAAATCAAACAGAGTGGTTAAAGAAAATATTATAATTAAACTTAAATTTAAATAATTGAATTTTAGCGGGATATAAAATATTTTAAAAATGCGCCCGGGTCGGGTCTAAAAATTCAGATTTTAAATACTAAAAATAAATGCAACTTCCAAATTTAAAAATGAACGCTTAGCTAACGAAAATGTATACCCCCAAGAATGGACGCACGTACGTGTGCGTAGCTATCTAAACACGTCCGTTTCACTGAACGGGACAAGAACAAGATGTGCGGACGCTACCACGGGGTTAGGGGTATCATGCAGGCTATGAAATGCAATTTTAATTTATTTTACGTGATCTAAAATGTTACATGATAGAACGTGCGATGCCAAATAAAAATCAATATGCAGTATCCATGAGATGCACGTGTCTATTTAACCAGCCAGGGTAGTTTATAAATATAAATCAACCAGTTCAAGCAAGCGGGTCGTGTCGAATGCAATGTAAAAGTAAACTACCATTCGCACCCAAACAAGATAAATCAATAAAATGCCATATATAGATAAATACGGGAACTGGAATTGGTATAAATGAACTCGGTTGTTACATTATACCCAACTACAAAAGAATTTCGTCCTCGAAATTCCAAGAACAAAAGGATAAACAAACAACAAACTACAAAAACAGATGTGGAAACTTCTGCCGGATTTCATCTTCTCGTTCCCAAGTTGATTCTCCATGGGAGCGATTACCCCAAGAAACAAGTACAAGAGGGATAATTTTGTTCTTAAGAACCTTTTCTCTTCGATCCATAATCGATATCGGTCGCTCCTCAAAAGTCAAATCTTCTCTTACAGTCAGCTCCGAGTGATCCAACACATGTGTTTCATCTCGAACATATTTACGGAGTTGAGATACGTGAAACACGTCATGAACATTCGCCAAGGATTGCGATAACGCCAATCGATACGTTACCTCACCAACACGCTCCAAAATCTCAAAAGGTCCGACGAATCGAGGACTAAGCTTTCCTCGACTTCCGAAACGAATCACCCCTCTAGTCGGTGATATTTTCAAGAATACTAAATCACCAACGGCGAACTCTAGAGGTCTTTTCGATGTATCTGCCCAACTCTTTTGTCGATCTTGTGCTGCCTTCATATGATTCCGGATATTGTTAACCTTTTCAACTGTTTGCACGATCAAATCCGGTCCCAACATTCTTCGTTCTCCAACATCGTCCCAACAAACAAGCGAACGACACTTGCGACCATATAAAGCTTCGAATGGAGCCATCTGAATAGTCGCCTGGAAACTGTTATTGTAAGAAAACTCCACTAAATATAGATGATCCTCCTATGAACCCTTGAAGTCTAACATACAAGCTCTCAACATGTCTTCAAGAGTTTGGATCGTTCTCTCCGACTGTCCATCTGTTTGAGGATGATAAGCGGTGCTAAACTTCAAACGAGTCTCCAAACTTTCCTGTAAGCTCCTCCAAAAGTGTGATAGGAAACGAGTGTCACGGTCGGACACGATGCTCACCGGTACTCTATGCAATCTTACAATCTCCTGCATGTACCGTTCTGCCAAGGTTTCTGTTGATTGACCAACTCGAAAAGGAATGAAATGAGCCGCCTTGGTCAATCGATCAACAATCACCCAAACTGCATTGTTGCCTTTTGGACTCCGCGGTAGAGCCGTCACGAAATCCATGATTATATGTTCCGACTTCCATTGAGGAATCGGAAGTGGTTGCAATAAACCAGCAACCCTTTGATGTTCAGCTTTGACTTGCTGACACACCAAGCACTTTGCCACAAAATGGGCAATCTCCCGTTTCATGCCTTCCCACCAGAAATACTGTCGTATATCTCGGTACATCTTCGTACCTCCTGGATATACGGAGTATGCTGAACTGTGCGCCTCCTTCATAAGTTCTTCGCGGATATCTCCCTTTGGCACACACAAACGGCTACCATAACGCAACGAACCGTCTTCATGAATCAATAAGTCTGTTCGAAGTCCAGCTTCAACCTGTTCTCGAAACTTTTGCAATCTAGGGTCCTGCAATTGCGCTGCTTTAATATTCTCGATCAACGACGACTGTACCTGCAGCTGCATCAACTGTCCCGAAGAATGCAGTAGCACAACCTCCAAATCGAATCTTCAAAAGTCTTCAATAAGTTTCTTCTGTGCGGTCAACATCTGAATTGCTGGCAACCGACTAAGAGCATCTGGCACAACATTAACTTTCCCCGGATGGTATTTGAGATCAAGATCATAATCAGCCATCAGCTCCAACCATCTGCGCTGCCTCATATTAAGCTCCTTCTGGGTGAACACATACTTTAAGCTTTTGTGATCGGTGAAAACCTCGACCCTTTCGCCCAATAGGTAGTGTCTCCAAATCTTCAAAGCGAAAATCACCGCTGCTAGCTCCAAGTCATGAGTTGGGTAATTCTTCTGATGGGTTTTCAGCTGTCTCGATGCGTACGCTATAACCTTCCCATGCTGCATCAAAACACATCCTAATCCCTTTCCAGATACGTCGCTGTGAATCACCAATCCTCCGGAATTGTTTGGCACGGTCAGAATAGGAACGGTTATCAACCTCTGCTTCAACGCCTTAAAAGCTGACGCACACCTATCCGTCCATACAAATGGTACTTCTTTGCGCATAAGCTTAGTCAAAGGTTCCGCCAGACGAGCAAAGTTCTCCACGGACCTTCTATAATACCCAACAAGTCCAAGAAAGTTTCTGATTTCTGCAACGTTCTTCGGAATCGGCCAATCTCTAACTGCTGCAATCTTTTTGGGATCAACGGCGATTCCATCTCCAGACACGACATGTACCAAAAACTTCACCTCTTCAAGCCAAAACTCGCACTTGCTCATCTTCGCATATAATTTTTCTTGCCTCAACGTCTGCAGTGCAATCTTCAAATGTTCTACGTGCTCTTCAAGACTCTTTGAGTAGACCAGAATATCATCAATAAACACCACAATAAACTGGTCCATGAATAGTGAAAAGATTCGGTTCATCAAGTCCATAAATATCGCCGGTGCATTCATTACTCCGAAGGGCATCACTAAGTACTCGTAATGTCCATACCGAGTTCAGAACGCCGTCTTGCAAATATCTTCTGTTTTAACTCGGACCTGATGATATCCGGATTGCAGATCCAGCTTCGAGAATATCCTCGCGCCACTAAGCTGCTCAAATAATTCGCCAATGCGAGGGATCGGGTACTTGTTCTTAATAGTCACCCGGTTTAATTCTCGATAATCGATGCACATTCTCCTTGTGCCATCTTTCTTCTTGACTAGAAGAACTGGAGCTCCCCAAGGCGAGTTACTGCTGCGAATCCAACCCTTCTCAAGTAATTTAGTAACCTTCTTCTTAACTTCTTCCAACTCCACTGGTGCCATTGTATAGTACGCTTTAGAAACTGGCGCTGCACCAGGAACAAGATCAATCGCGAACTCCACGTCTCGCTTCGGTGGTAAACCTGATATGTCTTCAAACACGTCCATGAAATCTCGAACAACAGCTGGCGCTTCATCTTGAGCAACCTCCATCGACGAAAGAACATTAGTTGTCGGCCTAGCCCAAAACTCGACTGGCCCAACAGAACTGCTTCCTCCAGTAAAGATAAACTCTGGATGTCCGGGAATCTGAAAAATTACTTTCTTTTCCCCACAATCAATGTGAGCGTGGAAACTGCCGAGAAAATCCATTCCCAAGACAACTTCATAGCTGCCTGTATCAATCACCAAGAAATCTGCAAATAGCTCTCGTCCGCAAACAACAACTGCACAATCCTTATATTCTCTACTCGATATGATCTTCCCATTTCCTGTGTGTATGTCCCAACAACTAGACAGGGTCGTGCAAGCAATCGAGTGTGTAGCAATAAACTTGGACGACATAAAACAATGGGATGCACCAGAATCGAATAACGCTAATGCGGGAAAACCATGAACAAGTAGAATACCTGAAACAATTTCTCCTGAAGCTTTAGCTTTCTCAGCCGTCAGAGTGAAAGCTCGAGCTTGATTGGGTCCCTGAGTCAGCTGCTTCTTGTTGGAGATAGTGCCCTCAGAGTCAATTATTAGGTCACAGGTACGTGATTGCGATGATTGATGGAGGACCTATCCCGGTAGGACAGTCTTACTCGAGATGATAGTATGCTATCTGGTTTACCTTTATCATCGTGTACTGCTTTAAGTGACCTGACAAGTCGCTATTACACGTTGGTAGAGCCCCTAGGATTCTTGCTTGACCACCAGCAGTATGAGGGCGATCATATAAGTGGGAGCTGGGGTCTATAAGCATATCCTTAAATGGTCCCTAGTCGTGTGAGTTTCGAGACAGGGCATCGATACTCCAGAGTAGACTAGTGTATACAGTCGAGACCCCGACGAGGGGCGGTGGCCGGTCTCACAAGCCACTGGTGTCAGTTGGATCACCTAAGATGTATACAGGTGCTCATTGGGTTATGAGTACACCGGACAGGACTCGCCGGGAATATGCTAGTTGGTCATATACCAGACGTCAGATGGCAGTTCCCTGGTGACATGTGTGCAGGTTAGTTCCTCGACCTGGGGATCGTCATTTGTCTCGTGTGAGTTCCCACTGTACTTTGATTACTACCCTACCACGGCTCAAAGGAGTCGTGCAAACAGGTTTTAGTTGGGTACAGTCCCGAGCCACATGGAGGCAGTGAGCGCATCTTCAGGGGTTCGTCTCTCCCGGTATTGGGGGTGAGGTCGTGCTGTGTCTAGGAGAGCCATTACACGAAGCCCTCGGCCGAGGCAAGGAGATTTACTGGTAGGTATTCCAGTAGTATCTCAGGGTGTTCTGGGCTACACTCCGACACGACTTGTACCGCTTTTGGGGGTCTGACTTTTACCAACCCCCTAGGCCTGCCATGCGATGCTCATAGACGAACGGACCGGACTGTACGGATATTGTCACTGACAGGCTCAGTAGGGAGTCAGGCTGAGTTCGCTCACAGACGTCCCTTTTGGTCAATACCTGGTAGCCCGTTATGTATTGGTTTATACCTCTAACGTGCTAGTGGTTAAATCCACAACCAAGGTGTTGATGAGTCTTTAGAGTCCCCCACATTCAGTTACTCAAGCTTTCGGGCGAAAGGTTGTAGAGGCCGTATGGAGATATGGCAAGGTCCGATCAGATACGTACGGTATTGCACGGATCAGGATCGGACAGTTTGTACTATAGGCCGTATGGATATATGGCAGCGTTCGATCAGATACGTGCGGTATTGCACGGATCAGGATCGAACAGATATTACTAGCCGGCTTTGGTTTAAGCCGGATCCTAGTATAGTACAGTGTAGATTTTGTCTCATTGCATTTGTATTTCGGTCGGAATACAAATGCGGGTGTGTATGCACAGTATCGGGGTTTTTCCTGTAATTTATTACGGGACCAGTTTTCTGGAGTTGCCAGTTTGCTTTCTGTTTCGGCCGATTTCCATTGTTCCGTTCATTGGCCGAAGATTGGTGGAGGAGGGCTTATTTGCATTGTTGCAAATAAGTGGTTGTGGAGGGGGTCTTTGCATTTTTGTTGCATCATGATTATAGCCCCATCCCTTGACCTTGACTTCTTGACTTCCTCATGATGACTTGACTTTTAAAGTCATCATGGTTGTTGGTGATGGTGGTGTTGGAGTGAGGGTTTTCTTGTGATCATTGTTTTGTGATGATCACCCTTTCTCTCTCTTGCTTGATTGGATGGCTCTCTCTCTCATTTTCTATCATATGACACTTTCATTCTCCTCACTCACTCACTCTCTTTCCAAGGAGAAGAGGCCGGCCACTTGAGGTGGGGCTGTCCAAATTGGTGGGGGTCTTTTGGTTCATCATATATCATTTTTGCTTCACCAAAATTCCCTAGTTCAACTCCATAGTTCAATCCCTCCACAAAAGGCAATTCCTACAACCCCAAAATGAGACTTGTACACTACATTCTACAGCAAACCTTGGGCACGTCGACTAGCCAGCTTCGTGCCCGAGTTGCCTCGGCATTGAGGTGGGAGCCCGTAAAAGAAGTAGGCGATGTGGTGCACTTCCGGCGATGAGGAGGAGACGGGACATTCCACAGGAGATCGGGACGACGACGAGAAGACCGGAGGACTCGGATCTGTCGGTATATCTCTCTTCCCTTTCTTGTAGATAGCTAGGACTAGTTAGTGGTTCGATCCGGGTATTAGTGCGCGGCGGTTTGCCAGTTCAAGAAAATTTAAAGTTTATCACCGCTTCCGCATTTGGCCGTCGGATTGACGGCCGAGGCGCCGCCGTGCACTTACAGTGGTATCAGAGCCTCGCCATTAACTTAGTCTAGCTTTTTCTAATGTGTTTGCATTTCCGATCAATCAAAAAGTTCCAAAACCGCATCCTTGCTTGCATCAGTTTTCTGTTGAAAATTTTTGGTGTCGAAAAATTTTTCAGGTTGTATAAAATTGATGTACATGATAATATAAGAGCTCTGTAAAAATTCGATGAAGTGATTCCACTGTGGGAGCGCGGAACCGCCGCAAATACCCCCTTAGCGCCGCTGTTCCGCCGCGCACTGTGGAGATCCCTGCACCAAATTTCTACAGTGTCCTTGTGGGCTTAAAATTGGGGTTTTGGAATATTAATATTGGGCCCAGAATTTCCTGATCTGCTACAGTAATGCTTGGGGGCCCACTTGTTAAAATTTGATCGATCGGATATTTTAAACACATTATTTCACAGTATTTACATTATATCTGCGACCGTGAATGTCACTTGATCGGTAAATCCGGTCTAACTGCTATAGCCCGGTTAGACGGATTTGCGAACGTGACTTTCACGTTGATGTTCTGTTTTTGCTGTGATGTTGCGGATCGGTCGTGGGGGATAGCCTGGTTGCAATGCTAGTACAGTTTTGTTGTATTATGTACATTTGATATTGCGGGGCGAGCGTCCGACATGTGGACTGTCGTCACTGCCTGTTTGTATTATTATTTTGGGGCACGACCTGGTTGCGGTCGATGTACCCGTTGTATGTATATTTTACTTTCTGTACTAGGATTACCCCGTGGAGGGGTGCACGGATAGCCGGGTTCTAGAGGGCAACAAGCCCGCATCTCATGGCATTGAGACGGAGGGGGCTTCACTCTAGAATTGGCGGGCTATTCGCCGCACTCGTAGGGGGTACAGGTTGACCCAGGAGGGGTGCCCAAGTTACCGGATTCCGTGAAGTGCTGGGTGGTCCATTCACGGTGCTGAAAGGGGCTGCCTCGCTTCAGGTTTTGGCGGGTGACTTGCCGCGCCCGTAGGGGTCTAGAATTTCATTGCACAGGCTATCCACACGACCAGGGGAACGTCGGGTTTCAGTAGTGGCTCTGTGAAACCCGGGGATCCCAGATATCTGTATTGTTTCTGTGATGCTGTTCATTCTCTGTGATGTTGCATTTTTTCACGCCTTGAGCGAATATAATATATTGGTATATATATTAGTAGATGTTGTATATGTTTTACATCTGTGCTAGTCCAGTCCCCGCTCTGTCGTTAGTTAGCTAACCTAACGGGTAATGACGGGATCCAGTGGCGAATGCGGATGGCATATACGTACATCAGTATATTTTCGTTCTTTTTGGTGTGATCAATTGATGGGACTGCATTGATTCGGATCAATGCAAGTTAAAACAAACCTTATCTGATGTTGTTGGAACATTTTTCAAAAAAGCTGTTATTGCAAGGACGTTCACTTTTGTTTTGCACCGTGGTATTCAGTTGGAATATCCTGCTCCTCAGTCGACGAGGCAAGGGCCGAGATCCCTTCACCGGGAGTGACCCCTTGGACAGAAGTTTGCGTCAGGGCATTAACTTCACTATAGCCGATTACTTTTGCTTTGCACCGTGGTATTCAGTTAGAATATCCTGCACCCCATTCTACGGGGAAAGAGCCGAGATCCCTTCACCGGGAGTGACCTCTTTAGCGAAGGTTTTCGTCACTATATTTTTAAAAGCTATCCGTTCCTTCAACGATATCAAGTTCATTACGTTAAAGGTTTTCGCCAGAAACCATTCGTAGCCCTCCGTCGTTTCAGACGGGTAGCACGTAGTATTCATGCTGTGTTTGTTGACCTTCGTCAAGGCATAGTGTATGGTAGCTGCTTGTTACCTTTCTGCTGCATAGATAGATGCGTTGGTTTGGGACAGCCGTATAGCCTTGTTGGCCTTCGTCAAGGGCTTGTACGGGTGGATTCAAATTAACCTGGATAATGACGGGTAGAACTTGACATGTGACTTATGATTTGTTGACCTTCGCCAAGGTCATAAGAGCATGGGGCAGAAATCACATCGGGAGTTTCAAAAGAACTGAAACTTGCCAGATATGCGCATACCTTCTGGAGTGTGACACCGTGAGCGGATTCCGTCACGTTATCATGCGATGATAGTTGGATCCCGATTCCCACTGATGAGTTAGTTTACTCCTCGGGTGACCCCGACTAATTCTTCTTTCAGGTTTGGAGGAGAATTTGAGGTACAGTGGGAGGTTTCCAGATTAGATAAATTGGTAACCATTCTGATCTAGGTTAGAGTGCACGCTGAGTGTTTTTTTTCTCTCTCTCTGGCAGCGACCATTGACCCGACCCTAAGACTATGACTCAGTGACCAAATTGACCGAACCTTCTTAAACACTGGCTTTTGGATTGTCAGAGTTGCGAACCTCATTGCCACTCCTACTTTTACCCTTTTCTCCAGGACACCCCGTTTTACTACGAATGTCCACTTCCATTGGACAAAACCATCGTATGGTTAGATACGAACTCGAAGGGATTTATTCGAGGATGGTTTCCGGTTCTGGAGAAAACGGATAGGATTATTCAGTTGTCTTTTCCTTTTGCCTCCTCTCCGGTTGCGAGTGCTCCTTGGTTTAGGAGTAGTACACCTGTTACGCAAATTGGATAGTCTTCTTCCAAACCTTAGGCTGGTGCCGACCGGTAGGGAATGAAGAAAACTAATTAGCCTAACGATGGTGTGCAGAAGGTATTAAGTTAAGACAAAGCAAGGGATTAGTAAGAGGGCAAAGTAAATTGCAACAGATATTCACGACCAAACCAAGTATTCCTTCGCCAATCCTAAATCACCTTTGTATTTCTCCAGGACACTCCGTATCACTACGAAGATCCACAGTTTATTGGATACTCCATCGTATGGTTATATACGAACTCGAAAGGAACTTGTTCCAGTTCGGGGATGGATTCTGGTTCAGGAGAAATAGGAATAAGGTTTATTCGGTTGTCTTTTATCTTCACCTTCTCTCGCATTGCGAGTGTTCCTAGGATTAGGACAGTACACCCATTATGCTTATTGGATAGTCTTCTTCCAAACCGTAGGCTGGTGCCGAACGGTAGGGAAGGAAGAAAACCATTTGGCCTAAAGGGGTGTGCAGAAGGTAATGACTAAAGACATATGAAGGGATTTGGAGAGGTGGCAAAGGATTATACGGTTACAGTCGTGAATCTGGAAGAGGCATTACTAAGAATACCGGGATACCCCATCGAAACATTTCAATGTTTCAGTTTCACTGTGTACTGTTAAAGGAAAACTGATTTCCCAATTAGTCCTTACTCCAGGGTATGTATTTACCAGGTACGATTCTCACATCTGTATGGTTTTACAGATGATGAGTGGGAGAAAGTTATTGGGAATTGGGTGATCATCCTCATTATATCGGGATTCGTTGTAATCGGTGATATTTAAGGAAATCACCTGGGCTGTTTGCCGGTCGGCAAATATTTGGTTTTGAATATCCGCTGTTATGCACCAATTTCAAATTGATATATCTGTACGTCTATTTTCATAGAGTGAGATATACCTTTTGATATTATGTCGATAACATTTACCTATATCAGTGGATGGTTAGGTAAGGAGCATTAAACAGCGGTGTAATTCTTCTTAACCATAAGTACAGTTTTCAACCTACGACACACAGTGAATGAGTTATCAGACTCAAGAGACTTATACAGAGTATTGTATATTGTCCAGGGTCCATCAGGACAGAGGGGTTGGTCCTCGTACTATATTCGGTTTACTTATGACTTCTCTAGTTTTTAGACAGGTGTTTCGCGGAAACACAGGGTCTGAATTTTGAGAAGTTATAGGTATTTGAATAGAGTAGAGAACCAAGTATAGCAAGCATCGGGATTCTTCAAAGTGATCGAAGATGTAGATACTTGTATATGGTATTCAGTTGATAGTAGTGATTAAGAGAAATTGCTTCTCTTTCAGGTTATTCATAATTGGAAGCATTCCTAAGTTGAGTAACGCTGATCGGCCTCCTTCCTTTTAGTTGACATGCACTGGAGACAGTTGCATGATTTGGATCTGGTTCAATTAAATCAGTGCCTCTGTTTCTATATTAGATATAGAACAATTCATATCTTAACGATGTTAAGGTACGGGGAGTTGTCCGGTTTATGCTTAAAACCAGACACTGGACAACTCAAGGCAGGTTTCTGTAATGGCTGTTTGTGGGTTGACCCAGGCTATGATAAGGGTTGATTTTCTACCATCTGGATGAACAATAGCGATATTGTTCTAGACTCGCCACAGTTTTAGTAAAAATGGATTTTTTCAAAAAAAAAAAACAGTAGTGGGAGTATGGTAGAACTGGAAGTGATTCCAGAACCACAAACGATTACTGAAGATTTGATAGGAACCTAAAGATTCAATCTAGATTGACATTCTATTGGCCACTCCGCAGATAAGGTGGGTAACTTCAGGCACCCGAGAGGTACTACGGTAGCCTCAAGGACGGTGACAGGGAAGTTCTTGTTTACCCACAATTACCATTGCTGTTGTTCCAGGCTGCGAGACCCAGCGGGAGGATGAGTATAGCGTCGTTCTAAACTAGTTTTAGAAGTGTACGTCTATATGACTCTGCCAGAGGGTTGTCGTAGTCAGTGAGAGCAGCGGAAGCATTGGTGGACAGGTAGCTTATGCCTATTTATAGACTAAAGCAGATATAGCGGAGAAAGATCATCTATTTCTGACGTGACAGTCATGGGTTTGACTTCATCAGAATAGGGGATGGATCTGCTGAGAAGGTAGTAGGGTGTGATGTCCTGGTATTTGGATGACATACACAGAGTAGGAAAAGAAACTCCTATACTACAATCGGTTATACTTTGGTCGTCACACAGTGGTTTCTCCATAAAGGAAATGGACTTTATATCAGACATACTGGTTACTAGATCTATGGTTTTAGATCTAGATTTGGGTGGTTTCCCAATCAGGGTACTTGACAGCATTCTAAGAGTATTTAGGATGGACGACTCCTGGCACGGTAGTGTACCTGCAGGTAATGGAGTCACCCTCTCCAAAGGTGTCTTACAGACTAAAGGGGAGAGGGACGTGCATGATTGGCAGATCACTTGCTCAGGCAATTGAGTCAATCGTGAGATGTCAAGTACCACACCAGCTGTTGTTCTTGCACTAGATGCAATAAGTTGGCATTAATCCAATCCTGGAGAAACAGTCGGAAGCAGTTTTAGAACATAAGTGGATGTTCTAGGGATATGATAACAACAGCCTTATTCGGGAGACAGTTATCATTCCAGGCTTCCAAGGTGACATGGACGACAAGGAGGTTGTCAGAGTTATAGTTTTTCCTTCTGACGAGGGGCAGTATTTTGGACAGGTGGTCCAAGGCAATACTGAGGGAGGCATGGCGCAGAATACTGATTAAGTTCAGTTGACGATACAGTCTAAGAAGTTTGGATTTGGAGTTCATTTATGAGCTATGTCCCATCAGACATCCAGACACATTCTAAGACAGGTATTGCTCATTTCGGGAGATGGGTTCTCTCCGCGAACATGAGATATAGAGAGACATAGAAAGAAACATCAAGGCGGATCCACTCACTGAGGCTATTCCTCGAACGCAATAGTTTCGCAAACGAGCTTTGTGAGACTGACTAGTAGAGGAGTTGGGTGTTCGGTATCACACGGGCTGTGAGTATGCGACATCGCAATAATTAGCCTTGAGTGCAAGTGGGAGATTGTTGGAGATAGTGCCCTCAGAGTCAATTATTAGGTCACAGGTACGTGATTGCGATGATTGATGGAGGACCTATCCCGGTAGGACAGTCTTACTCGAGATGATAGTATGCTATCTGGTTTACCTTTATCATCGTGTACTGCTTTAAGTGACCTGACAAGTCGCTATTACACGTTGGTAGAGCCCCTAGGATTCTTGCTTGACCACCAGCAGTATGAGGGCGATCATATAAGTGGGAGCTGGGGTCTATAAGCATATCCTTAAATGGTCCCTAGTCGTGTGAGTTTCGAGACAGGGCATCGATACTCCAGAGTAGACTAGTGTATACAGTCGAGACCCCGACGAGGGGCGGTGGCCGGTCTCACAAGCCACTGGTGTCAGTTGGATCACCTAAGATGTATACCGGTGCTCATTGGGTTATGAGTACACCGGACAGGACTCGCCGGGAATATGCTAGTTGGTCATATACCAGACGTCAGATGGCAGTTCCCTGGTGACATGTGTGCAGGTTAGTTCCTCGACCTGGGGATCGTCATTTGTCTCGTGTGAGTTCCCACTGTACTTTGATTACTACCCTACCACGGCTCAAAGGAGTCGTGCAAACAGGTTTTAGTTGGGTACAGTCCCGAGCCACATGGAGGCAGTGAGCGCATCTTCAGGGGTTCGTCTCTCCCGGTATTGGGGGTGAGGTCGTGCTGTGTCTAGGAGAGCCATTACACGAAGCCCTCGGCCGAGGCAAGGAGATTTACTGGTAGGTATTCCAGTAGTATCTCAGGGTGTTCTGGGCTACACTCCGACACGACTTGTACCGCTTTTGGGGGTCTGACTTTTACCAACCCCCTAGGCCCGCCATGCGATGCTCATAGACGAACGGACCGGACTGTACGGATATTTTCACTGACAGGCTCAGTAGGGAGTCAGGCTGAGTTCGCTCACAGACGTCCCTGTTGGTCAATACCTGGTAGCCCGTTATGTATTGGTTTATACCTCTAACGTGCTAGTGGTTAAATCCACAACCAAGGTGTTGATGAGTCTTTAGAGTCCCCCACATTCAGTTACTCAAGCTTTCGGGCGAAAGGTTGTAGAGGCCGTATGGAGATATGGCAAGGTCCGATCAGATACGTACGGTATTGCACGGATCAGGATCGGACAGTTTGTACTATAGGCCGTATGGATATATGGCAGCGTTCGATCAGATACGTGCAGTATTGCACGGATCAGGATCGAACAGATATTACTAGCCGGCTTTGGTTTAAGCCGGATCCTAGTATAGTACAGTGTAGATTTTGTCTCATTGCATTTGTATTTCGGTCGGAATACAAATGCGGGTGTGTATGCACAGTATCGGGGTTTTTCCTGTAATTTATTACGGGACCAGTTTTCTGGAGTTGCCAGTTTGCTTTCTGTTTCGGCCGATTTCCATTGTTCCGTTCATTGGCCGAAGATTGGTGGAGGAGGGCTTATTTGCATTGTTGCAAATAAGTGGTTGTGGAGGGGGTCTTTGCATTTTTGTTGCATCATGATTATAGCCCCATCCCTTGACCTTGACTTCTTGACTTCCTCATGATGACTTGACTTTTAAAGTCATCATGGTTGTTGGTGATGGTGGTGTTGGAGTGAGGGTTTTCTTGTGATCATTGTTTTGTGATGATCACCCTTTCTCTCTCTTGCTTGATTGGATGGCTCTCTCTCTCATTTTCTATCATATAACACTTTCATTCTCCTCACTCACTCACTCTCTTTCCAAGGAGAAGAGGCCGGCCACTTGAGGTGGGGCTGTCCAAATTGGTGGGGGTCTTTTGGTTCATCATATATCATTTTTGCTTCACCAAAATTCCCTAGTTCAACTCCATAGTTCAATCCCTCCACAAAAGGAAATTCCTACAACCCCAAAATGAGACTTGTACACTACATTCTACAGCAAACCTTGGGCACATCGACTAGCCAGCTTCGTGCCCGAGTTGCCTCGGCATTGAGGTGGGAGCCCGTAAAAGAAGTAGGCGATGTGGTGCACTTCCGGCGATGAGGAGGAGACGGGACATTCCGCAGGAGATCGGGACGATGACGAGAAGACCGAAGGACTCAGATCTATCGGTATATCTCTCTTCCCTTTCTTGTAGATAGCTAGGACTAGTTAGTGGTTCGATCCGGGTATTAGTGCGCGGCGGTTTGCCAGTTCAAGAAAATTTAAAGTTTATCACCGCTTCCGCATTTGGCCGTCGGATTGACGGCCGGGGCGCCGCCGTGCACTTACACTTCTGTCCCTGAAACGGTTTCTGCGGCGGTTTCTGAACGTCATCCTTCGTGCGAAGCTTCGACGGACAAGCGTTGATAGTATGATCCGCCGATCCACAAACTAAACAGTCCCTGCCTCCTTCGACAATCTCTTTGCACATGTCCGGGTAAATGTCAGTAGTTACAAATTACACTCCTTCTTTGATCAACGACAGCAGGCTTCTTCATAAGTGTTACGCCACGACGGTTCACTGGAATACCTCTGCGTCCATGTGCTCGGTTCGGTGCCGGCTTCCATACTGTAACTGCTGGCTGCTGTGTACTCCCAGTCTTCATAGATAGGCCCTGCTGCTCTCGGGCCGCTGTAAGTACTTGGGAGAAAGTGGTCAAACCCAGGGAGACAATTTGCCTCTGGATGTCCACATCCAAACTGCGCATGAACCTCCTTGCCCTATCAGCATTGTTGGTAACCAGAGGTCCGGCGAATCTACTGAGCCGCGTCCACTCAGCTGCATGTACATCTACAGGTGCGCCGTTCTGCTTCAAACTGATGAACTTTTCTTCCATTTCCTCCCGTGCAGTCCGCGGGAAGAACTTCTCCAAGAAACTCTTCGAAAAATCCGCCCAACTGATCAGCTTGGACAAGCGAGCCTCTTCCACCAGCCACCATTCACGGGCATAGTCCACCAACTGGATGCGTACCACATCCACCCTCTTATCCTCTGGGATCTATGCCGCAACGAGTAAATTCTCCGTGTCAACTAGCCACTGCTCTGCTGACAACGGCTCCTCCAAGCCAGTAAAGACAGACGGACCCAGTCTCCTGAAATCCGCCACGGTACCCATACGTTCAACTGTTCTGGGCACAACACTGTTCACGGACTGCTGAACGGTCCGCAAACCTTCCTGTAAAGCTTCAGCTTGCTGCTGGTTCAGCTCGGTCTGTCGCTTTTGGTTCTCCAACATCCTACGTATTACTCCGAGCATAGCGGCTTCGTCAATACGCCTTTGGTACGTTTTCAGATTCTTGTCTGCCATGTTCCTGAAATTAAAGCACCAAAAAGATTAGCATGATAACCGATTCAAAATATAGATTAAGGATATGAATCAAGGCTAGAACCCTAAGTTACATAAATAGAGTACCGCAGTGTAACCATGCCGCGGTATCATAGCTACAATCACATAACTCCATCCAAGTCGCCTAAGTTCTAGAGATAACCAAAAAGGAACCAGGTTTCGAGTCGATATGCAAAGGAGGTTTGCATATCGTAAAAGTATAATCAGGAGGAAGTTAAGATTCAAAAAATGGTAAGACGGTAAGGTGGCAGGACATGTTTCCTAATCACGAGTATTCTGATTCGTGTATTGGGTCCAATACCCAACTACAAAAGAATCAAACCCGATTAACCTATATCCTATGTCTCTGATACCAAAAGAACCATGTCATGCCCCACTTCCCATAGTACGCTAAGATAGGCATGTGACATAGCCAACCATGCTACCTGTGGATAGGAAATATCCTTCCACAGTCACATTACGGCTGTAGATATATCACGAACAATAATAAACAATCTAACACATGTCCATAAGCCAAAATAAAACGAGTCAAGAATAAAATAATGCGGAAGCAAAAGATCCAATACAAAAATAAACTGGAATGTACGTCCCATAATGCGGGCTCACATCAGGAATGAAAAATACCGAAAGTAAAATGAACTAACTACTAGCAAGTCCTCACTGCTCAGCCTGCTGACTGAAATACTCCTGCTCGGACTGCAGCAAAGGTAAGGAATCTGGTCCATGCAAAACCCAGACGTCAGTGTGTCATAATATCAAGCAATACTATAAAAAGGGGTAGCAATACATGCGGGTATGAGTATAAATGATAAAACAGGCATAACAGTGATATAAGTAAGGACAGTGGGGTAAGGTGTAGTGAGTAATCTAAACTGGTCTATTGGGTTAACTACTTTCAAGTCTTTGAAATCAATTTGATGAATCATCGATGTAACTCAATAGTATCCCGTGCGTGCCCGGGATCACGGTGAAGATTCTCGGGTTGAAACCGAGATATGCCGCTAGGCACTAAAAGGAAAAGGGGTAACGATGAATGATGTCAACGGCATCATCCTAAGGCTGGCCTAGCCTCTAAAAGGTAGTGGGTAACGATGGATGATGTCGGCAGCATCATCCCAAGGCTGGCCTAGCCTCTACAACTGATCAGTAAAGGTATCGAACTGTCGAGTTACAAGTCAGGTTTCATTATTGATTTCCCCATACCCCCAAGTTATGTATAAAAGTCAGGTATTGATAAATCTGGAGCTAATGCCAACACAGGATCAGCAGGTAAAGGTTTCTCTGGATAGACAACGGGAAATGTCCGTAGGGACAACAGGTCAAGTTTGTTGGCATTAGTAACAAGATCAGGTAAAAGGTAAAGCCATGGTACCACAGGTCGAGTCAGGTAACATATAGGTAACATGTCATGTCAAGAAGTGCACGGTATCATGTCGTGTCAAGTAATGGTATATCAAGTCGTGTCAGGGGTGCACAAAATGTCACGTGGGTGCTCACATTCAAACTATAAATAAGCATGGTTATACAAAACAAGTATGGGTACTAATGGAACAATAAAGATGGAACATTATGATATTATATGCAACTAAGTACAGATTAAAGCATATGGATGCACAGTTATCGATTTGGGTTAAGGGGATAGTTCCAACATTAATTAAATACAGTTTACCAAGTATGGAATGTTAAAATCTCATTAATATGTATTAAATGATTTAGGGATGCAATTGAACAGATATTAGGCTAGATGTATGCAAACGGGTGTCTGATAGGGTATAAACTAATAAAGGGGTACTATGGGCTATGCAAATAATTATTATGTGATTTAAATATGGACGTGAGTACCACGTATTGTAAACTAAAATGCAACATGATACGTTTCAAGTTCTAGATCTAAAATGATAAAATGGAACATCGAATGTTACAATGGAACATGTGACATTAGATTAAATCTACAGGTTTAACATGTAATTAAAAAGTATAAAATAATGTAAATAGCATGTAGCAAGTTTTACTTGCCTCGACAGATCACGAAACTGGTATACGGAACGTCACACATCGGCGGGAAAAGTCGCGACGCACGCACGGTTCACGGAACGAGTCCAAACAACGCACAAGGGGATCACACGGGTCAGAGATGCTTGCTGGGTCGTCGTGATCGTCGACGGCACGGCCGGATTCCGACGAACAAAAGAACAGTGAACAAATAAAGAAAAGAAATGCATAAAAAAAGTGAAGAAGAGAAGAAGGGAAGGAGGAAGGAGGAGATTGAGAATAGGAGGTTTACAGTGGTCGGCGAAGAGGGTCGTGAGGGCGTCGACGGCGTCAACGGAGCTCCGGCGAACACACTGCAGAGGACAGCGGCCAAAAAATAAACAGAAGAAAGAAAATAAAGAAAGGAAGAAGAAAAGAAAGAAGAAAGAGGAAGGGGTGTGTGCTCGGCTCACCGTTGCGTCGATCTGAGACGATGGACGACGACGAAATCACTCCGGTGATCGTCATGGTGAAGCGGTGTGCAGGGCTCGGCTGTGCTTTCGGGTGTGCTCGGTACGCGTGCAGGGGCTCGGCGAAGGAGAGTGAAGACGGAGGTGAGGAGGCGACGAGGTCGGGGAGGTGACGTCGAGCTGTGGGCGACGGCGAGAAGGAGGCGGCTAGGGTTTAGATTATAGGTTCGTATGAAAAAAGAAATGAGGAAGAAAGAAATATATAGAGAGAGGGAGAAAGAGAAAGAATTAGCGAGGGGAGAGAGAAAGATTCTGAGAGAGGGAGAGAGAGAGAGCCGCGAGATGAGAGAGAGAGGGAGAGAGAGATAGGCAGAAAAGAGAGATTGAGAGGGGGGAGAGAGAGAGGGAGAGGAGAGATAAAATTGGATTTATCTGAGGAGAGAGGAAGAGATAGCGGTGAGGGAGAGAGAGAGAAAAGGAGAAAGAGGAGAGAGGAAAAGATAGAGTGGGGCCCAGCGAGGAATAAAGGATTTCCATTGGCTCGTGGGGATTAATGTGATGCATTAGGATTTAATAAAAATTTTTTAAAAGATTTATACTGTTTTGGAAATCAAACAGAGTGGTTAAAGAAAATATTATAATTAAACTTAAATTTAAATAATTGAATTTTAGCGGGATATAAAATATTTTAAAAATGCGCCCGGGTCGGGTCTAAAAATTCAGATTTTAAATACTAAAAATAAATGCAACTTCCAAATTTAAAAATGAACGCTTAGCTAACGAAAATGTATACCCCCAAGAATGGACTAAACACGTCCGTTTCACTGAACGGGACAAAAACAAGATGTGCGGACGCTACCACGGGGTTAGGGGTATCATGCAGGCTATGAAATGCAATTTTAATTTATTTTACGTGATCTAAAATGTTACATGATAGAACGTGCGATGCCAAATAAAAATCAATATGCAGTATCCATGAGATGCACGTGTCTATTTAACCAGCCAGGGAAGTCTATAAATATAAATCAACCAGTTCAAGCAAGCGGGTCGGGTCGAATGCAATGTAAAAGTAAACTACCATTCGCACCCAAACAAGATAAATCAATAAAATACCACATATAGATAAATACGGGAACTGGAATTGGTATAAATGAACTCGGTTGTTACATTATACCCAACTACAAAAGAATTTCGTCCTCTAAATTCCAAGAACAAAAGGATAAACAAACAACAAACTACAAAAACAGTTGTGGAAACTTCTGCCGGATTTCATCTTCTCGTTCCCAAGTTGATTCTCCATGTGAGCGATTACCCCAAGAAACAAGTACAAGAGGGATAATTTTGTACTTAAGAACCTTTTCTCTTCGATCCATAATCGATATCGGTCTCTCCTCAAAAGTCAAATCTTCTCTTACAGTCAGCTCCGAGTGATCCAACACATGTGTTTCATCTCGAACATATTTACGGAGTTGAGATACGTGAAACACGTCATGAACATTCGCCAAGGATTGCGATAACGCCAATCGATACGCTACCTCACCAACACGCTCCAAAATCTCAAAAGGTCCGACGAATCGAGGACTAAGCTTTCCTCGACTTCCGAAACGAATCACCCCTCTAGTCGGTGATATTTTCAAGAATACTAAATCACCAACGGCGAACTCTAGAGGTCTTCTCGATGTATCTGCCCAACTCTTTTGTCGATCTTGTGCTGCCTTCATATGATTCCGGATATTGTTAACCTTTTCAACTGTTTGCACGATCAAATCCGGTCCCAACATTCTTCGTTCTCCAACATCGTCCCAACAAACAAGCGAACGACACTTGCGACCATATAAAGCTTCAAATGGAGCCATCTGAATAGTCGCCTGGAAACTGTTATTGTAAGAAAACTCCACTAAATGTAGATGATCCTCCTATGAACCCTTGAAGTCTAACATACAAGCTCTCAACATGTCTTCAAGAGTTTGGATCGTTCTCTCCGACTGTCCATCTGTTTGAGGATGATAAGCGGTGCTAAACTTCAAACGAGTCTCCAAACTTTCCTGTAAGCTCCTCCAAAAGTGTGATAGGAAACGAGTGTCACGGTCGGACACGATGCTCACCGGTACTCTATGCAATCTTACAATCTCCTGCATGTACCGTTCTGCCAAGGTTTCTGTTGATTGACCAACTCGAAAAGGAATGAAATGAGCCGCCTTGGTCAATCGATCAACAATCACCCAAACTGCATTGTTGCCTTTTGGACTCCGCGGTAGAGCTGTCACGAAATCCATGATTATATGTTCCGACTTCCATTGAGAAATCGGAAGTGGTTGCAATAAACCAGCAACCCTTTGATGTTCAGCTTTGACTTGCTGACACACCAAGCACTTTGCCACAAAATGGGCAATCTCCCGTTTCATGCCTTCCCACCAGAAATACTGTCGTATATCTCGGTACATCTTCGTACCTCCTGGATATACGGAGTATGCTGAACTGTGCGCCTCCTTCATAAGTTCTTCGCGGATATCTCCCTTTGGCACACACAAACGGCTACCATAACGCAACGAACCGTCTTCATGAATCAGTAAGTCTGTTCGAAGTCCATCTTCAACCTGTTCTCGAAACTTTTGCAATCTAGGGTCCTGCAATTGCGCTGCTTTAATATTCTCGATCAACGACGACTGTACCCGCAGCTGCATCAACTGTCCCGAAGAATGCAGTAGCACAACCTCCAAATTGAATCTTCAAAAGTCTTCAATAAGTTTCTTCTGTGCGGTCAACATCTGAATTGCTGGCAACCGACTAAGCGCATCCGGCACAACATTAACTTTCCCCGGATGGTATTTGAGATCAAGATCATAATCAGCCATCAGCTCCAACCATCTGCGCTGCCTCATATTAAGCTCCTTCTGGGTGAACACATACTTTAAGCTTTTGTGATCGGTGAAAACCTCGACCCTTTCGCCCAATAGGTAGTGTCTCCAAATCTTCAAAGCGAAAATCACCGCTGCTAGCTCCAAGTCATGAGTTGGGTAATTCTTCTGATGGGTTTTCAGCTGTCTCGATGCGTACGCTATAACCTTCCCATGCTGCATCAAAACACATCCTAATCCCTTTCCAGATACGTCGCTGTGAATCACCAATCCTCCGGAATTGTTTGGCACGGTCAGAATAGGAACGGTTATCAACCTCTGCTTCAACGCCTTAAAAGCTGACGCACACCTATCCGTCCATACAAATGGTACTTCTTTGCGCATAAGCTTAGTCAAAGGTTCCGCCAGACGAGCAAAGTTCTCCACGGACCTTCTATAATACCCAACAAGTCCAAGAAAGTTTCTGATTTCTGCAACGTTCTTCGGAATCGGTCAATCTCTAACTGCTGCAATCTTTTTGGGATCAACGGCGATTCCATCTCCAGACACGACATGTACCAAAAACTTCACCTCTTCAAGCCAAAACTCGCACTTGCTCATCTTCGCATATAATTTTTCTTGCCTCAACGTCTGCAGTGCAATCTTCAAATGTTCTACGTGCTCTTCAAGACTCTTTGAGTAGACCAGAATATCATCAATAAACACCACAATAAACTGGTCCAAGAATAGTGAAAAGATTCGGTTCATCAAGTCCATAAATATCGCCGGTGCATTCATTACTCCGAAGGGCATCACTAAGTACTCGTAATGTCCATACCGAGTTCAGAACGCCGTCTTGCAAATATCTTCTGTTTTAACTCGGACCTGATGATATCCGGATCGCAGATCCAGCTTCGAGAATACCCTCGCGCCACTAAGCTGCTCAAATAATTCGCCAATGCGAGGGATCGGGTACTTGTTCTTAATAGTCACCCGGTTTAATTCTCGATAATCGATGCACATTCTCCTTGTGCCATCTTTCTTCTTGACTAGAAGAACTGGAGCTCCCCAAGGCGAGTTACTGCTGCGAATCCAACCCTTCTCAAGTAATTTAGTAACCTGCTTCTTAACTTCTTCCAACTCCACTGGTGCCATTGTATAGTACGCTTTAGAAACTGGCGCTGCACCAGGAACAAGATCAATCGCGAACTCCACGTCTCGCTTCGGTGGTAAACCTGATATGTCTTCAAACACGTCCATGAAATCTCGAACAACAGCTGGCGCTTCATCTTGAGCAACCTCCATCGACGAAAGAACATTAGTTGTCGGCCTAGCCCAAAACTCGACTGGCCCAACAGAACTGCTTCCTCCAGTAAAGATAAACTCTGGATGTCCGGGAATCTGAAAAATTACTTTCTTTTCCCCACAATCAATGTGAGCGTGGAAACTGCCGAGAAAATCCATTCCCAAGACAACTTCATAGCTGCCTGTATCAATCACCAAGAAATCTGCAAATAGCTCTCGTCCGCAAACAACAACTGCACAATCCTTATATTCTCTACTCGATATGATCTTCCCATTTCCTGTGTGTATGTCCCAACAACTAGACAGGGTCGTGCAAGCAATCGAGTGTGTAGCAATAAACTTGGACGACATAAAACAATGGGATGCACCAGAATCGAATAACGCTAATGCGGGAAAACCATGAACAAGTAGAATACCTGAAACAATTTCTCCTGAAGCTTTAGCTTTCTCAGCCGTCAGAGTGAAAGCTCGGGCTTGGTTGGGTCCCTGAGTCAGCTGCTTCTGTCCCTGAAACGGTTTCTGCGGCGGCTTCTGAACGTCATCCTTCGTGCGAAGCTTCGACGGACAAGCGTTGATAGTATGATCCGCCGATCCACAAACTAAACAGTCCCTGCCTCCTTCGACAATCTCTTTGCACATGTCCGGGTAAATGTCAGTAGTTACAAATTACGCTCCTTCTTTGATCAACGACAGCAGGCTTCTTCATAAGTGTTACGCCACGACGGTTCACTGGAATACCTCTGCGTCCATGTGCTCGGTTCGGTGCCGGCTTCCATACTGTAACTGCTGGCTGCTGTGTACTCCCAGTCTTCATAGATAGGCCCTGCTGCTCTCGGGCCGCTGTAAGTACTTGGGAGAAAGTGGTCAAACCCAGGGAGACAATTTGCCTCTGGATGTCCACATCCAAACTGCGCATGAACCTCCTTGCCCTATCAGCATTGTTGGTAACCAGAGGTCCGGCGAATCTACTGAGCCGCGTCCACTCAGCTGCATGTACATCTACAGGTGTGCCGTTCTGCTTCAAACTGATGAACTTTTCTTCCATTTCCTCCCGTGCAGTCCGCGGGAAGAACTTCTCCAAGAAACTCTTCGAAAAATCCGCCCAACTGATCAGCTTGGACAAGCGAGCCTCTTCCACCAGCCACCATTCACGGGCATAGTCCACCAACTGGATGCGTACCACATCCACCCTCTTATCCTCTGGGATCTATGCCGCAACGAGTAAATTCTCCGTGTCAACTAGCCACTGCTCTGCTGACAACGGCTCCTCCAAGCCAGTAAAGACAGACGGACCCAGTCTCCTGAAATCCGCCACGGTACCCATACGTTCAACTGTTCTGGGCACAACACTGTTCACGGACTGCTGAACGGTCCGCAAACCTTCCTGTAAAGCTTCAGCTTGCTGCTGGTTCAGCTCGGTCTGTCGCTTTTGGTTCTCCAACATCCTACGTATTACTCCGAGCATAGCGGCTTCGTCAACACGCCTTTGGTACGTTTTCAGATTCTTGTCTGCCATGTTCCTGAAATTAAAGCACCAAAAAGATTAGCATGATAACCGATTCAAAATATAGATTAAGGATATGAATCAAGGCTAGAACCCTAAGTTACTTAAATAGAGTACCGCAGTGTAACCATGCCGCGGTATCATAGCTACAATCACATAACTCCATCCAAGTCGCCTAAGTTCTAGAGATAACCAAAAAGGAACCAGGTTTCGAGTCGATATGCAAAGGAGGTTTGCATATCGTAAAAGTATAATCAGGAGGAAGTTAAGATTCAAAAAATGGTAAGACGGTAAGGTGGCAGGACATGTTTCCTAATCACGAGTATTCTGATTCGTGTATTGGGTCCAATACCCAACTACAAAAGAATCAAACCCGATTAACCTATATCCTATGTCTCTGATACCAAAAGAACCATGTCATGCCCCACTTCCCATAGTACGCTAAGATAGGCATGTGACATAGCCAACCATGCTACCTGTGGATAGGAAATATCCTTCCACAGTCACATTACGGCTGTAGATATATCACGAACAATAATAAACAATCTAACACATGTCCATAAGCCAAAAAAAAACGAGTCAAGAATAAAATAATGCGGAAGCAAAAGATCCAATACAAAAATAAACTGGAATGTACGTCCCATAATGCGGGCTCACATCAGGAATGAAAAATACCGAAAGTAAAATGAACTAACTACTAGCAAGTCCTCACTGCTCAGCCTGCTGACTGAAATACTCCTGCTCGGACTGCAGCAAAGGTAAGGAATCTGGTCCATGCAAAACCCAGACGTCAGTGTGTCATAATATCAAGCAATACTATAAAAGGGGTAGCAATACATGCAGGTATGAGTATAAATGATAAAACAGGCATAACAGTGATATAAGTAAGGACAGTGGGGTAAGGTGTAGTGAGTAATCTAAACTGGTCTATTGGGTTAACTACTCTCAAGTCTTTGAAATCAATTTGATGAATCATCGATGTAACTCAATAGTATCCCGTGCGTGCCCGGGATCACGGTGAAGATTCTCGGGTTGAAACCGAGATATGCCGCTAGGCACTAAAAGGAAAAGGGGTAACGATGAATGATGTCAACGGCATCATCCTAAGGCTGGCCTAGCCTCTAAAAGGTAGTGGGTAACGATGGATGATGTCGGCAGCATCATCCCAAGGCTGGCCTAGCCTCTACAACTGATCAGTAAAGGTATCGAACTGTCGAGTTACAAGTCAGGTTTCATTATTGATTTCCCCATACCCCCAAGTTATGTATAAAAGTCAGGTATTGATAAATCTGGAGCTAATGCCAACACAGGATCAGCAGGTAAAGGTTTCTCTGGATAGACAACGGGAAATGTCCGTAGGGACAACAGGTCAAGTTTGTTGGCATTAGTAACAAGATCAGGTAAAAGGTAAAGCCATGGTACCACAGGTCGAGTCAGGTAACATATAGGTAACATGTCATGTCAAGAAGTGCACGGTATCATGTCGTGTCAAGTAATGGTATATCAAGTCGTGTCAGGGGTGCACAAAATGTCACGTGGGTGCTCACATTCAAACTATAAATAAGCATGGTTATACAAAACAAGTATGGGTACTAATGGAACAATAAAGATGGAACATTATGATATTATATGCAACTAAGTACAGATTAAAGCATATGGATGCACAGTTATCGATTTGGGTTAAGAGGATAGTTCCAACATTAATTAAATACAGTTTACCAAGTATGGAATGTTAAAATCTCATTAATATGTATTAAATGATTTAGGGATGCAATTGAACAGATATTAGGCTAGATGTATGCAAACGGGTGTCTGATAGGGTATAAACTAATAAAGGGGTACTATGGGCTATGCAAATAATTATTATGTGATTTAAATATGGACGTGAGTACCACGTATTGTAAACTAAAATGCAACATGATACGTTTCAAGTTCTAGATCTAAAATGATAAAATGGAACATCGAATGTTACAATGGAACATGTGACATTAGATTAAATCTATAGGTTTAACATGTAATTAAAAAGTATAAAATAATGTAAATAGCATGTAGCAAGTTTTACTTGCCTCGACAGATCACGAAACTGGTATACGGAACGTCACACATCGGCGGGAAAAGTCGCGACGCACGCACGGTTCACGGAACGAGTCCAAACAACGCACAAGGGGATCACACGGGTCAGAGATGCTTGCTGGGTCGTCGTGATCGTCGATGGCACGGCCGGATTCCGACGAACAAAAGAACAGTGAACAAATAAAGAAAAGAAATGCATAAAAAAAAGTGAAGAAGAGAAGAACGGAAGGAGGAAGGAGGAGATTGAGAAGAGGAGGCTTACAGTGGTCGGCGAAGAGGGTCGTGAGGGTGTCGACGGCGTCGACGGAGCTCCGGCGAACACACTGCAGAGGACAGCGGCCAAAAAATGAACAGAAGAAAGAAAATAAAGAAAGGATGAAGAAAAGAAAGAAGAAAGAGGAAGGGGTGTGTGCTCGGCTCACCGTTGCGTCGATCTGGGACGATGGACGACGACGAGATCACTCCGGTGATCGTCGCGGTGAAGCGGTGTACAGGGCTCGGCTGTGCTCTCGGGTGTGCTCAGTGCGCATGTAGGGGCTCGGCGAAGGATAGTGGAGACGGAGGTGAGGATGGTGAGGAGGCGACGAGGTCGGGGAGGCGACGTCGGGCTGTGGGCGACGGCGAGAAGGAGGAAGCTAGGGTTTAGATTATGGGTTCGTATGAAAAAAGAAATGAGGAAGAAAGAAATATATAGAGAGAGGGAGAGAGAGAAAGAATTAACGAGAGGAGAGAGAGAGAGAGAGAGAGAGAGAGAGAGATTCTGAGAGAGGGAGAGAAAGAGAGAGAGAGAGCCATGAGATGAGAGAGAGAGGGAGAGAGAGAGAGGGAGAAAAGAGAGATCGAGAGGAGAGAGAGGGGGGGAGAGGAGAGATAAAATTGGATTTATCTAAGGAGAGAGGAAGAGATAGCGGTGAGGGAGAGAGAGAGAAAAGGAGAAAGAGGAGAGAGGAAAAGATAGAGTGGGGCCCAGCGGAATAAAGGATTTCCATTGGCTCATGGGGATTAATGTGATGCATAGGATTTAATAAAAAAAATTAATAAATTTTTTTTAAAAAGATTTATACTGTTTTGGAAATCAAACAGAGTAGTTAAAGAAAATATTATAATTAATCTTAAATTTAAATAATTGAATTTTAGCGGGATATAAAATATTTTAAAAATGCGCCCGGGTCGGGTCTAAAAATTCAGATTTTAAATACTAAAAATAAATGCAACTTCCAAATTTAAAAATGAACGCTTAGGTAACGAAAATGTATACCCCTAAGAATGGACGCACGTACGTGCGCGTTGCTATCCAAACACGTCCGTTTTACTGAACGGGACGAGAACAAGATGAGCTGACGCTACCACGGGGTTAGGGGTATCATGCAGGCTATGAAATGCAATTTTAATTTATTTTACGTGATCTAAAATGTTACATGATAAAATGTGCGATGCCAAATAAAAATCAATATGCAGTATCCATGAGATGCGCGTGTCTATTTAACCAGCCAGGGTAGTCTATAAATATAAATCAACCAGTTCAAGCAAACAGGTCAGGTCAGGTCGAATGCAATGTAAAAGTAAACTACCATTCGCACCCAAACAAGATAAATCAATAAAATGCCACATATAGATAAATACGAGAACTGGAATTGGTATAAATGAACTCGGTTGTTACAGGATAGATCCCCGAAAGGTCGGATACAACCTCGGAGACGAGGTGCCGAAGAATGTCTTCAATGCATCATACTTGTTCCAGCTCCGCAGCCCCCAGGAGTCTGGAAGGCTTACCGGATGACACGTCATCCGCCACGTGTTGTGATCTGGAGAATACTCGTTTATGAGCTTCATCATTAGCCCCCCACTCTCGCCCTGACCTATTTATGGGTCAGGGTTGAGAGTGGTAAGCCTGGTTTTTGACGATTCAGCCTAAGATTCCCCAGCAATGGGTTGTCGGATGAAGAAGTACCATTTGGAGGCTACACATCTTGAATCCCTAGATCCACGTAGCGGCTCGCGAAGCACCTCAATTCCCGCGCATATCTTTGGTGACGTCAGTGTATCAGTGAAATGATTGCACCTAAAAGGGGGACGCAGTTTCGTTTACTCGGCTGGTTGGGCTACGCGCCATGTGTCCTCCAATGGGTGGTAGGACGTGGGTGGCTGTCACCCGAATCCTAGTGAGAGGGGACGTATCTAATGACCGGTAGCCACGTGGAGTCTCAACGGCCGCTTGGTGTGACGCTTTGTTTTGGCGGGAACGGATTTGGGCCGTTGGATGCCTTCTTGCTGAGTATATAAATAGGGGGTTCACTCCACGTCCATTACTTTACCCTACCCATCTCTTGTTGTCTGAAGATTGCCCGGCGCACATTCGCTTAGGTGGGAACTTTAGCTGTCAAAACTTTTTCTCGGCCAAACCTTTCTTGAATAAGGTTAGATGTCTTCCTCTGAAGTATCTATTGACATAGTAGGGGTCGAGTCGGGTGATGAGTGTTCATTTCAGAATTTTGCATTATTATATCGCCCATTCTTAATCACATTACATATAAATAGGTGATTTTGATCCATGTCTGCTAAATAGTTGCAGGTTACAGGTTCTCAGATCGTTACAGTGAAATTCATGAAAAGTCGCTACAAATGTGAGACTACGACCAACAATAGATGAATCCGTATGATGCCGCCTACCAGTCCAAAGAACAACCGAAAATCATTAGAGAGTTCAATGCACAAAGCACAAGGGTAGTACAAGATCAAGTCTTCAAACGCGAAGCTCACGGCAAAAGTCCACATCATTCTGCACTGTTGAAAATCTGGAAGAAAATAGAAGAGATTCTGAGGAACCAGGTGAAGAAAACAGAAGTTAAAAGCAACATGAAGCAACCCTGAGAAATTGAACCCATGATCCCACCAATTGGCCACGGAACCGCGGCCAAACAGGCCTTTCTGCCGCGGTTCCGCGGCCGTATAGTGCACGTGTCGGTGCATGTGTCGGTGGGTGTCAGTGCTTTGACCCGTCTTTCTTAGGACAGTTTGGTAAATTCATGTATGGATCAGAATGTAACCTAGGGTTTTTTAATATCTATAAATAGGAAAGTTGAAAGCTAAATGAAGGCATGCCTCTCTTTAGTTTTTACTCTTTTTAATTCTTAAATCTAAATTTTTAATTCCATTGTAATGTGTTGTTGAGAGGTCATCAATAAAGTAAGTTTTCTTTTTCAATCTCGCATTCTTCTTTGCATATTTTAATTCCTGCAATTTTTATTTGTTCTTTATTTATCTACGATTTAGTTTGTCTAATACAAAAAAAATATAAAAATGAATTTTATTGTCACCTTCCTAATGAGTGAGTAATTCCTCACTTATTAGGGGTAGGATAGGGAAGGTTTGAGAGAAGGAAATCTCCCTCACTCCTTTCTTTGCCCAAATAATTTTATTAAAAAGACTCTCTTTAAATCAACCACAATCCGCTCATTATGGCACCCTATCCTATATGATAGTGGTGATTCTCTAGTTAGACCAGTTGTGGTTGATTAACCGGAGGTTAGGGCTAAGAGCCAAGAACGGACGGACAAGGAACAAAAGGAAGAAACTATGTTTCTTCCTAGTCGTGCTAATCTCCGTTGTTAACTATTACCCTAACACCTATATTCTTAATTAGGGTATTGATAGAAGTGAGAAGAATCCATATTTCAAACTAACCTAATCCTATCCTTAGCATGCCTTTTAATCAATTTATTCTCATTCTTAGATCTTAAATCAAAACCTACCAAAGTTAGGACTTAACTCGTTAGAACATAAAGAAAAGAACACCATTTCCCTTTGGATCGACTCGTACTCAACCGGCTAGCTACCAAGCGACACCGTCTTGATTGCGGTATTCTTAAATTTTAAAACGCATATACAAAATATAAAACAATCAAATGGCGCCGTTGCCGGGGAAACGGTAGTTTATTTCTTTTCGTAATTTCGGGTTAATTGAATAAAAAATATATAAATTGAAAAAATAAAAAAACATAAAAAAAATCATCTTGTTATTTTTGATTGGTTTTTGTGCGAATTATGCAGGAAAGGAAGACGGACTGATTCAGATCTGGAGCAAGCTCAGTGAACAAATACAGAAACAGACGATCTGAACAGACAGAGGAGAACCAAAACAGCACAGAGAAAAATTTTGGAGATCTAAACCAACTAAACTGCCGTGGAACCGCGGAAGATTCAAGAAGTTGACAGCGGAACCGAGGTCAACCTGTGACGTCAGCATCCCATCTTCTCTGTGAGTATCTTTCCTCTCCCCTCCTATCCTCTAAACTCCACTGAAAAAAATTTCCTGTAGGTATTCTTTGCACAACAACTTCTTCTCCCTCTCCAATAAATCATATTATGCAGGATTCTTTACGCCGCAAATAAATGAAAAATTTTGGCAAGTGTTTTAGATTTTTTTTGTGTTACTGCTTTGCATATTTAAAACGGAATCTAAGGGGCTACAACACCAATTAAGATTGGGTGAGGATTTCATTACCCTTCCTAAGACCCCAGAAATTACAAAAAGCATATGCATCACCCTTGAGCTAATTAAAAAAATATCTAGACTCAGTCAATTAAGGACTGTCGTGCTCATTAGGACAGAGGAAGGTTGTGGGCATTCAGCTGTTTATCTAAACCTGACTTTGTTGTGCCTAGGCTAGACAAGTGACAAAGGTAACTTTAAAAGGTCCGTCTTACGGTGATTCATAAGCGGAACCCTCCTTTCTTCATTTGTGCTTACCTGGCCACAATTGGTGGTGAAGAGGCGATTTGAGAGATATCTCACAACTTGTCGCTTTGGACCAGTTAGGAGCAGTCTAGTTGACTTAGAAGACCCTAACTCTAGGTTTGATTGTGCATGTTTAAATTGTGATTGTTTGAAAGTGTGTCGTAGTTCCGTACAATTTTTTTTTGCAAAAATCTTTATAAAAAAAACAAAACAAAATTTTTTACAAAAACTTGCCATTTGTCGCTAGAATCACATTGCACCCACCCGTCATTCACATTTCCCCATTGACATTTTCTTACCCTCACATTCTACGCTTTGACTACACTAAAACTCGTTTAGTGTATGTCCGTTTTGACTCGGGACACTAGCGCCCGCTTAGTCTGTGTTTCGTTAGTCGCTACCGACTACGCGGTCGACTCCGAAGTCGAAACTCTCTCCACTTCTTTTTCATTCTTACCTTTGCCGGCCAACTCCGACGTTGACCGGAATTCTGTCCATTTACCTTCATCTTCACATTCATCATCTTCTAAAGACATGTCAGGATTTAATCCTAACAACCATTTACCTACCTCCGGACTGATTCTACCTCAACTGGGTGCGAATAACCCGCAACAACCTCCTGTTGAAGTGCCACAACGAATTGCGCTCCAGGATCGTTTCTATCCTACCCGCTCCGCACTTCCTACTTGTCTTTCACTCCCGCCGGCAAATGGGGATAATTTCGAAATTAAGCCCCATTTCATCAACATGTTGCCCAAATTTCACGGGCTGGAATCCGAAAATGCCTATATCTTCATTAACAAATTCCAGAATGTTTGTGAAATGATGAAGACTACCCAACTATCCGATAATGCTATAAGGCTACGAGTCATTCCCTTCACTCTATGTGACCTAGCTGAAAAGTGGCTATATAGTACTGCATCGCATTCCATAAACAGTTGGGAGGAGTTTGTTAAGGCATTTCTTAAAAAGTTTTACCCACATCACAAGACAGCGAGAATACGTAATGAAATTAATCAATTTTCCCAGCTTCCTTCCGAATCTTTTTGGAAGTGTTTCGAACGATTCAAAGACCTTCTTGTTCAGTGCCCTCATCATGGTATTGAGAGATGGCAACTTTGCCAAACTTTATACGAAGGACTGAACCCAGCAACTAAGCAGTTACTGGAAACCATTTGTCAAGGACACTTCCTTACCAAATCTGACGAGGAAGCTTGGCAATTTCTCGACGATCTTGCTGAACAAACGTTTCAGTGGGAAAGCACTAGACCGTCCACTTTGTCCACTTCATCTACTTCCTACGGTCCGTCTAGGGCAGGCGTTCATCAACTTGATATGTCAATTGCAATGAAAGACGAAATGGTCGCAATTACATGAAAACTAGAAGCAATTGAGAGCAAATTCTCATCGTCTTCTCCTATCCCTGCTTTACCCCCTCGCACTATATGCACTTGTTGTTCGGATCCATCCCATTTGACCGAAGAATGTCCTTACAACCCACCTGCTCAAGGACAGGATCAAGTCAATGCTGCTTTTCAGCAAAGACAAAGAAATGATCCATACTCTTCAACGTACAATCCTGATTGGAGGAACCACCCCAATTTTGCTTGGAATCAAAATCAACAACAATTCCAAGGCAACAACAATTTCCAGAGGCCTCTTCCTCAACAACAAGCTCCTCAACAAACTCAATATCAGCAACCTTTCCAACCCCAACCTTACCAAAATCAAACGAACAATTTTGCATCCAACAACTCTTTTCCTCAAAACAATTTTGTTCAGCCAAATAACGATAAGGTTTCCTCGCTAGAACGAAGTCTGGAGGCATTTTTAAAACAATCAACTCAATCCTCAGCCAACATCCAGTCTTCCATTCAGTCTTTGGTGCAACACACTACATCACATGGGTAAAGCATCAAAACCATTGAAGCCCAGATTGCACAACTGAATGCAGCTTTAAGCGAGCGAGAGAAGGGGAAGCTTCCATCTCAACCACTGCCAAATCCTGGTCACCCACAAAATGCACATGTTGCTCTTGAACAACAAAACCATAATGTGAGTGTCATGACTACATTGAGATCTGAAAAGATGTTGCACAACAATGTTGGCACATATGATGACACCCCGGCCGCCGCTTCTTCTTCTTCTTCTTCTTCATCTTCATCTTCTTCGTCTTCAGAGCATGTTCTCCATTCTTCACAAGGCTCTACTTCTTCTACTGCTCTGAACGGACCCACATCTCACTCCACGAAAACACCAGCACTGGGATCCATTCCAACTCCGCAATCTCCTCCATAAGCATTTGACTCAACCAATTTTCAAAATGTTCCATTTCCAAACCGGTTGAAATCCAATATACAAAATCCACAGATGGAGAAGATTGTGGAGTTATTTAAACAGGTTAGCATTAACATTCCCCTCTTGGATGCAATCCAACAAGTCCCTTCTTACGCAAAAATCTTGAAGGACTTATGCACCAAGAAGAGGAAATCACTGGTACCTAAGAAAGTTTTCTTGGCTAGTGCAGTAAGTGATGCTCTTACCCAACCTTTACCTCAAAAACGAAAGGACCCTGGCTGTCCTACAATTTCATTAACTATTAGGGATAAGAACATCAACCGCGCACTTTTAGATCTTGGTGCCAGTGTTAACCTGCTTCCATATTCGGTATATGAACAATTAGGTGTAGGAGAGCTGAAACCCACACATTGTACTCTCCAAATGGCCGACCGATCAATCACCCATCCTAGGGGTGAATTAGAGGATGTGTTGATTAAAGTAGGGGACTTCATATTCCCCGTCGATTTCATTTTTTTGGACACACAGCCTGTAGCTAACCCCCGGAATCAAATTCCGGTGATACTCGGTCGTCCATTCCTTACGACTTCAAATGCTGTGATCAATTGTCGAAATGGTTCGATGAACCTAACTTTTGGAAATATGACAATTGAAATCAACATTTTTAAGTTGGGAAATCAGCCCTCCGAACCTAATGCTAATATACTTGATGTTTGCTCGATCTAAGAGATCACCCAGGAGGACTGTGAGCTCGAGAAATTTCTGTTCGATCACAGCAATTTTGACGCCACTAGCGCGTTCCTCTTTGAATCTGATACTGCTTTCATGCCCGATAATGGCTATGAGTGTTTCACTTTCTCGAACGATTTTGAACAATCACCACCCGAGTTTGAATCTTTTGAATTTTCGGATGAGTTAGCTAAACCATCCGACTCGGTTGCTTACACTCGTTTTGAACCTCTGTTGGAATCCTTTGAGTTTGAGACAATTTCACCAATTTTACCTTCAATTGTTTCACTGCCAACACTCGAACTCAAGCTGTTGCCGTCTTACCTTAAATATGCTTACCTAGGTGAGAATGAGACCCTTCCTGTTATCATCTCGGCATCTCTAGCCCCCGAGCAAGAGAAAGCCCTTTTAACGGTCTTGCAAAGCAATCGGCAAGCTTTTGGCTGGACTATGGCAGACATCAAGGGGATTAGTCCCCTAATAGTTGAATATCATATTCATATGATGGATGATGCCAAGCCAGCAAGGGATCCACAGAGACGACTCAACCCAGTCATGAAGGAGGCTGTTAAAAAGGTGATCGTAAAATGTCTTGATAGTGGTATCATTTACCCTATCTCTGATAGCCAGTAGGTTAACCCCATTCACGTTGTCCTAAAGAAATCGGGCATAACGGTCATAACCAATGAGGCGAATGAGTTAATACCTACTCGCACCCAAACTGGGTGGCGAGTATGCATCGATTATAGAAAACTCAACACCGCGACACGGAAAAACCACTTTCCATTACCTTTTATTGACCAAATGCTAGAATGATTGGCTGGGCATGAATTTTATTACTTTTTGGATGGCTACTCCGGCTATAATCAAATTCCCATCGCCGAAAAAGACCAAGACAAGACCACAGTCACTTGTCCTTTCGATACGTTTGCTTACCGTCGCATGCCCTTTGGGTTATGCAATGCACCCACTACCTTCCAGCGATGTATGATGGGTATTTTTTCAGACATGGTGGAAAAATTCTTGGAGATCTTCATGGATAATTTCTCCATTTTCGGCGACTCCTTTGATGAGTGTTTGCTACATCTAGACGCAGTCCTTACCCGGTGTAAGGATAAGAACCTTACTTTAAATTGGGAGAAGTGCCACATCATGGTACGGGAAGGTATTGTCTTCAGACATATCATCTCGCAAAATGGCATTGAGGTGGATAAAGCGAAGATTGAAGTCATTTCCAATCTCCCTCCTCCCAAATGCGTCCGAGACATTCGAGCCTTCCTTGGCCATGCCGGTTTCTATAGACGGTTCATCAAGGATTTTAGCAAGATTGCTAGAACCTTGACTCTTTTGTTGGCCAAGGACACCACATTTGATTTCGACTCGAGCTATATGAAAGCGTTCGAGTCATTAAAAACCCACTTACTTCTGCTCCCATTCTTTTGTCTCCTGACTGGATGCATCCATTTGAAATTATGTGCGATGCATCTGATTTTGCCATTAGTGCTGTCCTTGGACAGCACATCGAGAAGATGCCGCATATAATTTATTACGCGAGCCAAACCTTGAACGAGGCCCAATTAAATTACACAACAACCGAGAAGGAATTCTTAGCTGTTGTGTTTGCATTAGAAAAGTTCAGACCCTATTTAATTGGCTCTCCAGTCATCGTATACACTGACCATTCAGCTCTTCGCCATCTTTTTGCGAAGGACGCTAAATCTCGGCTGATACGTTGGATCTTCTTACTATAAGAGTTTGACTTTGTCATCAAAGACAAAAGAGGATGCGAAAACGTAGTCTCCGACCATCTTTCACGTCTCCCTTCTTCACCGACACTTCAATTTCCTATAAAAGACGTTTTTCCAGATGAGCAGCTCTTGACTATATCATGCGAACCTTATTTTGCAGATATTGTGAATTATTTGGCCACCGGACTTATACCAAATGAATGGTCGAATCAGGACAGGCTCCGATTCCTATCCCAGGTAAAACATTTTTACTGGGATGAACCTTATCTATTCAAATACTGTCCCGACCAAATTATTCGTCGGTGTGTCTCCGACAATGAATTTAAGAGCGTGCTGTCATTCTGCCACGATCAAGCGTGTGGCGGGCATTTTGGCCCTAAAATGACAGCCGAAAAGATCTTGCAGTGTGGCTTCTACTGGCCACAATATTTTAAAGACGCACATGATTATTGCAAGACATGCTCCCGGTGCCAATACTTGGGCCGGATATCTAGGAGAAACGAAATGCCGCTCCAACCAATATTGGTTGTGGAAATTTTTGATGTTTGGGGGATTGATTTTATGGGACCGTTTCCAAATTCTTTTGGGAACTTTTATATTCTCATCGCTGTTGATTATGTTTCTAAGTAGGTCAAGGCTGTGCCTAGCCGGACTAATGACAACAAGGTTGTCGTTAGATTTCTCAAAGAAAACATTTTCTCTCGGTTTGGGCACCCCCGCGCAATCATCAGCGACAATGGAACCCATTTCTGTAATAGGACTTTCGAGTCCTTAATGCGGAAATATTCCATTAATCACAAGCTATCAACTCCTTATCATCCCCAAACATGTGGGCAAGCCGAGATTTCAAATCGGCAAATTAAACAGATATTGGAAAAAATGGTTTCCAAAAACCGTAAGGATTGGTCTTCAAAACTTACTGATGCTCTTTGGGCATTTCGAACTGCCTATAAGACCGATCTTGACATGTCTCCTTATAGGCTTGTTTTTGGAAAGGCTTGCCACCTTCCAGTTGAAATTGAGCATCGTGTATTTTGGGTGATAAAAGAGTTAAATATATCTATCGAAGATGCGAGCAGCCATAGAAAGCTGCAATTAAATGAATTAAGCAAGCTTCGGGATGAAGCTTCCGAGAACACGGTTGCCGTCAAAAACCGAATGAAGGTGTTTCACGATAAACACCTTATGCGCAAAACTTTCAAACCTGGTCAACAGGTTTTACTTTACGACACCCGGCTACATTTCTATCCCGGCAAGTTTAGATCTCGATGGAAAGGGCCATTTTTGGTACGCACCGTATATCCGCACGGTGCGGTCGACTTAAAGAATCCAAAGTACGGTTCACTATTTAAAGTGAACGGACATAGGCTTAAACCGTTCTTCACCGCGGAACCTTCGGAGGAGCTCCTGCTGTTGCAGGAGCCGGTTTATATTGACTGATCTTCCTCCATTTACCCTAAAATTTCGGTTATCCGGCCATAAACAGTGGAAACACTGTTTCAAATAAGTTTGGGGGTATGTCACACTTGTAATTATATAAAAACAAAATAAAAATAAGAAATGAAAACGATTTTTTTTCATTTTTAGGGGTATTTTTGTAAATTTTCAGTTTTAATAAATAATAAATAAAAAAATAAAAATATTATTTACAAATAAACTCCTCTTTTTAAGAGGTCCTTTTTGCAAATAGCCAAAACATCCCCTATAAATACAACCCGACCCCTCTCTGCATTTTACATAACCCTAATTTCCAAATTCAGAAAACCCTAGCCGCTGCTGAAGATCGCACAGAGAGAACTCACCAGATCACCGCGCGTCCGCCGCAGAAGACGCCTTCTTGCCGCGTTTCCACCGCCTACTAGCTGCGCCGCCCTCTGAAAACTTCAGAGGAGGTTTGCACTTCCTTGTCCTCTCTGTTAAAATTAATTTTTTTCAATTTTCTCTCTGTGATGGCACCAACTCTGCAGCTTGAAAGAGATTTCTCATAAATCTTTGCACACACGGTCTTTGGAAGTTACTTCGGTGAGGAGATCCGAAGGCGCGGATGGAATTTTTTACTATTTAACCATCCGAATGCCTTCGCGCTTCTGGATCTTATCACCCGATTTTATGAGTGCATGGAGGATGGTTGCCTCTCACAACACGGTTATATTAGGCTAATTTGGGGGGATAGGGAAATAATAATCAATAGGGACTTCATCCATGAAGTCACTTTAATACCTAGACTCCCTATTCACGATCAACCCCTCAGATTCGGGGACTACCTACCCTTGATGGATAATGATTGTTCGAGGGAGCCACGCAAAGGCATCCAGGCTAGAACCCTTTTTGCGAATGTATTAACTGTGTGCCGTTGGGCACAAAATAATATTTTTGGTAGTTCGCACAGCACTACATTTTTCACACCGTCCCTTCATGTCGTGCAAACTTTGATGACTAGAAACCCCAGCTATGATATGTGCACGATATTATTTCACTCAATTGGTGCGGGCAAGAGGGCTGCCAACTATCCATACCCTATGTTGGTGACACAACTGTGTCGTCATTTCCTCCCTGTGGAGCAATTCGAATTTTATATGCATGGAGGGATCCCCATTAGACCTCTTCTTGAGGGCGTATCCACGTCCTACACACGCTTACATGATGTATGGTCGCGCACCGAGCCGGTCGAGGACGTGCCCGCCAAGACACCCTGCTCGAGCTCAACAGCGAGCGACGAAGAGCTTACCCCTGTGACACAAGCGCGCTTACTTAGAAAAACCAATAGGGGATAGAAAGATTGATAGGGATGGTGACCAACCTTGATCAGCAAGTCACAGGTTTGGAGCAGGGCATGACCACCCTACCAGCCAGAGAGGAATGATCCCGTTCACGATCGAGGGGACGGCGAGGCCATGAGCAGTGAGGGCACTGCTTTTGATAAGTTTGGGGGTGGAGGGGGATTGTAAATAGTTATCTTTGTATTGTATCTGCATATTTTTATTTTTGTACATATTTGTTTTTTTTTTTCTTTCTTTGCATATTTAATTCCGCATTGCATCTTTATAAAAATATAAAAACAAAAAAAAATTAGAAAAATAAAAAAATATATAAAAATAAAATCAAATAAAAATTGAAACTTTTTTAAAAATTATAAAAATTGAAAAGTTCAATTTTGGCCACGGTTGAAATAGTAGGGAAAAACTAGATTCTAAACTTAGTAAATTAAAAAATCCTAAAAATAACCTTTCTTAAAGTTTAATTGTAGAAAATATATGTCCTTGTAGTTTATTTAGAAATAGACAAATTTTGAGTTCAGTTCTTGGGCTAAGTCAAAATAAGGGAAGAGTGTTGAAATTTTTATTTGAAGTGTAAGTCTAAAAAATAATTCTGAACCTTAAGTCTAAATTCTGAAAATATATACCCTACAACCCGCACATAAACGCACCTTGAAACTTGGGATAGTAGAGGATACCTTGAAATGCTCTTGTCTAAAATCTTTAGTATGAAGGAAAATAAAATAAAAGTAAAAGTGGTGAATAAAGAAATAAAAAAAAATGAACACTGGTTTTGTAATTACTAAAGGCAGCATAAATAAAAAATATAGCGAGGGTGCTTTATCACCTAGTGCCTTAGACCAACTGGTTTGGGAGTCACTGCTAGGCCTAAGGTATTACAAGACGAGGAATTATGCCTAAATGCGTGAGCACATTTTGTAATCGGTTGTTTAGTACCTCAAGAAGTATTAACGGTCGCATGAAGGATGTGTGAGCAATTTCATCTAAAATTCACCAACTAAAAGTACTATGGATGATGGACAAGAGTATGATAGCTTGAATTGAATTTCCAAGTGTAAGGGTGATAATTACACACATGTAGGGGTATATGATTGGGGTTTGGATGAGATATAGGAATGAAAGATAGGCCTTATATCTTCAGTAGAGATGATAAAAATTCTTAAGTTAAGATTGCACCTTAGAAGGAAAATTCAAAAGATACTGAAAGCTTAATAAATTTGCAGAACAAATACGATCTTAAGTTAAATGAAAAGTGAGTGTGAAAAATACGGGTTGATAATTTCTAAGTTGAAGATAATAGAATTTCTTGCTAGAATACTAAATTGAAGAATGAGAGTCAACATGCCAAATTGATCGGATTTTGTGGGTAGTATCCGCTGAAAACCCTCAGGAGACAACACTCCTCCTACTAGGGACACCTAGAGGTTTAACGGCTTGTTGCACGAGTCCAGTGCAATCGCGTTCCCTGCGAAAGTGAGGTTAGGATTTTTCGAGAATAAAATTTGCTTTGCTCGGGACGAGCAAAAGATAAGTTTGGGGGTATTTGTTCATATCAGAATTTTGCATTATTATATCGCCCATTCCTAATCGCATTGCATATAAATAGATGCTTTTGATCCATGTCTGCTAAATAGTTGCAGGTTCTCATATCGTTACAGTGAAATTCATGAAAAGTTACTACAAATGTGAGACTACGACCAACAATAGATGAATCCGTATGATACCGCCTACCAGTCCAAAGAACAACTGAAAATCATTAGACAGTTCAATGCACAAAGCACAAGGGCAGCACAAGATTCAAGATTTCAAACGCGAAGCTCACTGCAAAAGTCCACATCATTCTGCACTGTTGAAAATCTGGAAAAAATAGAAGAGATTCTGAGGAACCAAGTGAAGAAAACAGAAGTTAAAAGCAACATGAAACAACCCTGAGAAATTGAACCCATGATCCCACCAATTGGCCGCGGAACCGCGGCTAAACAGGCCTTTCTGCCGCAGTTCCGTGGCCGTATAGTGCACGTATCGGTGCATGTGTCGGTGGGTGTCGGTGCTTTGACCCGGCTTTCTTAGGGTAGTTTGGTAAATTCATGTATGGATCAGAATGTAACCTAGGGTTTTTTACTATTTATAAATAGGAAAGTGGAAAACCAAATGAAGGCATGCCTCTCTTTAGTTTTTACTCTTTTTAATTCTTAGATCTAGATTTTTAATTCCATTGTAATGTGTTGTTGAGAGGTCATCAATAAAGTAAGTTTTCTTTTTCAATCTCGCATTCTTCTTTGCATATTTTAATTCCTGCAATTTTTATATGTTCTTTCTATATCTGCAATTTAGTTTGTCTAATACAAAAAAAATATAAAAATGAATTTTATTGTCACCTTCCTAATGAGTGAGTAATTCCTCACTTGTTAGGGGTAGGATAGGGAAGGTTTGAGAGAAGGAAATCCCTCTCACTCCTTTCTTTGCCCAAATAATTTTATTAAAAGGACTCTCTTTAAATCAACCACAATCCTCTCACTATGGCACCCTATCCTATATGATAGTGGTGATTCCCTACTTAGACCGGTTGTGGTTGAATTAACCGGAGATTAGGACTAAGAGCCAAGAACGGACGGACAAGAACCAAAAGGAAGAAACTAAGTTTCTTTCTAGTTGTGTTAATCCCCGTTGTTGACTATTACCCTAACACCTATATTCTTAATTAGGGCATTGATAGAAGTGAGAAGAATCCATATTTCAAAATAACCTAATCCTATCCCTAGCAAGCCTTTTAATCAATTTATTCTCATTCTTAGATCTTAAATCAAAACCTACCAAAGTTAGGACTTAACTCGTTAGAACTTAAAAAAAAGAACACCATTTCCCTGTTGATCGACTCGTACTCAACCGGCTAGCTACCAAGCGACACCGTCTTGATTGCGGTATTCTTAAATTTTTAAACGCATATACAAAATATAAAACAATCAATGAGGCTTCAGTTTCTTGAGCCGAGCCCAGTGGGTCTTCTTCCTCCTCGGCTTCCAATAGCCGAGAGAGTTCTTCTTCTTCATCCTCGTCCTCGTCTTCTGTGTCGGGCTCACCCCCAGGAGGAATGACGTCCTCGTCCCTCGTCGTCGGGGGGGCGAAAAGGGCCCCCAAGGGGCACATCGGGAACGCCCGTGATGCGCTCTCAGTTTTGAATCTTCTGGATGAGATTTCTGACATCCAGGCCCGCTTTCATATACCCTATGGCTATTCACTCCGTTTGGCTAGGGAGGGCGAGCGGGCAGACCAGGTGCAGGGCAAAAAGATTGCCCTGTACTTGGAAGCATTCCGGAAAGGAATGCGTCTGCCCTTCTCTCCTGAGATTTGCGACGTGCTTCATTATTTCCGTCTCGCCCCGGGCCAGCTAGCGCTGAATTCGTGGAGAATCCTCCTTGGATTTCTGGTCCGGTTGAAGATTGATCGGATCCCCTTCGATTTGAGCCTACTTCTTTCTTTTCATTATTATAAAAATCACCTCATTACCGGTAAGGATGAACCGAGCTGGGTGTATCTTTCGTTCAAAAAACATAAGGGTAGGGCGGCTGGGTCGGGGGTAGTGGTCGTCCCTTTTTCCATCCACGAATGGAAGGAGAAGTTTGTCTTCGTTGGGTCATCAGAGGGTGAGGACTGGACGGTACCCATCAAGTGGTATAGGGATGATTGCCCTAGAGTTAGGCTGTCGAATGCTCCCGAGGCAGGAGTGGTGTCTCTATGGGAACCGATCCAACAGGCCAATGTCCTGCTTTTTGAGTAGGCTTTGAGCTGGGTGGACTCGGTCCCACACGTTTTGTAGGTAAGTTAGGGTTTGTACCGATCCATTTTGACTTGTCTAAATTTAGCTGCTATTTTTGGTCGCTGACCTTTTTCTTGTTGTATCTTGCAGAGCCGATGGATCGCTCGAAAATTATGGCTGCCATGGCCGCCAAGGCCCAGGGGTGGAAGAGCGGTGGCGCAAGCTCATCTCGACCTGCTTCGGGCGCGGCTCCCTGGCAAGCACTTCCAGCTAAGTCTCTCGCAGCGCCCCCCGTTCAGGAGGAACGCCACGTGGGAGGACAGAAGCACACGTGAGATCTGGCCCCCCGAGCTAGAACGGAAGCACCGCCTGTTCTCCGCTGAAAAGACGCGACCGAGACGTTGGGACGTCTGGCTTGAATTTTGGGGGCAGATGCTATTTGGTTTTATCCGTCCACCTTTCCGAAGATTCCAAGTTGATTTATGGCACCGTGTATCGGAGGTTTAGACAGACGCGGCCATTGTAGCAGACTTCGTCAGATTCCCTCTCATTTGAGGGGTTTTTGATTGTGGGGATGCTCTTCCTTGCAGGCGCAAGCCCCTGCAGTTATTTACGCTACCGCATCGCGGTAACCACTTTTTCCTTTTCCAGATGGTCACTTCGTGTCGTGTGTGTTTGTTTTATTTTTGGTTGCCCATGGATTGTATACGGAGACTAATTTATGTTGTCGCCCGTAGGGTGTGGATTAGTCCAAATCCCAATTTTCTTAGATTTGGGTTATGGTTTGGGTTTAAGGATACATTAGTCTCATTTGAAACTAAGATCAACTTAAACGTATGTTAAGGATACGTTGGTCTAATTTTAGACTAAGATCAACTTAACCATTTGTAAAGGATACGTTAGTCTAATTTTAGACTAAGATCTACTTAACAGGATCATTTAGATCCAACAAAAGAGCATTTGGGCTCTATTGTTTTAGTTTAGGGACTTTGCTGTCCAGTTTAAAGACATCATAGTCTGTAAAGTTTAAGGACATCATAGTCCATGGGTTTAAGGACCCCACAGTCCATGGTATTTTAGAGACATCATAGTCTGTAAAGTTTAAGGACATCATAGTCCATGAGTTTAAGGACCCCACAGTCCATGGAATGTCTGGTTGTCGGGACCCGTCACCTTTCTGAAGATGTTGAAGGATTACAACGACAAATATCAGAGGAGTAAAGAGATGTACCCTTGAACCAATACTGGTTGGGAAATCTGTAGTCCTATTTGGGACTAAGATCAAAGATTTATGAGCATATGGGCTCAATTAATCTGAATGAGGGTTCTGAGGCCACTTTGGGCTCGGCCCATTCAGTTAAAATGTTAGACATTTAGCAATGCTGAGCATTAGTTTGGATTCTGACAGCCTTTTTTCTTTTATTGAGTGTTGAACACTTATTATAGCTCTGGGCTTTATTTATAGAACAATTTATGTTCTTTTAGCGCACACGTGAGAAGCACGTGGCGCGCTTGGCGCTGTACGCCAGACAATGAGCGCATTGCGCTTAAGGTGAAATAGCACACACGTGAGGAGCACGCGGCGCGCTTGGCGCTGAGCGCCAGTTAATAAGCGCATTGCGCTTCTGGTGAAATAACGCACACGTGAGGAGCACGTGGCGCGCTTGGTGCTGAGCGCCAGACAATGAGCGCATTGCGCTTCTGGTGAGGTAGCGCACACGTGAGGAGCACGTGGCGCGCTTGGCGCTGAGGGCCAGACAATGAGCGCAGTGCGCTATATTTGGAGCGCTGAGACGCTGCAACGTTGTGCGCTATATTCGGAGCGCTGAGGCGCTTCTTTTAATTTGGAGCGCTAAGACTCTTTTAAATTAGGAGCGCTAAGGCTCTACAGCGCTGTGCGCTAAACTTGGAGCACTGAAGTGCTTTAATTGGAGCGCTAGGAGCTCTTTTTAGACATCTCTGCTCCCTGAGAATTAAATTGTCTTTTATAAAAGATTTTGTCTCATGGATCTAAGAATAAAGTTCTTGTTTTTATAGGAGATGTTTCAATCCCTTATGTTTTTTGGTGAAAGGCTTTGCCTTTTTGGATCTGTGTTCCTAAGAGAATTGAATTATTCTCCCCTCTTTTATAATGAGATGTTATGATCTCTTTTGTGTAAGACAGTTTGTTTTATAGATCTATGATCTGAAGAAGATTAAGTTCTTCCCCTTATTTTTATGATGAGATACTTTGATCTCTGTTTATGAAATACCTTGGTCTTATAGATCTATGATCTTAGAAAAAGAAGTAAATTCTTCTTTTTATATGAGATGATCTCTATGTTCTTTTTTTTTACCTTGAAGAAAATCTTCTTTTTCTTCTGAGAGCTTGCTCTTCGTATTTGAATTTTCTCAAAGTTTATGAGGGGGTTTCCTCTATCTGAGACTTGATGTCTTGGGGCCTTTATATAGTGAAGGCTGATTTGTTCGATCGGTTAAAGAGATCTTTTCTCCAATTGATTTGGGGATGTTTCCTCCGTTGGATCTTTAATCCAAGGGCTTCTGATTTACAGAAGGTAATTTTCTTGTTTTTAATAAGATTGGAAAATATTTCCATATAGAATTTATTCTGTATTTTGGTGATTTCTAATCACTATTGGATCATTGATCCAACGGTGCTCTGATTTTCAGAGCACAATCTTTCCTGTTTGGAAAGATTGTGAGGAATGTTTCCTTAACAGAATCTTACTCTGGTTAATTGATGATTTTTTAATCATGTTCGTGGATCTTTGATCCAACGGTTGAGAATATTTAGTTCCAGCGCTAGCGCCCTATTGCTTTGCACGTGGTGCACTGCTTAGAGTGCAGCGCACTTAGTGCTAGCGCTTATGCGCTTTGCACGTGGTGCGCTGCTTAGAGTGCAGGAGCGCTGGCGCTCTTAGCGTGAGTGCACCCGTGCTTTGCACGTGAGCGCTGCTTCAGAACGCTGGCACTCTTAGCGCTAGCACACCCGCTGCTTCATTTCAAATTTTGAAAATTTAAACAGAGCTTTGCTCTGATTGGGGGAAACAAATGCCCCCCACCGTTGCGCTCACGTGGCCTGTACGTGAGTACAACGGTGGCAGGATCTCTGCCATTGTATCAACTCAGAAGTTGAAACGGCTCTCTATGCCTATAAATAGGACCCTTGGCCCTTTGAGATGATCTTTGTTCATCTTCTTACCTTTTCTTGAGAATTATTTCTCCTTCAAAGCATAGCTCTTCATCTTAAGAATTTTCTTAGGGACAGAACTGTGTCAAAAATTTAGATAAAGATTAAATCTTTGAAGGGATTAGTTAATAATCTAGGGTTTCTCCCATTAACAGAGCCTTGCTCTTTTCAAATCATATAGATTTTTAGGGTTTCTCAATAGAGCTTTGCTCTTCTTAGATCTAAAGAGATCTTTCTTAGGGTTTCTTAACCCATTAACAGAGGTTTGCTCTTTTCAAATCATATAAATTTCTTTAATCTTCCATGAAAACACTTAGAGTTTGTTCATAGATCTTGAAGATCTCGGAATTTTTGATTTATTAAAAAGCTTTGCTTTAAATTTTCTGATGGGTTATTCCATCATTTTACAGAGCATGGCTCTTCAAGATTTTTGAGAAATTTTATTTCTTTCATCATCAGAGTTGACAGATGTCACTCTGTTGTAGAGCGCTGCTCTCAATAGGAGATTTACTCCTTGGCCCGAGGGGCCTTAATTAAATGAGTTTTTTTGAGGTTTCCTCATTTAATGACAGTCTCATCAAATGATGAGATTGTTTTATTAATGATGAGTTATCATCTAAATTGTGTGGGTCCCCTTTGGCTCCTTTTTACTGCATTGCAGTGTGGTACGGATTTAAAGTACCTAGTACCGAACTTGACTTGTAGCATTGACGGCTAACTTTGTTCTTTTTTGTGCAGGTACTATGTCTCTCGATACTTCGTTTCCCTTTGTCCGTTCAGAAGGCGTATTCCCCGAAGCACCCATGGATAGGGAAGTCTTCGCGTTGATCAAAGATCATGACCCGGAGCGAAAGAATCTTCATCTATAGGGTAGATGGTACGGTCAAATTATCAGGGGACGACAGAGCTTTTCTTGTACGATGCCCTCGGAGCCCATCTCGGCGATCCCTTATGCAGATGCACTCCCAATAAACTATGCCGTGGAGGAGATCTATTGGACTTTGGAAGGTCTCCTTCAGCCTTTTATGGCTGCAATACCTGTACAGCCACCGGCGGCTTTGGATACTCTAGGACGGCGCATATGCCAGGGTGAGTCGCATCCTTAGGGACAACCATATAACATAGGCTTAACTCCCCGTCACCCAGCCGGATATCTGCAATGGGCCCGCTATATTTTGTCGGCTAAGAAGTCGTAACTGCTGAAGCTTGGGTTATATCCCGCAGTTTATGCGTCTCTCTTCCTGTATTCTACGCCTCCTATCTGGTGGGTCAAGGCTTTTCGGGAGCAATGGAACATTCTTACCCACACCTTCCTTTTGTTGGATCGAGAAATTTCAATTTCTTTAGAGGAGTTTGCCGAGGTTTCCGGCTTACCGGTTAAGGGAGAACATTACGAGGAGATGCTTCCTCCAGATGAGTATATTTTTGCCACCAAATCAGTGGTAATGGGTCTTACCCCAGAGAACGCCATTCAACACCAATTCCTAAGTTTGGTAAAGTTGTTGAATATTTATGAGAGCCTCTTTCTCGAATCCGGAGGCCGCGGGGTTAATTTCATAGATTTTATCGCCCGTTTTCTCCGCTCGGAAGTCCTATCGAAGGAAGTCGCGAAATTTGCCAAACTCAACGAACTTGCAACTCCTGGAATTGACGAAGAAACATTCTTTTTGGGGTTTCTCGGGATATGGCTAAGCTGGTTTGCACTTCCGATGCACCCTCACCGTATGAGGCTGTCTGTTTTTTATCTAGCTCACCGAATGGTTGCTAGGATGCAAGTGGCCGTCAGGATCGCTGGGTTAGCCCATTTATATTACGGCCTCAGCTTAGCAGCAGACACTACTGAACCAGGGGTGCAGTACGTGAATTTCTCGATGCATTATTTTATGTCCTGGATCGAGCTACATGTACTTGGCGTCTTCGGTATCCACAAAAGGCCTTGCTTCTATGACAAGTGTAAGTTCTCTAAGATCATGCGGCTAGTCGACGCATCCATTGTAAATCCGACACCGCGGGAAGCTAGGGGTTTGCTCCTTCGTCCGCGCACGGTCGGAGATGGCATGACCTTCACCGATAAAATTCTGACCGTCGGCCAGGAATCCACAAAAATGGTGCAGCCATTGCAGGACATCTTTAAAGACGGGGCCTCTGTCTTGAAAGCTCGGGAGATTCTTCATTTATACTCCATCAGGCCGGGCTTTCTCGTGTTTAGGAAGAATAATTCGACGGTGTTTATGAGATACAACCCGCATCATTTCTCCCAGCAGTTAAGCTATAACCAGGGCGTCCCGCTTGAGGCCTTCTTGGCAGAACCGGCTGCTACTGAAGAGGGTATCCGGAACGCGTTGCATCATTTTATGCGGTTGAACACCGGCTCCAATTTCTTTATAAGTGAGCCGAGTTGCGTTCCAAAAGCCCTAAACATATATGTGGCGTGGTACCGGCATTTGATGGGCGCTGTTATTAGAGAGGAAAAGAGACTGCTGCTTGATCGCAAGGGTGCAGCGCCGGCTGATAATCCAAATGTTCCTCTGAAGAGACGGACCATTGTCCGTCCTCCCTTGAGAGAAGTTGTTGCGGCTGTGGTTCCACATACTATATGTGAGCTGCCCCTACCCAGTGTGCCTAAAAAAGAGGTAGCTGCCGCGTCTCCCGAGTCGGGTGTGGGTACGGAAATTGGGACTCGTCTCCCAAAGGTGCCCACCAAGCGTAAACTTGTGCTAGCGGCTACCAGCACTCGCTCGCAGAAGAGAAAGAAGTCAATACTCTCTATAGACGTTGCATTCGGCCAGGAGCCTCATGCTCCTTACAGCGAGGGCATAAGTGAATAGGGACCAATGAAGGCTTATTCGTGGCGCCGGATGATACTGATCTAGAGGCTGCTATTGCAGCTTCTAAGCGATTAGCTAGCCACAAAGAAGGACTGGTCACCCTTGCACAGTCAGGTAAATTTCAGTCGTATCTTTAAGCTGTTACGTTTTTATTAACATGCCTTGAATAACACTTCTTCTTCAACAGGCATCTCCACTGAAGAAGCTCTCGCGGCTTCTCTCAAGACTTTTGAAGAGGAGGAAAGGCTTCGTGCTTCCTTGGGCATTGGTACATTTTAGCTCACTGTGCCTCCATTCCCGGTTTTATGGGTAAACTAACTCTTCTTTTCCATCTTATTACAAGGACTACCTCAACTTAGGTTATCCCAAGTGCAGCGCCAATCACGAGTGGTGACGCGGCGACGCTCCTAAGGCCGGCTGCCGAAGTCCCAGCTTCCCTAGTATCGCCAAAAGAGGCTTCACTTAAGCAACTGATGACGGATGCCATATCGGCTCCAGAGGTAGCTCTTGGCTCGGACGATGTCGTCTCCTTGTCGGAGGTCTTAAGAAGATCAGCTCTCACGGACCAGGTAGAAAGGAAGAGCAGGAGGCGTGAAGCAACAGAACGTAACGCCGCCTTGGCTGTAGGTGCAGGCTTGAGCGCTGCTTCCCTTGTCCCTGCTTCTTCAGAGGGTGCTCTAGTCACCCTGTCTACCACTCATAGACAGGCGGCACGCATGGCTCGGGAAGCAATTGAAAAGCCGACCTAAGGTAACGTAACACTGGGTCCTTTTATTAGAGCTTAATCTTCAGATTATCATATATCATACCCTGCAGGGCCAAGTCCGGGTGAGGAGGTGGCAGGAGAGATGACGGAAACTACCAAGCCCGAAGCGGTTACTCTTTCTCAGGAGTCCGGGACTGCTCCAATTGTCGCTCTTTCCACCTGTGTTTCCCTCCCATCGCCTGGCATTGCGAGTGTTACGACGGCCCTCATGGAATTAGGGGACGAAGCCACGGGCGGCGAAACCATCCCCCGAATGAGATCGAAGAAGTCGTGATGCTTGGCGATGCTTCCATCACCGTTTTGGCTGATGACCTGTCTGGTAGGTCTTGGGTCGCTGCATTCTTTTCGTTTTGCAATCCCTTCTGATGACATTTTGTTCCTTTCAAATGCAGGCGTGGTGAGCGCTGAGGTTGCGACACCTGAAGAAGCACCACCAGCTGCTGTTTTGACGGTCGCTGCCCCTTCGTCTCCTCTTATATCCTCTCAAATGCTGGAAGGCATGGGTTTGCGATCAATTTAAATCAGGGACAGCATCTTTCGTGTACTGACTATGTATCATCGTAACCTTGCAGGAGTTCTCTTCGATCATCTGTATCAAGTGTTGAACCCGCACTTCTCCTTCTTAGTCTTCCTGCTGGTGCCGGTGAGTATCTTCTCTAACCGATGTCTTTTCTTTTCTTTAATGGGTGACCCTTCCGTTGTTAACTTTAAATTGATTACAGCGCTACAAATTGAAGGAAGGGACAAGAGTATTGTAACGCCACCAGTACTCCCAGCTCTGCCACCTGCCGTAACCGGTATAGTAGCCTTCATTGCTCTTGCATCTTCTTTGTCTCTTAAGCCAATATCTGACTATGATTTGTTTTGCAGTGGTTGCACCGATTCCAGCTCCATTCGAGTCTCGCATCATAATGCCGGCAGGGCCCTTTTCTAGACGTCCATCTTCAAAAGGCACTATGACCAGGCTGCGTATGTTGAGCGAATACATCGAGGAGTTTGACGCGGAGGCCCCTGCATTTGCTACAGATTTTGCTGCCGAGGTTAATCCCATGCTAGCGACGCTCGTGAACTTCCATAGCGAAGGCGTCGTTGAGTTTTGGGTTAATCACTGCAGGAAAATTGAGGCCTGCCTGCATGAGCTTGAGCTTAAGCGTCCTGTTCCGGAAGTGTTGGCTTTGAACTCCCAGCGAGCTGCATGGGTTGAGCAGAGCGTTCCGTTCCTTTGCTATTTCGAACGAGAGGCAACCCTTAAGCGAAAGGAACGTGAGGCGACTTCCGCTGAATCTGTTCAACTGCACGCTGAGGTCGCAGCAAATGCTGCCCAGCTGGACTCCATCTTTGAAAACCTTCAACGATGTATCTCTGACGGGCTGGTGCTGAGGAAGAAGCTTGATCTTAGTAAGCACGTTGCGCAGAGTCAGGAGGCTGCTCAACAGGAAATTGATCATAAACTTTCATCCTGTCTGCAGCAACGGGCCCAAATTGAAGCAGAGCTGGCCGCAGCGGCTGATCGTGAGAAGGAGTTGAGAGGAGTGCATGAGCAATTGACCGATTTATTGAAAACGCCTCCTTCTCAATAGCTACTTTTGTATCATTTGTAATTTTTGGAATAACATGTATCCATTTTTTATTCTTTTATATGATTCATCTTGTACTCCATTGAATTTATGAATAAAAGATACACATTTCTTATCCCCCACTGTTGCTTTCTTCTCTTTGCTGTGTTGTTGTTGTGTGATTTTAGCAAGTGTGGCCTGTCGATAGTATGTAGCTATCCATCTTGGACTCTTTGCAAGATGGTGATGGCTTAGGAAACAGGGTTAGGATCCGTCACCTAAGACTTTTCAATTTTATGAACCATGAGGGTCTCATAATGATTTTTCTCCCTACGAGTCGAGAGGATCTCGTAGATGTATTTTCTCCTTAGAAATTATGAGGATTCCTAAGTGTGTTTTCTCTTGAGAGTCGTAAGGATCTCACAAGAGAATTTTCTCTCTTACAAGTCGAGAGGACTCGTAAGTGATTGATGAGTTGACCTACTCCCGAATCAAAGCGTTGCTTTGACGGGGAGGCCGAGGGTTGACTTTGGCCGTTTTCCACGTGGTCAGGATTGACTTTAGCCGTGTTCCGCGGGGTCAGGGGTTGACTTTAGCCATACGGGGTCAGGATTGACTTTGGCCGTACGGGGTCAGGATTGACTTTGGCCGTCTGTGCACCGCCGAGTCCTGGAACTTGGAACTTTGCCGCGGCTCCGTTGTTGGTGTCTGTCGTGTCCGTATCCTGCTGGAATGAGAAGGAACGCCGTTGATGATCTCTAGGCTGTAGATGTCGCCGTTGAAATCTGGAACTCGAGACTCTGCCATGGCTCCGTTTTGCTGACGTCGTATATTCCTGCAGAGACATTGATTTCCTTGCGGGTCGATGTGGATTGCGATGCTCTTGTCAAGGGCCCTGATTTCCCTGAATCGAGGTTTTTTCCAAGGACACTGATTTCCTCGGAGTTGAGACGAATCGAGATATTCCTGCAAAGACACTGATTTCTCTGCGGGTCGACGCGAATCGAGGTGCTCTCGGCAAGGATGCTGATTTCCCTGAATTGAGGTATTCACCAAGGATGCTGATTTCCTCGGAGTTGAGACAAATTGAGGTATTCCTGCAAAGACACTGATTTCCTTGCGGGTCGACGCGAATCGAGATGCTCTCGCCAAGGACACTGATTTCCCTGAATCGAGGTTTTTGCCAAGGACACTGATTTCCTCGTAGTTGAGACGAATCGAGGTATTCCTGCAAAGACACTGATTTCTCTGCGGGTCGACGCAAATCGAGATGCTCTCGTCAAGGACGTTGATTTCCCTGAATCGAGGTATTTTCCAAGGACGCTGATTTCCTCGGAGTTGATATGAATCGAGAAATTCCTGCAAAGACACTGATTTCCCTACGGGTCGACGCGAATCGAGATGCTCTCGTCAAAGACGCTGATTTCCCTGAATCGAGGTATTTGCCAAGGACGCTGATTTCCCTGGGGGTTGAGACGAATCGAGGTATTCCTGCAAAGACACTGATTTCTTTGCGGGTCGACGCGAATCGAGGTGCTCTCGTCAAGGACGCTGATTTCCCTGAATCGAGGTTTTTTGTCAAGGACACTGATTTCCCTAGGGGTCGGTTGACTTGTTTCTGAGACGGAGCGTTGATCCAGCGGGGAGGTCATTGGTTGACTTGTTTCCGAGACGGAGCGTTGATCCGGCAGGGAGGTCATTGGTTGACTCTAGGTTGTCTGTGGACCGTAGAGTCTTGGAACCGGGGACTTTGTCGTAGCTCCGTTTGGTGATGTTGCGTCCGAATCCTGTTGGAATGAGGAGGATCACCGTTGCTGATTTTTAGGCTGTAGATGTTGCCATTAAGATTTGGAACTAGGGACTTTGCCATGGCTCCATTTCGTTGTGTCGCTTCCGTGCCCTGCGGGCATAAGAAGGAACGCCGTTGTTGGTCTTCTGGGATGCAGATGTTACTGTTGAGATCCGACTTTCCCTTTTGACAGGATTTGGTGGGGGACATGTGGTTCCCTTTTCGTATATGCCCATTAATTGTATACAGGGGTCAGTATGGACTTCCTGTAGGGCAAAAGTTTCATTCTTTTATTTTTTTAATTTCTTTCCTCGATGCTCTATCATTTCAGCTTTTTACATCGCGAAAGTCGCGATTGCCTAATCATTTCGGCTATTTTTCGTGGTGCCCCATCATTTCGGCTATTTTTTTTTGTTTTTTACTCGCTGCTTTTTATTGCGAGTTGCCCAATCATTTTGGCTATTTTGTATGCATATATTTTACTTGCTGATTTTGTTGCAAGTTTCCCCATCATTTTGGCTATTTCATATGCATTTTTGGCTTACTGATTTTTCTCGCGAGTGTGGAGCCTGGAATCTAGTGCCAATCTTAGCATCAGCATCGCTACAACTGGAATATTGCCAGGAGCGAATCATCATTTGCCGTGAAAGGACTTGGGATTTGATACCGATTTAGGCATCAGCATCGCTACAACTGGGACATTGCCGGGAGCGAATCATCATTTACCTTTGTCGATTCGAACAAAGGTGGCTTAGCAAACAGGGTTAGGATCCTGTCGACTAAGGGTTTTGACTTCATGAGCCGTAAAGGTCTCATAAAAGTATTTCTCCCTACAGTCGTGAGGATCTCGTAGGTGCGTTTTCTCCTTAAGAATCGTGAGGATTCTTAAGTGTGTATTCTCTTACAAGTCATAAAGATCATACAAGAGTGTTTTCTCCTTGCAAGTCGAGAGGACCTACAAGTGTTTGTTCACCGTGTGAGCATATTCCTAGTCGCTAGTGGGACTCTGTTAGGGAAATGTTTATTCGTGCCCGTGGATTGTATACAAGGGTCAATATTGAAACGCTTATAGGGCAGTGTGTGGGTTGTGATGGCTTAAGAACAGGTTCAGATCCCTGTAACTTAAGGCTTTTGAATCCTATGAGCCGTGAGGGTCTCAAAGGGGAATTCTCCTTACGAGTCGTGAGGATCTCGTAAGTGTAACTTCTCCTTAGGAATCGTAGGGATCCCTAAGTGTGTTTCTCCCTTGTGAGTCATAAGGATCTCACGCAGGTATTTTCTCCTTACAAGGTCGAGAGGACCTTGCAAGTGTTTTTTAACGAGATTGCGCCCTTTCGGGTTTTCACAAACTCGTTGGTAGCCCTGTTGTTTTTACTCACGAAGCCCTTTCGGGTTTTCATCCGTGCCTATCTCGCTTATGGACGTACCGTTTTTTTTTTGTGCGTCAGCCTTGGGATGCTGCGGTCCGTAATAGTTTATAGACGTCTCGGTCAGTTGCAAGTTTTAGGACATTGCGGTCCCTCGTTAGTTTAGGGACGTTTTGGTCCGTTGTAGCTTTGAGGCGAAGTTTCGCCGGATGCTTTATGAACAAGTAGGTTTCTCCTTGATAGACCTTGTCACATAATCCAAGGATTTTGGCACTGCTCCTGCCCCTAGCTCCTCTACATTATCTCCTAACGCTGAGTGAGCTGCTTTGTTACTTAGCGACAAATGAGCGATCATGTGGCAACTTGCCACATGATCTTCGGATTCTTCTGACAAGTCGTCTCCCTCATCATTGTCATTATCTTCACTCTCAAGGATGTGATTGAGAAACTCTTGAAGCGTGACTGGGGTTCGCGCCTTCTGGTTGTATTCCTCCAGCACGTCAATATGCTTTTGCAGATCCGTACGCTTGTCGTCAGACTGCGCGGGCATTTTGGTCTTCTTCTTTTTCTTTGAAGACTTTGACGGCTGGGCCTAAGTGTTTTGCCCATTGCTACTAACTCCTGATGTTGGGCATGGTTTCAGCATCCCATCGATGATCTCCGGCTCTTGCGGGCTTTTCCATCTGGTCATCGGACATGTTTGAAGACCTTTCAGCATCCTTTTAGTTTTTGCCGAAAGAACAACTTCCCATGGAGCTTCCTCTATAAATGAGCATGATGCCCCCGGCATGTCCACCCTTTTAGGGGTGTGCTGTTGTGGCAGATTTACCTTCCAGTTTTCGGACAGCGCGAACTTGCCCTGTTGATACTGGTCTTCAACCCAATTTTTGAAGACATAGCAGTTTTCAATTGGATGGCCCAATACTCGGTGGTAGGGGCAGTAATTGGGATTGTTGACATCGTTCGGTTGTAGTGGGTGTCTCGGCTCTGGTATAGTGATGAGCCCGTTGCGCACTGCTAGTTCGAACAGTCTCCTTGTTTTATCCCGGGAAAACGAGTAAGGACGTCTCAACTTCTCGTCGAAGGATTGCCGCTTGTTGCTTTGGCGAACAACCGTTCTCGGGCCACTCGGCTGTTGTTGAGCGTTGGCGACGAAGGTTTCTTTTCCTTTGGCCTTTTCATTCTGAGGCTCCGACTTTGAAGAGGAAGGCCTATGGCCCATCTGCTCCATTTAGGCTAGCTTGTCAATCAAGGCCTAGAAGGTAGTCGGCTTGAAAAACATCATGAATTGGGATATGGTCTCCTGCGGATCAAGGGTACCCACAAACATGCCCACGGCCGGAACCTCTTCTATGCACTGTTCGCACTTCAACCATAGGTTGCACCACCGTATCGCATACTGAACCCATGTTTCGCCTGGCTTCATCCTGGCATTGATCATTGTCGTGATTAGGGTGCGTTCGCTGGCGCTTGCGAAACGCTGGGTGAATAACAGCTCCATCTCCGTGAATGTTTTGACGGAATCTTTTGGAAGCTCCGAATACCATTCGAAGGCCGTCTCCGCCAAGCTGCCAGCGAATTGGCGAAGCAGCAGCTTATCGTCACCTCCGGTGTTGCCGCACAGAGCCTTGAATTGAGCGACATGTTGGTGTGGATTTCCCGTCCTTTTATATACATAGAATTTAGGGATCGTGTATCCCGACGGGTACTTTATTTGGTCGTACCAACCCGGATAGGGTCGTCCAGTCTTAACAATTTGTCCAGCCGCTTCGCTCGCCTGATGAGCTCGTATCTGTTGAGCGATATAGTCATCCAGGGCGGCTTTGGAGATTGTCACCTCTTTGGCCGTTGATAGAGCCGGAAGAGGGTTCGATGTCTCCCCTCTGTTTTCTTCAAGGATAATCAGAGGGTCTTCAGCTGGAGGATCCGGCTGTATCATCATCCTGACCATGTCTTGGAATAAAAGCGCCATTCGTTTTATGTTGGAGGCTTGTTCCGCTGCCTCTTTGTCCTTCTTCTCGAGGATTCTGCGAAGGAACTCAACATCAGTTTCTGGTTTATGACGATGTTCTGCCGACGTTTCTGGGCTTTCTTTTGGCCCAGTGAGTGCAGCCATGGCTGTCAGCATTTCCTGGAGCTTTTGTTGTTGTTGCTCCTGAGCCTTAGTCACAGACCGTGTAAGTGGTCGGTGACACGTAGAGATACGGCTATCCTCTTTTCCGAAATCCATATAAACAGTATGCACCACCATGCCCCCAGACTTAGGGCGTATAGATTCAGCGTCCTTGCGATTTGCCAAAGACGCAGGGGTCTTCTCCGACCTCCTTATTTTGTGAGCGGTCGAAGTTGAGGGAGCCGTTGCAGCGGGCACCGAAACAGATGACACCTTCTGTGGCTTGATAGGGTAGTCCTTCTCTTGCCGACCTTTCATCTTCTTCTGTCGGCGGGAATAGTCTTTGTTGATCACCGAGTCTTGGACCTATCGCCACACTTTGTAAATTTTGGAGGACAGCCGCTGAGGGGGCTGTTCAAGCTTCGCCTTTGTGGCATTCTCCATAGGTGGAGGAGACTTTTCAACACGGCAGTTGGTGAATTCCTGCGCACTTTGTTAAGCAGTTCAAAGATGTTCCCAGTTGGAACAACAGCATCAACTTCCACCGTAGAGCTGGCGGAGTTAATCCAGAAGGAGAGCTGCCCCCAGCCTTTCTCACTCGGCGCCAGTGGCGACGTCGAGCATGGCGAGCGGTCAGGACCACCTCCATTATTGAATCAGCTTTTCCATGCCTCCTGTTCTGATGAGAGTGTTGTTGGCGCCAGCCTGTCAAAGACAGACGTCCGCTGAGAGGAAACGGTCAACCTATCGAAAGCCGACCTTCGAGTAGGGAGAGCAGCTTGGACGACCTCAACTGTAGCAGGAGTTGGAGTGCCCTTCTCTAGTATTGCGAGCCTTTTTGTGGGCCCACTTGAGATTTGACCCAGCCTGTCAAAGACTGAGGCATTAGAGTTGGACGACCCGCTGAGAGGGGCCGTGGTGGTTGCAAGCCGATCAAAGGCCGACTTCTTCGGAGCTTTCTCTGTCGGCATCTAAACGTTGAAGCTTGTTGGTGGGATCATGGTCCCGAAGAATAGCCCAGTGGTGGCTTGGGTCACTTGTTCCACCGGCATTGTGAAAAGGGAGGCCGCTTGGGGCCCGTAGGTCACTCCTCCGGTGGGGATGGAGTTAGAGTTGTTGCAGTTGTTGCAGTTTGTGCAGTTGAAAGCCATTGATCTTCTGTTTTGTGCACGGAGCAAGACACCCAATCTTAGTACCTCGAATCCAGGGGCAACCATAGCAAACCACGATTCGTTCGCGAAACACGACAAACGTAGTGTGGAGTGGAAATAGAAAAAGGTCCCACCGGGCGTGCCAGAATCTGTTCTCTGCCGAAAATACGCGACCGGGACGTTGGGACGTCTGGCTTGAATTTTGGGGGCAGATGCTATTTGGTTTTATCCGTCCACCTCTCCGAAGATGCCAAGTTGATTTATGGCACCATGTATCGGAGGTTTAGACACATGCGGCCATTTTAGCAGACTTCGTTAGATTCCCCCTCATTTGAGGGGTTTTTGATTGTGGGGACGCTCTTCCCTGCAGGCGCAAGCCCCTGCAGTTAATTATGCTACAGCATTGCGGTAACCACTTTCTCCTTCTCCAGATGGTCACTTCGTGTCGTGTGTGTTTGTTTTATTTTTGGTTGCCCGTGGATTGTATACGGAGACTAATTTATGTTGTCGCCCGTAGGGCGTGGATTAGTCCAAATTCGTATTTTCTTAGATTTGGGTTTTGGTTTGGGTTTACGGATACGTTAGTCTCATTTGAGACTAAGATCAACTTAAACGTTTGTTAAGGATACGTTAGTCTAATTTTAGACTAAGATCAACTTAACCATTTGTTAAGAATACGTTAGTCTAATTTTAGACTAAGATTTACTTAACAGGATCATTTAGATCCAACAAAAGAGCATTTGGGCTTTATTGTTTTAGTTTAGGGACTTTGCGGTCCAGTTTAAAGACATCATAGTCTGTAAAGTTTAAGGACATCATAGTCCATGGGTTTAAGGACCCCACAATCCGTGGTAGTTTAGAGACATCATAGTCTGTAAAGTTTAAGGACATCTAGTCCATGAGTTTAAGGACCCCACAGTCTATGGAATGTCTGGTTGTCGGGACCCGTCACCTCTCTGAAGACGTTGAAGGATTACAACAACAAATATCAGAGGAGTAAAGAGATGTACCCTTGAACCAATACTGGTTGGGAGATTTGTAGTCCTATTTGGGACTAAGATCAAAAATTTATGAGCATATGGGCTCAATTAATCTGAATGAGGGTTCTGAGGCCACTTTGGGCTCGGCCCATTCAGTTAAAATGTTAGACATTTAGCAATGTTGAGCATTGGTTTGGATTCTGATAGCCTTTTTGTCTTTTATTGAGTGTTGAACACTCATTATAGCTCTGGGTTTTATTTATAGAACAATTTTTGTTCTTTTAGCGCACACATGAGAAGCACGTGGCGCGCTTGGCGCTGTGGGCCAGACAATGAGCGCATTGCGCTTCTGGTGAAATAGCGCACACGTGAGGAGCACGTGGCGCGCTTGGCGCTGAGCGCCAGTCAATGAGCGCATTGCGCTTCTGGTGAAATAGCACACACGTGAGGAGCACGTGGCGCGCTTGGCGCTGCGCGCCAGACAATGAGCGCATTGCGCTTTTGGTGAGGTAGTGCACACGTGAGGAGCACGTGGCGCGCTTGGCGCTGAGCGCCAGACAATGAGCGCAGTGCGCTATATTTGGAGCGCTGAGGCGCTGCAGCGCTGTGCGCTATATTCGGAGCGCTGAGGTGCTTCTTTTAATTTGGAGCGCTAAGGCTCTACAGCGCTGTGCGCTAAACTTGGAGCACTGAAGCGCTTTAATTGGAGCGCTAGGGGCTCTTTTTAGACATCTCTGATCCCTGAGAATTAAATTCTCTTTTATAAGAGATTTTGTCTCATTGATCTAAGAACAAAGTTCTTGTTTTTATAGGAGATGTTTCAATCTCTTGTGTTTTTTGGTGAAAGGCTTTGCCTTTTTGGATCTGTGATCCTAAGAGAATTAAATTATTCTCCCCCTTTTATAATGAGATGTTATGATCTCTTTTGTGCAAGACAGTTTGTCTTATAGATCTATGATCTGAAGAAGATTAAGTTATTCCCCTGATTTTTATGATGAGATACTTTGATCTCTGTTTGTGAAAGACCTTGGTCTTATAGATCTATGATGTTAGAAAAAGAAGTAAATTCTTCTTTTTATATGAGATGATCTCTCTGTTCTTTTTTTTTTACCTTGAAGAAAATCTTCTTTCTTCTGAGAGCTTGCTCTTCGTCTTTGAATTTTCTCAAAGTTTATGGGGGGGTTCCTCTATCTGAGACTTGAAGTCTTGGGGCTTTTATATAGTGAAAGCTGATTTGTTCGATCGGTTAAGGAGATCTTTTCTCCAATTGATTTGGGGAAGTTTCCCCCGTTGGATCTTTGATCTAAGGGCTTCTGATTTACAGAAGGTAATCTTCTTATTTTTAACAAGATTAGGAAATCTTTCCATATAGAATTTATTCTGTATTTTGGTGATTTCTAATCACCATTGGATCATTGATCCAACGGTGCTCTGATTTTCAGAGCATAATCTTTCCTATTTGGAAAGATTGTGGGAATGTTTCCTTAACAGAATCTTACTCCGGTTAATTGATGATTTTTTAATCATGTTCGTTGGATCTTTGATCCAACGGTTGGGAACATTTAGTTCCAGCACTAGTGCCCTCGTGCTTTGCACGTGGTGCGCTGCTTAGAGTGCAGCGCACTTAGCGCTAGCGCTTACGCGCTTTGCACGTGGTGCGCTGCTTAGAGTGCAGGAGCGCTGGTGCTCTTAGCGCTAGCGCACCCGTGCTTTGCACGTGAGCACTGCTTCAGAGCGCTGGCGCTTTTAGCGCAAGCGCACCCGCTGCTTCATTTCAAATTTTGAAAATTTAAACAGAGCTTTGCTCTGATTGGGGGAAACAACGCCCTCTGTCGAATCCCCACTTAAAAGGAAGAAGACGGTAGTTTCTCGGTCCCCTCAGGCCGGGATTCAGGTGCAAGAAGGCGACTTCTGCATCGAGGTGCCTTTGGGGCTCTCTGTGGCCGACAGTTTACTGGCGGACATGGAGAAGGCAGCGGGGACCAAGATCCCCCGAGGCACCATGAAGGCCCAAGTGGCCGCGATAGCTCAGGAGGTTGTTCAGGTCGGTAACTCTTTTAGAATTCTTCCGAATAACATATATATATATATAAAGAATATTTTCTTTTTGTTTCTAATACAGCTCCATTTTTTCCAGGTCCTCCAACATTGCGCCCTCCTTGCCGCAATGGAGTCCGAGGAAGTGGCCCCGGCGATGAAAAAGGCGGGCGAATCTTCTTCGCGAAAAGAAGAGCTCCTTGCTCGGCTGCACAAGTGGAAGAGAAGGCGGCCCTCCTCGACTCAAGGTTGGTCGTGGAGGGCCTGACGATCGCCAAATTGAAGGAGTCCCATTGGCTCTTGACCGAATCTAACCGGGCTATCCAGGCTCAGATTAGGGAGGTCAACGAGCTCTTCGATGCCATGAAGAGGCAGAGGGACTCGTTCAAGCGGGATGCTAAGGTGTCTTGCAAGGCGGCGAAGTTTGCAAAGGAAAGAGCGGAAAGGGTCGTGGAAGAGTACAAGGCCTCTGACCAGTTCTACTTTGACCTCGCTGACTCCGCGGCCGTCGGGTGGCACAATCCCCTCAATACCGTTAAGGAAGCCATGTCCGGGTTCAAAGATCAAGAGCTTTGTGCTAAGTATCCCCTAGCGAGGAAGCGCCGCAGAGGGGCGGTGCCGAGACGGCCAGAGAAGGTGAGGCGGCAGGCGGAAGAGCCGAGCCGGACGTAACGATTGTGGCCCCGGACGGAGGCACCGATAAAGGGTAAGTGGCGGTCGAGAAGGCAGTTTGAGCTACGCCTGCCTCGATCAACACATTTTGTGTTAGTGTTTATGCCCTAGAAGGCTATTATTGTATCATACTAGTTTGTATATTACTTAATGGAAGCTTGGGATATTCAAAGTTGTATTGACAGTCTTGCTAAAAATGGTAGTATGCTACTTGGTTTACGTCTACTTTAATATGTGTATATGTTTCTTGTAATGTATCGCTTATACATATTAGTAGATCCCTTAGGATCTTTGCTTGATTACCAGCGTTGTGATGGCAGTCACACTAGTGGGGGCTGGGTAGTCTATAAGCAACATCCTATACAGGTCCCTAGTCGTAGGATTATTGAGATAGGGCATCGATACTCCGGAGTAGACTAGTGTGTACGCTTCTCATCCCAGTTGGGGAGATGGTCTGTCCTACAGCCATCAGTACGTCGTACTGGAGATAGTATACAGGTGCTCGTTGGATTACGGGTACACCGGACAGGACTCACCGGGAACTGCTGGTTGGATTTATACCTATTGTCAGATAGCAGTTCCCAGGTGACATGAGTACAGCTTAGTCCATCGACTTGATACTGCTACTTCGTCTCGGGTGTGTTCCCACTGTACTTAGATTACTACCCTACCACGGCTCAAAGGGATCATGCAAACAGGTAGTAGTTGGGTGCAGTCCCGAAGCACTTGGAGGCAGTGGCGGTTAGACAGGATTCGTCTCTCCCGGTATTGGGGGTTGATATCGCGCTGTGTATGGAGAGCCATTACGCAAAGTCCCTAGTCAGGGCAAGCGAGATTTAATGGTAGATTTCAGTAGTTTCTCAAGGTGTAATGGGCTGCACTCCGACACGACTTATACCGCTATTAGGGGTCTGACGTTTACCGCCCCCTAGGCCCGATATGCAATAGTCCTAGATGAACAGACCGGACTGTACGGAGATTGTCACATCAGGCTCAGTAGGAGTTCTGATGGGTTTCCTCATCGGCCTTCTTATCGACATTTACCTGGGGACCGTTACGTATAGCTAGTGCCGCTTGCGGTCTGTGGTTAAACCCACTGCCAGAGTAGTGTCGAGTCTTTAGAGTCCCACACAGAGAGTTTCACTGCTTCGGGCGAAACGATATAGAGGTCCTATGGTTTTACGACAGGGTTCGGACGCATACGTGTTTTTACGCACGTACGATGTTCGGACAGTTTTTACTAGTCGGCTTTGGTTTAAGCCAGATTCTAGTATCGGATTATTGGATTTATACAGTCTAAAGTTTTTCCGTGTTTCCACGGATATGAGGGGCGTTCTTGTAATTTGTCGGGAAGCTTCTAGAAGGATGATGACTTGGAGGGTAAGGTGGCATTTGCATTTATTGGATTAATGAGTCATGGTGTGATTCATACATGGAGTTAGTAATTCATTTATGATTTATATGACTCATGTGATGAATCACTATGTGTATTAATGAAACATGATGATATATCATTATTTGTTATTCATTTAATAATATGTTATGTTTCATATATACATAAATGATATCATTTATCCAATAGGATTCTCATTCTCACCTTCTCTCTCCTCAAGCTCTCTCTCTTCAAACCCTAACCCTAACCTCTCATGTGTTGAGATCAAGGGTTAGCAAGACTTATTAATCCATTATCCTACTCTATATCCCCTAAGTTGCTTAGATTAGCACTTTGAGAAACCTAGTTACCTCAAGTTAGAGGTCAAGCTTGGAGTAGTAGCTCTCGGGTGGATCGTCTTTGACTCGAGGAGGCCGTTGAGGTGCCGATATTCCATAGAGCCTACGAGGAGTGGAGAACAACGATGAAGACCCGAAGGACAAGTTACGTGAGGTATAACTTCGAATCCGAGTAGTTAAACCTTTCGTAGTTTGCTAGTAATGGTTTAGACACGATCCGTGTGCTCAAGTCCGTATTACGAAGCTTTGATAATTGTTTTTCATATATTCCGCCTCCCCGCAAGCTCGTGGGGTGCGTGACATGGACTTACAGTGGTATCAGAGCCAACTAAACCTTGACTAGCTTGTTAGCAACTAATTAGAACTTCGATCGTCAGAAAAACGCGAAAACAAAACCCCAGACCCCTCAAGTTTCTGTCAATTTTAAACGTGTCGAAAAAATTATTTGATGTTCCTGAAAATTAACAGCAGGGGATTATAAGAATTCTGGGAAAATACGAGGACCTAACTCGGTAAGACGGCCGCGGATCCGCGGCGGAATGGTGCTTTTGGCCGCGGATCCGCCGCCGAGTCAACCCCGAGTTAACTCGGATTTGCGCAATAATTCATATTTTGTGGTGTTTTGTTTTCCAGTATATTATGTTTCTGCCCAGGTTACTTCTGTGCTGGCTTGCATTTGGGGTAGACACGGAAAAAGGTTGTCGATCGATATTCTAAGTTATTTGCTAATCGGGTTTTTATCTGTAATGTTTAATGTGTTCGTAAACCTCCCCTAACTGCTAGTATGTCGGTTGGCAGGGGGTTGCACATTTTTGTAATGGTTTTTACTGTTTGTGTATATGAACTTGATTGGATCGTTGTGATGATTAGCCGGGGTTTGAGATGAGTTTTTATATTCATTCATTTGATGTAAATTGTAATATGATGTAATATTCTTTTGCGGGACACATCCAGGTTGCGGTTGTAGCCATCGTTGTATTATTTCATTTACTATTTTTTGCTCCTAGGATAGACCCAAGGTGGGGTGCACAAACTACAGGGTACTTTGAAGTGTTTAGTGGCCTACTCACGTTGTTGAGGGAGACCGCTTCACTTCGGGTACTTGGCGGGTAGTTTGCCGTACCCGTAGGGGTCTAGGGTGGGGTAATGGCTATTCATCACAACTGTGTAATCCGTCTTTCGTTGCAGGCTCGAAGGAAACGCGGATTGCTTGTATATCCAATAATGTTCATCAGTGATCTAGAATGCCTATTATTGCGTCTGACGAATGTACAATATCTATATATGATAGCTATTTAGACGTCACTTATGTTTTACACCCGCGCTAGCCCAGCCCCCGCTCTGTCGTTAGTTAAGTAACCTAACGGGTGATGACGGGACCCAGTGGCGAATGCGGATGGCATAAAAGGACGTTGTATTTTCGTTGTTTTCTACAATGATAGGTTAATTGATGGGACGCATTATATTAATGCAAAGAAAGCAAACCAAAGTTGAATCGTTGGAACAAATTTAAAAGAAACCACTCGGTTATTTTTAAAAGAGCAGAATTTTAATTGCGGAGCTTTAACCGCTCCTTTTAAAAAGCTATCAGGTTCCTCCGATTATATCAAGTTCACTACGTTCACGGTTTCGCCAAAACCAGTCGTAGCCCTCCGTCATTTCTTATGGATGGTCAGTAGTATTCAAGCTATGTTTGTTGGCTTTCGTCAAGGCATAGTGTTTGGTAGCTGCTGGGGTATTCATTTGTTGCATAGATAGATGAGTTGGTTTGGGACAGTCGTATTACCTTGTTGGCTTTCGTCAATGGTATGTACGGGTGGGTTCAAATTAACAAGATAATGATGGGCAGAACTTGACATGTGACTTATGATTTGTTGGCCTTCGTCAAGGTCATAAGAACATGGGGCAAAAATCCACATCGGGAGTTTCTAAAGAAACTGAAACTTGCTAGTGTTGCATACCATTTGGAGTTTGATGAATGTTAGTAGGATTCCTTCAACATTATCATACGATGATATTTGGATCCCGATCCTACTGTGAGTATATGCTACTTATCAGGAGATTCGTCACTTAAACGATCAATGCTATAAACCAAGTAGGTGTCAAGAAAGGTGTCAGCGGGGCTACGCCCCCAGAGAAAAGATGTTATTTAATTAAGGAACTTCGCGAAAGCGTTGGAAAACCTCCCTCGAAATTCCGACACCGGCCTGGCTGAATGGTTAAGCAAGTATTGTACGGTGAGATCAGTCCTGGCTAATTCTTCTTTTATGGTTTGAAGAAAGATTCGAGAAACAGTGGGAGCCATCCAGTTTAGATAAACTAAAAACCAATCTAAACTTGCAAGAGCATCATGCTAAAGTGTTTTCTTCTCTCTCTCTCATTGCAGCGACCTTGTGACCATGACTAGATTACATCTAGATAACAAGTTGACTGAATCTAACTTATATGACTGGCAAAGGTCTGTCCAGATGTCTATTGCCTATGACAAGCTGGACCACCCTATTACTACTCAAGATCCCGCCGTCCCAGGTCCAGTTTCCACCGTCGCGGATATGGATATCCGTCAGACAAGGAAAAAGGATAATGCGAAAGCCAAGTGCCTCGTGTTGGCTTCAGTTGATGGTGTATACCAGAAGCAGCACGAAAAGATGGACTCAGTTTCCATCTTTCTTCATAACAAAGATTTATATGGAGAGCAATCTCATATCGCAAGATATGAGACCTCGAACGAATTAATTCAAGCGAGGTTGGCTGTCGGGTCATCTGTAGGGGACGACGTCCTTACGATGACTAGCTATATTAATGAGCTCAAGGACCTGGAGACCACGTTGGGAAACAGGTCATACGCTGACTTATTTCCACAATCCCTACCCACTACTTACACCCTGAAAGAAACCATGGAGACACAAGATCTGCTTAATGGAGGACCTTCTTCTTCTATATCCAGGGCGAAAGCAAAGGGTGAAAAGAAGAAGACCTCTACAAAGCCGATATACGGTGTCAGTAAAGTAGGAGGAAAGGGAAGAGCAAAAGTTTCGGGACTTGGTTTAGCTAAAGAGGGATGCTCCTATTGTTATGGGATTAGGCATTGGCAGAAGGATTGCAGGGCTTTGGAAGCCAGTAGCCAGGATACGAAGCATGTTGTGGCTTCGGCCTCAAGTGTGTTTGTAATTGAGAACTGTTTGTCAATTAACTCTACTTCCTGGGTACTAGATACCGGAGCAAGATCTTATATCTGTAATTCATTACATGCTTTGAGAAACCGTAGAGTTATAAGGGTAGGTGATTTGTCTCTCAGAGTTGCAAACAGAATGAGCGTGGACGCTGAATCCGTGGGAGAATATCGCCTAGGTTTGACAAGTGGGTAGATATTGATTCTACGTAACTGTTTGTATGTACCTAGTTTGACTTGTAATATTATATCAGTGTCCTCACTTTCGAGAGAGGGATATGACTTTACATTCGTAAGCGATGTAGTTCACATCCACCTAAATCAAGTTCTGATTGGGTCCGGTACATTAGATGACGGTATATACGTATTGAGTCAAGCTCAGGTTTTCAATGTCCAGAACACACTTAAAAGAAAGTCTCCAGAAATAAATCAGGCTTTCTTATGGCATAGTAGACTAGGTCACATCAATGTAACACGATTAACTAAGTTACATAGAGAAGGATATTTGAATCCGTTCGAATATCAATCTTATGCTACTTGTGAATCTTGTCTCATGGGAAAGATGACTAAGACTCCGTTTACTGGACACGGAGTAAGAGCGAGCGAGCTCTTGGGACTCGTACACAGTGACGTGTGCGGTCCAATGTCTACACATGCGCGAGGTGGTTATTCCTACTTCATTACTTTTACGGATGATTTCTCTAGGTATGGACATATCTTCTTAATGAAGCATAAATCCGAGGCCTTTCAGAAATTCCAGGAATACAAGAATGAAGTGGAAAACCAAACAGGCAAAAGGATCAAGACACTGAGATCTGATCGAGGTGGTGAATACTTAAGTGCTGAGTACACACCACAACACAACGGTGTATCGGAAAGGAGGAATCGAACCCTATTGGATATGGTTCGTTCCATGATGAGTAAGGCTGAGTTACTGCGATCTTTCTGGGGTTATGCACTAGAATCAGCTGCATATCTTTTGAACAAGATTCCAACCAAGACTGTGCCTACCACACCATATCAAATGTGGAGTGGGAAGAAACCCCATCTTCAGTACCTGAAGACATGGGGATGTCCAGCTTTTGTAAAAAAGCAGCATCCGGACAAGCTCGAGGCACGCTCAGTACAGTGTAAGTTTGTGGGATATCCAAAGAACTCCATGGGATATTGTTTCTATTACGCAGAGGAACAAAAGGTTTTTGTTTCTCGTCATGCCCACTTCTTAGAAGCTGAATTTTTGGAAAATCAGAAGAGTGGGAGCGCAGTAGAACTGGAAGAAATTCCAGAACCACAAACTGTTACTGAAAGTATGGTAGAACCAGGAGTTTCAGAAGACAGGGACATACCAGTGCCTATCCGCAGAACTAGTAGGCAGTCTCATCCGCCCGAGAGATACTACGGTTTTCTCATAGACGGGGATCGAGAAGATTTCATCATTGACAATAATGACCCTACTAGCTTCCAGCAAGCCATTCAGAGTGGCGACTCGGTAAAATGGCTGGATGCAATGCGGACCGAAATGGAGTCCATGTACACTAACAAAGTATGGACTTTGGACATTGCTCCAGATGGGGTAAAACCCGTAGGATGAAAATGGATCTTCAGAAAGAAGATTGGTGTAGATGGACAGGTTGAAACCTATAAGGCTAGACTTGTTGCAAAGGGTTTCCATCAAAGACCTGGTTTGGACTATGACGAAACCTTTTCTCCAGTGGCTATGCTCAAATCCATTCGGGTCCTTCTTGCCATTGCTGCCTTCCACGATTATGAGATCTGGCAGATGGACGTAAAGACGGCCTTTCTAAATGGTAATTTGGAAGAGTGCGTCTATATGGATCAGTCAGAGGGATTCATTCAGAGTGGGAGCAGCGGTAAAGTGTGTAAGTTGCTTAAGTCCATTTATGGACTGAAGCAGGTATCGCGGAGTTGGAACATCTGTTTTGATGATACTGTCAAAGAATTCGACTTTATCAAGAATCCAGATGAACCATGCATATACAGTAAGATTGTAGGGAGAGTTGTAGTATTTCTTGTCTTGTACATGGATGGCATTCTCCTAATAGGAAATGATATTCCTATGCTACAGTCGGTCAAAAGATTCTCGTCACGGAAGTTCTCTATGAAGGACCTGGGTGATGCCACCTACATTCTGGGGATCCAGATCTATCGTGATAGATCAAAAAGGATGTTGGGATTTTCGCAGTCCAGGTACATAGACACCATATTGAAAAGATTCAGTATGGAAGATTCTAAGCGCGGTAACCTGCCGGCTTGTCACGGAATCAACCTCTCCAAAGAGATGTCTCCCAAGACTGATTTGGAAAAGGATCGCATGTCGATTATACCCTACGCTTCTGCGGTAGGCTCTATAATGTATGCGATGTTATGTACCAGACCAGATGTAGCATACGCATTGAGCGTTGTAAGCCGGTATCAGGCAAACCCAGGAGAGAAACACTGGATAGCAGTAAAGAACATTCTCAAGTACCTGAGGAGGACTAAGGAGATGTTCTTGGTGTATGGCGGAAAAGACCTCCAGATCGAGGCCTTTGCCTACTCCAGCTTCCAGAGTGACAAGGATGACTCCAAGTCCATGTCGGGTTATGTCTTTACCCTCAATGGAGGGGCGGTCTGTTGGAAGAGTTCCAAGCAGGAGACCGTTTACTGACTCAACGATGGAAGCGGAGTACATAGCTGTTTGCGATACCGCAAAAGAAGCTGTCTGGATAAAGAAGTTCCTCACAGAACTTTAGGTGGTTGCTACCAGTGTTGGTCCAATACCTCTGTATTGCGACAACAACGGCGCTATAGCTTTAGCGAAGGAACCCAGGTCCTATCAAAAGTCCAGACACATCTTAAGGCGGTATCACCTGATCAGGGAGATCGTAGATCGCCGGGAGATCGAGGTAAAGAGAGTAGATACAGAGAATAACAATGCTGATCCATTCACAAAGGCCATTCCTCAGACGCAGTTCGAGAGGCTATTTGAGATCATAGGTCTGCGATATGCCAGTACATGGCCCTAGTGCAAGTGGGAGATTGTTAGTGTTTATGCCCTAGAAGGCCATTAATGTATCATACTAGTTTGTATATTACTTAATGGAAGCTTAGGATATTCACAGTTGTATTGACAGTCTTGCTAAAAATGGTAGTATGCTACTTGGTTTGCGTCTACCTTAATATGTGCATATGTTTCTTGTAACGTATCGCTTATAAATATTAGTAGAGCCCTTAGGATCTTTGCTTGATTACCAGCATTATGATGGCAGTCACACTAGTGGGGGCTGGGTAGTCTATAAGCAACATCCTATACAGGTCCCTAGTCGTAGGATTATCGAGATAGGGCATCGATACTCCGGAGTAGACTATTGTGTACGCTTCTCATCCCAGTTGAGGAGATGGCATGTCCCACAGCCATCAGTACGTCGTACTGGAGATAATATACAGGTGCTCGTTGGGTTACGGGTACACCGGACAGGACTCGCCGGGAACTGCTGGTTGGATTTATACCCATCGTCAGATAGCAGTTCCCAGGTGACATGAGTACAGCTTAGTCCGTCGACTTGATACTGCTATTTCGCCTCGGGTGTGTTCCCACTGTACTTAGATTAATACCCTACCACGGCTCAAAGGAGTCGTGCAAACAGGTAGTAGTTGGGTGCAGTCCCGAAGCACTTGGAGGCAGTGGTGGTTAGACAGGATTCGTCTCTCCCGGTATTAGGGGTTGATATCGCGCTGTGTATGGAGAGCCATTACGCAAAGTCCCTGGCTAGGGCAAGCGAGATTTACTGGTAGGTTCCAGTAGTTTCTCAAGGTGTAATGGGCTGCACTCCGACACGACTTATACCGCTATTAGGGGTCTGACGTTTACCGCCCCCTAGGCCCGATATGCGATAGTCCTAGACGAACAGACTGGACTGTATGGAGATTGTCACATCAGGCTCAGTAGGAGTTCTGATGGCTTTCCTCATCGGCCTTCTTATCGACATCTACCTGGGGACCGTTACGTATAGCTAGTGCCGCTTGCGGTCTGTGGTTAAACCCACTGCCAGCGTAGTGTCGAGTCTTTAGAGTCCCACACAGAGAGTTTCCCTGCTTCGGACAAAACGATATAGAGGTCGTATGGTTTTACGACAGGGTTCGGACGCATACGTGTTTTTACGCACGTACGATGTTCGGACAGTTTTTACTAGTCAGTTTTGGTTTAAGCCAGATTCTAGTATCGGATTATTGGATTTATACAGTCTAAAGTTTTTCCGTGTTTTCACGGATATGAGGGGCGTTCTCGTAATTTGTCGGGAAGCTTCTAGAAGGATGATGATTTGGAGGCTAAGGTGGCATTTGCATTTATTGGATTAATGAGTCATGGTGTGATTCATACATGGAGTTAATGATTCATTTATGATTTATATGACTCATGTGATGAATTACTATGTGTATTAATGAAACATGATGATATATCATTATTTGTTATTCATTTAATAATATGTTATGTTTCATATATACACAAATGATATCATTTATCCAATAGGATTCTCATTCTCACCTTCTCTCTCCTCAAGCTCTCTCTCTTCAAACCCTAACCCTAACCTCTCATGTGTTGAGATCAAGGGTTAGCAAGACTTATTAATCCATTATCCTACTCTATATCCCCTAGGTTGCTTAGATTAGCACTTTGAGAAACCTAGTTACCTCAAGTTAGAGGTCAAGCTTGGAGTAGTAGCTCTCGGGTGGATCGTCTTTGACTCGAGGAGGCCGTTGAGGTGCCGACGTTCCATAGAGCCTACGAGGAGTGGAGGACAGCGATGAAGACCCGAAGGACAAGCTACGTGAGGTATAACTTCGAATCCGAGTAGTTAAATCTTTCGTAGTTTGCTAGTAATGGTTTAAACACGATCCGTGTGCTCAAGTCCGTGTTACGAAGCTTTGATAATTGTTTTTCATATATTCCGCCTCCCCGCAAGCTCGTGGGGTGCGTGACATGGACTTACATTTTGTAAGCCTCCGAGCACTTTGTAAGGCTGGGGAGCCCATAGTACCTTGTATAAAAAAATTTAGTTATTAATAAAGTACTTTTAGCTCGTAACTATCTTTAGCTCGCCAGTATTTTCATCCCGCAAGTATTTTATTTTGCATGTACTCTTATCTTGCCTTCGAAATGTTTTTTTCGCAAGTGTAGGTAGGTCGGTGTCCAGCGGACGTCTAGCACATGCAAAGTTGAGTGTCGAGTGCTGGGCGAGTGCGACATACAAGCTAGCGAAAGCCAAGTCATAGGTAGACGAGCCGAGGTAACGATCGTACACCGCATACATAAGTCGAACGAATGCCAAGCATAGATAGGTCGGCGTCCCTATTCACCCTGGAGTCGAGGTGACATTGTGTGCTGCGTACAAAAATCGAATGAACGCCAAGCATGAATAGGTTGGCGTCCCGCTCACCCCAGAGTCGAGGTGATGATCATGAGCCGCATACAAAAATCGAACGAACGCCAAGTATAGGTAGGTCGGCATCCCACTCATTTTCTCCCATCTACGAATTAGACCTTGAAAAAGTCGAGCAGGAAGCTGCTCGGGCGCTTCTAGACAAGGGCTTAGGATTGGCTGGGCAGGAGACTGCCTTCAGCAGATGAGCCGAGCAGGAGACTACTCGAGCGCCTCTTAGTGAGGGCTTCGGATCCGCAAAGTGTCCAGGCAGGAAGCTGTCTTCAGCGAATGAGCTGAGCTGGAGACTACTCGCGTGCCTCGTGGTGAGGGCTTTGGATCCGTAGAGTGGCCGGACAGGAAGCTGCCTTCAGCGGATGAGCCGAGCAGGAGACTACTCGGGTACCTCATGGCGAGGGCTTTGGATCCACAGAGTGGCGAGGTAGGAAGCTGCCTTTAGTGGATGGGCCGAGCAGGAGACTACTCGAGCACCTCTTGGCGATTGCTTTAGATCCCCAGAGTGGCCGGGCAGGAAGCTGCCTTCAGCGAATGAACCAAGCATGAGACTACTCGTGTGCCTCGTGGCGAGGGGTTTGGATCCGTAGAGTGTCCGGGCAGGAGGCCGCCTTCAGCGGATGAGCCGAGCAGGAGACTACTCGAGCGCCTCATGGCGAGAGCTTTGGATCCGCAGAGTGGCCGGGCATGAAGCTTCCTTTAGCGGATGAGCCGAGCAGGAGACTACTTGGGTGCCTCTTGGCTAGAGCTTTGGATCCGTAGAGTGGCCAGGCAGGAAGCTGCCTTCAGCGGATGAGCCGAGCAGGAGGCTACTCGGGCGCCTCTTGGCGAGAGCTTTGGATCCGAAGAGTGGCCAGGCAGGAAGCTTCCTTCAGCAGATGAGCCGAGCAGGAGACTACTCGGGCGCTTCGTAGCGAGGGCTTTGGATCTGCAGAGTGGCCGGACTGGAAGCTTCCTTCAGCGGATGAGCCGAGCAGGAGATTACTCGGGCGCCTCTTGGCGAAGGTTTCCCAGATTCTTTGTTTTTCTGAGAGATGTCGTTCAACCTTCTTTGACCCATATTTTAAGGAAAGCGCGACATGCAATCGGGTGCCACGTGGTCGTGCCTCATTGGGAAAGTAGGACATCCCGTGATTTGCGTTATAGCACGAGAAGATCTCGGTCGTTGGAAGATTTCTTGTTGAGGCTATAAATGTCGAAGGCGTGGCGAGTTTCTCCTAGATGCTACATTTCTTGAAGATGACAGGCCGCGCATATACCATCAGGGAGATCATGCCCCGAGACGACGTGTACTTCTATGGTGTCAATCGTTCCGAGGCAACGTATGAGGCTGTGATAAGTCGTTTGGAGGGGCACACGGGCGTCTTCTTCCCCGACGATCTCCTCTCTTGCAAGTGTTGATCTATGCGATATGGAGGTCGTCCCCGAGCCTTTATAACGTTCTGTCTCCGCAGGCGATGGACGATGAGTTTGATAAGATGCATACAGCCTATGAGCTTGGCCTTATCTCGAAGAGCCGGAGGGATCGCTCGGTGGACATTCTTCTCGAATGTTTTCAACAGAGGTTGGTTGTGGCGTCTTGCTCGGTGGTTGGGGATCCCGGTGAATCCATAGCTTCTAGGGTCCACGGGCACCGCTAGAGGGAACGGGCGGAGGTTGCCTGGGCTCGGCTGAAAGAGCTTTCTTCCGAATACCATCGTCAATATTTTCTTAATCCTCTTCCTCCTTTACTGTAATGGTTGTAAAGCTGCGGAGCCAAGAATACCTTCGAATAATAAAAATAAAATCTTTTGGTTAAGGTTGCCATGCATTATCTCTCTCTCCCTATCCCCCTCCACCTTTTTTTCTTTTTTTCCCCGACCCATGCCCCTTCCATGTCGTAGAAAGGGTTGGGTTACGGGTCGGTGTCAAAGTCTAATTTGCGTGAGGACTTTCTTTGGAAAATTTAACTGATATAGAAAGAAATTACATTATTCAAGAAAAAGGAAATAAAAAAGGGGGGAACATTTTTATCTGTACAGCTTAAGATTTTAGGTATTATATGGCCGAGGGAAATTGCACCCTTTGGAGTCCTGGAGATGGTAGGCTCCACCGGGCAGTGTCTTTATCACGAGGAAGGGCCTGTCCCATTTTGGGGAGAACTTATGTAGCTTCGCTTGGTTCCCGAACTCGTTTCGTCGTAAGACCAAGTCTTCTTTCTTGAAGGCTCGATACCTGACTCGGGCATTGTAGTAGCGGACGGTTTGCTGCTGGTAGGCGGCCATCTTGATTTATGCCCGATCTCGCTTTTCTGATAAGATATCCAAATTGCTTCGTAGGGCCAAGGTGTTGGCCTCGTCGTCAAAGTGCTCGACTCGATAGCTGGGCAATCCGATTTCGGTGGGGACCATCGCCTCGGTACCATAGTAGAAACTGAACGAGGTTTCTCCCGTGGGTGTTTTTCTTGACGTCCGCAGTGTCCATAGTACCCAAGGTAGTTCCTCAACCCAGCCGCCTTGCCTTCCTTCTAGGCGAGTTCAGAGCCCTCGAATGACGCTTCAGTTTGCTATTTCGTCTTGTCCGTTGCACTGGGGATGGGCTATCGCGGCGAAGTTCATTGATATGTGATAGTCACTGCAAAATTCTTTGACTTTGTCGTTTTCGAAGTTAGTTCCATGGTCGGTGACGATGCACCTAGGGATCCTGAATCTGGAGATCACGTTGTTCTGTAGAAATTTTATCTTAGAGGCGGCGGCCGGTTTCCTGATAGGCACGGCCTCAATCCACTTTGTGAAGTAGTCTACGGCGACAAGAATATAGTTGTGTCCACCCTTGCTGGCGAGAAGCTGGCCTACCATATCCATCCCCCACTGCACAAATGGCCAAGGGGAGCACAGTAGCGTTAGTTCGGTGGCGGGGAGACGTAGGATGCTGCCAAAGAGTTGGAAGCTCTTGTATCTTCTGACTAGTTTCTCGGCATCTCGATATATTCTCGGCCAATAGTACCCCTAGAGCAGCGTCTTTTGGACCAGGAAGCGGGCCCCTTGATGCGCCCCTCCGACACCTTCGTGTATTTCTCATAAGATGTAGTCTTCTTCATTGGGGTCGACGCATAGGAGCAGGGGTTGAGTGTATGACTTTTTGTATAGGTTTTCTTTGCTCCATACAAAATGGCAAGCCTTTGCTCGAAGTCGACGAGCCTCAGCCCGGTCATCCGGAAGAATCCCATCTTTCATAAATTCTACAATGGGCTTTCTCCAATCCGGGGCATCTTCTTGGGTTGTGTAGATTTAGAGTGTTGCCTCTCCATCTTCCACGCTGGGTCGCGACAGGATTTCGAAGAGAATGTTTCTCTTGTGATTGGCCGAATAGAAGGAGGCGAGTTTGCTCAGGGCATCGGCCTCGGTGTTCAGATTTCTGGGAATCTGTTCCACTTGGACTTCGTTGAATTCTTTCCGAAGCCTTCTTACCTCCGCTAGGTATTTTATCAGGAGTGGTTCTCGGGCTTCGAAATGCCCGGTTACTTGGCCGATGACCAGCGCGGAGTCACTGCGTATCCGGATGGTTTTCAGTCCTACTCCAGAGGCAATTCGTAGCCCGGCTAACAGGGCCTCGTATTCTACCGTGTTGTTTGATGCTTTAAAACTAAGTTTTAGAGAGTACTCCATTTCAGCCTCGTTTGGGCCGCGGATGATCAGGCCGGCCCTACATCCCTCCTCGGTGGAGGATCCGTCTACATAGAGCACCCAGTTCGGGATTGGACCGGGCACCTCCATGATCGAGGGCCGTGGGCCGAGGCCCTGAACCTTCATTCCTTCCTTAGTGGGAATGGTGTACTCGACAACGAAATTGGCTAAGGATATTCCCTAAAGGTTGTTTAGTGAGGACGAGGATTGTGTGCGCCTGGAAATAGTGTCGCAGTTTCCTGGACGTGATGACAAGCATGAGGACCATTTTCTCTATGGCCAGGTATCTAGTTTCCGCTTCTTTGAAGACATGGCTTACATAATAGATCAGTTTCTGCCTTCCTTCGAACTCTCTTACGAGCACTGTGCCCGCGGCTTGGTCGGAGACGGCCAGATATAGTAACAGCTCGTCGCCTTCGACTGGTCTGGTGAGGAGTGGTGGGGTCATGAGGTGTGCTTTGAGTCGTTCTAAAGCGTCTTGGTATTCCTCGGACCATTCAAACCAGGGAATTTTCCTTAGGGCTCTGAAGAAAGGGAGGCATTTTTCCCCGGATCTGGATATCAAGAGGCTTAAGGAAGCTACCCTCTCGGTTAGCCGCATGATGTCGACATTGCTTTTGGGCATCGCCATGTTGATGATGGCACTGATCTTCTCGGGGTTCGCCTCGATTCCTCGGTGGGTGACCATGAACCTAAGGAATTTTCCGCTTGTGATGCCGAACGCGCATTTGGCTGGATTCAACTTTATCTTGTATTTTCACAGGACGTTGAATGTCTCGGCGAGGTCTGTTGTGTGTCCGGCCGATGAGGCAGATTTCATGAGCATGTCGTCGACGTAGACGTCCATGTTTCTCCCAATTTGTGGCCTGAATAACTTGTTGACCGGTCTCTGGTATGTGGCTCCGGCGTTCTTGAGTTCGAATGGCATTACCCTGTAACAGTATACTCCTCGATCCGTGGTAAAGGCCGTCAGCTCTTTATCAGCCAGGTTTATCTGGATCTGATTATAACCGGAGAAGGCGTCCATGAAGCTCAGTAATTCATGACCGGCTGAGCTATCTACCAGCTGATCGATCTGAGGAAGCGGGTAGTTGTCCTTGGGGTAAGCCTTATTCAGGTCGGTGAAATCGACGCAGATGCACCATTTCCCATTCGCCGTTTTGACCATAACTACGTTCGCTAGCCAATCCGAATAGTCCAGGTTCTTGATGAAGTCGGCAGCGAGCAATCGGTCCACTTCCTCCTCTATCACCCTTTGTTTTATTGGTGCGAAACTTCTCTTCTTTTGTCAGAATGGCTTGGCTTTCGAGTCGACCCCGAGCTTGTGAGAGATCACCTTCGGATCGATTCCGGGCATGTCCGCCAGAGTCTAGGAGAACACATCCGAGTTATTCCAAAGGAATTGGATCAGGTCATCACGGACGCTCCCTATTAAGAGAGAACCGATCTGGACAGTCCAGCCGTCGTCCCCTTCTATGAAGGGAAGCTCTGCTAACGCTTCCACCGGTGCGCCACGAATTTCCTTTTGGTCGTCGCGTGTGTCCAAGGCCTCCTGGGGATCATGCGTATCTTCAAAGTCGTCGCCCTGCTCCTCGGCTGGCGATGTTGAGGCGAGGCAGATCCTGGCAGTTTGCTGACCTCCATAGGCGTGGCCTATCCCCCCGTTATCTAAAGGGAATTTGAGTGCGAAGTGGTAAGTTGAGATCTGAGCGCGAAGGGTGTTCAAGGTAGGGCGTCCCAGGAGGATGTTATAGGACGACGGAATTTTGGCAATGAGGAAGTTTACCGATATGGTTCGCGTTTTGCCAGCGTCCCCAATATTGAGTAGGAGGGTGATCGAACCTTCGGCCGATATGGAATGGTTGGTGAACCCGGATAGGAAATGAGAGGTTGGTCGGAGATCGGAGGAACTTAATCCCATACACTTGAAACAGTCGTAGAATAGGATATCAGCTAAGCTCCCTGAATCGACCAATATTCTCCGGACCTCGTGACGGTGAACTCGGGCTGTTATCACAAGCGGGTCATTGTGAGGGAGTGATATGCCGTAAAGATTTTCCTCGGTGAAGGTGATCGGGTCATCCTTCCTGTGCTTCTTATAGGGCGGATCATTTATAGCCATGACCGGTACGGGGCGGCGGTCCCCTTCACTGTCCAGAGTCAGATGTGTCGAGATGACCATGATCTGACCGATTGTTAACTCCTCGGGAGGGGGTTGGTCTTTCTGCTCTTGTTCCTCCTACCGCTTATCTTGTAGGTATTTTGCCAGGTGACCTGAACGGATCAGTTCCTCAATATAGTCACGGAGTTGCTTACAACTCTCGGTCGGGTGCCCCTGCGACCTGTGGTAAGCGCAATCCGGGCCCTGGAGCCGTTTGCCCGCCCTTTGGGTTGCTGGCGGGAGACTGAAAAACCCCTCGCCTTTAGCCTCCTCTAGCAGTTCCGTCTGGGATATGTTCAGAGGAGTTTACTCCTGGAATCTCGGGGCATAGGGTTTTGGGCGGTAGGCTTTCTTTTTGTCCTCCCTTTTTTGTTTCTTTCGGTCTGCTTGGACACCCCGGGGCAGGTTGGCGTTCACCGCTCACTCGAGTTGAATCTCTCGCTCGGTCCACGCTTTTACTTTGGCCATGGTCCTAGGTTGCGCCAATACAAAAGAGTGGAGCCACTCTTTGTGCCTAAGTCCTGACCTCAGGGCGGTGATAACCATCTCGTCGCGATGCTTGGATACCACGAGGAGGGCATTGTAGAAGCGGGTGATGTACCCCTTAAATGATTCCTTATCCCCACTTTTGATGGTGAACAGATAGTCGACCGTCTTTTTCTGCCGACGGTTACAGATGAAATGACCGAGGAATTGGGTAGCCAGCTCGTCAAAGGTCGAGATTGAGCATGGCGTGAGCCCTCAGAACAAATTTCGGCCAGCCCGGATGAGGGTGGTGGGAAAGGCCCGACATTGAGCCGCGGTCCTTCGGGCCGTACTTCCCATCGAAGAGGGCCGCCTTGGACGGTTTGTTTCTATATGAGACACGCTCGGCTAGTAGCTGTTCAGTAAAGGGCCTTGTGAGTAAGTCAGCAGAGTATTTCGTGCCTTCGCCAGTCATACAGTCATCCTGTCATATGTCTTCGATTTTCTTTTCGAGGGCCTCTATTCGTTGTTGGTACCCCGAAGAATCTTCACAGTCGGAGTGCCCGCTCCCTCTGCTCGCGGCTTGCGCGACGGAGCGGCTTCGGTTTCGTTCTATCACTTCCTTAAATCTCCAGGGCGGACCCTTCGTGGATGGCCCCGGTGTTCGTCATGCGCGTGACCTTGACGGCGGCGGCGGCATGGGTTTAGCCTGGAATCAGGCGATTGGACTGACACTTCCTTGGGAGGCGAGAAGGCGCGACGCGTGTTGAAGTGATAGCCCGGTCCCCCCTGTGATCGGGGTGTTGAGCTATCCGGCGCCCAGCGGGTCATGGAATCATTCCCTGGACGCAGGAATGATTGTCGGAACAAGCACGTCGATGTTCGGTCACATCAAGATGAGCACGAGTGAGGTTAAGAGCCTGAGTATGTCCTTCTAACTCCCTGCGAACGTCGTCTCCCTGGGGAGGGGATGCTCCGGTCTGGCGAGCATGGCCGACCGCTTGGACGCGTGCGAGTGCGTCCACCATCGCCGTGAGGTTGTCGATTTGAGCGGATAAAGCGTTGATGACGTTAAGGAGAGGAGTAGGGCTATTTCCGCCCCCGCTGTGGAGGACAAGACGGCTCATGCTGGGATCGTCACGGTTATCGTTTGTCATTAAATCGAAGGCGAAAGATCAACTTTTTGGGTGCGGAAGAATCACTTTCCCACAGACGGCGACATTTGATGGAGGCAGAAATCTCCCTCAGATGTTATCCTCCGTCAATCCTGCTGCAATCGGTTCTGAATGGTTGTGATTGAGAGTGAAAATTGGACGTGTGGATCTCAATGGGTTGTTGGATGCTGTTGACGCTGGGCTGTCTGCAAGGGAAGTCCCGGGGTAGGAAACCACTGTAGGACCTTCCAACGATCAAGTAAGTACCGGGGAATAAAGACAGCGTAGCGGCGTATTGGAATTAATTCTGCTTACCTGGATTGTCTGGTGGAATGGGTTTATATAGTGGTCGCATGAAGTGGACCAGCACGAGATTCTCGCCGCCCGTTACGTCTCTGCATCACGTTCGCGCTGATGGCGGGACGTGCTCATTAATGGCGAGATGTGCTCGTTAATGGCGAGAAACGCTAGCGTGAGATGCGGGTCGTGGAGCGGTGGAGATCTCGTCATGGCGAGATACACGGAGCCGTTACGGGGGCGCGGTTGAACATGATGGATAGCTTGGTGGATGGTTCGGTGGGCGAGAAAGCTCGGCTATAGGATTGCTCGGTGGAGAGCTGTTGGTTGGTTGTTTAGGCGAAATAGGGAAGGCATTCCGAAGAGGTCCTCGAAAGGTCGGATACAACTTCGGAGACGAGATATCGAAGAATGTCTCCAATGCATCATACTTGTTCCAGCTCCATGGCCCCCAGGAGTCTGGCAGACTTAGCGGATGACACGTCATGCGCCATGTGCCGTGTCTGGAAAGTACTCGTTTATGAGTCTCGTCACTCCTCCTTTCTCATCCAACTCCAGAAAGAAGAAGAAGATCCGCTTTGCTCAACAGAGGCGTCAATCAAAGAGGTAAATTTTTTACTCAACTTCAAAGATTTCATCTTCTTCCTTCAAGTATTAACAATAACCCATCAAGCGATCTCATTTTTTATCTTCTGCCTCAAATCCATCAACTTATGACCAATAAAAAACCCATCATCTGATCTTGAATTTCATTAAGCTCCGAAAATTTCAAGTTTTTTCCACACCCGTTGGCTGAATTCAGTTGTGATCCGGATCCAAAAATTCCCAATTTTTTCAAACTTATTAGGATGATACAATTTCGATTTAACCCAAATGCGATTTTCATTTTTCCCAACATCAACTGATCGTGGTCTGATTTTAGAAATAAGATTACCAAGAAACAATCAGCCGCCTATCTTATTCCGTTTCTTCTCAAAATTGCTCAAATTATAAAGTTGTTACTGCAATGTTTCAGCTGTGTTGTTGTTTTTTGTTACTGTGACTTTCTAACATGTGTTCTCCTGTCTCTTCATTGTCTACGTTATATTAATATTACTAAGATTTCAAATTTATCCGAGTACTTACTGTGTTTGTTTAAGTAGATAGTGGAAGATGCTACCAGCACTATTGTGTGTGCGGGCGCCCTTGTGTGTGTGAAATGTGCATTGAAGATTTTGTAGACATTTAACAGGTGGATTGGATTTCTCTAGATATTGATGTGGTAAATTGTTATGTTGTATGCTAAGCGTATAACATTGATTGTGTAGGACATCTTATTCAAATTTCTTCCTCATTTGTGATAAGCTCACATTGGAAATCAAGTAAAAAGTTTGGACCGAGATTCCGCTATGGAGAAGTATAGAAAAAAGTTGTATGATAAAGAAGGTTACCAAAAACGAAAACAAGAAGCATTGTTAAAGTCAACTTCCATATCAACATCAGTAAACCTGATAACAGATATTGAAGCAACTCAACATCAAAGTAATTTAAAGGAAACAAACAACACTGACCAATCTAAAAATATGCATACAAATGGTAGTGAAATGGAACAAATTAACGATTCGGACAAGATAAGCACAATGCAAAAAGGAAGAAAAAGGAAATTAAATGATTCCATACAAAAAGGAAAATGGAAAATAAATGAATCTGGCGCTTCACTAGAAGGAAGTGGCACCAAAATTAGAGTCATAGACTTGGTTCCCTCAGAGGCCGATATAATGCAAGATGATGATTACCTAATGCCACATGATAACTTCATACACATATTCAATACCTCCACCAGCAGAGGAATGCCCAAACTGCAAGGTCACTGCTGTAATAACATAAAAGTAATGCTTCTACTATTACAAGAACCTCCTCCCGAATTAGAAGAATTGCTTGATCCATCATCATCGAATCCATTGACAAAGAGATTTCGTCAAAATATTAGATCTTTTAACTCTATGTTTGCGTTTACGTCACTAGGTGCTCATGTAGATTATAATATCATGTGAGGGCCTGGCCCTTACACATTTCGAATACATGGAAAAAATTATCATGCAATTGGATCTTTGATACCTGAAATAGGGATGCCTCCTAGATTGGCACAACTTTGCATCTGACACTGAACATGAAGTATCAAATAGGTATGGATCTATCAAAATTGATTCAAGTAACATGTAAAAAGATCTACTTGATGAAGAAATCATCAAAAAAAATAAAAGTAATGCTAGATAGAGAAAATAAATATGTGAAGAATTTTGGTAAGAGATTGGTACGAGGAAAACAAATGCCAAAATGTTCGTCTCTCTATTGTTCAAAATACAAACAAATGCCAAAATGTTCGTCTCTCTATTGTTCAAAATACAAAACCACGAAATCACTCTTATGATAGACCAGTAAGTGATGAAATAGCGGCTCTTATGATTGGTGATACACTTGAAGTAGCAACCGAACGAAATGTAATTATTCTCCATGAGAAAAAATGGTTTCAGAAAATTAATGAGATCAACCCTGCATACATGCCTTTGCAATATCCGTTATTTCCATATGGAGAAGATGGTTGGCATCAACAGTTAGGAAATACAAATGTAACATCATCGAAAAATCGTAGAACTACAGTTTCGATAAAAGATTATTAGGCATTCAGATTTCAACAGAGACTTAATGAAGGAAAGACATTGCTTCTACGTGGAAAACTCTTCCAGCAACAACTTGTCGATGCATATGCCACAATAGAACAAAGTAATCTAAAATGGATACAAAGAAATCAACAACAACTACGTTAGGATGTTTTTTTAGGAATTAAAGATGCTCTTGATGATAAAGATCATAATCTTATCGAAATTGGAAAGAAAGTCCTTCCGTCTTCTTTTACCGGCGGTCCAAGACATATAATGCAAAATTATCAAGATGCTATGTCAATTTGCTATTGGGCTGGACTGTTCACACCAGAATATTGCATTATTATATTCCCCATTCTTATTCTTTTTATAAATAAACAGGTGCTTTTGACGCATGTCTGCTACATGTTACAGGTTACAGGTTCTTGGACAGGAAACAGTGAAAACGATGTAAAGACGATGAAAATATGGACTTTTGACCAACAAATAGAAGAATCTTAATCAAGCCTACATAAAGATCAGTTCACAAACTACAAGGCAACGCAAGGTCCAAGATTTCGTCTCGAAACAACGGTTAAAAATCCACTATACTATTCACTGGCGATCTGGAAGAAACCTCAAAGCCCATTTGAGAAAAATACAGAATAAATAGGAAGCCCAAAATGACCAGAAGCTATAGAAGAAAGCTCAAAGCCCAATCCTCCTTGTTGACCGCGGAACCGCGGCCAAACAGGGCCTCGGGCCGCGGTTCCGCGGCAGGCTTGAGCATTTAGTGGCAGAAAATTTTACCAATTCTCATGGGCGGCGCTGACTAGTCAACCTAAGGGCTATTTTTGTAATTTCAGACATGCAGATCAATTGTAAACCTAGGGTTTCTATCTCTTATAAATAGAATCCAAATCATTGTAAACCTTATGCCTCCTTTTAATAATAAATTCAGAATTCTTTATGGAGAGCATCGGTGTCTCTTTTCAATTCATGAATTCAGATCTGACAACCTGCGTTGATGTTTGGAGAGAGACATCTGTAAGTAGTTTTATTTAATTGCTCTAGTTTAGATTTTAATTCTTTACCCTAGGTAGATTTAATTCATTGCCGTAGATAATTGTTTAGAGTTAGCTTTGGGGAAGGCTTTTGAGAGATGGGATCTCTCATCCCTTTCTTACCCATAATATATTTTCAATAGGACTCCATGCATACACGCACACACCGCGTCCTACGGCACCCTATCACTCGAGGTAACGGTGATACCGTAGTGTAAAAGCCCGGTTGCGCGCGTTTTCCTTGGAGGTTAGGGTAAGGATCTCTAAAGGAAGGACAAGAACCTAGAGGAAGGAACATCTTCCCGAATGGATCTAATCCCCTTTATTGATAATTACCATAACTCCTCATAGATCTTCATTCGGGTATAGAAAACGTTGAGATTTACCTGCATTTCCAAACCATCCCTAAACCTAACCCTAACAAGAATAGATCTAGATAATCATAGTATAGATAGAATTAGGTTTTTAGATTTAATAATCAATCCGAACACCCTTCGGAATTAACTCGTTAGCGCGATTAGAAGATTCACAAAATCCCTGTGGACCGACCCGTACTCACCGGCTAGCTGCAAAGCGACGCCGTTCTTGATTGCGGTAATAGATATTTTTGAGACAAATCATGGACCTCCAGATTTCTTCATTACATTTACATGTAATCCTAAATGGACTGAAATTGATGATTTTCTAAACTTAATATAAGGACAGAAACCATCTGATAGACCATGTATTTTAGCAAGGGTCTTTCATATGAAGCAACAACTACTTCTAAATCTATTAATGAAAGATGGAACTTAAAGATGGAACTTTCGCACAGGTAATGGCAGGTTAGTTTTCAATAATTTACTTAACTTGGTTCATGCTGTAATTTCTTGCAGCAACGGATGAACAACGAGATTGAGCAGCGAACGGTTGCGTTTGTGGAGGAGCACGGCCGAGATTCTACAGACGTGGAGCTTTATGCGATCAACAAGAATGTCATCCAGCGGCAAAACTTGGATCGACACAGGAGAGTTCACATGAGCGGCCAAGCTATTTTACCTACGGTATATCACGTCCATCACCGTCCGGAGTTGCATCCTCCTCGCGTACGCTGTAATGACCCCAAAACCCCTATACTTTCGTACTATCCTTCTTTAATAAAATACAGTATTCGATATTTTCCGTATATTCAGTTTTCTATTTCTATTTAATTCCTCCATCTATTTCCCTAGTTTATTGGTTTCCAAAAGCTATTTCTTTAAAAACCAAATCTTAACCCATTTCAAATATATAAAAAAAAAACCCTAATCCAAATCCTTATATATATTTCAAAAAGCCCAAATTCCATTGTTTTCTATTTTCCTAAAGAATTATTTTTTTCCACTACCCAAATTCTTTAACCCAAACTCTAACCCACACCAATTTATTTTTAAAAAATAAAACCAAACAAAATCCAAACCAATTTCTTTTTTTCTAAACAAAATCCTTAACCCAAACACCAAGTCCAGAACCGACTTCGATTCGCATTTTTCCTTCGTTCCTTAACAAAAATCCCATCCTGTTCACCTTCCAAATTAAAACACCACCTCCTTTTATAACGCTATATTTAATTTCCCTTCACCTCTTCCCCTTAAACCGATCGATCTTTTCATACGTCTTGGTCTCGGTTCTATTAACCGAGGCACCCTCTTTTCTTTGAATCGCGCAAAACCGTAAGTCCCTTCTCACTCGATTCGTTTCATTTTCAATCTCTTAAAACGATATCGGTAAAAAGTGGAGTTATCTTTCACCACCTCTTTAAAATAATTTTTATTAACATTATCATGCTAAATAAATCACAATAAACCTTTAACTACAACCTTAAAATAGTGTTCATTTAATTATTTTTGTACATATTTAGAAATTCTTGTTAAATAGAACGTATATCGAATTTTACACAAAACTACTATGAACTTTGTATGTACCCGTTATCGCTATTTTGACTTATAACACTAGAAAATTCATGGGGTAACGATCTGCCCCACTCACATACACGATGGTTCATAGCACGATATTTTACATATAATGTTTTATTCTAAAAGGAAATAATTTCAAGAAAATACTCTCGCTTTCTAAAATACGTTTTAATCGCTATTTTTAACACTTTTGCAATTACGTCTCTACAACTCTCGTTAGGGGACCCGTTCGTGGATGGTGCAGGTTATCGCACATTCTTGAAATATTAGAGCGAGATGTAGAACTCCTCACGGAGAATTAGGTCTCGAAAGGAATTAAAAATACGATTTCAAGAAATACAACTTTTAAAGCAAATTAAATTATTGGAAATTTATATAAAATTATGAATCCGTATTTTCAATGAAAAAATTATGAAAACTATATTTTTAAAATGAAAGATTTAAGTTTTAATAAAATACCATCATGTTTTCAAAAAGTGGTATTTTTCATTAAAATACCATAAACTTTAAAAGTTGGTTTTTACACAAAATTATCAAAAAATATAAAATACGTTTTTATACAAAAATATTGAATTTTTAAACAACATATTTTTATTAAAAACTTATTCGACGCTTTAGGATGAATTAGAAACCCTCGATAATTTTTAAATGACGTTTTTACTAAAACACCCTAGAAATCAAAATACCAGTCTAGATTAAGTATTTAGGCTACAGATTGGTTTGAGTGGTATCTTCTCTTGTCAGTTACCTTGGGGTTGCCAGAGAAAATGATGCACCACTTGGCTCTCCCTAAATATAGATCATAATTTTAGAGTGGAAATTTATCAAATGATAATCGTCTTTGAAAAAGACAAATTTTGCAGTTCATGTACATCGATTATTGATATTTTCCAAACTCAAGAAATTCATAAGATTAAATCTAGTATAAGATATGCCCGGAATCTGAATACAAACTCGATCTTGACTTGAACTCGAACTCAAACCCAAAACTTGAACTTGAATTCTAATATCCAAACTTGAACTTGAACACTCGACTTAACTTGACCGAACCATGAATATAACTTGACTTGACATGAATACTTGAATACCTGAATACAACTTGAACCTGAACTTTCAGTCTTATATTCATGGATTCGACTAAGAGCTGTAAACTTAAACTAAACAATAAAATACTCGGGGATAAAGGGTAGGCTGGTAAAGAACATTTATCGTGAAACGAGAGGTCACTTTAAAAGACACCTCTTGAATATCTCGTGCCATTATTCCATGGGTTATGACGGAGCCTTCTACTCTCTTGTACCTTTGGTCCTCGGGATAAACTGAACTACTCTCATATACACGCTCACTTTCCTTATCAAATTACACACAACCACGTTAGAATAGCTACCCTTATACATGATTAAGATAATTTTACTTAAAACCATACATGTTCAGTTCTACTTGGTTTTCTATTCATTTTGCATACTTTCATTTGCCATTACTTAATTCTTTTGGGGATTTACCGATCGCTGGTTCGCTGACGACATTCCTCTATGTTTCTTTTTCTTAGAATGTTCGTCAGGAGAACCGAATTTGAAGGAGACAGAGCCGAACCAGGAGGACTTAGACCAGCTCACAGCCCAACCAGATTACTAGTTTATTTTCTGCACTTATCTTTTGTAAGCTACTATTTAGGCTTTCCGGTATTGTATCTTTTATTTCAGACATTGTACTTGAATTTAAATGTAAATAAAGTTGCTGTTTATTTTAATCTGTAACGTTTTGAAAATCGTTTCGGTGAAATTTCGGAAAATCGGTAAAATAAGGGGGTTTTCTGTAAAAAATCAAAATACAAATATTTTTATTATAAAAATTAAATATATATATTCTAGCTATGTAATTGCTAGTATTTGGTGTTTATTGAGCCACTGGTGAAATTTCAAATTTTCTGAAAAAAAAATATTTTAATATTATTTTAAGCTGTCACCAATACATTAAATTAGAGAAAATTACAAATTGGAATGGGTTGATACAAATTTTATAATTCTTGACACACTAAACTGACATGTAAAATATTGTTTCTGAAATGAAATCATTTGCCAAAACGGCTTAGAAATTATTGAAGAAAAAAGGCTTTTTTTTTAGTGAATTTAGTGTAAATGGATGTTTGGGGTATAGTATTTATCATTTTCCATCACCCCACACCCATACCCACACTCACACACCACTATTTTTCCTTTCCCTTGGCTGAATTCAGCAGCCCCCTCTCAATTGTCCCCACTTGTGTTGCAAAAGAAAAGAAAGAAAAGAAAAGAAAAGAAAAGAGAATGATAGAAGTAAAAGGTGGACTTTTTGACCCCATTCTCTCTCCAATCACCTCACACTCTCTTCTACTCCCCATTTGGCCGAGCCCTCTTTTTTTTCCTGCACCACAACAGCCCCTCTTTCTTCCTCTCTCATTTTGCATCAAAAAATTCAACAAAATGCCCAAAAACCAACACAAAAATCCCACAAAATCAAAATCTAACTCCTACCCATTTCTCATTAGCCAAAATTGCACGGATCTAGGGAACAAAATTTCAATTTGGGAGGCTATGTGTGCTTGTGGATCTTCAAAATTATTGGGTATAAATTCCAACCCTTTTTGCTTAATTTGTTAGTTATTTTCTTAAAGCTAATTAATTAAGTGATTAATTAGGTTTTAGATGTGTTTAATTGCATGATTAAGGAATTCAAGTTAGGGTTTTGTTGCGGAATTGGGTTGTGATAAATTGTGCATGGTTATGTGATGTGGATTAACATCTTAAGTATTGTAGGAAGCTAATCTAGTTGTTAATTACAAACCATTACTTATAAAATGCCCTAATTAAGTTATTTTGCTAACTAGGGTTTTTGGAAAATTATGAAATGCTTTAGGTTAAAATATAATTATGGTTTCATGTCATTATTAATATTGTATTGAGTGGTTTAATACCTTTGGATCATGAAAATCCAAGCTAAATTGTTGTTTGTGTATTTTTGCTATAAAATTGTTAAAATTGGGTATTTTGTAAACTAGAATTTTGGGGTCGATGGAATTTAATGAGATTAAATTATGGGAATTGTTTTTATGACTTATTTAAGATATTTAATAAGTATTATGGCCGCTAGATTTGTTTAAACGTCGGGTTTTGTACTAAAACGGGTAATTTTTGCTTGCTAGATTTTCGGAAAAATGGCTTTTAAGGTAAATTTGTGGTTTTTGTGAATTCTAACCTATTTTATATTATAATTAGTGTTCGTGAATGCGCAAATGAGAGTGTTTGGGTTTTTCTCGATGGTTTGAAGTTTGTACATCGACATCGAGGGTTGGTTTGGCTATTCTTGCCTGCGTAGGCGATAGGTTTTGACCTATGCGTGATACGCGTGCCGATTTGATTTTCGTATGCCGTTTCGATTTCGAATTTGGTTTTAATGCGATACGCTGCGTTATGATATGTAGATACCCCATGTGGACTTCGAGACGACAAGCAAGCGCATGGCGACGTCGGCACCGGCGAGCGAGGACCAGGTGAGTAGATTTATATCTACGGGGAGAAGTCGGGTGGATGGCGTATAGCACCCCCGCAGTCCGTAGTATAGTTCATATATATATATGTTTATATAGGTATTTTATGATACGAGAATGTTTATTCACGATATGATTATGTGTTCATGGATTAGCTTTGGGTTAGTTGCGAAACCCTAGAGTAGTTGTTATACCCACATACGCACACACAGACTTGCATACATTACTTTCTTATGCATAGATGGGGATGTGTATATATGTATATACGCGTGGGTATGGGACTATGCATATATACATTCATATACACATGCATGGATGATGAGGATAGTACTTGGGATTTGAGATGAGTCGATGAGATCGGTGATATGGCAGGGTTCGTATTCGAGATACGACATGATGTTGTAGCGGGTCCCTGACGTAGTGTTTCACACACGTGCATGCATACTTAGGCGGTATCAGTATTGTACTAGACGTATATCAGTACCCCGATCATGATATTTGATAAAGAGGATACCAGATGAATAGTATGATGAATGTGATATTGACCCGTACCCAGATTTGGGATGCCGTACGACGGATTTACGTATGAGCTATATATTGATGATTGATCCGCACTCTTGACTTGGGAATGTCTGATTATAGATATGGTATCGGATGTGATATTATTGAGGCGGGATCACCGACTAATATATATATATATATATATATATATATATATATATATATATATATATATATATATATCGACTCAGATGTTAGGCGGTTTCCTTACCTTCAGTTAGCCTGTTAGCTTAGCCCTATAGTTTAGTATATTTGGTAGACTAGATTCGACTCCTACCTATTTCAAAAGCTAACGAATCACGGGTATTTTAAAAGACAGGTCAAGGGATTCTACGGATATTTCAAAAGACGTATCTTTTCTTAAAAAAACCGTAGCCCTTATTTTCGAAACACCGCGATTTGTGTTATTTTTAAAAGGCACCATTGTTTGACTTATAGTTATCGTTGTGTCTAGTATTCTGCTCCCGCACATTATTGTTGTTCGCTCCGCATCGCATACTTATTGTAATTCATATTTCATTATTGATATCATGCTGTTAGGACACCAGCACCATTACCGATGATGCGTATGTACCACGTACACTTACTTGCCGGCTCACACACATCTTCATCGGTAATTGCCATGTCACGCACACCTTAGAAAATATTATTGCCTAATGTAGCTTGTTAACTAGTAGTTTTGACATGATGATTAGTTGCTTGCCTTATATGCTAGTTTAGACATTGTAGTTGTTACTTGTCACTTCATGCATACTGTTATTCATTATATGCCGCATTCATGGATGCTCATGCTTATATTCATGGTTTTACATGCTATGGATTATTCGGATTTCCATGATATTTTCTGGATTTGGAGGAAAACCGCAAAACATATATAAACTGCTTTCTCTCTTTTTAAATAAAAATGCGGTTTTCCCATGATGTATGAGTCGTCCACCATGAGTTTGCTGATGGATTTCGAGACCCGATTCGAGGAGGCGGGTGAACCGTTTCGGGTACATGGTGGGCCCGGTGCGGTACCCCGGGGCAAGAAGATCGTGTTGTTGACGTTGAGCCTGTGCAGGGGAGTACGACCGACCGGTGATATTACCCGACGCGTCGGATATCCGGAGGATACCGTCGTGGTCATGAGATGGATGGTAAGGGCTGGCCTGGACTGACGGCGCCCTAGTCATTGTGATTGAGACATTGAGATTTCGAGATATTGAGGTACAGAGACTGTGATACAGAGATATCGAGATATTGGGATTACGTTTTGTGCCGATGCTAGGCACTGTTTTATGTTGATTTCATTATGATACCTCATTTTAAAAATACCGAAATCTCACTAATTTATGGAAGAAGTTTTCTTCAGTACATGCATTCTGTTTCATGCATTCATACATCATCCATATGATATATTGCTACCTGAGGCACTGTCACGGGTACATGGGATTACACTCGGGTTAGATATTTACCCTAGTCATTATTATAGGCTGCATGTTATATATATTTGAGGATATATTATGATCGTTGACCTAGGTTTGCGTTGTTCATGCGGTTTCTGTTCGTAGATGTTTTTCTACTCACGAGTTGGCAACTCATCCCTGTTGTGCCACAGTTCCTTGCAGGTTTTGCCGTACAGGTTTCATTACGGCTTTGCTGGCACTGCTTCTTTCAGGTGACTTGCTAGTAGGCGGGTTTATTGGTATCGTACCCATCATATTACTTGTATAATATTATTCAGTTGTATCTAGTAAATTCCATCAACCAAATATGTATTTATTTTGAGATAGAGACCAGTGATGTTATTCTTTTGACCTTAGAGTCGCGCGTTATATTTCTGTGGATTTCTTATGGTTTTGAGTTTCCTTTTGAGTTTTTGATTTTCGCCATTGGCATTGTATATTATATTGCTTGTGTGGTTATGACCGTCGATTGACGAAGAGCTAGCTCCAGCTTGGGGATGCCTTTTATTGATTTCGTATACTATTCATGTTGTATCCCGTTTGGGAGCCAGTATTTACAAAGGAGACTCTGCCAAAATTTTCAGGAAATATTTGATGTTTTTAAAACCGCATAATTCGGCTTATGCTATTAAAACTACTTGATTTTAAATTGGTTTTCCTTCACTCTACTACTTTTCTTGCTTTGGATTTCTGGGTTTTCGGCTAACTTAGATTACGTACGCCTCGAGACGTTTCGCAGTTTAAGTGCCGGTCATATTCCGTACTTTCGGGATGTGACAAAGTTGGTATCAAAGTGTTGGGTTTTACCTTCGGAGCGTAGGATGACCCTTGATTGATGGAATAGGTGACTAAAGTAGAGTGACGTACCGTGGGTATGTTCCGCGGCATACTTACGACACGCCACTCCACTTAAGGAGCCTTAGGATGTACATTTCTTTGCTCAGTATTATATTCATTCCGATCTAGCCTCATCGGTACCAGTTACGGTTTGCTGCCACGATTACGGGCAGGGAGAGCTACGGCTAGAGTTGCGGTCAGCACGAACTCGTTACGAACGAGGACTGACCAGAGCATAATTCTGGCTACACACGATTGTAGAGATGTGTCTTTTGATTGTGCTTTCGCGCCACGAGCGTTGGATGGATCGCTGTATGAGATTACTTGGACGTGCCGATCAGCACTAGAGAATTGAGCCACTGACAAAGGCCAGCCAGATTTTGATGACCGTTGGTGTATTTCTTACTCATGATGATTGAGCCACTGTTCAGCGTGCGGACGAGTAAGCCAGTTGTTGCTGCGGACGACGGGATATCGCCCCAGATGTTGGAGCTATTGCAATACGAGATTGTACTAAGAGATGATTGAAGGTCGCTAGTCACCGAGGATGAATGACTAGGACATGTGGTTCGTTCGCTACCCCGATGCGAGGTCATCAGATAGATTGATTCCAGCTAGAGACGGCTTCACGCGGAGGCGTTGAGAGTCGACAGAGACGATCGAATGTCAGCAACCTATTATTCCAAGTTTAAAGTATTCGGAAAGACATGCAAGCAATTCTATGGACCCTCTAGAAGAATGAAATCCTAACTCGACTTAATGACCGTGTGAAAGCCTTTGAACCTTAGGGTTTGCGGCAGTTCCGCGGCGCCATTAGTGAGGCTTGGGTTTGCCCTTCTACGGCTGGACCATCGATACTGTGGTATGTACTCGATACTGTTAAACTGTACCCAAGATGTTGAGCTCTTGGGGGATTATGAAGTTTTGACGAATCGATCGGATGGTTCGACTTCATTCGGATGCTAGGTGGTGAGATGCATTTCTTGGGAGACTCCAGCTACGAAGATAGCCGTTGGAGCTCAGTCCATGCAGCCACGACGAGACGAGTCCGAAGCAGTCGACATTAGAGAAAAGTGGAGTAAAGAGGTCCGTACAAGATCTGGATAAGATGACGTTCCACTCCGCCGACATCAGAGATGCGATACGCATGCCGAGGCATTGTGCTGGATATATCTTCCAAAAGGAGTCGCGATGAGTATGCAGCCGTTCCGGAACAAGAAACAGATATAGTAAAGGACGATGACTTCCGGACAGTTCGGCAGAGACGAGATTTGGGAGAGATCTCGACAGGACCTTTCTGGGACAAATTACGAGAAGACTTGGACCCAGGAGTGGTCATGTTACGCACACCGGCAGGCCAGAGTTCAGGATCGTCGACGAGACATGCTATGAGTGACCACGACAGTTGGCCAGAGATTCTTGGAGGATGTGCTTGAGCGGGACTATTCCGCCATACTTGATTTTGGTATTTTGAGCGATCTATTCGCATGATTGATTTTGATGATTGAGTTTCATGATATTTGTTTTCATGGACCATGGTTGCACCTACTGAGTATTTACGATTTTGCACAGTTGTTGCACTTGAGATAGTTTTCGTGCCTTGGTTTCTCATGTTTGTGATTATATGGATTTCATATAGTTGAGTTGATTTGTGCGTGTATACGCATACGATTTGGTTCTTGTACTCGGTATAGTTCACATATGCTTGCAGTGCAGTGATTCGCATTATGTGCACTTAGATGCACTGGACTTCGATTGCGATTGTGATACTCGATATTATTTGTGCACTTTTTGCACCTGATTGGATTTTGCGCATGTTCGACGCTTGATATTGGATTTCACGATTTCGTGCCCGATGGATGCACCTGATTTGGATTCTCGCGCATGTTGGGCGCATGTTTTGAGATGCGATTTTGGTGTATGATTGACATGAAAGAGTGTTTGTTTGTAGTTAACCGCAATCAGAACGGTGTCGCGTGTAGCTAGACCGAGATGAGTACGGGTCGTCCTCTGGGAAACGTTGAATCTTTTATTCTTACTTTAGATGTGTTGAAAAAGAGAGGAGGAAGAAAGAATTTTGTGAAATGGTTTCTAGATCTACGTTAAACAAGAATGTAAAATATAGATCTAGATTATTTTAAAGATGTAGTTAATATAATTAGAGGGCTTGTAGAGTTCGTTAGGATTTAGTAGTTATGGACGATTAATTAAAAGTTACCATTTTTATCCATTAATAGATTTAGAACTAGAACGACGGTGATGCGTGTAGATTAGGGTTTCTGGAGGGAAAAGGAATCCCACTCTTAACCCTTACCTCGACACGGAACTCCGTTCATATCTAGCCTTTACCAAAACAATCATTAATCTAATCTCTAATCGCGGTCGGAACTAGCAAAGAATTCCTAGCGCGCCCGATTAGGATGTTAATGATTCTTTGATAAAGTTCCTAAACTTTATAGGACTTAAAAAGGGTTTAGTTATTTTTATCGTCCATTAGCCTACCCTAATCCTACGAACCCGAACAAGCGGAGAATTACTCGCGCATGTTGGGAGAAAAAGATGAAAAGATAGAGAGGGAAAACATAATGTAAAATGCAAAAGAATTAAATAAAACAACTACCTTTATTAATCAACTTGAACAATCTACACTTTGATTCCTTAGAAAATGATTACAAAGACTAGTTTGCTTCTCGATCTCTTCCAAAGAGGTAGACGAACAGTTGATGATCAGCCTGGATGCGTGAGCCGTCTTGGACTTCGTGATCTCGTCGGCTTGATATCTTTTCCAAGAGGCTCTCGGTGCCTTTTTATAGTGCAAAGCCAGAATCCTTAGGTTGGAAACTTGGTAAAATTCAGCAGTGATTGATCTCCCAAAATTGTAGCAAAAGATCTTTCTAGATTGCCGCGGATCCGCGGCCAAAGGGGGGGTATGGCCGCGGATCCGCGGCCATTTGATCACAACTCTTCATCAAATTTTGGGGTCTCTGTCTTTGTGACATTTGGCAATCCTAGGCACATTCAGATTTCAGAAATCTTCTCTCGGTTGCTTCCAGACTTGGTCTCTAAGTTTTGCTTCTTAATTAGGCAAGTCTTCTTCAACAACTTGATTTCCTTGATATATTCTGCATAACAACTTGGAAAATTCTGCACAATAATCTCAAATAATATTTAGTAAGCTTATTCCTACTAGGATTTGGTCAATGGATTTATTTGCATACATTTTCTTACCAAATGCTAATTAAAATATATTAACACATGGAAAATGGTGCCTTTACACATAAACCCTCATATGTATAATATATCATAATAAAGTCCTTGTTTAATATGAAAATGGTAGGAAAAATGTAATACAAATGTGCAGTTTTATCAACTGAACAAATACCCCCAAACTTATCTTTGATCATCCCGAGCAAACTAGTTTATTTAAGAGGAGAAAAAGAAAGGAGAAAACTAAGCACACTTTCGTAGGTAGACACGATTGCACTGAGCACGTGCAACAAGCCGTTAAACCTCTAGGTGTCCCTAGTAGGAGGAGTGTTGTCTCCTGAGGGTTTTCAGCGGATTACACCCACAAAATCCAATAACAAAAGAAAGATGGTGAAATTTACATATAAAGATAAGAACCATAAAAGAAAGGCCTTGAAAAGAAGAGTTTCCAACTATACTAGCTTTTCAGTTGTCATGAGCCCTATCTTAATAGTCATGAAAAAATGTTAGAAATCACATCATCCCTCAATAAAACATCGTCTTTATTCTTCATTCCTACCTTTCGTCCAAACATCGATCATATACCCCTGCGTGTGTGAAATGACATCCCTACACTCGGAGAATTCAATTCAAGCTATCATACTCTTGTCCATCTACCTCAGTACTTTTTAACTTGATGAATATTTAGATTTGCTCACACATTTTCATGCGACCGTTAATACTTCTTGAGGTACTAACCGACCGATTACTCATGTGTTTGCTGATTCGGTGATAATATTTTTCTCGTCTTGCACCATCTAAGGCTTAGCAGTGACTCCCAGACCAGTTGGCCTTAGGGCACTAGGTGAAGAGGCACCCTCGCTATATTTTTTTATTGCTGCCTTGGCGATAACAAAACCAGTGTTCATTTTTTTCTTTTCACCAATTTATATTTTCTTCAATTTTTTTATTTCCTTCATACTTTGGCTTTTAGACAAGAGCATTTCAAGGTATCTTCTACTATCCCGAGTTTCAAGACGTGTGTAAGTGCATATAGTAGGGTATCAACATTCAAATGTTTGGCTTCCAGAATAGGGACTATTTTTCAGACTTATTTTATTCTCAGATTAGTGACTTCCTTCATCTTACTAACCCTTGGGACAACAGCTCATAACTACTTATTACTAGTTCGTTTAAGAAAACTTCTAATTTTCTTGGTTTTCTTAAACTATTCCTATCTTTTGGATGTAATTTTTTACTTTCTACTCTTTTGTTATAAAAGAATTTTTTTTTAAAATTTTTGAAAATGTTGTGCTTATGCAAAGTATGATGCAAATTGATGTGTAAATAAGCACAAACCTCCCCTAAACCTGTTTTCAACAGTGTCCTCACTGTTGCTATCTGCTGGATCACAAAAACCTGTAAGCTTGGGGGTAAATTATTAATGGGGGCAAAAATATATGAAAGTGAAAATTCTCCCCCAAACTTATTTTTGGCTCAACAATTTGAGGACAAAAGTTATGTTCAAGAGCCAAAAATATACCCCCCCTCAAACATGAGTTAGACAATACGAAGCATTTTAAGAGGGGGTGACTCAATTTGTCAAAGTAAGACTTTACAAAGACCAAAAGTTAACACCAACCATTCAAAGATTTTATTAGTATAGCGTATAGGTTGGTGGAAGAATGCGTTGTATCGAGTCAAGAAATAATGGGGAAGGGATAAGAGATGGTCTGGGAAGGGTTTGAAATTAGAGAAAAGAAAGAATGAGGATGAAGGTGAATGATTAGGAAGAAGGAATGGTGACGGTTCAACCTCTATAGGTGGAGATTGATCAATCACAAAATCCGTATTGTTTAAAAATTCAAGTTCATCAGCAAAAAGTTCTTCAAAACTTTTATCAATGGTGTGATTGAACATTTTGCTGTCAAAGAGTTTTATGCCAGAATTTATTCTACTTGATTCATAAAAAATCACTGAGGTAGAGACTCGAAAAACTCATCTACCTCTTTCTCAAAAATATCCAAATCAAGTTGAATTTCTGGTATTACCGAACTTGATTTAACGGATTGTGATTTATCAAAACTCACTGAAACTATAGGAACAGAAGAAGAACCGGAGAAAGTAGAAGGTGAAATGGGTAAACAAATTGGTGTGTCGAGTGTTGCAGAACCAGATGTGGAAGATAGAGGCTGTATTTCTTCGGGTATACCTTTATTATCAACTTCAAGACATATTTGGGGTTCGGGAAGAATTAAAGGCTCAAGATGATGACCATAAGGAAGTGAAAGGATTTGATGAATTGGTGGGACAAAATCTTCTAAAATTTCGGGTTCATCAATCAATATATCCCCAATGTCAATCACCTCATTCAAGTGAAGGTTAAAATTCTCAAACTCCTCATCAAAAGTATGGTTTTCAATCAGTTTTGGTTTAAGAGTGGAGGTGTAGAGATCACAAGGGTTGGGTATGGTTTCACTTGAAAGGGACCCTTCACAGTTGGGTAAATCAAACACTACAAAGTTACACAACTTATCAGACATTGTACTTGATGAATCTATGAAACTGGAGTTGTGGAGTTCAGTTTGGAATGGGGAGGTTTGATTAGGAAGGGTGTACAGTTCTGTCTTACTACGCAAATCCTTCATAATTTGATTCGTCAGTTCCATAAATTTTTCTAACGTCTGCTCCGGACTAGTCTTGGGTTGATAAGGGGTTTCAGTATAAGATTGAAATTCCTGTGGATAATTAGAACTCCCAAATGACTGATTAGAAGAACTGTCTAGAGTAGGTGGAAAGGTCAGATTGGATTGATAGGAACAGAATAGTTGCTGAACTTGGGTAGGAGTAGGATCAATATTATGATAAGAAGAATATTGATATGGGTTGGTTGGTTGGCTATATACAAACCGCATATCAAACTCTTCTCCGGACGGTGGTGGTGATGGTTGATATTGGTCCGGGTTGAAATTTTGGCCTCTAGACCTAGCTATGTGCTCAGCAATGGACATTCGTCTAGGGGCTTCCTCACTCTGGGTATGAACTGAAACAGGTGTAGGATTAGGATACGGTTGATAAGACCTAGACTGAGGTGGCCAACTGTTTCTTCCTGCTTGTTCTATATGATCTCTTAAGGACATGGAAGAGCCGGACGGTATACCGAAGGGATTTCGAAAACAAGAGATATTTGGTTGTGGACAGCAAAGCTCGGCAAGTGTTCTTCTGTTTAGGTCACCCATTATAAGAAGAGAAGAAGGGGGAAGGGGTAAAAAGGAGAGAAAGTAATTGCTTTGTTTTAAAAAAAGACGGATTTAGACAAATCACAAAAATGCACAACCCTAGAACTATGGTTACCTAGGTCCAGTCTCTAGACCGCTCCTAGACTTCCAAAGAACAAGCCGCAGGATAAATCCTCTACCGCCTCCGTACTACCCTTGTAGCCAGGTAAGTGCCAGGTAAGTGGGAAGGAACCACGTCGTGGGCCTAATTAAAAACCACTAGCCTTTGACACACTTGCCTAGGCACTACAAAAGTAATGTGGATAAACGATAGATTACCCACGACCTTCCTCTGTCCTTAATGAGCGCGACAGTCCTTAGAGCCTGGTCTAGATATTTTTTAAATTATTGTAGGGTTGATGCAGATGCTCGGTTTATGATTTGTGGGGCTTAGGAAGGGTGATGAAATCCCCACCTAATCTTGATTTGGTCTTGCCCCTTAAAAATCCGTATTAAAATATGCAAAAACAAACCGCAAAACAAAACTTTGCAAAAAGATTTTTGAGCGGTGATATTTTGCAAAGAATCCTGCAGAAAATAGATTTTATTGGATTTTAGAGGAGAGAGAAGGGAGTTAGAATCTTACCAGAGAAGTGTGAACCCTAGATCTCCTGTTTCCTCAAGTCCGTGACTCCAGATTTCCTCGTAAAAATTCACACAATAATCGTTAAATATACAATTTGCAGTTTTGTTTTAATAATGATATGACTCGTCTAAGAATTCAACACAAATAGCAAGAATAAAAAAATTACGCACGTTTCCCCGGCAACGGCGCCATTTGATTGACACGAAAGAGTGTTTGTTTGTAGTTAACCGCAATCAGAACGGTGTCGCGTGTAGCTAGACCGAGATGAGTACGGGTCGTCCTCTGGGAAACGTTGAATCTTTTATTCTTACTTTAGATGTGTTGAAAAAGAGAGGAGGAAGAAAGAATTTTGTGGAATGGTTTCTAGATCTACGTTAAACCAGAATGTAAAATATAGATCTAGATTATTTTAAAGATGTAGTTAATATAATTAGAGGGCTTGTAGGGTTCGTTAGGATTTAGTAGTTATGGACGATTAATTAAAAATTACCCTTTTTATCCATTAATAGATTTAGAACTAGAACGACGGTGATGCGTGTAGATTAGGGTTTCTGGAGGGAAAAGGAATCCCACTCTTAACCCTTACCTCGACACGGAACTCCGTTCATATCTAGCCTTTACCAAAACAATCATTAATCTAATCTCTAATCGCGGTCGGAACTAGCAAAGAATTCCTAGCGTGCCCAATTAGGATGTTAATGATTCTTTTGATAAAGTTCCTAAACTTTATAGGACTTAAAAAGGGTTTAGTTATTTTCATCGTCCATTAGCCTACCCTAATCCTACGAACTCTAACAAGCGGAGAATTACTCGCGCATGTTGGGAGAAAAAGATGAAAAGATAGAGAGGGAAAACATAATGTAAAATGCAAAAGACTTAAATAAAACAACTACCTTTATTAATCAACTTGAACAATCTACATTTTGATTCCTTAGAAAATGATTATAAAGACTAGTTTGCTTCTCGATCTCTTCCAAAGAGGTAGACGAACAGTTGATGATCAGCCTGGATGCGTGAGCCGTCTTGGACTTCGTGATCTCGTCGGCTTGATATCTTTTCCAAGAGGCTCTCGGTGCCTTTTTATAGTGCAAAGCCAGAATCTTTAGGTTGGAAACTTGGTAAAATTCAGCAGTGATTGATCTCCCAAAATTGTAGCAAAAGATCTCTCTAGATTGCCGTGGATCCGCGGCCAAAGGGGGGGTATGGCCGCGGATCCGCGGCCATTTGATCACAACTCTTCATCAAATTTTGGGGTCTCTGTCTTTGTGACATTTGGCAATCCTAGGCACATTCAGATTTCAGAAATTTTCTCTCGGTTGCTTCCAGACTTGGTCTCCAAGTTTTTCTTCTTAATTAGGCAAGTCTTCTTCAACAACTTAATTTCCTTGATATATTCTGCATAACAACTTGGAAAATTCTGCACAATAATCTCAAATAATATTTAGTAGGCTTATTCCTACTAGGATTTGGTCGATGGATTTATTTGCATACATTTTCTTACCAAATACTAATTAAAATATATTAACACATGGAAAATGGTGTCTTTACACATAAACCCTCATATGTATAATATATCATAATAGAGTCCTTTTTTAATATGAAAATGGTAGGAAAAATGTAATACAAATGTGCAGTTTTATCAACTGAACAGTGCACACCAGATGCACTAAATCGAGATTCTTCACGCATGTCAGATGCACCTGTCTCTGCTGTCAGGCACACACGTTGCCTATGACAGATGTTTCATGCACACCTGATGCACTTAGATGTTGTTTCTGTGCGCATGTATGGCACATATATGGATTTTGATTTCCGTGCGCACCAGACGCACGTAGTATTCATATGCATATTTTGGGATTGATTTCTTATAGAGAAGTACGTTTTTATCATATTTGCTATGTGTTTTCGTACTGAGCAGGACTAGACAGAGGACAGTACCTGAATGTATTTTGCATGCATTGATAGCTATCGAAGGGAATTCCAAAAAGCGAGTTATAGTCTCAGTATTTACCTACGTGTCTGATATGACACGAAACGTTTAAACAAGGAAACCCTTCTAAATTGTTTTCCAAAACGGCGGAACGTACATTTTAAACAAAAGGTATATATGTATATGGTTATTTTCTTACAATAGACGTCCGCCACTGTGCAGTGCTGCGAGCATCGCACACCGATTTGAAGAAGATTTGGCATGCATTGCTTCCAAATGTTTTAATGATGTATATCATATTGATTTTCATTTTGGGATTTAGACATTGTGTCTTCACCAAGACTCCGATGATTGCGGGATGCTTGACGGAGTTTTGATTTTGAGTTATATGCTCATTTTTCATGCGCATGCGCTGCGCTACGACTTGTTTTATGTATTTATGAATTTGGACCCCCGACGACTTGATGGTTTTGCTTAGATATTTTAGTATTTGGGGGAGTTTTTAATTTAAATTCGGGGACCGAATTTCTTTAAGGGGGGAAGATTGTAACGTTTTGAAAATCGTTTCGGTGAAATTTCGGAAAATCGGTAAAATAAGGGGGTTTTCTATAAAAAATCAAAATACAAATATCTTAATTATAAAAATTAAATATATATATATTCTAGCTATGTAATTGCTAGTATTTGGTGTTTATTGAGCCACTGGTGAAATTTCAAATTTTCTGAAAAAAAAATTATTTTAATATTATTTTAAGCCGTCACTAATACATTTAATTAGGGAAAATTACAAATTGGAATGGGTTGATAAAAATTTTATAATTCTTGACACACTAAACTGACATGTAAAATATTGTTTCTGAAATGAAATCATTTGCCAAAACGGTTTAGAAATTATTGAAGAAAAAAAGGCTTTTTTAGTGAATTTAGTGTAAATGGATGTTTGGGGTATAGTATTTATCATTTTCCATCACCCCACACCCATACCCACACTCACACACCCCCATTTTTCCTTTCCCTTGGCTGAATTCAGCAGCCCCCCCTCAATTGTCCCCACTTGTGTTGCAAAAGAAAAGAAAGAAAAGAAAAGAAAAGAAAAGAGAATGATAGAAGTAAAAGGTGGACTTTTTGACCCCATTCTCTCTCCAATCACCTCACACTCTCTTCTTCTCCCCATTTGGCCGAGCCCTCTTTTTTTTCCTGCACCACAACAGCCCCTCTTTCTTTTCCTGCACCACAACACCCCCTCTTTCTTCCTCTCTCATTTTGCATCAAAAAATTCAACAAAATGCCCAAAAACCAACACAAAAATCCCACAAAATCAAAATCCAACTCCTATCCATTTCTCATTAGCCAAAATTGCACGGATCTAGGGAATAAAATTTAAATTTGGGAGGCTATGTGTGCTTGTGGATCTTCAAAATTATTAGGTATAAATTCCAACCCTTTTTGCTTAATTTTTTAGTTAATTTCTTAAAGCTAATTAATTAAGTGATTAATTAGGTTTTAGATGTGTTTAATTGCATGATTAAGGAATTCAAGTTAGGGTTTTGTTGTGGAATTGGGTTGTGATAAATTGTGCATGGTTATGTGATGTGGATTAACATCTTAAGTATTGTAGGAAGCTAATCTAGTTGTTAATTACAAACCATTACTTATAAAATACCCTAATTAAGTTATTTTGCTAACTAGGGATTTTGGAAAATTATGAAATGCTTTAGGTTAAAATATAATTATGGTTTCATGTCATTATTAATATTATATTGAGTGGTTTAATACCTTTGGATCATGAAAATCCAAGCTAAATTGTTGTTTGTGTATTTTTTCTATAAAATTGTTAAAATTGGGTATTTTGTAAACTAGAATTTTGGGGTCAATGGAATTTAATGAGATTAAATTATGGAAATTATTTTTATGACTTATTTAAGATATTTAATAAGTATTATGGCCGCTAGATTTGTTTAAACGTCGAGTTTTGTACAAAAACGGGTAATTTTTGCTCGCTAGATTTTCGGAAAAATGGCTTTTAAGGTAAATTTGTGGTTTTTGTGAATTCTAACCTATTTTATATTATAATTAGTGTTCGTGAATGCGCAAATGAGAGTGTTTGGGTTTTTCTCGATGGTTTGAAGTTTGTACATCGACATCGAGGGTTGGTTTGGCTATTCTTGCCTGCGTAGGCGATAGGTTTTGACCTATGCGTAATACGCATGCCGATTTGATTTTCGTATGCCGTTTCGATTTCGAATTTGGTTTTAATGCGATACGCTGCGTTATGATATGTAGATACCCCATGTGGACTTCGAAACGACAAGCAAGCGCGTGGAGACGTCGGTACCGGCGAGCGAAGACCAGGTGAGTAGATTTATATCTACGGGGAGAAGTCGGGTGGATGGCATATAGCACCCCCGCAGTCCGTAGTATAGTTCATATATATATGTTTATATAGGTGTTTTATGATACGAGAATGTTTATTCACGATATGATTATGTGTTCATGGATTAGCTTTGGGTTAGTTGCGAAACCCTAGAGTAGTTGTTATACCCACATACGCACACACAGACTTGCATACATTACTTTCTTGTGCATAGATGGGGATATGTATATATGTATATACGCGTGGGTATGGGACTATGCATATATACATTCATATACACATGCATGGATGATGAGGATAGTACTTGGGATTTAAGATGAGTCGATGAGATCGGTGATATAGCAGGGTTCGTATTTGCGATACGACATGATGTTGTACCGGGTCCCTGACGTAGTGTTTCACACACGTGCATGCATACTTAGGCGATATCAGTATTGTACTAGACGTAGATCAGTACCCCGATCATGATATTTGATAAAGAGGATACCAGATGAATAGTATGATGAATTTGATATTGACCCGTACCCAGATTTGGGATGCCGTACGACGGATTTACGTATGAGCTATATATTAATGATTGATCCGCACTCTTGACTTGGGAATGTCTGATTATAGATATGGTATCGGATGTGATATTATTGAGGCGGGATCACCGACTGATATATATATATATATCGACTCAGATGTTAGGCGGTTTCCTTACCTTCAGTTTGCCTACTAGCTTAGCCCTATAGTTTAGTATATTTGGTAGACTAGATTCGACTCCTACCTATTTCAAAAGCTAACGAATCGCGGGTAATTTAAAAGACAGGTCAAGGGATTCTACAGATATTTCAAAAGACGTATCTTTTCTTAAAAACACCGTAGCCCTTATTTTCAAAACACCACGATTTGTGTTATTTTTAAAAGGCACCATTGTTTGACTTATAGTTATCGTTGTGTCTAGTATTCTGCTCCCGCACATTATTGTTGTTCGCTCCACATCGCATACTTATTGTAATTCATATTTCATTATTGATATCATGCTGTTAGGACACCAGCACTATTACCGATGATGCGTATGTACCACGTACACTTACTTGCCAGCTCACACACATCTTCATCGGTAATTGCCATGTCACGCACACGTTAGAAAATATTATTGTCTAATGTAGCTTGTTAACTAGTAGTTTTGACATGATGATTAGTTGCTTGCCTTATATGCTAGTTTAGACATTGTAGTTGTTACTTGTCACTTCATGCATACTGTTATTCATTATATGCCGCATTCATTGATGCTCATACTTATATTCATGGTTTTACATGCTATGGATGATTCGGATTTCCATGATATTTTCTGGATTTGGAGGAAAACCGCAGAACATATATAAACTGCTTTCTCTCTTTTTAAATAAAAATGCGGTTTTCCCATTATGTATGAGTCGTCCACCATGAGTTTTCTGATGGATTTCGAGACCCAATTCGAGGAGGCGGATGAACCGTTTCGGGTACATGGTGGGCCCGGTGCGGTACCCCGGGGCAAGAAGATCGTGTTGTTGACGTTGAGCCTGTGCAGGGGAGTACGACCGACCGGTGATATTACCCGACGCGTCGGATATCCGGAGGATACCGTCGTGGTCATGAGATAGATGGTAAGGGCCGGCCTGGACTGACGGCGCCCTAGTCATTGTGATTGAGACATTGAGATTTCGAGATATTGAGGTACAGAGACTGTGATACAGAGATATCGAGATATTGGGATTACGTTTTGTGCCGATGCTAGATACTGTTTTATGCTGATTTCATTATGATACCTCATTTTAAAAATACCGAAATCTCACTAATTTATGAAAGAAGTTTTCTTCAGTACATGCATTCTGTTTCATGCATTCATACATCATCCATATGATATATTGCTACCTGAGGCACTGTCACGGACACATGGGATTATACTCGGGTTAGATATTTACGCTAGTCATTGTTATAGGCTGCATGTTATATATATTTGAGGATATATTATGATCGTTGACCTAGGTATGCATTGTTCATGCGGTTTCTGTTCGTAGATGTTTTTCTACTCACAAGTTGGCAACTCACCCCCGTTGTGCCACAGTTCCTTACAGGTTTTGCCGTACAGGTTTCATTACGGCTTTGCTGGCACTGCTTCTTTCGGGTGACTTGCTAGTAGGTGGGTTTATTGGTATCGTACCCATCATATTACTTGTATAATATTATTCAGTTGTATCTAGTAAATTCCATCAACCAAATATGTATTTATTTTGAGATAGACACCAGTGATGTTATTCTTTCGACCTTAGAGTCGCGCGTTATATTTCTGTGGATTTCTTGTGGTTTTGAGTTTCCTTTTGAGTTTTTGATCCTCGCCATTGGCGTTGTATATTATATTGCTTGTGTGGTTGTGACCGTCGATTGACGAAGAGCTAGCTCCCGCTTGGGATGCCTTTTATTGATTTCGTATACTATTCATGTTGTATCCCGTTTGGGAGCCGTATTTACAAAGGAGACTCTGCCGAAATTTTCAGGAAATATTTGATGTTTTTAAAACCGCATAATTCGGCTTATGCTATTAAAACTACTTGATTTTAAATTGGTTTTCCTTCACTCTACTATTTTTCTTGGTTTGGATTTCTGGGTTTTCGGCTAACTTAGATTACGTACGCCTCGAGACGTTTCGTAGTTTAAGTGCCGGTCATGTTCCGTACTTTCAGGACGTGACATAATCACTCTTGTTATTCTTGTATATTGTTATATTGCTTACATACGCTTAACGTGTTTATCAAGGGAAATGATCTTCTCATAATAAATACGTTGCGGGTCTCGTCACGTATCGTTACCATCTTCTGATAAGCGGGGCATGACAGATTTTATTGATGGTCTATGCATGCCAGTTCTGCATGAAATCTCAAGCAATATCACAAGAATTAATGAAATTCAACTACTTTTACATTCCTTACATTTTAATTCCTTTGAATCTCCTCACATCCTTTAATCTATCTTGACCTTAATTTGCGACTTCCTTGATGATCACCTTTCGTATTTTAAATCCTTAACTCTAGTTTACCCTTTCAAATTGTATCTCATAAGCTTATTAGCTCAATTTGTTAGAGTATTGATCGACGGAGCTTGAAGACGATATCATCCTTAGCTTTTCCCATGCCTTGTTACGGCATGCTTCTTAAAGAAATTTCAGGGACGAAATTCTTTTAAGGAGGGTAAACTGTAACGTCCACATCTTGATTTCATCTCTTTTAATCCTTGCTTGTTTTTCCAGATAATCGTGTCTCGACGTAAAGAAAACGAAATACGAACCTTCTATCTCCGTTTGATCTTATTTTGTATCTTCTTGATTCCTTATTGTTTTCTTAAATCCTTCTCATTGAGTCTGATAGTAGAATTTGGGTGAGTTGAATGGAGTTATGTGATTGTAACTATGAACTGCAGCATGGTTACAATGCAGTACTCTACTTGAGTGACTTAAAGTTCTGCTTTTGATTCTTTTCTCTCTTGATTTAGTTATGTTCTACCACATATGCTTATACCTGATTATTGAATGCATCTTCTTTATTAACTTATATCATTCCTTGATTTTAAATTAGATTCTATTCTTTAACTTTGTACCATTTTTGACAATCCAATCTCTATTTACGTTTCTTTTATTCGAGTGCTTGTTCGCGTCGTTCTTGAAAACCACTCTTGATTATTCTAATAACTCCTATTCCGATTTTCGAAACTTCTCGTCCTTCTATTTTTCTTATTACGATTTAATCCAGTAGTACACCTTCTAATCGACATGAGTACCGACTCATGGAGCGCGACGACAAAAACACAACTGTCTTATCCTAATCTTATTTCATTACTCTGTTGCAATATCTTTCTTGAGTAATTTCGAGAACGAAATTATTTTTAAGGAAGGTAGGATGTAACGACCCCAAAATCTATATACCTTCATACTATCATTTTTTAATAAAATACGGTATTCGATATTTTCCGTATATTCAATTTTCTATTTCTACTTAATTCCTCCATATATTTCCCTAGTTTATTAGTTTTCAAAAGCTATTTCTTTAAAAACCAAATCTTAACCCATTTCAAATATATAAAAAAAACCTAATCCAAATCCTTATTTATTTTTCAAAAAGCCTAATTTCCATTGTTTTCTATTTTTCCAAAGAATTATTTTTTTTCCACTACCCAAATTCTTTAACCTAAACTCTAACACACACCAATTTATTTTTTAAAAATAAAACCCAATAAAATCCAAACCAATTTCATTTTATCTAAACAAAATCCTTAACCCAAACACCAAGCCTAAAGCCCACTTTGATTATCATTTTCGTTCATTCCTTAACAAAAATTCCATCCTGTTCACCTTCTAAATTAAAACACAACCTCCTTTTAAAACACTCTCTATTTAATTTCCCTTCACCGCTTTCCCTTCCTCTTGAAACCGATTGATCTTTTCATACGTCTTGGTCACGGTTCTACCAATCGAGGCAGCCTCTTTTCTTTGAATTGCACAAAACCGTAAGTCCCTCCTTCTCCTTTCCCTCCTCACTCGATTCGTTTCATTTTCAATCTCTTAAAATGATATCGGTAAAAAATAGAGTTATTTCACCACCTCTTTAAAATAATTTTTACTAACCTTATCATGCTAAATAAATCACAATAAACCTTTAAGTATAACCTTAAAATAGTGTTCATTTAATTATCTTTGTACATCTTTAGAAATTCTTGTTAAATAAAACGTATATCGAATTTTACACAAAACTATCATGAACTTTGCATGTACCCGTTATCGCTATTTGACTTATAACTCTAGAAAATTCTTGGGGTAACAACCTACCCCACTCACATACATGATGGTTTATAGCGCGATATTTTAGATATAATATTTTATTCTAAAAGGAAACAATTTCAAGAAAATACCCTCGCTTTTTAAAAATACGTTTTAATCGTTATTTTTAACACCTTTGAAATTACGCCTCTAAAACCTTCGTTAGAGAACCCATTTATGGATGGTGCGGGTTATCGCACGTTCTTGGGATTGTAAAGCGAGATGCAAAACTCCTCACGGAGAACGAAAGAAATTAAAAATATGATTTCAAGAAATACGACTTTTGAAGCAAATTAAATCATTGGAAATGTATATAAAATTATGAATCCGTATATTCAATGAAAACAAATTGTGAAAACTATATTTTTAAAATGAAAATTTTAAGTTTTAATAAAATACTATCAAGTTTTCAAAAAGTGGTATTTTTCATTAAACTACTATAAGCTTTAAAGGTAGCTTTTTACACTAAAATACCAAAAAATATAAAATACGTTTTCATACAAAAATCTTGACTTTTTAAACAATGTATTTTTATTAAAAACTTGTTCGAGGTTTTAAGACGAATTAAAAACCCGCGATAATTTTTAAGTGACGTTTTTACTAAAATATCCTAGAAATCAAAATACTAGTCTAGATTACGTATTTAGATTGCAGATTGTCTTGAGTGGCATCTTCTCTTGTCAATTGTCTCGGGGTTGCCCGAGAAAATGATGCACCACTTGCCTCTTGTCAACCGTTTTTGAAAATGACACAAATCCTGCCGTTCATGTGCAGCGGTTATCGATATTTTCCAAACTCAAGAAATTCACAAGATTAAATCTAGTATAAGATATGCCTGGAATCTGAATACAAACTCGATCTTGACTTGAACTTGAACTCAAACCCAAAACTTGAACGATTGAACTTGAATTCTAATATCTAAACTTGAACACTTGACTTGACTTGACCGAACCATGAATATAACTTGACTTGATATGAATATTGAATATCTGAATACAATTTGAACCTGAACTTGCAGTCTTATATTCATGAATTCGGCCAAGACCTGTAAACTTGAACTATAAAATAAAAAAATGCGGGGATAAGAGATAGGTTGGTAAGGAACGTTTGTCGTGGAACAATAGGTCACTTTAAAAGACGCCTCTTGAATATCTCGTGTCGTTGTTCCGCGGGTTATGACGGAGCCTTGTACTCTCCTGTACGTTTGGTCCTCGGGGTAAGCTGGACTACTCTCGTATACACGCTCACTTTCCTTATCAAATTACAAACAACCACGTTAAAATAACTACCCTTATACACATGAATGACATGATTAAGATACTTTTATATAAAGCCTTACCTGTTCAGTTCTACCTGGTTTCTATTCATTTTGCATACCTTCATTTGTTATTACTTAGTTCTTTTTGGGACTTACCGAGAGCTAGTTCGCTGACGATATTTCTCTTTATTTCTTTTTCTTGGAATGTTTGTCAGGAGGACCGGATTTGGAGGAGATAGAGCAGCCAGGAGGACTTGGACCAGCTCAAAGCCCAACCAGATTACTAGTTTATTTTCTGCACTTATTTTTTATAAGCCACTGTTTAGACTTCCCGGTATTGTATCTTTTATTTCATATATTGTACTTGAATTTGATTGTAAATAAAGTTGCTGTTTATTTTAATCACTCTTGTTATTTTTGCCTATTGTTTTATTGCGTACATACGCTTAACGTATTTATTAAATGAAATGATATTCTAATAGTAAATATGTTGCGGGGCTCGTCAGGTGCCGTTACCGTCTTCTGGGAAGAAGGGTGTGACATACGCAAAGGGATATTATTCAGGAGCCCGCGTCCCCTGTGACACCCACGCCCCTTGCAGCACCTATGCCCTATGCGACCCCAGTTCCCTCTTCGTCCACTCCGATACACCATCCAGACGGCTCTCCTCATACTCCCGCGGGTGATCGAGCTCGCCAATTCTTGTCTCCTTCTGCATCTGAACCCGCTCCAATTGCGGGTTTATAGAGGAGTTTGAGCAGAGCAGAACCCATCGTCAATATTAAGGCGAGGAAACTCATGATCTGGAGGCTACTGCTTCAAGGAAGGGAAATACCGGATATAAGTTTAATTGATAATCCTTCTTTTCAATACAAGTTTCATATGGTTATCATGAATATCATATCTAATACTTGTCTATCGATAACACTGTAGAAACTGCTTGATTTCACTCACCATCTTCCAGCCCTCGACGGCGGCGCCCCTCATTGAGTTGATTACACGTCTTCTCGTCATTTTTTGCAAAGTACCGAATGGAATTGAATTGATTTGTAAATGAATTGAATTGAATGGATTTGAGTTTGTGGTGAAATGAATTGGTTTTGTGGCGATTTGAATGGAATTTTTTGTGAATTGAATTCAGTTTTTGATGAATATATATGTCGTATATCGGTATATTGAATTGTATGTATATTGATTGATTGAAACGTCGAAAAGCTGGAAAAAAATTTCACTGTCCGCAACTTTTTTCGTCGGCTCATAATCGATGAAAAAACCTAAAATGCTGACGAGATAAGAGTAAAATCTGGGGAATAAAAGCCCAGGTTTTTCAAACTTTTTCCGTCAACTTTAAGCCGACGAAACAAAACAACCGACGAAATAAATTAAATATCCGACGAGATAAAGTTTTTTCGTTGTATTTTAATTCGTCGGTACATACCCGACGGAAAATGTTTTTCTCGTCAGATATATATTTTTTTGTCAGATTGTACCCGACGAAAAAACCCTATATTTCTTGAAGTGGCCCCTTTTATGTATATTACACAAGTATTTTGCACTTAGTGTATTAATAATTATCAAAACAATATTAAACATTAATCAACATGGATCCAATCAAAAAAAATGCGAGAAAAGGAAACCATTAAATTAGGAAAATTTAGCATAACTAGTAAAGCCAAGAAATAATGATCCTAAAAACAAAAATTTAACCAATGAGCGATGACTCGGTTAGTATAGGCATTTTCCATTGCGGAGAGTGCAGGGTTTGAACTCAGAAATCAGGGGAGGGGAAGTGGCCACAAATTAACGCTTTCGGGACGAATTCGTGGGTCTTCTGGATGCGTGTATGATGTATGCATGGATATGTTTGTTTGTGTTGTATGCATAAGTTAGGGCTTATGGGTCCAATACCCAAAAATGGAAAACAAAAATTTAAGTGAACTTAAATTAGGGATAATTTTTTTTTCAAAATCAACCCTTAAGGGGATCGAACTTGCGGCCTCTCACATTGGAGAGAGAATCGTTTTTAAAAAAATTGTTTAAAACTATTCTTAGGATTTCATAGTTAACGATTCCATAGGATTTTCTCATCAAAAAAGTCAATGACTTGAATAACCTTAGAATAAAGAAATTTTCTCGTTTTCTAAATTTTTAATTCAAATTGTTTGTGAGAACGCCACAATTCCCATTCTCCTCTCTTCCTTGCATTATAACGGTAGAGATTAGCAGCTCGATGCACGTAATTTATTTAAAAAGAAAGTGTAAAGTTTCACTTATAATTTAAACACCCAAGTTATTGAAATTGATTTTATCTATACTATATACTACTTCTAAAAGCCAATTTGAGATTTCTCATTCATCAAATCCAATTTTTTATCAACATTTTTTGAAACAATAAAGATCTTTTTAAGATAAATAAATCATTGACATTTGATATTTAAATTTTATTAAAATCAATACAAATTTGCGAATTAAAATCAAAATCAAATGTTTTCTAGAAATCTAAATCAAATTATGGTATAAATTAAAATTTAATAAACATAAACATCTTCAAATTTTAAGTTATAACAGTATTTTTTAAACAAAAAATATTTGAAGAAAATAAACCGTTATATTTGTTACGAGCTTTTGTAATTTGTTTCACTATTTTTTAGAAAATTCTTCTCTTTAATTATTTAATTTTTATGAAATTCCTAAATACACGTAAATAGCACGTACAAAAAACTGGTAACAACAAAAAGAAGACAGAAAATAAAATTTAATGCACAAATGCGACTCTCACTATAAGAAAAATATGGCTATTTCGTCGGGGGGGGGGAGGGCTATTTCGTCGGCTACTAGCCGACGGAATAAACATATTAGCCGACGAAATAAACCCCCAACACCCCTACTTTATTTAATAATTTTATTGGGTTATTCTGTCGGTTAGTACTAGACGAAATAACCCAATAAATTAAAGGATGCCTCGGGTTGATCTCTCCCCTCATTTCCCACCCAAAAAAACCCTTGATCCTCCTGTCACCGACCATGAGAGCTCCTCACCCTCAATCAATCCGGTCCCGGAGCTCCTCGTCATCATCCAATCGCCGACCTCCTTGTCCTCCTCCAATCGCCGGAGACCCCCTCCTCCACCAAAAGCAGCCGCCCCCCGTCCAGCAACCACCCCCTCCTCTCCCGTCATCCCCTCCTGCTCTGACCCCCTCCTCGAAGACCCCTTCCACTGCTGACCCCCTCCTCTCCAAGCCCCCTCCCCCGCTGACCCTTTCCCCCACCGCTGCATCCTCCCTCGACGTCGATCCCCGCAATCCTACTGCATCCTCCCTTGACTCCATCGCTGCATCCTCCCTCGTCGAAGTGCTCCCATTCGGCCGAGAGATCTCCTTGTCGCCATCCTTCTCGTCGTCCTCCGTTGTCGTAGATCCACCGCCGTCGCATCCTTGATGCAGATCGCTCGCCGTATTTGCTGTTGCCGTTGATCAAGGCACATGTCTATCTCTCACTCTCGCACACACTTTTATTTCGATATAAGAGATCAAGTTAATTTTAATTTTGTTAGTGTTTATGTCCTAGAAGGCCATTACTGTATCATACTAGTTTGTATATTACTTAATAAAAGCTTGGGATATTCACATGTATATAACAGTCTTGCTAAACATGGTAGTATGCTACTTGGTTTTTCTATCTTAATACAAGAGTATACGTATTGATAGAGCTCTTAGGATCTTGCTTGACTACCAGCGTTGTGATGGCAGTCACACTAGTGGGGGCTGGGTAGTCTACAAGCACATCCTTATTCAGGTCCCTAGTCGAAGGATTATCGAGACAGGGCATCGATACTCTGGAGTAGACTAGTGTGTACGCTTCTCATCCCAGTTGGGAAGATGGTATGTCCTACAGCCGTCAGTACGTCGTACTGGAGATAGTATGCAGGTGCTCGTTAGGTTACGAGTACACCGGACAGGACTCACAGGGAACTGTTGGTTGGTTTTATACCAGTCGTCAGTTAACAGTTCCCAGGTGACATGAGTACAGCATAGTCCGCAGACTTGACACTGCTACTTCACCTCGAGTGTGTCCCACTATTCTTAGATTGCTACCCTACCACGGCTCAAAAGAGTCGTGCAAACAGGTAGCAGTTGGGTGCAGTCCCGAGCACTTGGAGGCAGTGGCTGTTAGACAGGATTCGTCTCTCCCGGTATTGGGGGTTGATATCGCGCTGTGTCAGAGAGCCATTACGCAAAGTCCCTGGCCAGGGCAAGCGAGATTTGCTGGTAGGTTCCAGTAGTTTCTCAGGGTGTAATGGGCTTCGCTCCGACACGACTTATACCGCTATTAGGGGACTGACGCTTGCCGCCCCCTAGGCTCGATATGCGATAGTCTTAGACGAATAGACCGGACTGTACGGAGATTGTCACATCAGACTCAGTAGGAGTTCGGATAGGTTTCCTCATCGGCCTTCTTATCGACATCTACCTGGGGACCGTTACGTACAGCTAGTGCCGCTTGCGGTCTGTGGTTAAACCCACTGCCAGCGTAGTAGTCGAGTCTCTAGAGTCCCACACAGAGAGTTTCCCTACTCCAGGCGAAACGATATAGAGGTCGTATGGTTTTACGACAAGGGTTCGGACGCATACGTGTGTTTACGCACGTACGACATCCGGACAGTTTTTATTAGTCGGCTTTGGTTTAAGCTAGTTTCTAGTATCCGGTTATTGGATTTATACAGTCTAAAGTTTTTCCATGTTTTCACGGATAGGAGGGGCGTTCTCGTAATTGCGCGAGAAGCTTCTAGAAGATGGTGACTTGGGGGTTAAAGTGGCATATGCATTAAATGAGATTAGTGAGTTATTTGAGTGATTCATCTATGTCATTAATGCATCATAAATGCTTAATGATTCATGGAGATGAATCACCCTCTTGTATTTATTAAGCATGATGATTAATCCTTCATTTTCTTTTGTTGGATAAATCATAATGCTTGATATATATTATGATAGCTTATTATCTCATTTCATTCTCTTGCTCACTTTCTCTCTCCTCAAGCTCTCTCTCTTCAAACCCTAATCCTCCCCTCTCATGTGTTGAGACCAAGGATTAGAGTAGACTACTTAATCCTTAACCATACTCTATATCATCTATGTTACTTAGATTAACGATTTAAGAAACCTAGTTACCTCAAGTTAGAGGTGAAGCTTGTAGTAAAGCTCTCGGGTGGATCTTCTACTATATAGAGAAGGCCGGAGAGGACGTGGAGAACGACAAGACGAAGGACTCGGTTCTTTAGGTATAATCACTTAACATAGTAGTCAACACTTCTATGGTTTCTTGTTAGTTATTGTTTATGCAAAGATTCTCGGTTAGTCGATGTTTACGCCTAAAACAAGATCGTTTTTCATTATTCCGCCTCCCCGCAAGTCGTGGGGTGTTGTACATCGACTTACAGTGGTATCAGAGCCTCGCTAAACAATAATTAACTCATTAGCAAAGTCGTAAGAATTTCGAACGCAAAAAGAACCGGAAACATCGTCGATTTATCACAGTTTCTGTCGAATTTAAAACAGGCCCTAAAAATTTTTCAGGGACCTGCAGAATTACAAGAAGAGAATATTAGGGATACTAAAGAAATTTAGACTCATGACTCGGCAAACTCACCGCGGAACCGCGGCGGATCCATGCGATCCGCCGCGGATCCGCGGCCGAGTTGGGGCCGAGTCAGCCCCAATTTCTTCAGTAACTCCTAGGTGTTAACAGTGATGTTTCTGGGATGTTTTATTTTCTGCTAAGATCTCAAGTGCACAGAGAAGTATTGGAGTAGAATCTAAAATTGTTTGCTCGATCGAAATTTTACGATATTTGCTAATTTGATTATATCTGTGTTTGTATAATGTGTTCGTAAACCTCCCCTAACTGCTAGTATGTCGGTTGGCAGGGGGTTGTACATTTCTGTAATGGTTTTTACTGTTTGTGGTTGTGAACTGTATTGGAATGTTGTGATGATTAGCCGGGGTTTGAGATGGATTGTTATATTCATTCATTCGATGTAACTGTAATATGTTGTAATATTATTTTGCGGGGTGCATCCAGGTTGCGGTTGTAGTCACCGTTGTATTATTTCATTTTACTGTTTTTGCTCCTAGGATAGACCCAAGGTGGGGTGCACAAATTACCGGGTACTTTGAAGTGTTTAGTGGCCTACTCACCTTGTTGAGGGAGACCGCTTCACTTCGGGTACTTGGCGGGTAGTTTCCCGTACCCGTAGGGGTCTAGGGTGGGTAATGGCTATTCATCACAACTGTGTAATCCGTCTTTTGTTGCAGGCTCTAAACAAACGTGGATTGCTTGCAAATCTAATAAAGTTCATATAAGATCTGGAATGCCTATTATTGCGTCAGACGAATGTACAATATCTATATATGATAGCTATTTAGATGTCACTTATGTTTTACACCTGCGCTAGCCCAGCCCCCGCTCTGTCATTAGTTAAGTAACCTAACGGGTGATGACGGGACCCAGTGGCGAATGCAGATGGCATAAGAGGACGTTGTATTTTCGTTGTTTTTTGCAATGATAGGTTAAATGATGGGACGCATTATTATTAATGCAAAGAAAATAAACCAAAAGTTGAATCGTTGGAACAATTTAAAAGAAACCACTCGGTTATTTTAAAAACAGATGATATTTTTAATTGCGGAGCTTTAACCACTCCTTTTAAAAAGCTATCAGGTTCCTTCGATTATATCAAGTTCACTACGTTCACGGTTTCGCCAAAACCAGTCGTAGCCCTCCGTCATTTCTTATGAATGGTCAGTAGTATTCAAGCTATATTTGTTTGGCTCTTAGTCAAGATATAGTGATTGGTAGCTGCTGGGGTATTCATTTGTTGCATAGATAGATGAGTTGGTTTGGGACAATCGTATTACTTTGTTTGGCCCTTAGTCAAGAGTATATACGGATGGGTTCAAATCAACAAGATAATGATGGACAGAACTTGACACGTGACTTATGATTTGTTGGCCCTTAGTCAAGGTCATAAGAACATGGGGCAAAAATCTATATCGGGAATTTCTAAAGAAACTGAAATTTGCAAAGAGATGCATACCATTTGGAGTTTGATGAATGTTGGTAGGATTCCTTCAACATTATCATACAATGATATTTGGATCCCGATCCTACTGTGAGTATATGCTACTTATCAGGAGATTCGTCACCTAACGATCAATGCTATAAACCAAGTAGGTGCCGAGAAAGGTGTCAGCCGGGCTACGCCCCCAAAGAAAAGAGGTTATTTAATTAAGGAACTTCGCGAAAGCGTTGGAAAACCTCCCTCGAAGTACCGACACTAGCCTGACTGAACGGTTAAGCAAGTATTGTACAGTGAGAATAGTCCTGGCTAATTCTTCTTTTATGGTTTGAGGAAGGATTCGAGAAACAGTGGGAGCCATCCAGTTTAGATAAATTAAAAACCAATCTAAACTTGCAAGAGCATCATGCTAAAGTGTTTTCTTCTCTCTCTCTCATTGCAGCGACCTTGTGACCATGACTAGGTTACATCTAGATAACAAGTTGACTGAATCTAACTTTTATGACTGGCAAAGGTCTGTCCAGATGACCATTGCCTATGACAAGCTGGACCACCCTATTACTACTCAAGATCCCGCCGTCCCAGGTCCAGTTTCCACCGTCGCGGATATGGATATCCGTCAGACAAAGGAAAAGGATAAAGCGAAAGCCAAGTGCCTCGTGTTGTCTTCAGTTGATGGTGTATACCAGAAGCAGCACGAGAAGATGGACTCTGTTTCCATCTTTCTCCATAACAAAGATTTATATGGAGAGCAATCTCATATCGCAAGATATGAGGCCTCGAACGAATTAATTCAAGCGAGGTCGGCTGACGGGTCATCTGTAAGGGACGACGTCCTTACGATGACTAGCTATATTAATGAGCTCAAGGACCTGAAGACCACGTTGGGAAACATGTCATATACTGACTTATTTCCACAGTCCCTACCCTCTACTTACACCCTGAAAGAAACCAGGGAGACACAAGCTCTGCTTAATAGGGGACCTTCTTCTTCTTCATCCAAGGCGAAAGCAAAGGGTGAAAAGAAGAAGACCTCTACAAAGCCGATATACGGTGTCAGTAAAGTAGGAGGAAAGGGAAGAGCAAAAGTTTCGGGACTTGGTGTAGGTAAGGAGGGATATTCCTATTGTTATGGGAACGGGCATTGGCAGAAGGATTGCAGGGCTTTGGAAGCCAGTAGCCAGGATACGAAGCATGTTGTGGCTTCAGCCTCAAGTGTGTTTGTAATTGAGAACTGTTTATCAATTAACTCTACTTCCTGGGTACTAGATACCGGAGCAGGATCTCATATCTGTAATTCGTTACATGCTTTGAGAAACCGTAGAGTTATAAGGGTAGGTGATTTGTCTCTCAGAGTTGCAAATGGAATGAGCGTGGACGCTGAATCCGTGGGAGAATATCGCCTATGTTTGACAAGTGGGCAGATATTGATTCTACGTAACTGTCTGTATGTACGCAGTTTGACTTGCAATATCATATCAGTGTCCTCTCTTTCAAGAGAGGGATATGACTTTACATTCGTAAGCGATGTAGTTCACATCCACCTAAATCAAGTTCTGATTGGGTCCGGTACATTAGATGACGGTATATACGTATTGAATCAAGCTCAGGTTTTCAATGTCCAGAACACACTTAAAAGAAAGTCTCCAGAAATAAATCAGGCTTTCTTATGGCATTGTAGACTAGGTCACATCAATGAAACACGATTAACAAAGTTACATAGAGAAGGATATTTGAATCCGTTCGAATATCAATCTTATGCCACTTGTGAATCTTGTCTCATGGGAAAGATGACAAAGACTCCGTTTACTGGACACGGAGTAAGAGCGAGCGAGCTCTTAGGACTCGTACACAGTGATGTGTGCGGTCCAATGTCTACACATGCGCGAGGTGGTTATTCCTACTTCATTATTTTTACGGATGATTTCTCTAGGTATGGATATATCTTCTTAATGAAGCATAAATCCGAGGCCTTTGAGAAATTCCAAGAATACAAGAATGAAGTGGAAAAACAGACAGGCAAAAGTATAAAGACACTGAGATCTGATCGAGGTGGTGAATACTTAAGTGCCGAATTCCTGGGTTACTTAAAAGAGAATGGAATTCTCTCTCAGCTTACTCCTCCATACACACCACAACACAATGGTGTATCGGAAAGGAGGAATCGAACCCTATTGGATATGGTTTGTTCCATGATGAGTAAGGCTGAGTTACCGCGATCTTTCTGGGGTTATGCACTAGAATCAGCTGCATAACTTTTGAACCAGGTTCCAACCAAGACTGTGCCTACCACACCATATCACATGTGGAGTGGGAAGAAACCCTGTCTAAAACATTTTAGGACATGGGGGTGTCCATCTTTTGTAAAAAAGCAGCATCCAGACAAGCTCAAGGCACGCTCAGTACATTGTAAGCTTGTGGGATATCCAAAGAACTCCAAGGGATATTATTTCTATTATGCAGAGGAACAAAATGTTTTTGTTTCTCGTCATGCCCACTTCTTAGAAACTGAATTTTTAGAAAATCAGAAGAGTGGGAGCGCAGTAGAACTGGAAGAAATTTCAGAACCACAAGCTGTTACTGAAAGTTTGGTAGAACAGGAAGTTTCAGAAGAAAGGGACATACCAGCGCCTATCCGCAGAAGTAGTAGGCAGTCTCATCCACCCGAGAGATACTACGGTTTTCTCATAGACGGGGATCGAGAAGATTGCGTCATTGATAATGACGACCCTACTAGCTTCTAGCAAGCCATTCAGAGCGGAGACTCGGTAAAATGGCTGGATGCAATGCGGACCGAAATGGAGTCCATGTACACTAACAAAGTATGGACTTTGGACATTGCTCCAGATGGGGTAAAACCCGTAGGATGCAAGTGGATCTTTAGAAAGAAGATTGGTGTAGATGGACAGGTTGAAACCTATAAGGCTAGACTTGTTGCAAAGGGTTTCCGTCAAAGACCTAGTTTTGACTATGACGAAATCTTTTCTCCAGTGGCTATGCTCAAATCCATTCGGATCGTTCTTGCTATTGCTGCCTTCCACGATTATGAGATCTGGCAGATGGACATAAAGACGGCCTTTCTAAATGGTAATTTGGAAGAGTGCGTCTATATGGATCAGCCTGAGGGATTCATTCAGAGTGGAAGCAGCGGTAAAGTATGCAAGCTGCTTAAGTCCATTTATGGACTAAAGCAGGCATCGCCGAGTTGGAACATCTGTTTTGATGATACTGTCAAAGAATTCGACTTTATCAAAAATCCAGATGAACCATGCATATACAGTAAGATTGTAGGGAGAGTTTTTGTATTCCTCGTCTTGTATGTGGATGACATTCTCCTAATAGGAAATGATATTCCTATGCTACAGTCAGTCAAAAGATTTTTGTCACAGAAATTCTCCATGAAGGACCTGGGTGATGCCACCTACATTCTGGGGATCCATATTTATCGTGATAGATCAGAGAGGATGTTGGGGCTTTCACAGTCCAGGTACATAGACACCATGTTGAAAAGATTCAGTACGGAAGATTCTAAGCGCGGTAACCTACCGCCTTGTCACGGAATCACCCTCTCCAAAAAGATATCTCCTAAGACTGATTTGGAAAGGGAACGCATGTCGATTATACCCTACGCTTCTGCGGTAGGCTCTATAATGTAAGCGATGTTATGTACCAGACCAGATGTAGCATACGCATTGAGCGTTGTAAGCCGGTATCAGGCAAACCCAAGGGAGAATCACTCAATAGCAGTAAAGAACATTCTCAAGTACCTAAGGAGGACTAAGGAGATGTTCTTGGTTTACGGCGGAAAAGACCTCAGGATGGAGGCCTATGCTGATTCCGGCTTCCAGAGTGACAAGGATGACTCCAAGTCCATGTCGGGTTATGTCTTTACCCTCAATGGAGGGGCAGTCTGTTGGAAGAGTTCCAAGCAGGACACCGTTGCTGACTCAACGATGGAAGCGGAGTACATAGCTGCTTGCGATGCCGTAAAAGAAGCTGTCTGGATGAAGAAGTTCCTCACGGAACTTCAGGTGGTTCCTACCAGTGTTGGTCCAATACCTCTGTATTGCGACAACAACGGCGCTATAGCTTTAGCGAAGGAACCCAGGTCCCATCAGAAGTACAGACACATCTTAAGGTGGTATCACCTGATCAGGGAGATCGCAGATCGCCGGGAGATCGAGGTAAAGAGAGTAAATACAGAGGATAACATTGATGATCCATTCACTAAGGCCCTACCTCATATTCAGTTCGAGAGGCTACTCGAGATCATCGGTCTTCGATACGCCAGTACATGGCCCTAGTGCAAGTGGGAGATTGTTAGTGTTTATGCCCTAGAAGGCCATTACTGTATCATACTAGTTTGTATATTACTTAATGGAAGCTTGGGATATTCACATGTATATAACAGTCTTGCTAAACATGGTAGTATGCTACTTGGTTTTTCTATCTTAATATGTGAGTATACGTATTGATAGAGCTCTTAGGATCTTGCTTGACTACCAACGTTGTGATGGCAGTCACACTAGTGGGGGCTGGGTAGTGTACAAGCACATCCTTATTCAGGTCCCTAGTCGTAGGATTATCGAGACAGGGCATCGATACTCCGGAGTAGACTAGTGTGTACGCTTCCCATACCAGTTGGGGAGATGGTCTGTCCCACAGCCGTCAGTACGTCGTACTGGAGATAGTATGCAGGTGCTCGTTAGGTTACGAGTACACCGGACATGATTCACAGGGAACTGTTGGTTGGTTTTATACCAATCGTCAGTTAATAGTTCCCAGGTGACATGAGTACAGCATAGTCCGCAGACTTGACACTGCTACTTCGCCTCGAGTGTGTCCCACTGTTCTTAGATTGCTACCCTACCATGGCTCAAAGGAGTCGTGCAAACAGGTAGCAGTTGGGTGCAGTCCCGAGCACTTGGAGGCAGTGGCGGTTAGACAGGATTCGTCTCTCCCGGTATTGGGGGTTGATATCGTGCTGTGTCAGAGAGCCATTACGCAAAGTCCCTGGCCAGGGCAAGCGAGATTTGCTGGTAGGTTCTAGTAGTTTCTCAGGGTGTAATGGGCTTCGCTCCGACACGACTTATACCGCTATTAGGGGACTGACGCTTGCCGCCCCCTAGGCCCGATATGCGATAGTCTTAGACGAACAGACCGGACTGTACAGAGATTGTCACATCAGACTCAGTAGGAGTTCGGATGGGTTTCCTCATCGGCCTTCTTATCGACATCTACCTGGGGACCGTTACGTACAGCTAGTGCCGCTTGCGGTCTGTGGTTAAACCCACTGCCAGCGTAGTAGTCGAGTCTCTAGAGTCCCACACAGAGAGTTTCCCTACTCCAGGCGAAACGATATAGAGGTCGTATGGTTTTACGACAAGGGTTCGGACGCATACGTGTGTTTACGCACGTACGACATCCGGACAGTTTTTACTAGTCGGCTTTGGTTTAAGCCAGTTTCTAGTATCCGGTTATTGGATTTATACAGTCTAAAGTTTTTCCATGTTTTCACGGATAGGAGGGGCGTTCTCGTAATTGCGCGAGAAGCTTCTAGAAGATGGTGACTTGGGGGTTAAGGTGGCATATGCATTAAATGAGATTAGTGAGTCATTTGAGTGATTCATCCATGTCATTAATGCATCATAAATGCTTAATGACTCATGGAGATGAATCACCCTCTTGTATTTATTAAGCATGATGATTAATCCTTCATTTTCTTTTGTTGGATAAATCATAATGCTTGATATATATTATGATAGCTTATTATCTCATTCCATTCTCTTGCTCACTTTCTCTCTCCTCAAGCTCTCTCTCTTCAAACCCTAATCCTCCCCTCTCATGTGTTGAGACCAAGGATTAGAGTAGACTACTTAATCCTTAACCATACTCTATATCATCTAGGTTACTTAGATTAGCGATTTAAGAAACCTAGTTACCTCAAGTTAGAGGTGAAGCTTGTAGTAAAGCTCTCGGGTGGATCTTCTACTACATAGAGAAGGCCGGAGAGGACGTAGAGAACGACAAGACGAAGGACTCGGTTCTTTAGGTATAATCACTTAACATAGTAGTCAACACTTCTATGGTTCCTTGTTAGTTATTGTTTATGCAAAGATTCTCAGTTAGTCGATGTTTACGCCTAAAACAAGATCGTTTTTCATTATTCCGCCTCCTCGCAAGTCGTGGGGTGTTGTATATCGACTTACAAATTTCGATATGGTATTTGTGATCAATATGTGTGTATGTATGTGAGTAAGTCTTGCATGCGTATGTGTGTATGTAAGTGTTTGTGTGTGTGTGATGTGTATGCGAGTAAGTGTGTATGTGTGTGCGTATGTTTGCGTGATTATGTGTAAGAGAGAGAGAGAGTATGTGTGTGTAATCGTTTATTGCAAACCCTAAGTTAATCTTCAACATGTCTCATTGGTTCTTCTCGGATGACACCAAAAAAAAAAAGAAAGTGCACTTCAAATCATTACACTAAAATAATACGAAGATACTATACTAAGTGTGAATTTGAATAATTTAATAGGTTTATAATTAAAATGGTGCATTTCAATCCCAAGCTTGATGTGAAACCAAAAGAATAACTTGAAACCAAAACCCCAATTTGCAATGAAAAACTTTAAAAACCATATGAATTGAACCTTGACCTTCAAAATAACACAAAAATCTTATACTAAGTGTACGAAACTCGATGATAACATGAAATTTATATGTTGTCATCGAGGATCTCATATTCAAAAAATAAAACGCGCCTTAGACCCCGTATATCAGATATATACGCAATGGTCTCCATCTTGACATAAAACTACGTGATGGTTGTCAAAACGAAGCGTTTAATCGTTTGTTTTTGTCAACCATCATGTAGTTTATGTGACGAGAAAAATGGTCGTACTATAACCGATAGATTTGTCCAGTGTGGACAAATTAAGAATTTATAATGTAAACACACTTGCATTTATGCTTTCATTTGTTTCGAGATTAGTTTCGTCGGCACCTTTTAGCTGGTTCTCCGCGTACAAATATAGAGGGGATGATCATTTCAGTGTTGATATTCAGCATTGAAATGATTATTATCCCTTCTACTGCAGTGTACTCGGAGAACAGTGAGGAGGTGCTGCCGAAATTTTCTCGAAATGAATGAAAGCACAAATGCAAGGGTGTATGCGTTATAAATTCTTAATGGGATAGAAGCCTTACCTCCGACAACCGATGTGATGTATTGAAGGGTCAAACTGAAGCATTAAACCTTAACTGCAAGTCATAATATAAATGTCCAAATGATATACTAATTATGTAATACATGATGTCAGAAATCAGAGAGTAAGTGATAGGTGTTGGATTAAAGTGTCAAATTTAGTGATGAATACAAGGCCGGCATTGAAGAGTTTATTGAATTTGCATTGGGTGACCGATCTCCTGAAGAATTGATTCGTGTCTGTGTAAAAAGTGCCATAATGGCTATGACCTCCATCGAGATATAGTGTACAACCATTTACTGAATAACATGATTTTTTCTGGGTATACAAAATGGACGTACTATGGAGAAGCGGCGTTGATAGTCGATATGTCTATGAGTCGTTGGATTAGGCCAAATGATCCTCCTCGTACGCATTTTAGGGACACGGGTTTGAATAGTATATTGGAAGAGCTCTGAACCGGCATGCATCTTGATCCTGACTTCGTTCCCAAACCTAATGTCAGAGCGGAAGATATCCATAGACTCCCTGATGCAGAATCAACGAAATATATAAAGTATTTGGATGATGCGAATGTACCCTTTTTCAAAGGCGCAAACATTTCTAAGTTTGGTTGGATTGTCAAAATGTTTCATCTTAAATGCCAGAATAATTAGATTAACAAGTCTTTTGATCTGTTTCTTAAGGTGCAAAAGAAGACTTACCCTAAAGCGATATTGCCGGAAAATTTCACACAAACAAAGAAGATCTTGAAGGATATAAGTTTGGTTATGAGAAAATCGACTCATGTCCGAACAATTGCATGCTATACTGGACAGAGGAGGATAAGAAGTTAGAGAAATGTAAAACTTGCAACTTATCTAGGTGGATCGTCCCTCGAAAGGATACCGGTGAAGATGAATTTATACTCGATACTCCCAGACAGATTCTGGCAAAGGTTTTGTTATATTTCTCAATCAGAACAATACTTGGCGATTATTTCTATCATCCAAAACTGCTAAAAGCATGTCATGGCATGCAAATGGTCGCACTAAGGACAGATTCTTGCGACATCCATCCGATGGTGAAGAGGGGGAACACTTTAATACCCTGTATGAAGATTTTGCCATGGATGCACGTAATGTAAAGCTTAGTTTATCTGCAGATGGTATGAAACCGTTCAGCCACGGTGCAAATCACAATATATTATCAATTACTCTTGTTGTTTATAATCTACCTACATGGATGAGTATGAAGCATTTATGCCCTAGTCGATCCCTGAAAGTACCTCTCCTTCAAATAACATCGATGTATACCTAAGGCCGTTGATTGAAGAGCTGAAGAAGTTATGGGAGCCAGGTATACAGGTATACGATGCCCACAAGAAGGATACATTTAAAATTCGTGCGGCACTCTTGTAGATAATCAATGCTTTCCCAGTATACGGTATGTTGTCTGGATGGAGCACTAAAGGTTACAAAGCTTGCTCGGTATGTCTAGAGGAAACCGTATGTGATATTAAAATAGGCAAATGGAAGATCAAGCGTTACACAGGCCACCGTCGATGGTTGGATATAAACCATCCATATTGTCGTAATTGCAGCAAGTTCAATGGTAAATAAGAGCATATGCATGCCCTTTCCGAGCCGACAGTTGGAAGTTATGGGAGGCTACACAAGGTTTCAGTAATGCTGTTTTCGGGAGAATGACATTCCGCGGATTGCTGGCAGTCACTAGAGGAAGAATGCCATTTTCAATGAGCTAATATATTGGCGCGATCTCAATCTGAGTCATAACTTAGACTTTATGCACATCGAGAAGAACGTATGCGAGCTACTCCTTAACACCTTATTGAATGTGAAATCCAAATCAAAGGATACACTTGCGGTTTGACAGTGGTTCTTGCAGGAGAGTTGCGTCCTAAATTGTATCCACGAGAAGCGGGGAACGGTAAATGGTCAATTCCAGCAGCGAAGTACATGATGTCTACTAGCGAGAAGGGTGCTTTTCTCATATTTTTTGAGCAAGTAAGGATTTCTGACGGCCACTCATCAAATCTCTCTAAGTGTGTGGACATGAAACATAAAAAAACTCACCTTAAAAGTCACAGCTGCCACGTGATCATGCAATAGTTACTTCTCATTGTAATTAGGGCGTTAAAAGATAATGATGTTGTCTCGGTTGTAACGGATCTTTGTCATTACTTTCGAGATTTAATCTCTAAGGAATATAGGGCAGATGATATTAGAAATCCGGAGAACAAAGTTCCTATCATTCTCTGTAGATTGGAGATGTTGTTTCCGCCTATAATTTTCATAGTCATGTTATTAGGGTAAAAAATTACACCCCGGTTAATCAAGTCAAAGTTAAAGTCAATTCCAAGTCAAGTGGGCCCAAGCCCAAGCTAAATGGGCACATGCCCAAGTCGAGCCCAAACATGAAGAGGCCGGCCTCCCCTATGCCAAGAAGAAAATTATGTAATAAATAATTTTAATATAATTTTTATGAATAAATATAAGGAAAATAGGCATAAAGCCAAATTTTTGTAAAGCCCATGGCTCATGTGCAAAAAGAAATAAGCACATGAGGCATGAGATGAGCAAAATGCCATTTTGTAAAGCCCAAGGGGCTAAGTGTAAATTTGTAAGCCTATATAAAGCAATAACATGAAGGAAAAAAAGAATTCATTCCCCTCAAAAATTATTAGGGCTCTGTGCCTCCTTCTCATTTCTCAAGGTTCTAAACTTTCTTCCTTTTTTTGAATTAAATTAAAAGTTTAACTTTTCTTTTCCCAAAAATGAATAGTTTTTCACCATAAAACCCTCGAAGGGGAGCTCAGATCTCTTATCAAATCTATGAAAGGGAGACTTTTAATCATAATGCCCATTTTCTCCAAGATCCAACATAAAGAGAGGAGGAAGAAAGAACCCATCTCAGAAGAACCCATTTTAGGGAAGTCCAAGACTCGAAGAGGACGAAAAGGGACCTCCTTTCACCATCCAAGATCTAAATCTTTTAGTAGTTTAACTCCAAATCAATTTTTGAGGAGTTCAACTCCAAGATCTAAATCCTCAAAGGAGTTTAAATCCAAATCCAGACCTCTTAGGCGTTTAACTCTAAATCCACATCTAATTTCTTCTCTAGGAGTTTAACTCCAAAACCCTTCGGGAGTTAATTTCCCAGCCGAGGGGCTAAGCCCCTTCTTCCGCTGGTGTTTCCAGGGGTCGCATGCCGCGCATGTGACCCGCTGGCGCCCAGCGGTCGCGTGCCGTACGTGTGACCCGCTGGCACCCAGCGTCCACGCACACGCATGTGACGCGCTGGCGTCCAGCGGTCATGTATTGTCTCACGCGTCCTTAGGACACTCCTCACCCTTCTTTTTCCCAAACGTTCCCCACTAAAAATACTTCCCCCATTCAAAAAAATTTCTAACAGGGCGCTGCCCCGCACCCCATAAGGGGGCTGCTAGCCTCCTTGACCCCCAACCTGCTATCTGGATAGCGGGACCCCCGAAAACTCTGCGAGGCCCCCGATACGTCTAAGATCTCTTCAAAACACAACACATGCACACCGCACATTGAGTTCACATAACGGATTTTACCCGTCAATCGGAGGTTCCCTTGCCCCAAAAGCGAGGGGTAATTAACAACAGCTTAGTCCGCGGCTGCCGGAGATTCGGACCCTCACAATCAATAAACCCCGACCTACCCTAAGCAGGGGGAATTTGTAATACGCCTGACAAGCGATGCTATTCCTATCTCAATAGGGTGACGAAAAACACTCCACACATGTTATATCTCATAGTTCATCTTACAAGAGAGGGACATTTAGGTAGACCCATTAATTATCTGTGGATGTATCAATTCGAGAAGTAAGTAACGGTTACATATTTAATAGTTGAATTTAAATTTCGAATAATATTTATCAATTTCATCAATTAAACTTACTAAAATAAAATCCACAGGTTTATGTTTAAGATAAAACGATATATCCATAATAAAGCTAGACTCGAAGGGTCAATTGCCGAAGGATTTCTCGCCTAGGAATGCATAGCATTTTGTTCTATGTACCTTGAGAGGATCGAGACTGTTGGTGGACGAGGGCTAGGGTCGCGACGCTCACGACCGCGGTGGAAATGCACACAAAAAATAGTAGCAAGTATAGCCCTAATCCAAATAAGAATCTATTGAAATAAAAATGCAATTGACTAAAGTTCTAAACTAGTGAACTAAAGGAGATGCGACTACAACCTTTGTAGCATCTTCACATGCTCCAATGGAGAATCCAGACTCATGCTAGACTCCGGAAGCGCCCCCACGCTGACCGTTTTGCCCTAGATGATCCGCGGTGAAGCCACGATACACGTAGCTTCAACTCCTCCATCTTGAGGAGTTACTCCATTTCGTCTCTCACTATGCGATAATGGAGGTGAGTGGGTTAATGGGTACTCTCCGGATTTTGTTTTCTTTCACCGAGGCAACTTTTTCCATTGGAGTAGAGAGCTCCAAGTATTTGTTGAAGAGGAGGAGGAAGAAGAAAATGGATGGCTCAAAAAGAATTTCTTATCTTTCTTTTATTATCGCACCCATATATATAATGAGATTTGTATATGTATCATTTACATACACATGTCATGCATCAAATACACAACCAGCCAGCCATATCATCTCAGTATCGCATACTGCGGAGAGTACTTGTATCATATGTTGGATATAGTACTCTCAAGGCAATTATTGTAATTGAAGATAGGCTATTATGATAATTGAACGAGGACCTGTGCAGGTAGAACAATCTTACTCGAGATGATAGTATACTATCTGGTTTTTCTTTATCACTATGTGTATATGTTTTGATAAAGCCCGTTGCTTGACTACCAGTATTATGATGGTGATCATATACGTGGGATCTGGGTGGTTCATAAGCACATCCTTAAATGTCCCTAGTCGAGAGAGTATCGAGACTTGACATCGATACTCCACAGCAGACTAGTGTATACTTTTCGAGACCCCGACGAGGGGCGTGGTCGGTCTCACAAGCCATTGGTGTTGAGTCACCTAAGATAGTATACAGGTGCTCACTAGAGGTGAGTACACCGAACAAACTTGCCGAGAACTTCTAGATGGTATTATACATATCGTCAGATGAAAGTTCTCTTATAGCATGAGTACAGGTTAGTCCTTTGACCTAAGATTTTTATTTGTCTCATGTGAGTTCCTACTGCATTTAGATTACTACCCTACGATGACTCAAAGGAGTCGTGCAAACAAGTTTTAGTTAGGTACAGTCCCGAGCCATATGGAGGCAGTCAACAATCGGTATGGATTCATCTCTTCCGGTATTGGGAGTCGATGTCGCGCTGTGTTAGGTCAGCCATCACTAAAAATCCTTAGCTAAGGTGGATGAGATTTACTGATTTGATATCAGTAGTTTCTCGGTGGGTGATGAGATCCAGAACGGCATGACTTATTGGGTTAGTAGGGGTCTGACGTTATCCACCTCCTAGACCCGTATGCGATACTCTTAGAAGAAGAGACCAGACTGTACGAAGATTGTCACAGACAGGCTCAGTAGAGGTACAGATGAGTTTGCTCGTCGGCCTACCTTTGGCTCAATACCTGGGTTGTCGTTACGTACAACTAGTGCCACTGACGTGCTTGTGGTTAAAACCCACTGCCAGCGTATTGACGAGTCTTTAGAGTCCCACACAGAGAGTTTTCCCGATTCAGGCAAAATGATGTAGTGGTCGTATATTGATACATGCAAGATTCCGATTAGATATGTGTCCTAGCCATATTGACTTCAATCGGGCGGATGATAATACTAGTCGGCTTAGGATTAAGCCGGATTTTTAAATCAAGTTTTGATTTAATAATTTACATATATATATATATTTCGATATGTATATTCTAGTATTATGTTCATTGTATTTTTCTATCTCTTGGATATTCGTATTTTGATACGAATACGGGCATATATTTGCGGGGATGTATTCTTTTATTCATACAAGAATACTTCTAGAAAGAGTACATCTCATTTCTTGGATTTTATTTACAAAGAAATTAAGAAATGAGATGGAAAAGAGAAATAGTGTAGGGTATGGGCAAATGAATTATTAATTCATTTGCACATACTATTCAAGCATGATTGCAATTTTAAATTGGAAAAATTCTTTTAACAAAACTATGAAGCATGCTTGAATTTGTTAAGGTTTTTATTCATTCTACCATTTAACTTCTCTCTCTTCCATGGCTCCTTCTTCTTCTTCTTCTTCATCTTCAACACTCTCATGAGTTGAGAATTATGAAGATAAAGAGAAAGAAAAATGCTAGAACACTCACACACATCACTAAATATCCTAAATTAACAACCTACGATTTTAGTTACTTCATGGATGAAGTTGAAGCTTGAACTTAGTTCTCTCGGATAGATTATCTTTGGTGAAGGAGGACCGGCTTGCAAGCGCGATCCGGAGCTCTTAAGTACATGCTAGAATCCAACCCAGTTGGAGTAAATGAAGATGCTACAAAGGTTATGATTTCTATCCTTTTGTGCTTGCTATTTTTAGGTGTTTGGTTTAGATTCTTGGGTATAAGTTTTTAGTGCCACGAAAATTTTCGTTTTAGTATTCCACATTGGCCGCGGGTTAGCGATGAGGGCACTAGGAATTTTCATCATATACAACATACTAGAAACCGTATCAGCTTTACGGTTACCAAATCAACACTTGATTTGATATTCCGGCTTTTAAACCAGCCAGTATATTCGGGCGTTCTATTAAATCAACCATTTAATCGAAGTCTTGTATGTATCATATATGCACGCCACATCACATTTTGCCCGGGCAGACACTTTTGTTGCGGGACTCTAAAGACCTGTCAATACGTTGGCAGTAGGTTATGTAGGATAATATCTAATCGAATCCGAAATGCTTTCAAATCCAATCCCCTGTCGGGATAACCAACAAGCACGTCAGTGGCACTAGCTGTACGTAACGGTTACCCAGGTACGATCAAGATAAAGGCAGGTCAACGAGCAAACTCATCCGGACCCGACAAAGTCTATAAGTGACAATCACCGTACAGTCTGGTCTCTTCGTCTAAGAGTATCACATATCGGGTCTAGGGTTTTAAATCTATCAGACCTTAATAACTCGATAAGTCATACGACAGAAGACTCATAACCAACCGGAGATACAACTGATAACAGTTATCAGTTTATCTCCACTGCGGTGGCCACTGACTTGTGATTGTTGTCATGTCCTGCACAACGTGACATCAACTCCCTATACGGGAATAGACGAATCCCCTCAACCGCTCATTGCCTCCACGTGCTTCGGGACTATACCCAACTAAAACCTGTTTGCACGGCTCCTTTGAGCCGTGGTAGGGTAGAAGTCTAAGTATAGCGGGAACACAAATGAGACACTATGGCGATCTCAGGTCCTAAGGACTACCCTGTACACATGTCACCAGAGAACTGCTATCTGACATTGGTATATTACCAACTAAGAGTTCTCGGAGAGTTTGTCCAGTGTAACTCATCCAATAAGCACCTGTATACAATCCCCAATATCAAACACCAATAGCCGTAGGATCAGCTATCGCCCTCCAACCGGGTCAGGAAACATACACACTAGTCTAAACTGGAGTAACGATTCCCAGTCTCGATAATCCTACGACTAGGGACTTTTAAGGATGGACTTAGCGACTACCTAGGCCCCACTAGTATGATCTCCATCATCGTCCTGGTAGTCAAGCAAAATCCTAAGGCTTTATTTCATGTCTAAACGATACGTGATAGTGAATAAAACGCATCTTATAAAAGATAAAGACAAACCACATAGAATACCATCATATCGAGTAAGATTGTTCTCTCGTATATGTCCTCCTTCAATTACAATAATTGACTTGAGGGCACCTATATCCAACAATCTCCTACTTACACTTAAGGCCAATTGTTGCGGTATTGCATACCCAGCTTCTGTACTAGCAGTTTCGCAAACTGTGTTCGAGAACCAGCCTTAATAAGTGGACCCGGAACATCGGATCTCTCTATTTCTCCTTGAATTTCAATTTCACGGAGATCAAATATCTCCCGAACTGAGCGATACCTGCCTTAGTATTTTCCTGGACAAACGATGAGATCATGTTAATAAATGAACAATTATATCCAGCGAATTCTCAGAAGGTGTCTTTTGCCGATTCACAATCAGCATCTAGCGCCACGACTACATCAGTATCCCACTTGGAACTCTTTACAATATACTGCTCCTCAAAAGAGGGTAAACTTATAACTCACGACAGACGCTCTATCTTCTATGAGAAGATAGAATCGGTAACCACCTCCTTCAGGAGGCTGCCATTAATATACACCAAGAACATAAAATGCTTTTCACTTCTGCCATCTGTTTCTCCAGGATTGGACTGACATCCATATCCTGTATGGAGAAACATTTATGACCACCATTGCTTTACCGATTGACGTATAGGAACATCATTTCCTATCATGAGTATGTCATCCACATACCATATGAGGAATTTGATAACACTCCATACCACCTTCTTTCAAATACTAGGTTCATCTCTCATTTTGATGAAGTCAAACACTTTGACCGTGACATCAAAATAGATGATCCATTTCCGCTATGCTTGCTTTAGTCTAAAGATAGACTTAAGCAACTTGCACACTTACCGCTGCTCCCACTGACTAAGATAACCCTCTGGTAGGGTCATATACACGTACACTTTTAAATCCAATTTAGAAAGACGTTATAGTCATCCACATGCCAGATATCATAGTCATGAAAGACAATAATGGTAAGTTATATCCTTATGTATTTTAGCACATACACTGAAATAGTAGTTTCATTACAATCCTCAACGGGTATTGGAAGAAGACTTTTTACTACAATTCTAGCCTTATTAAGTCAGTACCTTCCATTTGCACCGATCTCGAAAGATCCACTTGCTCTCAATGGGTCCCTTCAGGAGACTCAACAAAGTCCACACTTTGTTGCAGTGCATGGAGTCCAACTAGGATAACTTGGCATCCAGCCATCAGTGGGAAGTCACCACTTTCCATGGTCTGCTGATAGCTAGTAGGGTCATCATCACATGATGCAAGCTTTCTTGTCACCATCATCGAGGAAACTGTAGTACCTCTTAGGTGGCCGACGTCACCTACCAAATCTGCGGAGTAGGCTAAGGTTTGTCAAGAGCAATTGAATCTTCAGGTTCTACTAAATCTTTAGTAACCGTTTGTGGTTCTGGAATCACTTCCGATTCTAATATACTCTTACTAATTTCTTATGCAAGAAATTCCTTTTCTAAAAAGGTGGCGTGTCAAGAACCAAACAACTTTTGATCCCGAAAATGGTAGAAAGTTAATCTCTCGTCAATGCCCGGGATAACCCACAAACAACCATTATTGAAACGTGCCTTGAGTTTATTCGGATTCTGGTTTTAAGCATATGCCGGACAACTCAACATCTTAACAATCTTAAGATGATAACCCATTCTATATCACATATAGAATTTGAGCCACTGATTTAGGTGGAACCAGTATCAATTGATATGCCTTTATTTCTAGTGCGTCCCCTCAATGAAAAAGGCAATACAGTATTACTCATCAAGGAGCACACCTACGGATGAGTAATCTGAGAGAATCAAATTCTCGATTATTAAACCACGAAATACCTAGCATAAGTATCCACATCTTCGAACACTTCGAAGAATCTTGATACTTCCAACGTTTGGTTCTCTACTTTATTCTTATATCCTATGAACTTCTCAAAATCTTTGGACTTTGCATTTCAACAAGAATGCATGTCTAAAACCAGAGAACTCATAGTAAAATGGAATGAAGTATGAGCACCAACCCTTGTCCGTGCGGACATCTGACAACATACATTATTATGTATAAGCCTTATGAGTTCACTAACTCATACTCTGTGTGTTGCAATTTGAAAACTGTATTTTAGTTAAGAATGTATATCGTGTTATTCAATGCACCTCACCCAATCATCAAATGATAAAGGCAAATATTCATAATATAATTTTTTGAAAATTTATATCCCACTTTATCAAATAAAGAGACAGATATATCAGTTTTTAAAAGTTGGTGCATGATAACGAATATTCAAAACCAAAAAATTGCCGAAAGGCAAAACTAGGTGATTTTCCCGATAGCAACAATTGCTCCGATATTGAAAATAAAATTAGCTTTTCTAATACTCCAATCCTTCTCAGTATCTTTAACAACTTACAGACGTGGGATGTTAATCTAGTATCTATATATCTAGGATTCATAACTAATTGGAAAACAATTTTCGATTACAATCACATAGAAAACATGAAACATTAAAATGTTTCAAGGGATGGCCGGGTATTCCAAGTAATGCCTCTTTCACTGTCCATGGTCATATCAGTAGTTGCATTTTCCTTTCTGCTCATTTCGTCCCCTATTGTTGTCTCTCTTTCTTACCTTGTGTGTACCGTACTTATGATAGTTGGTTTTCTTCTTACACTTCCTTTTAGCTCCAGTATCGGGATTGGAAGAAGACTATTCAATAAGCGTAACTGGTATATTCTCCTTATTTAAGGAGCTCTCAAACTTGAGATAAGGTGGAGAGGAGAGCCAATTGAATTGTATCATATACAATTCACTTTCTCCGGAACCTGTGGCCATCCTTGACTAAAAAAATTTCTTCGAGTTCGTATCTAACTTTACGATGGCCTTCAAGCTATATAGATCTCTGTATCGGATACAGAGTGTTCTGGAGGAAGAAAAAGGGGAAGTGAGAGGGGTGAGGACATATGTGACTATGTCGTGAAATAGGGCAATCATGACATTCCAAAGCCTTTGATTGTAAAAAGGTTCGATTAACTTGGTTTACGAGTTTTAGTTTAAGGTCAGTCATAGGTCGCTGCTAGAGAGAGAGAGAGAAAAGAAACACTCGTCGTTCACTCTAACTTAAATTAGATTGGTATATTTATCAAATTAGGATAGCTCTCACTGTTTCGTCGAATCCTCCTTCAAATCCTAAAAGGAGAATTAGCCGGGATCATTTATAGAAAATCTCCCGAGAGAAACTATTACTCACAGTAGGAATCGGGATCCAAACTATCACGGAGTGGTAACCTTGACATAGTCAACAAGTCACCCCACACCATAGAAGGTATGCAATCTCATTGCAAGCTTCAACACTTGAAACTCCTGATATAGGTTTTTACCCCTAGCGGCTTATGATCTTAACATAGTCAACAAATCATAAGTCAACAAATCATAAGTCGCAAGTCAAGTTCTACCGTCATTTCGTGATTAAATTAGATCCGCCCGCACGACCCTTAATATAGTCAACAAAGTTGTATGACCATCCTAACCAATCACATCGTTATGCTAACAGGAAGACATCACTTAGCTACCGTACACTACGCCATAACATAGTCATCAAGTGTATCATGAATACTAAGTACCCAACTTTATAAAATGACAGAGGGCTACGACTGGTTTTGAAGAAAACCTTTAATATAATGAACTTGATATCATTGAAGGAACCGAGTGGTTTTGAACATTTATAGTTACATAGACTATCGCTTAAGTGTGGATTCCCCGTGAAGGGATCATGGCTCTTACCTCATTGAATGAGGTGCAGGATATTCCTAACTGAATATCTTTATGCAAAGCAATAGTATACGGATATTCAATTTGCAAATTTATAGTAACACAATCTTTTTCCAAAGAGGTTACTCTATGTGAAAGGATCTAGACTCTTTCCTCGTCGAATGAGGTGTAGGATATTCTTAACCGAATACTTCTGTGCAAATCAAAAGATTCGATTATAACAACACAATATTTGATATTTGATTCTTACAACGTGTTTTATGTTTATTATCTTTGTATTAATCCGAATCAATACAATCCCATCATTTAGATAATCACATTACCTAGTATCTTTTCATACAATTATAGAAAAGCATGAAAAGAAAAAAGAATGCACATATACGCCATCCGCATTTGCCACGGGCCCTGGGTCTTCACCGTAAGGTTACTTAACTTATGGCAGGGCGGGGGCAAGGCTACCACGGGTGCAAAATGTATATATATATATATATCACTATATCTATCACCGCAGGCAGATAATCAACATTACAGGCAAGCGATAAATATCATCACAGGCAGATAATTACATTACAAGAAAGTAATGAAAAATACAGAGATGGAATGGTCGGATTACTTGGGAATCCCGCGTTTCATTCGAGCCATCAAACAAAACATGACATTCTCCGGTCGCGTGAATAGCCCGTGCGCAGCCAAAAACAGACCCCTACGAGTGCGACAAGCTACCAGGCAACCCAAGAAACGAGGCAACCCAACATCATCATCATGAGGGGGCCACAGGATACTTTCTCGAATCCAGTGACTTGAGCACTCCTCCGCGGATCTATCTTATACCCCTACAAGCACGGAAAGCAACCCACCAATCCTAGACTTGAGTGACCCGATCTCAACTCCTTGAGATGGCCACCCGCTGCAATCTAGAATCCGGTTGCTCGTACGCTTCTCCGCGGGGTAATTTTAAACCTGTATTATTCAACGGCGACAACAATCACAATCTGATTGTGTCACGACAAATAATAATACATCACGGTAACAATGACCACAAGTCGGTCGTTCGTCCCGAAAAGAAAATACATATAGCGAAAACGGCGGCCATAAGTTGGAGCTCGTCCCCAAAAAATGGATATACAAGATGTCTGCAAGCATGAATGGAAATACATTACAACATCTTAATTCCGCACGGGGCTATTCATTTCGCGACAATCCAACGCATTCCAACAAACCAACATCTCAGACTCACATACATATCAATAACAATCACAATAACAAATGCGCAATCTCGTCTAATTGATCATATATCAATTAGGCAACATTTACCAACGCATATCCTTATTGTATCTGTGTTCGAGCCGACTAAATCAAACACTTTCATTTAGTCGATTTGAACCATGACATTAGAATTCATAAACCAGAAGATCGCTAACTTGAAATTCCAAAAACTGAATTTCAAGTTCATCCCGGCAACGAAAATCCCCTCATTTTTGCGCGAAATAGAACCCCGATAACCCCATAAAACCACACACTATATGAGCTTTGATTCGGTCCTGAAATGGGGCTGAATCAATGGCGGGATTAGCTCTGCATCAGAGCTGAATCAGCCCCAAATTAGAACTGATCCAGTGGCTGATTCAGCCCCCGATGCGGGGCTGAATCGGCCTCGGTTCGGCCCCGAATCGGGGCCGAATCGAGCTCAAATTGGGTGGGTTCAGGTTATCCTGAGCCTACTCTAAACTCTTGGCCCGAACCAAGAATCCGGTGACTCTGGAAAAAGCAAAAATGAGAGCTTTTTATGCAAATATTTAAACCTAGTTTTGAAAAAATTGGGTTTTATGAATTCCAATGTCACCAAAACAAGTTGTAGTCTTTTGGTATGGCTCTGATACCATTGATGGGTTTCTAGGCACCTCTAATAAGGTTTAAAGAACGGCAGAAGCGGTAATTTTAAAAATCTAGAGAGTTTTAGCAAAGCCAAACCAAGAATCAAACCAAAATGCTAAACTTGTAACTAAACTAGTAAGCTAAAAACAAGAGATTGGCGGGCTATAGCCTTTGTAGCGCGTTAGCCACCTCTCCTTGGACTCCGGCTAGTCTCCAGGAAGCCCGGAACAAGTTTGCTCGATAATCTCCTCGCCGATGATGATCCACCTTGAGATAACTCGAACACAAGCTCTAACTTCAAATTGATTTCATCAAAATGAAGCAACCCACTGATTAAACTTGCTAAGAATGATTAGTAGGAGATGTAGAATAATTAGCTCACTTAATTTTTCTCTTTTCTTTTTCCATTCCTCACTTGAAGAAAATCAAAAGAAAAAGAAGCCATGGAGGATTAGATGAGAGTAAGAAAATAAGGTTCAATATATCAACTAAAAACAAAAATGAGTCATAACAAAATGAGTCACCAATTCTCCAACCATCTAAAATGCATGACTCGTTTTCATTTCTACTATACAATTCTCATATTCCCATCTCTAATGTATCATCATACATGTCACAATATTTATATCAAATATAAATATTAATAAAGAGAAGAAAATAAGTGAGTATGATATTAGTTAATGTATCAATATATAAATATACATTTAATTATTAAATCAACACTTGATTTAATAATCCGGCTATATCATATATATACTGTCTAATATTAATAAACACCCGATTAAAATACGAGTATCAAATACACATGTTTAATAGAATTCTTGCACGTATCCCTATATGTGACTTACATCGTTTCGCATGTATTGGGAAAGCTTTGTGCGAGTCTTTAAAGACTCGACAATATGCTGGCAGTGGGTTAGGATCATATCCATATCCCATAAGCACGTCAGCGGTACTAGCTCCACGTAACGGCTACCTAGGTATCGAACGAATGAAGGTCAACAAGCAAGCCCATTAGAACCCTGCAAAGTTTATCAGTGACATCACCGTAAGAGTATCGCATATCGGGTTAAGGATTTGGAATCTGTCAGACCCCAATAACTCGATAAGTCGTGTGACATAGGACTCATAACTAACTGGAGATACAACCGATAACACTTATCAGTTTATCTCCACTGCGATGGCTATCGACTTATGGTTGTAGTCATGTCTTGCACAACGCGATTTGAACTCTCTATACCGGGAGAGACGAATTCCCTCGACCGCTCACTGCCTCCATGTGCTTTCGGACTATACCCAACAAAAACCTATATGTACGACTCCTTTGAGCCGTAGTAGGGTAGAAGTCTAAGTATAGTGGGAACACACATGAGACACTATGGCGATCTCAGGTCCTATGGACTACCCTGTACTCATGTCACCAGAGAACTGCTGTCTGACATTGGTATATTACCAACTAGGAGTTCTCGGTGAGTCCGTCCAGTGTGACTCTGTTAGTTATATGTATGCCCTAGAGGCCATTACTGTACATATGATGTATATTGTAGTGGATGCTAGGACGTATATAGGGAGGACTTTCTTGCTCGACATGATAGTATGCTATCTGGTTGATCTTTACCTTAACGTGTACACTGTTTGTCTCTCTGTTACATGTTGGTAAAGCCCTTAGGATGTGTACTTGACTATCTGGACTATGATGCGGATCATACTAGTGGGGACATGGTAGTCCATAAGTACATCCTTCAAAGTCCCTAGTCGTGGGTATATCGAGATGGGGCATCGATATACCAGAGTAGACTAGCGTATACCTTCTCGACCCATACAGATGGGCGATGGATGATCCCATATCCATTGGTGTTTGACATCAGAGATGATATACGGGTGCTCAGTGAAGACTGGGTACACTGGACGGACTCGTCGAGAACTCCCAGATGGTATTATACCTTACGTCAGATGGCAGTTCTCTGGTGACACTGGTACAGAGTAGTCTGTTGACCCGAGATCGTCATAGAGTCTTGTGTGGTTCCCACTGTGCTTTGATTTCCATCTTACCACGTCCAAGAGGGCGTGCAAAACGGTGGTTTTTGGGTACAGTCCCGAATCACATGGAGGCAATGAGCGATAGGAGGGGATTCGTCTCTCCCGGTATAGGGAGTTGATGTTGCGCTGTGTCCGATTGGCTATAACCGGAAATCCCTGGCCAGGGTTGCTGAGATTTACTGGTAAGTGTTACCAGTAGTTTCTCGAACTGTTATAGGCCTCATATCGACACGACTTATCGAGCTATTGGGGTCTGACGTTTACCACCCCTATGCGAGATATGCGACATATCAAACGAACAGACCGGACTGTACGGTAAGTGTTACTGGTTGGATTCACAGGAGTATGAGCGGGCTTGCTCGTCGATCTTCTGATCGCTCAATACCCGGGTGGCCGTTACGTTTAGCAGACCGCTTGCGGCTTGTGGGTGTTTGATATGATCATCTCCTGCTGCCGGCGTATTGACGAGTCTTTAGAGTCCTACACAGAGGTTTCCTGGCTCAAGCGAAACGAAATAGGAGCGCATATGAGATATGTGCGGGACCGAGAATAATGCGTGTATGTGATACCGTATTCTATTCTCGCGATGATTGTATTGAATGGTTGTATGCGATATAACCTAGTTATCGAATCGAGGATTGATTCGATAAGCCGATACATTGTATACTAGTCGGTTGTGTGCGACATGACCGGATCATTGAATCAAGTATTGATTTAATGATTTAATGCATAATTATATATTTGATATATTACTTTGCATTAACTAGTATTGGTTCACTTTAAATGGATTTTCTCACTTGAAGTTCATAAGTTGTATATGTGATATACTTTTGTGCACTTGATTGTATCATGTTTGATGATACATGTTAACTTGGTTAAGTGTAAAGATTAAACCATGGTTAAGTTAATGATTAGGGTTTTGCTTTTCTTTATTATTTATTTATTTATTTATTTTGGAAAGAAAAAGGGAAAATGGTTGCTAGTTTTGTTTTATCTTTGAAGCTTCATGAAGCTTTGACTAAAGTGACCATTTTGTCTCATGCTTAACCCTAACCATTCACTTAAACCTTAGTTAGTTCTCTACACTTGACCATGGTTCATGATTATGATAAGAATGATTTTATTATTCTTATTAAAAAACTTATCATAATATTAGCTTCTTCTTCTTCATCTTCTTTTATGAAGAAAGCTTCACTTCATCAATGGTGATTGATGAAAATGAGTGAGAAATCCAATTCTAAAGTGAACCCACTTCCTATTTCTTCATCCTCTACCTCTTGCCAAGTAGTAGAGTGTGTTTCCTTCATAAGTTTTCAAGGCTTGATGAAGGTGGAGCTTGATCTAGTGATGCCTCGACGTAGATCATTTTCGGCACGTCGTCGATGACCTAGCCCGCTCTTTCTCCGATGAAGCCAACGCTAGAGCCCGGGATTTGTTTTGGACAGCAAGGGTACTTCATCACGGAGCTATGGAGGTGGAGCACCGGATCTACAAAGGTTGTATTTCCGTATTCTTGTAGTTAAGTGTTAACTAGTTTGCTTAGTCGCCTAAACTTCTAGCCAACGATCCGTATTAGGGTTTCTCGGCACCGTATTTTATTTGAAATTGGCATGGTTAATGCCTTGTGAGACCTCTGTAGAGTGCCTAGGAACCCTACAGTGGTATCAGAGCCTAGCTAGAGCCTTAGGAGAAGTCTAGACGGAGTTTGAAATCCGAACGAATCGAAACCCTAATCCATTAAGTGCTCTCTGGACTTTTTCCAAAATCTGGGATTTTTCAAGATTAAAAATGCTTAAAAAATTCAGCAGAGAATTCTAAGAATTACGGTGTAATTTGTTTCCAATGAACAGTACACAATGCGGCGGAACCGCGGCCTAAGCCAGCTTAGGCGGCGGTTCCGCGGCTAAAGGATGACGTCATCCCTCTTACCTTGCACAGTAATTCATAATTTCTGCAGCTGGATTTTATGGGAATTTTTAATTTGAATTCAAGAGTTGAATTTTCTGGGGTATTTTGGTGCGTACATGATTCGATCGGATTATCAGACTTTGTCTATGTGGCTTTCCGGATAATTTTGGAATATGTTAAAAAGTTCGACCGGATATAAATACCCAATTTTTCCCCTGTCGGGAAATTTCCAAGTGTTGGATTTTTCCGTAGTTTAACGACGTTCTAAGTAGTGCAAGTAACGCGATGGACCCTCTAGAAGACAACAAACCTTAACTCGATTATGTGACCGTCTTGAACTGCCCTTTGAACCTTCGGGTTTGGGGCAGTACGGCATGCCACATGTGAGGCGTTGGCTTGACCCTTCTACGGCTGGCCCGTTGGTACTGAGGCACGAACTGAATGTTGTTAGACTTATTTCATGTGTTGGACTGTATCGGGAAAACTTGGGAGTTTGGATGTTCGATCGGAAAGTTTAACATTTTCTATTTTATTCGGAATGTGATACAATAATTGGAATTCACAATAAGTTATGAGATAACTGAATGAATGTTATAAACATAGCAGTTTAGTCTCACTTGATCGGTTGCCACGGAATTTTGATGTGATCAAAAGTCCATCGCAATCACGTAGCATACGCGGATACTCGCCGGGTAAACTTAATAGACAGCCTCACTCCATAGCCCCGACCAAGTGACTGTAGGAGAACCCCGTCGCCGAAAGCATCCGTTCGGGTGCTCGCGGCAGCGGTGTTCCGCCTTGGTGCACTTCGTCGACGGCATCGGGGGTGCGGCCACCTACTAAAGTTTGCGACGAGCATTCGATCAGGATGTCGGGAATCTTATTGAATTGCCCGACTTGATATTGAAAAGAGTTTTCGATAATGAGACTAAAATGCGGGGTTTATAATTGTTAGGCATGCGATGTCTAAGGAATTCATTTGATTAGGCATGCGATGTCTATGGAGATTGCGGATTCCAACTATTGTAGTTTTACACTTTCTTTTCTGTGACCGTAAGTGTAATATGTGATATCGCCGGTTTCGTTGCTATATGTCAACGACAATTGGGATGCGCATATTTACTTACGTTGATGACATGTGATGTTATGTGTTGCTGGATATGTTATATTGGATCTTCGTGTTTGAATAGTCGGGGGTTTTATGTGAGATGAGTGTTTTTCATTTTCATTCATGTAAAAACTTGTATGTAATATTCTTTTATTTGGGGCACTTCCAGGTTGCGGAAGATGTCACCTTTTGTATATTATTTACTTTTCCGCACTAGAATAGACCCAAGGAGGGGAGCACAAGTAACCGGGTTCTGGAGTCCAGAGGGAGACCAACTCGAGGAGTCGAGTCCGGGTCTCCTAACTCCAGAATTGGTAGGGTTGCTTGCCGCTCTCGTAGGGGTCTAGGGGTGTGGGTTTGGCTATTCATCACGATCGTGGAATCCGTGTTTTATACTGGCTCGTATTGAAAACACGGACGTCCTAGTATATCCAATATTTCATATGATTCTTCTGCTGCGATATCTGTGATGTGATCATGTGATGTTCTGTGATAGATACTTTATATAGTATATATGATATATTATATAGACGTTACTTATGTTTTACACCCGCGCTAGCCCTGCCCCGCTCTGCCGTTAGTTACCTAACCTAACGGTGCACGAGGGGACATCGAGGCGAATGCGGATGGCATAAGTGTACGTCGTATTTATCTGTGATGTTTAGGTACTTTAATGATGGGACTTCATTAATGTGATTAATGAAATAAAAGAAACCTAAGATGTTGTAGAATCGAATTTCAAAATAAAAAGGGTAGCTACAGTTCTTGCTTTGCACAGCGGTATATGTGATATATCCTGCACCTTATTCGATGAGGAAAGGACCGAGATCCCTTCACCAGGAGTGACTCCTTTAGCAATAACTGGCAGATGCTACAAACTCGGTTTGTCTATTGATTGCTTTTAAGTGTTTTTGCTTTGCACAGTGATATATATGATATATCCCGCACCTCATTCGACGAGGAAAGGACCGACGATCCCTTCACCGGGAGTGACTCCCTTAGCAAAACTAGAAAAGCCTAAAAAACACTCCATTTCAAAATTCATTCGATCCTACAACGATATCAAGTTCATTACGCAATAGGTTTTCAGAAAAACCTGTCGTAGCCCTCCGTCATTTCAGATAAGTGCTAGTTAGTATTCGTGCTACGTTTGTTGGCCTGCGTCAAGGCGTAGTGTACGGTAGCTAACTAGTATTTATCTGCTTATGCATATGATGCAGATTGGATTAGGGTAGTCGTGCGACTTTGTTGGCCTGCGTCAAGGGTCGTGCGGGTGGGTTTAATTCAATCAGGAAATGACGGGTTGAACTTGACTAGCGCACTATGGTTTGTTGGCCTGCGTCAAGGTCATAGCACGCTAGGGGCAAAATATTATCGGGAATTTCAAGTGTTGAAATTTACAATGAGATTGCATACCTTCTATAAGATAGTTGGATCCCGATACCCGCTGTGAGTAAGAGTTACTTCTGGGAGAGTTTTACACATTACAATTAGCCGATCAAGTAGGTGTCTAGAAAGGTGTTAACGAGGTTACGCCTTTGGGAAAACGAGGTTTACATTAATTAGGCTCGTGCGAAAGCACGGGGGACCTCCCTCAAAGTACCGACACTGGCCTGGCTGAAAGATTGGCGAACTTGTAGTGTGTAATTAATCCCGGCTAGTCTTTCCTTTTAGGGTTTGAAGGAAGATTTGATAAAAAGCAGTGGGAGCCATCCTGATTAGATAAAATAATAACCAATCTATTCTTGCAAGAGCATACGCTGAGTGTTTTCTTCTCTCTCTCTCCAGGTAGCGACCATATCACGCCTTAAACAAGATAATAATACGGATATTTGACTGAACCCGCTTGTTATACTGAGCTGGGGAGCGTTGATCCCGCTCCAACTTATAATTGTTATAAGACAGAGCAGGAAATTGGGGATTACCAGAATTCCCGTGCCGCCCAAACGAAGAGAGTGCATGCTGATGCATCATCTTCGGGTGTGTTCATTACAGAGAACTGTTTCTTAGTATCCTTTACGTCCTGGGTATGTGATACCAGATCAGGATCCCAGATATGTAATTAGTTACATAGGGCTACAGAAAGGTAGAGAACTGAGAACGGGTGATAAGTTTCATGAGACAGAAAACGGGGCAAGTGTTGCAGCCAAGTCTGTTGGTCACTGTCACCCTGTATTACGAATACATTGATTCTGAACGAATGTTATTAGATACCGAACCTGATATACAAAATCATATCAATCTCTTTATTAGTAAAGAAATGATAAAATTCTGTATTGTTGGATAATGTTTTGAACATTTCCTATATCAAAAGTTGATCGGTTCAGGCACGTTATCTAAAAGCATTGATGTTCTAAATCAAACTACAGTTCTTTAGTATACGGAACACACACAAGAGGAAGAGTTCAGAATTGAACGATTCCTTCTTAAGGTATTGTAGACTAGGTCAGATCAATATGACCTGACTAGCTAGAGTTACATAAAGATGCATATTTAAATTAGTTTGAATTTACATCTTGTGAAACTCGCCAGTCATGTCACAAAGATAAAATGACCATAGCTCCGTTTATTGGAAACAGAGAAAGAGTTGCTAAACTCTTGGGACGATACATGTTGATGTATGTAGGTCCCCTGTCTACACATGCCAAGACTGGTTCTTTGTACTTCATTACGTTCTCTGATAATCTCTCAAGTTTCAGACCTATGTTCCTGTTGAAACACAAGTCCGAACCTTTTGAGATATTCACAGAATATAAGTCAGAAGTAGAGAACCAATACGGGTATAAGTATTATGTCCTTTGATGAGATCAAGGAGGAGAATACTTGAGCACGGAAATCCTGGACTATTCTAAAAGGAGAATGAGATTCTCTCTCAGCATTACTCCTCCGTATACACCGTAGCACGATGGTATATCGGGGCGGAGCAATAACACCCTATGTGATAAGGTGTGCTCTATGATGAGTAATACTGAGTTACCTATTTCCTTTTGGGAGTTATGCACTTGAGAAGCTGCATACCTATTGAATAGGGTTTGAATCAGATCACAGCCTACCACTCCATATGAGATATGGAAAGGGAAGAACCCATTTCTTAAGTTAGTGAATATTTAGGGTTGTCCGGCTTATGTCTAAAAGCAAAATCCGGACAAACTCGAGGCAAGGTCAGTTATGTAGAACTGGAAAGGTTCCAGCTATACAAACTACAGCAGATGATTTGGTAGAACCAAAGGATTCAGTAGATTCCAACGAACCTCAGCCTCTCCGCCGATCTAGTAGCGTTCCTCACCCACCTGAGAGATACTTCGATTTCTCTATGACAGTGGGAGCGAGGATTGCATCATGAGATGATGACCCAACTAGTTTCGAGCTGGCCATCAGGAGTGGGACTCTGTAAGAATGACTGGATGCTTAGTGATCTGAGATGGAATCCATGTACACCAACAAAGTATGGACTTTGGTTGCTATATCTGAAGGGTTAAATCCCCATCAGGAGCAAGTATATCTTGAGAAGATTACTTGGTGTAGATGGAAAAGTTGAGACTTTCAAAGATAGACTTGTTAAAGCTTTTCGTCATTGACCAGGCGTGGATTATGATGAAACCTTTTCAAGTACCTATGCTTAAGTCCATCCAGATCCTACTTGCCACGGCTACATACCATGACTACGATATCTGGTGGTTGGGTGTCATGACAGCTTTTCTAAATGATGTTTTAGAAGAGTGAGTCTATAAGTACACAGCCAGAGGGGTTTGTAGACAGTGGGAGCAGCGGAAACGTGTGCAAGATGCTTTACAGGATAACGCAGGCATCGCGGAGTTGGAACGTCTGTTTTGATGAAGTAGTTAAAGAGTTTGACATCATCAAAATGGAAGATGAACCTTGTATAAACAAAAAGGTAGTAGGGAGTATAGTGACGATCCTCGTAGAGTACGTGGATAACATACTCTTGATAGGGAAGGAGTTTCCTATGCTACGCTCGGTCAATCTCCGCTTATCACAATGATTCTCCATATAGGATCAAAGTGATACCTCCTAAATCCTGGATTTTGGATCTATGAGATAGATCTAAATGGATGTTAGGATTCTCACTAGTTGTAGTGAGATGGTATCAATCGATCCTGGAGAGAATCACTGGAAGGGTTCCAGGGTGATAATGACGACTGAATGTCAGTCGCAGGCATTGTCTTTACCCTCAGTAAAGGGACGGTATGTTGGAAGAGTTCCAAGCTAGATACCGTGGCAAACTAGACGATAAAGGCTGGATACATCGCTACTTAAGATGCTACCAAAGAGGCTGTTTGGGTGTATAATGGTTCATGAGATGAACTACGTTCCTACCATTGTGAGACAATGGAGTTGTGGCTTATGCCAAGGAACGCCGGTCCCATAAGTGATCCAGACATATTCTAAGGCAGTGTCACCTGATCATGGCGATGGATGATCTCCAGGGTGATCGAGGTTTGGAGAGTAGACTCAGAGGACAACACATCGGATCCACTTACAAAGGCCTATTCCCAGAGAGAGATTTTTATGGGATGGTTGAGTATGAGATACTACAACCACTGCTACAGATGGCCCTAGTGCAAGTGGGAGATTGTTAGTTATATGTATGCCCTAGAGGCCATTACTGTACATATGATGTATATTGTAGTGGATGCTAGGACGTATATAGGGAGGACTTTCTTGCTCGACATGATAGTATGCTATCTGGTTGATCTTTACCTTAACGTGTACACTGTTTGTCCCTCTGTTACATGTTGGTAAAGCCCTTAGGATGTGTACTTGACTATCTGGACTATGATGCGGATCATACTAGTGGGGACATGGTAGTCCATAAGTACATCCTTCAAAGTCCCTAGTCGTGGGTATATCGAGACGGGGCATCGATATACCAGAGTAGACTAGCGTATACCTTCTCGACCCATACAGATGGGCGATGGATGATCCCATATCCATTGGTGTTTGACATCAGAGATGATATACGGGTGCTCAGTGAAGACTGGGTATACTGGACGGACTCGCCGAGAACTCCCAGATGGTATTATACCTTACGTCAGATGGCAGTTCTCTGGTGACACTGGTACAGAGTAGTCTGTTGACCCGAGATCGTCATAGAGTCTTGTGTGGTTCCCACTGTGCTTTGATTTCCATCTTACCACGTCCAAGAGGGCGTGCAAAACGGTGGTTTTTGGGTACAGTCCCGAATCACATGGAGGCAATGAGCGATAGGAGGGGATTCGTCTCTCCCGGTATAGGGAGTTGATGTTGCGCTGTGTCCGATTGGCTATAACCGGAAATCCCTGGCCAGGGTTGCTGAGATTTACTGGTAAGTGTTACCAGTAGTTTCTTGAACTGTTATAGGCCTCATATCGACACGACTTATCGAGCTATTGGGGTCTGACGTTTACCACCCCTAGGCGAGATATTCGACATATCAGACGAACAGACCGGACTGTACGGTAAGTGTTACTGGTTGGATTCACAGGAGTATGAGCGGGCTTGCTCGTCGATCTTCTGATCGCTCAATACCCGGGTGGCCGTTACGTTTAGCAGACCGCTTGCGGCTTGTGGGTGTTTGATATGATCATCACCTGCTGCCGGCGTATTGACGAGTCTTTAGAGTCCTACACAGAGGTTTCCTGGCTCAAGCGAAACGAAATAGGAGCGCATATGAGATATGTGCGGGACCGAGAATAATGCGTGTATGTGATACCGTATTCTATTCTCGCGATGATTGTATTGAATGGTTGTATGCGATATAACCTAGTTATCGAATCGAGGATTGATTCGATAAGCCGATACATTGTATACTAGTCGGTTGTGTGCGACATGACCGGATCATTGAATCAAGTGTTGATTTAATGATTTAATGCATACTTATATATTTGATATATTACTTTGCATTAACTAGTATTGGTTCACTTTAAATGGATTTTCTCACTTGAAGTTCACAAGTTGTATATGTGATATACTTTTGTGCACTTGATTGTATCATGTTTGATGATACATGTTAACTTGGTTAAGTGTAAAGATTAAACCATGGTTAAGTTAATGATTAGGGTTTTGCTTTTCTTTATTATTTATTTATTTATTTATTTTGGAAAGAAAAAGGGAAAATGGTTGCTAGTTTTGTTTTATCTTTGAAGCTTCATGAAGCTTTGACTAAAGTGACCATTTTGTCTCATGCTTAACCCTAATCATTCACTTAAACCTTAGTTAGTTCTCTACACTTGACCATGGTTCATGATTATGATAAGAATGATTTTATTATTCTTATTAAAAAACTTATCATAATATTAGCTTCTTCTTCTTCATCTTCTTTTATGAAGAAAGCTTCACTTCATCAATGGTGATTGATGAAAATGAGTGAGAAATCCAATTCTAAAGTGAACCCACTTCCTATTTCTTCATCCTCTACCTCTTGCCAAGTAGTAGGGCGTGTTTCCTTCACAAGTTTTCAAGGCTTGATGAAGGTGGAGCTTGATCTAGTGATGCCTCGACGTAGATCATCTTCGGCACGTCGTCGATGACCTAGCCCGCTCTTTCTCCGATGAAGCCGACGCTAGAGCCCGGGATTTGTTTTGGACAGCAAGGGGACTTCATCACGGAGCTATGGAGGTGGAGCACCGGATCTACAAAGGTTGTATTTCCGTATTCTTGTAGTTAAGTGTTAACTAGTTTGCTTAGTCGCCTAAACTTCTAGCCAACGATCCGTATTAGGGTTTCTCGGCACCGTATTTTATTTGAAATTGGCATGGTTGATGCCTTGTGAGACCTCTTGAGAGTGCCTAGGAACCCTACAGACTCATCCAATAAGCACATGTATACAATTCTCGATGTCAAACACCAATAGCTGTAGGATCAGCTATCGCCCTCCAACCGGGTTAGGAAACGTACACACTAGTCTAAACTGGAGTAATGGTGCCCAGTCTCGATACTCCTACGATTAGGGACTTTTAAGGATGTGCTTAGTGACTACCCAGGCCCCACTAGTATGATCTCCATCATTGTCCTAGTAATCAAGAAAAATTCTAGGGCTTTATCTCATATCTAAATGATATGTGATAGTGAATAAAACACATCTTATGAAAGATAAAGATAAACCGGATAGCATACTATCATTTCGAGTAAGATTGTTCTCTCGTATAGGTCCTCCTTCAATTACAATAATTGACTTGAGGGCACTTATATCCAACACAGCGAGCACAAGGTCAGCAGGTGTTCCCAGAGATCCAAGCTACAGTGATGGTCTGGACAACAACAGCAGTCGTTCGACGCTTCAGCTCAGAGGGGTCCACCTCTGGCATCTCAGCGGTGATTATTTGATCAGAGGCAGACTGGTACAGGTCGGAATCAGAGGCAGGCTTGGTTGGATATGTATTCCCTAGAGGCCATTATTGTATATGTATACATGTGGATGCTAGGGATATATATGTACAGGACAATCTTGCTCAGTTATATAGTATATTAGTTGAGTTGTCTTTATCAGGATATGTGTATTTATTTCTTATGATGCTTTATGTTGCTTGCACATCTTGATAAAGACTCGATACAGTAGTATACTATTATGGTTTGACTTTATCTTAACATGTGCATATGTTATATATGTCGACCACATGTTGATAAAACCCGTAGGATCTTGCTTGAATACCATCGTTATGATGGCGATCATACTTGTGGGAGCTGGGTAGTCTATAAGCACATCCTTAAAAGTCCCAAGTCGCAGGAGTATCGAGATCGGGCATCAATACTCCAGAGTAGACTTGCGTATACGTTTCTAGACTCCGACGAGGGGCGGTGGTTGGTCCCACAACCATTGGTGTGATCACCTAAGATTGTATATGGATGCTCACTAGGGTTGAGTACACTGGACGGACTCACAGAGAACCTCTAGATAGTATTATACCTATCGTCAGATAGCGGTTCTCTTGTGACATATGTACATGTTAGTCTTTGGACCTGAGATCGTCATCTCATGTAAGTTCCCACTGTGCTTTGATCACTACCCTATCACGGCTATACTGAGTCATGTAAATAGGTTTTGGTTGGTTACAGTCCCGAGCCACATGGAGGCAGTGAGTGATTGTTAGGGATTCGTCTCTCCAGGTATTGGGAGTTGATATCGCACTGTGTTCGATTGGCCAGGACCATAAGACCTTGGCCAAGGCAGTTGGGATTTACTGATAGATTGATCAGTAGTTTTCCGGATTGATCCCGAGCCGAATCAGCACGAATTGTCGGGTTATTAGGGTCTGACGCTTACCAGTCCCTAGTTCCGGTATGCGATACTCTTAGACGAAGAGACTGGACTGTACGGATATTGTCATGGATAGGCTCAGTTGGGATTCGGATGAGTTTGCTCGTCATCTTTCCTTTTCGACAGGTACCCGAGTAGCCGTTACGTACAGCTAGTGCCGCTGATGAGCTTGTGGTTATGGATTTATCCAGTAACACACTGCCGGCGTACTGTTGAGTCTTTAGAATCCTACACAGAGGGTTTCTCTGCTTAGGGCGAAACGATATAGGGGCTGTATGGTTTTACGGCAAAGGGTTCGATCACATACGTATACTTGTGCACGTATGATGTTCGGGCGGATAATACTAGTAGGCTTTGGTTAAAGCCGGATACTAGTATTATATTGTTGGATTATTTTCGTCTCTTTGTATTCATATTTTTCGGAATACGGATACGGGTATGTATATACGGTGAGGGGAATTCTTGTAATTGTCCAAGATGCTTCTAGAAGAAGACACCTCATTATTTATATTAACCATTTAGGTTAAATGGTTAATGAGGTGGAGGGTGGGGTGTTATCATTCATTGAATGAAGCATGGCTACTTGGTGAGTCATGTAGTGACTCATGGTTTACTATTGATTCATGGTTGATATTTTGTAGATATTTAGTGTTGTGAAGATACTTTTGGTGGCATGGCATTATTATTCACAACACTTAGCAATTCTTCATTCTATTCTTTTTCCACAACACTCTCATCTCCTCCAAGCTTCTCTTCTTCTATCTTAAACCCTAATAGTCTCATGTGTTGAGAAACTTAGGGTTCTTGAGACAAATCAATCCATCATCACTCTCTACATCATCTAGGGTACTTATATTAGCATATTAAGTAACCTAGTTACCTCGGTTTAGAGGTAGGAGCTCAAAGTAGACACCCTCGGGTGGATCATCTTTGAGGTGAGGAAGCCGTCGATCAAGCTCGATCATGGAGGCTATTAGGAGCATGCTAAAGGAGATGAGTGATGACCCGAAGGACTTGAGCCTCTTGGTATAAACTCTTTTCATAGTAGATAGCTTCTTTAGTTGCTAGTTAGTTTTATGGTAAATTCGGTTTAGGGTTATTCTAGCACCAAGTTAAATTCGTATAAAAATTTTTGTTACGCAAACGGCTACGGTTGATGGCCAGGGCGTTAGTGTAACCCAACAGGCTTTCACTCTGACTGCCGAGAAGGCAGATGCTTCTGGAGAAGTAGTTGCAGGTACTCTCCTTGTTCATTCTGTATCAGCTAGAGTTCTAATTAATTCGGGTGCTTCACATTGCTTTATTTCTACACGGTTTATTGACACACACTCTATACCTCATGAGCCATTGACCAAGGGCTGGGCAATACATACCGATAATGAAATTATTGTGTCCAGCCAAGAGTGTAGGTTGTGCCCTGTGGTGGTTTGTGGCAGAGAGTTTTATGCAAACTTTCTTTTTATTGGGACTGGTAGCTATGACTCTATTCTGGGGATGGATTGGCTGAGCACATTCTATACTGTTATCAACTGCCGAGCTAGGAGTGTGACTTTTCACATTCCTAATCATCCAGAGTTCGTATTCGTGGGTGGCAGAAAGTCTTTAGAGCTAGCTAAGTTTTGAGTGAAGCCGAAGACCTTGACTGCTATGGAGATAGACGAGAAACCAGCACCGGAGGTAGTTCGAGAGTATCTTGATGTGTTCCCTGAAGATCTACCTGTTTTACCCTCGTCTCGCATATTGGGCTTTTCGATCGAACTGATTCCAGGTACGGCGCCAGTTTCTAAGGCTCTATACATGATGGCGCCAGTTGAGTTGGTTGAATTGAAAAAGCAGATAGAAGGTCTTCTGAACAAGTGATTTATACATCCAATTGCTTCCCCGTAGAATGCTCCTGTGTTATTGGTGAAGAAGAAAGATGGTTCTTTGCGCTTGTGCATCGATTACCGTGAGTTGAACGGGATGACAGTGAAGAACAAGTATCCCATTCCCCGCATCGGCGACTTGTTTGATCATCTAGGTAGTGCCTGAGTATTTTCAAAGCTAGACCTTTGGTCAGGGTATCACCAAACCAGAGTCAAGACAGAGGATGTATGCAAGATGGCTTTTCAGACCCGATATGGACACTATGAGTTTCTTGTGATGCCGTTCAAAGTTACCAATGCGCCTGCCATATTTATGGACTTGATGAACAGGGTTTTCTCTAAATATTTTGACCAGTTTTTCATTGTATTTATCAACAAAATTCTAGTATACTCCAGGAGTCGAGAGGAGCATGCCGAGTATCTACGAATTGTGTTGCAGATTCTGCGGGAGGAAAAGCTCTATGCTAAGCTGAATAAGTGCGAGTTTTGGCTTAACAAGATGCAATTTCATGGGCATGTCATTTCGAGTGACGACATTTCAGTGGATCCGGCGAAAATAGAATCTATCAAAGACTGGTCGACACCGAAATCAGTAGCTAAGAGAAGAAGATTTCTGGGATTAGCTGGATATTATCAGCGGTTTGTTCAAGATTTATCCAGAGCAGCAGAACCCTTGACAAAGCTTACATGGAAGGAGGTACCTTATATTTGGTCGAAATAGTGCACCCAGGCCTTCGAGCTGTTAAAGCAGAAGTTGACCACGACCCCAATTCTGACTGTGCTAGATAGTTCCAGTGGTTTAGTCGTTCATAGTGACACATCGAGAAAGGGTTTAGGCCGTGTTTTGATGCAGCAGATCGAGTAGTGGCTTACGCCTCTCGTCAGTTGAATACCCACAAGAAGAACTACGCCACGCATGACTTGGAGTTAGCGGCCATTATGTTCGTCTTGAAGATTTGGAGGCATTACTTACCGGGTGAAAGAGTAGAGATGTACATGGATCATAAAAGTTTGAAATACATATTCACTTAGAAGGAGCTGAATATGAGACATCGCAGATGGCTAGAGATGATGGCGGACTACGATATTGATCTGCAGTATCACCTGGGGAAGGTGAACGTCATTTCTGATGCTCTCATTCACAGGGCATCCGCTATGTTGTTGACTTGTCAGAAAGGGATTATCGAAGATTTTCAAAGACTCGAGCTAGAGATAGTTACACCAGGTGTGCCTGGAAAGCTCTGGCAATTGCAGATTCAGTCATCTCTTGTACATCTCTTTAAAGCTGCATAGGCTGGAGATTCTCAGTTGTAGAAATTTAGAGGATTAGTTAAGGCTGGTTTGAGGACGGACTTGCTGATTCACAAAGATGGTTCTCTGAGATTTGGTAGCCGGCTGTGTGTTACAAAAGAGGGTATTCGAGATGAAGTTCTAGCTGAGGCACATAGTTCCGCTTACTCAGTGCATCCGGGAGGTACTAAAATGTACAAGGATTTGAGACAACACTTCTGGTAGAATGGAATGAAGAGAGAGATTGCTGTTTGTCTCCAATTGTTTGGTATGCCAACAGGTGAAAGCCGAGCATCAAAGAGCAGCTAGGTTGTTGCAACCTCTTCCAGTACCGCAGTAGAAATGGGTGCACATCACCATGGATTTTGTGACGACACTACCTCGAAGCCCAAAGGGCAACAATGATGATTGGGTTATTGTTGACTGTCTTATGACGGCAACACATTTCATACCTTTTCGAGTAGGACAATCGACGGAGTCTCTTGTAGAAAGCTATATGCAGGAGATTGTGAGGCTGTATAGAGTGCCCATTAGTATCGTGTGTCTGATCGAGATACCTGGTTCATTTCCTACTTCTGGAGGAGCTTGCAAGAGAGTTTGGGCAGTCGCCTCAAGTTTAACACAGCTTATCATCCGCAGACGGACGAGAAATCCAAGCGTACTATCCAAACGCTCGAGAATATGTTGAGGGCATGTATGCTGGATTTTCATTGTTTTTAGGAGGATCACCTTCATCTAGTGGAGTTTTCGTATAAAAACAGCTATCAGGCTAGCATCCAGATAGCACCATTCGAGGCTCTTTACGGACGAAAGTGTCGATCCCCTCTTTATTAGGATGACATTGGTAAGCAAAGGTTGCTGGGCCTCGAGCTTATAGTTCAGACAGTGAGCAAGGCTCAGATGATCAGGCAATGTATCAAGGCTGCTCAGGACCGACAGAACAGTTGGGCAGATGCCAGTAGAAGGTCATTGGAGTTTGGTGTTGATGATCATGTATTTCTGAAGATATCACCTACTCGGGGAGTGATCAGGTTTGCTAGTCGTGGGAAGCTTAGTCCCCGCTTCTTCAGACTTTTCGAGATGCTAGAGCGAGTAGGGGAGGTGGCTTATTGACTTGCCTTGCTTCTATCGTTAGCTGGTGTGCACAATACTTTCCATATATCTCAGTTGAGGCGCTACGTTCGGGATGGCAGCCATATCTTGGACCATTCAGAGTTGACGTTGGGCATCGATCTGTCTTACGATGAGTAGCCTACTACCATTCTCGATGGTAGGGAGAAAGTGCTGAAGAATAAATTCATTCCCTGTGTTCAAGTTTCTAAGGGTGGACATTCTCCAGGGGAGTCTACCTAGGAATGTGATGAGCATATCCGTTCGCGCTTTCCATATTTTTGTAGTAGTTGTTCGTTCATTCGTTTCCATTGTTTTCGTTCTCTAATTCGAGGACAAAGTTTTTGAAAGGGAGGTATGATGTAAATCCCCAGTTCCTTGTATTTTTCCGTATTTCTTTATAAATAATTTTTCCCCAATTTTCTTTCTAAATCTAATTTTCTATTTCTATTTATAACCTAACCCTAATTAAAAACCCTAACCCAATTCCTAACCCTAAACTAAACCCCATCCCCGGCCCAAGCCCATTAACCCAAGCCCTAAACCCACACCCAAGCCCCCACGATTTTCCCTCTCCCCATTTCTTCTTCTTCTCTTTTTTCTTTCTTTTCTTTCAAAAAAAAAAAACCCTAATGATTAGCTCCTCCTTCCTTGAAACCACCCCATCGTGACCAGCTCCAAGTCGTCACCGCTCAACCCCAACTGCACCCCGAGATCCCCTCTTCCAAATCCATCATCTCTCTCAACCGATATTTCTTCATATCTCCTCTCTTTTTATCACTCTCTCTCTTTCACAAGCACAGCCGCTGACGAGACTCTCGTCACCGCCGGCTCCACCTCCACTGCAACACCACCATCCAAACCGAACACCATTCCCACTCCTCTCTCCTCAAACCCAACTCCAAGCTCAACCCAACCCTCGACTACCCTCACTGCCGCCGCCGACTGCCACTCAACCTCCCTCCACCATTAAGCAACCGAATGCCCCTACTTCCTCCTCGTCTCCTCCACCCAACAGCAACTAGAGCTCCTCTTGCACACCCGACCACTACCACCGTCGCCTTCAACCAATCGCTTTCAAGTCCACAGCCATCACCGCCATCGATCAGCAGCCTATCGCAGGCGACCATCGCCACCTCGCCCAGCACACCATCCCGACGCTAGCACTTCCCTATCTTGATCCTCATCTAGCAAGCAGTCGAGCTCATCGCCGCTGCCCGTGATCGTGCCGTGCTCATTCCATACATTGTCGCGATCATCACCAGGACAGTGGAAACTTTTCACTTGCTACTCATGCTAATTAATCAAAATTAATACAATTAATCGAACTTATATGCATAATTATATGTGTGTGTGTGTGTGTGTTTATATCTACATCTTGAATATTTACTCGAATCATTACCTTGTGAATTATGGTGTGTAACTGTTGTGATTGGAACCTGATTCGGGTTTGCTATTGCGTAACGATATGGTTTAATATATATAAGTGATTTAATGTTCGTTTTATCGGTTAAATAAAACCGGCATTTTCATGTAGCAAATGTCATGATAATTGCTAGCTGATATGTGTATCAAAACCCTAATGACAATACTCCTATCTCTCATATATAAATTCACTTGCACGTTATCTAATATTTTGTGGAATTTTAGCTCATAATTTCACCATTTAGATCATGAAATGTCGTAAGCACAATACGATGTTAAAACTGGTTTTCACCGTACCTGTCACGTTACAAAAATCGTTATAAATTATAGAAAAATTGGATCATAGCGTTTTTAGGCTCTCTGCGAAGAGAACTGGATAACCTATGAATATACGATGACTTTTATTGAATATCGTTTCATTTAGATGGCAAAAATTGAAGGGATTTGTGGCTCTGGACTGTAGTCCAGAACAGAAATCTCTACGAATATCTGAAATCAAACACCTGTAACTCACTGTTCGAATGCGAAAATGTGCAGAACTACATATATATACGTAGGAAATTGAGTTATCTTTCTTAATCCACTAGTTCCACCGAATTACATCACTGTTTGATATTTTTAACATAATTTATATTACTGATGTATACAGCCAATTTCTGCAGTTTTTCATGTTGATACCTGAATTTAATCGCCTGTACATCCCTACATAAAATTGAAAATATGTGGAGTCTTATATCTTAGAGTAAATAATTTAGTTAGGTAACTTATGGTTTTGGTATCATTAAATTTTGTTGTCGTTTCATATTTTAGATATATTTAGATCGTTGATGTGTCCTGCAGTTTTCTGCAATGACAGTTTATACACCTTGGTACTAAAATGAACATATATCCTAGTGCACAGAGGCTATTACTGATCCGCTTGATTCTATAGAAACCTAACAGATAGAGATAGGTTTTATTTAACTTGAGCAATACTTGAATCTAAACACAATCTGCAGTAAACTGCGCGTGAAATTGGACTTCTAGTTCTGAAAATGGAATTCCAGCAACTAATCGCTGATTTAAAATGATGATAAATCCTTAATCTGAATTCCTATTGACATGAAACTAATTTTACTGCTTAGACAATCAAGTATATTTCGTATACCTTTTATATTGTTTTGGCCGATTCTGCACGTATGATTTATGGTGAATTTTGCAAGTCATATGGTGTTGGCTGTCATAATTTAGTGAACAACTGTTTAGTGCATTTTTACCTTATTTTGTTATTGCTTTATACCCAGTGCATAGTAACTATTTACATTGAAACCTAGCGACTGATTTGTATTATCGATAGATAAGGATTAATAACTGGGTTGTGACAAGTATGATAGTGAACCAGTGATTGAAAGTGATATTGATAAGTGATAGCGTGATTGAAAGTGAAAGCGATACGTACTTATTCACAATCTATATAATACCCGAACACATATTATAACCTGGGAAAATGGGGAAATCAAGTTGGAATCGAACTCGTATTTAGCGAGGTAAAGTTACTTAAAGGATGATCATTCGATATTAGCGATATATGTAACGACACTGTTTTAATGTACAGAAAATTTGTTTAAAAGTTAATATACAAACGAAGTATTTGAAATCCTGTGTATGCTATAAGTATTTAATTTACTTTTGAACAACAAGAAATAACTTGTAGCTCATTGGTAAAGTCTTGCACTGCTGTGACATAGCCCCTGTGTTCAAATCCCCTCAGCCACATATTATTTTTGTTGATTTTTCTTTAAAACTTTTAAAAGCTCAAAAGTTTGCATGTGCACTACACGTAAAATGACAAGTCACTGAAAAATCAAACATGTGGAAAATATTATTTATACAGACCCTAACACGTGGCAGCAATCCAAGCACCCACCTCAAAAACGACCGGCGAGATGTGGCTTGGGGCCGGCGCCGTCGGGCCCCCTGGTCCCTAATGCTCCCAAGTTTTTACCCTACACCCTTTGGACCCCCCACTAACCCTAGTCTGTTTGTTTTCCCTGCACATTTCCAGAGAATTAAAATGAGGCATTAATCCAAATTTTAATGCATATTTTTAATTCATTCTTCAATACCCTAAACCCTAATTTCTCCTATAAATACCACACTACATCATAGCCTTCTCATTCAGAATTTCATTGCCAAAACTCTCTAAAATTCCTAAGTCCAAGAAGTTGTACAAGTGGAGTTAGCTCAAGGCAAAGTTCCGGCGACATTTCAGGACAAATCCGGCGACACCACGACTCCACGAGACCCTCAACTTGTTCATAGACCTCTCCCTTTTCTTTGCATCCAGTAAGTCCCCTCTTCCCCCTCCTCTCTCTATTAAAAAGAATCCTATTTTCAAAACTCATCGGAAGCGGAGTTAATCCGACTTCCGATTCTCATTTCTTTAAAAACTCAATTTTTATTAAACAACAAATTAACATTTTAATTATATATTATTTAGTAACCATTAAAAAACAATTGGACAAAGTTTCAATTCAAAATATTATGTTAAACAAATTCTATTTCACTTTTACAGTAAAATACCCTTAAGTTTGCATACGACATTACCTTATCCTTTTGCTCATATTACCTTTAGAAAACTCACGAGGTAATGACCTACCTTATCACAACACTCATTCTCGATATAGCACGATGACTTTTGGAACATTAGTTTGTGGGATAAAATACGAAATTACATTTAAATACCATAAACTTTCAAAACACCGTTTTCTTTAAAAGTGTATTATTTAATTCCTTGTAAATACGCCTCTACAACCCATTTTGGGAATCCCGATCGGGATGGTGCGGGTTATCGCACATCCTCGAGCCTAGTAGAGCGAGATACAGACCTCCTCACGGAGCATCCGATCTCGATGGAATTGTTAATGCAATTTTTAAGAAAAATGTGATTTCTATTTAATAAATAAATTCTATTTTTTATAATTATATATATATAAATATTATCCAAATATCTATTTTAAATATAATATATATTCTATGTTTTCTAATCAAAAGAAAAGAATCACAAAAGATCATGAAAATACCGTCACATTTCAATACAAGTCAAATTACAAGAAAATACCATATACTATTTAAGTTAGGTTTATATCTACTAGAATATTTCATTTTATAAAAACTACATCTATGAAAATCCTAAAGACGATAAATAAATACTTAAGGTTTATTTTGAAAATATATCAAAACTATTTTTCATAAAAACCCTTCAAGTTATATTAATTTACAATAAGGACCATGGTAAATATAAGTTTAAGCGGGACCAGTTCTCTTGAGCCTCACGGAGCAGGAGAATATGGGTTCTTGCCTATCTAAGGTAGAAAACCTAAAAACGGTGTTATCAATACGGTAATTGTCTTGGAAAAAGATACAAATCCTGCCGTCCTTGTACAGCAGTTACCGATAATATCAAAACTAATTCGGGACTTCAATTCATTTTAAAGTGTCTGACTCAAACAGAGTTTCAGTCTAATCTGAAATCAATCGATCTATCCTTGAATATGATTCAAGTATAATTCTAATTCAACATGAATCCATTTATACCAAAATTCAATCTATATCAACATGACTCGACCGAGCCGAACCATGGATATACTCTGATTACATGACTATCCATTTATATCCATTCCTTTTACATAATATCATGGTTTCGGCAAGTCGTACATCTATTAAACAAAATAATACAAATTAATACAAAATACATTACGGGGTTTTAAAGGGGTAGACTGGTATGGAATGTGTTAGAAGTGGCACGAGACGGTCACTTTAATACACCTAACCTGAATATGTCACGACTCGAAATAGCCCGTGACTGGCACTTGAATCATATGAAGCGTACAGGACCACATCTAATTCAAGTAAGCCAAAAGCCCAGAAATTTAAAACCATTTTAGGTAAGAAGAAACTTATTTTAAAACGAGTAGTTTAATAGCATAAGCCGAATTATGCGTTTTTAAAACAACAAGCTTTTTCTGAAATTTCGGCAGAGTTTCCTTTGTAAATAATGGCCCCGAACGGGATACATGAATGATAAAAGGCATCCCCAAGCGGGAGCTAGCTCTTCGTCAATCGACGGTCACAACCACGCAAGCAATATAATATACAACGCCAAAAGGCAAGGAAAAACAGAAAAGGAAACTCAAACAGCATAAAATCCATAGTAATACAACGCGCGACTCTAAGGTCGAAAGAATAACAACTCTAGCCTCTAAGTCTGAAATAAATACATGTTTGGTTGATGGAGTTTACTAGATACAATGAATAAATAAAGTACAATGGTGGTCACGATACAAGTGAACCCACCTACCAAGAAAATCACCCGGAAAAGAAGCAGTGTGCCAGCAAGCCGTAACGGAACCTATACAACAAAACCTGCAAGAAACTGTGGCATAACGGGGGTGAGTTGCCAACTCGTGAGTAGAAAACATCACAGAGCAGAAATCGTATGTATGACGCAATCCTAGGTCATATGATCAGTAATATCCTTAAATGATAAGTCTGAAGCATGAAAAGGTGGCAAGGGTAAACATCTATACACAAGTGTAATCCCATGTGCTCGTGTCAGTGCCTCAGGTAGCAATGTATCATATGTATGAGGTATGAATGTAATGTAATGAAATGAGTGAGACAACTGTTTTCTTTATTTTAATGGGATTTCTATATGTATATAAAACGAGTATCCTCAATGAAATCAACAGAGAAATCCGTGTCAAGTATCGACACAAAACATAAATCCTAATATCTCAATATCTCAGGCTCCGGCTGCCCGGACTAACCTGTATCATCAAATCTTAATGCCTCAGTGTCTCAAATCTCAAATATCAATATCTCAGGCTCCGCAGAACAGATCAGCCTATAACCATCTCATGACTCCGGCCGGTATCTTCCAGATAGCCGACGAATCCAAATAATATCACCGGTAGGTAGTACTCCCCTGCCAGGCTCATCGAATACAACTCGAACTTCTTGCCCCGGGGTACCTTACCGGGCCCACCATGTACCCGAGACGGTTCATCTAACTTCTCGAATCGGTTCTCGAAATCCAACAGCAATCATGAAAACTCAAGGTGGACAACTCATACATCATGGGAAAACCGCGCTTTTCATTTTAAAAAGAGAAAGAAGTTTACATATATTCTTGCGGTTTTCCCCCAATCCAGGAAATCTCATGAAAATCCGAAATCCGATCATTAATAGCAAGTAAACAGTGAATAATAATATGCATGAAGTAGCAAGTAATAACTGCAATGTCTAAACTAGCAGATAAAGCAAATACACTAATATCATGTCGAAACTATCAGCTAACAAGCTATATCAATGAAATAATATTCTCTAAAGTGTATGTGATATGGCAGTTACCGATGATGATGTCTGTGAGCCGGCAAGTAAGTGTATGTGGAACATACGCATCATCGGTAAGGGTGCTGGTGTCCTGACACCATAATCTCAATAATGGCATATGGAAATACAATATAAACATGCAAATGCGATGCGAACAGTAATAATATGCGGGAGGTGAATAATAAACACAATGATAACAAATCTGCATTTATATAATATGAGTCATATAGTTTTGCCATTTGAAATAACACGAATCGTGGAGTTTTGAAAATAAGGGCTACGGTGTTTTTAAGAAAAGATACGTCCTTTGAAATATCTGTAGAATCCCTTGTCCCGTCTTTAAAATACACACGATTCGTTAGTTTTTTTGAAATAGGTATGTGTCGACTCTAATCTATCATTTACAAGTACACTACAGGGCTAAACTATACAGACTGATCAAAAGGTAAGGAAACCGCCTAACATCTGAGTCGATACATACATACATACATACATACATACATACATATATATATATATATATATATAATATAACAGTCGGTGATCCCGCCTCAAAAGTATTCCATACGATACAATATCAATAGTATGACATTCTCAAGTCAAGAGTGCGGATCTATCATCAATATAGCTCGTACGGTAAATCCGTCGTACAACGTCCCAAATCTGGGTACGGGTCAATGTCACATCAATCACATTATTCATCTGGTATCCTCTTTATCAACCATCATGATCCGGGGTACTGATCTACGTCAAGTATAATACTGATACCATCTATGTATGCATGCGTGTGTATGAAACACTACGTCAAAGGACCCACTAAAACATCATGTCGTATCTCAAATACGAACCCTGTCATATCACCGATCTCACGGCCTCAAATCCAATCTCATCGACTCATCTCAAATCCCAAGTACTATCCTCATAATCCAGTATATGTACACATAGTCCCATACCCATGTGTATATATATACATATCCCTATATACGCACAGGTAATAACATAAATGTATGCAAATGCGTGTGTGCGTGTGGGTGTGAACCTATTCTAGGGTTCGCGACCAAGAAGCTATGCTAGTTTACTTCTAAATACCCTAAACTAAACCATGAACACAATAATCATCTCATAATAAACATCCAAGTATCATGAATCACAAAGAGATATATATGTGTATACGTATTCGTATACATCACCACGAACTGCGGGGGTGCTACACGCCATCCACCCGACTTCCCCCGTAGATATAATCTACTCACTTTGCTCCTTGTGTGCCGATGCCGATGTCGCCATTTTCATCTTCAACGTCTCGACATCATGTGGGGTACCTACACATATAATCCAATCGCAAATGCGTATTAAAATCACATCGAAAAACCAAAAACGGCACACGCTACGCTCGTAGGTGAAAACCTATATCCTCGCATCCAAACACGACCAATAATCCTAGTCGTTGACGTTCAAACGCCACCCGAAAGAAACGAATTATCAAATACCAAAATCCATGTCAAAACAAGTCGTAAAACAATGCGCCAACACAAGAAAATGATCCCAGATTCTATCCTAGGTCAAATCAGCCAATTTTGTATATCCCAAGGGTCTAATTTACAGATGTAGAAACTACAGAACAAGAATGAGACCCAATGGCCCAGATCTGGCCGCAATTTGCGGCCAGAAAGACTTTATTTGCGGCCTGAATTGGGAGATAGGGGCCTGCTGGTTTCAATGGGGGGTTCTAGGTTGCCTGCTGGTGTCTCTGTCCTTGCAAAATAATTTTCAGGTCACCCGGGTGTTAGCAGATTTCAATATACACTCACAGAATCCACAATTCCTTCGATATCGGGTTTCTAAATCCGTATTCCGGGGTTCTAGTCTCTGGTTTAGGTCTGAATTCTAGCACTAGAGGGTTTGTGAGACCTCCTCTAAGCTCAATTACACATCACAACTCTCAAATTCCATAAACCCTAACTAGAATTTCCCAAGTCTCATTAAACATCACTATATCGGTTTGAAGTTAACATGGATGTAAAAGCAATGGAAATACTAAGCTAATGGTTCATAAAATACCTCATTTGACAACTCAAGAATTTTCTTGAGTTGCCCCAAGTGTCCAAAATGCAAGCTTTCTTGGTCCATGGTGTAGCTAGTGAGCTTGTGCATCTTTTTATTGAAAAGGGTAATGGGTTTTGAGGTGTTTTTAATGGAGTTTGAGAGGCTTGAAGAGGGGGGAGGGAGTGAGGGCAGCAGCAGCAGCAAGGGAGTTGAGGGGAGAGACGATGAGAGTGAAGGAATGAAGGAGGAATGCCCAAAGTCAATGTTAACCTCTCACCTTTGTCTCTCTCACCCATACCCCATTTCTTTATTCATATTCCCTTTTCTTTCATTTTCCTTTTCTTCTCTCCTCAATAGTAAACCCAAAACAAATACCCATACACCCCAAATCATGTAGGAAAAAGTAACAAGTGAAAAAAGACTTGTGCATGTTTTGCACCAAACACGCTTAAAACCCGATTAGCGATTTTTTATCGCGATTAGCACTAAATTAGTGTATAATTAATCATAAAAACTTATAATTTGCATAATTCACTTAAAACACCCTCTTTTTAGTAATTTCCATAATTTTCCAAATTTTTCCCAATTTATCGGTATTTACTTATACCGCAATATTAAAATATTCAATATAATATTATTTAATTATAAAAATTCCCAAAAATAATATTTCATTTTTCTGAAATATTACAATCTTCCCCCCTTAATGAAATTCGGTCCCCGAATTTAAATTTAAACCCTTCAATACTAAAACATTTCAGTAAAAAGTCCAAGTCGTCGGGGTTCTGAAATCATCAATGCATAAAACGCATCATAGCGCAATGCATGCGCATGAACAATGAGCAGATAACTCAAAATCAAAACTCCGTCAAGCATCTCGCAATCATCGGAGTCATGGTGAAGACACCAATGTAAAATCCAAATCGAAAACCAATATAATATAAATCTGAACTATACATGTAAATATCAAATCTATACATGTAAATATCTGAAGGGAATACATGCCAAATCTTTCACGTTGCTGTGCGATGCGCGTATCGCGGCACAGTGGCGGACGCCTAATGTAAGAAAATAACCATATATATATTCATCCTTTGTTTAATATGTACGTCCCGCCGTTTTTGAAAATAATTTAGAAGGTTTTCCTTGTTTTAAACGTTTCGTGTCATACCAGACACGTAGGTAAATACTGAGACTATAGCTCCTTTTTTGGAAATCCCTTCGATAACTATCAATGAATGCAAAATATATCCAGGTACTGTCCTCTGACTAGTCCCGCTCAGTACGAAAACAATAATAACCATCATAAAAACGTACTGCTCCATAAGAAATCAATCCCAAAATGTGCATATGAATACTACGTGCGTCTGGTGTGCACGGAAATCAAAATCCACGAATGTACCATACATGTGCACAGAAACAATATCTAAGTGCAACGGGTGTGCACGAAACACCTGTCAGAGGCAACGTGTGTTCCTAACAGCAAAATCAGGTGCATCTGACATGCGTGAAGAATCCCGATTTAGTGCATCTGGTGTGCACCGAAATCGCATCTCAAATTATGCGCCCAACATGCGCGAAAAATCCAACTCAGGTGCATCCATCATGCACGAATAAAAATCTGAATCATGTGCATCCAACATGCACGAAATCATGAAATCCAATATCAAGCGCCAAACATGCGCAAAAATCCAATCAGGTGCACAAGGTGCACAAAACAATATCGTGTCTCACTATCGAAATCGACGGTATACAACACAACTCAAATCCAAATCAGGTATACCGTGGTATCAAATCTCACAACCATGTGCATCAGCGTGCGCGAAATCAAATCAAACACTAAAAGTGTATGAAAACTATGCCGTAAGCATAAGTCAAATCATATGCATGCTCTAGGCATGAAGTTAAAATCAATACCTCAAATAACATCAAATCGAAGTCCTGTGCAACTGTAGAGCACAAAATGCGTATCATTACACTGCAAGCATATGTGAACTATACTGAGTGCAAAAACCAAATCGTGTGCGTATTATTAGCACAAAATCAACTCAACTGTATGAAACCTATGAAATCATAAACATGTGCAGCCAAGGCACAAAAACGATATCCCGTGCAATAACTGTGCACAAATCATAAATCCACACAATGGTGTATAAAGCATAACTCAAGTGTAATAACTATACACAAAATATAAATACCTAGTAGGTGCAACCATGGTGCATGAAAACAAATATCATGAAACTCGGTCATCAAAACTCAATCATGCGAATAAATCGCCCAAAATACCGAAATCCAAGATGACGGATACGTGATAATTGAATCACCAAATCACAAATCATGAATACCGTCGTCGATATTTCCTCCTTCAAGGTCGAGAAGGTGCCGGTGCATCCAAAGCTAGCAGAGCAAGATATCTACTTGCCTCCTGTTCATGATCTGGTGCCTGGTGCCTTTAGGCTCTTGTCTCTCACTGTGCGTTGCTAGATATATAGCTCCTCGGCTCAACGGCCTAATATGGAATGACGACGGAAACAGTCCCGCTCTGGCACCTCCTCCAAGAATCTCTGGCCAACTGTCATGGTCTCTCATGACATGTCTCGTCGACGATGCCGAACTCTGGCCTGCTGGGTGTGCGTAAAATGACCACTCCTGGGTTCAAGTCTTCTCGTAAAATATTCCAGAAAGGTACTGTCGAGGTCTCTCCTAAATCCCGTATCTGCCGAACTGTCCGGAAGTCATTGTCTCTTACTAAATCTGTTTCTGGCTCCGGAACGGCTGCATACTCATCGCGACTCATTCTGGAAGATATATCCATATATAACGCCTCTTTACGCGTGTCACATCTCTGATGTCGGCGGAGTGGAACGTCATCTCATCAAGATCTCGTACGAATCTCTTACTCCACTTTTCTCAAATGTCGACTGCTTCGGACTCGTCTCTTCGTGGCTGCATGGACTGCGCTCCAACGGCTATACTCGTATCTGGAGTCTCCCAAGCAATGCATCCGATCACATGATCTCCGAAAGATGTCGAACCATCCGATCGACTCGTCAAAACCTCATAATCCCTCAAGAGATCAACATCTTGGGTACAGTTTAATAATATCGAATACATGCCACAACACCTATGGACCAACCGTAGAAGGGCAAACCCAAGCCTCACAAATGACACCACTAAACTGCCGCAAACCCTAAGGTTCAAAGGCGTTCCATGGTCATTACGTCGAGTTAGGGTTTCATTCTTCTAAAGGGTCTGTAGAGTTACTTGCATGTTTTCTTCAAATACTTTAAACTTGGAAAATGGGTTTCTGACATTCGATCGTCTCTATCGACTCCCAACGTATCCGTGTGAAGTCTCCTCAAGCTGAAATCAATCGATCTGATGACCTCGCATCGGGGTAAGAGAACGAATCACATGTCCTAGTCTCTCACCCTCGTGTGACTAGCGACCATCTATCATATCTCTGAGTATAACTCGTACTGCTGTCACGACCCGAAAGTACGGAACATGACCGGCACTTAAACTACGAACGTCTCGAGGCGTACGTAATCTAAGTAAACCGAAAACCCAGAAATCCAAACCAAGAAAAGTAGTAGAGTGAAGGAAAACCAATTTAAAATCAAGTAGTTTTAATAGCATAAGCCGAGTTATGCGGTTTTAAAAACATCAAGTATTTCCTGAAAATTTCGGCAGAGTCTCCTTTGTAAATACTGGCTCCCAAACGGGATACAACATGAATAGTATACGAAATCAATAAAAAGGCATCCCCAAGCGGGAGCTAGCTCTTCGTCAATCGACGGTCACAACCACACAAGCAATATAATATACAACGCCAAGGGCGAGGATCAAAACTCAAAAGGAACTCAAAACAACAAGAAAACCATAGAAATACAACACGCGACTCTAAGGTCGAAAGAATAACATCACTGGTCTCTATCTCAAAAATAACACATGTTTGGTTGATGGAACTTCTAGATACAACAGAATAATGATATACAAGATATATAATGGGGGTACGATACAAGTAAACCCACCTACTAGCAAATCACCCGAAGGAAACTATGCCCTCAAAGCCGTAATGAAACCTGTACGGCAAACCTGCAAGAAACTGGGGCACAACGGGGGTGAGTTGCCAACTCGTGAATAGAAAAACATCTACGGAAAGAAATCGCATAAATAACGCAACCTAGGTCAATGATCATAATATATCCTCAATTATATATATAACATGCAACCTAAAACAAGGCTAGGGTAAATATCTAACCCGAGTGTAATCTCATGTGCCCGTGTCAGTGCCTCAGGTAGCAAAATATCATATGAATGAGGTATGAATGCATGAAAACAGAATACATGTAAGTGAAGAACTGTTTTCATAATTTAGTGAGATTCCCTTTGTATTTTTAAAATGAGGTATCATAATGAAATCGGCATAAAACAGTGCCTAGCATCGGCACAAAACGTAATCCCAATATCTCGATATCTCTGTATCACAGTCTCTGTACCTCAATATCTCGAAATCTCAATGTCTCAATCACAATATCTAGGGCGCCGTCAGTCCAGACCGGCCCCTACCATCCATCTCAAGACCACGACGGTATCCTCCGGATATCCGACGCGTCGGGTAAAATCATCGGTAGGTAGTGCTCCCCTGCCAGGCTCACATCATCATCATCACGCGCTTCTTGCCCCGGGATACCTTACCGGGTCCACCATGTACTCGAAACGGTTCATCCGTCTCCTCGAATCGGGTCTCGAAATCTATCAGCAAACTCATGGTGGACGACTCATACATCATGGGAAAAACCGCACTTTTTATTTAAAAAGAGAGAAATCAGTTTATATAAGTTTTGCTGTTTTCCCCCCAAATCCAGAAAATCTCATGGAAATCCGAATCCAAATCATCAATAGCATGTAAAACCATGAATATAGGCATAACAATGAATAACAGTATGCATGAAGTGACAAGTAATAACTACAATGTTAAGCTGGAATATAAGGCAGGTATACTAATATCATGTCAAATTACTAACTAACAAGCTAAGTCAAGCAATAATATTTTCTAAGGTGTACGTGACATGGCAATTACCGATGAAGATGTGTGTGAGCCGGCAAGTAAGTGTACGTGGTACATACGCATCATCGGTAATGGTGCTGGTGTCCTACCAATATGATATCAACATTGCAATAAGAAATTATAACATAAGTATGCGATGCGAAGCGAACCACAATAATAAGCGGGAGCTGAATACTAGATGCAACTGTAACTAACCTGCATTAATCTAATATAAGTCTTACAAATGGTGCCTTTTGAAATAACACGAATCATGGGGTTTTGAAAATAGGGGCTACGGTGTTTTTATGAAAAGATACGTCTTTTGAAATATCCGTAGGATCCTTTAGGCTGTCTTTTAAAATACCCACGATTCGCTAGTTTTTGAAATAGGTAAGAATCGAATCTAATCTAACAACTAAACTAAACTAAAGGGCTAAGCTAACAAACTGGACTACCGGTAAGGAAACCGCCTAACATCTGAGTCGATACATATACATACCTGTATATATATTAGTCGGTGATCCCGCCTCAATAATATCATATCCGATACCATATCTATAATCAGACATCCCAAGTCAAGAGTGCGGATCAATCATCAATATATAGCTCGTACGTGAATCCGTCGTACGGCATCCCAAATCGGGGTACGGGTCAATATCATATTCATCATACTATTCATCTGGTATCCTCTTTATCAAATATCATGATCGGGATACTGATCTACGTCTAGTACAATACTGATACCGCCTAAGTATGCATGCACGTGTGTGAAACACTATGTCAAGGACCCGCTACAACGCCATGTCGTATCTCAAATACGAACCCTGCTATATCACCGATCTCACGGCCTCAAATCAAATCTCATCATCCCAAGTACTATCCTCATTATCCATGTCGTATCTTAAATCCCAAGTACTATCCTCATTATCCATGCATGCGAAAAGAATGTACATATGCATAGTCCCATACCCACGCATATATACATATATACACATCCCAATCTGCGCACAAGAAAGTAAAGTATGCAAGTCTGTGTGTGCGTATGTGGGTATAACAACCACTCTAGGATTTCGTAACTAACCCAAAGGTAACCCATGAACACATAAAAATAGGAATGTATGCAAGTATGTAGGTGTGTATGTGTAGTGCAACACTACCCTAGGGTTCGCAACACTAAAATAATCCAACACACCAATATCCATCCTAAACATTGTTATTAATCCCAAATAACATATAATAATTGTTGGTGTGTATACGCATCCGTATACACCACCACGGACCGCGGGGGTGCTATACGCCATTCACCCGACTTCTTCCCGTAGATATAAATCTACTCACCTGGACCTCGCTCGCCGGTGCCGACGTCGCCACGCGCTTGCTTGTCGTCTCGAAGTCCACATGGGGTACCTACATATCATAACGCACCATATTGCATTAAAATCCGACTCATGACCAAAACGACGCACGAAACCCACATAGGTCAAAACCTATGGTTGCTTTCACAAATCGACCCAAAAACCCTCGACGTCGGCGTACAAACGCCAAACCATCGAGAAAGCTCCCAATACACTCATTTGTACAATTGAAAGCACTAATTATAATATAAAATAGCTTAAAATTCACAAAAACCCCAATTTCACTTAAAAGTCATTTTCCCGAAAATCTAGCAAGCACAAATCACCGTTTTAGTACAAAACTCGATGTATAAACGAATCTAGTGGCCACAATATTCACTAAATATCTTAAATAAGTTATAAAAACAATTCTCATAATTTAATCTCATTAAATTCCAAAAACCCTAAAATTCTAGTTTACAAAATACCTAAATTTTAACAATTTTATAGCAAAAATGCACAAACTACAATCTAGCTTGGATTTTCATGAACTAAAGTATTAAAATACACTTAATAATGTTAATGAAGTCATGAAAAAACTTAATTATATTTTTAATCTCCCATTTGCAATTAAATTCCAAAACCTAATTTGCATAAAATTCCAATTTTTAAAAATTACAAGTATCAAGTAGTAAACTAGCAACTAGGTTAGTTGTAGCATAACATTAACATGTTAATCCCCACATCAAGATCAATACCCAATGAAGAAAACCCTAATTTGATTTACAAACCCTTTTCTTGAATTTTCCAACCAAGCAATTAAACCTAATTAAACACCTAATTAGCTTCAAATGAGGTATGATAGCAACAATTAAGTAACTAAGCAACAAACAAACCATGGAACAAGGATTTATACCTCACAAAACTTGAATCAAACATCCAACCTAGCCTCACAAACTTGCTTCTTGCTCCAAGATCCATACTAGAATAGGTCAAGGAAAAATGGGTAAGAGTTGGATTTGGGTTTTAGCTTGATTTGTGATGGAATTTTGGAGGTTTTTGATAGGTTTTTGATGAGGAAATGAGAGGAGAAAATTGGGGGGCTGCACTTGGGGAGGGCTCGGCCAGAAATGGGGAAGGATGGGAGTGAAGTGTGTGGGTGTGGGGAGAAAAGTCAAGTCAAAGAAAGTCCAAGTCAACCTAACCAATACTTATATATATTACCCTTTCTTCTCATTTCTTTTCATTTCTTTTCTTTTAGCCATTCAAGTGGGAAAATGAGGGGGCACTTGGGGCTGCTGATTTGGAGAGGGGAGAGAGGGTGTGGGTGAGTGTGGGTGAGGGAAAAAGATAAATGTATTACCCCAATTCCCATTAACACTAATTTCACCGAAAAAAGCCTTTTTCTTCGATATTTTCTAAACCGTTTTGGCAAACCATTTCATTTCAAAAACCATATGATAAAATTTTGTTTAATGTGTTATGATGCACAAAATTTGTTTCAACTCATTCCAATTTGTAATTTTCCCTAATTAAATGTATTAGTGACGGCTTAAAATAATATTAAAATAATTAATTTCGGAAAATTTTTCAGAAAATTTGAAATTTCACCAGTGGCTCAATAAACACCAAATACTAGCAAATTCATAGCTAGAATATGTATATTTAATTTTATAATAAAGATATTTGTATTTTGACTTTTTACAGAAAACCCCCTTATTTTACCGTTTTTTCGAAATTTCACCGAAACGATTTTCAAAACGTTACAACTGCAATAGCTCCAACATCTGGGGTGATATCTCATCGTTAGCAGCAACAACTGGCTCATTCGTCTGCACGCTAAATAGTGCCTCGATCATCATGGATACGCGTACATCAATGTTCATCACGTTCTGGCTGGCCTCTATCAGTGGCTCAATCCTCTGGTGCTGATCTGCACATCCGAGAAATCTCATAACAGCGATCCATCAAACGCTCGTGGCGTGAAAACACAATAAAACGACGCCTCTCTATGCAATCGTATGTCTCTGGAATCACACCCTGGTCAGTCTTCGTTCGTGACGAGCTCGTGCTGACCGCAACTCTAGCCGTAGCTCTCTCTGCCCGTGTAATCGTGGCAGCAAGACCATAACCAATATCGATGAGGATAGATCAAGAATGAATATAATGCTGTGCAAGGAAATGTACATCCTAAGGCTTCTTAAGCGGAGTGGCGTATCGTAAATATGCCGCGGAACATACGTACGGTACGTCACTCTACTCAAGCTACCTACTCCATCAACCAAGGTCAACCTATGCGACGAAAGTTCGGGTGTAATACCCCCTCGACTAAGTCTAAGTTCCGTAAGGTCAAGCCTAAGTTTCGTATATATACAAACGCCCTAGGCTCCGCATAGTCAAATATAGACTCAAAACAAGGTTAACCTAGCGCTCTGATACCAACTTTGTTACGACCCGAAATAGCCCATGACTGGCACTTAAATCATATGAAGTCTACAGGACCACATCTAATTCAAGTAAGCCAAAAGCCCAGAAATCTAAAACCATTTTTGGTAAGAAGAAACTTATTTTAAAACGAGTAGTTTAATAGCATAAGCCGAATTATGCGTTTTTAAAACATCAAGTTTTTTCTGAAATTTCGGCAGAGTTTCCTTTGTAAATACTGGCCCCGAACGGGGTACGACAAGATAAATATATACATGAATGATAAAAGGCATCCCCAAGCAGGAGCTAGCTCTTCGTCAATCGACGGTCACAACCACGCAAGCAATATAATATACAACGCCAAAAGGCGAAGAAAAACAGAAAAGGAAACTCAAACAGCATGAAATCCATAGTAATAAAACGCGCTGCTCTATGGTCGAAAGAATAACAACTCTAGCCTCTAAGTCTAAAATAAATACATGTTTGGTTGATGGAGTTTACTAGATACAATGAATAAATAAAGTACAATGGTGGTCACGATACAGGTGAACCCACCTACCAAGCAAATCAACCGAAAAAGAAGCAGTGTGCCAGCAAGCCATAACGGAACCTGTATGGAAAAACCTGCAAGAAACTGTAGCACAACGGGGGTGAGTTTCCAACTCGTGAGTAGAAAACATCACAGAGCAGAAATCGTATGTATGACACAATCCTAGGTCATACGATCAGTAATATCCTCAAATGATAAGTCTGAAGCATGAAAAGGTGGCAAGGGTAAACATCTATACACAAGTGTAATCCCATGTGCTCCTGTCAGTAGGTAGCAATGTATCATATGTATGAGGTATGAATGTAATGTAATGAAATGAGTGAGACAACTATTTTCTTTATTTTAATGGGATTTCTATATGTATATAAAACGAGTATCCTTAATGAAATCAACAGAGAAATCCGTGTCAAGTATCGACACAAAACATAAATCCCAATATCTCAATATCTCAGGCTCCGGTTGTCCGGACTAACCTGTATCATCAAATCTCAATGCCTCAGTGTCTCAAATCTCAAATATCAATATCTCAGGCTCCGCAGAATGGAGCAGCCTATAACCATCTCATGACTCCGGCCGGTATCCTTCGGATAGCCGACGAGTCCAAATAATATCACCGGTAGGTGGTGCTCCCCTGCCGGGCTCATCGAATAAAACTCGAACTTCTTGCCCTGGGGTACCTTACCGGGCCCACCATGTATCCGAGACGGTTCATCCAACTCCTCGAATTGGGTCTCAAAATCCAACAGCAATCATGAAAACTCATGATGGACGACTCATACATCATGGGAAAACCGCGCTTTTCATTTTAAAAAGAGAAAGAAGTTTACATATATTCTTGCGGTTTTCCCCTAAATCCAGGAAATCTCATGAAAATTGGAAATCCAATCATCAATAGAAAGTAAACAGTGAATAATAATATGCATGAAGTAGCAAGTAATAACTGCAATGTCTAAACTAGCATATAAAGCAAATACACTAACATCATGTCGAAACTATCAGGTAACAAGCTATATCAATGAAATGATATTCTCTAAAGTGTAAGTGACATGGTAGTTACCGATGATGATGTGTGTGAGCCGGCAAGTAAGTGTATGTGGAACATACGCATCATCGGTAAGGGTGCTGGTGTCCTGACAGCATAATCTCAATAATGGCATATGGAAATACAATATAAATATGCGAATGCGATGCGAACAGTAATAATATGCGGGAGCTGAATAATAAACACAATGATAACTAATCTGCATTTATATAATATGAGTCATACAGTTTTGCCATTTGAAATAACACGAATCGTGGTGTTTTGAAAATAAGGGCTACGGTGTTTTTAAGAAAAGATGCGTCCTTTGAAATATCCGTAGAATCCCTTGTCCTGTCTTTAAAATACACACGATTCGTTAGTTTTTTTGAAATAGGTATGAGTCGAATCTAATCTATCATTTACAAGTACACTACATGGCCAAACTATACAGACTGATCAAAAGGTAAGGAAACCGCCTAACATCTGAGTCGATACACACACACACACACACATATATATAATATAACAGTCGGTGATCCCGCCTCAAAAGTATCCCATATGATACAATATCAATAGTATGACATCCTCAAGTCAAGAGTGCGGATCTATCATCAATATAGCTCGTACGGTAAATCCGTCGTACGACATCCCAAATATGGGTACGGGTCAATGTCACATCAATCACATTATTCATCTGGTATTCTCTTTATCAACCATCATGATCTGGGGTACTGACCTACATCTAGTACAATACTGATACCATCTATGTATGCATGCGTGTGTATGAAACACTACGTCAAAGGACCCACTAAAACATCACGTCGTATCTCAAATACGAACCCTGTCATATCACCGATCTCACGGCCTCAAATCCAATCTCATCGACTCATATCAAATCCCTAGTACTATCCTCATAATCCAGTATATGTATACATAGTCCCATACCCATGTGTATATATATACATATCCCTATATGCGCACAGGTAATAACATAAATGTATGCAAATGCGTGTGTGCGTGTGGGTGTGAACCTATTCTAGGGTTCGCGACCAAGAAGCTATGCTAGTTTACTTCTAAATACCCTAAACTAAACCATGAACACAATAATCATCTCATAATAAACATCCAAGTATCATGAATCACAAAGAGATATATATGTGTATACGTATTCGTATACATCACTACGAACTGCGGGGGTGCTACACGCCATCCACCCGACTTCCCCCGTAGATATAATCTACTCACTTTGCTCCTTGTGTGCCGATGCCGATGTCTCCATCTTCATCTTCAACGTCTCGACATCACGTGGGGTACCTACACATATAATCCAATCGTAAATGCGTATTAAAATCACATCGGAAAACCAAAAACGGCAAACGCTACGCTCGTAGGTAAAAACCTATAGCCTCGCATGCAAACATGACCAATAATCCTAGTCGTTGACGTTCAAACGTCACCCGACAGAAAGGAATTATCAAATACCAAAATCCATGTCAAAACAAGTCGTAAAACAATGCGCCAACATAAGAAAATGATCCCAGATTCTATCCTAGGTCAAATCAACCAATTTTGCATATGCCAAGGGTCTAATTTACAGATGTAGGAACTACAGAAAAAGAACGAGACCCAATGGCCCAGATCTGGCAGCAATTTGCCGCCAGAAAGACTTTATTTGCGGCCTGAATTGGGAGATAGGGGCTAGGGTTTCAATTGGGGGTTCTAGGTTGCCTGCTGGTGTCTCTGTCCTTGCAAAATAATTTTCAGGTCACCCGGGTGTTAGCAGATTTCAATATACACTCACAGAATCCACATTTCGTCCGATATCGGGTTTCTAAATCCGTATTCCGGGGTTCTAGTCTCTAGTTTAGGTCTGAATTCTAGCACTAGGGGGTTTGTGAGGCCTCCTCTAAGCTCAATTACACATCACAACTCTCAAATTCCATAAACCCTAACTAGAATTTCCCAAGTCTCATTAAACATCACTATATCGGTTTAAAGTTAACATGGATGTAAAAGCAATGGAAATACTAAGCTAATGGTTCAGAAAATATCTCATTTGACAACTCAAGAATTTTCTTGAGTTGCCCCAAGTCTCCAAAATGCAAGCTTTCTTGGTCCATGGTGTAGCTAGTGAGCTTGTGCATCTTTTTATTGAAAAGGGTAATGGGTTTTGAGGTGTTTTTAATGGAGTTTGAGAGGGTTGAAGAGGGGGGAGGGAGTGAGGGCAGCAGAAGCAGCAACAAGGGAGTTGAGGGGAGAGATGATGAGGGTGAAGGAATGAAGGAGGAATGCCCAAAGTCAATGTTAACCCCTCACCTTTCTCTCTCTCACCCATACCCCATTTCTTTATTCATATTCCCTTTTCTTTCCTTTTCTTTTTCTTCTCTCCTCAATAGTAAACCCAAAACAAATACCCATACACCCCAAATCATGTAGGAAAAAGTAACAAGTGAAAAAAAGACTTGTGCATGTTTTGCACCAAACACACTTAAAACCTGATTAGCGATTTTTTATCGCGATTAACACTAAATTAGTGTATAATTAATCATAAAAACTTATAATTTGCATAATTCACTTAAAACACTCTCTTTTTATTAATTTCCATAATTTTCCAAATTTTTCCCAATTTATCGGTATTTACTTATACCGCAATATTAAAATATTCAATATAATATTATTTAATTATAAAAATTCCCAAAAATAATATTTTATTTTTCTGAAATGTTACAGAATATCTATTGCTGTTGTTCCGTGGCTTAACGGTTCCTTTTGCTCCGTATATCTTAGTCCACGGAATAGTTAGACTCCTCTCGTATACACTGGCATATTCTGTACCAAGATACAAACAACTGCGTTAACATAACAATCGAACACTATACAGTTATATTCTTTTTGTCTATTCTATTTCTACCTTTCTTTGGGACTTACCGAGTGATTATTCGCCGACGACATTCCTTCTCTCTTCTTTCTTTTGAATGTTATCATGTGGATCCGACTTACTGGAGATAGATCCCAGTTCAGAGGGCTTGGATCAGTTCAGCGAGGACCCCGAGCTCTAGACTCTTGTATATAATTCACTTTCATGTGCATGCCATTGTTTAGGCATTGCTTCCATCATTGTATTTACTTTTCAGTTGTATTGTAAAGAAATGTTTAATAAATAAAAGTTACTGTTCATTTACATTTCATGCCTTCTTGTGTATATTTACATTAATTGCTTAGTTACGCTTAGCGTGTTTACTTATGAGTAAATACGTAGTGGGCCCAGTCTCGCCTCCTTACCCGTACAGTGGGAAACGGGGCGTGACAATATATATAATAAGTCGTGGGCCAAGCGGCACGGCTGCAAGGTTATGTCCCGGGCAACAGCGGACCGTAGTCTCAGGCATGTACGAGACCCTTATTAAACACGAGCATCTTTTTCCACTGATTGATTTCAGTTGACTTTGTGACTGATAGGTATCGACATACACACTGCATGAATTGTTGATATGATACATATACTACTGTTCACATATACCTGATATTCCATATTCTCATTTTACTAGTTCATGCTGTTTTTTTTGCTTATCATTGCAAATACTATATATATTGCTATATGTGTCGCCTTGATGATCTGAGTGTGCATGCTCAAAGGACGAGTAGACCCAGCTCAGGAGTAGGACCTGCCATTCAAGATCATGGAGATTTAGACTACGATACCAGCGTTATCACCTTCTGCTTGTAATAAAGAATTTGTTATTTCCTTGGTTAGTTGTTTCTTTCATGTGAATAATTGTACCTTGAACTCTGTGGATTAAATGTAATAAAGTTGAGAATTGTGATTTTCTTTACTTTTGTGCTGTGTTTACTGATTACCATGTAATACTAGAAACCGAAGTGTGACTATGGTGGGATTATTCCTTGACCATAAGAGTATGACTGGCCTAGTTACCCTTCGTATTCCATGTTTTGGGAAGCGGGGCATGACAACACCTATATACAATCCTTGGTGTCAAACACCAATAGCTATAGGACCAGCTATCGCCTTCCAACTAGGTCAGGAAACGTACATACTAGCCTAAACTGGAGTGTCGATACACAGTCTTGATACTTCTATGACTAGGGACATTTAAGGATGTGCTTATCGACTGCCCAGGCCACTAGTATGATCTTCATCATCGTCCTGGTAGTCAAGCAAAATCCCAAGGGTTTTATCTCATGTCTAAACGATATGTGATAATGAATAAAACGGATCACATGAAAGATAAAGATGAATCAAATAACATACTATCATCTCGAGTAAGACTGTTCTCTGTATAGGTCCTCCTTCAATTACATAATTGCCATCTTGCAATTATAATAATTGCTTTGAGGGCATTATATCCAACAATCTCCCACTTGCATTTAAGGCTAATTATTGCGGTATAACATACCCAACTTCTGTACTAACAGTTTCATAAACTGTGTTCGAGAACTAAGCTCAATGAGTGGATCTGGCACAACACTTCTCTCTGTTTCTCCCTGTATCTCAACTTTATGGAGATCAAATATCTCTCGAACTGAGCGATACTTGCCTTAATATTTGCCTGGATAGATGATAGGATCATGTTCATAAATGAACAATTATATCCAGCGAATTCTCAGGAGGTGTCCTTTGCTGATTCACAATCAGCATCTAGCGCCTCGACTACCTCAGTATTTCTTTTGTAACTACTTCTAATATACCGCTCCTAAGAAGAGGGTAAACAGTATAACTCACGATAGACTTTCTGTCATCCTTGTCACTTTGGAAGCCGGAGTCGGAAATCGCCTCCCAAACGAGGCTGCCATTACCATACACCAAGAACATCTCATATGTTCTTCATTGCTTCCGTTTCTCCTGGATTGGATTACTATCTGGAGAAACATTCGTGACAACCATTATTTAACCGATTTTTAGCATAGGAACATCATTTCCTATCAGAAGAATGTCGTTCATATCCAATATGAAATCGTTGACATTCAACTCTATTTCCTTATTACATTTACAAAGATCATCTATCGTTTTGATGAAGTCAAACACTTTGACCATAAATCAAAATAGATGATCCATCTCCGCTATGCCTGCTTTAGTTTACAAATAGACTTAAGCAACTTGTATGTTATCCGCTTCTCCTACTGACTACGATAACCCTATGGCAGAGTCATATACACATACATTTCTAAATCCAATTTAGAAAGACGTTATATTCATCCTCGTGCCAGATATCACAGTCAGGAAAGCAACAGTGGCAAGTTTTATCCGTATGGACTTTAGCACAAACTTTGAAGCAATAGTATCATCACAATCCATATCAGGAATTTGATGAATACCTTTTACTACAGGTCTGGCCTCATTAGGTTAATACATTTCCAATTGCACTGATCTCGAAAGATCTACTTTCTCCTTATGGGGTTTACCCCATTCAAGAATACCCAACAAAGTCCATACTTTATCGTAGTGCATGGAGTCCAACTTAGATAACTGGGCATCCTGTTATCAATCGGAAGTCTCACTTCCTATGGCCTGCTGATATCTAGTAGGTTCATTATCATATGATGTAAGCCTCCTTATCACCGTCTATGAGAATACCTAAGTATCTCTCGGGTGGCTGAGCTCACTTACTATATCTGCGGAGTAGCTATGGTCTGTCAGGATCAATTGAATCTCCAGGTTCTACTAAATTTTCAATATCCGTTTGCAGTTCTAGAATTACTTCCAGTTCTATGAAACTCCTATTAATTTCTTTTACAAGAAATTCCTTTACCAAGTAGGTGGCGAGTCAAGAACAAAACATTTTTGATCTTGCAAATGGTAGAAAGTTAAACGATCGTCAATACCCGGGATAACCCACAAACCGCCATTACTGAAACGTGCATTGAATTTATCCGGATTCTGGTTTTAAGCATAAATCGGATAACTCAACATCTTAACAATCTTAAAATGATAACTCATTCTATATCACATATAGAATTTGAGGCACTGATTTAGGTGGAACCAATATCAATTAATACCCATCTATTTCTAGTGCACTCCCTTAAATGAAAAAGACGATTCAGTATTACTTATCATGGAGTGCACCCGCGAATGAGAAATCTGAGAGAATCATATTCTCAATACGAAATACCTGGTACCAAGCTCTTGTCTATATGGACATCGAACAACATAAATCAATATGTATAAGATTTTAGAGTTTACTAACTCAATTTTCGTGTGTTGTTAATTGAAAAACAGTTTTTTGGTTAAAAGAAACCAAAAGTTTGTTGTTTAGGCAAATCCGATCGATTTTCCTCAATTGCAATATTTGCTCCGAAAACCGACATTGAGGATAAAATCAGTCATTCTCAATTCTCCACTCCTTCTCAGCATCTGTAACGTCCTACAGATGTGGGATTCTAATCCTGTATCTATATACCTAGGAGATAGAGTTTACTGAGAATCCGTTTTCTAAAACATAGACACACAGGTAATCTGAAACATCAAAATGTTTTAGGGGGTTGGTCGGGTATTCCTAGTATTGCCTCTTTCATTGCCCAAGCCTATGACAATAGTCGCAATTTCCTTTCACTCACTTTAACCCTTTTCGATGTCTCTCCCACTTACATTTTGTACACCTAACTTACGCTAGTTGGTTTTCTTCTTACCATTCTTTCAGCACCAGTTTCGGGATTGGAAGAAGATCATCCAATAAGCATAACTGGTATACCTTCCTTACCATTGAGAAGATCTCTAACTTGAGATAAGGTGGGGAAGAGAGACAAATGAACAATTCATGTACTCCAGAACCAGTGACCATTCTCGAGTTGAAACAATTTCATCGAGTTCGTATCTAACCATACGATGGCCTTCCAAGCAATATGGATGTCTGTACCGAATACAAAGGGTTTTGGAGCAGCAAAAGGAGAAGTAGGATGGGCAAGGATATTTGCTACTTTGTCGTGGATTTGGGTAATCCAGACATTCCAAAGCCCATGCTTGTAAAAAGGTCGGTTAGCATTTAATTATATGAGTTTTAGTTTAAGGTCAGTACATGGTCGCTACCAGAGAGAGAAAAGAAACACTCAGTGTGCACTCTATCAAGATTAGATTGGTATATTTATCTAATCAGGATGGCTCCCACTGTTCCGTCGAATCCTCCTTCAAATCCTAAAAGGAGAACTAGTCGGTATTTCATATATAAAATTTCCCGGGAGTAACAATTACTCACAATGGGAATCAGGATCCAAACTATCATGGAGTGGTAACCTTGACGGGATCAACAAGTCACCCAACACCATAGAAGGTATGCAATCTCATTGCACGTTTCAACACTTAAAATTCACGATATCGGTTTTTGACCCAAGCGGCTTATGACCTTGGAAAAGGTCAACAAATCATGAGTCTCAAGTCAATTTCAACCTGTCATTTCATGATCAAATTAAACCCACCTGCACGACCGTTGGCAAAGATCAACAAAGTAGTACGACTGTTATAACCGATTGCATCGTATGCATGCAGGAAGTCATCACTTAGGTACCGTACATTACGCCTCGGCAAAGGTAGAAAAACGCAACATGAATACTAACTACTCTACTTCCTGAAATGACAGAGGGTTATGGCTAATTTTTGTTGGATATAGTGTCCTTAAGGCAATTATTGTAATTGCAGATAGGGGATTATGATAATTGAGGGAGGACCTATACAGGTAGAACAATCTTACTCGAAATGATAGTATGCTATATAGTTTGTCTTTATCATTGATATGTATACGTTTTACTTGTTATTACGTGTCGCTAATACATAATGATGAAGGCCGTAGGATTCTTTCTTTACTACCAGCATTATGATGGCGATCATATACATGAGAGCTGGGTAGTCCATAAGCACATCCTTAAATGTCCCTAGTCGAGTGAGTATCGAGACTGGGCATCGATATTCCGGAGTAGACTAGTGTATATGTTTCGAGACCCCGACGAGGGTCGGTAGTCGGTCTCACAAGCCATTGGTGTTGTGTCATCTAAGATAGTATATAGGTGCTCACTGGAGGTGAGTACATCGGACGAACTCGCCGAGAACTTCTAAATGGTATTATATCTATCGTCAGATGGAAGTTCTCTAGTGGCATGAGTACATGTTAGTCTTTTGACCTAAGAACGTCATTTGTCTCGTGTGAGTTCCTACTGTACTTAGATTACTACCCTACCACAGCTTAAGAGGAGTCGTGCATAAAGGTTTTAGTTGGATACAGTCCCGAGCTACATGGAGGCAGTGAGTGATTATCGAGGATCCGTCTCTCCTAGTATTAGGAGTCGATGTCGCGCTGTGTTCGGTTGGCCATCGCCCTAAATCCATAGCTACGGTGGATGAGATTTAGTGATAGGAGTTTAGTAGTTTCTCGTTTGGTGATGAGCTTGACTTCGATACGACTTATCAGGTTATTAGGGGTTTGACGTTATCCACCCTCTAGACCCAGTATGCGATACTCTTAGACGAAGAGACCAGAATGTACAGAGATTATCACATTCAAGCTCAGTAGGGTACGGAGGGACTTGATTTTCGACCTCCTTTTTGACATATACCTAGGTAGCCGTTACGTACAGCTAATGTCGCTGATGTGCTTATGGTTATGGATTTATCCAGTAATCACTTCCAGCGTATTGTCGAGTCTTTAGAGTCCTACACAGAGGCTTTTTCTGGTTCAGGTGGTATGATGTAGATGACGTATGTTGGTACATACAACAGTCCGATTAAATACGTGTACAGGCTATACGGACTTTAATCGGACGGTTGATAATACTAGCGGTTTAGGATTAAGCTAGATTATTAATCAGGTTTTGATTTAATAATTCATATATATATATATGTAGTCTAGTATTATTGTTCACTATTCATTTTCTCCCTCTTGGCTATTCGTATTTTTTATATGGATACGCGTATATGTATTTCGATACGTATACCGGGTTGTATTTCGTATTTATACGGAATATGTTCCAGAAGGAGGACACCTCATTATATGATTTTCTTTTTATAAAATCATTTGGAAATGAGGTGGAGGGTGAGGTGGCATTGAGCATGGTAGAGGACACGTAGGGAGGAATGGGCTTTATTTGTTTATTGGAAAATGTTATATTTTTTACATGTTGTAAAAATTTGTATCCATTCCATTCTCATCATTCACAACATTTAGCTCATTGGTTATGCGAGCCTCTTCACCTCCTCCTCCTTCTTTCATGCTCTCTTGAGCTTGGTTTCTTGAGAAAAAATGATAGTGGAAAATTCTTACATCCCCACTCTCTATTCCTAGGGAGTTTAGAGTGTCGGTTTCATCACTAGATGAAGCTAGAGCTTGAATCAGTTCTCTTGGGTGGATCAACTTCGGTAAGGGCGGTCGCCGCTCAAGTTTGTTCCCGACAGCTTACGAAGAGCTTAGAGGGGACTTCCACGATTTGGTGGATACGCATCAAAGGTTGTAATCCCGAATCATTGCATGTTTGCTTTCTAGTTTTAGTGTTTGGATCGATCGCTAGGGATTAGTTTCTATTGCCCTCTTGTAAATTTTCGTCTTTCAGTTCCGTATCGGTCGTGGTTGTCGTGGCGAGGGCCCTAGGAACTTTCAATGGTATCAGAGCTACTGGGCAGGGATGCCGACCTATGGGGGCTTCTCATTGTGTGACAGTAGTGGCGAAGCACGTGCTCTTAACCCCAAGGTGCCCCGTGCGGTTAAATGATCCGACAGGTTGTAGTCCGTCATGAGGGGACTACATAAAAAGTAGCTGTTGACGGACCTATAGGCACCACGGCTGGTTTTCGCTGCACTGACTTGACCCTTTCAATGGTATCAGAGCCAACCCAAACAATAGAACTAGATTATACTATGTTTTAGTTTCGAGACCGAAAATTTACTCGTTATCAGTTTCTAATTCCAAGTTTCTGTCCGTTTCAAAACGGAACCTAAATTTTTTTTTCATATGTCAGTAGACTACATTTTAAGAAAGAAAACCTGGCACAAGACTGTAACATTTCAGAAAAATAAAATTTTATATTTGGGGATTTAAATTATTAAAATAATAAGTTTCTTGAATATCATTAAAAATGTAGAAATTGGTTTTAATGATATAATATGATTATATGCTTATAGTTGGAAAAATAATTGAAAATTTATATAAATTATTGATTTTGAATGTGTTTATGAGATTTAAACATTTAATAAATTATTATACGGTTAATGGTATTTAAGTTTAATGCTAAACTTGATTAATTTTCACTAATCATGCATTAATCTAACATATGTGTTATGCATGTAACATGACATGTTGCAATATACTTGTTTCATTTTTACAACCATGGCTCATTGTTTTTTTTTTTAAAAATGGTTTTGGATTTTTTTTGGCTTTTAAAAATAAAGAGAAAAAGAAGAAGAATAATAAATTTGTGGCATGGCATGGGGACAAAGATGCATGGCTAGAGAGAGAGAGAGAGAGAGGGAGAGGGGGATACTTTTGACCATGGCTTCCTTAGCCATTTCTCATCTTCACCTCATTGTTTTCTTCTCCTGCTTCTCCTCATCCTCCAACTCCAACTACCCCCCTCTACCACCTTCAAAACCAACCCAAAACACCACTTTCCTTCACAAAATATGTGCACAAGCCCACTAAAAACCCTATGGAAGCCTCAAGTTTGGATTTTGAAGACTTTGGGCAACTCAAGAAAATTATTGAGTTGCCAAATGAGGTATTTTCTACACCCTTGGTTTAATATTTGAGTTTCTTTAACTTTTATAATAGTTTAGAGTTGATTTAGTGAGGTTTAGTGATCTTGGAATTTTCCAAGATGAGGTTAGGAGGATGTTATGGTTTGTGAAGGTGTTATTGAGGTTTAGCTGAGGTTTTAGACCCCTGTAGTGTTGGTTTTATGGATCATACTCGAGGTAAAACCCAAGACCCTGAACTGAAATTTGTTCCGATGTCGGTTTTCTTGGATTTTGGATGCCTACAGGGAATCTGGAGCAAACAGGGATCTTTAAACGATAATCAAACAACTTCATTGACCTAAGTAGAACCCTAGGAGACCACCACCAAAAGACGAGCCCGATTCTTTTCAAATAGACCGGCGGCGCCGGCCATTCTGACCATCTCACCGGGCCACTAGTAGTGTTAGGTATGGGGTTTGGTCTATAGCTCGTACTCTCTATACCCTAATCCCTGTATTGTTAGTTTAATCCCTCTTTACATGAGCCAAAATCTGGGAGCATTTGAGTTGATTTTAACAATGTTTTTCCGATTTCTAAAACATGGATTTTGGTATTTGATTGTGGATTTGGTCGTTGGACGTTTGTACGTCAACGACGAGGGTTTTATGATTGTTTTTGCATGTGTAGGCTATAGGTTCTAACCTATGAGCACTTCGCGTGTCGTATCGGTTTTTAAATCGGATTTTGATGCGATACGATATGTTGTGATATGTAGTTACCTTCGCGTGGACTTCGGACGACAAGCGAGAGCGTGGCTTCATCGACTTCGGCAAGCGAGGATCAAGGTGAGTAGATGTATATCTACTGGGGAAGTCAGGTGGATGGTGTATAGCACCCCCACAAAAGTAGAATAGGTTATATATATATTATATGTTTATGTGAGACTTGGATACCTAGTAAATAGGGTTACTAGGAGACTATAGTCTAGATTGGCGTACTTGAAGGATAGTTTACTCTTAGTTTAGTTCTTTAGTCATGAGTCGTCGGTTTACTTAGTTGCACACACGCATACACTTGGTATTTATGTTGGTGTGTGTGTATATATGTGTGTGTGTGTGTGGGTGTGTGTGTTTATTTTTATATATATATATACATACATATACACGCGAGATGAGGATAGTATATGTTATATGGATGTGAGTCGATATGATCGGGCATGATGCCGTGAGGTTATGATATGTGATTGAGTCGAGACACTGTTTATGATGTGACATAATGAAGGATCGTTGGGCGATATATATATGCAAACATGTGACTTGATGAAATAATAGAGTGTACGAGACTTTAGATCCATACCCCTTGATATTGATATTGTACAACGATTGATACTGTACAAATGATGTTTTATATATGATATTTGACCCGTACCCTCGATTTTGGGGATGCCGTACGATGGATTTTACCGTACGAGATACATATGATGATTGATCCGCACTCTTGGCTCGAGGATATCGTACGATGTTTTATTACCGTACGTGATGATATGAGGCTGGATCGCCGACTATTAAATATATCGACTCGGAATATTATAGATTGCTTATCACCTTCGACTAGGTTCTTAGTTTGGTCTTTAGTTGCGTAGATATAGGTTAACTTAGGCTCGAATCATACCTATTTTCAAAACCGACTAGTCGTAGGCTTTTTTTTTCAAGAATAAAATGAGGGACGCTACGGATTTTCAAAAGACATATCTTTTCTCAAAACACCGTAGTCCCTACTTTTCTAAAAACAACGATTTGTGCTATTTAAACACGATAAACGGTATGACTCGTATATAGTTTGATATACCTTATTATTGCCTTTACTGTTTACTTCTGTTTTGATCTCGTCTACTAGGACACCTGCACCATTACCGATGATGCGCATTGTTCCCTTATAAAAGAAAGAAAGAAAAGAAGGCGAGAAAAAAGCGATGGGAAGAAATTCCCCTGAAGGAGCATTACGTGCCCATATGTGATGCGCCTATGAACAAAGATTATAAGCATTGCGCTTAACAATTAAGGCTAAAATTGAGCATCACGTGCAAGCACGTGAGCATCTATATACAAAGTATATAGGCGACTTTCTAAAACAAACAACAGGCCAGAGGAGCTCACGTATCAGCACGTGATGCCTTTTTTAGGCTGTTGCACATAAGAAAATGAGTTTAACTCTGTAGGGCCACGTGCTACACGTGAGTGGTCTTAAACGCCTTCTGAGCTGATAGAATTAAATTCTAAATAAAGGGATCAAAACCCTATTTGGAAAATATTTCCTTAAATGTTTCTAAATAAGAAAGATTACGCTCTGTAAAACAGAGTACTGTTGGATTCAAAATCCAATGGTGATTAAAAATCACCTATCTACAGAAAAAATTCTGTATGGAAAAATATTTCCCTAATCTTGTTAAAAACAAGAAAGAAATTTTCTGTAAAACAGAAGTCCTTGGATCAAAGATCCGACGGTGGATAAAATCCCCAAATCAATCAGGATCTCTCAACGAGAGATTTCTTTAACTAAATCAACAGACTAGCCTCTACTATATAAAGGACCCAAGAATTCAAGTCTGAGACAGAGGAGACCCCCCGTAAGCTTTGAGAAACAAAAGAAAAGGAGAAAGGAGAATTCAATTCTCCAAAAAAAGAAGAAGATATCTCTTTTACTAAAAGAAACCCTAGGTAAGAAGAAAGATATAGAGATTATTTTATCTCTTCTTCACCACTCCAAGAGTTTAACTCTTCAAAAAAGAACTTAGTTCTTCCTCTGGTTGAGGTCTGCAGAAGCAGATCTCCCCACAAGTTGAGAATTTAATTCTCATCGGGGAGATTCTGTCATGCAGATTCAAAACTTAGGCGAAAGAACTAAGTTTAAAGAATTTAATTCTTACAAAAAGATATAGGAATTTAATTCCTCTGATAAAACTAAGGTTTAACCCTATAAAAGAATTTAATTCATATAAAAATAAGGGACCTGAAATTCTCAAAACTCAGATCAAGATCTCCATACATATTAGCATTCAACGCTATAATGACAGATCACGTGTTCCCACGTGAGCACCTTTGATGACAAAAAAAGAACGACTGAGATCGAGTCACATGATCCCACGTGACCCCTAATAGTGCTTAGCACTTATAAAAGAACAAGTGAATAAATCCAAAGAAACAGTGCCCAGTTCTCAGGCGCCTCACATGCCATACGTGAGCGCTCCAAATTTCAGTGTTTAACACTGCTTTAGAGCCTTATGTGGGAGCACGTGAGCGCCGAGCAGATATTAGTGTTTAACACTATGAGAGGCCAACCACAGTCCAAATTAGCCAAGTCTCCCGAGGTCAAAACCCTTTTGATCACCAATCAACCGAGCCCTCCTATGCTCAGGTCTCCCCAAATCGATCTTAGTTCCAAAGATGACTAATGATCTCCTAACAAATGGTATCTAAAATGATGTTCATTCCACCATGATCTCTCCCTTCAATCTGGAATTCGGTTCAAGGATACATCTCTCCACATCTCTGATACATGTCGTTGTAATTCTTCAACGTCTTCAGAGAGGTGGAGGGTCCCGACAACCAACAACTCTTTGGTGCATTCCCAAACTGATGAGCACACCCCAATACAGACCGTAACATCCTTAAACTACAACGGACCGCAACGTCTTTAAACTAGCTATGGACTGTAACGTCCTTAAACTAACGATGGACCGTAACGTCCTTAAACTAAAGCAATAGAGCCCGAATGCTCTTTTGTTGGATCTGAACGATCCTAAATCCTGTTGAGTAGATCTTAGTCAAAAATTGGACTATTGTATCCTCAATAACCATTTAAGTCGATCTTAATCTCGAACGAGATTAACGATTCTTAAATCAACCCAAGCCCAAATATAAGAATATACGGATTTGGACTAATCCACGCCCTACGGGCGACAACATAAATTAGTCTCTGTATACAATCCAGGAGCAACCAAAAAATAAAACAAACACACACGACACGAATTGAATTTCTGGAGCCGGAGAAAGTGGTTACCACGATGCGGTAACGTAATTAACTGTAGGGGCTTGCGCCTGCAGGAAAGAGCGTCCCCACAATCAAAAACCACTCCCAAACGAGGAGGAATCTGACGAAGTCTTCTACAACGGCCGCATCCGTCCAAACCTCCGAAACACGGTGCCATAAATCAACTTGGCATCTTTAGAGAGGTGGACGGATAAAACCAAATAGCATCTGCCCCCAAATTCTGACAAGACGACCTACGCGGTTCCGTCTCCAGTTTTCGGCGGTAAACAGATTCTGGCATGCCCGGTGGGACCTCTTCCTCTTTCTTCTCCACACTTCGTGTGTCGTGTTCGCAAACTTATCGCGATTTAATATGGTTGCCCTTGGATTCAAAGTACTAAGATTTAGTGTCTTGCTCCATACAGGAAAAGGAGATAACATCGATGGCCTCCAACTGCACCTACAACAGCAACTCTCGCTTCACCCCAAATGGAGGAGCGACTTATGGGCCCCAAGCGGCCTCCATCTTTGCAATGCCAGCGGAATAGGTGACTCAGGCCACCATTGGACTGTTCTTCGGGACCATGCTCCCACCGACAAGCTTCAGCGCTTCGGTGCCATCACAGGAAGCTCCGAAAAAGTCAGTCTTCGATTGGCTTGCAACCACCGCGGCCCCTCCTAATGGGTCATCCAATTCTAACGCCTCATCTTCAACAGGCTGAGCCACAGCTCAAGTGGGCCTACAAAGAGGCTCGCGATACCTGAGGGGGTTATCCCGAAACGGATAGCCATTCCAGTTCCGGCAGACGAAGTCGTCAAAGGGGCTTCTCCTACTAAAGGTTCGGTCTTTGCAAGACTGGCCGTTCCAACTCCTGCTTCCGGCGAAGTCATCAAGACTGCTCCCCTTTCCAAAAGGTTGTCCTTCGAAAGATTGACCGTCCGCTCTCAATGGACGTCAGTCTTCAACAGGCTGACACCAATGGCGGCCTTTCATCAAAGCAGGGGGCATGACGAAGCCGCTCCCACGACAGAGGTAGTCCCGTCTGCACGACATGCTCGACGTCGCTACTGACTCCGAGTGAGGAAAGATGGGGGCATTTCCCCCTTGGGACTTACCCCACCAGCTCCAATAGTGGAAATTGACGCTGCTGTTCCAACTGGGAACAACTTCGAGATGCTCAGGAGGGTGTGCAAGAACTCTCCAACCGCTATACTAAAGAAGTCTCCTCTGCCTGCTGAAAACATGACACAGGTGAAGCCGGAGCAGCCCCATCAGCGGCTGTCTTCCAAAATCTACAGGGTCTGGCGAAAAGTCCAAGACTCAGTAATTAACAAAAATTACTCTCGCCGACTAGAGAAAAAGAAGGCTCGGCGGGAGGAAGACCATTCCCCCGTCATACCACGGAAGGCCTCGTCTACATGGGTGCCTGTTGCAACAGCCCCTCCAACTTCAGCCTCTCACAAAAAGAGAAGGCTTGAGAATCTCCCATCACCAGCGGCAAATTCCAAGCGTGATGGATCCAAACGCTCCAAATCTGGGGGCATGGTAGTACACACGGTGTACATGGCTTCCGGGAAAGAGGAAAGTCGTACTTCCACGGGTCATCGACCACTCACACGGTCTGTGAAAAACGCTCAGGAGCAACAACAAAAGTTCCAGGAGATGCTGACAAAGATGACCGCACTCACTGGGCAGAAAGAAATCCTGGAAGCAACGTCTGAACAGCGCCAGGAACAAGAGTTCGACACCGAGTTCCTGCGAAGGGTGCTAGAAAGAAAAGATAAAGAGGCCGCGGAACATGCCGCTAATATAAAATAGATGGCGCTTCTGTTCCAAGACATGGTTGGGATGACCATCCAGCCGGAACTTCCAGCCGAAGACCCTCCGATAATTATCAAAGACGACAGAGAGGAAACGTCAAATCCTCCACCGATTTTCTCAGCAGCAAAGGAAGAAAAGATCTCCAAGGCTTCCCTTGACTACTACATAGCTCAACAGATACGAGCTCATTGTTCATCACAGAAAACTGCATTTTAATACCGCTCATTCTTTATCTATTTTGTTATATATCGGTACTATTAACCAGTGTCTGCTCAGTAATACAGATTACAGGTATCCGTGACAAAATACTGGAAATACACTTAAAATCACGGATATATCATTTGCGAGACAACACTGCAACCGGAACTGCAAACTGATATCCCAAGAGTTATTTTGCAAACAAACAAGTGTGTGCACAATATTTTGGTCCAACACATAACATGTGTACACACTAACTCTTGGAGCTTGGACCATGGATCTAGGAAGCTTCCCAATGCCACAAGTAGGGGGACAAGTGCAATAAATGCTAATGGTGTGATGTGATCAAAAGATTCAAGTTTCCCTCCAAAACACTGGGTGCAGACCAAGTCAAATTAAAGAAAACCAGCAGCACCAGAGTGATATTGGGGACAACACAAGCCATCACACCAAGAACGAGCCCCAGAGCTCGGATTTTGGCCGAGCTCAATACCCCTTTGGCCGGCCCCTTTAGCCCCAAATGCTCTTAGACTTCTGTGGGCCCTCCCTTGCTGCCACATCAGCTCAATTTTATTGTTTGTTTATTTTCCTTTTGAGCCTATAAATACAGAACCAGTGAGCAAGGAGAGGGGGTCCAATTTTTCCATTCTTTTGTCTTAGATTGTCCAAATTTTCTTTTCTCTTTTCTTGTAAATAGCTTAGTCCCTTTGAGTTCTTAACCTTCTCTTGATCTTTCAACCTCTTCATTGAGCTTGAAAGTTTAAGGGTTGGTTATTGATCTCAAGGGTTGTATCATTCTTGAAGATTAATAAAGTTCTCTTTTTGCGCCTTCATTCACCATGAGTTCTTTGCCATCACTTCATCTTGCAACCTCTTAATTGAGCTTGCAAGTTTATGTGTAGGTTATTGAATCCATGTCTTGTGTTTTGATCTTTGGTTCTTAGTATTTTCTTTCTTGCACTTTTCTTTCTTGCTCTTTTACATTCATGCAATTTATTACCATGCTTTACTTACTTGCACTTTAAATTCCATGTCATTTACTTTCTTGTGTTGCTCTTTTCTTTTCTTTGTTTATCTCTTCCTTTGCTCTTTTGGTTTGTTATTGTAATGTTTGTGAATATGTGTTGTTAGGCAAAGAATACGATATTGTAAGTTAACGTTCCGTTTCTCATTTCCTTTTCCCGTATTTTCCATTGAAACTCCATCCAAACCTTACACAAGCGCTCCGTTAGGCATCCTACCCTACCAAGGTATCGGTGTTTCCTAACCGCGACCAGTTGCGTTCGGATTGGCCGGAGGCGAAAGAAAGAGACAAGAACGGACGGACAAGGGTCAATAAGCCGGATTCCACGAATACCGTGCTTAAGCACCCTAATCAAGGTTTTTGCCGATTGCTCTAGCTTCAATTGTTAAGTTCGGCTCAAAGGTTTTAAAGCGGATTTCCTTAGCATACACTATTGTATCTTTTCCTAACAAGCTTAACTTTGCATATAACATATACGATAGATATGAACAATTCCACTTACGCGTATTAACTCGTTAAAACAAGAACGTAAAACGCTCCATCTCCCTGTGGATCGACCCGTGCTCATCGCGGCTAGCTGCAAAGCGACACCGTTTTGATTGCGGTAACTAAAAAACTTTCAATCAAATGGCGCCGTTGCCGGGGAAACGGTAACGTTTTTATTCTTGTTATTCAGGTTAATCATTGTACATCTCATTTATACAACTAACCCTATTTTCAAAACAACATAAAAATTTCAAAAACCAAAACCAAAACAAAAACTAACTAAACTAACTTTTTTTGGTTCTCTGGAATTCTTACCTGCTTGCACTTTGTAACTAAAATAAAAAAATAAACAATACCAGTGAGATATTACTTGAACATTGTGAACACAGAAGAAATTTGGAGCCCATCTGCCACAACAGAACCTGCGACACACCTCCAAGATCCGAACTCGCCGGCCCAATCTTCTACTTCTGCCTCCAATTTTTTTCTGTGCTCCACTGTTCTGTTCTTGTCCCATTTTTATTGTTTTTTTTAATTTTGTGTGTGCAGGTATTTGGGCATTCATATCGCTTTTTCGCACTAAAATCCATTTTTCCGACATTTCAGATTTTTGCGGATTTGCGAACTGCGATCGTGGGGTGCAAAGTGTACATTCAAGGCTAAGGTGATTGTGAAGTACAGTGCCAAAGATCCGGGTAGTTTGACCCGCGCAAGCGAACTTTTCAAGCTAACCAGATTTACATCAATAGGGGTTTCTTAACCCAAAACTTATCGGTACGTACTTTACTAACACCTTCTTCTCAAATCTGACGCATCCAATATAATATCTTTGCAGGATTCTTTGCAAGTTCGCTAGCAAACGCTAAACTTGACTAACCCGTATTTGTTGCAGTGCCGTGTTTAACGTAAAAATAGATTGTTTGAAATTTTGAACAAATTTTTTTCATTGATTTGCGCATTGCATACATTAATACGGATTTAAGGGCAAGCGTACCCCACAACATACGGTAAAGGATTTCATCACCTTTTCCGTGGCCCACAAATCACGAAAATGAGCATAACGTTTACCCGCACAAATTTTAAAAGAAACTAGACTTTAAGCCTTAAGGATTTCGCGCTCATTAGGAGAAGTTAACTGTATTTAGAACACCGCTTAATGGTATATTGTTTACGGGGTGTCTAGAAAAGTGTTCACGGCGAAACCGCCAAAAGAGAAAGGGTTATTTAATTAAGGACCTTCGCGAAAGCGTCGGAAAACCTCCCCTTATCTCTGCACTTACCTGGCCTCGTGATCAGTATATCTTGAGCCCGTTTCTCGACATAGTTTTACTTCGACAATCAAGTTCTTGAGCAGGTCTAGTTGACCTAGCTGATCCCTAGACCGATTAGGTGCGTGGTATTTTTGTGTCGTGATTATTTTTGTCCAGATTCTTTTTTGTGTGTATATTTCATTCATTTGTTAATAACTAACATATAAAAAAACATTAAAAAAACCACATTATTTTCTTCTTCTTCTTCTCTTCATATCCTGGGTACCCCACCTAGAAAAACTCTTGCCGAATTTTGGTATCCACAACTAGACATAACTTCCTATGATTCTTGCTTTGGTCGAACTTCGAACGATCCCTCCATGCCTAAACTTTCTTTAAGAGATCGGATAGACGCGTCTAGGACAAACAATTAGACTCCGTAATCCACTTTGTATCAACCATTTCAACCTACACCACCTTCTTACGTTGATAACCCTTTTTCGAGTCCTATTGTAACTCCAAGACCTATGTCTATTGCTGAACGTATTGAACAATCTCGTAACCGATCTTTCACTTCTTTCACCACTGCAAATTCTTTTGATCAACAATTTCATTCACCTTCTTATCCTCACATTGATCATCACCCTATCCAACCATTCAATTCCTACCAGTCATATCCGACTTTTGCACCTTCTCTAGACATTGTTTATGAACCATCATTTGGGAGTTTTCAGTATCCAACAAACTTTGAATCTTTTACTGAAACCCCTTCACAACCCATGTCTAGTCTGGAACAGTCGTTGGAAGACTTTCGGGTAGCGTCGTACTAACATATGATGGATTTGAATGCGTCCATGGCCGCCCTCATACAACCTAGTGACCCGGTAGCTAGTTTCCAACTAGCTCCACATTTTCCAATATATGATGAGGCGGTAGGACAGGTTGAGAATTTGAGTGGAGAGAGTGAGCCGTACACCCTTCCAAATCAAACCTACCCATCCCAAATTGAATCCCACAACTCCGGTTTTGAATGTCTATCAAGTGTTCCAAACGATTCACCGATTAAAGATAGAAGGATTAATGAGTTGTGCAACTTTATAGTGTTTGATTTACCTGATTGTGAAGGGTCCCTTTCGAGTGAAACCAATCCCCAACCTTTTGAGCTCTACACCTCCATCTTAAAACCTGAATCGATAGAAATCCATGCTTTTGATGAGGTGTCTGAGAAATTTGATTTTGACTTGATTGAGGATATTGACGCTGGGAATATTTTGGATGATGAACCCGTTTCTTTGGATGAGTTTTTCTCTCCAATTCATCATCCCGAGTCATTAACTGTTTTTCCCGAACTCTACATGCGTCTGGATTTTGATGATAAATGCATGGATGAGGTAATTTTTGAGGAAAATTTTGAGGATAGTTTTGAGGATGAATCAGTTTTAATTGATGAGTCGGATTCTCCAATTCATTCTATCCCTTTCATTGACTGTGTACACCCTCCTGAACCTTTAAGTGATATCCTTCCTCGATCACCTCCCTCCATCCTTTCCATCGTTCTTACCTTGCATGAAACCATATCACCTTCTTTCCTAATGTCTGGTTTACCAAGTTCGGCATACCCATGTTTTTTCATGAATCTTAAGGGATTTGACCCCATTTCTCGACGGGTTGATAGATTAGCACAATCGCTTTTTACACATCAGTCATCACAAATTGTGCTAGTCTATTCACTCCATTTCCACCCTCAAGTTCGTATTCCACTTCTTTCTCCCTTCCGCCATTCTTCTCTTCCGTCGAGACCGTATACCACTTCTATCCCCATACGGTCTCGCGTATTCTCCATTTCTTTCCTCACCATATTCTTTCACAAACCTGCACATTATAGCGATAAATTTTTTGAATGGTTGGTGCTCACTTTTGGCCTGTATAAGTCCTTGTATAGATTGGATGCTGTGTTCTCTCCCCCCGAACTCTAAACTTTAACGCTTAAACAGTGGAAACACTGTTTCACTTAAGTTTTGGGGGGAACCTTTTTGTATATATATTTTTGTTTTGCCTTTTGTTTTGTATAAAATTTTCTTTAGGAAGTGCCGACAATTTTGACTCTCTTGGTGTAGCCTGACAGTGAGGGCACTGTCAAGTTTAAGTTTGGGGGTGTGCTCGGTAAGCTTTCTTCCTTCACATTCATTTCTATATTTTGCATTTACGTACTTATTTTAAAACCCACAAAAATCGAAAAATTTTCCTAAAAAAATATATAAAAACTTTGTCGTCAAGTTAGCTAATAGGGTAACCTAGATTTTATTCCGAAAGTTTAGTTGATACGTTAGAAATAACTAAATCCTAGGCTTAGGAATTGAAAACCCTAAAAATAACCCTCATTCTGTTTAACCTTGGTAATTATGCGTCCTTACAGTTTTTTTATAGAAGTAGGAAATCTTGAGTTCAGTTCTTGAGTTAAGTCAAGATGAAGGGAAAGTATTGAAACTTTACTGAAGGATAAGTCTGAAAAATAGTTTCGATTCTTGAGTTCAAATTTAGAAAGTATATACCCTAAAAACTGCACATGCATGCACCTTGAAACTTGGGATAGTAGAGCATACCTAGAAATACTCTTGCCTGAAAACCTAGTATGAAAGAAAAAATGGTATTTAAAGCTAAACACTAAAAGGAGCATCATTGAAAAATATATCCGGTCTTGAAAAAGAAAAAGAAAAGAAAAGAAAAATAAATAAATAAAGTCAAGACCTAGAAACTGCTATTTACGCTTTAAGCTTGCACAATCAGTAATCGGCCGTTAGTGCCTCAAGAAGCATTAATAGTCGCATGAAAGGTGTGTGAGCAACACCGTCCATCATTAATGAAAAGAAGTAGTATTAGGTATTAGGGCAAAGATACTATAGCTTGAATTGAATTCTCAAGTGTAGGGATGGAAATTTATACACACATAGGGGTATACGATCGATGTTTGGAGGAGAGATAGAAATGAAGAATAAGACTTATGTTTTCTGTAAAAGTTGATAAAAATCCCTTATTTAAGACCATACTTTTGAAGGAAAACTCAGGAGATACCGAGATCTTTCTAAACTTTTTTGGAACGTATAGGATCTAAGGTTAAATAGATAGGAGGTGTGAAAAATAAGGGTTGGATATTTCTAGCTTAGAATGATAGAGTTTCTAACTTAGATACTAAACTACAGGAGTAAAATAGATGTTAACTTATGAAACTAATTTGACGGGATTTTATGTGTAGTATCCGCTGAAAACCCTCAGGAGACAACACTCCTCCTACTAGGGACACCTAGAGGTTTAACAGCTTGTTGCACGAGCTCAGTGCAATCGTGTTCCCTGCGAAAGTGAGGCTAGGATTTTGTTTTGCTCGGGACGAGCAAAAGATAAGTTTGGGGGTATTTGTTCATCACAGAAAACTGCATTTCAATACCGCTCATTCTTTATCTATTTTGTTATATATCGGTACAATTAACCAGTGTCTGCTCAGTAATACAGATTACAGGTATCCGTGAAAAAATACTGGAAATACACTTAAAATCACGGATATATCATTTGCGAGACGACACTGCAACTGGAACTGCAAACCGATATCCCAAGAGTTATTTTGCAAACAAACATGTGTGTGCACAATATTTTGGTCCAACACATAACATGTGTACACACTAACTCTTGGAGCTTAGACCATGGACCTAGGGGGCTGCCTAATGCACACAAGTGAGGGGACAAGTGCAATAAATGCTAATGGTGTGATGTGATCAAAAGATTCAAGTTTCCCTCCAAAACACTGGGTGCAGACCAAGTCAAATTTGTAAGTGCACGGCAGCGCCCCGGCCGTCATTCCGAGGCCAAAATGCGGAAATGAAACTTTTACAAAACTTTTAAACCGGCACTACCGCACACTAAAATCCCGGATCGGGCCATTAACCTAATGTTAGCAAACAAGAGAAAGGAAATAAAGCTATACCGAGCGATCCGTGTTCTTCGGTTTTCGGCCTCCACTCCGATCTCCTCGCAGAATCTCCGGTCTTCAGCTCCTCGTCGGAACGGGCACCACATCGTCGGGTTCTTTTACGGGCTCCCACCTCTGGACCGAGGCAACTCGGGCACGAAGTTGGCGAGTCGACGTGTCCAAGAATGCTGTAGGCTAAGTGTAGGATGGTTTGTCTCACGCGGGTATGAAGTTACCAAAATGATGAAGGAATGAACAATGGAAAAATGAACTTGGGAATTTTGGTGTAATCAAAACAATATATGATGAACAGTCTCCCCACACCAAAAATGAACCCCCTCCCTTCCCAAATTGTGGCCGGCCAAATAATATGTGTAGGAGAGAAAAATCTCAAGGGGGGTGAGCACAAGAAGAGCAAAGGTGAGCATAAGAAAAGTTATGATAATGAGGAATTAATGTCACACCATTTCAAATCCAATCCTATCTCATAAATGCAAACAATAATGAGAACAAAAAAAGCATCAAAAGATGCTACACCCATCATAATGTCTCATATCACAAAAAACCCCTCCATAATTGCTAATTTGCACATTTGCAAATTAGCCCCTCCATCAGAAAAATCCGGCCATGAAGGAACAAAGGAAAACTGGCCGAAACGGAATGCAAACTGGCAACTTCAAAAAACTAATACCGTAATAAATTACACGAAAACCCTGCGACTGTATATACATACCCGCATTTGTATTTCCACCGAATATAAATGCAAAGAGACAAAATCTACACTGTACAATACTAGGATCTGGCTTAAACCAAAGCCCGCTAGTACTATCCGTGCAATACCGCACGTATCTGATCGAACCCTGCCATATCTCCATACGGCCTCTACAGCGTTTCGCCCGAAACTTGAGCAACTGTCTGTGGGGAACTCTAAAGACTCGTCAACACTTTGGCTGTGGATTTAACCACTAGCACGTCAGAGGTATTAGCCATACATAACGGGCCACCAGGTATTGACAAAAAGGGACGTCGATGAACGAACTCATCCTGACACCCTACTGAGCCTGTCAGTGACAATATCCGTACAGTCCGGTCCGTTCGTCTATGAGCATCGCATGGCGGGCCTAGGGGGTTGGTGAAAGTTAGACCCCCAAAAGCGGTACAAGTCGTGTCGGAGTGTAGCCCAGAACACCCTGAGATACTACTGGAGTACCTACCAGTAAATCTCCTGCCTTGGCTAAGGACTTCATGTAATGGCTCTCCTAGACACAGCGTGACCTCACCCCTAATACCGGGAGAGACAAACCCCTGCAGATCCGCTCACTGCCTCCATGTGGCTCGGGACTGTACCCAACTAAAACCTGTTTGCACTTCTTCTTTGAGCGTGGTAGGGTAGTAATCAAAGTACAGTGGGAACTCATACGAGACAAATGACGACCTCAGGTCGATGAACTAACCTGTACACATGTCACCAGGGAATTGCTATCTGACATCTGGTATAAGACCAACTAGCATGTTCCCGGCGAGTCCTGTCCGGTGTACTCATAACCCAATGAGCACCTGTATACATCTTAGGTGAACCAACTGACACCAGTGGCTTGTGAGACCGGCCACCACCCCTCGTCGGGGTCTCGACTGTATACACTAGTCTACTCTGGAGTATCGATGCCCTGTCTCGAAACTCCTACGACTAGGGACCTTTTAAGGATGTGCTTATAGACCCCAGCTCCCACGTATATGATCGCCCTCATACTGCTGGCAGTCAAGCAAGAATCCTAGGGGCTCTATCAACGTGTAATAGCGACCTGTAAGGTCACCTAAAACCGTACACGATGATAAAGATAAACCAGATAGCATACTATCATCTTGAGTAAGACTGTCCTACCGGCATAGGTCCTCCCTCAATCATTGCAATCACGTGCCTGTGATCCAATAATTGACTCTGAGGGCACTATATCCAACAATCTCCCACTTGTACTCAAGGCTAATTATTGAGATGTCGTATACCCACAGCCCGTGTGATACCGAACACCTAACTCCTTTACAAATCAGTCTCACAAAACCTGTTTGTGAAACTAATGCGTTCGAGGAATAGCCTCAGTGAGTGGATCCGCTCAGATGTTTCTTTCTATGTCTCTCTTTATCTCAAGTTCGCGGAGAAAGCCATCTCCCGAAATGAGCAATACCTGTCTTAGAATATGTCTGGATATCTGATGGGACCTAGCTCATAAATGAACTCCAAATCCAAACTTGTTAGACTGTATCGTCAACTGAACTTAATCAGTATCCTGCGCCATGCCTCCCTCAGTATTCGCTTGGACCTCCTGTCCAAACTACTGCCCCTCATCAGAGGGAAAACTATAACTCTGACAGCCACTCTGTCATCCGGGTCACGTTGGAAGCCTGGAATGATAACCGTCTCCTAAAGGAGGCTGCCGTTATCATATCCCTAGAACATTCACTTATTTTCTAAAACTGCTTCCGAATATTTCTCCAGGATTGGATCAATATCAACTTATTGCATCTACTGCAAAAACAACATCTGGTGTAGTACTTGACATCTCATGATTGACTCAATTGCCTAAGCAAGTGATCTGCCAATCATGCACATCCCTCTCCACTTTAGTCTGTAAAACACCTTTAGAGAGGGTGACTCCATCACCTGCAGGTACACTACCGTGCCAGGAGTCGTCCATTCTAAATACCTTTAGAATGCTGTCTAAGTACCCTGATTGGGACACTTCCCAAATCTAGATCTAAAACCATAGATCTAGTAACCAGAATGTCTGATATAATATCCAAGTCCCATGTGGAGAAACCACTGTGTGACAACCAAAGTATAACCGATCGTAGTATTGGAATATCACTTCCTACTCTGTGTATGTCATCCAAATACCAGGACATCACACCCTACTATCTTCTTAACAGATCCATCCCCTATTCTGATGAAGTCAAACCTATGACTGTCATATCAGAAATAGATGATCTATCTCCGCTATATCTGCTTTTGTCTATAAATAGACATAAGCCACTTGTCCACCATACTTCCGCTGCTCCCACTGACTACGACAACCTTCTGGCAGAGTAATATAGACATACACTTCTAAAGATAGTTTAGAACGACGCTATACTCATCCTTCTGCCGGGTCTCATAGCCTGTAACAACAGTAGTGTCAAGTCTGGGTAAACAAGAATCTCCTTATCACCGTCTTTGAGCATACCGAAGTACCTCTCTAGTGCCTGAGGTTACCCATCATATCTGCGGAGTGGCCAATGGAATGTCAAACCAGATTGAATCTTTAGGTTCTTATCAAATCTTCAGTAATCGTTTGCGGTTCTGGAATCACTTCCAGTTCTACCATACTCCCACTTCTGTTTTCTGAAAAAAATCCATTTTTATTAAAATTGTGGCGAGTCAAGAACAATATCACTATTGATCTTCCTGATGGTAGAAAGTCAACCCTTGTCATAGCCTGGGTCAACCCACAAACAGCCATTATAGAAACGTGCCTTGAGTTATCCAAAGTCTGGTTTTAAGCATAAACTGGACAACTCCCCGTACCTTAACAATGTCAAGATATGAACTGTTCTATATCCAATATAGAAACAGAGGCACTGATTTAATTGAACCAGATTCAAATCATGCAGCTGTCTCCAGTGCATGTCAACTAAATGGAAGGAGGCTGATCAGCGTTACTCAACTTAGGAACGCTTCCAATTATGAGTAACCTGAAAGAGAAGCAAGTTCTCTTAATCATTACTATCAACTGAATATCATACACAAATATCTACATCTTCAATCACCTTGAAGAATCCTGATACTTGCAATACCTGGTTCTCTACTTTATTCATATACCTATAACTTCTCAAAACTTGGACCCTGTGTTTCTACGAAACACTTGTCTAAAAACTAGAGAAGTCATAAGTAAACCGAATATAGTACGAGGACCAACCCCTTTGTCCTAATGGACACTGGACAATATACAATACTCTGTATAAGTCCCCTGAGTCTAGTGACTCATTCACTGTGTGTCGTAGATTGAAAACTGTACTTATAGTTCAGAAGAATTACACCGCTGTTCAATGCTCCTTACCTAACCATCCACTGATATAGGTAAATGTCATAGACATAATTTCAAAAAGGTATATCTCACTCTATAAAAATAGACGTACAGATATATCAATTTGAAATTGGTGCATAACAACGGATATTCAAAACCAAATATTTGCCGTCCGGCAAACAACCCAGGTGGCTTCCTCAAATATCACCAATTACAACGAATCCTGATATAATGAGGATGATCACCTAATTCCCAATAGTTTACTCCCACTCATCATCTGTAAAACCATACATATGTAAGAATCAAACCTGGTAAATACATACTCTGGAGCAAGTGTCTAATTGGGAAATCAGTTTTCTTTTAACAGTACACAGTGAAACGAAAACATTGAAATGTTTCGTAGGGTTATCCGGGTATTCCTAGTAATACCTCTTCCATTATCCAGATTCACAACTGTAACCGTATATTACTTCGCCATCTCTCCAAATCCCTTTATATGTCTTTAGTCATTACCTTCTGTACACCCTCTTAGGCTAAATGGTTTTCTTCCTTCCCTACCGTTCGGCACCAGCCAATGGTTTGGAAGAAGACTATCCAATAAGCATAATGGGTGTACTGTCCTAATCCTAGGAGCACTCGCAATGCGAGAGAAGGTGAAGATAAAAGACAACCGAATAAACCTTATTCCTATTTCTCCTGAACCAGAATCCATCCCCGAACTGGAACAAGTTCCTTTCGAGTTCGTATATAACCATACGATGGAGTATCCAATAAACTGTTGATCTTCGTAGTGATACGGAGTGTCCTGGGGAAATACAAAGGTGATTTAGGATTGGCGAAGAAATACTTGGTTTGGTCATGAATAGCAGTCGCAATTTACTTTGCTCTCTTACTAATCCCTTGATATGTCTTTACTTAATACCTTCTGTACACCATCGTTATGCTAATTGGTTTTCTTCATTCCCCACCGTTCGGCACCAGCCTAAGGTTTGGAAGAAGACTATCCAATTTGCATAATAGGTGTACTATCTCTTAAACCAAGGAGTACTCGCAACCCTAGAGAAGGTAAAAGGAAAAGACAACTGAATAGTCCTATTCGTTTTCTCCAGAAGTGGAAACCATTCTCGAATAAATTCCTTCGAGTTCGTATATAACCATACGATGGTTTTGTCCAATGGAAGTGGACGTTCGTAGTAATACGGGGTGTCCTGGAGAAAAGGGTAAAAGTAGGAGTGGCAATGAGGTTTGCAACTCTGACAATCCAAAAGCCAGTGTTTAAGAAGGTTCGGTTAATTTTGGTCACTGAGTCATAGTCTAGGGTCGGATCATGGTCGCTGTCAAAGAGAGAGAGAAAAGAAACACTCAGCGTGCACTCTAACCTAGATCAGAATGATTATCAATTTATCTAATCAGGAAGTCTCCCACTGTAACGTCAAATTCTTCTCCAAACCTGAAAGAAGAATTAGTCGGGATCACCCGAGGAGTAAACCAACTCATCAGTGGGAATCGGGATCCAACTATCATCGCATGATAACGTGACGGAATCCACTCATGTTATCACACTCCAGAAGGTATGCGCATATCGGGCAAGTTTCAGTTTCTTTAGAAACTCCCGATGTGATTTTTGCCCCATGCTTTTATGACCTTGACGATGGTCAACAAATCATAAGTCACATGTCAAGTTCTACCCGTCATTGTCCAGGTTAATTTGAACCCACCCGTACAAACCCTTGACGAAGGTCAACAAGGCTATATGACTGTCCCAAACCAACGCATCAATCTATGCAGCAGAAAGGTAACAAGCAGCTACCATACACTATGCCTTGACTAAGGACAACAAACATAGCATGAATACTACGTGCTACCCGTATGAAATGACGGAGGGCTACGAATGGTTTTTGGCGAAAAACCTTTAACGTAATGAACTTGATATCGTTGAAGGAACTGGATAGCTTTTATAAAAATATAGTGGCGAAAACCTTTGCTAAAGAGGTCACTCCCGGTGAAGGGATTTCGGCTCTTTCCTCGTAGAATGAGGTGCAGGATATTCCAACTGAATACCACAATACAAAGCAAAAGTAAACGACTATAGTGAAGTTATTGCCCTGACGCAAACTTTTGTCCAAAGGGTCACTCCCGGTGAAGGGATCTCGGCCCTTGCCTTGTCGACTGAGGTGCTGGATATTCATAACCGAATACCACTGTGCAAAACAAAAGAGAACGCCCTTGCAATAATAGCTTTTTGAAAAATGTTCCAACAACATCAAAATAGGTTTGTTTAGCTTGCATTGATCCGAATCAACGCAGTCCCATCAATTGATCACAACAATAAAGAACGAAAATAATGATGTATGTATATGCCATCTGCATTCGCCACTGGGTCCCGTCATCACCCGTTAGGTTACTTAACTAACGACAGAGCGGGGACTGGACTAGCGCGGATGCAAAATATATACAACATCTACTAGTATATATATCAATATATAATATTCGCTCAAGGCGTGATAAAATGCAACATCACAGAAATGTAATAAGCATCACAGAACAATACAGATATCTGGGATCCCCGGGTTTCATAGAGCCGCTACTGAAACCCGACGTTCCCCTGGTCGTGTGGATAGCCTGTGAAATGAAATCCTAGACCCCTACGGGCGCGGCAAGTTACCCGCCAAAACCTGAAGTGAGGCAGCCCCCTTCAAAAACGTGAATGGACCACCCAACACTTCACGGAATCCGGTAACTTGGGCACCCCTCCTTGGGTCAACCTATACCCCCTACGAGTGCGGCGAATAGCCCGCCAATTCTAGAGTGAAGCCCCATCCGTCTCAACGCCATGAGATGCGAGCCCGTTGCTCTCTAGAACCCGGCTATCCGTGCACCCCTCCACGGGGTAATCCTAGTACAGAAAGTAAAATATACAGCGGGTACATCGACCTCAGCCCGGTCGTGCCCCAAAAGAATAATATACAAACAGGCAGTGACGGCAGTCCACAGGTCGGACGCTCGCCCCGCAATATCAAATGTACATAATAAACCAAACTGTACTACCATTGCATCCAGGCTATCCACCATGACAATCCGCAACATCACAGCACAACACAGAACATCAACGTGAATGTCACGTTCGCAAATCCGTCTAAAAGGGCTATAGCAGTTAGATAGGATTTACCGATTAAATGACATTCACGGTCGCAGATATAATGTAAATACTGTGAACTAACATGTTTAAAATTTTCGATCGATCAAATTTACCGAAGTGGGCCCCAAGCACTACTGTAGCACTCAAAGAAAATCTGGGCCTAAAAAGAATATTCCAAAAACCCTATTTCCAAGTCCAAGACACACTGCAGAAATTTGGTGCAGTGCGGCTGCTGTTCGGCGGCGGAACCGCGGCCAAAAGGGGGTTACGGCCGCGGTTCCGCGGCGACACAGTGCCTTCAAGCTACCAATTTTCTGCAGTATTCTTTAAAAACCCTGCTCGTATTTTTACAATGTACCAAATAATTTTTTAAGCACTGAAAAATTCGACAGAAACTAGACCAGAAAATGCGGGTTTTCGGAATTTTTGTTCGATCGAAGTTCTAAACACGTTAGAGCAAGCTAGACTAGGTTAATGGCGTGACTCTGATACCAATGTAGGTCAGGCAGCCACCCCATCCAATGGGGTCACCGTGGCACCAACGGGTCCCTCAGCAGCAACTTTTTACGCATGCCCCCTCGCGAGGACTACAACCCGCCGGAACACCTTCCGGTCTCGGGACACCCTAAGGGTAAGAGCCTATACTTCGCCACACGGTTACACAGTGAGAACCCCCCATAGGTCGACATCCAATGCCTAGTAGCTCTGATACCAATGTAAGTGCACGGCAGCGCCCCGGCCGTCATTCCGAGGCCAAAATGCGGAAACGAAACTTTTACAAAATTTTTAAACCGGCACTACCGCGCACTAAAATCCCGGATCGGGCCATTAACCTAATGCTAGCAAACAAGAGAAAGGAAAGAGAGCTATACCGAACGATCCGTGTCCTTCGGTCTTCGGCCTCCACACCAATCTCCTCGCGGAATCTCCGGTCTTCAGCTCCTCGTCGGAACGGGCACCACATCGCCGGGTTCTTTTACGGGCTCCCACCTCTGGACCGAGGCAACTCGGGCACGAAGTTGGCGAGTCGACGTGTCCAAGAATGCTGTAGGCTAAGTGTAGGATGGTTTGTCTCACGCGGGTATGAAGTTGCCATAATGATGGAGGAATGAACAATGGAAAAATGAACTTGGGAATTTTGGTGTAATCAAAACAATATATGATGAACATTCTCCCCAAACCAAAAATGAACCCCCTCCTTTCCCAAATTGTGGCCGGCCAAATAATATATGTAGGAGAGAAAAATCTCAAGGGGGGTGAACACAAGAAGAGCAAAGGTGAGCATAAGAAAAGTGATGATAATGAGGAATTAATGTCACACCATTTCAAATCCAATCCTATCTTATAAATGCAAACAATAATGAGAACAAGAAAAGCATCAAAAGATGCTATACCCATCATAATGTCTCATATCACAAAAAACCCCTCCACAATTGCTAATTTGCACATTTGCAAATTAGTCCCTCCATCAGAAAAATCCGGCCATGAAGGAACAAAGGAAAACTGGCCAAAACGGAATGGAAACTGGCAGCTTCAAAAAACTGATCCCGTAATAAATTACAGGAAAACCCCGCGACTGTATATACATACCCGCATTTGTATTCCCACTGAATATAAATGCAAAGAGACAAAATTTACACTGTACAATACTAGGATCTGGCTTAAACCAAAGCCCGCTAGTATTATCCGTCCAATCATGATCCGTGCAATACCGCACGTATCTGATCGAACCCTGCCATATCTCCATACGGCCTCTACAGCGTTTCGCCCGAAACTTGAGCAACTGTCCGTGGGGAACTCTAAAGACTCGTCAACACTTTGGCTGTGGATTTAACCACTAGCACGTCAGAGGTATTAGCCATACGTAATGGGCCACCAGGTATTGACAAAAAGAGACGCCGATGAGCGAACTCATCCTGACACCCTACTGAGCCTGTCAGTGACAATATCCGTACAGTCCGGTCCGTTCGTCTATGAGCATCGCATGGCGGGCCTAGGGGGTTGGTGAAAGTCAGACCCCCAAAAGCGTACAAGTCGTGTCGGAGTGTAGCCCAGAACACCCTGAGATACTACTGGAGTACCTGCCAGTAAATCTCCTGCCTTGGCCAAGGACTTCGTGTAATGGCTCTCCTAGACACAGCGCGACCTCATCCCCAATACCGGGAGAGACGAACCCCTGCAGATCCGCTCACTGCCTCCATGTGGCTCGGGACTGTACCCAACTAAAACCTATTTGCACGTCTCCTTTGAGCGTGGTAGGGTAGTAATCAAAGTACAGTGGGAACTCACACGAGACAAATGACGATCTCAGGTCGATGAACTAATCTGTACACATGTCACCAGGGAACTGCTATCTGACATCTGGTATATGACCAACTAACATGTTCCCGGCGAGTCCTGTCCGGTGTACTCATAACCCAATGAGCACCTGTATACATCTTAGGTGAACCAACTGACACCGGTGGCTTATGAGACTGGCCACCTCCCCTCGTCGGGGTCTCGACTGTATACACTAGTCTACTCTGGAGTATCGATGCCCTGTCTCGAAACTCCCACGACTAGGGACCTTTTAAGGATGTGCTTATAGACCCCAGCTCCCACGTATATGATCGCCCTCATACTGCTGGCAGTCAAGCAAGAATTCAAGGGGCTCTATCAACGTGTAATAGCGACCTGTAAGGTCACCTAAAACAGTACACGATGATAAAGATAAACTAGATAGCATACTATCATCTTGAGTAAGACTGTCCTACCGGCATAGGTCCTCCCTCAATCATTGCAATCACGTGCCTGTGATCCAATAATTGACTCTGAGGGCACTATATCCAACAAAATTAAAGAAAACCAGCAGCACCAAAGTGATATTAGGGACAACACAAGCTATCACACCAAGAACGAGCCCCAGAGCTCAGATTTTGGCCGAGCTCAATACCCTTCTGGCCGGCCCCTTTAGCCCCAAATGCTCCTAAACTTCTGTGGGCCTTCCCTTGCTGCCACATCAGCTCAATTTTATTGTTTGTTTATTTTCCTTTTGAGCCTATAAATACAGAACCAGTGAGCAAGGAGAGGGGGTCCAATTTTGCCATTCTTTTGTCTTAGATTGTCCAAGTTTTCTTTTCTCTTTTCTTGTAAATAGCTTAGTCCTCTTGAGTTCTTAACCTTCTCTTGATCTTTCAACCTCTTCATTGAGCTTGAAAATTTAAGGGTTGGTTATTGATCTCAAGGGTTGTATCATTCTTGAAGATTAATAAAGTTCTCTTTTTGTGCGTTCATTCACCATGAGTTCTTTGCCATCACTTGATCTTTCAACCTCTTAATTGAGCTTGCAAGTTTAAGTGTAGGTTATTGAATCCATGTCTTGTGTTTTGATCTTTGGTTCTTAGTATTTTCTTTCTTGCACTTTTCTTTCTTACTCTTTTACATTCATGCAATTTATTACCATGCTTTACTTACTTGCACTTTAAATTCCATGTCATTTACTTTCTTGTGTTTCTCTTTTCTTTTCTTTGTTTATCTCGTCCTTTGCTCTTTTGGTTTGTTATTGTAATGTTTGTGAATATGTGTTGTTGGGCAAAGAATACGATATTGTAAGTTAACGTTCTATTTCTCATTTTCTTTTCCCGTATTTTCCATTGAAACTCCGTCCAAACCTTACACAAGCACTCCATTAGGCACCCTACCCTACCAAGGTATCGGTGTTTCCTAACCGCGACCGGTTGCGTTCGGATTGGCCTGAGGCGAAAGCAAGAGACAAGAACGTACAAACAAGGGTCAATAAGCCGGATTCCATGAATACCGTGCTTAAGCACCCTAATCCACGTTGTTACCGATTGCTCTATCTTCAATCGTTAAGTTCGGCTCAAAGGTTTTAGAGCGGATTTCCTTAGCTTACACTATTGTATCTTTTCCTAACAAGCTTAACTTTGCATATAACACATAGGATAGATATGAAAAATTCCGCCAATGCGCATTAACTTATCAAAACAAGAACTTAAAATGCTCCGTCTCCCTGCGGACGACCCATGCTCATCGTGGCTAGCTGCAAAGAGACACCGTCCTGATCGCGGTTACACTTTAGAACTCTTAAAACTCGACACGCCAAAAGCGTGGTGATCACTCATCAGGCAAGCGAAGCGGTTGGCCAAGTCGTCAGAACTGGGCGACCTTATCCAGGCTGGTACGATCAAATCAAGTACCCGCTGGGATATACGATCCCTAAATTCCACGTGTATAAGGGGACAGGCAATCCCCATCATCACGTCACTCAGTTCAGAGCTCTATGCGGCAATACTGGAGGTGATGATAAACTACTGCTTTGCCAGTTCATTGGCAGTTTGTCGGAGACGACATTTGAATGGTACTCCGAGCTCCCAAATGACTCTGTCTAAACATTCACGGAGATGGAATTACTATTCATACAGCGGTTCGCAAGCGCAAGCGAGCGCACCTCGATCACGACATTAATCAATTCCAGGGTGAAGCCAGGAGAGACCTGGTTTCAATATGCAATTCGGTGGCAAAACCTATAGTCAAAATGCGAACAACACATAGAAGAAGCTCCTGCCATGGGTATGTTCACAGGGACCCTTGATCCTCAGGCGACTATATCCCAATTTATGATGTTCTTCAAGCCGACCACCTTCCAGGCCTTGATCGACAAGCTGGCCCAAATGGACCAGATGGGCCATAGGCTGTCCTCTTCGAAAACGGATCCCCGGATTGAAAAGGGCAAAGGAAAGCGACTTTCGTTGCCAACGCTCAACAACAACCAAGTGATCTGAAACCGGTTGCTCTCCAAAGCAATAAACCATGATCCCTCGAAAAGAAGTTGAGACGTCCTTACTCGTTTCCATGGGATAAAACGAGGAGACTGTTCGAACTAGCGGTGTGCAATAGGCTCATCACTCTACCGGTTACGAGACGCCTACTGCAGCCTGGTGACGTCAACAGTCCCAACTACTGCCCCTACCACAGAGTAATGGGCCACCCAATCGAACATTGCTACGTCTTCAAAAACTGGGTTGAGGACCAGTACCAACATGGTAAATTCGCGCTATCCAAAAACTGGAAGGTAAACCCGCTACAGCAGCACGCTCCTAAAAGGTGGACACGCTGAGGGCATCATGCTCATTTATAGAAGAATCTCCGTGGGAAGTTGTCCTTTCGGCTAAAACTAAAAGAATGCTGAAGGGTCTTCAAGCATGCCCGACAATCAGGTGGAAAAGCCCACTGGAGACCGAGATCATTGACGGGATGCTGAAACCGCGCCCAACACCGAAAGTTGGTAACGATGGGCAAAACACCCAAGTCAGGCCTTCAAAGTCTTCGAAGGAAAAGAAGAAGACCAAGAAGCCCGTGTAGTTCGATGACAATTGTACGGATCTGCAAAAATACATCGACGCACTGGAGGAATACAACCAAACGGCACGGACCCCAGCCACACTTGAAGAGTTCCTCAGGCATATTCTTGAGAATAGAGATAGTGACATTGATGAAGGAAATGGCTTGTCAGAAGAACCCAAGGATTATGTAGCGAGTTGCCACATGATCTCTCACCTATCGTTAAAAGACGAAGAAGCTCCCTCGGCGGCGGAAACCAACGCAGAGGAGCTGGGGGCAGGACCGGCATCAAAATCCCTGGAGCCGTTAGACGACTTGATTGATAAACTGCTGAACGAAGCCCTTCAAAAGAGCAAAGCTGACCGAGAGCGTGAAACGGCCATATACGAAAAGGTCAAGCGTCGGCGTCGGGACGAAGAAGCTGCGGCAAGGAAGAGTCACAAAGTACTCCAACTGGATCGAAGCACACCTGTAGCAGACAAAAGCAAGTTTAAGTCGGGGAAACGATTCGACAAAGCCCTGTCAATGGGAATGAAGCTGCCACCTTTTGAAGGAAATACTCCCGGGAGTATGTGCTTTGACGAAGCGGATGTACATCCGAAATACTTCTTATACTATCGGAGGGTCATACACCCTACTGAAGAGTGCAATGCCTTCAAGAAGTGGTGGTAGGGATACGTTTCTCGCCGACAACACTTCAAGCGAATGAAGCGCAAAGACCGTCGGGAACAGAGAAGCATGACAGATGAGCATAAAGCAACATCCAGTAACTTTCATATGGTTGATGCCATTTCAACAAAAGGGAAATCTCAAGTTCTTACCCTCGGGAGCGATTCTAACGAAGAAATAGCCCTCGGCCCTCTCTTCAAGGAATCCACCTCTGGAAAAGAAGGAGAGGTAAAGAAATGTGAGAACATCCATCTGCGTAACCGTACGTTGCCTGAAAAGAATCTCGGACCCTCAAACAAAGGTTCGGGTAAGAGAGACAAGGGGAAGGAAAAGGTCCCTGAGGAAATTGCCCTAGGTGATAGAGTCGTCGAAGAGCTAACAGCTAAGGACCCACCTAAGAAAAACTAGGTGGATTACAATGTCCTGGCACACCTAAGGAAGATACCTTCACAACTGAGCATACTGGATGCTCTCCTCCTGTCCAAAGAGGCATGAGATTCTCTAATCAAGGCACTGCAAGAGCCCGATCAGTTTCAAGCCTTCCTTGCAGAAGAAAAGATGAAAGACGAGCTGGCAGAGGTTCATACAGCTGACATCACATTCGGCGATGATGATCTCCTCCTCGAAACGTGCGAGCACAACCGTCTGTTGTATGTAACCGGGTACTGTCATGACATCAAGATAGGGAAGATCCTGGTCGACAATGGGTCATCCGTCAACCTTCTCAACGTGAAGGTGCTAAAGAAGATCTGCATGAACGTTCAGCACCTGGCCCGGGACAAAATTACTATCTCTGGGTTTGACTCCCAGTCATCTGAACGCTCGGGTCTGTAATCTTGACGTTACTCTTCGGGCTGCTTATCACCGACATCAAATTTCATGTCATCGACGCCAAGAATTGCTACAACGCTCTGATCGGCAGGCCTTGGTTACACGAGTACAATGTCATTCCTTCTACACAACATCAGTGTATGAAGTATTTCAAAGACGACCTCGAGTACACCGTGACGAGAGAACTAAATCCATTCTCTATAAATGAAGTCCGAAAATATGAAGACGCAAAGTACTTCCTACTAGATTTCGAAGACACGGAAAGATGTCATAAGCCGGAGAATAAGAAAAAAGCCGTCGCTACTATCCCGGTCTTCGGGAGCGATACCGAGAAGGATGAAGAGATAGTCTTCTCGGGGAAACTCCAAGGCAACAGGCCAAGACCATCTACTCCTATTTTGGTCTTCGGCAGCGACTCTGAAGACAAGGTCAATACAGTATTCTCTGTTCGTCCATCAATGCAGACCTTCGCCGAAGCTGATCAGAGTTTGCAAATCACCATGGTTCCGCAGCAGCATTATAGGAAACTTGATGCGCTCAATACATACGGTGTGTAAGAGCTGCAAACCTTCTACGTTCCTCCTAGGGGAAAAGGTGAAAAGGCGATCCTCTTCTATCAATCCACGGAGACCAAAGTGGAGAAAAAAGTCTGGCATGGTGCCGATTTTGCACTCGATAGGCTCCAACCAATCTGTCTGTCCAGATATTACGTAGAGGGATTGAAAAGGCTATTAAGATGCAAAGGCGTACCTTTCAAATAAACCGTTCGACAAGCCCAGTTCTACAACAAGATTTGGGGCATTCCCGGGACTCAGCGAAAAATTCCTAATGGGAGGATGGAGATGACGGGGCTTGGATACGTTCGGTCCAAGAAACGGGAGCGATTCCATGGTTGCCATGTCATAAATAACTCCGGTGGAGAAGCGAATGCATTTCCAGATAGCGCTGATATCGAACCGGAGCGAGATCCCGCCGTGAGAATACCAAGCCCATAATTCGAAGAACAGATGGACAAGCTAATAAGGAAAGCGGGTCAAAAGGTTCGGGATGACCACAGCCGCGAAATGGCCATTTACGAGAAAGCCAGGATGCAAAGTCTCATTCAGCAGTCCACGGAAAGATAAGAATACGATGCCCTTCATACTCAGCATGTTGTGTGCTCTCGTGGCAAGGAAAAAGTCTGACGTAGAAGAAACAACAAGATCAAGAACGGGAATGACGTTCAGAGATAGCGAAGCGGATCCAAGAAGCCACGCGATCGAGAAAAATTCAGCTGGAATACGTCTTTTATGAAAAAGATGGGTTGGGAATACTCTTTCCCTCAAGACAATACAAGGAAAATATTCAACCTTGTCATGAAGCATCAAATGATGACACTCCCGGAGTCTTGGCACCCTGAGAAAATAAACGAGGTCCATCATCCGGCTTATTGCTCCTACCACCGAGCATTAGGACATCCTTTTGAAGATTGCTTCACCTTCAAAGACTGGGTCGAAGACCAGTATCAGCAAGGCAGATTCGCTCTGTCTGACAATTGGAGGGTAGCCCCACCACGAAAGCATGAGCCAAGAGCAACCTACACTGCGAGGGAAAGTCCACATCAACATCCACCTTGGAAACGAGCTCGTACCTGCCATATGATAACATTCTCAAAGGAGCGAGAGCATGAGAATGTGGACGACCTCTCCCAGTGCTTCACAAATGAAGATGAGGATGAGGTAATCTCAGAATTTCCACCAGTGCCAAAAGAGCTGGAGGATGGGATACATACCACGGCGAACAATCTGAGGAAAATCGACTTGGGAACGACAAACGATCCGAGGTCAACCTTCTTCAATGAGCTGCTATCTGAAGAGCTGTTGGCCATGCTAAAGGACGTGCTTATGCAGTATAAAGACTGCTTCGCATGGAACTATTCTGAGATGCCAGGACTAGATCCAGAAATAGCAGTGCATAAACTGGCTATATCGCCGGACGTTAAGCCAGTCAAGCAGGCGCCAAGAAGAATGCGGCTCGAACTTGAAATGAGTCTCAACGCTGAAGTCAAGAAGCTAATTGAATCTGTATTCATCCAAGAAGTTCAATATCCTGATTGGATCGCCAACATTGTCCCAGTGATGAAGAAAAATGGGACAGTACGCATCTGCGTAGACTTTCGGGATCTCAACAAAGTTTGTCCGAAGGATGACTTCCCAGTGCCTGTTACCGAGATGATGATCGATAACATATCTACCCATGAGGTCTTCTCCTTCATGGACGGATCTTCAGGCTATAATTAAATAAAGATGCATCTCGAAGACCGAAAGCATACTGCCTTCCGAACTCCGCTAGGTATATTCTGCTATAAGGTGATGCCCTTCGGGTTGAAGAACGCTGGCGCTACCTATCAGAGGGCTATGACGAAGATCTTTGATGACCTCATCCATGAGATCGTTGAATGCTATATTGACGACCTTGTGGTGAAAAGAAAATCGTACGAGGAGTACTGGGAGCATTTGAAAATAGTGTTCCAGCGTCTTCAGAAATTTAATCTGAAGACGAACCCTCTGAAATGCGTGTTTGGAGTCTCCTCAGGAAAATTCCTAGGATTCATCGTATGACATCGAGGCATAGAAATAGATTCATCAAAGATCAAAGCGATTATGGAAATGCCCTTGCCAAGAAATCTCAAGCAACTGCAGTCTCTCCAAGGGAAGCTCGCGTATATCTGATGGTTCATAGCTAACCTCTCCAGAAAATGTCGCCCCTACAGCCATCTAATGAAGAAGGGGACCCCGTTCGTTTGGGATCGTAAATGCCAAAGTGCACTGGACTAAATCAAGCAATATCTGCAGAACCCACCAGTACTGACCGCCCCGGTCAAGGGAAAGCCCCTCATCTTGTATACAACAGTCCTTAAAGATTCTTTAGGCACACTATGGGTACAGGAGAACGACCAGGGGAAGGAGAGAGCTCTCTATTATTTGAGTCAAGTCCTTCTGGGGGCAGAAAACAACTACCCCCTATTGAAAAGCATTGCCTGGCATTGATCTTCGCGATAACGAAGCTCAGGCACTATGCCTTGGCACATGAGGTCCATCTCATATCAAAGGTGGATCCTCTCAAAAATTTGATGTCAAGAGCCATACTAACAGGAAGGCTTGCCAAATGGGCACTTCTCTTGATGGGATTCTCAATAACGTATCGGCCCCTCAAGGCAGTGAAAGGCAAGGACATTGCCGACTTTCTCGCTGAGCATCCGATACCAGCCGATTCTTCCCTAAATTGTGAACTGCCAGACGAACATGCGTTTGACACAATCGATGGGGAGAAAGAAGGGAATAATGCCCGATAGGAACTATACTTCGACGGAGTATCTTCCATGATGAAGCGAAAACACAACACCACTATAATCAAAGCTCGGGTAGGTCTTATCTTCGTGTCCCCACAAAGAGGGATAATGCGTCTCGCCCTTTCATTGACAGAGACAAGAACAAACAACGAAGCGGAATATGAAGCTTTGATAGCAGGTTTTGAGATCGCTGTTGACATGGGGATCGAAAACCTCCTCATATATGGAGACTCCCAGCTGGTCGTTCGCTAAGTAAATGGCAACTATCATATGTGCAAGCCAGAGTTGGTAAAATATGGTGAAAGAGTGTAGCAACTGCTGATTTAAATCCCCTCCTACATCCTGGAAAGCATACCGCGTGCGGAAAATAGCAAAGCGGATGCATTAGCCAAGCTTGCTAAGGAACTGGCTGACAAAAACCTCGATGACGTAAGGATCATTGTGTAAAGCCGCCGGATTCTCACGCCAGCAGAAATATCTCCGGAGCCGTCTGGAGGAAAGGAAGCGACCAAGCAAGCAGCTTGCCGAATAGAAGATGAAGAAAAGGCTAAGGATTGGAGAAGTCTTCATAGGCTACTTCAAATGCCATCGAACACCCGAAGGCGCGTCGTCAAGACATCAGCTCATGAGGAGAGCCCTGTCTTTTGCTTTTGTCAATGATACTCTATATAAGAGATCGTTCGACAGTCTGTGGCTGAGATGCCTGGGACCGGAAGAAGCAAAATGTCCAAGAAATTCACGACGGACTCTGCGGTTCCCATCAAGCTAGGCCAAAGATGAAGCTGAAGATCAAAAGAATGGGTTACTATTGACCCACAATGATTCAGGACTGCCTCGAATATGCGAAACAGTGTCACTCATGCCAAATTCACGGGGACTTCATCCACCAGCATCCTAATCCGCTACACCCAACACTGGCTAGCTGGCCATTCGAAATGCGGGGAACCGATATAATCGGGCCTATCGAACCAGCGTCATCTAAAGGACATCAGTTCATATTGGTAACAACCGATTACTTCGCTAAATGGGCAGAAGCAGTACTGCTAAGAGAGGTGAACACGGAGAACATCCTCCATTTCTTCAGGACACACGTCATCTATCGGTTCGGCACTCCGCGACGGATCATCTCGGATAATGGGCCGGCTTACAGAAGCTATAAGATCAGCCTCTTCGCACAGCAGTATAATATAGATTGGAGATACTCTTCGGTCTATAATCACCGAGCTAACGGTCTAGCTGAGGGTTTCAACAAGACCTTAACAAAGATCATAAAGAAAACAGTGTCCAGAAACAGAAAGCACTGGCACGAGAGACTGCATGAAGCTCTCTGGGTGTATCGAACCACGTTCAAAACGGCCACGAATACAATGCTATTCGCGTTGGTATTCAGCACGGAAGCGGTACTTCCCTTGGAGATAGAACTACCCTCTCTACGAGTGGCAGTTCGACATGAGCTGACGAATGAAGAAAATGCCCATCTTCGGCTTGAGGAGCTCGACGCCCTCGATGAAACTCGTCTCATGGCACAGTAAAACCTGGAAGCTTACAAAGCAAGGATGATGCGCTCATACGAAAGTCTAACTAGACCGAGAACATTCCGCCAAGGCGAACTCGTGCTAGTCGTAAAAAGACCTATGATCCCCAACCGTACAAAGCGAGGGAAATTCGAGCTGAACTATGAGGGTCCGTACATCATAGACAAGGTCTACGAAGGTGGGGCCTATTTGCTCATGGATATGCATGGTGAAAGACCCTTCCGGGCAATAAACGACCCGTTCCTTAAGGAATACTACGCTTGACAAGTTACAACTCAGGTTAATGATAGATGACGACGCTCGTGTCTGCTCGCTGTCTTCCTGAGACAAGACTCTATAAGTAGTATCCGGCAAAAACTTCGCTAACACTGGACCGAGATGTACCTAAACTAACACTGGACCGAAATGTCCTTAAACTAATACTGGACCGAGATGTCCCTAAAACTAACGATGGACCGAGATGTCCCTAAACTAACAATGGACCGTAATGTCCTTAAACTAAGTATGTTGCCTCAAACATGACGACAATGGAATTCAAGTCCATAAGTCCAGCGGCGAGTATTGCAACTCAAGTCCTGCTGGCTGCGCAGCTGCCCCAGTGACGAAGTCCCCCCTAAGTGCCATTGGAAAACGGAGGGGTAAAAAAAACGATACGTCCAAAAGCGAAATGGGCACGAATGAAAACCCGAAAAGGCGTCGTGAGTAAAAACAGCAGGGCTACCGGCGAGTTTGGGAAAACCCGAAATGGCGCATTCTCGTTAAAATAAAAACACCTGCAGGGTCCCCTCGACCTTGTAAGGAGAAAACACCTGTGTGAGATCCTTACGACTCACAAGAGAGCAACACACTTAGGGATCCCCACGATTCCTAAGGAGAAATTACACTTATGAGATCCTCATGACTCGTAGGGAGAATTTCCCCTTATGATACCCTCACGACTCATAAGATTCAAAAGCCTTAAGATACAGGGACCTGAACCTGTTCTTAAGCCATCACATTCTCCAGATTTCCCTACAAGCGGTCTAATAATGACCCTTGTATACAATCCACGGGCACAAATAAACGTTTCCTCACCTAGTTCCACCAATGGTGTGAAATTTCCCCATTTGGTGAACAACACTTGTAGGTCCTCTCGACTTGCAAGGAGAAATTACTCTTGTGAGAACCTTACGTCTTACAAGAGAAGATATCACTAAGGAATCCTCACGAATCCTAAGGAGAAAATACACCTACGGGATCCTCACGACTCGTAGGGAGAAAATACCTTTATGAGACCCTTACGGCTCATAAAGTTAAAAAGCTTTAGTCAACAGGATCCTAACCCTGTTTGCTAAGCCACCTTTATTCAAATCGACAAAGGCAAATGATGATTCGCTCCTGGCAATATCCCAGTTGTAGCGATGCTGATGCCTAAATCGATATCAAATTCCAAGTCCTTTCACGGCAAATGATGATTCGCTCCTGGAAATATTCCAGTCACAGCGATGCTGATGCTAAGGTTGGTATCAGATCTCGAGTTCCATACTCGCAACAAAAATCAGCGAGCAAAATGCAAATGAAATAGCCGAAATGATGGGGCAACTCACAATAAAAATCAGCGAGCAAAATATGTGCATATAAAAACGGCCGAAATGCTTGGGCAACTCGCAATAAAAAGCAGCGAGTAAAGAGAAAAATTAACCGAAATGATTGGGCACCGCGATAAAATAGCCGAAATGATTGGGCAATCGCGACTTTCGCGATATAAAAAGTTAAAATGATAGTGCATCACGGAAAGAAAGAATAAAAAATGAAACTTCTACCCTGCAGGCGAGTCCACATCGACCCCTGTATACAATCATTGGGCGCAAACGAAAATAGGGAACCACATTTTCCCACCAGGCTCCATCAGAAAGAGAGACAGGTCTCGACGGCAACATCTATAGCCTATAGATCAACAGCGGCATTTCTTCTCACTCCAGCAGGATGCAGACACGACGTTAACAAAATGGAGCCATGGCAAAGTCCCTAGTTCCAAGACTCGACGGTTCAAAGACAACCTAGAGACAATCTCGACATTCGTCGCAATATAGCAGACACAATGTCAATAAATGAAGCGAAGGAAAATCCCTAGCTTCAGGGTCTCGACGGCAACATCTACAGCTTAGAGATCACAATAGCGTTCTTTCTCACTCGAGCAGGATGAAGACACAACATCAACAACCGACCCTAGGGTCAAAACAATGGAGCCATGGAAAAGTCCCTAGTTCCAAGATTCGACGGTTCACAGACAACTTAGAGACAACCTCGATATTCATCGCAATATTGCAGACACAATGTCAACAAACGAACCAAAGGAAGATCCCTAGCTTTAGGGTCTTGACGGCAACTCAAATAAAACCCGAAAGTCTATCGGAGATCATCCAACACCAGCGCGGAGTGGTCATGACTCATCGAGGCTCCTAAATTGAGCCTAACCTCAAGTAAAAAGTGGCATGGAAAATGTCTTGTCCAACCCCCGATGGGAACAGAGACACGACAGTCGCAGGGCTACTCGAACTGCAATATTATATATCGGGGAATACATCGGCCAACGCGACGGTATGACGGACAAAAACCCTAGTACCACAGACCCTAACAGACTTCTATAATCAGAGGTTAACTGTGACATTAGGACATTCTTGCGAGAACTTCTCGATTCATCTCGACTCGTAGGGAAAATAATGTTCCTCAGAGAACTTCTCGATTCTTCTCGACTCATATGGAAAAATCCTTAGGCAACGGGGATATCAACCTATTTCCTAAGCACTGGGGCCCTGTAATTAGTTCCAAGATGGACTATTGCATACTATCCACGGGCTACACTCTCCAAAGTCGAATATCGACAAGGAGAGAAACAACCACTTTCGAGTCCTCTCGACTTGTAAAGGTGAAAAATTCTCTTGTGGATCCTTACGACTCTCAAGAGAAAACGCACTTAAGAGTCTTCACGACTCTTAAGGAGAAAATACACCTACGGGATCCTCTCGACTCGTAGGGAGAAAAGTCTTTATGAGACCCTCACGGCACATAAAGTTGAAAAGTCTTATGCGGCAGATCCAAACCTACTTCTTAAGCCATCGCTGCCCTACAAGGAGGTCAAGATGGACTATTTACGGGACACATTTGCCAGAGTTACATGCCAATATGAAATAAAATATGTCTTTTATTTATGAATTCAAATGAATACAAGGTACATTTCATAAAGGAATAAAAATGAATACAGAATACTCTCATTCAGGAGTAAAAACAAAAAGAGAGAAGGAGACTATACAAAAAAAAACTTTAAGCCGGCGGATGGTGCAATAAGCTGGTAAGTTCATCATGCTTCCGCTGGACCTCGTCTTCAAGCTCCATAAGTGCAGAAAGATGGGCCCCCGCCTGAGTCTGCTGAGCCTGATATGAAGCAAACCGACGCTCAAGCTCCCTTTCGGCTACTTTATGGGTTTGAACCATCTCGCGAGTAAAGATAACGGCTTTATCAAGAGCTACCACCTCCGTGATAGCTTCTTGAAGCACACGCCAAATCTCATATGCACGGGTAGTCTTGGCAGTAAGCCGAGCCTGAAGTTCCCCTAAAGCATTCGAAGCTAACTCCCTCTCCGAAAATTTCCGGTTGAGCCTCTTTTCGCATGACTGTAGATTAGCGGTGCACCGTTCGATCCATCCCCGCAGGCTCGCTTTTACAGTTAGAATGTCGAAGGGAAGGCGTATGCACTCAAGCCCGTGTAGACAAGCCTCCACTCGACGACAATACTCGACCCAGACGCGCACCAATGCTTCGTCATGATAAGTGGCGAGAACGGACAAAGAAGCGTTGTCTTCAACAGCAAATTTTTCAGCCATGATAGAGGTACAGTGCGAAGGTCTTCAATAAGAGCCAACAGGGAGTGAATGCTTTGCTTCGCCATCTGTTCAGACGCACGCCAGGCATAGGGACCCGGTGGCATGAAGATCCGAGAATCCAGTGGAGTTAGGGTTGGCAGAGCTGTCAAGATTTGTGAATAGTCAGTGAGATTCAAAAACATGGAATAGACAAAGCAATGCCAAGGGTAAAACCTCACTTACCCACAGTCGTGCAAGGGGGGTTTGAAAGATCCCCAGGCTCATCAAGGATCTCAACTTCGTCATCAGCTTCCAGAACTGTGGAGAGCATGTTAGCATCATAAAAAAAGATGATAATAAAACAAAAGAGGTCAGAGGACACCGACCTTGCCCAGAAGAAAGGACTATGCTTTGCGGGGATATCGCCTGTGGGGCAGCCATATCAAGTAGACGCTGGAAGGTCTTCTTGGGAGATAGATCCATGATAGAAGCCGCCAGTTCCCACAATTATGAAGGAAAAAAGAGTTCAAATAACAGAGAGATCATTAAAACGAAATGTAGGAGATTACCTTCGATGCTCCGCCCGTCTTGAACTGGGGGGATAGCAGCTTCGGCAGCCTCCTCCACACCATCAGGTACAGCACTAGAGACATTTGCCGGCATAACGACTTCCAATTCAGAAACATCAGCCGCAACTTCAGTCTCTAAGGAGGAAACAATGGTCTTAGCGATCCTTTCTACAATCTCCAGGATGCCACCAGAGAGATCCACTGGATCTACGGCTGGTAAGGTCACCTCTGCGGAAAGTACGGATGCTAAAGGGACGGAAGCCACCACCGGGAGCTCCAAGATAGGACTAACGGCTTCGACAACCTTTTTTACACCCTTTGGTGCATCACTAGAGATGTCCATAGGGTTCGTAACAAGTGGGGTCACCTCTGATGGAGGAATAAATACCGAAGGAACAAAAGCTACCACCGGAAGCTCCACAGTAGGAATAGCGACTGTAATGATCCCCTCTACACCTTCCGGTGTGTCACGAGAGACATTTGTGGAGTCCAAAGTTATGGCCCGAGCTGGATTCAAATCCTTTTTCACCGCCGAAGTCTCTGCAAAGTTTTCACAAAAATGAGAAGACATAAAAATGATACAATCTATTCGCTAAAAGAAGGACATGAGAAAGACGCATACCAATGCGCCAAGGAGCTTGAAGTATGGCTTTCTCGAAACGTTTTTCCTTTCTTGCTAAGTGCACTCGCCGGGGTTCGAGTGTGGATGAATGAATGCCCATCTTTAATGCAAGCTCATCTTCGGAGGCAATCATTATAGGCTGTTTGAGGGCCCGTTCTTCTTCCATCAGCAAAGGACCCATAGGTACCCGCCGTAATAATGGATCAACATCATAGAAGATAACCGGAGGGTAGGGCTTTTTCGGGATGCGCACGTTCTCGGTCCCATCCTGTGAGTGCCTTAAAGCCTCAGCCAATTGTGCGGCTTCCTCAGCGGACGAGCCAGGATAAATAAGGCCGGCGTCCGATTCCTCCATAACTATCGGCTCGTCCTGAATGAACGGCTCAGACTCAAGCAAGGTGTCCAGTAAGCTGGCGACCGATCTCTTCCTCCTCTTAGAACTTGTGCTAGCACTGACCGAAGAACGCTTCCTTCCCCTCGACGCTTTGGCGCAACGTTGACCAACCTCGCTTCCGGTATTCCCTTTTGGCGATACCACCGTTGATGACACCACCATTGATGATGCCGCCACTGATGACACTACCGCTGGCGCCTCATTGGAGGCCTTTGTTTGGGCTCTACTGCGCACTGGCATACCAGCAGTGTGAGGAGTCGATTCTATTTCTGCGGCCTTAGGGATAAGTACCACACCACTATCCCTAAATGGAACGCGAACCACTGTCCGCGACCACAACGAAACGCCAGTGGCTTGGGTCGGAGCTAGAGCTCTACATTCGAAAAGTACCCGTTTCTCCTCGGCGATGACAGGACCGACTCAATGATGATACCAACCCGTAAAAGACCCCACACACCTTGGATGGTAGTCGGACTCAGGGATCATGAAACGGGAGCCGGTGTTCAGCCGCATAAAATGATGGATGACATTACGAGTGACTTCCAGAGACGGAGTGGGCTCAACTAAGAACGCCTCGAAAGGGACACCCTGGTTATAACCCAATTGCTAGGCAAAGCGGTGCGGATTATACCGCATAAAAAGAGTCGTGTTATTCTGACGGAATACCAAGTAGCCCGGCCTAATCGAGTACAGGTGCATAATCTCTTTAGGCTTTAAAGATGGCATTCCCCCTTTTGATAGATCAAAAAGCTGTTGAACAGGCCCCGCAGGAGCAGAGAGGACTCGGTCACTAAACACCATCCCACCCTCGTTTGAATATGGATTGAGCAGCACGCGGAGGGCCCCTAGCTGAGTTGGATTGGGAGCAGAAGAATCCATCAACCTTATAACCTGTGGGAAGGTATAGGAGTCATAGAAATCTGGCCACCGATGTGCTGCGAATGCTCCCAGTACATGCATCTCGATCCACGACGTGAAGTAATAAAGGGAGAAATTTACAACATCCATACTTTGGGTCGAAGTATTGGCTGCAACGCTTAATCCATGATATAGGTGCGACAGTCCCGCAATACCAACGACCAATCGTGCCCCTTCAGCTACGCGATGAGCGGGGTAGAAGACGGAATCTCTCATGAAGCGTCGATGCATCATAATGGTAAACTAACTGAGCCAAAGGCTGATAAAGCCGAAGAAGAAGCTCTCTTCATCCATGCCAGGGGCCGCAATCGCATCGAAGGACACGGCCGACGAGATCAGATATAAAACTGCGACAAGTCTTCTTCTTTGGCCGGCAGTTTATTCAGCACAAACCCAAAAGGGTCGTCAATATCGCAATCTTTGGAGCCTTTTTAGATAAATTGTCTTCACGGATAAAGCTCTCAAAGGTGACGCCCTGCCCCTCCGACGTCGCGAACAGTTTCTCAAAAATACCCAGAACCTTGATTAGACTGGGGTACTTATGGCGGACGGCGTTTTCAGTCGTCAAGCCGTCAAGCATAGCCGGCATGGTCGCGAACACGTACTTGTCGGGAGGCAGCAGCTCTTCATAATGCTCTCCCCTGATTGGCAGTCCAGAAATCTCGCGAAACTCTTCCAGTGAAATAGAGACCTCGCGATCCCCTAGCAAGAAAGTGTCGGTGGGAAGATTCCATTGGTTCAGAAAAGCTTTAACCCACCAGACGTGAGTGGCCTGGTAATGAAAAAAAGACACGTACACCGCTTGATATAGCCCAACCTTCTGCAATCGTGCACGGTGGGCGAAAAGAACATATCGAGCCTAGGAAAGATAGCCTACTGGGTGGTGAGGGGTAAGCCCTACCTTATAAACTTGCCCCTAGGGTTGGGCTTCACCTTGACAGATGCGGCTCCCCAAGATATCTATGGCCGGCAAGGACTGGTTGGGTATCCCGGTTGTTGACGGCTCAAGTCGTCCTGTAAGAGTCCAATTAGCTTCCTCCACCGCATAAGCGGTCTGCGGGCGCTCCATCAATGATATTGGGCGGAAAGGCTCTGTTGGCACCTCACAAGTAAAGCTGAGGTGGCCCTGGATGATGTGACCATACCAAACTCCCCATAAGAGTAGATTAGTAAGGTCTCTGTCATGTGCCCTAATCATCGCCATAGCTTCCTCATCAGACGTCGATTGCGGAAAAGCGGCATCTGAGCGAGTAAAGGGAAAGTAGGGAAGAGAAGCCATTGTTCCTGAAATAAAGAAAAAAAAATTAATGAAACATATATATATATATATATATATATATATATGTATATGTATATAATAACAGAAGAAAACGACTGGATGTTTGTTTCACGGGACCGCTGCCAACAAAACACATGGCCCCCACAAAATCAATATGGCGGCTCACCAATAAGGAAGCAAAACAACCGTTGAAAGAATCGAAAAGGATTCTCTCCAAACAATGAAGTTTAAACAACTCTTAAGCAAATTCTATTAGAAAATGCAACAGATTCAAATCTGCTTCAAGGGTGTTAAAACCCTAAAAGTATTCGAGAAAATCAGAAGATAATTTTTTTTTGAATCTTTGTTTCAGAGCCAAACTCTGCGGGTATATGGAATTAAATTCCTTTGATAAAGGATTAAATCCCAGAAAACCCCCATGGCAAGGAGGCAAGGAAAACGGAATTAAATTCCAAGATTCTTAAAGATCGATGGTAGGGTAAAACCCTAAAAGAAGGATTAACAATCCCCATTCATTTAAGACTTCAAAACTTACAAAAAAATAATGTATGTTTTGGGATCTTTGAGAAACCGATTTAAGAAAAGAGCAAAACTCTGATGGTGGATTTAAAATCTAGGGCAGAAAACCCAAAAAAGGTCGTTCAAGAGCCTTACCCAAAGGGAAGTTTTGCAGAGTTGAACTCTGAAAGGTTTTGAGGCAGAGAACTAAGCACTGAAGAAAAGAATTAAATTCTCGAGAAAATGACCAAGGAAGAAGATGAAGGAACATGGGCTTCCCAGAGGCGAAAAGCCTTGCATTTATAAGACATGATAGGAGCGGTTCATCTCCCCGTTCCCCTCGGCAGATCCAACGGCTATAAGGGTGATAGCGTTGCACTCACGTGCAAGCCACGTGAGAACAACGCTGTGGGGGTATTTGTTCCCTTATAAAAAATGAAAGAAAAGAAGGAGAGAAAAAAGCGATGGGAAGAAATTCCTCTGATGGAGCATCACGTGCCCACACGTGATGCGCCTATGAAAAAAGATTATTGGCATTGCGCTTAACAATTAAGGCTGAAATTGAGCCTCACGTGAAAGCACATGAGCATCTATATACAAAGTATATAGACGCCTTTTTAAAACAAATAACAGGCCAGAGAAGCTCACGTGTCAGCACGTGATTCCTTTTTTGGGCTGTTGCACATAAGCAAATGAGTTTAATTCTGTGGGGTCACGTGCTACACGTGAGTGGTCTTAAACGCCTTCTGAGCTGATAGAATTAAATTCTAAATAAAGGGATCAAAACCCTATTTGGAAAATATTTCCTTAAATCTTTCTAAAAAAGAAAGATCACGCTCTGTAAAACAGAGTACCGTTGGATTAAAAATCCAATGGTGATTAAAAATCACCTGTCTACAGAAAAAATTCTGTATGGGAAAATATTTCCCTAATCTTGTTACAAACAAGAAAGATATCTTCTGTAAAACAGAAGTCCTTGGATCAAAGATCCGACAGTAGATAAAATCCCCAAATCAATCAGGATCTCTCAACGAGAGATTTCTTTAACTAAATCAACAGACTAGCCTCTGCTATATAAAGGACCCAAGAATTCAAGTCTGAGACAGAGGAGACCCCCGTAAGATCTGAGAAACAAAAGAAAAAGAGAAAAAGAGAATTCAATTCTCAAAAAAAAAAACGAAGATCTCTCTTTTAGAAAAAGAAACCCTAGGTAAGAAGAAAGACATAGAGATTATTTTATCTCTTCTTCGCCACTCCACGAGTTTAACTCTTCTAAAAAGAACTTAGTTCTTTCTCTGGTTGAGGTCTGCAGAAGCAGATCTCCCTACAAGTTGAGAATTTAATTCTCATCGGGGAGATTATGTCATACAGATTCAAAACTTAGGGGAAAGAACTAAGTTCAAAAAATTTAATTCTTACAAAAAGATATAGGAATTTAATTCCTCTAATAAAATTAGGGTTTAAACCTATAAAAGAATTTAATTCTTATAAAAATAAGGGACCTGAAATTCTCAAAACTCAGATCAAGATCTCCATGCATATTAGCGTTCAACGCTATAACGACAGATCACGTATTCCCACGTGAGCACCTCTGATGATCAAAAAAAGAACGACTGAGATCAAGTCACGTGATCCCACATGACCCCCAATAGTGCTTTGCACTTATAAAAGAACAAGAGAATAAACCTAAAGAAACGGTGCCCAGTTCTCAGGCGCCTCACGTGCCACACGTGAGCACTCCAAATTTCAGTGTTTAACACTGCTTTAGAGCCTCACGTGGGAGCACGTGAGCGCCGAGAAGATATTAGTGTTTAACACTATGAGAGGCCAACCTCAGCCTAAATTAGCCAAGTCTCCCGAGGCCAAAACCCTTTTGATCACCAATCAACCGAGCCCTCCTATGCTCAGGTCTCCCCAAATCGATCTTAGTTCCAAAGATGACTAAAGATCTCCTTGCAGATGGTATCTAAAATGATGTTCATTCCACCATGATCTCTCCCTTCGATCTGAAATTCGGTTCAAGTATACATCTCTCCACACCTCTGATACATGTCGTTGTAATTCTTCAACGTCTTCAGAGAGGTGGAGGGTCCCGACAACCAACAACTCTTTGGTGCATTCCTAGACTGATGAGCACACCCCAATATGGACTGTAACATCCTTAAACTACGACGGACCGCAACGTCCTTAAACTAGTTATGGACCATAACGTCCTTAAACTAACGATGGACCGTAATGTCCTTAAACTAAAGCAATAGAGCCCAAATGCTCTTTTGTTGGATTTGAACGATCCTAAATCCTGTTGAGTAGATCTTAGTCAAAAATTAGACTAACATATCCTCAACAACCATTTAAGTTGATCTTAATCTCGAACGAAATTAACGATCCTTAAATCAACCCAAACCCAAATCTAAGAATATACGGATTTGGACCAATCCATGCCCTACAGGCGACAACATAAATTAGTCTCCGTATACAATCCACGGACAACCAAAAAATAAAACAAACACACACGACACGAAGTGAACTTCTGGAGCCGGAGAAAGTGGTTACCACGATGCGGTAACGTAATTAACTGCAGGGGCTTGCGCCTGCAGGGAAGAGCATCCCCATAATCAAAAACTCCTCGCAAACGAAGGGGAATCTGACGAAATCTGCTACAACGGACGCATCCGTCCAAACTTTCGAAACACGGCGCCACAAATCAACTTGGCATCTTCGGAGAGGTGGAATAATAAAACCAAATAGCATCCGCCCCCAAATTCAGGCAAGACGACCTATGCGGTTTCGTCTCCCGTTTTCGACGGTAAACACGCATGTTGTTAGTTGTATGTATGCCCTAGAGGCTATTGTTGTACATGTTGGAGATAGTGCCCTCAGAGTCAATTATTGGATCACAGGCACGTGATTGCAATGATTGAGGGAGGACCTATCCCGGTAGGACAGTCTTACTCGAGATGATAGTATGCTATCTGGTTTATCTTTATCATCGTGTACTGCTTCAGGTGACCTTACAGGTCGCTATTACACGCTGATAGAGCCCCTATGATTCTTGCTTGACTGCCAGCAGTATGATGGCGATCATATACGTGAGAGCTGGTGGTCTATAAGCACATCCTTAAAAGGTCCCTAGTCATGGGAGTTTCGAGACAGGGCATCGATTCTCCAGAGTAGACTAGTGTATACAGTCGAGACCCCGACGAGGGGCGGTGGCCGGTCTCACAAGCCACTGGTGTCAGTTGGTTCACCTAAGATGTATACAGGTGCTCATTGGGTTATGAGTACACCGGAACTCGCCGGGAACATGCTAGTTGGTCTTATAACTGACGTCAGATAGCAGTTCCCTGGTGACATGTGTACAGGTTAGTTCATCGACCTGAGATCGTCATTTGTCTCGTGTGAGTTCCCACTATACTTTGATTACTACCCTACCACTGCTCAAATGAGTCGTGCAAACAGGTTTTAGTTGGGTACAGTCCCGAGCCACATGGAGGCAGTGAGCGGATCTTCAGGGGTTCGTCTCCCCCGGTATTGGGGGTGAGGTCGCGCTGTGTCTAGGAGAGCCATTACACAAAGCCCTCGGCCGAGGCAGGAGATTTACTGGTAGGTATTCCAGTAGTATCTCAGGATGTTCTGGGCTACACTCCGACACGACTTGTACCGCTTTTGGGGGTCTGACTTTTACCAACCCCCTAGGCCCGACATGCGATGCTCATAGACGAACGGACCGGACTGTACGGATATTGTCACTGACAGGCTCAGTAGGGTGTCAGGATGAGTTCGCTCATCGACGTCCCTTTTGGTCAATAGCTGGTGGCCCGTCACGTATTGGCTTATACCTCTGACGTGCTGGTGGTTAAATCCACAACCATAGTATTGACGAGTCTTTAGAGTCCACCACACTTTCAGTTACTCAAGCTTTCGGGCGAAACGCTGTAGAGGCTGTATGGAGATATGGCAGGGTCCGATCAGATACGTGCGGTATTGCACGGATCAGGATCGGACGGATTTTACTAGCCGGCTTTGGTTTAAGCCGGATCCTAGTTTAGTACAGTGTAGATTTTGTCTCATTGCATTTGTATCCGGTCGGAATACAGATGCGGGTGTGTATGCACAGTATCGGGGTTTTCCTGTAATTTATTACGGGACCAGTTTTCTGGAGTTGCCAGTTTGCATTTCGTTCCGGCCGGTTTTCCTTTGTTCTTTCCCGGCCGGACTTTTCCGATGGAGGGGGTAATTTGCAGTTTTGCAAATTACATTTGGGGAGGGGGTTTCTTGCATATGTGGGATTATGATATGACCTTTATCATTCTCTTTACATCACTTGCATTATTCATGATGGTAATGTGAAGTGATTGATTTGGTTAATGATGTGAGCTTTGCTTTATGATATGGTCACCTCTTACCTTTTACTACACTCACCTCCCAATGTATTAGTTTTGATTTCCCTCCACCATTTCCTTAGATGAATGGCCGGCCACTTTTGAGAGGAGGATGAGAGAAATTTCCATTTTTGTGTGGCACATATTTCTTCACCTCATTCTTCTTGTTTTGGGAAAAATGAAAGCACCATTTTTCCTTAACTCCATTCCTCCATCAAGGCAACTACAAACCCCATTGAGACAAAACGCATTCTACACTACATTCTACAGCAAACCTTGGGCACGTCGACTTGCCAGCTTCGTGCCCGAGTTGCCTCGGTATTGAGGTGGGAGCCCGTAAAAGATGCAGACGATGTGGTGCCCTTCCGGCAAAGAGGCGACGACCGGAGTTTCCGCGGAAGATCGGGACGATGACGAGAAGACCGGAGGACTCGGATCACTCGGTATATCTCTCACCCTTTTCTCTTGATAGCTAGTATCGGTTAATGGTTACGATCCGGGTATATTGTCCGCGGTAGCGCCAGTTTGAATGTTAAGAAAAATTTTGATTCCGCATTTTGGCCTCGGATAGACGGCCGGGGTGCTGCCATGGCGCAACATGGTATCAGAGCCACGCCATTAACCTTGCCTAGCTTGTTCTAATGTGTTTTACTTATCCGATCGACCAAAATTCCAAAATCCGCGTTTTGCATGCATCAGTTTTCTGTCGATTTTTTCCGGGCTCGAAAATTTTTTCAGGTTGTAGAAAAGTGATGTACATGGAATTATAAGAACACTGTGAAAATTTGGTAGCATGATCCCTCCTTAAGACCGCGGAACCGCGGCCGTAACCCCTATTTGGCCGCGGTTCCGCCGCAGGAATAGTGTATCATTCCACCAATTTTTTGCAGTGGGCTTTTGGGTTTAAGATAGGGGTTTTGGAATATTAAAATTGGGCCCAAAATTTCTGTGAGTGCTACATTATTACTTGGGGGCCCACTTGTTAATTTTTGATCGATTGGATATTTTAAACACATTATTTCACAGTATTTACATTATATCTGCGACCGTGAATATCACTTGATCGGTAAATCCTGTCTAACTGCTATAGCCCGGTTAGACGGATTTGCGAACGTGATTTTCACGTTGATGTTCTGTGTTTATGCTGTGATGTTGCGGATCGGTCGTGGGGGATAGCCTGGATGCAATGGTAGTACAGTTTTGTTGTATTATGTACATTTGATATTGCGGGGCGAGCGTCCGACATGTGGACTGCCGTCACTGCCTGTTTGTATTATTCTTTTGGGGCACGACCTGGTTGCGGTCGATGTACCCGTTGTATGTATATTTTACTTTCTGTACTAGGATTACCCCGCGGAGGGGTGCACGGATAGCCGGGTTCTAGAGGGCAACGGGCCCGCATCTCATGGCATTGAGACGGAGGGGGCTTCACTCTAGGATTGGCGGGCTATTTGCCGCACTCGTAGGGGGTACAGGTTGACCCAGGAGGGGTGCCCAAGTTACCGGATTCCATGAAGTGCTGGGTGGTCCATTCACGGCGCTGAAGGGGGCTGCCTCGCTTCAGGTTTTGGCGGGTGACTTGCCGTGCCCATAGGGGTCTAGGTTTTCATTGCACAGGCTATCTACACGACCAGAGGAACGTCGGGTTTCAGCAGCGGCTCTGTGAAACCCGGGGCTTCCAGATATCTGTATTGTTCTGTGATGCTGCATATTTCTGTGATGTTGCATTTTATCACGCCTTGAGCGAAAATTATATATTGGTATATATATTAGTTGATGTTGTATATGTTTTGCATCCGCGCTAGTCTAGTCCCCGCTCTGTCGTTAGTTAGCTAACCTAACGGGTAATGACGGGACCCAGTGGCGAATGCGGATGGCATATACGTACATCAGTATATTTTCGTTCTTTGTGGTGTGATCAATTGATGGGACTGTGTTGATTCGGATCAATGCAAGATAAACAAACCTTTTCTGATGTTGTTGGAACAATTTTCAAAAAGCTGTTATTGCAAGGACGTTCACTTTTGTTTTGCATCGTGGTATTCATTTGGAATATCCTGCTCCTCAGTCGACGAGGCAAGGGCCGAGATCCCTTCACCGGGAGTGACCCCTTGGACAGAAGTTTGCGTCAGGGCATTAACTTCACTATAGCCGATTACTTTTGCTTTGCATCGTGGTATTCAGTTGGAATATCCTGCACCTCATTCTACGGGGAAAGAGCCGAGATCCCTTCACCGGGAGTGACCTCTTTAGCGAAGGTTTTCGTCACTATATTTTTATAAAAGGCTATGCAGTTCCTTCAACGATATCAAGTTCATTACGTTAAAGGTTTTTCGCCAAAAACCATTCGTAGCCCTCCGTCATTTCTTATGGGTATTATTTAGTATTCGTGCTGCGTTTGTTGACTCCGTCAAGACGTAGTGTACGGTAGCTAAGTGGTGCTTGTTTGTTGCATAAATGGGATTGATTAGGACAGTCGTGCGGCCTTGTTGACTCCGTCAAGGGCACGTACGGGTGGGTTTAATGCAATCCAGATAATGACGGGTTGAACTTGACTAGAACTCTTTGATTTGTTGACTCCGTCAAGGTCACTTGAGTCCTAGGGGTAAAAACATCACATCGGGAGTTTCTAAAGAAACTGAAACTTGCCAGGCATGCGCATACCTTCTGGAGTGTGGTGACTTGAGTGGATTCCGTCAAGTTATCATGCGATGATAGTTGGATCCCGATTCCCACTGATGAGTTGGTTTACTCCTCGGGTGATCCCGACTAATTCTTCTTTCAGGTTTGGGGAAGAATTTGAGGTTACAGTGGGAGGTTTCCAGATTAGATAAAATGATAACCATTCTGATCTAGGTTAGAGTGCACGCTGAGTGTTTCTTTTCTCTCTCTCTTTGGCAGCGACCATTGACCCGACCCTAGACTATGACTCAGTGACCAAGTTGACCGAACCTTCTTAACACTGGATTTTGGATTGTCAGAGTTGCAAACCTCATTGCCACTCCTACTTTTACCCTTTTCTCCAGGACACCCCGTATTACTACGAACGTCCACTTCCATTGGACAAAACCATCGTATGGTTATATACGAACTCGAAGGACTTCGAGGATGGTTTCTGGTTCTGGAGAAAACGAATAGGATTATTCAGTTGTCTTTTCTTTTCACCTTCTCTCATTGCGAGTACTCCTTGGTTTAGGAGATAGTACACCTATTACGCAAATTGGATAGTCTTCTTCCAGACCTTAGGCAGGTGCCGAACGGTGGGGAATGAAGAAAACCAATTAGCATAACGATGGTGTACAGAAGGTATTGAGTTAAGAAAAAGCAAGGGATTAGTAAGAGGGCAAAGTAAATTGCGACTGCTATTCACGACTGAACCAAGTATTTCTTCGCCAATCCTAAATCACCTTTGTATTTCTCCAGGACACTCCGTATCACTACGAAGATCCCAAGTTTATTGGATAATCCATCGTATGGTTATATACGAACTCGAAAGGAACTTGTTCCAGTTCGGGGATGGATTCTGGTTCAGGAGAAATAGGAATAAGGTTTATTCGGTTGTCTTTTATCTTCACCTTCTCTCTCTTTGCGAGTGCTCCTAGGATTAGGACAGTACACCTTTTATGCTTATTGGATAGTCTTCTTCCAAACCATAGGCTGGTGCCGAACGGTAGGGAAGGAAGAAAACCATTTGGCCTAAAGGGGTGTACAGAAGGTAATGACTAAAGACATATAAAGGGATTTGGAGAGGTGGCAAAGAATTATACGGTTACAGTTGTGAATCTGGATATTGGAAGAGGCATTACTAGGAATACCAGGATACCCCATCGAAACATTTTAATGTTTCAGTTTCACTGTGTACTGCTAAAGAAAACTGATTTCCCAATTAGACACTTGCTCCAGGGTATGTATTTACCAGGTTGGATTCTCACATCTGTATGGTTTTACAGATGATGAGTGGGAGTAAGTTATTGGGAATTAGGTGACCATCCTCATTATATCGGGATTCGTTGTAATTGGTGATATTTGAGGAAGCCACCTGGGTTGTTTGCCGGTCAGCAAATATTTGGTTTTGAATATCCGTTGCTATGCACCAATTTCAAATTGATATATCTGTACGTCTATTTTCATAGAGTGAAATATACCTTTTGATATTAAGTCGATGACATTTACCTATATCAGTGGATGGTTAGGTAAGGAGCATCAAACAGCGGTGTAATTCTTCTTAACCATAAGTACAGTTTTCAACTTACGACGCACAGTGAAAGAGTTGTTAGACTCAGCGGACTTATACAGAGTATTATATGTTGTCCAGTGTCCATTAGGACAGAGGGGTTGGTACTCATACTATATTCTGTTTACTTTTAACTTCTCTAGTTCTTAGACATGTGTTTCGTAGAAACACAGGGTCTAAGTTTTAAGGAGTTATAGGTATTTGAATAGAGTAGAGTACCAGGTGTAGCAAGTATCGGGATTCTTCAAAGTGATCGAAGATGTAGATACTTGTGTATGGTATTCAGTTGATAGTAATGATACAGAGAAATTGCTTCTCTTTCAGGTTACTCATAATTGGAAGCATTCCTAAGTTGAGTAACGCTGATCGGCCTCCTTCCATTTAGTTGACATGCACTGGAGATAGCTGCATGATTTGAATCTGGTTCATTTAAATCAGTGCCTCTGGTTCTATATTGGATATAGAACAGTTCATATCTTAACGATGTTAAGGTACGGGGAGTTGTCCGGCTTATGATTAAAACCAGACACTGGACAACTCAAGGCACGTTTCTGTAATGGCTGTTTGTGGGTTGACCAAGGCTATGACGAGGGTTGACTTTCTACCATCTGGAAGATCAATAGTGATATTGTTCTTAACTCGCCACATTTTAAAAAGAAATGGTTATTTTTCAGAAAACAGTAGTGGGAGTATGGTAGAACTGGAAGCGATTCCAGAACCGCAAACGATTACTGAAGATTTGATAAGGAACCTAAAGATTCAATCTGATTTGACATTCCATTGGCCACTCCGCAGATAAGGTGGGTAACTTCAGGCACCCGAGAGGTACTCCGGTAGCCTCAAGGACGGTGACAGGGAAGTTCTTGTTTACCCACACTTGCCATTATTGTTGTTCCAGGCTGCGAGACCCGGCAGGAGGATGAGTATAGCGTCGTTCTAAACTAGCTTTAGAAGTGCACGTCTATATGACTCTGCCAGAGGGTTGTCGTAGTCAGTGGGAGCAGTGGAAGCATTGGTGGACATCAGGCTTATGTCTATAGACTAAAGCAGATATAGCGGAGATAGATCATCTATTTCTGATGTGACAGTCATAGGTTTGACGTCATCAGAATAGGGGATGGATCTGTTAAGAAGGTAGTAGGGTGTGATGTCCTGGTTTTGGATGACATACACAGAGTAGGAAAGGAAACTCCTATAATACGATCGGTTATTCTTTGGTTGTCATACAGTGGTTTCTCCACACAGGACTTGGATATTATATCAAACATTCTGGTTACTAGATCTATGGTTTTAGATCTAGATTTGGGTGGTTTCCCAATCTGGGTACTTTGACAGCATTCTATGAGTACTTAGAATGGAAGACTCCTGGCACGGTAGTGTACCTGCAGGTGATGGAGTCACCCTCTCTAAAGGTGTCTTATAGACTAAAGTAGAGAGGGATGTGCATGATTGGCAGATCACTTGCTTAGGCAATTGAGTCAATCATGAGATGTCAAGTACCACACCAGATGTTGTTCTTGCAGTAGGTGCAATAAGTTGATATTGATCCAATCCTGGAGAAACAATCGGAAGCAGTTTTAGAACATAAGTGAATGTTCTAGGAATTTAATAACGGCAGCCTCTTTTAGGAGACGGTTATCATTCCACGCTTCCAAGGTGACATGGATGGCAGAGTGGCTGTCAGAGTTATAGTTTCTCCTTCTGACGAGGGGCGGTATTTTGGACAGGTGGTCCAAGGCAATACTGAGAAAGGCATGGCGCTGGGTACTGATTAAGTTCAGTTATCGATACAGTCTAAGAAGTTTGGATTTGAAGTTCATTTATGAGCTAGGTCCCATCAGATATCCAGACATACTCTAAGACAGGTATTGCTCATTTCGGGAGATGTTTTTCTCTGCGAACTTGAGATATAGAGAGACATAGAAAGAATCATCACAGCGGATCTACTCACTGAGGCTATTTCTCGAACGCAATAGTTTCGCAAACGAGCTTTGTGAGACTGACTAGTAGAGGAGTTGGGTGTTCGGTATCACACGGGCTGTGAGTATGCGACATCGCAATAATTAGCCTTGAGTGCAAGTGGGAGATTGTTGGAGATAGTGCCCTCAGAGTCAATTATTGGATCACAGGCACGTGATTGCAATGATTGAGGGAGGACCTATCCCGGTAGGACAGTCTTACTCGAGATGATAGTATGCTATCTGGTTTACCTTTATCATCGTGTACTGCTTCAGGTGACCTTACAGGTCGCTATTACACGCTGATAGAGCCCCTATGATTCTTGCTTGACTGCCAGCAGTATGATGGCGATCATATACGTGAGAGCTGGTGGTCTATAAGCACATCCTTAAAAGGTCCCTAGTCGTGGGAGTTTCGAGACAGGGCATCGATTCTCCAGAGTAGACTAGTGTATACAGTCGAGACCCCGACGAGGGGCGGTGGCCGGTCTCACAAGCCACTGGTGTCAGTTGGTTCACTTAAGATGTATACAGGTGCTCATTGGGTTATGAGTACACCGGACAGGACTCGCCGGGAACATGCTAGTTGGTCTTATACCTGACGTCAGATAGCAGTTCCCTGGTGACATGTGTACAGGTTAGTTCATCGACCTGAGATCGTCATTTGTCTCATGTGAGTTCCCACTGTACTTTGATTACTACCCTACCACGGCTCAAATGAGTCGTGCAAACAGGTTTTAGTTGGGTACAGTCCCGAGCCACATGGAGGCAGTGAGCGGATCTTCAGGGGTTCGTCTCTCCCGGTATTGGGGGTGAGGTCGCGCTGTGTCTAGGAGAGCCATTACACAAAGCCCTCGGCCGAGGCAGGAGATTTACTGGTAGGTATTCCAGTAGTATCTCAGGGTGTTCTGGGCTACACTCCGACACGACTTGTACCGCTTTTGGGGGTCTGACTTTTACCAACCCCCTAGGCCCGACATGCGATGCTCATAGACGAACGGACCGGACTGTACGGATATTGTCACTGACAGGCTCAGTAGGGTGTCAGGATGAGTTCGCTCATCGACGTCCCTTTTGGTCAATAGCTGGTGGCCCGTCACGTATTGGCTTATACCTCTGACATGCTGGTGGTTAAATCCACAACCATAGTATTGATGAGTCTTTAGAGTCCACCACACTTTCAGTTACTCAAGCTTTCGGGCGAAACGCTGTAGAGGCTGTATGGAGATATGGCAGGGTCCGATCAGATACGTGCGGTATTGCACGGATCAGGATCGGACGGATTTTACTAGCCGGCTTTGGTTTAAGCCGGATCCTAGTTTAGTACAGTGTAGATTTTGTCTCATTGCATTTGTATCCGGTCGGAATACAGATGCGGGTGTGTATGCACAGTATCGGGGTTTTCCTGTAATTTATTACGGGACCAGTTTTCTGGAGTTGCCAGTTTGCATTTCGTTCCGGCCGGTTTTCCTTTGTTCTTTCCCGGCCGGACTTTTCCGATGGAGGGGGTAATTTGCAGTTTTGCAAATTACATTTGGGGAGGGGGTTTCTTGCATATGTGGGATTATGATATGACCTTCATCATTCTCTTTACATCACTTGCATTATTCATGATGGTAATGTGAAGTGATTGATTTGGTTAATGATGTGATCTTTGCTTTATGATATGGTCACCTCTTACCTTTTACTACACTCACCTCCCAATGTATTAGTTTTGATTTCCCTCCACCATTTCCTTAGATGAATGGCCGGCCACTTTTGAGAGGAGGATGAGAGAAATTTCCATTTTTGTGTGGCACATATTTCTTCACCTCATTCTTCTTGTTTTGGGAAAAATGAAAGCACCATTTTTCCTTAACTCCATTCCTCCATCAAGGCAACTACAAACCCCATTGAGACAAAACGCATTCTACACTACATTCTACAGCAAACCTTGGGCACGTCGACTTGCCAGCTTCGTGCCCGAGTTGCCTCGGTATTGAGGTGGGAGCCCGTAAAAGATGCAGACGATGTGGTGCCCTTCCGGCAAAGAGGCGACGACCGGAGTTTCCGCGGGAGATCTGGATGATGACGAGAAGACCGGAGGACTCGGATCACTCGGTATATCTCTCACCCTTTTCTCTTGATAGCTAGTATCGGTTAATGGTTACGATCCGGGTATATTGTCCGCGGTAGCGCCAGTTTGAATGTTAAGAAAAATTTTGACTCCGCATTTTGGCCTCGGATAGACGGCCGGGGCGCTGCCGGGGCGCAACAGTACATGATTATATATTATAATGGATTCTTGGACATATATAGAGAGGACTTTCTTGCTCGACATGATAGTATGCTATCTGGTTATTTTTTTTATCTTAACATCTACACTAGTATTGTGATGTTGTCTTGCTCTCACATGTTGGTAAAGCCCTTAGGATGTATACTTGACTACCAGGACTATGATGTAGATCATACTAGTGGGGCCAGGGTAGTCCACAAGTTCATCCTTTAATTGTTCCTAGTCGAGGGTGTATCGAGACAGGGCATCGATATTCCAGAGTAGACTAGCGTATACGCTTCTTGACCCATATGATGGGCGATGGATGATCCTATATCCATTGGTGTTTGACATCAAAGATTGTATCACTACTAGAAATAAGGGTTGCCCCTACGGATTTACCCGTAGGGGCAACTCACTGCCCCTACGGATATCTCCGTAGGTGCAAAAAATTAATCTGTAGGTGCAAACGCCGTAGGTGCAAGTTGAAGCCCTGAACTTGCCCCTACGGTCAAAAACTTGCCCCTACGGAGTTATATGTAGGTACATTTGCACGTACGGATTATGGCGTAGGGGAAAAAAAGTTATTTTATTTACGGTTATTTTAATTATATTAACTGTACCTACGGATATATCCGTAGGTCCAAGTAGTATCCCCTACGGATATATGCGTAGGTACATATCCGTAGGGGTATTTTTTTGCCCCTACCGATAAATCCGTAGGGACAAGACCAACCCTCCTGACACTGAGATCATGGGGGAAATATCAGTTACTGCTGATATTTTTCCCCTACGGCTTAATCCGTAGGGGCAACATGTGTACCTACGGATTAATCCGTAGGTACACATTATCTGTTTTTTTTAAAAGGGGCTGTCTTATTTTTTCTCGTCCTGTGCACAATAATATATATCAATAAAATATAAAATTAATCACCACACAACATATATCGCAGTATTCATAATCACATCTCACGCATATAATATACAAAAGAAACCCAAATACTGAATATGATATAAATATAAACCAATATCAATATCGTTTCAAAATGTAGTACAATATGTATGATATAAATAAATACACGTTTCAAAAAATAAGAACTAAAAAGCTACCCTAGCTCGGTCCAGCTCCACCTCTAAATAACGATAGAATAACGCGCGCCTGCTCCTCGGTCAATAAACTTTACAATTCGGCGCGAGCGGGAGTCTGAGCGTCCTGTGGAGCTGGCGATGTGGTCTGCGCAGCCGCCGTCGAGGGAGTCGCTTGCGGAGCCGCGGCTGTGGGAGTCTGAGCGGGCGCTGGAGCTATAGGAGCTGTCTGCGGAACCGTAGCCGATGTAGTGGCTTGTGGAGCCGCAGCCGAAGGAGATGCATGCCATGTACCCTGTCGCGTCTGGACCAAACGTGTGTAAGAAGCGTGTAAGAACTGTGTATTATTCGAATTCGTATCATTATCAAGTTATTTCGAAATCCCATTTGGATATCTAGTTTGGAAAACCGTTGTTTATTTTAATTACATATGTATGTATGATTAATCAAACCTAAGTCTAAAACCAAATAAGCTCAAGCTACGTACTAATTATGGATATGTTGATATCTATAATATGACATGATATTTTACTATAAAGTAGTATACATACCAGCATCTCCTTCAACTCCTCAATGGTGGCCCTCAAGCTCTCCAGTTCCTACTGGACACGTCGCTCACTGGAGACGGAGGAAGTAACCGCCGGGGTGGAGTCCAACCTCATATGGGCCTTGCTACGGCCCAGTCCCCGGCCTCTCTCCCAACCTCCATGGTGCCCTCCGTGTGCGGCGTCCAGAACTGGGGTCAGCAACCTCGGATCGCTCTGTCCGGTAAAATCGATCTTCGAGGCCTCGGCCTACTCAACTAACCGCTCCTACACCCACATTAAGCAGTAAAGTATAAGTATAAAATTTAAACTTGAAGCTTCCAAAACTAAAATTTCAAATATGGGTAGAATAAATATTTAACACTTACGCAATACTCCTGGGTAGCGACGTCGGGATATCGAAACTCGCCCGTGGCGGGATCTGTCGAGGTGCCGTAGACGGCAAGATATGCGGACAGCACGCTCGGTGTACCACCTTGCGCCACGGTCTGAGCTGTCTGCAATATTAGAAAATAACTCTTAATATTAGAAATAATCGAAAATAACTCTTAATATTGCAGAATATCAGAAAGGTCGGTCTATTGTAATTTACCGATAACTCCATGGCTCGAGTAATATTCCTCGAGCCACCTGTGTAAGTGGGGCGACCCCTCTTCGCCGACTTCCTGTTCTCTGTATTCTGAGCGGCCTGTTTCTGCACAACGCATTAACATTTAGTTTTCTAATTAAGGAACACAAAGAAATAAATTATATCATAAACAATGAATTACATTTAAAATACATACCTGTTTGCGTTGGGAGTCGAAATAATCGCACAATAGAGGCCATGTCTCTACGTCGACTCTCGCAAACGCCGGAGTAGATAGGAGGGCCGCTCTCTCTGCCTCGGGGGTCGCCATCCACAGGGAGTAGCATTCGGCCTTCAGCTCATTCCTATTGTATCGGACCTTGGTCTGTATGTTCTTCATCAGGCCATTGTACAGAGCATGAAGGTCGAGCACCCTCCCACGGTGATCAGGGTTGGGTACAGGCTGAAAATCGTAATCCGACTGAAAATACAAAAAAAACATTGTTATTAGATTGCAAGTGTTAATAATAAATATATTGGATAAATCAAATGAAAATAGGCCGTTAAGACGTACCCGAGCCTGATCAAAGAAGAGGGCGAATGAGCGCCGGTGCTGCTCGCCCCACTCAACGTGAAGTGGATAATTCTTCACGAGCCGGCTCTCGTCCCCCATATACCGGCCGAACCTCTCGGCATGAGGACCGGTATAGCGATAGTCAAAGGTAAAAAATAGGGGGAATGCTGCCTCCCCCTAGCTCTGTCAGGCCTCAGCCTATGAGACTGATTCGGGCCTCGAGTCCCCCTCTGGGGATGGGGAGGCCCTGCGTCTGCATGAAATATCAAGACAATCAATATTAAGACAAAGTTGTATTAAGAAATCAAGCTTAAGCGAAAATTGAAGTGTGATATATACCTCCGGTGACTATCGCACGAGCCTGGGCCCGGGCAGCTGCACGAGCGGGACGATAGTTCCTCCGGTAAGGAACAACCAGGGTCCCGGATGCGGACGCATCCCCTGTAACTAGAAAATAAACATTGACGCTAAATTTCCATGAAGTTCATATTTATTCTATAGAGCATATGTAAAATGAATAAATATTTTATATTTATTCATACTAACCTGCAGACGATGCAGATGGTATGGAAGCGGCAGGAGTGGCCCCTGCGGAAGATGTGGACGCACCACCTATAATTAGACAATTAAAAATAGATTATATAAGTAATTGCAAAAAGAATATGTAGATCAATAATATAACGTTCTAAATCAATATGCATACACTATAGGATATATAAACATACCCGCAGGTGCGGTGGTGTCACCACCTACAGCTAGACAATAATAAAAATTGCTATGTAAGAGCAAAAGGAATGTGTGTATATTTATGATATAGCATTCTAAATCAATATACATGCACTATATGATATATAAACATACCTGGAGGAGCGGGAGTGGCCTCTGTCCCAGATGTGGACGCATCACCAACAACTAAACAATCAAACATTGACAATATAAGTAATTTTGACATAAACAGGCATGAATATCTGTAATATTACATTCAAAATGGATATGCGTGCAGTATACCTGGAGGTGTGGCAAAATCCACACGGAAGGAGGCATCCGAAGGGGTCTCCGATCTGGGTGCAAGACTGGCCCTCTGAAGCTCCCTACGAAGCTCTCCGGGCGGCAGAACCGCTCTGCCCCTGCCTCTGCCTCTGCCGCGGCTGGAGCTACTGCCGCCCCTCGCTGCTCCCGACATCGTCATCAAATCTAGATAAACGGTTCATGGACGCATTAGACTACCGTCCGATCCTACCGTCGCAATCCCACTATTCTGAGTGGTTTTAGATGTTTCTAATTCCTTAACTTCGAATTTGTATCCAAGGACACTAAATCCTTTGTAATATGCAACCTCCGTACTAGGAAATTGAGCTAAACATCTTGAATCACTCTCAAATGATACAGACAAGTTCGGATCGTGGATCTAACAAAACAAATTTTACGACAAATACATAACGATACAAGTTTAGATTAAAACTGCTAGCAATAAAATGTTATTCGAATAACTTACATGATCTGTGACCCAATCACAAAAATTATCCTGATGATATTTTTTCAATTGTTCTTCCAATCAGGATGCCCCTCACGTACCTCGTTAAAATGAATTCTGTTTTTGACAAATACTGGTGACATTAATATTATATCATTTCATACACACACAAACACAGATATAACAATTAATCCAAAAAAACTTACTCTCTAATTTGTTCAAGACATGCGCAATTAAGCAAGATAAACCGGTATATCTTGTTGATAAACATAGTGTCTACCCTCTTATACTCGGCTTTACCATATGGTCCGTCTTGAATTCTTCGTGGTCGGTTAAGCCTTGTCTCAATGTTCTTGTCCAGATAGCGGGAACAAAATGTGGTTGCTTCATCAAGAAGATAACCTTGCATGATAGAACCCTCTGGTCGATTTTTGTTGCGTATATACTTCTTAAGAGTGTAGAGGTACCTAATGAAAATATGTTGAATAAATAAATACGGGCATACAGGACAACAATAAATTTATAAATTGCGCGAAACGAAAAATTACACGTACCTCTCGACGGGATACATCCATCGATATTGTACCGGTCCAGCTAATTTCGCCTCAGTTGCAAGATGAACCGTCAAGTGTATTATGATATCGAAGAATGACGGTGGGAAAATACGCTCAAACTTGCAAAGTATCAACGCAATAGAATTTTCTAGTTTATCCAGCGTCACAACCACCAGTGTTTTAGCACACAACTTCCTGAAAAAACAACATAGGTCGTTGATTACTAGACCAACCGAGTCGGGGAGAGAAGTCCTGAGGGCTAAGGGAAGAAGGTGCTCCAAGAAAACATGGTGATCATGACTTTTCAGCCCATCGATCTTGCCCTTCACAATTTTTATTTTCTTACTGAATGATCCTGAGAAACCTGTGGGGACTTTCAAATCATGCAACACCTGCAGGAATCTTTTCTTCTCCGGTTGTGACATATGATAAGCGGCATTGGGAAGTACAAACTTGTCCGGTTTACCCGCTACCGGTCTAGGGTGCAATTCACTTCTTATTCCCCACTTTTGTAGATCCATTCGAGCATTCATGTTGTCTTTAGATTTTCCGTCTTTACAAAGAAGCAAGTTAAGTATGTGCTCTGATACTCCCTTCTCTATATGCATGACATCCAGACAATGACGCACTGAATTTGTAGACCAGTACGGAAGCTCGAAGAAAATGCTTAACTTGTTCCAATATGGTGGTTTGACCTGTTTCGTCGGATCCATCCCGAAGGTCACGTTATTGTAACCATCCCATTTAGCAGTCACGTCCTCTCTGGACAATAGGGACGGAGGTCCAAGAAGCTCCTGATGACCATCAAAGTGAACCGTGTCTAACCTATAGGGGTGGTCTGAAGGAAGGAAACGTCGATGGCCGCAATAACAAACCTTCCTGCTAAAATTCAAGAATTTCGATGTTGTGTGTTCATGGCAATGAGGACATGCTTTGTGACCATGTACGGACCAACCTGATAGCATTCCATACGCAGGAAAGTCATTAATTGTCCACATTAAAGCCGCACGCAGTATGAAGGCTGTATTTGTGTTTGCATCATATGTCTCTACACCATCAATTAACAAAGATTTCAACTCCTCGATCAGAGGTCGGAGATAGACGTCGATATTGTTCCCCGGTGAGTTTGGTCCGTCGATAAGAAGAGGCGTCATAAAGTACGATTGGTCCATAGCCAACCAAGGCGACAGATTATAAATTATCATTACAACGGGCCATGTGCTGTGACTTCCAGCCATATAGTTGAATGGGCAGAAGCCATCAGTAGCCAGTCCGAGCCGGACATTGCGAGGATCGCTACTGAATATTGCGTGCCTCCTATCGAAATCCTTCCATGCCGGTGAATCTCTTGGATGGCTCATTTTTCCATCTTCACTTGGAGGAGCACGGTGATGCCAAATCATTGCCTCGGCTGTTTTCTTGCACCTGAATAGCCTCTGTAGCCTCTGTGTTATGGGAAAGTATCGTGCTATCTTCATAGGTATATCAGGCTTCTTATCAGAATCTTTCGTCTTATACCTGGCCTCTCTGCATGTTGAACACTGTTTCAAATCTGAATTCTCTTTCCGGTACAACACGCAATTTTTAGGACATGCTTGAATCTTCTCGCACTTTAGACCCAAATCAGACATCATCTTCTGGGCTTCGTACCAGCTGTCGGGCACATTATTTCCCGGAGGCATAGAATCTTTCAAGAACGAAAGAAGTATTGTGAATGACTTGTTGCTCCATCCATTTAGACACTTAATCTGGAAAAGTTGGACGAACCATGAGAGGGTGGAATACTTCGCATTCTCATAAATTGGTTTCCTAGCATCAATCATGAAATTTTCATATTTATCCGCTCGCGGTCCTTGACCGGAAGGAATGTCATCTTCGGTACGAATAGATTCACCTAGGGCAGTCTCTACCATATCCTCCATTTCTTCTGATAGAAATAAATTACCGCCTTCCCCTTCTGCCGCATTACCGAATTCTTCTTCTTCTCCTGCCGCATTATCGTGTTCTACTTCTTCTGCCGCAGTACTGCATTCTTCTCCTTCCCCGTGATATTTCCAAGTTGTATAAAGTCTAGTAAACCCATGTTTTACAATATGAAGCTCTGACAATTCTACCTTCTGCCAGTACTTATTGCCACATCTATCGCACGGACAGAGAATCTTCTCTATCATGATCTTATTATGTGCGCATGCAATTTCAAGGAAAGCAGCAACTCCTGTGACAAACTTAGGTTGCATACGTTGTTTCCAATCCACATACATCCAGTCCTTAACTCTGACGTACTCATGGGCCATGTTAGACTGTATAACATATAAATTGTAGGTTATGCTGACTATATTGAGAAATATAAGAACATGATAGTTATTGACAAAGGAGAAAATCCGTGTATATGCTTTGTGTGTGCGTTTGTCGTTGAAAAGAATAAATTATCGCACGTATGTTAACCGATAGACGGGGACTAAGTGGCGCTTTTAGTTTCATATATGAGTATCGATGAGAATATGAAGGTTTCATATTATCATATAGTGGTTTTAACCTGAACATCTCGAATCGCTCTCTAATTATGCGTTTGTTGTGTATTCTTGTTGTATTTGTGTGTTCCGGTTGTCGGGGGTTGGCTTTTATACCATTAAGAATGTATAGAGCGAACACCCATCACTTGTGCTTTCAACCGTTTCGAGTAAATTTCGGCAGCACCTTCCCGCTGTTCTCCGAGTACACTGTAATAGAATAGATAATCATTTCAAAGCTGTGAAACAACGTTGAAATGAACATCTAATCGATCTTTGTACACGGAGAACCAACGGAAAGGTACCGACGAAATATCTCGAAACAGATGAAAACACAAGTAAATGAAGGCGTTTGCTTTATACATTCTTAACTTGTCCATACGGGACAAATCTATGGGTTACCATACAATTGAATTTTCTCGTCGCGTAGACTATACGACGGTTGTTAGTATCGAGCTATACTGTCCGATATTTAACAACCTTCATATAGTTCTATGTCATGACGAGCATCGTGCGTATGTTAACCGATAGACGGGGACTAAGTGGCGCTTTTAGTTTCATATATGAGTATCGATGAGAATATGAAGGTTTCATATTATTATATAGTGGTTTTAACCGGAACATCTCGAATCGCTCTCTAATTATGCGTTTGTTGGGTATTCTTGTTGTATGTGTGTGTTCCGGGTGTCGAGGGTAGGTTTCTATCCCATTAAGAATGTATAGAGCGAACACCCATCACTTGTGATTTCAACCGTTTCGAGTAAATTTCGGCAGCACCTCCCCGCTGTTCTCCGAGTACACTGTAATAGAATAGATAATCATTTCAAAGCTGTGAAACAACGTTGAAATGAATATCTAATCTATCTTTGTACACGGAGAACCAACGGAAAGGTACCGACGAAATATCACGAAACGGATGAAAACACAAGTGAATGAAGGCGTTTGCTTTATACATTCTTAACTTGTCCACACGGGAAAAATCTATGGGTTACCATACGATTGAATTTTCTCGTCGCGTAGACTATACGACGGTTGTTATTATCGAGCTATACTGTCCGATATTTAACAAGCTTCGTATGGTTCTATGTCACGACGAGCATCGCACGTATGTTAACCGATAGACGGGGACTAAGTGGCGCTTTTAGTTTTATATATAAGTATCGATGAGAATATGAAGGTTTCATATATCATATAGTGGTTTTAACCCGAACATCTCGAATCGCTCTCTAATTATGCGTTTGTTGTGTATTCTTGTTGTATGTGTATGTTCCGGCTGTCGGGGGTGTAAGTGCACGGCGGCGCCCCGGTCGTCAATGCGACGGCCAAATGCGGAAACGGTGATAAATTTTAATTTTGCGAACTTTGCAAACCGGCACCACCGCGCACTAAACCCCGGATCGGGCCATTAAACTTGTCCTAGCTAACTAACAAGATAAGAAAGAGATATACCAAGTGATCCGAGTCCTCCGGTCTTCTCGTCATCGTCCCGATCTCTCGCGGAAACTCCGGTCGTCGCCTCCTTGCCGGAAGGGCACCACATCGCCTGTTTCTTTTACGGGCTCCCGCCTCTATACCGAGGCAACTCGGGCATGAAGCTGGCAAGTCGACATGTCCAAGATGTGCTATAGAATGTAGTGTAGAGTGCATGTCTCACTTTGGGGTATTGGTTGCCTTTTGAAGATGGAGGAATGAAGGTATGAAAAATGGTGCTTTCATTTTTCCTTGTATCAAAATGAGATGAATAAAATTTGCCACACCACCAAAATCAAAAGCTCTCTCTCCCTCAAAAGAATTGGCCGGCCACATCTTATGGTGAGAATGGTGGAGGGTGAACCAAAGATATGAAGGAAGGTCATTGTAGGATAAAGGTGGAAGGTGATCATATACAAACATCATCATCATCAAACTTACATCCAAACCATACCCTTTCATATCATAATAAATGCAAAAGAATGATGTAGAAAAGAATGGTATCAAAAGATGCTCTCATAATAAATCCTTTTGCAATAAACCCCTCCACAAAATGTCATTTGCAAACTTGCAAATAACCCCCTCCATCGGAAAAGTCCGGCCGGGAAAGAACAAAGGAAAACCGGCCGGAACGGAATGCAAATTGGCAACTCCAGAAAACTGGTCCCGTAATAAATTACAGGAAAACCCCGATACTGTGCATACACACCCGCATCTGTATTCCGACCGGATACAAATGCAATGAGACAAAATCTATACTGTACTATACTAGGATCCGGCTTAAACCAAAGCCGGCTAATAATATTCGTCCGATCCTGATCCGTGCAATACCGCACGTATCAGATCGAACCCTGCCATATATCCATACGGCCACTAGTACAAACCGTCCGATCCTGACCCGTGCAATACCGCACGTGTCTGATCGGACCCTGCCATATCTCCATACGGCCTCTACAGCGTTTCGCCCGAAAGCTTGAGTAACTGAAAGTGTGGTGGACTCTAAAGACTCGTCAATACTATGGCTGTGGATTTAACCACTAGCACGTCAGAGGTATAAGCCAATACGTAACGGGCCACCAGCTATTGACCAAAAGGGACGTCGATGAGCGAACTCATCCTGACACCCTACTGAGCCTGTCAGTGACAATATCCGTACAGTCCGGTCCGTTCGTCTATGAGCATCGCATGTCGCGCCTAGGGGGTTGGTAAAAGTTAGACCCCCAAAAGCGGTACAAGTCGTGTCGGAGTGTAGCCCAGAACACCCTGAGATACTACTGGAATACCTACCAGTAAATCTCCTGCCTTGGCCAAGGACTTCGTGTAATGGCTCTCCTAGACACAGCGCGACCTCACCCCCAATACCGGGAGAGACGAACCCCTGAAGATCCGCTCACTGCCTCCACGTGGGTCAGGACTGTACCCAACTAAAACCTGTTTGCATGACTCCTTTGAGCCGTGGTAGGGTAGTAATCAAAGCACAGTGGGAACTCACACGAGACAAATGACAATCCCCAGGTCGATGAACTAACCTGTACACATGTCACCTGGGAACTGCTATCTGACGTCAGGTATAAGACCAACTAGCATGTTCCCAGCGAGTCCTGTCCGGTGTACTCATAACCCAATGAGCACCTGTATACATCTTAGGTGAACCAACTGACACCAGTGGCCTGTGAGACCGGCCACCGCCCCTCGTCGGGGTCTCGACTATATACACTAGTCTACTCTGGAGTATCGATGCCCTGTCTCGAAACTCCCACGACTAGGGACCTTTTAAGGATGCGCTTATAGACTCCAGCTCTCACTTATATGATCGCCCTCATACTGCTGGCAGTCAAGCAAGAATCCTAGGGGCTCTATCAACATGCAATAGCGACTTGTCAGGTCACCTAAAGCAGTACACGATGATAAAGGTAAACCAGATAGCATACTATCATCTCGAGTAAGACTGTCCTACCGGGATAGGTCCTCCCTCAATCATTGCAATCACGTGCCTGTGATCCAATAATTGACTCTGAGGGCACTATCTCCAACAATCTCCCACTTGCACTCAAGGCTAATTATTGCGATGTCGCATACTCACAGCCCGTGTGATACCGAACACCCAACTCCTCTACTAGTCAGTCGCACAAAGCCTGTTTGCGAAACTATTGCGTTCGAGGAATAGCCTCAGTGAGTGGATCCGCTGAGATGTTTCTTTCTATGTCTCTCTATATCTCAAGTTCGCGGAGAAAGCCATCTCCCGAAATGAGCAATACCTGTCTTAGAATGTCTGGATGTCTGATGGGACCGAGCTCATAAATGAACTCGAAATCCAAACTTCTTAGACTGTATCATCAACTGAACTTAATCAGTATCCTGCGCCATGCCACCCTCAGTATTTCCTTGGACCACCTGTCCAAAATACTGCCCCTCGTCAGAAGGAAAACTATAACTCTGACAACCTCCTTGTCGTCCATGTCATCTTGGAAGCCTGGAGTGATAACCGTCTCCTAAAGGAGGCAGCCGTTATCATATCCCTAGAACATTCACTTATGTTCTAAAACTGCTTCCGACTGTTCCTCCAGGATTGGATCAATATCAACTTATTGCATCTAGTGCAAGAACAACATCTGGTGTGGTACTTGACATCTCATGATTGACTCAATTGCCTAAGCAAGTGATCTGCCAATCATGCACATCCCTCTCTAGTTTAGTCTATAAGACACCTTTAGAGAGGGTGACTCCATTACCTGCAGGTACACCACCATGCCAGGAGTCGTCCATTCTAAATACTCTTAGAATGCTGTCAAAGTACCCTGATTGGGAAACCACCCAAATCTAGATCAAAAACTATAGATCTAGTAACCAGTATGTCTGATATAAAGTCCAAGTCCCATGTGGAGAAACCACTGTGTGACGACCAAAATATAACCGATCGTAGTATAGGAATATCACTTCCTACTACCTTCTCAACAGATCCATCCCCTATTCTGATGACGTCAAACCTATGACTGTCACATCAGAAACAGATGATCTAACTCCGCTATATCTGCTTTAGTCTATAAAAAGACATAAGCCTGATGTCCACCAATGCTTCCGCTGCTCCCACTGACTACGAAAACCCTCTGGCAGAGTCATATAGATGTGCACTTCTAAAGCTAGTTTAGAACGACGCTATACTCATCCTCCTGCCGGGTCTCGCAGTCTGGAACAACAACAATGGCAAGTGTGGGTAAACAAGAACTTCCCTGTCACTGTCCTTGAGGCTACCGGAGTACCTCTCGGGTGCCTGAAGTTACCCACCTTATCTGCGGAGTGGCCAATGGAATGTCAAAACAGATTGAATCTTTAGGTTCCTTATCAAATCTTCAGTAATCGTTTGCGGTTCTGGAATCACTTCCAGTTCTACCATACTCCCACTACTGTTTTCTGAAAAATCCATTTTTATTAAAACTATGGCGAGTCAAGAACAATATCACTATTGATCTTTCTTATGGTAGAAAGTTAACCCTCGTCATAGCCTGGGTCAACCCACAAACAGCCATTACAGAAACGTGCCTTGAGTTATCCAGAGTCTGGTTTTAATCATAAGCCGGACAACTCCCCGTACCTTAACAATGTTAAGATATGAACTGTACTATATCCAATATAGAACCAGAGGCACTGATTTAATTGAACCAGATTCAAATCATGTAGCTATCTCCAGTGCATGTCAACTAAATGGAGAGAGGCCTATCAGCGTTACTCAACTTAGGAATGCTTCCAATTATGAGTAACCTGAAAAAGAAGCAAGTTCTCTTTATCATTACTATCAACTGAATACCATACACAAGTATCTACATCTTCTATCACTTTGAAGAATCCCGATACTTGCTACACCTGGTTCTCTACTCTATTCAAATACCTATAACTCCTCTAAACTCAGACCCTGTGTTTCTACGAAACACATGTCTAAGAACTAGAGAAGTTAAAAGTAAACAGAATATAGTATGAGGACCAACCCCTCTGTCCTAATGGACACTGGACAACATACAATACTCTGTATAAGTCCGCTGAGTCTAACAACTCTTTCACTGTGTGTCGTAGGTTGAAAACTGTACTTATGGTTAAGAAGAATTACACCGCTGTTTAATGCTCCCTACCTAACCATCCACTGATATAGGTAAATGTCGTAGACATAATTTCAGAAAGGTATATCTCACTCTATGAAAATAGACGTACAGATATATCAATTTGAAATTGGTGCATAAAAGCGGATATTCAAAACTAAATATTTGCCGACCGGCAAACAGCCCAGATGATCTCCTCAAATATCACCGATTACAACGAATCCCGATATAATGAGGATGATTACCCTATTCCCAATAACTTACTCCCACTCACCATCTGTAAAACCATACAGATGTGAGAATCAAACCTGGTAAATACATACCCTGGAGCAAGTGTCCAATCGGGAAATCAGTTTTCTTTTAACAGTACACAGTTGAACTGAAACATTAAAATATTTCGATGGGGTATCTTGGTATTCCTAGTAATGCCTCTACCATTATCCAGATTCACAACTATAACCGTATAATTCTTTGCCACCTCTCCAAATCCCTTTATATGTTTTTAGTCATTACCTTCTGCACACCCCTTAGGCCAAATGGTTTTCTTCCTTCCCTACCGTTCGGCACCAGCCTATGGTTTGGAAGAAGACTATCCAATAAGCATAATGGGTGTACTTTCCTAGTCCTAGGAGCACTCGCAATGCGAGAGAAGGTGAAGATAAAAGACAACCGAATAAACCTTATTCCTATTTCTCCTGAACCAGAATCCATCCCCGAACTGGAACAAGTTCCTTTCGAGTTCGTATATAACCATACGATGGAGTATCCAATAAACTGTGGATCTTCGTAGTGACACGGAGTGTCCTGGAGAAATACAAAGGTGATTTAGGATTGGCGAAGAAATACTTGGTTTGGTCGTGAATATCAGTCGCAATTTACTTTGCCCTCTTACTAATCCCTTGCTTTGTCTTAATCTTAATACCTTCTGCACACCATCGTTATGCTAATTGGTTTTCCTCATTCCCTACCGGTCGGCACCAGCCTAAGGTTTGGAAGAAGACTATCCAATAAGCATAATAGGTGTACTATCTCCTAAACCAAGGAGTACTCACAACTTGAGAGAAGGTAAAAGGGAAAAGACAACTGAATAATACTATCTGTTTTCTCCAGAACCGGAAACCATCCTCGAATTCCTTCAAGTTCGTATCTAACCATACGATGGTTTTGTCCAATGAAAGTGGACGTTCGTAGTAATACGGGGTGTCCTGGAGAAAAGGGTAAAAGTAGGAGTGGCAATGAGGTCTGCAACTCTGACAATCCAAAAGCCAGTGTTAAGAAGGTTCGGTCAACTTGGTCACTGAGTCATAGTCTTAGGGTCGGGTCAATGGTCGCTGCCAGAGAGAGAGAGAAAAGAAACACTCAGCGTTCACTCTAACCTAGATCTGAATGGTTATCACTTTATCTAATCTGGAAACCTCCCACTGTACCTCAAATTCTCCTCCAAACCTGAAAGAAGAATTAGTCGGGGTCATCCGAGGAGTAAACCAACTCATCAGTGGGAATCGGGATCCAACTCTCATCGCATGATAACGTGACGGAATCCGCTCACGGTACCACACTCCAGAAGGTATGCGCATATCTGGCAAGTTTCAGTTCTTTTGAAACTCCCGATGTGATTTTTACCCCATGCTCTTATGACCTTGACTAAGGCCAACAAATCATAAGTCACATGTCAAGTTCTACCCGTCATTGTCCATGTTGATTTGAACCCACCCGTACAAGCCCTTGACTAGGGCCAACAAGGCTATACGACTGTCCCAAACCAACGCATCTATCTATGCAGCATATGAATACCCAATAGCTACCAAACACTGTGCCTTGACTATGGCCAACAAACACAGCTTGAATACTATTGACTACCCATCTGAAACGACGGAGGGCTACGAATGGTTTCTGGTGAAAACCTTTAACGTAATGAACTTGATATCGTTGAAGGAACGGATAGCTTTTTAGAAAATATAGTGACGAAAACCTCTACTAAAGAGGTCACTCCCGGTGAAGGGATCTCGGCTCTTTCCCCGTAGAATGGGGTGCAGGATATCCCAAATGAATACCACAATGCAAAGCAAAAGTAATCGGCTATAGTGAAGTTATTGCCCTGACGCAAACTTCTGTCCAAGGGGTCACTCCCGGTGAAGGGATCTCGGCCCTTGCCTCGTCGACTGAGGAGCAGGATATTCCAAATGAATACCACGATGCAAAACAAAAGTGAACGTCCTTGCAATAACAGCTTTTTGAAAAGTGTTCCAACAACATCAGAATAGGTTTGTTTTAACTTGCATTGATCCGAATCAATGCAGTCCCATCAATTGATCACACCACAAAGAACGAAAATATACTGACGTACGTATATGCCATCCGCATTCGCCACTGGGTCCCGTCATCACCCGTTAGGTTAGATAACTAACGGCAGAGCGGGGACTGGACTAGCGCGGATGAAAAACATATACAACATCAACTAATATATATTCCAATATATTATATTCGCTCAAGGCGTGAATAAAATGCAACATCACAGAAATGTACAGCATCACAGAACAATACAGATATCTGGGATCCCCGGGTTTCACAGAGCCACTACTGAAACCCGACGTTCCCCTGGTCGTGTGGATAGCCTGTGCAATGAAATCCTATACCCTCTACGAGTGCGGCGAATAGCCAGCCAATCCTGGAGTGAAGCCCCTTCCGTCCCAATGCCATGAGATGCGGGCTGGTTGCCTTCTACAACCCGGCTATCCGTGCACCCCTCCGCGGGGTAATCCTAGTACAGAAAGTAAAATATACATACAACGGGTACATCGACCGCAACCTGGTCGTGCCCCAAAATAATAATACAAACAGGCAGTGACGGCAGTCCACATGTCGGACGCTCGCCCCGCAATATCAAATGTACATAATACAACAAAACTGTACTAGCATTGCATCCAGGCTATCCCCCACGACCGATCCGCAACATCACAGCAAAACACAGAACATCAACGTGAAAATCACGTTCGCAAATCCGTCTAACCGGGCTATAGCAGTTAGACCGGATTTACCGATCGAGTGACATTCACGGTCGCAGATATAATGTAAATACTGTGAAATAATGTGTTTAAAATATCCGATCGATCAAAAATTAACAAGTGGGCCCCCAAGCAATACTGTAGCATTCACAGAAAATCTGGGCCCAATATTAATATTCCAAAACCCCTAAAATAAGCCCAGAAGCCCACTGGAGAAATTGGACACAGTGAGGACACCAATGTGCGGCGGAACCGCGGCCCAAGGGGGGTTTGGCCGCGGTTCCGCGCTTCAGTCGTCGACTGACTGTGTCGAATTTTCCCAGTAGTCTTAGAATTTCCAGTACATCAATATTTTACAACCTGAAAAATTTTTCGAGACCAAAAAATTTCAACAGAAAACTGATGTGAACTAAAATGCAAGTTTTGGAATTTTGGTCGATCGGAAATGCAAAACACATCAAACGAAGCTAGACGAAATTAATGGCGAGGCTCTGATACCACTGTAAGTGCACGGCGGCGCCCCGGTCATCAATCCGACGGCCAAATGCGGAAACGGTGATAAACATTAATTTTGCGAACTTTGCAAACCGGCACCACCGCGCACTAAACCCCGGATCGGGCCATTAAACTTGTCCTAGCTAACTAACAAGATAAGGAAGAGATATACCGAGTGATCCGAGTCCTCCGGTCTTCTCGTCATCGTCCCGATCTCTCGTGGAAACTCCGGTCGTCGCCTCCTTGCCGGAAGGGCACCACATCGCCTGTTTCTTTTACGGGCTCCCGCCTCTATACCGAGGTAACTCTGGTATGAAGCTGGCAAGTCGACATGTCCAAGATGTGCTATAGAATGTAGTGTAGAGTGCATGTCTCACTTTGGGGTATTGGTTGCCTTTTGAAGATGGAGGAATGAAGGTATGAAAAATGGTGCTTTCATTTTTCCTTGTATCAAAATGAGATGAATGAAATTTGCCACACCACCAAAATCAAAAGCTCTCTCTCCCTCAAAAGAATTGGCCGGCCACATCTTATGGTGAGAATGGTGGAGGGTGAACCAAAGATATGAAGGAAGGTCATTGTAGGATAAAGGTGGAAGGTGATCATATACAAACATCATCATCATCAAACTTACATCCAAACCATACCCTTTCATATCATAATAAATTCAAAAGAATGATGTAGAAAAGAATGGTATCAAAAGATGCTCTCATAATAAATCCTTTTGCAATAAACCCCTCCACAAAATGTCATTTGCAAACTTGCAAATAACCCCCTCCATCGGAAAAGTCCGGCCGGGAAAGAACAAAGGAAAACCGGCCGGAACGGAATGCAAATTGGCAACTCCAGAAAACTGGTCCCGTAATAAATTACAGGAAAACCCCGATACTGTGCATACACACCCGCATCTGTATTCCGACCGGATACAAATGCAATGAGACAAAATCTACACTGTACTATACTAGGATCCGGCTTAAACCAAAGCCGGCTAGTAATATTCGTCCGATCCTGATCCGTGCAATACCGCACGTATCAGATCGAACCCTGCCATATATCCATACGGCCACTAGTACAAACCGTCCGATCCTGACCCGTGCAATACCGCACGTGTCTGATCGGACCCTGCCATATCTCCATACGGCCTCTACAGCGTTTCGCCCGAAAGCTTGAGTAACTGAAAGTGTGGTGGACTCTAAAGACTCGTCAATACTATGGCTGTGGATTTAACCACTAGCACGTCAGAGGTATAAGCCAATACGTAACGGGCCACCAGCTATTGACCAAAAGGGACGTCGATGAGCGAACTCATCCTGACACCCTACTGAGCCTGTCAGTGACAATATCCGTACAGTCCGGTCCGTTCGTCTATGAGCATCGCATGTCGGGCCTAGGGGGTTGGTAAAAGTCAGACCCCCAAAAGCGGTACAAGTCGTGTCGGAGTGTAGCCCAGAACACCCTGAGATACTACTGGAATACCTACCAGTAAATCTCCTGCCTTGGCCAAGGACTTCGTGTAATGGCTCTCCTAGACACAGCGCGACCTCACCCCCAATACCGGGAGAGACGAACCCCTGAAGATCCGCTCACTGCCTCCACGTGGCTCGGGACTGTACCCAACTAAAACCTGTTTGCACGACTCCTTTGAGCCGTGGTAGGGTAGTAATCAAAGCACAGTGGGAACTCATACGAGACAAATGACGATCCCCAGGTCGATAAACTAACCTGTACACATGTCACCTGGGAACTGCTATCTGACGTCAGGTATAAGACCAACTAGCATGTTCCCGGCGAGTCCTGTCCGGTGTACTCATAACCCAATGAGCACCTGTATACATCTTAGGTGAACCAACTGACACCAGTGGCCTGTGAGACCGGCCACCGCCCCTCGTCGGGGTCTCGACTGTATACACTAGTCTACTCTGGAGTATCGATGCCCTGTCTCGAAACTCCCACGACTAGGGACCTTTTAAGGATGCGCTTATAGACTCCAGCTCTCACTTATATGATCGCCCTCATACTGCTGGCAGTCAAGCAAGAATCATAGGGGCTCTATCAACGTGCAATAGCGACTTGTCAGGTCACCTAAAGCAGTACACGATGATAAAGGTAAACCAGATAGCATACTATCATCTCGAGTAAGACTGTCCTACCGGGATAGGTCCTCCCTCAATCATTGCAATCACGTGCCTGTGATCCAATAATTGACTCTGAGGGCACTATCTCCAACAGGGGGTAGGCTTCTATCCCATTAAGAATGTATAGAGCGAACACCCATCACTTGTGCTTTCAACCGTTTCGAGTAAATTTCGGCAGCACCTCCCCGCTGTTCTCCGAGTACACTGTAATAGAATAGATAATCATTTCAAAGCTGTGAAACAACGTTGAAATGAACATCTAATCTATCTTTGTACACGGAGAACCAGTGGAAAGGTACTGACGAAATATCTCGAAACGGATGAAAACACAAGTGAATGAAGGCGTTTGCTTTATACATTCTTAACTTGTCCACACGGGACAAATTTATGGGTTACCATACGATTGAATTTTCTCGTCGCGTAGACTATACGACGGTTGTTAGTATCGAGCTATACCGTCCGATATTTAACAACCTTCGTATAGGTCTATGTCACGACGAGCATCGCACGTATGTTAACCGATAGACGGGGACTAAGTGGCGCTTTTAGTTTCATATATGAGTATCGATGGGAATACGAAGGTTTCATATTATCATCGAGTATCATATATTGGTTTTAACCTGAACATCTCGAATCGCTCTCTAATTATGCGTTTGGTGTGCATTCGTGTTGTATGTGTAACATGATTTTAAACCATTGAGATCAAGATTGATAGAACTGATCATCCTACATTGCAATAGCATTCATCAACCAAAAACTATTATTGCAATGGCATTCATCTATAACAATCAACAATTAAAACTATAAATGTAGGATACTGATATCATAAAGCGTTATACGCAACATATGAATTCACATGACTGAAACATGCATCAAAAAAACATGTTCATCCAAAAGAAAGGCCACTGTCAACAAATATAGACAAATACGTTATAAAAACAGTAACTAATTAACAAGTTGATTAGCATCTGGATCAAGAAAATGATAGGAAAAACAATTGACTATGATCTATAATGACAAGTCTATTACCATGACTCTCGACTAACAAAGGTGGCTTTTCGTCCTCGGTAGCTTGATAATTGGGATTTCATAGCGAATAAAAATATGCATATGCCGTTTGACCGAGAACTTCAATAGGAAACTCAATAAGGTCGGGTGTACTGAAGTACGCTTTGTATTTCGCTATATCAGGTGACGAAGCCCAAGCCCTAGCTAGCCCAGCCCCACCCCAACCGAACCCTATCGAAGGTAAAGAACGTCCTTACACTTTCATATTTCTATTAATGATGCAAGTCTCCACCATGTCAAATTCTTGCAATATCATTCTTTTTAGAGTATGTCTAATTTAATAGATAGAATTTTCAAAGTTGGGCAACCAAGAAAAAGTAACAAGGGATTTTACATACATGCTAAAGCTTTGATTATTTATTTATTTATTTTCCATTTCATATTAGTACTTTTATATGTTTGATGATGACAAGAAATACAAATTATATTAGAACATTGTACATACCTAATTTCCACTTGAAATCGATTTTTTTTATCAGTACTCGTTGACATATAGTAACAAACAATGTTTGATTAGAAGGACCCAAGATTTTCTCGATCAACAATAATTTTAGTAATCAAACTAGGCTAAAATTGCTGGAAATTCCTCTTAGGTTTTCCAAATTCAGCAAACCCCAACCCCAACCTAACCCTAACCCCAGACCCAGCCCCAGCCCAGCCCCACCCTAACCCCAACCTAACCCTAGCCCCAGCCCAGCCCCAGCCCCAGCCCAGCCTAGCCCCAACCTAACCCGAACCCCAGCCCCAGCCCCAGCTAAACCCCAACCCTAACCCTAAGCCAAACCCTAACCCCAGCCCCAGCCCCACCCCAACCCCAACCCCGCCCAGCCCCAGCCCCAGCCCAGCCCCAGCCCCAGCCCAGCCCTAACCTAACCCTAACCCCAGCCCCAGCTAAACCCCAACCCCAACCCTAAGCCAAACCCTAACCCCAGCCCCAGCCGCAGCCGAACCCCAACCCTAACCCCAACCCCAACCCCAACCCCGACCGCAACCCCTGCCGAACCCCAACTCCAACCGCAACCCCAGCCCCAGCCATGAACCCTAGCCCTAAATAATCAAAAATTTCTTTAATTTAGTTGAAGATTTACTAACCTGAACGGCGGTGGCGACGACGAGAACGGTGGTGGCGACGACGAGAACGGCGGTGGCGACGACGAGAATGGCTGTGGCGATGATGAGAACGGCGGTGGCGACGACGAGAACGGCGGGAATGATTTGGGGATTTTGTTTCGCGCGCGATCGAGAGAGGAAGAAAGAGATAACGGGCGTAGGCGATCGATCTGTGCCCTTTATTAAATCGATATTTAGTTGCCCCTACGGATTTGTTCGTAGGTCCTTGGTTTGCGGCTCCGTAGGGGCAAACACCAAATTAAGAATTAATATTTTTATTCTTGAACGTCTTGGCCCGTAGGGGCAACCTTCTAGCCCTACGGATTAATCTGTAGGGCCAACATAAATCTGCCCCTACGGATTTCAATATCCGTAGGGGCAACCCCCTATTTTAGTAGTGTATACGGGTGCTCAGTGGAGACTGGGTACACTGAACATGACTCGCCGAGAACTCCTAGATGGTATTATACCTAACGTCAGGTAGCAGTTCTCAGGTGACACTGGTACATGTTAGTCTGTAGACCCGAGATCGTCATAGAGTCTTGTGTGATTCCCACTGTGCTTTGATTTCCACCTTACCACGTTCAAAAGAGCGTGCAAAACGGTGGTTTTTGGGTACAGTCCCGAGTCACATGGAAGCAATGAGCGATAGGAGAGGATTCGTCTCTCCCGGTATTGGAGGTTGATATTGCGCTGTGCTCGATTGGACATAACAGGAAGTCCCTGGCTAGAGCTGATACTGAGATTTACTGGTAAGTGTTATTAGTATTTTCTCGACCCGTTATGAGCCTCACATCGGCATGACTTATCAAGTTACTGGGGTCTGACGTTGACCACCCCTAGACTCGATATGCGACAGATCAGACGAAGAGACCGGACTGTATGGTAGTATTACTGTTGGATTCACGGGAGTATGGACAAGCTTGCTTGTTGATCTTCTGATCGCTCAATACCCGGGTTGTCGTTACGTCCAGCTAGTGCTGCTGACGGCTTGTGGGTGACTGATATGATCATCACCTACTGCCGGCGTATTGACGAGTCATTAGAGTCCTACACAAAGGTTTCCTAGCTCATGCGAAACGAAGTAGGGCATATATGTGATATGTGCGGGACCGAGATTAATACGTGTATGTGATACAGTATTCTAATCTCGCGATATAGGTTATATGTGATATAACCGGATTGTTGAATCAAGTGTTGATTCAATGAAATGTTATATGTATATGTGATATGCATATAAATGATATTAGTCGATTGTATGTGATACAGTCGAGTTATTAAATCAAGTGTTGATTTAATAATTTAATGTGTAATTATATATTTGATATATTAATATACATTAACTAATATTAGCTCACTTAAGAAAATGTTTTCTCTTTATACATTATATATATATATATATATGATATATGTTAATGTATTTATTTTGTGTCATGCTAGATGATACATTGGACTTGGGTGTGTGAGACTCATACCTAACTAGAGATAATTTAGGCGATTAAGTATTAAGTGATAAATCAAAATTAGGTGGAAATTTGCATGGCTAAGATGCTTGTGGAATCATGGAGAAGCTTTGACTAAAGTCCACTAATTTTGTTTTTACTCTAGATATTTATTAACCTAACCGTTATTTTTAGCCATGGTTTAGTCTCTACATGAGTTATATAAGATATTTTCCCACCCAAGGTTCACACTTGGATCACTTGATCATTTTCTTCATCTCCTTCACTTGCTCTTTAGTTTTGAGTGAGAAAAGAAAAGAAAGAGAGAAAAATTATTCTAAAGTGAGAAAAATTTCTACTTAACCAATCTATACTAAACTAGCCATTTAGTATAGGTTGTTTTCTTCACTAGTTCATCAATTAGTGAAAAGATAGCTTGAGTTAGAGATTCTTCGACATAAATCATCTTCGACCTCGAAGATCCTTTAGCAAACTTGTTCCTTTCACCTAGTGGAGCCAAAGGAGAGTCCGGGACACCACTACTTGGAGCAAAAGGACTACTACTACACGGAGCTTTAGAAGTGAAAGACCTGTCAATAAAGGTTGTATTCGCATTTCACTTAGTGTAAAGTTGTTTACATGTTTAATAACCCTAATTCTCTAATTAGATCCTTGGTTTAGGGTTTCTTAGCACTCTAGATTTTTTAAAATTGCATGCTCGATGCCTTAGAAAACCTAGTGAGGGTGCTAAAGAACCCAGCAGTGGTATCAGAGCCAAGTTAGAGAATTAGACGATATTATTAGAATTACGAAACCGAAACAACTCCGAAACCTCAAAACCGAAACCATAGTTTCTGTCATTTTTAAAAGGTTCTTTGAAAATTATTTAAACAAGTGCAAATTGTTACATATGATGTAATAAGAACACCAAAAAAAAACGAGCCCAATCCGCCGGATTTTGACCGGCGAAACACATCAAAAACTCAAGTTTTTATTAAGCAAAGCTGGCTTATGACGGCCTGGCCGGTTTTGTAAAGTAATTTGGTATTCATTTTTCTTTGGTGTTCCAGTCTCTGGGGTTTGGTGTTTCAGGTATTGTTTGATTTTGCCAAGATTGCATGTGATGCTATCTTTTCTGTAGTAGAAATTCGGAGTGTTTCGTATTCGTAATTTTAATATCATTTCGGGTTTAATATTGATATGTGATACAATATTTAGAATCCACGATAATTAGTTTTGTGAAAACTAGTTGGTGTTCTGTAAATCTAGCAATTTAGACTCTTTTGCTAGATTGCCACGGAGTTTCGATTCGGATCAAAACTCCGTCGCAATCTCGTATAGTACGTGAACATTCGCCGGGTAACACTACTAGATAGCCATACCCCATAGCCCCAACCAAGTGACTGTAGGTGAACCCCGTTGCCAAAAGCATTCCCTTGGGTGCTCACGGCCATGGTGTTCCGCCTAAGTGCACTTCGTCGACGGCATCGGGGGTACGACCATCTACTAATGTTTCCGACAAGTATTCGATCAAGTAGTCGGGAATCTTGTTAAATTACCCGACTAAGTTATTGAAAAGGTGTTTTCAATATGAGACTATAATGCAAGGTTTATATGTTAGGCATGAAATTCGGGGTATGAGATATTCCGGGTTTATGATGTGTAAGGATGTTGCGGATTCTAATTATTGTAGTTTTCGTTTTCTTTTCTGCGACCGTAAGTGTAATATGTGGTGTATCGCCGGTTTCGTTGCTATGCGTTAACGACAATTGAGATACTCATATTTACTTACATTGATGACATGTGATGTTATGTGTTGCTGTGATATGTTATATTGGATCATCGTGTTTGAATAGCCGGGGGTTTTTGTGTGAGATGAGAGTTTTTCATTTTCATTCAGGTAAAAACTGTATGTAATATTCTTTTATTGGGACACTTCCGGATCGAGGATGATGTCACCATTGATGTATATTATTTACTTTTCCGCATTATGATAGACCCAAGGCGGGGAGCACAAGTAACCGGGTTCTAGAGTCCAGTGGGAGACCATCTCGAGGAGTCGAGACCGGGTCTCCTAACTCTAGAGTTGGTAAGGTTGCTTGCCGCTCTCGTAGGGGTCTAGGGATGTGGGTTTGGCTATTCATCACGACCGTAGAATCCGTGTTTTTTACTGGCTTAATTTAAAACACGGACCTCTTAGTATATCCAATATTTCATATGTTGACTTCTGATGCAAAGTTCTGTGATGAGATCATATAACTGCGTGAGATGAATGCTTTATATTATATATATGATATATAATAAACGTTGCTTATGTTTTGCATCCGCGCTAGTCCCGCCCCCTCTCTGCCGCTAGTTAGTTAACCTAACGGTGCATGACGGGACCCCGTGGCGAATGCGGATGGCATAAGCGTACGTTGTATAAGTATTTTCGTTTCATCTGTAATGCTTAGGAGGCATAAATGATGGGACTTCATTAATGGGATTAATGAAAGGTAAGAAACCTAAAGATGTTGTAGAATCAAATTTTCAAAAAGGTAGCTCTAGTTCTTGTTTTGCAAAGCGGTATTCCTTGATGAATATCCAGGACCTCATTCGATGAGGAAAGAGCCAAGATCCCTTCACCGGGAATGACCTCTTCAGCAAAACCTAGCAGATGCTACACCCACTCGATTTATTTTAAAAAACACATGATTTTAAAAGCGGAGCTTAAACCACTCCTTTTCAAATCACTCGATTCTACAACGATATCAAGTTCATTACGCAAAAGGTTTTCTTAAAAACATGCCGTAGCCCTCCGTCATTTCAAATAAATACTATTTAGTATTCGTGCTGCATTTGTTGGCCTTTGTCAAGGCGTAGTGTGCGGTATCTGATTAGTGCTTATCTGTAAAGCATGTGATGCGATTGGATTAGGGTAGTCGTACGACCTTGTTGGCTTTTGTCAATGGTCGTACGGCTGAGTTTAATTCAATCATGAAATGACGGGTTGGACTTGACTAGCGCCCTATGGTTTGTTGGCCTTTGTCAATGTCATAGGACGTTAGGGGAAAAATATTATTAGGAATTTCAAGTGTTGAAATTTGCAATGATATTGCATACCTTCTATGAGATAGTTGGATCCTGATACCCACTGCGAGTAAGAGTTACTCCTGGGAGAATTTTCCATATTACAATTAACCGATCAAGTAGGTGTCTAGAAAGGTGTTAACGGGGTTACGCCCCTGGAAAATGAGGTTTATTTTAATTAGGTCCGTGCGAAAGCATAGGGAACCTCCCTCAAAGTACCGACACTGGCCGGGCTGAACGATTGGCGAACTTGTAGGGTGTAATTAATCCCGGCTAGTCTTACCTTTTAGGGTTTGAAGGAATATTTGATAAAAACAGTGGGAGCCATCCTGATTAGATAAGATAATAACCAATATAATCCTGCAAGAGCATATGCTAAGTGTTTTCTTCTCTCTCTCTCTCTCTCCAGGTAGCGATCATAACATGCCTTAATCGAGATAATAATATGGATGTATTTACCGAACCCGCTTGTTATACTGGGCTGGGGAACGTTGGTTCCGCTCTATCTTATAATTTTTATAAGTCCGAATAGGAAATAGGGGAATATCCGAATTCCCATGCCACCCAAACGTGGAATGAGCATACTGATGCATCTTCTTCGGGTGTGTTAATTATCGAGAACCGTTTCTTAGTACACTCTACGTCCTGGGTATTAGATACCGAATTGGGATACCACATATGTAATATGTTACATGGGCTAAAGAAAGGTAGAGAACTGGGAATAGGTGATCATTCTGTAAGAGTATAGAATGGTGCAAATGTTGCAGCCAAAACAGTTGGCGAATATCACCTTGAATTACCAAATGGTAATACATTGATTCTGAACGAATGCTATTACATACCGAACCTGATATGCAATATTATATCAGTTTCTTTATTTAGTATAGAAGGATATAATTTTGTATTGTAGGATAATGTTATGAACATTTTTCTGAATCAAAAGTTAATTGGATCAGGCTCGTTAAGTAATAGCATATACGTTCTAAATCAAACCACGGTTCTTAACGTACAATGAACGAGTCCTTCTTGTGGCATTTTAGATTAGGTCTTATCAATGCGACACGACTAGCTAAGTTACATAAAGATGAATATTTAAATCAATTTGAATTTACATCATATGAAACTTGCCGGTCATGTCTCAAAGGTAAAATGACCAAAACTCTATTTACTTGACACGGAGAAAGAGCTACTGAACTCTTGGGACGGATACATAGTGATGTATGCGGTCCCATGTCTACACATGCCAGGAATGGTTCCTCGTACTTCATTACATTCACCGATGATCTCTCAAGATTCGGACACGTGTTCCTATTGAAACAAAAGTCTGAAGCTTTTGAGAAATTCAAAGATTATAAGCATGAAGTTGAGAACCAGACGTGTAAAAGTATTAAAATCCATCGATCTGATCGAGGAGGAGAATACTTGAGCACAGAGTTCCTGGATTATCTAAAAGAGAATGGGATTTTCTCTCAGCTTACTCCTCCGTATACACTACAGCACAACGGTGTATCGGAGCGGAGGAATCGCACCCTATTAGATATGGTATGCTCTATGATGAGTACTGCTGAGTTGCCTGTTTCCTTTTGGGGTTATGTGCTTGAGACAGCTGCATACCTATTGAATTAATTTCCATCTAAATCAGTGCCTAAAACACGATATGAGTTATGGAGTGGAAAGAGACCATGTCTTAAAAGAGTTAAGATATGGGGTTCTCCGGCCTATGTCAAACGGCAAAATCCTGACAAACTCGAGGCATGATCAGTTCTTTGTAAGTTTGTTGGATATCCTAACCATTCACATGGATATCTATTCTACCACAGCGAGGAACAAAATATGTTTGTTTTTCGTCATGCTACCTTTTTAGAAAAGGAATTTCTTGAAAAAGAAATTATTGGAAAAGAGGTAGAACTGGAAGAAGTTCCAGCTACAATGACTACTACTGAAAATTTAGTGGAACCAGAGAATTCGATAGTCTCCGACGAACCTCAGCCTCTCCGCCGATCTAGTAGGGTTCCTCATCCACCTGAGAGATACTACAGTTTTCTCATTGATGGTAGGAGCGAGGATTGCATCATGGAAGATGATGACCCAACCAACTTCGAGCAGGCCATCATGAGTGGGGACTCTGTGAAATGGCTGGATACAACGCGATCTGAGACGGAATCCATGTACACTAACAAAGTATGGACTTTGGAAGATGCTCGTGAAGGGGTAAAACCCATCGGGAGCAAGTGGATCTTCAAGAAAAAACTTGGTGTAGATGGAAAAGTTGAGACTTTCAAAGCTAGACTTGTAGCAAAAGGTTTTCGTCAACGACCAGGTGTGGATTATGAAGAAACCTTTTCTCCAGTGGTTATGCTTAAGTCCATCCGGATCCTACTTGCCATCACTGCATACCTTGACTACGAAATCTGGCAGATGGACGTCAAGACCACTTTTATAAATGGTGATTTAGAAAAGAGCCTATACATGACTCAGCCAGAGGGCTTCGTAGATAGTGGGAGCAGCGGAAAGATGTGCAAGCTGCTTAAATCAATCTACGGGTTAAAGCAGGCATCGCGGAGTTGGAACATCTGTTTTGATGTGGCGGTCAAAGAGTTTGACTTCGTAAAAAACGTAGATGAACCTTATGTATACAAGAAGGTGGCAGAGAGTAAGGTCGTCTTCCTCTTATTGTACGTGTTAGTTAGATGTATGCCCTAAAGGCCATTATTCTACATATGATGTATATTATAGTGGATGCTTGGACATACATAGGGAGGACTTTCTTGCTCAACATGATAATATGGTATCTGGTTACTCTTTATCTTAACAAGTACACTGATTGTCTCTCTGTTACATGTTGATAAAACCCTTAGGATGAGTACTTGACTACCAGGATTATGATGCGGATCATACTAATGGGGCAGAGGTAGTCGGTAAGTGCATCCTTCAAATGTTCCTAGTCATGGGAGTATCGAGACAGGGCATCGATACTCCAGAGTAGACTAGCGTATACGCTTCTCGACCCATATGATGGGCGATGGATGATCCCATATCCATTGGTGTTTGACATCAGAGATGGTATATGGGTGCTCAGTGGAGACTGGGTATAGTGGACGGACTCGCTTAGAACTCCTAGATGGTATTATACATTACGTCAGATGGCAGTTCTCTGGTGACACTGGTACAGGTTAGTATGTCGACCCGAGATCGTCATAGAGTCTTATGTGATTCCTACTATGCTTTGATTTCCACCATACCATGGTCAAGAGATCGTGCAAAAAGGTGGTTTTTGGGTACAGTCCCAATTCACATGGAGGCATTAAGCGATAGGAGGGGATTCGTCTCTCCCGGTATAGGGAGTTGATGTTGCGCTGTGCTCGATTGGCTCTAACAGGAAGTCCCTGGCCAAGGCTGATTCAGAGATATACTGGTAAGTGTTATCAGTAGTTTCTCGACCCGTTATGAGCCTCATATCGGCATGACTTATCGATTTACTGGGGTCTGACGTTTACCACTCCTAGACGAGATATGCGACATATCAGACGAAGAGACCGGACTGTACGGTAGTTTTACTGATTGGATTCGCAGGAGTATGAGCAGGCTTTCTTGTTGATCTTCTTATCGCTCAATACCCAGGTGGCCATTACGTTTAGCAGACCGCTTGCGGCTTGTGGGTGTTTGATATGATCATCACCTACTGCCGGCGTATTGACGAGTCTTTAGAGTCCTACACAAAGGTTTCCTGGCTCAAACGAAACGGAGTAGGAGCACATATGTGATATGTGCAGGACCGAGATTAATACGATATGTGATACCGTATTCTATTCTCGCAATTTGTGTTATCGATCGGTTATATGTGATATAGCCGGGTTATCGAATCAAGTGTTGATTCGATAAATTGATACACATGATATTAGTCGGTTATATGTGATATAGCCGGATTATTAAATCAAGTGTTGATTTAATAATTTAATGTATATTTATATATTTGATATATTAAGTTACATTAACTAATATTTCTCACTTAAGATTTCCTTTTCTCACTTGTATGTGCATTATGTATATATGTGATATATATTTGTGTACATTATTTTGTGTCATGCTTGATGATACAAGCTTCATGGGTGTGTGAGACTTACACCATACTAAGTGATAATCTCAGGTTTTTTATATTCTTATGTAAATCAAAAATAGATTGGAAATTTTCATGGCAAGAAGCTTGCATGCTCATTGACTAAGTCCACTACTTCTGTTTTACTAAAGATATTTATTAACCCAACCATTATCCTATGCCATAGTTAAGTCTCTAAATGGGTTAATATATGATATTAACTCATCCATGGTTAATCAAAAGACAAACCGAGTGTGTAGTGTTCAGTTGATAAAACTGCACATTTGTATTACATTTTTCCTACCATTTTCATATTAAGAAAGGACTTTATTATAATATATTATACATATGAGGATTTATGTGTAAAAACACCATTTTCCATGTGTTAATATATTTTAATTAGTATTTGGTAGAAAAATGTATGCAAATAAATCCATTGACCAAATCCTAGTAGAAATAAGCCTACTAAATATTATTTGAGATTATTGTGCAGAATTTTCCAAGTTGTTATACAGAATTTATCAAACAAATCAAGTTGTTGAAGAAAACTTGCCAAATTAAGAAGCAAAACTTGGAGACCAAGTCTGGAAGCAACCGAGAGAAGATTTCTGAATTCTGAAGGTACCAAGGATTGCCAAATGTCACAAGGAAAGAGCACCCAAAAGTTGATAAAGAGATCCTCACCATTGGCCACGGAACCGCGGCCAAACCCCCCTGTTGGCCGCAGATCCGCGGCAATCTAGAGAGATCTTTTGCTACAATTTTGGGAGATCAATCACTGCTGAATTTTACCAAGTTTCCAACTAAAAGATTCTGGCTTTGCTCTATAAAAGAGCACCGAGAGCCTCTTGGAAAAGTTATCAAGCCAAAGAGATCACGAAGCTCCAGACGCTCATGCATCCAGGCTGATCATCGACTGTTCGACTACCTCCTTAGGAAAGATCGAGAAGCAACTAGTTTGTAATCATTTTCTACAGATTAAAGTGTAGTTTGTTCAAGTCGATTAATAAAGGTAGTTATTTTTATTTAATTGTTTTTGTATATTACATTATGTTTTTCCTCTCTGTCTTTCCATCTTCTTCTCCGAACATGCGCGAGTAATTCTCCGCTTGTTAGGGTTCGTAGGATTAGGGTAGGCTAATGGACGATGAAAATAACTAAACCCTTTTTAAGTCCTATAAAGTTTAGGAACTTTATCAAAAGAATCATTAACATCCTAATCGGGCGCGCTAGCAATTCTTTGCTAGTTCCGACCGTGATTAGAGATTAGATTAATGATTGTTTTGGTAAAGGCTAGATATGAACAGAGTTCCGTGTCGAGATAAGGGTTAAGAGTGGGATTCCTTTTCCCTCCAGAAACCCTAATCTACACGCATCACCGTCGTTCTAGTTCTAAATCTATTAATGGATAAAAAGGGTAACTTTTAATTAATTGCTCATAACTACTAAATCCTAGCGAACCCTACAAGCCCTCTTATTATATTATCTACATCTCTAAAATAATCTAGATCTATATTTTACATTCTTGTTTAACGTAGATCTAGAAACCATTCTATAAAAATTCTTTTATCCCTCCTTTCTTTCTCAACACATCTAAAGTAAAAGTAAAAGGTTCCACGTTTCCCAGAGGACGACCCGTACTCATCTCGGTCTAGCTACACGCGACACCGTTCTGATTGCGGTTAAACTACAAAAACACAATTTTTCGTATCAATCATGTAGCATCTGCTAGTTTCGCTAAAGAGGTCACTCCTGGTGAAGGGATCTCGGCTCTTTCCTTATCGAATAAGCTGCTGGATATTCTACAAGGAATACCGCTATACAAAGCAACAACTAGAGCTACCTGTTTTCGAGACAAGTTTCTACAACATTTTTAGGTTTCTTTTAGTTTCATTAATCTCATTAATGAAGTCCCATTTTATTATGCTTCACAAGCATCAGATATGAAATGAAATCAACAATATATAATATATATCTCATATATATAATATAAACATTCGTCTCAGGCAGTAATATGATCTCATCACAGAACATTGCAGCAGAAGAACATATATGAAATATTGGATATACTAAGAGGTCCGTGTTTTAATACGAGCCTGTATAAAAACACGGATTCCACGGTCGCGATGAATAGCCAATCCCACACCCCTAGACCCCTACGAGAGCAGCAAGCAACCCTACCAATTCTAAAGTTAGGAGACCCGGTCTCGATTCCTCGAGATGGTCTCCTACTGGACCCTAGAACCCGGTTACTTGTGCTCCCCGCCTTGGGTCTATCCTAATGCGGAAAAGTAAATAATATACAATGGTGACATCATCCTCAGCCCGGAAGTGCCCCAATAAAAGAATATTACATACAATGAATTTTACATGAATGAAAATGAAAACTCTCATCTCACATAAAAAAAACCCGGCTATTCAGAACACGACAGACCAATATAACGTATCACAGCAACACATAATATCTCATATCATCAACGTAAGTAAATATGCGTACCCCAGTTGTCGTTGATGTATAGCAACGAAACCGGCGATACACCACATATTACACTTACGGTCGCGGAAAAGAAAGTGAAAAACTACAACAGTTGGAATCTGCAACCACCATAGACATCATAAACCCAATGTATCTCATACTTTGGATTTCATGCCTAACCAAATGAATTCCTTAGACATCGCATGCCTAACAATTATAAACCCCGCATCTTAGTCTCAATCTTGAAAACACTTTTCAACATCTAGTCGGGCAATTCAACAAGATTCCCAATATCCTGATCGAATGCTCGTCGGAAACTTTAGTAGACGGCCGCACCCCCGATGCCATCGACGAAGTGCACTAAAGCGGAACACCGCTGCCGCGAGCACCCGAACGGATGCTTTTGGCGACAGGGTTCTCCTACAGTCTCTTGGTCGGGGCTATGGGGCATAGCTATCTATTAAGTTTACCCGGAGAGTATTCGCGTATGCTACGTGATTGCGACGGACTTTTGATCGCATCAAAATACCGTGGAAACCGATCAAATGAGACTAAATTGCTAGATTTATAACATTCAAATTAGCTATCTCATAACTACTTGTGGATTCCAAGTATTGTATCACATTCCAGATAAATAGACAATGTTAAAATTTCCGATCGAATAAACAAACACCCATGATTTCCCAAATAGCTCAACACTTGAGCGGAGTTCAAAAAGTCCCAGAACATATCAGAGCCGCTATGAACCAGCCGTAGAAGGGTCAAACCAGCGCTTCACATGTGGCAACGCAAAACCACCACAAACCATATGGTTCAGTGGCGGTTTTGACGGTCACATAATCGAGTTAAGGTTATGTTCTTCTAGAGGGTCCACAAAATCGCTTGCATGATTTTCCGAAAGTTTTAAACTCTGAAAAAATCCAACACTTGAAAGTTTTCCGACAGGGGAAAAAGTGAGTTATTGTTATCCGTTCGAACTTTTTAACACGTTCTAAATTACCCGAAAAACTAAATGATGTTAAACTTTCCGATCGAATCAATGAATTCTTAAGATCTCTACAACACTCAACACTTGGGTAATATTAAAAATTCCCAGAAGTATGTAGTAATACCTACGGATATTACCTAGAAACATCTAACCCTAATACCCAAGTACGGCCGCGGAACCGCCGCGCAAAGCATGGTATTGCCGCGGTTCCGCGGCGACTTGAGGGAATTAGGAGTTCGTATTTCACAGTAATCCTTAGAATTTCCTGCTTAATTTTCTGAGTATTTTTAATAAAGAAAAACCAACTTTTTAGAAAATTTCCAGAGAGGGGGTCAAAAACGATGTTTCAGGGTTCGATCAGACTTTTAACTTCGTCTAGACAACGCCTAAAGCTCTAGCTTGGGTCTGATACCACTGTAGGGTTAGTTTAGCACCTTGTGAAGGTTTTGGCAAGCATCAAACATGCTATATTAAAAATTTTAGGGTGCTAAACAAACCCTAACCAAGATCTTAACTAGAGACTTAGGGTTAACATAGTAAGTAAATAACTTTACTTCTAAGAGTTTGGGATTACAACCTTTGTAGTCCGTTCCTTCGCTTCATAAGCTCCGTGTTGAGGTCCCTTCACCGTGATCATCATGTACTCGGACTCTAGAGAGGCTCCATGAAGAGAAAGATGCAAGCTTGCTTCCGATCTTCAATAACTAAGATGATCTACCTTGAAGAAACTCAAACCCAAGCTCTTGCTTCACTAATCAAGTATTAGCAAAGCAAACACCCTAATCTAAGTGGCTAGAATAGATGAGGATGATGAAGTAGGAATTTAGCTCTCTTTTGTTTTCAATTTCTCACTCATTATCATCACATATCAAAAGGCTAGAAAGCTTTTTCAAGAGGAAGAAGAAGAAGAAATCTATTTGTGATGAATAATGAAATCATTGTGTGAGGTTAGAATTGCAACCATGGGTTAAGAATGATGACTTAACCCTTGTATAGAATTAACTATGGTGAAGGGTTTGGGTTGGGTTAAGAAATATCTACACAAAATATCATAAGTCAAAGTCAAAGCTTCATGAAGCTTCATGAAAGCTCCATCCAGGCTTAACCCTAATCCAAACCCTAACCATATTTAAACTCCACAAAACATGTTGCATTTGTAACTCTAATTTGTTACAATATTATATATCACATATACAATATTTATTGTAACAAAATAAAATAATACAATTAACATATATCTCATATATATCAATGTATTATCCAAGTGAGAAAAAGAATCTTTAAGTGAGCTAGTATTAGTTAATGTAATATAATATATCAAATATATAATTATACATTAAATTATCTAATCAACACTTGATCCGATAAGCTGGCTATTTCACAAATAACCGACTAATATAATCTGTATCAGTTCATCGAATCAACACTTGATTCGATGACCCGGCTATATCACATATACCCAGCCGATATCACATATCGCGAGAATCTAATACGGTATCACATACACGTATTGTTCTCGGTCCCACACATATCACATATGTGCTCCTACTCCGTTTTTCCTGAGCCAGGAAACCTCTGTGTAGGACTCTAAAGAATCATCAATACGCTGGCAGTAGGTGATGATCATATCAAACACCCACAAGCTGCAAGCGGTCAGCTAAACATAACAGACACCCAGGTATTGAGCGATCAGAAGATCAACAAGAAAGCATGTACATTCTCCTGCGAATCCAATCAATAACACTCCCGTACAGTCCGGTCTCTTCGTCTGATATGTCGCATATCTCGTCTAGGGGTGATAAAAGTCAGACCCCGGTAGCTTGATAAGTCATGTCAATATGAGGTCTATAACAGTTCAAGAAACTACTGATAACACTTACCAGTAAATCTCAGCAACCCTGGCAAGGGATTTCCAGTTTTAGCCAATCGAACACAGCGCAACATCAACTCCCTATACCGGGAGAGACGAAACCCCTCCTATCGCTCATTGCCTCCATGTGATTCGGGACTGTACCCAAAAGCCACCGTTTTGCACACCCTCTTGGACGTGGTATGATGGAAATCAAAGCACAGTGGGAATCACACAAGACTCTATAACGATCTCGGGTCTACAGACTAACTTGTACCAGTGTCACCAGAGAACTGCCATCTGACGTGAGGTATAATACCATTTGGGAGTTCTCGGCGAGTCCGTCCAGTGTACCCAGTCTCCATTGAGCACCCGTATACCATCTCTGATGTCAAACACCAATGAATATGGGATCATCCATCGCCCATCATATGGGTCAAGAAGCGCATACGCTAGTCTACTCTGGTATATCGATGCCCTGTCTCGATACACCTACGACTATGAACATTTGAAGGATGTACTTAGTGACTACACTGTCCCCACTAGTATGATCTGCATCATAGTCCTGGTAGTCAAGTACTCATCCTAAGGGCTTTATCAACATGTAACATAGAGACTATCAGAGTACATGTTAAGATAAAGAGCAACCAGATAGCATACTATCATGTCGAGCAAGAAAGTCCTCACTATATATGTCCAAGCATCCACTACAATATACATCGTATGTACAGTAATGGCCTCTAGGGCATACATATCACTAACACATACACTTAAGAATGCTCACGATTTTTAAGGAGAAAACGCACTTACGAGATCCCCACGACTCGTAGAGAGAAACATCTTTATGAAATCCTTACGGCTCAAGAAGTTAAAAGCCTTAGTCGACAGGATACTAACCCTGATTGCTAAGCCACCTTTGTTCGAACCGACAAAGGCAAATGATGATTCGCTCCTGACAATATCTCAGTTGTAGCGATGCTGATGCCTAAATCGGTATTAGATCCCAAGTCTCTTACTCGCGGCAAAAGTCAGCGAGCCATAAATGCATATGAAATAGCCGAAATGGTAGGGCAATTTGCAACAAAATCAGCAAGTAAAATATATGCATACAAAATAGCCGAAATGATCGGGCAACTCACAATAAAAAGCAGCGAGTAAAAAAAAATTGCCGAAACGATTGGGCACCGTGAAAAATAGCCGAAATGATTGGGCAATCGCGACTTTCGCGATACAAAAAGCTGAAATGATAGAGCATCGCGGAAAGAAAACAAAAAAATAATATAATACATATAAAATGAAACTTTTTCCCTACATGTGAGATCACATCGATCCCTGTATACAATCCAGGGTCATAAACAAAGAGGGAACCAAATCATCCCACCAGGCTGCATCAGAAAAAGAGCCAAGTCTCGATTGCAACATCTGCATCTCAAGAGATCAACAATGGCGTTCCTTCTCGTTCTAACCAGAAGCAGATACGACGTCAACAAACGGAGCCATGGTAAAGTCCCTAGTTTCAAATCTCGACGGTTCACAGACAGCCTAGAGACCACCTCGACATTCGTCTCGTTACAGCAGACGCAACGTCAGCAAAGCGGAACCATGTCAAAGCCCCTAGTTCCAAATCTCGAAGGTTCACAGAAAGCCTAGAGACTATCTCGGAGCCGCGGCAAAGTTCCCAGTTCCATGGCTCGGCATTGCACAGGCAACCGAAAGTCAATCCTGACCCCGTATGGCTAAAGTCAATCCTGACCCCGTATGGCTAAAGTCAATCCTGACCCCGTATGGCTAAAGTCAATCCTAACCCCGTATGGCCAAAGTCAACCCCTGACCCTGTGGAACACGGCTAAAGTCAATCCTGACCCCATGAAAAAAGCCAAAGTCAACCCTCGACCTCCCCGTCAAAGTAATGCTTTGACTCGGGAGTAGGTCAACTCATCAACCACTTACGAGTCCTCTCAACTTGTAAGGGAGAAAATTCTTTTGTGAGATCCTTATGGCTCTCGAGAGAAAACACGCACTTAGGAATCCTCATGATTCCTAAGGAGAAAATACACCTGCGAGATCCTCTCGACTCGTAGGGAGAAAAGTCTTTACGAGAACCTCACGGCTCGCAAAGTTGAAAAGCCTTAGGCAGCAGACCTGAACCTGTTTCCTAAGAAATTGCTACCCCACATGGAGGCTAAGATGGACTATTATCTACTGTCCACATCTGCTAAAATCACATGCCCAACTAATAGCTTTCCCCCTTACAAGTTGAGAGCAAAGCGCTAAGGGTCAGAGTCTCTGAGGCAGCGCCTTACGTGCAAAGCACGAGCGCGCTTGCACCAGAATTAAAAAGTTCTCCTTCGTTGGATCAAAGATCCAACAGAGATGATTAAAACACACCAGAGTAAAGAATTAAATTTTGAGGAAATACTCTTTTGGGTAACAAGGAAAGTCTTCGGTATGTACCCCATTAAGCATGCGTTCACGACAATATGCCTATTTAAACGGAAATGGTATCCAAAACACGCTAATTTATGGACAACACGACGATGGTGTTCGCACTTAAAGGAAATCCCCAGGGGTCAAGTATAAGACTCATGTACACAGATGGGGGGTGCACGTGCAAATATACGTCAAATAGAAAAATTCAACAAAAAGTATTCAACGGTTAATAATAAGTGAAGTACATTGATATTACTCTATAGGAAAGAGATCATCAAACATGGGATCGGAAATACAAGGGTTAACAAAACAAATTACAAAATTCGCCAGCTCCCTCTCTGCTCTCTCCAACACGTAGAAGCGACGGTTTTCGCGAGGAGTTGCTCCCCACCGATTAGCGCCGTGCTCATCAGCAAAAGCGGACATGACAGCCCGTCGGGCTCTTATCTGACCCAGGAGATGAATCGAGTGATCCTTCAGAGCCTGAGTAATCAAGAAGGCCTCGTAGAAACACTCGATCTTGTCCTCTGCCGCGTCGAGGATCGCCGGAGTCATCTTTGTTGGATGAGGAGGGATGTCGGCAAGCACGGAAGAAAAGACCATCCGAAACCAAATGAAACCCATAGGAAGGGGAGAGCCCCTACGAGTTAGGAGTTCGTACGTCACCGTGTCATATTCAGCATCGTTCAGAAGAGGATCCACTAGCCGTGCAGCAAAGCGGGGAATCATCTCCTCGACGGGCACCGCCCATGGCTGCCGACGAGCGTGGGGGCGGTTGCAAGCCATAACAATTAGTCGGTTTCTAAAAAAATAACCACCCTAAGGTCTAAATGGGTTTCTCTGTTTAGAGTAGAAGGAAGGCACGCCTTCAAGTTATAAAAAAGAGAATTCAATACTATGCACAGAAAATATTGTGCATGGTGGAACTATTCCTAAGGCACGGAAAAAAAAGGAGAGCGTTGGAAATGAAAGGAGGTGACTCATTGAAATCAGAACAGGGAGACAAAACGACCCTATCAACGGAACCCCACGTGCATAACACGTGAGCGCCGGCACTGACCCCTATTGGAGATTGAAACGGCATCGCACATGCATAACACGTGTGTAGGCGCCAATGCAATATTGAACTCACCAGCGGTTCCTCATGCGCAAAACCCATGAACACCAACAACAATATGACAAAACTTCATAAGGAACGCGTCTGAACATAAAGAGGAGGGGAAAGGAAAGTTTTTATTCATACTTCAGAAAATTCTTACAGCGATGAAAATAGTAACCAAAAACATCACTAAAATGTTTACAATGGAAAGACATTAAATCCAGGACATGGATTGAGAAATTCAAAAGTTAGGCCATCTAAAATGTTTCAGGCCTCTCGGACCATTCTCGTATACTTCCTCTCACGATCACAAGCGTCAGGATCCTCACTGATGTCCTCCGCCCTTCGATAGGCAGCGATTATCGTCACCTGTTGAAAAGTTTGATGCAGAATAACAACAAGGTTGTCTTGCCTTTTCTTTGAGATTAGGCTCATTAGATACACCGAGTGTACCTTATCTTCGGCGTCATCCAAAGCTTTAAGCGGCATGCCGTCATAGAATAAAGGAAGTGCTTCCCAGATCGCCCTCACAATGAGCTTCAAAAGAGCAGAACGACGAGGAAGTAATTGTAGGGTTCCTAGGCACACAAATGAAGTCTCACAAGTGAGCAAGCATGGCTAATTCAAATTTTACAAGTGCCTACAAACCCTAATACGGATCGTTAACTAGTTATATAGGCGATGCAAGCATGTAAACGAATTAAATGCTAAAGGAAAGTGACTACAACCTTTGTAGATCCGGTCCACCACTTACTAAGCTCCACGACGACGTCTCTCCGCTGTCCAAGTCGGATCCCGAACTCTAGCATCGGCTTCATTGAAGAAATGGGCGGGCTTGATCGTCGGCTTTGATGCCGAAGATGATCTACGTCAAGGCATCACAAGATCAAACTCCGACTTCACCAAGTCATGAAACTTGTGAAGAAAACACCCTATACTACTTGGCAAGAGGTAGAGGATGAAGAAATAGGAAGTGGGTTCACTTTAGAATTGGATTTCTCACTTGTTTTCATCACTTGCCATTGATGTAGCAAGCTTTTCTTCATGGAAGAAGAAGATGAAGAAGAAGAAGAAGATATGATAAGTGTTATTATAAAATGAAAATAAAATTAATACTTATCATGTCTTCAACCATGGTTTAGTGTAGAGAATCAACTAAGGTTAGTAGAATGGTTAAGTTTAGGAGATGAAGACAAAATGGTCATTAGGTCAAAGATGCTTGAAGCATCAAGAAAGTTCCAAAATAAACCATTTTGTTTTCTTTATCTTTTAACAAAAATAAATAGATAAATAAACAAGAGAAAAGAAACCCTAACCATTCACTAAACATGGTTTAATTCTTTACACAAACCCAAGTGAGCTTGTATCATCAAACATGATACAAACAAGTGCACATAAAAAAATATATCACATATACAATGTGCATCAAGTGAGAAAATCCTTTTAAAATGAACCAATACTAGTTAATGCAAAGTAATATATCAAATATATAATTATGCATTAAATCATTAAATCAATACTTGATTTAACGATCCGGTCGTATCGCATATAACCGACTAATATCCAATGTATCGGCTTATCGAATCAATCCTTGATTCGATAACTAGGTTATATCGCATATAACTAATCGATACATTAATCGCAAGAATGGAATACGGTATCACATACACGCATTATTCTCGGTCCCGCACATATCTCATATGCGCTCCTATTTCGTTTCGCTTGAGCCAGGAAACTTCTGTGTAGGACTCTAAAGACTCGTCAATACGCCGGCAGCAGGTGATGATCATATCAAACACCCGCAAGCCGCAAGCGGTCTGCTAAACGTAACGGCCACCCGGGTATTGAGCGATCAGAAGATCGAAGAGCAAGCCCGCTCACACTCCTGTGAATCAAACCAGTAACACTTACCGTACAGTCCGGTCTGTTCGTCTGATATGTCGCATATCTCGCCTAGGGGTGGTAAACGTCAGACCCCAGTAGCTCGATAAGTTATGCCGACGTGAAGTCCATGACATGTGTGAAACTACTGATAACACTTACCAGTAGGTCACTGCAACCCTGGCCAGGGATTTCCTGTTATGGCCAGTCGAGCATAGCGCAACATCAACCCCCAATACCGGGAGAGACGAATCCCCTCCTATCGCTCATTGCCTCCATGTGAATCGGGACTGTACCCAAAAACCACCTGTTTGCACGCCTCAGTAGAGCCGTGGTAGGGTGGAAATCAAAGCATAGTGGGAGACACACAAGACTCTATGACGATCTCAGGTCAACAGACTAAGCTGTACCAGTGTCACCAGAGAACTGCCATCTGACGTGAGGTATAATACCATCTGGGAGTTCTCGGCGAGTCCGTTCAGTGTACCCAGTCTCCACTGAGCACCCGTATACCATCTCTGATGTCAAACACCAATGTATATGGGATCATCCATCGCCCATCGCATGGGTCGAGAAGATATACTCTAGTCTACTCTGGAATATCGATGCCCCGTCTCGATATTCCCTCGACTAGGAACATTGAAGGATGTACTCATGGACTATCCAGGCCCCACTAGTATGATCTGCATCACAGTCCTGGAAGTCGAGTACACATCCTAAGGGCTTTATCAACATGTAACAGAGAGACAGAAAGTATACACGTTAAGATAAAGAGCAACCAGATAGCGTACTATCATGTCGAGCAAGAAAGTCCTACCTATATATGTCCCAGCATCCACTACCAATATACATCCAATGTACAGTAATGGCCTCTAGGGCATACATATAACTAACAATCTCCCACTTGCACTAGGGCCATCTGTAGCAGTGGTTGCAGTATCACATACTCAACCATCCCCTAAAAGTCTCTCTTTGGGAAAAGGCCTTCGTGAGTGGATCCGCCGTGTTGTCCTCTGAGTCTACTCTCCTAACCTCGATCATCCTGGAGATCAACTATCTCCATGATCAGGTGATGCTGCCTCAGAATATGTCTGGGTCACTGATGGGACCAGGGTTCCAGGGCCAAAACCACACTTCCATTGTCATACAATGGCAGGAACCTAGTTCATCTTATGAACCAATATACACCCAAACTGCCTCTTTGGTAGTATCTTTAATAGCGATGTTACCAGCCTTTATCGTCTAGTTTGCCACGGTATCTAGCTTGGAACTCTTCCAACATACCGTCCCTTTACTGAGGGTAAAGACAATGCCTGTGACTGACATTCAGTCGTCTTTATCACCCTGGAACCCTTCCAGTGATTCTCCCCAGGATCGATTGATACCATCTCACTACTTCTAGTGAGAATCCTAGCATCCAGTTACATCTATCTCATAGATGAAAACTCAGGATTTAGGAGGTATCACTTTGATCCTATTGGAGAATCTTTGTGATAATAGGAGATCGACCGATCGTAGCATAGGAAACTCTTTTCCTATCAAGAGTATGTTGTCCACGTACAATACGAGGATAACCACCTTACTCTCTACTACCGTTTTGTATATACAAGGTTCATCTACTATTTTGATGAAGTCAAATACTTTGACTACCACATCAAAACAGATGTTCCAACTCCGCGATGCCTGCTTTATCCTGTAAAGCAACTTGTACATGTTTCCGCTGCTCCCACTGTTTACGAAGCCCTCTGGCTGTGTACTTATAGACTTTCTATTCTAAATCAGTATTTAGAAAAGCAGTCATGACACCCAACCACCAGATATCGCAGTCATGGTATGTAGCCATGGCAAGTAGGATCTGGATGGACTTAAGCATAGTCCCTGGAAAAGGTTTCATCATTATCCGTGCCTGGTCGATGACGAAAACCTTTAACAAGTCTAGCTTTGAAAGTCTCAACTTTTCCATCTACACCAAGTAATCTTCTCAAGATATACTTGCTCCTGATGGAGATTTAACCCTTCAGATATCGCAATCAAAGTCCATACTTTGTTGGTGTATATGGATTCCATCTCAGATCGCTAAGCATCCAGCCATTCTTACAGAGTCCCACTCTTGATGGCCAGCTCGAAACTAGTTGGGTCATCATCTCATGATGCATTCCTCGCTCCCACTGTCATCGAGAAACCGAGGTATTTCTCAGGCGGATGAGGAACCTTACTAGATCGGCGGAGAGGCTGAGGTTCGTTGGATTCTATTGAATGCTTTGGTTCTACCAAATCATCAGCTTTTGATTGTATAGATGGAACCTTTCCAGTTCTACATAACTGACCTTGCCTCGAGCTTGTCCAGATTTTGCTTTTTAGACATAGACTGGACAACCCCAAATCTTAACTAACTTAAGATATGGGCTCTTCCCATACCATATCTCATATGGAATGGTAGGCAGTGATCTGATTCGAACCTAATTCAATAGGTATGCAGCTTCTCAAGCGCATAACACCCAAAAAGGAAATAGGTAACTCAGTAATACTCATCATAGAGCACACCATAACTAATATTGTGTGATTGCTCCGCCCCGATACACCGTTGTGCTGTGGTGTATTCAGAGGAGTAATACGGAGAGAGAATCTCATTCTCCTTTAGAATGGCCCAGGAATGCCATGCACAAGTATTCTCCTCCCTGATCTCATTATAGGATATAATACTTATACCCGTATTGGTTCTTTACTTCCAACTTATATTCTGTGAATACCTCAAAAGCTTCGGACTTATGTTTCAACAGGAACATACGACTGAATCTTGAGAGATTATCAGAGAATATAATGAAGTATAAAGAACCAGTCCTGGCATGTGTAGACAGGAGACCTTACATACATCAACATGTATCATCCCAAGAGTTCACTAACTCCTTCTCTGTTTCCAGTAAACAGAGCTATGGTCATTTTATCTTTGTGACATGACTGGCAAGTTTCACAAGATGTAAATTCAAACTGATTTAAATATGCATCTAAAATGTAACTTCAGCCAGTCGGGTCGCATTGATATGACCTAGTCTACAATGCCTCAAGAATGATTCGTTCATTTCTGAACTCTTCCTCTTGTGTGTGTTCTGAATACTAAGAACTGTAGTTTGATTTAGAACGTTAATGCTTTTAGATAACGCGCCTAAACCGATCAACTTTTGATATAGAAAATGTTCAAAATATTATCCAACAATACAAAATTTTATCATTTCTTTACTAATAAAGAGACTGATATGATTTTGTATATCAGGTTCGGTATCTAATAGCATTTGTTCAGAATCAATGTATTGGTAATTACAGGGTGACAGTGACCAACAGACTTGGCTGCAATACTTATCCCGTTTTCTGTCTCATGAAACTTATCACCCGTTCTTAGTTTTTCTACCCTTTTGTAGCCTTATGTAACAGATTACATATCTGGGATCCTGATCCGGTATCAAATACCCAGAATTCAGAGGATACTGAGAAACAGTTCTTTGTAATGAACATACCCGAAGGAGATGCATCATATGCACTTTCTTCGTTTGGGCGGCATAGGAATTCTGGTATTCCCTATTTCCTGCTCTGTCTTATAACAATTATAAGCTGGAGCGGGACCAACTTTCCCCAGCTCAGTATAACAAGCGGGTTCGGTCAATACATCCATATTATTATCTTGATTAAGGCGTGATATGGTCGCTACCTGGAGAGAGAGAGAAGAAAACACTCAGCGTGCGCTCTTGCAAGAATAGATTGGTTATTATTTTATCTAATCAGGATAGCTCCCACTGTTTTTATCAAATCTTCCTTCAAACCCTAAAAGGAAAGACTAGCCGGGATTAATTGCACTCTACAAGTTCGCCAATCTTTCAGCCAGGCCAGTGTCGGTACTTTGAGGGAGGTTCCCCGTGCTTTCGCACGGACCTAATTACAGTAAACCTCGTTTTCCCAGAGGCGTAACCCCGTTGACACCTTTCTAGACACCTACTTGATCGGCTAATTGTAAAGTGCAAAACTCTCCCAGGAGTAACAATTGCTCGCAGTGGGTATCGGGATCCAACTATCACATAGAAGGTATGCAATCTCATTGCAAATTTCAACACTTGAAACTCCCGATAATGGTTTTTACCCCTAGCACCTATGACCTTGGCTAAGATCAACAAATCATAGGTACTAGTCAAGTTCTACCCGTCATTTCGTGATTAATTAGACCCATCCACATGACCCTTGGCTAAGGTCAACAAAGCCACATGACTGTCCTAACTAATCGCATCATATGCTGTGTAGGAAGACATCACTTAGCTACCGCACACTACGCCTCGGCTATGGTCGACAAACGTAGCACGAATACTAAGTACTCTACTTCCTAAAATGACGGAGGGTTGCGAATGGTTTTTATGAAAACCTTTAACGCTTTGAACTTGATCTCGTTGCGGAATCAAATGGTTTTTAAATGGAATGTTTTCGAGGCTTTTCTAGTTTTGCTAAAGGGGTCACTCCCGGTGAAGGGATCGTCGGCCCTTTCCTCGTCGAATGAGGTGCGGGATATATCATATATATCACTGTGCAAAGCGGAAACTATAGAAGCGATCAAAGACAAACCGAGGGTTGTAGCATCTTCCAGTTATTGCTAAAGGAGTCACTCCCGGTGAAGGGATCTCGGTCCTTTCCTCATCGAATAAGGTGCAGGATGTTCTATAATGAACACCGCGATGCAAAGCAAGAACTGTAGCTACCTGTTTTTATTTTGAAATTCGATTCCACAACATCAATTAGGTTTATTTTCTTTCATTAATCTCATTAATGAATATCCCATCATTTAAGTCCACCTAAACATCACAGATAAATATAACGTACGCTTATGCCATCCGCATTCGCCTCGATGTCCCGTCTGCACCGTTAGGTTAGGTAACTAACGGCAGAGCGGGGCAGGGCTAGCGCGGGTGTAAAACATAAGCAACGTTTATATAATATATCATATATACTATATATAATATCTGTCATAGAACATCACATGATCACATCACAGATAAATCACAGCAGAAGAAACATATGAAATATTGGATATACTAGGACGTCCGTGTTTTCAATACGAGCCAGTATAAAACACGGATCCCACGGTCGTGATGAATAGCCTATCCCACACCCCTAGACCCCTACGAGAGCGGCAAGCAACCCTACCAATTCTAGGGTTAGGAGACCCGGACTCGACTCCTCGAGATGGTCTCCCACCGGACCCTAGAACCCGGCTACTTGTGCTCCCCTCCTTGGGTCTATCCTAATGCGGAAAAGTAAATAATATACAAAAGGTGACATCTTACGCAACCTGGAAGTGCCCCAATAAAAGAATATTACATACAAGTATTTACATGAATGAAAATGAAAAACACTCATCTCACATAAAAAAAAACCGGCTATTCAAACACGACGATCCAATATAACATATCCAGCAACACATAACATCACATGTCATCAACATAAGTAAATATGCGCATCCCAATTGTCGTTGACATATAGCAACGAAACCGGCGATATCACATATTACACTTACGGTCACAGAAAAGAAAGTGTAAAAGTACAACAGTTGGAATCCGCAATCTCTTTAGACATCGCATGCCTAATCAAATGAATTCCTTAGACATCGCATGCCTAACAATTATAAACCCCGTATTTTAGTCTCATTATTGAAAACACTTTTCAATACCAAGTCGGGCAATTCAACAGGATTCCCGACATTTTGATCGAATGCTCGTCGCAAACTTCAGTAGGCAATCGCACCCCCGATGCCGTAGACGTAGTGCACCAAGGTGGAACACCGCTGCCGCGAGCACCCGAACGGATGCTCTCGGCGACGGGGTTCTCCTACAGTCACTTGGTCGGGGCTATGGGTGAGGCTGTCTATTAAGTTTACCCGGCGAGTATCCGCGTACGCTACGTGATTGCGACGGACTTTTGATCACATCAAAACTCCGTGGCAACCGATCAAGTGAGACTAAACTGCTATGTTTATAATATTCATTCCGTTATCTCATAACTACTTGTGAATTCCAATTATTGTATCACATTCTGGATAAATAGAAAATGTTAAACTTTCCGATTGAACATTCGAACACCCAAGTTTTTCCCGAAACAGCTCAACACATGAAATAAGTCTAACAGCATTCAGTTCGTGCCTCAATACCAACGGTCCAGCCGTAGAAGGGTCAAGCCAACGCCTCACATGTGGCACGCCGTACTGCCCCAAACCCTAAGGTTCAAAGGGCAGTTCAAGACGGTCACATAATCGAGTTAATGTTTGTTGTCTTCTAGAGGGTCCATTGCGTTCTTGTACTACTCAAAACGTTATTAAACCACGGAAAGATCCAACACTTGGAAATTTCCCGACAGGGGAAAAAGTGGGTATTTATATCCGGTCGAACTTTTTAACATATTCTAAAATTACCCGGAAAAACACACACTGACAAAATTAGACAATCCGGTCGAAACACCGAGACCCCAATACAACCCAGAAAATTTAACTCTTGAAAAATTATTAGGTCAAAGATGCTTGAAGCATCAAGAAAGTTCCAAAATAAACCATTTTGTTTTCTTTATCTTTTAACAAAAATAAATAGATAAATAAACAAGAGAAAAGAAACCCTAACCATTCACTAAACATGGTTTAATTCTTTATACAAACCCAAGTGAGCTTGTATCATCAAACATGATACAAACAAGTGCACATAAAAAAATATATCACATATACAATGTGCATCAAGTGAGAAAATCCTTTTAAAATGAACCAATACTAGTTAATGCAAAGTAATATATCAAATATATAATTATGCATTAAATCATTAAATCAATACTTGATTTAACGATCCGGTCGTATCACATATAACCGACTAATATCCAATGTATCGGCTTATCGAATCAATCCTTGATTCGATAACTAGGTTATATCGCATATAACTAATCGATACATTAATCGCAAGAATGGAAAACGGTATCACATACACGCATTATTCTCGGTCCCGCACATATCTCATATGCGCTCCTATTTCGTTTCGCTTGAGCCAGGAAACCTCTGTGTAGGACTCTAAAGACTCGTCAATACGCCGGCAGCAGGTGATGATCATATAAAACACTCGCAAGCCGCAAGCGGTCTGCTAAACGTAACGGCCACCCGGGTATTGAGCGATCAGAAGATCGACGAGAAAGCCCGCTCACACTCCTGTGAATCAAACCGGTAACACTTACCGTACAGTCCGGTCGTTCGTCTGATATGTCGCATATCTCGCCTAGGGGTGGTAAACGTCAGACCCCAGTAGCTTGATAAGTCATGCCGACGTGAAGTCCATGACATGTGTGAAACTACTGATAACACTTACCAGTAGGTCACTGCAACCCTGGCCAGGGATTTCCTGTTATGGCCAGTCGAGCATAGCGCAACATCAACCCCCAATACCGGGAGAGACGAATCCCCTCCTATCGCTCATTGCCTCCATGTGAATCGGGACTGTACCCAAAAACCACCTGTTTGCACGCCTCAGTAGAGCCGTGGTAGGGTGGAAATCAAAGCACAGTGGGAGACACACAAGACTCTATGACGATCTCGGGTCAACAGACTAAGCTGTACCAGTGTCACCAGAGAACTGCCATCTGACGTGAGGTATAATACCATCTGGGAGTTCTCGGCGAGTCCGTTCAGTGTACCCAGTCTCCACTGAGCACCCGTATACCATCTCTGATGTCAAACACCAATGGATATGGGATCATCCATCGTCCATCGCATGGGTCGAGAAGATATACGCTAGTCTACTCTGGAATATCGATACCCCGTCTCGATATTCCCTCGACTAGAACATTGAAGGATGTACTCATGGACTATCCAGGCCCAACTAGTATGATCTGCATCACAGTCCTGGAAGTCGAGTACACATCCTAAGGGCTTTATCAACATGTAACAGAGAGACAGAAAGTATACACGTTAAGATAAAGAGCAACCAAATAGCGTACTATCATGTCGAGCAAGAAAGTCCTACCTATATATGTCCCAGCATCCACTACAATATACATCCAATGTACAGTAATGGCCTCTAGGGCATACATATAACTAACAGTAATCGACCATTGTATTCATGAAAGCGACGCATGATTTCGGCGTACTGGGCGTTTGTAAACTCCTGGTTCTGGAAACGGCCTAGTGCGCGAATGTCTCCATAAGAAATATTCTCGTCGAGGTCATACAGATGAGCGGCCATAACGTCTGAAAAGGAAAATCAGTAAGAGTTTTGTGGGCAGACTGATTAAGAAACACTTATTGAAACAGACACAGGGATTTAAACAACTCTTGATATCCTCACGGAGAAAATAAGTTCTGATTAAAAGACCCAATAAATTCGAATTTGTGCAAATAAAGGAGAAATCCTAAAAAAGATTCTCATTTAATGAGAGACTCTTCGGGTCAAGGAGTTAAACTCCTCGGGTCAAGGAGTTAAACTCCTCGAGAGCAACGCTCTGCAGATAGGAGTGACGCCTGTCAAAATCAATTATGAGGGGAATAAAAAATTCCCCGAGAATTCTAAGAGCCATGCTCTGCGAGGAAGATGGAATAATCCATCAAGAACCCTAAAAGCAAAGTTTATTGAGTAAAAAACTCTGAGATCTTTAAGATCTGCAGGATGAACTCTAATAGTTCTTCTTTAAAAATGGGTTAAGAGACCCTAAGAAAGATCACTTTAGATCTATGATTTCAGGAGAGCAAAGCTATGTTAACAAAACCCTAAAAAAGTTTTCTTTAGATCTATGATCTTAAAAGAGCAGGGCTCTGTTAATGGTTGAAACCCTAGATTAGTAACTAATCCCTTCAAAGATTTAATATTTACCTAAATTTTTGACAGAGTTCTGTCCCTAAGAAAGTTCTTAAGACAAAGAGTTATGCTCTGAAGGAGAATTAATTCTCAGAAAACAAGAAAGAAGATGAACAGAGATCATCTCAAGGGCCAAAGGCCCTATTTATAGGCACTTAGAGCCATTTCAACTTCCAAAGTTGATCTAATGGCGCAGATGCTGCCACTACTGCACTCACGTGTGAGACACATGAGCGCAACGGTGGGGGGGGCATTTGTTTTCCCCAATCAGAGCAAAGCTCTGTTCAAATTTTGAAATTTGAAATAAAGCGGCGCTTCATAGCAGCGCTGGCGCTAAATGCGCCAGCGCTGAGAGTCAAATACTCTGCTGCAGCGCTCACGTGCAAGACACGAGAGCGCTAGCATTAAGGGCGCCAACTGCGCCAGCGCAAAAAGTCAAAGACTCTGATGCGGCGCTCACGTGCAGAGCACAAGAGCACTAGGGCTAAGTGCGCTAGCACCAAGAGTCAAAGACTCTAATACGGCACTCACGTGCAAAGCATGAGAGTGCTAGCACTGGAACTAAATGTTCCCCACCATTGGATCAAAGATCCAATGAAGATGATAAATCATCAATTGACCAGAATAAAATTCTGTTAAGGAAACATTCCTCGGAATCTTTCCAAACAGGAAAGATTGTGCTTTGAAAATCAGAGCGCCGTTGGATCAATGATCCAATGGTGATTAAAAATCACCAAAATACAGAATAAATTCTGTATGGGGAAAATTTCCCAATCTTGTTAAAAACAAGAAGATTGCCTTCTGTAAATCAGAAGCCCTTGGATCAAAGATCCAACGGGAGAAACATCCCCAAATCAATTAGAGAAAAAATCTCTTTAACTGATTCAACAAATCAACCTTCACTATATAAAGGACCGAAGACTTCAAGTCTTGCATAGAGAGACCTTCCCATATGCTTTCAAATCGAAAGATAAAAAGAGAGATGAACCCCCCCCACACACACACACACAAACTTTGAGAAATTTCAGAGAGAGGAGCAAACTCTCGGCAGAAGAAGAATTTCTTCAAGATAAAATAAAGAGATCAAAGCATCTCATCAGAAAAAGAACTTAGTTCTTATGCTACATCATAGATCTATAAGAAAACTGTCTTTCACAAAAGAGATCATAACATCTCATTATAAAAGGTAGGAGAATAATGCAATTCTCTTAGGATCACAGATCCATAAAGGCAAAGTCTTTCACCAAAAAAATAAGAGATTGAAACATCTTCTATAAAATAAGAACTTTATTCTTAGATCCATAAGACAAAGTCTCTTATAAGAGAGAATTTAATTCTCAGAGCGCAAAGCTATCTAAAAAGAGCCCCTAGCGCTCCAATTAAAAGAAGCGCTTCAGCGCTCAAAAACCAACGCGCAGTGTTGCAGAGCCTTAGCGCTCAAAATTTCATAAGAAGCGCTCTACGCTCATTGTCTGGCGCGCAGCGCCAAGCGCGCCACGTGCTCCTCACATGTGCGCTATTCCACAAGAAGCGCTCTACACTCATTGACTGGCGCGCAGCGCCAAGCACGCCACGTGCTCCTCGTGTGTGCGCTATTTCACAAGAAGCGCTCTATGCTCATTGACTGACGCACAGCGCCAAGCGCACCACGTGCTCCTCACGTGTGCGATGTTTCGCAAGAAGCGTTTTGCGCTCATTAACTGGCGCACAGCGCCTGGCGCACCATGTGCTCCTCACGTGGGCGCTAAAAGAACATAAATTGTTCTATAAATAAAGCCCCAGAGCTATGATGAGTGCTCAGCACACAATAAAAGACAAAAAAACTATCAAAACCCAAACCAATGCTCAGCATGTTGGTTATAGTGCCCTCAAGGCAATTATCGTAGTCGCAGGCACGTGATTATGATAATTGAAGGAGGACCTATACCGATAAAACAGTCTTACTCGAGATGATAGTATGCTATCTGGTTTGTCTTTATCATCATGTATATATTGCTAGAGCCCATAGGATTCTTGCTTGACTACCAGCATTGTGATGGCGATCACATACGTGGGAGCTGGGGGTCTATAAGCACATCCTTAAATGTCCTTAGTCGTAGGAGTATCGAGACTGGGCATCGATACTCCAGTGTAGACTGTTGTATACTTATCTAGACCCTGACGAGGGGCGGTGGCCGATCTCACAAGCCATTGGTGTCAGTAGTTCACCTAAGATAGTATACAGGTGCTCATTGGGTTATGAGTACACTGGACGGACTCGCCGGGAACATTCTAGTTGGTATTATACCTACAGTCGGATAGCAGTTTCCTGGTGACATGTGTACAGGTTAGTCTGTCTACCTGAGATCGTCATTTGTCTCGTGTGAGTTCCCACTGTGGTTTGATTACTACCCTACCACGGCTCAAAGGAGTCATGCAAACAGGTTTTTGTTGGGTACAGTCCCGAGCCACATGGAGGCGGTGAGCGGATCGTCAAGGATTCGTCTCTCCCGGTATTGAGGGTTGATGTCGCACAGTGCATGGGTGGCCATCACTAGAAATCCTCGGCCGGGGTATGTGAGAATTACCGATCCAGGATCGATAGTTTCTCGGGTAGTGATGGGTTTCATACCGACACGAATTATCACGTTGTTAGGGGTCTGACTTTATCCACCCCCTAAACTCGATATGCGATACTCTTAGACGAACAGACCGGACTGTACTGATATTGTCACTGACAGGCTCAGTAGGGGTTTTGGATGAGTTTGCTCGTCGGCCTTCGTTTCGCTCAATACCTGGGTAGCCGTTACGTACAGCTAGTGCCGCTGACGTGCTTGTAGTTAAACCCACTGCCAGCGTATTGACGAGTCTTTAGAGTCCCACACAGAGGGTTTTCACGGTTCAGGCGATATGGTGTGGGTGACGTATGTTGATACATACAGGTGTCCGATTAAATATGTGCACAGACTTTAATCGGACGGTTGATAATACTAGCGGCTTAGGATTAATCCAGATTGTTAAATCAAGTTTTGATTTAATAATTTACATATGTATTTATATATATATATATATATATATATATATTCTAGTATTATTGCTCACTATTCATTTTCTCTCTTTGGCTATTCGTATCTTCGTACGAATACGCGTATGTGTATTTCGATACATGTACCAGGAAGCATTCCGTATTTATACGGAATGGCTTCTAGAAGATGCCACCTCATTATTGATTTTCTTTAGATAATCATTTGTTTCATAATGAGGTGGAAAGGTGATTTAGGTCAAAGCATGGTTTTTGGGCATGTAGTGAATGATATGGTTGTATTTGTTTATTGCTAAATGAAATAGTGTTTTTAGTGTGCATTAGTTTTGAGTGGGCATGAGAGAGGGGCCGGCCACTTTTGGGGGGGTTTTCTTGCTCATTTTGGTGATTAACTTGGTGCTCTCACACTCTCATGCTCACACAAAAATACTTAGCCATTTTAGCTCATGCCCCTCTTGCTTTCATCACCTTCTTCATCTTCTTCTTGAGATGCTCACTTGAGCTCATGGATGAGAGAGAGAATCATAGTAACACTATCCTACACCCCCTACTCTCCACTACTAGCAATCTTGGAGGGTCGGTTGATCCGCTTGGGGAACCTGGAGCTTGTGCCGTTTCCCTCGGGTGGATCATCGGAGATGAAGGAAGACCGGCGACCAAAGTCGATCCGCATCACTAGGATCTTGGAAATGATTGAAGACCCGAAGGACTTGGTTCATTAGGTATAACCATTCTATCTCCTTTTGTTATTTTGCTAGTTTTACGGTTAATGGTTTCGATCTTGGAAATCGGGTAATGGTAGCGCCAGGTTTTAGTAAAATTTTGTTCCGCATTTAGCCACGGTTGGATGGCCGGGGCGCTCCCATAACCCTTCATGGTATCAGAGCCACCCATTAACCCGTAACCTAGCTTTTTTAAACAATGTTAACATATCAAAATCCGTAAAACCCCGACTTGCTGCACTGCACATTGCTTCTCTGTCGTTTTTCAAAGTGCCTTCAAAAATTATTTAAACAAGTGCTATTGACATGAACACAAGACCACACCCCAAACCCCAGACCATGTCGCCGGAATTTGGCCGATCACCATAGGTGAAATTCTGGAGAGGCCGGTTTTTTGGTGGATCCAGGGTTTGGTTTTTGGGGTGTTGTCTGGTCTCTTGAATCTCTGTACCGTGGTATTGTTTGTTTAGCCAAATTTGGATATGGTTTTATCAGTTTGTTTGGGGCTATTCAAGGGTTATTTCGAAATCGATATGTTTTAATATTGTTTAAAATTTGTAGTACTTTACATTTCTATCTGTGACCGTGAATGTCATTTGATCGGTAAATCTTGTCTAATCGCTATAGTCTTTTTAGACGGATTTGCGAACGTGACATTCACGTTAATGTTCTGTGTTGTGCTGTGATGTTGTGGATTTGTCGTGGTGGATTGCTTGTGTGCAATGGTAGTGAAGTTTGGATTTATTTGTACATTTGATATTGCGGGGCGAGCGTTCGACATATGGACTGCCGTCACTGCCAGTTTGTATATTATTCTTTTGGGGCACGACCGGGTTGAGGTCGATGTCACCCTTGTATATTATTTTCTTTTCTGTACTAGAATTACCCCGCGGTGGAGTGCACGGATAGCCGGGTTCTAGAGGGCAACGGGCCCGCATCTCATGGCGTTGAGACGGAGGGGGCTTCACTCTAGAATTGGTGGGCTATTCGCTACACTCGTAGGGGGTATAGGTTGACCCAAGGAGGGGTGCTCAAGTTACCGGATTCCGTGAAGTGCTGGGTGGTCCATTCACTTTGCTGAAGGGGGCTACCTCGCTTCAGATTTTGGCGGGTAACTTGCCGCGCTCGTAGCGATCTAGGTTTTCATTGCACAGGCTATCCACACGACCAGGGGAACGTCGGGTTTTCAGTTGTGGCTCAAAGGAAACCCGGGGATCCCAGATTATCTGTATTGTTCTGTGATGCTTATTACTTTTCTGTGATGTTGCATTTATCATGCCTGGGATGATTGTTATATATATTTAAATATACTAGTAGATGTTGTATATGTTTTGCACCCGCGCTAGCCCATTCCCCGCTCTGTCGTTAGTTAAGTAACCTAACGGGTGATGACGGGACCCAGTGGCGAATGCGGATGGCATATACGTACATTTTATTTTCGTTCTTTTTTGGTGTGATTAATTGATGGGACTGTGTTGATTCTTATCAATGCTAGGAAAACAAACCTATATATATGATGTTGTTGGAACCAAGTTTTTAAAACTAACATTACAGACGTACGCTTTTGCTTTGCATCATGGTATTCAGTTTGGAATATCCTGCACCTCATTCGACGAGGCAAGGGCCGAGATCCCTTCATCGGGAGTGACCCCTTGGGAAGAAGTTTGCGTCAACATAATAACTTCACTATAGTAGATTACTTTTTGCTTTGCATCATGGTATTCAGTTTGGAATATCCTGCACCCCATTCTACGGGGAAAGAGCGGAGATCCCTTCACCGGGAGTGACCTATTTAGCAAAAGTTTTCACCACTATATATTTGTAAAACCACTTGGATTCCTTCAAATGATATCAAGTTCATTACTTTAAAGGTTTCTCGCCAAAAACCAGCTGTAGCCCTCCGTCATTTCAGATAGGTATCTCATAGTATTCGTGCCATGTACGTTGGTCTATATCAAGGCATAGTGTACGGTAGCTGCGTGATACGTGTCTGTAGCATGGATATGCGATTATCTCGGACAGCCGCATAGTCACGTTGGCCTCTATCAAGGGCTTATGGGGTGGGTTTAGATCAATCTTTGATAATGACGGGTTGAACTTGACTAGCGACTTATGGCACGTTGGTCTCTATCAAGGCCATGAAGTCGTTAGGGGTAAAAACACACATCGTAAGTTTCAAACATACAGGAAACTTGCCAGGCATGCGCATACCTTCTGGAGTGTAGTGACTTGAGTGGCTTCCATCAAGTTATTATGCGATGATAGTTGGATCCGGATTCCCACTGATGAGTAGGATTACTCCTCGGGTGATTCCGACTAATTCTCCTTTTAGGTTTGGAGGAGAATTCGAGGAAACAGTGGGAGCCATCCAGATTAGATAAAGTGATTATCCATTCTGATCTAGGTTAGAGTGCACGCTAAGTGTTTCTTTTCTCTCTCTCTGGCAGCGACCATGACCCGACCCTAGACTATGACTTAGTGACCAAGTTAACCGAACCTTCTTAAAAACACTGGCTTTTGGATTGTCCAAATCGCATACCTCATTGCCACTCCTAGTTTTACCCTTTGCATATTTCCAGAACACCCCATGTTACTACGAATATCCACTTTCATTGGATAAAACCATCGTATGGTTATATACGAACTCGAAGGAACTTTTTCGAGGATGGTTTCTGGTTCTGGAGAAAATGAATAGGACTATTCAGTTGTCTTTTCCTTTTACATTCTCTCAGGTTGTGAGGGCTCCTAGGATTAGGAGACGGTGCACCTATTATGCTCATTGGATAGTCTTCTTCCAAACCATAGGAAGGTGCCGAACGGTAGGGAATGAAGAAAACCAATTAGCCTAAGTGTGATGTACAGAAGGTAATAAGTAAAGACAAATAAAGGGATTAGAAAGAGAGCAAAGTAAATTATGACTGCTATTCACGACCAAACCAAGTCTTTCAACGCCACTCCTACTTCACCTTTGTATTTCTCCAGAACACTCCGTATCACTACGAACATCCAATTCCATTGGATAAATCCATCGTATGGTTATATACGAACACGAAGGAACCTTTTTCGTGGATGGATTCTGGTTCAGGAGAAATAGGAATAAGGTTTATTCAGTTGTCTTTATCTTTACCTTCTCTCAGGTTGTGAGTACTCCTAGGATTAGGAGGGTACACCTATTACACTTATTGGATAGTCTTCTTCCAAACCATAGGCTGGTGCCGAACGGTAGGGAAGGAAGAAAATCATTTAAGCCTAATGAAGGTGTACAGAAGGTAATGACCAAAGACAAATAAAAGGATTTGGAGAGATGGCAAAGAAATATATGGTTTCAGTCATGAATCTGGATAATGGAAGAGACATTACTAAGAATACCAGGATACCCCTACAAAACATTTTAATGTTTCAGTTTCACTATGCGTTGTTAATAGAAAATTGATTTCCCAATTAGCCGTTGCTCCAGGGTATGTAATTAACAGGTTTGATTCTCACATCTGTATGGTTTTACAGATGATGAGTGGAAGTAAGTTATTGGGAATTAGGTGATCGTCCTCATTATATCGGAATTCGTTGTAATTGGTGATATTTGAGGAAATCTCCTGGGTTATTTGCCGGACGGCAAGTATTTGGTTTTGAATATCCATTGTTATGCACCAATTTCAAACTGATATATCTGTATATTTATTTTTATAAAGTGAGATATAACTTTTTGAAATTATGTCGATGACATTTACCTATATCAGTTGATGGTTAGGTAAGGAGCATTCAACAGCGGTGTAATTCTTCATAACCACAATGCAGTTTTCAACCTACGACGCACAGGGTTTGAGTTATTAAATTCAGAGGACTTATATAATGTATTGTATGTTGTTTAGTGTCCATTAGGACAGAGAGGTTGGTACTCGCACTATATTCTGTTTACTTGTGACTTCTCCAATTTTAGACACGTGTTTCGTAGAAATACAAAGTCTATGTTTTGAGAAGTTATAGGTACAAAAATAAAGTAGAGAACCATGTATTGCAAGTATCGGGATTCTTCAGGGTGATAGAAGATGTAGATACCTGTGTATGGTATTCAATTGATAGTAATGGTTTTGAGAAACTTGTTTCTTTTTCAGGTTACTCATAATTGGATGCACTCCTAAGTTGAGTAATATTGATCGGCCTCTCTCTATTTAGTTGACATGCACTGGAGACAGCTGCATGATTTGAATCTGGTTCCAATTAAATTAGTGCTTTTGTTTCTATATTAGATATATATAGAATCAATTTATATCTTAACGATGTTAAGGTATAGGGAGTCGTCCGGCTGATGCTTAAAACCAGAATCTGGATAAACTCAAGGCACGTTTCAGTAATGGCTGTTTGTGGGTTATCCCGGGCTTTGACGAGGGTTAACTTTCTACCATCTGGAAGATCAATAGTGATATTGTTCTTGACTCGCCACAGTTTTAGTAAAATGGACTTTTTCAGAAAAACAGAAGTGGGAGTATGGTAGAACTGGAAGAGATTCCAGAACCGCAAACGATTACTGAAAATTTAATAGGACGTAAAGATTCAATCTGGATGGATATTCCATTGGCCACTCCGCAAATATGGTGGGTTACCTCAGGCACCCGAGAGGTACTTCGGTAGCCTCAAGAACGGTGACAGGGAGGTTCTTGTTTACCCAGACTTGACACTACTGCTGTTCCAGACTATGAGACCCGGCAGGAGGATGAGTATAGCGTCATTCTAAACTTGCTTTAGAAGTGCACGTGTATATGACTCTGCCAGAGGGTTGTCATAGTCAGTGGGAGCATCGGAAGCGTAGTGGACAAGTAGCTTGTGTCTATTTATAGACTAAAGTGGATATAGCGGAGATAGATCATCTATTTTGATGTAACAATCATAGGTTTTTGAATTCATCAGAATAGGAGATGGATCTGTTAAAAAGGTAGTAGGGTGTAATGTCCTGGTATTTGGATGACATACACATAGTAGGAAGTGGAATTTGTAAGTCTATGATGCACACCCCACAGCTCGTGGGGAGACGGAATACTTTAAAAAACGGTTTTCTCATAACAAAAGAAACTTGTTTTAGCTTTGCAACATAGACTTTTTCCCACTTTGGATCTTGATTAAACCTTAACTAACAAAACTAAACTGAGAGAGAGAGAGCTAACTACTATGTTCAAGAGTTATACCCTCGTTCCAAGTCCTTCGGGTCTTCAAGTGGCTCCTTACTCCTTGGTTCAAGCTTCCTCTTGATCTCCTTTCTTTGGCTTCTTCTAAGTCTTGGAAGAGTTCGGTTGCCGGTCTCCTTTGCGTCGAAGATGGATCCACCTGAGGGACTATGATCAAGATCCAACCTCCATGAGATACCTTAGTGATCTAACTTGCTAGGAGAGATGACTAAGTGGATGTAAAGAGAGTGTGTATTGGACTAGCTGATCTCAAAGCTCATTGTTTTCAACACATGCAAGTGTATGAGCTTGAGGAAGAAGGAGAGAATGAAACCTAGGAGAGAGAAAGCTTTTGTGATAATGATAATAGAAATGAGAAGAGAGGATGGCTAAGTCTTGAGCCAATAATTCAACCATGGTATTATTAAATCATATAATCTACAACCATGCTTGAATAGTGGCTCCAAATGAAATAAACAAATACTTAGCCATGCTTTCAACCCATGCTTCATAAATCTCCTAATTTCCACCTTATTAATTCTTTAATGAAAAAAAATAAAACAATAATGAGGTGTCTCCTTCTAGAAGGTCATTCTTATGAATTTACAAGAATACCCTTTTCCGTATTTTCATACCCGTATCCGTATTCCGAAAAATACGGATACACTGAGATCAGTATAATCCAATACTACGATACTAGTATCTGGCTTAAACCAAAGCCTACTAGTATTATCCGTCCGATCGTCATTCGAGTATCCAGTACACGAATGCGATCGAAACCCTGCCGTAAGACCATACGGCGTCTACATCATCTCGCCTGATCCAGGGAAACCCTCTGTGTGGGACTCTAAAAACTCGACAGTACGCTGGTAGTGGGTTTAACCACAAGTCCGTCAGTGGCACTAGGTACGTGTCGAAAAGGGGTAGTGGAAAATGTCAGACCCTACTGAGCCTGACATAGGCCGACGAGCGAACTCGTCCTTAACCCCTACTGAGCCTGTCCGTGACAATATCCGTGCAGTCCGGTCTATTCGTCTGAGAGTACCGCATGTAAGGTCTAGGGTAGTGGAAAATGTCAGACCCTTAATAACCGTACAAGTCGTGTCAGGTTGGCTCAATACCATCTAAGAATCTACTGGTCTGTCCTCCAGTAATTCTCAATCAACCCTGGCCAGGGACTTATGGTAATGACCAACCAATCACAGTGCGATATCGACTCCCTATACCGGGAGAGACGAATCCTTAACAGTTGCTCACTGCCTCCATGTGGATCGTGACTGTACCCAACTAAAACATGTTTGCACGACTCCTTTGAGCCGTGGTAGCGTGGTAATCAAAGCACAGTGGGAACTCACACGAGACAAATAACGACCTTAAGTCGACAGACTATCAGCACACGTGTCACCTGAGAACTGCTATCTGACACTAGGTATAATACCATCTAGACAGTTCTCGGCGAGTCCTGTCCGGTGTACTCCCACCCAGTGAGCATCTGTATACAATCTTAGGTGCATATCACCAATGACTGCGGGACCAATCCATCGCCCCTTGTCAGGGTCTAGATATGTATACACTAGTCTACTCTGGAGCATCGATGCCCAGTCTCGATACTCCTGCGACTAGGGATATTTAAGGATGTGCCTATTGACCATCTATCTCCCACAAGTATGACTGCCATCACAACGCTGGTAGTCAGGCACACACCCTACGGGCTTTATCAACATGTATACAAAGTAAAATATATCACATGTCAAGATAAAGACAAACCAAATAGCGTATTATCATATCAAGCAAGATTGTCATGTACATACATATCCCTAGCATCCTATACAATGAAGGCCTCTAGGGCATATATATCCAACAAAATTCCTATACTACGATCGGTTATACTTTGGTTGTCACACAGTGTTTTCTCCACATAGGTTGTGGATATAATATCAGGCATTCTGGTAACTAGATCTATGGTTTTAGATCTAGATTTGAGTACTTTCCCAATCTGGGTACTTAGACAGTATTCTAAAGGTGTTTTAGAATGGACGACTCCTGGCATGGTGGTTTACCTGCAGGTGATGGAATCACCTTTTCTAAAGGTGTCTTACAGACTAAAGGGGAGAGGGGTGTGCATGATTGACATATCACTTACTTAGGCAATTGAGTCAATCATGACATGTCAAGTACCACACCAGATATTGTTTTTTCATTAGATGCAATAAGTTGAGATATTAATCCAATCCTGGAGAAACGTTGGGAAGCTGTTTTTGAGCATAAATGGATGTTCTACGGATTTGATAACTGCAGCCTTCTTTGGGCGACGGTTATCATTCCAGGCTTCCAAGGTGACCTGGATGACAGAGTGACTGTCAGAGTTATAGTTTTCCCTCTGACGAGGGGCAGTAGTTCGGACAGGTGGTCCAAGCGGATACTGAGGAAGGCATGGCGCAGCATACTGATTAAATTCAGTAGACGATACAGTCTAAAAAGTTTGCTGGATTTTGAGTTCATTTATGAACTGGGTCCCATCAGATATCCAGAAATATTCTAAGACTGGTATTGCTCATTTCGGGAGATACCTTACTCTGCGAAGTTGAGATATAGAGAGATACAAAAAGAAACACTGGAGCGGATCCACTCACTGAGGCTATTTCTCGAACGCAATAGTTTTACGAACGAGGTTTGTGAAACTGATTAGTAGAGGAGTTGGGTGTTCGGTATCACACGGGCTGTGAGTATGCGACATCGCAATAATTATCCTTAAGTGCAAGTGGGAGATTGTTGGCTATAGTGCCCTCAAGGCAATTATCATAGTCGCAGGCACGTGATTATGATAATTGAGGGAGGACCTATACCGATAAAACAGTCTTACTCGAGATTATAGTATGCTATCTGGTTTGTCTTTATCATCATGTATATGTTGATAGAGCCCATAGGATTCTTGCTTGACTACCAGCATTGTGATGGCGATCACATACGTGGGAGCTGGGGGTCTATAAGCACATCCTTAAATGTCCCTAGTCGTAGGAGTATCGAGACTGGGCATCGATACTCCAGTGTAGACTGGTGTATACTTATCTGGACCCTGACAAGGGGCGGTGGCCGGTCTCATAAGCCATTGGTGTTGGTAGTTCACCTAAGATAGTATACAAGTGCTCATTGGGTTATGAGTACACTGGACAGACTTGCCGGGAACATGCTAGTTGGTATTATACCTATAGTCAGATAGCAGTTCCCTGGTGACATATGTATAGGTTAGTCTGTCGACCTGAGATTGTCATTTGTCTCGTGTGAGTTCCCACTGTGCTTTGATTACTACCCTACAACGGCTCAAAGGAGTCGTGCAAATAGGTTTTAGTTGGGTACAGTCCCGAGCCACATGGAGGCAGTGAGCGGATCGTCAGGGATTCATCTCTCCCGGTATTGGGGGTTGATGTCACGCTGTACACGGGTGGCCATCACTAGAAATCCTCGGCCGGGGTATGTGAGAATTACCGATTCAGGATCGATAGATTCTCGGGTAGTGATGGGTTTCATACCGACACGAATTATCGCGTTGTTAGGGGTATGACTTTATCCACCCCCTAGACTCGATATGCGATACTCTTAGACGAATAGACCGGACTGTACGGATATTGTCACTGATAGGCTCAGTAGGGGTTTTGGATGAGTTTGCTCGTCGGCCTTCCTTTCGCTCAATACCTGGATAGCCGTTATGTACAGCTAGTGCCGCTGACGTGCTTGTGATTAAACCCACTGCCAGCGTATTGACGAGTCTTTAGAATCCCACACAGAGGGTTTTCACGGTTCAGGCGATATGGTGTAGGTGACGTATGTTGATACATACAGGTGTCCGATTAAATATGTGCACATACTTTAATCGTGTGAGTTACCTTTGCCTCCTTTTCTTGCATCAGACCTTATCATTTGAGGATTATATATTTCTGATCGTATGACCTAGGATTGCGTCATACATGCGATTTCTGCTCTGTGATGTTTTCTACTCACGAGTTGGCAACTCACCCCCGTTGTGCCTCAGTTTCTTGCAGGTTTTGCCGTACTGGTTTCGTTACGGCTTTGCTGGCACACTGCTTCCATTCCGGGTGATTTTCTTTGGTAGGTGGGTTCACTTGTATCGTGACCACTATTGTACCTTTATTTTATTTCGTTGTATCTAGTGACTCCATCAACCAAACTTGTATATTTATTCAGAGATAAAGACCAGTGATGTTTATTTTTTCGACCTTAGAGTCGCGCGTTGTATTATTATGGGTTTCATTGCTGTTTTGAGTTTTCTTTTCAGTTTTGATCCTTGCCCTTCGGCGTTGTATATTATATTGCTTGCGTGGTTGTGGTCGTCGATTGACGAAGAGCTAGCTCCTGCTTGGGGATGCGTTTTATCATTCATGTATATATTTATTATGTTGTACCCCGTTCGAGGCCAGTATTTACAAAGGAAACTCTGCCGAAATTTTTATAAAAGACTTGTGATTTTAAAAATGCATATTTCGGTGTATGTTGCTAAACTACTTGATTTAAATTGGTTTGCTTCACTCTACTGCTTCTTTGGTTTTGATTTCTGGGTTTTGGCTTACTTAGATTACGTACGCTTCGAAACGTTTCGTAATTTAAGTGTCGTCGTGTTCCGTACTTTTCGGGTCGTGACAAAGTTGGTATCAGAGCGTTAGGTTTTACCTCCTGAGTGTAGGATGACCCTTGGTTGATGGACTAGGTAGCTTGAGTAGAGTGGTGTACCGTACGTATGTTCCGCAGCATATTTACGATACGATACTCCGCTTAAGAAGCCTTAGGATGTACATTTCTTTGTACAGTATTATATTCATTCTTGATCTATCCTCTTCGATATCGGTATGTGTTTTTGCTACCACGATTACACGGGCAGAGAGAGCTACGGCTAGAGTTGCGATCAGCACGAGCTCGTCACGGACGAGGACTGACCAGGGCGTGATTCCAGGGGCATGCGATTTGTATGAATGCTCCATGTTATTGTGTTTTTGCGCCATGAGCGTTTGATGGATCGCTGTTATGAGATATCTCGGACGTGCAGATTAGCACCAGAGGATTGAGCCACGGATAGAGGCCAGCCAGAATGTGATGACCATTGATGTATCTCTTGTTCATGATAATTGAGGCACTGTTCAGCGTGCAGACGAATGAGCCAGTTGTTGCTGCGAACGACGAGATATTGCCCCAGATGTTAGAGCTATTGCAGTACGAGTTATACTAAGAGATATGATAGAAGGTTGCTAGTCACCGAGGATGAATGACTAGGACATGTGGTTCGTTCGCTTACCCCGATGCGAGGTCATCAGATAGATTGATTCCAGCTAGAGACGACTTCACGCCGGTACGTTGAGAGTCGATAGAGGCGATCGAATGTCAGAAACCCATAGTCCAAGTTTAAAGTATTCGGAAAGACATGCAAGCAATTCTATGGACCCTCTAGAAGAATGAAACCCTAACTCGACATAATGACCGTGTGAAAGCCTTTGAACCTAAGGGTTTGCGGCAGTTCCGCGGTGCCATTAGTGAGGCTTGGGTTTGCCCTTCTATGGCTGGTCCACCGATGCTGTGGTATATACTCTATATTATTAAACTGTACCCAAGATATTGATCTCTTGGGGGATTATGAGGTTTTGACGAGTCGATCGGATGGTTCGACATCTTTCGGATATCATGTGATGGGATGCATTGTTTGGGAGACTACAGATACGAGTATAGCGGAGCACAGTCCATGCAGCCATGATGAGACGAGTCCGAAGCAGTCGACATTAGAGAAAAGTGGAGTAAGAGGTTCGTACGAGATCTTGGTGAGACGACGTTCCACTCCGCCGACATCAGAGATGTGATACGCATGCAGAGGCATTGTATATGGGTATATCTTTCAGAAGGAGTCGCGATGAGTATGCAGCTATTCCAGAATAAGAAACAGATTTAGTAAAGGGTGATAACTTCCGGAAAGTTCGGCAGAGACGAGATTTGGGAGAGACCTCGATAGAACCTTTCTGGAATAATGCACGAGAAGACTTGAACCCAGGAGTGGTCATTTTACGCACACCCAGCAGGCCAGAGTTCAGCATCGTCGACGGGACATGTTATGAGTGACCATAAGAGTTGGCCAGAGATCTTTAGAGGATGTGCCAGAGCGGACTACTTCCATTATCGTTTCCATATTGGACCGTTGAGCCGGGGAGCTATGTACTTAGCAATTCGCAGTGAGAGACGAGAGCCTAAGGCACCAGACGACGGGCCATGAACAAGAGGGAAGTAGATATCTTACTCTGCTAGCTTTGGATGCACCGGTACCTTATCGACCTTGGAGGAAGGAAATATCGACGACAGTATTTATGATTGGTGATTTTGTGAGTTGACTATCACGTATCAGTCACGTTGGATTTCGGTATTTTGGGTGATTTATTGCATGACTGAGTTTTGATGACCGGGTTTCATGATATTTGCTTTTGTGCACCATGGTTGCACCTACTGGGTATTTATATTTTGTGCATAGTGTTGCATTTAAAATATACTTTATACACCGTTGTGTTGATTTATGATTTGTGCACAGTTATCGCACGGGATATCGTTTTTTGTGCCTTGGCTGCACATGTATATGATTTCATGGGTTTCATACAGTTGAGTTGATTTTGTGGTTATGGTACGCACACGATTTGGTTTTTGCACTCAGTATAGTTCACATATGCTTGCAGTGCATTGATACGTATTTTATACACGACAGTTGCACAGGACTTCGATTCGATGTTATTTGAGATACTGAATTTGACTTCATGCCTAGGTCATGGATATGATTTGACTTATGCTTACAGCATATTTTCACGCACTTTTAGTGTTTTGATTAGATTTTTGTGCACGCTGATGCACATGGTTGTGAGATTTGATACCACGGTATACCTGATTTGGATTTGAGATGTGTTGTATACCGTCGATTTCGATTGTGATACTCGATATTTGTTTTGTGCACCTTGTGCACCCGATTGAATTCTGGCGCATATTTGACGCGCTTGGATGGGATTTACACATGTTCAGCGCTTGACATTGGATTTCGTGATTTCGTGCATGATGGATGCACCTGATTTGGATTTTCGCGTATGTTGGGCGCATGATTTGAGATGCGATTTTCGTGCACACCAGATGCACTAAATCGGATTCTTTGTGCATATCAGATGCACCTAATATTGCTGTCAGGCACACCCGTTGCCCTTGACAGATGTTTCGTGCACACCTGATGCACTTAGATGTTACATTCATGGATTTTGATTTCCGTGCGCACCGGACACACGTAGCATTAGTATGCACATTTTGGGATTGATTTCTTATGGAGCAGTACGTTTTCATGATATTTACTATTTGTTTTCGTACTGGGCAGGACTAGTCAGAGGACAGTACCTGGATATATTTTGCATGCATTGATAGTTATCGAGGGGATTTCCAAAGAAAGAGCTATAGTCTCAGTATTTACCTACGTGTCTGAGATGACACGAAACTTTTACAAAAAGGAAAACCCTTCTAAATTATTTTCAAAACGGCGGTACGTGCATGTAAACAAAGGATATATATAGAGAGTTATTTTCGTACTAGAAACGTCCGCCACTGTGCAGTGTTATGCGCATCGCACAATGACTTAAAACGGTTTGGCATGCATTTCTTTCAGGTGTTTATATGTATAGTGTTGATGTATATCATATTGGTTTTCGTATTGGATTTAGACATTGATGTCTTTTCTATGACTCCGATGATTGCGGGATGCTTGACGGAGTTTTGTTTTTGAGTTATCTGCTCATTGTTCATGCACATGCATTGCGCTATGATGCGTTTTATGTATTGATGATTTCGGAGCCCCGACGACTTGGAATTTTTACTGAAATGTTTTAGTATTGAGGGGTTTAAATTTAAATTCAAGGACCGAATTTCTTTAAGAGAGGAAGATTGTAACATTTCAGAAAAATAAAATATTATTTTTGGGAATTTTTATAATTAAATAATATTATATTGAATATTTTAATATTGCGGTATAATTAAATACCGATAAATTGGGAGGAAATTTTGAAAATTTTGGAAATTACTAAAAAGAGGGTACTTTATGTGATTCATGCGAATTATGAAGGTTTATGATTTATTTGACACTATTTTAGTGCTAATCGCGATTAAAAATCGCTAATCGGACTTTAACCGTGTTTTGTACACATGTCTTTTTCTTAACACTTGTTACTTTTCCTACATGTTTTGGGTTTATGGTTATTGTTTTGGGTTTACTATTGCAAGGAGAAGGAAATAAAAGAAAAGAAAAGAAAAAGGGAATATGAATAAAGAAATGTGGTATGGGTGAGAGAGAGAAAGGTGAGGGGTTAACATTGACTTTGGGCATTCCTCCTTCATTCATTCACCCTCATCATCTCTCCCCTCAACTCCCTTGCTGCTGCTGCTGCTTCCCTCACTCTCTCTCCCTTTTCAACCCTCCAAAACACCATTAAAAACACCTCAAAACCCAATACCCATTTCATTAAAAATATGCATGAGCTCACTAGCAACACATTGGACCAAGAAAGCTTGCATTTTGGACATTTGGGGCAACTCAAGAATTTTCTTGAGTTGCCAAATGAGGTATTTTCTGAATCATTAGCTTAGTATTCCTATTGCTTTTACATCCATGTTAAATTAGAACCGATATTGTGTGGTTTTGGTGAGTTTGAAAACTTGAGTTGAGGATTAGGGTTTTAGTTGAAACCAAAGATGAAATTAAGGCTAGTAGAGGATACACAACCCCTGTGATGATCGATTGGAGACCCAAACCAGAAACTAGAACCCATTTTAGCGGACTTAGAAAACCGATATCGGAAGAAATTAAGATTCTGTGAATGTATTATGAAATCTGCTAACACCCAGAGCCTCTGAAAATTATTTAGCAAACACAGAGTGATGTGCAGGGAACCTGGAGTGTACCACCAAAACCCTAGCCCCTACCCTCTCCTTTAGGCCGCAAATTAATTCATTCTGGCCGCAAATTGAGGCCAGAGCAGGTTAGAAATGGTTTGTTTTTGTTCCAGGGCCTTATCTCCAGTAAATTTGACCCTTGGCATATGCAAAATTGTCTGATTTGACCTAGGGTAAAATCTGGGATCATTTTCTTGTGTTGGCGCATTGTTTTACTACTTGTTTTAAATGGATTTTAGTATTTGATATTTCATTTCCGTCGTGAAGCGTTTGAAAGTCAACGACTGGGATTATTGGTCGTGTTTGCATGCGAGGCTATAGGTTTTTACCTATGAGCGTAGCGTGTGCCGTTTTTGGTTTTCCGATGTGATTTTAATACGAATTTGTGATTGGATTATATGTGTAGGTACCCTATGTGACGTCGATACGTTGAAGATGAAGAGGGCGACATCGGCATCGGCACACAAGAAGCAAGGTGAGTAGATATATATCTACGGGGGAAGTCGAGTGGATGGCGTATAGCACCCCCGCAGTTCGTTGTGATGTATACGGATACGTATACACACATATATATATTTTATGTTGATTTGAGTTTATTGATGATAAAGATGGATTCTAGGTGTTCTTGGATTGGTTTAGTATTAGTTACGAAACCTTAGAGTAGTTGTTGCACCCACACACGCACACCCTTGCATTCATTCATTCTTTACATGTGCGTATATGGGGATATGTATATATATACACATGGGTATGGGACTATGTGTACATATACTGGATTATGAGGATAGTACTTGGGATTTGAGATGAGTCACTGAGATTGGATTTGAGGCCGTGAGATCGGTGATGTGACAGGGTTCGTATTTGAGATAAGACATGATGTTTTAGCGGGTCCTTTGACATAGTGTTTCATACACACGCATGCATACATAGATGGTATCAGTATTGTACTAGACGTAGGTCAGTATCCCGGATCATGATGTTTGATAAAGAGGATACCAGATGAATAATGTGATTGATGTAATATTGACCCGTACCCAGATTTGGGATGTCGTACAACGGATTTACCGTACGAGCTATATTGATGATAGATCCGCACTCTTGACTTGAGGATGTCAAATTATAGATATTGTATCGAATGGGATACTTTTGAGGCGGGATCACCCACTGTTATATTATATATATATATATATATATGTATGTATGTATGTATGTATGTATGTATGTATTAACTCAGATGTTAGGCGGTTTCCTTACCTTTTGATCAGTCTGTATAGTTTAGCCCTGTAGTGTACTTGTAAATGATAGATTAGATTCGACTCATACCTATTTCAAAAACTAACGAATCGTGTGTATTTTAAAGACGTGACAAGGGATTTTACGGATATTTCAAAGGACGTATCTTTTCTTAAAAACATTGTAGCCCTTATTTTCAAAACACCACGATTCGTATTATTTCAAATGGCACCACTGTATGACTCATATTTATATAAATGCAGCTTAGTTATCATTGTGTTTATCATTCAGCTCCCGCATATTATTGATGTTCGCTTCGCATTGTATGCTTATATTGTGTTTTCATATACCACTATTGATGTCATGTTGTTAGGACACCAGCACCATTACCGATGATACGTATATTCCACGTACACTTACTTGCCGGCTCACACACATCATCATCGGTAACTGCCATGTCACATACACTTTAGAGAATATTATTTCATTGACATAGCTTGTTAGCTGATAGTTTCGACATGATATTAGTGTACTTGCCTTACATGCCAGTTTAGACATTGCAGTTATCACTTTCTACTTCATGCATATTATTATTCACTGTTATGAAGTATTATTGTCACGACCCGAAATGGCCCGTGACTGGCACTTGAATCATATTAAGTCTATAGGACCCCATCTAATCCAAGTAAGCCAAAAGCCCAGAAATCTAAAACCATTTTTAAATAATAAATAAGGAAAAACTAGTTTAAAGATGTCAAGAAAACATGTTTTAAATACACGGTTTTTAACTAAGTAAGCCGAATGTGCATTTTAAAATGTATAGTCTTATATTAAAATTTCGGCAGAGTTTCCTTTGTAAAAACTGGCCCCGAACGGGGTACAACAAGAGTAATATATGCAATGATAAATGGCATCCCCAAGCGGAAGCTAGCTCTTTGCCAATTGACGGTCACAACCACACAAGCAATAAGATATACAACGCCGAAGGGCGAGGATCAAAACTTAAAAGAAAACTCAAATTAACATGAAAACAGTAATACTACTGCACGCGACTCTAAAGTTGAAATAATACATCACTAGTGTCTAAGTCTGAAACAATATACAAGTTTTGGTTGATGGAATTTCTAGATACAATGAATAATACATATACAATAGGGGGTTCGGATGCAAAAGAACCCACCTACCAAAGCAAACCACCCACAAGGAAGTAGTGTGCCAGAAATGCCGCCATGAAACCTGTACGGCAAAACCTGCAAGAACTGTGGCACAATGGGGGTGAGTTGCCAACTCGTGAATAGAAAATATCTACAAGAAGAAATCGAATGCACGACATAATCGTAGGTCAAAACGATCAGCATACTATAAACCTCAAAAGAATAAGTCTGAAGCATGATAAGGTGGCAATATAACAACTATACATGTAGGTAGTGCCAAGTGCTCGTACCAGTGCCTCAGGTAATAACATGTCATAATATAAGGTATGTCTGCATGAAGTAAATATGATAAGGTATCAAAATGGATATCAATACACGTATATTAGCGTCCCATTCCACTAATATTGGTGTAAGGGTATATATAACAACGCCCTCATACCCTGTTATATATACAAATGAAGTATGATCAATGTAATCAAAGTCTGTATGTTATCAATGTCTGTATATATGTGGATCTCGTCCACCTGTCACCCAATGACAATAAGCATCATGCATGTAAATATCGTAAAGCATATGCATGGAAATATGAGGATATAATCAAATCATGGAACCTGAGTGCCTAGCATCGACACTCGAAAACATCATGAAACATGTGCCTAGCATCGGCACGTAAATCCTCATCTATCAGGCGCCGTCACCAAGACTGGCCCTGATAGGTACGTATCATACGCTATCTCGAAAACCCGAGTGCCCAGCTTCGACCCTCGAATTTCGACGTATCCATACGTACATACCCCGGTCGGTATCCCCACGATAATCGCCGAGTCCCAATACTATCACCGGTAGGTAGTGCTCCCCTGCCAGGCTCACCGTCCAACATATACGAGTTTTCTTGCCCCAGGGTTCCTTACCGGGTCCACCATGTACCCGCAGACGGTGCCTACCGCTCCTCGAATCGGGTTTCATATGCCACTCTCAGAACCAAGAAAACACATAGTGGACGCACTGAAATATCATATCAAGGGAAACCGGGTTTTAAAGACAATACATATTCTCAGTCGAAATAGCCACGGTTCCTAAATCCAGAAATATCATGGAAACAACATATCTCAATGCGTACAATCAGAAAGCATGATGTATGCGACATATAAAAGATTGTATGCATATCAATATATCATGCAACAAGGAATAGTGATATGCACATATTGGGGAAAGCCGCTCTTTTAAAATGAATCTGTTTTAAAGAGTATCTTGCGGTTCCCAAATCTAGAAATATCATCTATGTATGTGCAAACATGTATGTGTACAAGTATGAGTATACAGTAAGTATGTGCACAGATATAAGTGTACAATGAGTATGTGTACAAGTATGAGTATACGGTAAGTATGTGCACAGATATAAGTGTACAATGAGTATGTGTACAAGTATGAGTATACGGTAAGTATATGCACAGATATAAGTGTACAATGAGTATGTGTACAAGTATGCCATGCAAGGATCGTATCCTGAATGCAACAGTACTACAGTATAGTGACATGGCAATTATCGATGATGAAATGTGTGAGCCGGCAAGCAAGTGTACGTGGAACATACGCATCATCGATAATGGTACTAGTGTCCTAGCAGCATGATGGTAATATAGCAATAACCCATGAAATGCAATGCGAATAGTACTGAAAATGCGGAATCGAATAAATCAACGCAACAGTGAAGTGTCTACATCAATATGTAAATGTCAGGCGATTGTGCCATTTGAAATAAGACCAATCAGGGTTTTTAGTAAAATAAGGGCTACGGTGCTTTTAAGAAAGATACGTCCCATGAAAATACCTGTAGAATCCCTTTACTTGTTTTTAAGATATTTCCGATTCGTTAGTTTTGAAATAGGTATGACTCGGGTCTTGTCTAACATCTACTAAGTAATCTACATCTAACTATCAAGTCAACGGGAGGGGTATGGATACCACCTGAATCTGAGTCGATATAAATATAAATATAAGAGTCAGTGATCCCGCCTCAATAGTATTGTGTACGATACCGTATCTCATCTGACATCCTCGAGTCATGAGTACGGATCAATCATCAATATAATGCTCGCACGGTAAATCGTCGTACGGCATCCCATAAGCTGGGTACGGATCAATATCACACTCTTCTCATCACATATCAGGTATCATTATCATCATATCACATAATCTGGGGTACTGATCTAAGTCTAGTACAAGTCGATACCATCTATATAAGTATGAATGCGTGTGTGAAACACACGTCCAAAGGCCCGCTAAAAATCACATATCGTATCCCAAATACGAATCACATCACATCACCGATATCATGGCACTATGCCCAATCTCATCGACTCATCTCTAATGTCCTCCAATATCCTCTTCATCACAGTATAAACGTGGCAAATATGCACGTGTGTGCGTGTGGGTGTAAACCTATTCTAGGTTTCGCAACTAGAAACTACACTAGTTACTTCTAACCCTAATCTATGCATAGTACACCTAACACATCCTAAACAACCAAGTCACACATAAGCTATCATGTATATATATATATATACATATATGTAGTACACTAGACATCGGACTGCGGGGGTGCTATAAGCCATCCACCTGACTTCTCCCCGTAGATATAAATCTACTCACCTTGCTTCTCGTGTGCCGACGCCGATGTCGCCAGCTTCATCTTCAACGCCTCAACATCACGTAGGGTACCTACAAAGATACACAATCGCAAAAACACATGAAAATCATGTCGGAAACTAAAATGGCACATGCTACTCGCATAGGTAAAAACTTATAGTTTCGTATGTAAACACGATCAATAGCCACTTGTCGTCGATGTCCAAACGCCACCAGACAGAATCGAATCATCACACACCAAAATCCATGCTAAAACAAGTCGTAAACCATGCGCCAACATAGGAAAATCAACCCAGATTTTACTCTGATTGGAACCAGACAAAATTGCATATACCAAGGGTCAAATTTATAGGGTATCAAGCTACAGAACAAATACGGAGCCCAGAACCCATGCTCTGGCCGCAAATTGCGGCCAGATGGGATTTATCTGCGGCCAAGAAGTGGATTCAGGGGCTGGGGCTTTGGGTGTTGGTTTCTATTTTCCTGCACATCTCACTGCCAACTCAAAATTATTTTAGGGTTCTCGGGTTGAAAGAAGATTTCAAAATACGATCACAGATTCACAGTTTTTCCCGGATATCGTCTCATAAATCCGTATTCTGGTTTCAGTTCCAGGTTTGGTTCTAAAACAACATCACACCAGGGGTTCTAAGGTTACCACAAGCCTCAATTTCACTTTTGATTTCAGATCCACCCTAAACCCTAACTTGAATTCTCCAAAGTTCACAAAACGACACAATATCGATATGAAACTAGCATGGATGAAATAAGAATTTGAACTACTACTCTAGGTTGCAGAAATTACCTCCTTTGGCAACTCAAGAAAATTCTTGAGTTGCTCAAAGTCCTCAAAATCCTATCTTTCTTGGTCCGATGTGTAGCTAGCGAGCTCGGGAACAAGTTTTATGAAATGGAATTGGGGTTTTGGTTTTGTTTTAATGGTGATTTGGGGGAATTGAAGGAGGAGGAAGAAGAAGAGGGAGCTGGAGCAGCAGCAGCTCTCATGGAGAAGGAGAGAGAAAATGAGATGGGAAATGATGGGGGTAAGGTTAAAAAAAAAGCAAGTTGACCTATACCTACCCTCTCTCTCTCTCATAATCATCTTGCTTCACTTTTCTCTTTTCTTTTCTTTTCTCTCACACAATGGCAAACCCTAAGAAACCATACCCCAAAACATGTAATAAGTGTAACAAGTGTGGAAACAAAATGATATGTGCACATTTTTGCACAAAAATGCTAAAAATCCAATTAGCGATTTTTAATCGCGATTAACACTAAATTAGCATATAATTAACCATAAAAGCTTAAAAATGACATAATTCCACAAAATACCCCATTTTAGAATCTTCCAGAATTTTTTCCAGAATTTTCCCTATTTATCGGTATTTAAGTATACCGAAATATTAAAATATTCATTAAAAATTAATATAAAATTATAAAAATTCCCAAAAATAATAATATTTTTTTTTGAAATGTTACAATCTTTCCCCCTTAAAGAAATTCGGTCCCCGAATTTAAATTTAACCCCCAAATACTAAAATATTTCAGTAAAAATCTAAATTGTCGGGGCTCCGAAAACATCAATACAGAAAATGTAATGCTCCATAAGGAATAAATCTCGAAACGTATATATGAATATCCGGTGCGCCTGGTGCGCACGGAAATCAAAATCCATATATGTGCCATACAGGTGCACAAAACAACATCTAGGTACAACGGGTGTGCATAAAACATCTGTCATAGGCAACGTGTGTGTCTGACAGCAAAATCAGGTGCATCTGACATGCACAAAGAATCTCGATTTAGTACATCTGGTGTGCACCAAAATCGTATCTCAAAGCATACGCTCAACACGCGCGGAAATCCAAATCAAATGCACAGAGTGCAAGAAATCAACATCAATATCAGAATCAAAATCGAAACCGACGGTATACAATAAGACTCAATCCAAATCAGGTATATCGCAGTATATAAGTTCACAATCATATGCATCAGCGTGCACAAATCAAATCAAAACACTAAAGGTGCATGAAAACTATGCTGGAAGCGTAAATCAAATCACTGCATAAAATAGGCGTGAAATCACAATCAATACCTCAAATGTAGTAACTATGCACAAAATATAAATACCCAGTGGGTGCAAGAAAACAAATATCATGAAACTCAGTCATCAAAACTAAATCATGCAAACAGAACGCCCAAAATACCGAAATCCACGATGACGGATACGTGATAATCGAATCACAAAATCACAAATCATAAATACCGTCATCGGTAGTCCCTCCTTCAAAGTTGAGAAGGTGCCGGTGCATCCAATACTAGCAGCGCAAGGTATCTACTTGCCTCTTGCTCGCGGTCTGGCGTCCTCTGTCTCTGGGTCTTTATCTGCTCTGTGGATTACCAATCTCACAATCAGTCGGCTCATCGGCCCTGTCAGGTGTGCTAACGGGGACGATTTCGTTTTGGCACTTCTCTGGTCATCTCTCGGTCAATCCTCATGACCACTCGTAAAGAAGCATGTCACTGGCGTCGGCCTCTGGCTCTCTGAATGCACGTGACACATCTGATCCTGGGTGCAAATATCATTGCAGCAGTGTCCTGGAAGGAATCCTGCTCAGGGTCTCTTCCGATCTTGCTTATGCCGATCTGTACGGAGGCTGGTATTCTTGCATAATCTCTTCTCGTGTTCTGGACATCTGTGTGTTCCGCACACATTTCCTCGGAAACTGGTTGTATCCCAATGCCTCTGTAAGCATATCAGGTCTCTAGCCTCGACGGAAAGTAATGACAGCTCGTCAGCGTCTCGCACGAACCTCTGGTTCCACTTGTCTTTATCGTCGTCCACTATGACGTCACGCTATGCTATCTACGCACCGCACTGTTCTCGGCCACAGTCAATCCGAAATCTATCGCACGGACTCGAAATCGTGTACTCTGTAGCTTCATCATTCTATAGAAGATGTCTGGCCGAACAGGCCCACGGGAACGTGTCCTGACCAACGGAGGAATACTCAATACTCGTCCATCCTCGATCAACTCACAACGCAACTGGGTGAGGTCCTTTATCCGAACCTGGTCAACTATCTCGTCGACGATGCCGAACTTTGGCCTGCTGGGTGTGCGCAATATGACCACTCCTGGGTCCAGGTCTTCTCGTATCTCGTTTTTGCCGAATTGCCCGGAAGTCATCATCCTTTACTGAAGCTAATTCTTGTTCCGGAACGGCTGCAAACTCATCGCGCCTCTTTCTGGAAGGCATATCCATATACAATACCTCTGCGTGCGTATCGCATTTCTGATGTCAGCGGAGTGGAACGTCACCACGTCGAAATCTCTTGCGAACTCTTTACTTCACTCGGCTCCAATGTCGACTTATTCGGATCCGTATTCTCGTGGCTGCATGGACTGCGCTTCAACGGCTATGCTCGTATCTGGAGTCTCCCAAGCAGTGTGTTCCATCACAAGATATCCGAATGATGTCGAACCATCCGATCGACTCATCAGAACCTCATAATCCCCCAAGAGATCAACATCATGGGTACAGTTTAATAGTATCGAGTACATACTACAGCATCAGTGGTCCAACCGTAGAAGGGCAAACCCAAGCCTCACTAATGGCGCCGCGGAACTGCCGCAAACCTTAAGGTTCAAAGGCTTTCACACGGTCATTATGTCGGGTTAGGGTTTCATTCTTCTAGAGGGTCCATAGAACCGCTTGCATGTCTTTCCGAATACTTTAAACTTCGAATAGTAGGTTTCTGACATTCGATCGTCTCTGTCGACTCTCAACGTCTCCGTGTGAAGTCGTCTCCAGCTGGAATCAATCTATCTGATGACCTCGCTTCGGGGTAGGCGAACAATCTACATGTCCTAGTCATTCGTCCTCGATGACTAGCGACCTTATAACATCTCCTAGTACAACTCATACCGCAATAGCTCCAACATCTGGGGCAATATCTCATTGTTCACAGCAACAACTGGCTCCTTCGTCTGTATGCTGAACAGCGCCTCAATCCTCCAGGAAAGGCGATACATAGGCGGTCATCTCTAAATCGGTCTGCTCTAGATCTGAGTAAGACTCTCCACACTGGAAATCTTCAACTCAACTGGGCCTGCTCCGGCGCATAAATCGGACGAATCACCTTCGTCTCTCAAATCGGATAGCCTAGCTATCATCTGTCTCATATCTGCCTGGATGCTCCGGCGATCTCAGCTTGTAAGCTCCGGAAGCGGCATCCTATCAATCTCAGCAACAGCTGGTCCATCTGTCTGCACAGTAGGCGACATCATAATCTCTGAGGTATGTTGTACATCAACAGTCCTCTCTCAACTGGCAGCTCTAACAATGGCCCGATCATCCGGTGTAAAACCAAGCACTCGCCTCCACAAGAGGTCACAATCATCAATACTGACTCGAGACGTTCCCATGTCACCAGAAAACACAATGGTCGGCCCTCGTACCAGACGAGCTCGCCCTGACCGTAGCACTAGCAGTAGCTCAAGCTGCGCTCAAACAATGGCGACAGGAACTTCAATCGAGTATCGAAGAGAGCAGATCAATGGCAAGAAAGAAAACAACAGATCCAGAATGGATACATGATCATAAGAAGGAACAACATCAATGAAAGTAAGATCATGGAACTAATAGAATCGAGGATCTCAAATGGGTATATAATCATGGATATGAAGAGAATCACTGATCTCGAAAATATGTACATCCTAAGGTTCCTTAAGCGGAGTGGCATGTCATAAGTATGCCGCGGAACATACACACAGTACGTCACTCTACTGAAGTCACCTACTCCATCAACCAAGGGTCATCCTACGCGATGAAAGTTCGGGTCTAATACTCCCTCGACTAAGTCTAAGTTCCGTAAGGTCAAGCCTAAGTTCCGTATATATATAGACGCCCTAGGCTCCACATAGTCAAACTTAGACTCGAACCAAGGTTAACCTAGCGCTCTGATACCAACTTTGTCACGACCCAAAATGGCCCGTGACTGGCACTTGAATCATATGAAGTCTATAGGACCCCATCTAATCCAAGTAAGCCAAAAGCCCAGAAATCTAAAACCATTTTTAAATAATAAATAAGGAAAAACTAGTTTAAAGATGTCAAGAAAACATGTTTTAAATACACGGTTTTTAACTAAGTAAGCAGAATGTGCATTTTAAAATGTATAGTCTTTTATTAAAATTTCGGCAGAGTATCCTTTGTAAAAACTGGCCCCGAACGGGGTACAACAAGAGTAATATATGCAATGATAAATGGCATCCCCAAGCGGGAGCTAGCTCTTCGTCAATCGACGATCACAACCACACAAGCAATAAGATATACAACGCCGAAGGGCGAGGATCAAAACTCAAAAGAAAACTCAAATTAACATGAAAACTGTAATACTGCTGCACCCGACTCTAAGGTCGAAATAATACATCACTAGTGTCTAAGTCTGAAACAATATACAAGTTTTGGTTGATAGAATTTCTAGATACAATGAATAATACATATACAATAGGGGTTCGGATGCAAAAGAACCCACCTACCAAAGCAAACCACGCACAAGGAAGTAGTGTGCCAGAAATGCCGCCATGAAACCTGTACGGCAAAACCTGCAAGAACTGTGGCACAACGGGGGTGAGTTGACAACTCGTGAATAGAAAATATCTACAAGCAGAAATCGAATGCACGACATAATCCTAGGTCAAAACGATCAGCATAATATAAACCTCAAAAGAATAAGTCTGAAGCATGATAAGGTGGCAATATAACAACTATACATGTAGGTAGTGCCAAGTGCTCGTACCAGTGCCTCAGGTAATAACATGTCATAATATAAGGTATGTCTGCATGAAGTAAATATGATAAGGTATCAAAATGGATATCAATATACGTATATTAGTGTCCCATTCCACTAATATTGGTGTAAGGGTATATATAACAGCGCCCTCATACCCTGTTATATATACAAATGAAGTATGATCAATGTAATCAAAGTCTGTATGTGATCAATGTCTGTATATATGTGGATCTCGTCCACCTGTCACCCAATGACAATAATCATCATGCATGTAAATATCGTAAAGCATATGCACGGAAATATGATGATATAATCAAATCATGGAACCTGAGTGCCTAGCATCGACACTCGAAAACATCCTGAAACCTGTGCCTAGCATCGGCACGTAAATCCTCATCTATCAGGCGCCGTCACCAAGACTGGCCCTGATAGGTACGTATCATACGCTATCTCGAAAACCCGAGTGCCCAGCTTCGACCCTCGAATTTCGACATATACATATGTACATACTTCGGTCGGTATCCCCACGATAACCGCCGAGTCCCAATACTATCACCGGTAGGTAGTACTCCCCTGCCAGGCTCACCGTCCAACATATACGACTCTTCTTGCCCCGGGGTACCTTACCGGGTCCACCATGTACCCGCAGACGGTGCCTACCGCTCCTCGAATCGGGTTTCATATGCCACTCTCAGAACCGAGAAAACACATGGTGGACGCACTGAAATATCATATCAAGGGAAACCGGGTTTTAAAGACAATACATATTCTCAGTTGAAATAGTCACGGTTCCCAAATCCAGAAATATCATGGAAACAACATATCTCAATGCGTACAATCAGAAAGCATGATGTATGCGACATATAAAAGATTGTATGCATATCAATATATCATGCAACAAGGAATAGTGATATGCACATATTGGGGAAAGCCGCTCTTTTAAAATGAATCTGTTTTAAAGAGTATCTTGAGGTTCCCAAATCTAGAAATATCATCTATGTATGTGCAAACATGTATGTGTACAAGTATGAGTATACAGTAAGTATGTGCACAGATATAAGTGTACAATGAGTATGTGCACAAGTATGAGTATACGGTAAGTATGTGCACAGATATAAGTGTACAATGAGTATGTGTACAAGTTTGAGTATACGGTAAGTATGTGCATAGATATAAGTGTACAATGAGTATGTGTACAAGTATGCCATGCAAGGATCGTATCCTGAATGCAACAGTACTACAGTGTAGTGACATGGCAATTATCGATGATGAAGTGTGTGAGCCAGCAAGCAAGTGTACGTGGAACATACGCATCATCGATAATGGTGCTGGTGTCCTAACAGCATGATGGTAATATAGCAATAACCTATGAAATGCAATGCGAATAGTACTAAAAATGTGGAATCGAATAAATCAACGCAACAGTGAAGTGTCTACATCAATATGTAAATGTCATGCGATTGTGCCATTTAAAATAAGACCAATCGGGGTTTTTAGTAAAATAAGGGCTACGGTGCTTTTAAGAAAGATATGTCCCTTGAAAATACCCGTAGAATCCCTTTAGTTGTTTTTAAGATATTCCCGATTCGTTAGTTTTGAAATAGGTATGACTCGGGTCTTGTCTAACATCTACTAAGTAATCTACATCTAGCTATCAAGTCAACGGGAGGGGTATGGATACCACCTGAATCTGATTCGATATAAATATAAATATAAGAGTCGGTAATCCCACCTCAATAGTATCGTGTACGATACCGTATCTCATCTGACATCCTTGAGTCATGAGTACGGATCAATCATCAATATAAAGCTCGCACGGTAAATCGTTGTACGGCATCCCATAAGCTGGGTACGGGTCAATATCACACTCTTCTCATCACATATCAGGTATCATTATCATCATATCACATAATCTGGGGTACTGATCTAAGTCTAGTACAAGTCGATACCATCTATATAAGTATGAATGCGTGTGTGAAACACACGTCCAAAGGCCCGCTAAAAATCACATATCGTATCCCAAATACGAATCACATCACATCATCGATATCATGGCACTATGCCCAATCTCATCGACTCATCTCCAATGTCCTCCAATATCCTCTTCATCACAGTATAAACGTGGCAAATATGCACGTGTGTGCGTGTAGGTGTAAACCTATTCTAGGTTTCGCGACTAGGAACTACACTAGTTACTTCTAACCCTAATCTATGCATAGTACACCTAACACATCCTAAACAACCAAGTCACACATAAGCTATCATGTATATATATATATATATATAGTATATGTAGTACACTAGACATCGGACTGCGGGGGTGCTATACGCCATCCACCCGACTTCTCCCCGTAGATATAAATCTACTCACCTTGCTTCTCGTGTGCCGACGCCGATGTCTCCATCTTCATCTTCAACGCCTCAACATCACGTAGGGTACCTACAAAGATAAACAATCGCATAAACACATGAAAATCATGTCGGAAACTAAAACGGCACATGCTACCCGCATAGGTAAAAACCTATAGTTTCGCATGTAAACACGATCAATAGCCACTTGTCGTCGACGTCCAAACGCCACCCGACAGAATCGAATCATCAAACACCAAAATCCATGCTAAAACAAGTCGTAAATCATGCGCCAACATATGAAAATCAACCCAGATTTTATTCTGATTGGAACCAGACAAAATTGCACATACCAAGAGTCAAATTTATAGGGTATCAAGCTACAGAACAAATACGGAGCCCAGAACCCATGCTCTGGCCGCAAATTGCGGCCAGATGGGATTTATCTACGGCCAAGAAGTGGATTCAGGGGCTGGGGCTTTGGGTGTTGGTTTCTATTTGCCTGCACATCTCACTGCCAACTCAAAATTATTTTAGGGTTCTCGGGTTGAAAGCAGATTTCAAAATACGATCACAGATTCACAGTTTTTCGCGGATATCGTCTCATAAATCCGTATTCTGGTTTCAGTTCCAGGTTTGGATCTAAAACAACATCACACCAGGGGTTCTAAGGTCACCACAAGCCTCAATTTCACTTTTGATTTCAGATCCACCCTAAACCCTAACCTGAATTCTCCAAAGTTCACAAAACGACACAATATCGATATGAAACTAGCATGGATGAAATAAGAATTTGAACTACTACTCTAGGGTGCAGAAATTACCTCCTTTGGCAACTCAAGAAAATTCTTGAGTTGCTCAAATTCCTCAAAATCCTATCTTGCTTGGTCCGATGTGTAGCTAGCGAGCTCGGGAACAAGTTTTGTGAAGTGGAATTGGGATTTTGGGTTTGTTTTAATGGTGATTTGGGGGAATTGGAGGAGGAAGAAGAAGAGGGAGCTGGAGCAGCAGCAGCTCTCATGGAGAAGGAGAGAGAAAATAAGATGAGAAATGATGGGGGTAAGGTTAAAAAAAAGCAAGTTGACCTATACCTACCCTCTCTCTCTCTCTCTCATAATCATCATGCTTCACTTTTCTCTTTTCTTTTCTTTTCTCTCACACAATGGCAAACCCTAAGAAATCATACCCCAAAACATGTAACAAGTGTAACAAGTGTGGAAAAAAATGATATGTGCACATTTTTGCACAAAAATGCTAAAAATCCAATTAGCGATTTTTAATCGCGATTAACACTAAATTAGCATATAATTAACCATAAAAGCTTAAAAATGACATAATTCCACAAAATACCCCATTTTAGAATCTTCCATAATTTTTTCCAGAATTTTCCCCATTTATCGGTATTTAATTATACCAAAATATTAAAATATTCATTAAAAATTAATATAAAATTATAAAAATTCCCAAAAATAATAAATTTTTTTTTTTGAAATGTTACAATTATGGAGTTTTATTCCTATATTCACTGTTTACTCGCTATTGATGATTGGATTTCGGATTTTCATGAGATTTCCTGGATTTGGGAGAAAACCGCAAGAATATGTATAAACTTCTCTCTCTCTCTCTTTAAAATGAAATGTGTGGTTTTCTCATGATGTATGTGTCATCCACCATGATGTTTTCTCGGTTATGAGATGGATTTTGAGTCCCGATTCGAGAAGTTAGATGAACCGTCTGCGGATACATGGTGGACCCGGTAAGGTATCCCGGGGCAAGAAGATCGAGTAGTAGACGATGAGCCCGGCAGGGGAAGACTGCCTACCGGTATTTTACCTGACACGTTGGATATCCATAGGATACCGTTCGTGGTCGTATGATTGATGTTAGGGGCCGATCCGGACTGACGGCGCCCTAGATAGTGAGATTGAGACACTAGGATTTTGAGATATTGAGATTTGATGATACAGGCCAGTCCGGATAGCCGGAGCCTGAGATATTATGATATTGGGATTTGTGTTTTGTGTCGATGCTAGACACGGTTTATGTTGATTTCATTGATGATACCTCATTTTTAAATATACAGAAATCTCACTAAGTTATGAAAGCAGTTTCTTCATTTACATGTATTCTGTTTTCATGCATTCATACCTCATTCATATGATATCTTGTTACCTGAGGTACGGACTCGAGCACATGGGATTACACTTATGTATAGATGGTTACCTTTGCTACCTTTTCTTGCTTCAGACCTTATCATTTGAGGATTATATATTACTGATCGTATGACCTAGGATTGCGTCATACATGCGATTTCTGCTCTGTGATGTTTTCTACTCACGAGTTGGAAACTCATCCTCGTTGTGCCACAGTTTCTTACAGGTTTTGCCGTACTGGTTTCGTTATGGCTTTGCTGGCACACTTCTTCCATTCCGGGTGATTTGCTTTGGTAGGTGGGTTCACTTGTATCGTGGCCACTATTGTACCTTTATTTTATTCCGTTGTATCTTGTGACTCCATCAACCAAACTTGTATATTTATTCAGAGATAGAGACCAGTGATATTTATTCTTTCGACCTTAGATTCGCGCGTTGTATTATTATGGGTTTCATTGCTGTTTTGAGTTTCCTTTTCAGTTTTGATTCTCGTCCTTCGGCGTTGTATATTATATTGCTTGCGTGGTTGTGGCCGTCGATTGATGAAGAGCTAGCTCCCGCTTGGGGATGCGTTTTATCATTCATGTATATATTTATCATGTTGTACCCCGTTCGGGGCCAGTATTTACAAAGGAAACTCTGCCGAAATTTTTAGAAAAGACTTATGATTTTAAAAATGCATATTTCGGCGTATGTTGCTAAACTACTTGATTTAAATTGGTTTCTTTCACTCTACTGCTTCTTTGGTTTTGATTTCTGGGTTTTGGCTTACTTGGATTACGTACGCCTCGAGACGTTTCATAATTTAAGTGCCGTCATGTTCCGTACTTTTCGGGTCGTGACAGCTGTCGGCATAAAATCGAAAACCTCCTCATATACGGAGACTCTCAACTGGTCGTTAGCCAAGTAAACGGAGACTATCAAACGTGCAAACCAGAGTTGGTAAAGTACGGCGAGAAGGTGCAGCAACAGCTGACTCAAATTCCCTCCTACATTCTGGAAAGCATGCCGCGAGCGGAGAATAGCAAGGCGGATGCGTTAGCCAAACTCGCTAATGAACTGGCTGACGAAAACCTCGATGACGTGAGGATCGTTGTGCAAAGCCGTCGAGTTCTTGCACCAGCAGAAATATCTCCAGAGTCGTCCGAAGAAAAGTAAGCGACCAAGCAAACGGCCTTACAAATAAAAGACCAGGAAAATGCTAAGGATTGGAGGGAAGTCTTTATAGACTACTTCAAATCCCGTCGAACACCTAAAGATGCATCCTCAAGACATCAGCTCATGAAACGAGCTCTGTCTTTTTCCTTCGTCAATGATACTCTACATAAGAGGTCATTCGACTCTCTGTAGCTGAGATGCCTGGGACCAGAAGAAACAAGGAGAGTCGTTCAAGAAACTCACGACGGACTCTGCGGTTCTCACCAAGCCGGCCCGAAAATGAAGCTGAAGATCAAAAGGATGGGCTACTATTGGCCCACAATGATCCAAGACTGCCTCGAATACGCGAAGCAGTGCCACTCGTGCCAAATTCAGGGAGACTTTATCCACCAGCATCCAAATCTGCTACATCTAACAGTAGCTAGCTGGCCATTCGAAATGTGGGGAACTGACATAATCGGGCCTATTGAGCCAGCATCGTCCAGAGGACATCGATTCATATTGGCGACAACTGATTATTTCTCTAAATGGGCAGAAGCAATACCGCTAAGAGAAGTGAAGGCGGAGAACATCCTCCATTTCTTCAAGACACGCGTCATCTATCGATTCGGCACTCCGCGACGGATTATCTCCGATAATGGGCCAGCCTACAGAAGCTACAAGATCAGCCGCTTTGCACAACAGCATAACATAGACTGGAGATACTCTTCGGTCTATAATCCCCAAGCTAACGGTTTAGCTGAGGCTTTCAACAAGGCCTTGACGAAGATTGTGAAAAAGACGGTGTCCAAAAATAAGAAGGACTGGCACGAGAGACTGCATGAAGCTCTCTGGGCGTATCGAACTACGTTCAAAACGGCCATAAACACAACGCCGTATGCATTAGTATTCGGCGCTGAAGCAGTACTCCCCTTGGAGATAAAGTTACCCTCTCTACGAGTGGCAGTTCAGTATGAGCTAACGGACGAAGAGAATGCTCATCTTCGGCTTGAGGAGCTCGACGCCCTTGATGAAACCCGGCTCATGGCGTAGCAATACTTGGAGGCTTACAAGGCAAAGATGGCGCGCTCATACGAGAGATTGAGTAGGCCGAGAACATTCCGCCAAGGCGAACTCGTGCTAATATTCAAAAGACCTATGATCCCCAATCGTGCAAAATGGAGGAAATTCAAGCCGAACTATGAAGGCCCGTACATCATAGACAAAGTTTACCAGGGTGGGGCTTACTTGCTCATGGATATGCATGGAGAAAAACCCTTCAGGCCAATAAACGGCCGTTTCTTGAAGAAATACCACGCCTGACCGAGACGTCTATAAACTACTACGGACCGCTGCATCCCACGCAAAAAAACCAGTATGTCCATAAGCGAGTTGGGCACGGATGAAAACCCGAAAGGGCTCCGTGAGTAAAAACAGCAAGGCTACCGGCGAGTTTGTGAAAACCCGAAAGGGCACAATCTTGTTAAAAGACACTTGCAAGGTCCTCTAGACCTTGTAAGGAGAAAATACCTGCGTGAGATCCTTAAGACTCACAAGGGAGCAACACACTTAAGGATCCCCACGATTCCTAAGGAGAAGTTAAACTTACGAGATCCTCATGACTCGTAAGGAGAATTCCCCTTTGAGACCCTCACGGATCATAGGATTCAAAAGCCTTAAGCTACAGGGATCTGAACCTGTTCTTACGCCGTCATACACCCCGATTTTACCCAACAAGCGTTTCAATACTGACCCTTGTATACAATCCGCGGGCATGAATAAACATTTCCCTAACAAAGTCCCACTAGCGACTAGGGATATGCTCACACGGTGAACGACCCTTGTAAGTCCTCTCGACTTATAAGGAGAAAACACTCTTGTATGATCCTTACGACTTATAAGAGAACATACTGTAGGGTTAGCTTAGCACCTTGTGAAGGTTTTGGCAAGCATCAAACATGCTATATTAAAATTTTTGGGGTGCTAAACAAACCCTAACCAAAATCTGAACTAGAGACTTAAGGTTAACATAGCAAGTAAACAACTTTACTTCTAAGAGTTATGGATTACAACCTTTGTAGTCCGTTCCTTCGCTTCATAAGCTCCGTGTTGAGGTCCCTTCACCGTGACCATCATGTAACCGGACTCTAGAGAGGCTCCATGAAGAGAAAGATGCAAGCTTTCTTTCGATCTTCAATAACTAAGATGATCTACCTTTAAGAAACTCAAACCCAAGCTCTTGCTTCACTAATCAAGTATTAGCAAAGCAAACACCCTAATCTAAGTGGCTAGAATAGATGAGGATGATGAAGTAGGAATTTAGCTCTCTTTTATTTCAATTTCTCACTCATTATCATCACATATCAAAAATCTAGAAAGCTTTTTCAAGAGGAAGAAGAAGAAGAAGAAATCTATTTGTAATGAATAATGAAATCATTATGTGAGGTTAGAATTGCAACCATGGGTTAAGAATAATGACTTAATCCTTGTACAGAATTAACTATGGTGAAGGGTTTGGATTGGGTTAAGAAATATCTACACAAAATATCATAAGTCAAAATCAAAGCTTCATGAAGCTCCATGAAAGCTCCATCCAAGCTTAACCCTAATCCAAACCCTAACCATATTTAAACTCCACAAAACATGTTGCATGTGTAACCCTAACTTGTTACAATATTATATCACATATACAATATTTATTGTAACAAAATAAAATAATACAATTAACATGTATCTCATATATATCAATGTATTATCCAAGTGAGAAAAAGAATCTTTAAGTGAGCTAATATTAGTTAATGTAATATAATATATCAAATATATAATTATACATTAAATTATCGAATCAACACTTGATCCGATAATCCGGCAATTTCACAAATAACCGACTAATATAATCTGTATCAGTTCATCGAATCAACACTTGATCCGATGACCCGGCTGTATCACATATACCCGGCCGATATCACATATCGTGAGAATCTAATACGGTATCACATACACGTATTGTTCTCGGTCCCGCACATATCACATATATGCTCCTACTCCGTTTTGCCTGAGCCAGAAAACCTCTATGTAGGACTCTAAAGAATCGTCAATACACCGGCAGTAGGTGATGATCATATCAAACACCCACAAGCTGCAAGCGGTCAGCTAAACGTAACAGCCACACAGGTATTGAGCGATCAGAAGATCAACAAGCAAGCATATACATTCTCCTGCGAATCCAGTCAGTAACACTCCCGTACAGTCCGATCTCTTCATCTGATATGTCACATATCTTGCCTAGGGGTGGTAAACAACAGACCCCAGTAGCTTGATAAGTCATGTCGATATGAGGTTCATAACAGTTCGAGAAACTACTGATAACACTTACCAGTAAATCTCAGCAATCCTGGCTAGGGATTTCCAGTTATAGCCAATCAAACACAGCGCAACATCAACTCCTTATACCGGGAGAGACGAAACCCCTCCTATCGCTCATTGCATCCATGTGATTCGGGACTGTACCCAAAAGCCACCATTTTGCACGCCCTCTTGGACGTGGTATGATGGAAATCGAAGCACGGTGGGAATCACACAAGACTCTATGACGATCTCGAGTCTACAGACTAACATGTACATGTGTCACCAAAGAACTGCCATCTGACGTGAGGTATAATACCATCTGGGAGTTCTCGGCGAGTCCGTCCAGTGTACCCAGTCTCCACTGAGCACCCGTATACCTTCTCTGATGTCAAACACCAATGGATATGGGATCATCCATCGCCCATCATATGGGTCAAGAAGCGCATACGCTAGTCTACTCTGGTATATCGATGCCCTGTCTCGATACACCTACGACTAGGAACATTTGAAGGATGTACTTAGCGACTACACAGACTCCACTAGTATGATCTGTATCATAGTCCTGGTAGTCAAGTACTCATCCTAAAGGCTTTATCAACATGTAACATAGAGACTATTAGAGTACATGTTAAGATAAAGAGCAAGCAGATAGTATACTATCATGTCGAGCAAGAAACTCCTCACTATATATGTCCAAGCATCCACTACAATATACATCGTATGTACAGTAATGGCCTCTAGGACATACATATCACTAACACATACACTTAAGAATCCTCACGATTTTTAAGGAGAAAACGCACTTACGAGATCCCCACGACTCGTAGAGAGAAACACCTTTATGAAACCCTTACGGCTCATGAAGTTAAAAGCCTTAGTTGACAGGATACTAACCCTGATTGCTAAGCCACCTTTGTTCGAACCGACAAAGGCAAATGATGATTCGCTCCTGACAATATCTCAGTTGTAGCGATGCTGATGCCTAAATCGGTATCAGATCCCAAGTCTCTTACTCGCGGCAAAAGTCAGCGAGCCATAAATGCATATGAAATAGCCGAAATGGTATGGAAATTTGCAACAAAATCAGCAAGTAAAATATATGCATACAAAATAGCCGAAATCATCGGGAAACTCGCAATAAAAAGCAGCGAGTAAAAAAAATTGCCGAAATGATTGGGCACCGCGAAAAATAGCCGAAATGATTGGGCAATCGCGACTTTCGCGATATAAAAAGCTGAAATGATAGAGCATCGCGGAAAGAAAACAAAAAAAATAATATAATACATATAAAATGAAACTTTTGCCCTACATGTGAGATCACATCGATCCCTGTATACAATCCAGGGTCACAAACAAAGAGGGAACCAAATCATCCCACCAGGCTGCATCAGAAAGAGAGCCAAGTCTCGATTGCAACATCTGCATCTCAAGAGATCAACAACGGCGTTCCTTCTCGCTCCAACCAGAAGCAGATACGACGTCAACAAACGGAGCCATGGCAAAGTCCCTAGTTCTAAATCTCGACGGTTCACAGACAACCTAGAGACCACCTCGACATTCGTCTCGTTACAGCAGACGCAACGTCAGCAAACCAAAGCCATGTCAAAGCCCCTAGTTCCAAATCTCGAAGCTTCACAGAAAGCCTAGAGACTATCTCGGAGCCGCGGCAAAGTTCCCAGTTCCATGGCTCGGCAGTGCACAGGAAACCGAAAGTCAATCCTGACCCCGTATGGCTAAAGTCAATCCTGACCCCGTATGGCTAAAGTCAATCCTGACCCGTATGGCTAAAGTCAATCCTGACCCCGTCTGGCCAAAGTCAACCCCTGACCCTGTAGAACACGGCTAAAGTCAATCCTGACCCCATGGAAAACGGCCAAAGTCAACCCTCGACCTCCCCGTCAAAGTAATGCTTTGACTCGGGAGCAGGTCAACTCATCAACCACTTACGAGTCCTCTCAACTTGTAAGGGAGAAAATTCTTTTGTGAGATCCTTACGACTCTCGAGAGAAAACACGCACTTAGGAATCCTCACGATTCCTAAGGAGAAAATACACCTGCGAGATCCTCTCGACTCGTAGGGAGAAAAGTCTTTATGAGACCCTCACGGCTCGCAAAGTTGAAAAGCCTTAGGCAGCAGACCTGAACCTGTTTCCTAAGCAATTGCTACCCTACATAGAGGCTAAGATGGACTATTATCTACTGTACACATCTGTTAAAATCACATGCCCAACTAAGAGCTTTCCCCCTTACAAGTCGAGAGCAAAGCGCTAAGGGTCAGAGTCTCTTAGGCAGCGCTTTACGTGCAAAGCACGAGCGCGCTTGCACCAAAATTAAAAAGTTCTCTGTCGTTGGATCAAAGATCCAACAGAGATGATTAAAAAACACCAGAGTAAAGAATTAAATTTTGAGGAAATACTCTTTCGGGTAACAAGGAAAGTCGTCGGTATGTACCCCATTAAGCATGCGTTCACGACAATATGCCTATTTAAAAGGAAATGGTATCCAAAACGCGCTAATTTATGGACAATACGACGATGGTGTTCGCACTTAAGGGAAATCCCCAGGGGTCAAGTATAAGACTCATGTACACATATGGGGGGTGCACGTGCAAATATACGTCAAATAGAAAAATTCAACAAAAAGTATTCAGCGGTTAATAATAAGTGAAGTACATTGATATTACTCTATAGGAAAGAGATCACCAAACATGGGATCGGAAATACAAGGGTTAACAAAACAAAATACAAAATTCGTCAGCGCCCTCTCTGCTCTCTCCAACACGTAGAAGCGACGGTTTTCGCGTGGAGTTGCTCCCCACCGATTAGCACCGTGCTCATCAGCAAAAGCGGACATGACAGCCCGTCGGGCTCTTATCTGACCCAGTAAATGAATCGAGTGATCCTTCAGAGCCTAAGTAATCAAGAAGGCCTCGTAGAAACACTCGATCTTGTCCTCTGCCGCGTCGAGGATCGTCGGAGTCATCTCTGTTGGATGAGGAGGGATGTCGGCAAGCACGGACGAAAAGACCATCCGAAGCCAAATGGAACCCATAGGAAGGAGAGAGCCCCTACGAGTTAGGAGTTCGTACGTCACCGCGTCATATTCAGCATCGGTCAGAAGAGGATCCACTAGCTGCGCAGCAAAGCGGGGAATCATCTCCTCGACGGGCACCTCCTATGGCTGCCGACGAGCTTGGGGGCAGTTGCAAGCCATAACAATTAGTCGGTTTCTAAAAAAATAACCACCCTAAGGTCTAAATGGGTTTCTCTGTTTAGAGTAGAAGGAAGGCACGCCTTCAAGTTATAAAAGAGAGAATTCAATACTATGCACAGAAAATATTGTGCATGGTGGAACTATTCCCAAGACACGGAAAAAAAAGGAGAGCGTTGGAAATGAAAGGAGATGACTCATTGAAATCAGAACAGGGAGACGAAACGACCCTATCAACGGAACCCCACATGCATAACACGTGAGCGCCGGCACTGACCCCTATTGGAGATTGAAACGGCACCGCACATGCATAACACGTGAGTAGGCGCCAATGCAATATTGAACTCACCAGTGGTTCCTTATGCGCAAAACCCATGAACACCAACAACAGTATGACAAAACTTCATATGGAACGCGTGTGAACATAAAGAGGAGGGGAAAGGAAAGTTTTTATTCATACTTCAGAAAATTCTTACAGCGATGAAAATAGTAAACAAAAACATCACTAAAATGTTTACAATGGCAAGACATTAAATCCAGGACATGGATTGAGAAATTCAAAAGTTAGGCCATCTAAAATGTTTCGGGCCTCTCGGACCATTCTCGTATACTTCCTCTCACGATCACAAGCGTCAGGATCCTCACAGATGTCCTCTGCCCTTCGATAGGCAGCGATTATCATCGCCTGTTGAAAAGTTTGATGCAGAATATCAACAAGGTTGTCTCGCCTTTTCTTTGAGATTAGGCTCATTAGATACACTGAGTGTACCGTATCTTCGGCGTCATCCAAAGCTTTAAGCGGCATGCCGTCATAGAATAGAGGAAGTGCTTCCCAGATCGCCCTCACAATGAGCTTCAAAAGAGCAGAACGACGAGAAAGTAATCGACCATTGTATTCATGAAAGCGACGCATGATTTCGGCGTAGTGAGCGTTTGTAAACTTCTGGTTCTGGAAGCGGCCTAGTGCGCGAATGTCTCCATAAGAAATAATCTCGTCGAGGTCATACAGATGAGCGGCCATAACGTCTGAAAAGGAAAATCAGTGAGAGTTTAGTGGGCAGACTGATTAAGAAAACACTTATTGAAACAGACACAGGGATTTAAACAACTCTTAATATCCTCACGGAGAAAATAAGTTCTGATTAAGAGACCCAATAAATTCGAATTTGTGCAAATAAAGGAGAAATCCTAAAAAAGATTCTCATTTAATGAGAGACTCCTCGGGTCAAGGAGTTAAACTCCTCGAGAGCAACGCTTTGCAGATAGGAGTGACACCGGTCAAAATCAATTATGAGGGGAATAAAAGATTCCCCGAGAATTCTAAGAGCCATGCTCTGCGAGGAAGATGGAATAATCCATCAAGAACCCTAAAAGCAAAGTTTATTGAGTAAAAAACTCTGAGATCTTTAAGATCTGCAAGATGAACTCTAACAGTTCTTCTTTAAAAATGGGTTAAGAGACCCTAAGAAAGATCACTTTAGATCTATGATTTCAGGAGAGCAAAGCTCTGTTAACAAAACCCTAAAAAAGTTTTCTTTAGATCTATGATCTGAAAAGAGCAGGGCTCTGTTAATGGTTGAAACCCTAGATTATTAACTAATCCCTTCAAAGATTTAATATTAACCTAAATTTTTGACAGAGTTCTGTCCCTAAGAAAGTTCTTAAGACAAAGAGTTATGCTCTGAAGGAGAATTAATTCTCAGAAAACAAGAAAGAAGATGAACAGAGATCATCTCAAGGGCCAAAGGCCCTATTTATAGGCACTGAGAGCCGTTTCAACTTCCAAAGTTGATCCAATGGTGCAGATGCTGCCACAACTGCACTCACGTGTGAGCCACATGAGCGCAACGGTGGGGGGGCATTTGTTTTCCCCAATCAGAGTAAAGCTCTGTTCAAATTTTGAAATTTGAAATGAAGCGGCGCTTCATAGCAGCGCTGGCGCTAAATGCGCCAGCGCTGAGAGTCAAATACTCTGCTGCAGCGCTCACGTGCAAGGCACGAGAGCGCTAGCAATAAGAGCGCCAACTGCGCCAGCGCAAAGAGTCAAAGACTCTGATGCGGAGCTCACGTGCAGAGCACGAGAGCACTAGCGCTAAGTGCGCTAGCACCAAGAGTCAAGGACTCTAATACAGCGCTCACGTGCAAAGCATGAGAGCGCTAGCGCTGGAACTAAATGTTCCCCACCATTGAATCAAAGATCCAATGAAGATGATAAATCATCAATTGACCAGAATAAAATTCTGTTAAGGAAACATTCCTCAGAATCTTTCCAAGCAGGAAAGATTGTGCTTTGAAAATCAGAGCGCCGTTGGATCAATGATCTAATTGTGATTAAAAATCACCAAAATACAGAATAAATTCTGTATGGGGAAAATTTCCCAATCTTGTTAAAAACAAGAAGATTGCCTTCTGTAAATCAGAAGCCCTTGGATCAAAGATCCAACGGGGGAAACATCCCCAAATCAATTAGAGAAAAGATCTCCTTAACTGATTCAACAAATCAGCCTTCACTATATAAAGGACCGAAGACTTCAAGTCTTGCATAGAGAGACCTTCCCATAAGCTTTCAAATCGAAAGATAAAAAGAGAGAGGAACCCCCCCCCCCACACACACACAAACTTTGAGAAATTTCAGAGAGAGGAGCAAACTCTCGGCAGAAGAAGAATTTCTTCAAGATAAAATAAAGAGATCAAAACATCTCATCAGAAAAAGAACTTAGTTCTTATGCTACATCATAGATCTATATGAAAACTGTCTTTTACAAAAGAGATCATAACATCTCATTATAAAAAAGGGGGAGAATAATGCAATTCTCTTAGGATCATAGATCCATAAAGGCAAAGTCTTTCACCAAAAAAATAAGAGATTGAAACATCTTCTATAAAATAAGAACTTTGTTCTTAGATCCAAGAGACAAAGTCTCTTATAAGAGAGAATTTAATTCTCAGAGCGCAAAGCTGCCTAAAAAGATCCCCTAGCGCTCCAATTAAAAGAAGCGCTTCAGCGCTCAAAAACCAACGCGCAGTGTAGCAGAGCCTTAGCGCTCAAAATTTCACAAGAAGCGCTCTGCGCTCATTGTCTGGCGCACAGTGCCAAGCGCGCCACGTGCTCCTCACGTGTGCGCTATTCCACAAGAAGCGCTCTACGCTCATTGACTGGCGCGCAGCGCCACGTGCTCCTCACGTGTGCGCTATTTCACAAGAAGCGCTCTACGCTCATTGACTGACGCACAGCGCCAAGCGCACCACGTGCTCCTCACGTGTGCGCTATTTCACAAGAAGCGCTTTGCGCTCATTAACTGGCGCACAGCGCCAAGCGCACCACATGCTCCTCACGTGGGCGCTAAAAGAATATAAACTGTTCTATAAATAAAGCCCCAGAGCTATGATGAGTGCTCAGCACTCAATAAAAGACAAAAAGACTATCAGAACCCAAACCAATGCTCAGCATGTTGGCTATAGTGCCCTCAAGGCAATTATCGTAGTCGCAGGCACGTGATTATGATAATTGAGGGAGGACCTATACCGATAAAACAGTCTTACTCGGGATGATAGTATGCTATCTGGTTTGTCTTTATCATCATGTATATGTTAATAGAGCCCATAGGATTCTTTCTTGACTACCAGTATTGTGATGGGGATCACATACATTGGAGCTGGGGGTCTATAAGCATATTCTTAAATGTCCTTAGTCGTAGGAGTATCGAGACTGGGCATCGATACTCCAGTATAGACTGGTGTATACTTATCTAGACCCTGACGAGGAGCGGTGGCCGGTCTCACAAGCCATTGGTGTCAGTAGTTCACCTAAGATAGTATACAGGTGCTCATTGGGTTATGAGTACACTGGACGGACTCGCCGGGAATATGCTAGTTGGTATTATACCTATAGTCAGATAGCAGTTCCCTGGTGACATGTGTATAGGTTAGTCTGTCTACCTGAGATCGTCATTTGTCTCGTGTGAGTTCCCACTGTACTTTGATTACTACCCTACCACGGCTCAAAGGAGTCGTGCAAACAGGTTTTAGTTGGGTACAGTACCAAGCCACATGGAGGCGGTGAGCGGATCGTCAAGGATTCGTCTCTCCCGGTATTGAGGGTTGATGTCGCACAGTGCATGGGTGACCATCACTAGAAATCCTCGGCAGGGGTATGTGAGAATTACCGATCCAGGATCGATAGTTTCTCGGGTAGTGATGGGTTTCATACCGACACGAATTATCGCGTTGTTAGGGGTCTGACTTTATCCACCCCATAGACTCGATATGCGATACTCTTAGATGAACAGACCGGACTGTACGGATATTGTCACTGACAGGTTCAGTAGGGGTTTTGGATGAGTTTGCTCGTCGGCCTTCCTTTCGCTCAATACCTGGGTAGCCGTTACGTACAGCTAGTGCTGCTGACGTGCTTATGGTTAAACCCACTGCCAGCGTATTGACGAGTCTTTAGAGTCCCACACAGAGGATTTTCACGGTTCAGGCGATATGGTGTAGGTGACGTATGTTGATACATACAGGTGTCCGATTAAATATGTGCACAGACTTTAATCGGACGGTTGATAATACTAGCGGCTTAAGATTAAGCCAGATTGTTAAATCAAGTTTTGATTTAATAATTTACATATGTATTTATATATATATATATATATATATATATATATATATATATATTCTAGTATTATTGCTCACTATTCATTTTCTCTTTTGGCTATTCGTATCTTCGTACGAATACGCGTATGTGTATTTCGATACATGTACCGGGAAGCATTCCGTATTTATACGGAATGGCTTCTAGAAGATGCCACCTCATTATTGATTTTCTTTAGAAAATCATTTGTTTCATAATGAGGTGGAAAGGTGATTTGGGTCAAAGCATGGTTTTTGGGCATGTAGTGAATGGTATGGTTGTATTTGTTTATTGCTAAATGAAATAGTGTTTTTAGTGTGCATTATTTTTGAGTGGGCATGAGAGAGGGGCCGGCCACTTTTGGGGGGGGTTTCTTGCTCATTTTGGTGATTAACTTGGTGCTCTCACACTCTCATGCTCACACAAAAATACTTAGCCATTTTAGCTCATGTCCATCTTGCTTTCATCACCTTCTTCATCTTCTTCTTGAGATGATCACTTGAGCTCATGGATGAGAGAGAGAATCATAGTGACACTATCCTACACCCCCTACACTCCACTACTAGCAATCTTGGAGGGTCGGTTGATCCGCTTGGCGAACCTGGAGCTTGTGCCGTTTCCCTCGGGTGGATCATCGGAGATGAAGGAAGACCGGCGACCAAAGTCGATCCGTATCACTAGGATCTTGGAAATGATTGAAGACCCAAAGGACTTGGTTCATTAGGTATAACCATTCTATCTCCTTTTTTTTTTTTGCTAGTTTTACGGTTAATAGTTTCGATCTTGGAAATCGGGTAATGGTAGCGCCGGGTTTTAGAAAAATTTTGTTCCGCATTTGGCCACGGTTGGATGGCCGGGGCGTTCCCATAACCCTTCATGGTATCAGAGCCACCCATTAACCCGTAACCTAGCTTGTTTAAACAATGTTAACATATCGAAATCCGTAAAACCCCGACTTGCTGCCCCTGCACATTGCTTCTCTGTCGTTTTTCAAAGTGCCTTCAAAAATTATTTAAACAAGTGCAGAAGGCTACTGACATGAACACAAGACCACACCCCAAACCCCAGACCATGTCGCCAGAATTTGGCCGATCACCATAGGTGAAATTTCGGAGAGGCCGGTTTTTTGGTGGATCCAGGGTTTGGTTTTTGGGGTGTTGTCTGGTCTCTTAAATCTCTGTGCAGTGGTATTGTTTGTTTAGCCAAATTTGGATATGGTTTTATCAGTTTGTTTGGGGCTATTCGAGGGTTATTTCGAAGTCGATATGTTTTAATATTGTTTAAAATTTTCAGTACTTTACATTTCATTCTGTGACCGTGAATGTCATTTGATCGGTAAATCTTGTCTAATCGCTATAGTTCTTTTAGACGGATTTGCGAACGTGACATTCACGTTGATGTTCTGTGTTGTGCTGTGATGTTGCGGATTTGTCGTGGTGGATTGCTTGTGTGCAATGGTAGTGCAGTTTAGATTTATTTGTACATTTGATATTGCAGGGCGAGCGTTCGACATGTGGATTGCCGTCACTGCCAGTTTTTATATTATTCTTTTGGGGCACGACCGGGTTGAGGTCGATGTCATCCTTGTATATTATTTTCTTTTCTGTACTAGGATTACCCCGCGGTGGAGTGCACAGATAGCCGGGTTCTAGAGGGCAACGGGCCCGCATCTCATGGCGTTGAGACAGAGGGGGCTTCACTCTAGAATTGGTGGGCTATTCGCTACACTCGTAGGGGGTATAGGTTGACCCAAGGAAGGGTGCTCAAGTTACCGGATTCCGTGAAGTGCTGGGTGGTCCATTCACTTTGCTGAAGGGGGCTGCCTCGCTTCAGGTTTTGGCGGGTAACTTGCCGCGCTCGTAGCGATCTAGGTTTTCATTGCACAGGCTATCCAGACGACCAGGGGAACATCGGGTTTTCAGTTGTGGCTCAAAGGAAACCCGGGGATCCCAGATTATCTGTATTGTTCTGTGATGCTTATTACTTTTCTGTGATATTGCATTTACATGCCTGGGATGATTGTTATAAATATTTAAATATACTAGTAGATGTTGTATATGTTTTGCACCCGCGCTAGCCCAGTCCCCGCTCTGTCGTTAGTTAAGTAACCTAACGGGTGATGACGGGACCCAGTGGCGAATGCGGATGGCATATACGTATATTTTATTTTCGTTCTTTTCTGGTGTGATTAATTGATGGGACTGTGTTGATTCTTATCAATGCAAGGAAAACAAACCTATATATATGATGTTGTTGGAACCAACTTTTAAAACTAACATTACAGACGTACGCTTTTGCTTTGCATCGTGGTATTCAGTTTGGAATATCCTGCACCTCATTCGACGAGGCAAGGGTCGAGATCCCTTCATCGAGAGTGACCCCTTGGGAAGAAGTTTGCGTCAACGTAATAACTATACTATAGTCGATTACTTTTTGCTTTGCATCGTGGTATTCAGTTTGGAATATCCTGCACCTCATTCTACGGGGAAAGAGCCGAGATCCCTTCACCGGGAGTGACCTATTTAGCAAAAGTTTTCACCACTATATATTTGTAAAACCACTTGGATTCCTTCAAATGATATCAAGTTCATTACGTTAAAGGTTTCTCGCCAAAAACCAGCCGTAGCCCTCCGTCATTTCAGATAGGTATCTCGTAGTATTCGTGCTATGTACATTGGTCTCTATCAAGGCATAGTGTACGGTAGCTGTATGATACGTATCTGTAGCATGGATATGCGATTATCTCGGACATCCGCATAGTCACGTTGGCGTCTATCAAGGGCTTATGGGGTGGGTTTAGATCAATCTTTGATAATGACGGGTTAAACTTGACTAGCGACTTATGGCACGTTGGTCTCTATCAAGGCCATGAAGTCGTTAGGGGTAAAAACACACATCGGGAGTTTCAAACAAACAGGAAACTTTCCAGGCATGCGCATACCTTCTGGAGTGTAGTGACTTGAGTGGCTTCCATCAAGTTATTATGCGATGATAGTTGGATCCCGATTCCCACTGATGAGTAGGATTACTCCTCGGGTGATTCCGACTAATTCTCCTTTTAGGTTTGGAGGAGAATTCGAGGAAACAGTGGGAGCCATCCAGATTAGATAAAGTGATTATCCATTCTGATCTAGGTTAGAGTACACGCTGAGTGTTTCTTTTCTCTCTCTTTGACAGCGACCATGACCCGACCCTAGACTATGACTTAGTGACCAAGTTAACCGAACCTTCTTAAAAACACTGGCTTTTGGATTGTCCGAATCGCATACCTCATTGCCACTCCTACTTTTACCCTTTGCATTTTTCCAGAACACCCCGTGTTACTACGAATATCCACTTCCATTGGATAAAACCATCGTATGGTTATATACGAACTCGAAGGAACTTTTTCGAGGATGGTTTCTGGTTCTGGAGAAAATAAGTAGTATTCAGTTGTCTTTTCCTTTTATCTTCTCTCAGGTTGGGAGGGCTCCTAGGATTAGGAGACGGTACACCTATTATGCTCATTGGATAGTCTTCTTCCAAACCATAGGCAGGTACCGAACGGTAGGGAATGAAGAAAACCAATTAGCCTAAGTGTGATGTACAGAAGGTAATAAGTAAAGACAAATAAAAGGATTAGAAAGAGAGCAAAGTAAATTACGACTGCTATTCACGACCAAACCAAGTCTTTCAACGCCATTCCTACTTCACCTTTGTATTTCTCCAGAACACTACGTATCACTACTAACATCCAATTCTATTGGATAAATCCATCGTATGGTTATATTCGAACTCGAAGGAACCCTTTTCGTGGATGGATTCTGGTTCAGGAGAAATAGGAATAAGGTTTATTTAGTTGTCTTTATCTTTACCTTCTCTAAGGTTGCCAGTACTCCTAGGATTAGGAGAGTACACCTATTACACTTATTGGATAGTCTTCTTCCAAACCATAGGCTGGTGCCGAACGATAGGGAAGGAAGAAAATCATTTAAGCCTAACGAAGGTGTACAGAAGGTAATGACCAAAGACAAATAAAGGGATTTGGAGAGATGGAAAAGAAATATATGGTTTCAGTCATGAATCTGGATAATGGAAGAGGGATTACTAAGAATACCAGGATACCCCTACAAAACATTTTAATGTTTCAGTTTCACTATGCGTTGTTAATAGAAAATTGATTTCCCAATTAGCCCTTGCTCCAGGGTATGTATTTACCAGGTTTGATTCTCATATCTGTATGGTTTTACAGATGATGAGTGGAAGTAAGTTATTAGGAATTAGGTGATCGTCCTCATTATATCGGAAATCGTTGTAATTGGTGATATTTGAGGAAATCGCCTGGGTTATTTGCCGGACGGCAAGTATTTGGTTTTGAATATCCATTGTTATGCACAAATTTCAAACTGATATATCTGTATGTTTATTATTATAAAGTGAGATATAAATTTTTGAAATTATGTCGATGACATTTACCTATATCAGTTGATGGTTAGATAAGGAGCATTCAACAGCGGTGTAATTCTTCATAACCACAATGCAGTTTTCAACCTACGGCGCACAGGGTTTGAGTTATTAAACTCAGGGGACTTATATAATGTATTGTATGTTGTTTAGTGTCCATTAGGACAGAGAGGTTGGTACTCGCACTATATTCTGTTTACTTGTGACTTCTCCAATTTTAGACACGTGTTTCGTAGAAATACAAAGTCTATGTCTTGAGAAGTTATAGGTACAAGAATAAAGTAGAGAACCATGTATTGCAAGTATCGGGATTCTTCATGGTGATAGAAGATGTAGATACCTGTGTATGGTATTCAATTGATAGTAATAGTTTTGAGAAACTTGTTTCTTTTTCAGGTTACTCATAATTGGATGCACTCCTAAGTTGAGCAATGCTGATCGGCCTCTCTCCATTTAGTTGACATGCACTGGAGACAGCTGCATGATTTGAATTTGGTTCCAATTAAATTAGTGCTTTTGTTTCTATATTAGATATATATAGAATCAATTTATATCTTAACGATGTTAAGGTATAGGGAGTCGTCCGGCTGATGCTCAAAACCAGAATCTGAATCAACTCAAGGCACGTTTCAGTAATGGCTGTTTGTGGGTTATCCCGGGCTTTGACGAGGGTTAACTTTCTACCATCTGGAAGATCAATAGTGATATTGTTCTTGACTCGCCACAGATTTAGTAAAATGGACTTTTTCAGAAAAACAGAAGTGGGAGTATGGTAGAACTGGACAAGATTCCAGAACCGCAAACGATTACTGAAAATTTAATAGGACCTAAAGATTCAATCTGGATGGATATTCCATTAGCCACTCCGCAGATATGGTGGGTTACCTCAGGCACCCGAGAGGTACTTCGGTAGCCTCAAGAACGGTGATAGGGAGGTTCTTGTTTACCCAGACTTGACACTACTGTTGTTCCAGACTATGAGACCCGGCAGGAGGATGAGTATAGCGTCATTCTAAACTAGCTTTAGAAGTGCACGTGTATATGACTCTGCCAGAGGGTTGTCGTAGTCAGTGGGAGCATCGGAAGCGTAGTGGACAAGTAGCTTGTGTCTATTTATAGACTAAAGTGGATATAGCGGAGATAGATCATCTATTTTCATGTAACAATCATAGGTTTTTGACTTCATCAGAATAGGAGATGGATCTGTTAAGAAGGTAGTAGGGTGTAATGTCCTGGTATTTGGATGACATATACATAGTAGGAAGTGAAATTTGTAAGTCTATGATGCACACCCCACAGCTCGCGGGGAGACAGAATACTTTAAAAAACGGTTTTCTCATAACAAAAGAAACTTGTTTTAGCTTTGCAACATAGACTTTTTCCCACTTTGGATCTTGATTAAACCTTAACTAACAAAACCAAACTAAGAGAGAGAGCTAACTACTATGTTCAAGAGTTATACCCTCGTTCCTAGTCCTTCAGGTCTTCAAGTGGCTCCTTGCTCTTTGGTTCAAGCTTCCTCTTGATCTCCTTTCTTTGTCTTCTTCTAAGTCTTGGAAGAGTTCGGTTGCCGGTATCCTTTGTGTCGAAGATGGATCCACCCGAGGGCCTATGATCAAGCTCCAACCTCCATGAGATACCTTAGTGATCTAACTTGCTAGGAGAGATGACTAAGTGGATGTAAAGAGAGTGTGTATTGGACTAGTTGATCTCAAAGCTCATTGTTTTGCAACACATGCAAGTGTATGAGCTTGAGGAAGAAGGAGAGAATGAAACCTAGGAGAGAGAAAGCTTTTGTGATAATGATAATAGAAATGAGAAGAGAGGATGGCTAAGTCTTGAGCCAATAATTCAACCATGGTATTATTAAATCATATAATCTACAACCATGCTTGAATAGTGGCTCCAAATGAAATAAACAAATACTTAGCCATGCTTTCAACCCATGCTTCATAAATCTCTTAATTTCCACCTCATTAATTCTTTAATGAAAAAGAATAAAACAATAATGAGGTGTCTCCATCTAGAAGGTCATTCTTGTGAATTTACAAGAATACCCTTTTCCGTATTTTCATACCCGTATCCGTATTCCGAAAAATACGGATACACTGAGATCAGTATAATCCAATACTACAATACTAGTATCCGGCTTAAACCAAAGCCTACTAGTAGTATCCGTCCGATCGTCATTCGAGTATCCAGTACACGAATGCGATCGAAACCCTGCCGTAAGACCATACGGCGTCTACATCGTCTCGCCTGATCCAGGGAAACCCTCTATATGAGACTCTAAAGACTCGACAATACGCTGGCAGTGGGTTTAACCATAAGTCCATCAGTGGCATTAGCTGTACGTAACGACAACTCAGGTATGTGTCGAAAAGGAGGCCGACGAGCGAACTCGTCCTTAACCTCTACTGAGCCTGTCCGTGACAATATCCGTGCAGTCCGGTCTTTTCGTCTGAAAGTACCGCACGTATGGTCTAGGGTGGTGGAAAATATCAGACCCCTAATAACCGTACAAGTCGTGTCAGGTTGGCTCAATACCATCTAAGAATCTACCGGTCCGTCCAGCAGTAATTCTCAATCAGCCCTGGCCAGGGACTTATGGTAATGTCCAACCAATCACAGTGCGATATCGACTCCCTATACCGGGAGAGACGAATCCCTAACAGTCGCTCACTGCCTCCATGTGGATCGGGACTGTACCCAACTAAAACATGTTTGCACGACTCCTTTGAGCCGTGGTAGGGTGGTAATCAAAGCACAGTGGGAACTCACACGAGACAAATAACGACCTTAAGTCGACAGACTATCTACACATATGTCACCTGAGAACTGCTATCTGACGCTAGGTATAATACCATCTAGACAGTTCTCGACGAGTCCTGTCCGGTGTACTCACACCCAGTGGCACCTGTATACAATCTTAGGTGCACATCACCAATGGCTGCGGACCAATCCATCGCCCCTCGTCAGGGTCTAGATATGTATACACTAGTCTACTCTGGAGCATCGATGCCCAGTTTCGATACTCCTGCGACTAGGAACATTTAAGGATGTGCCTATTGACCATCCAGCTCCCACAAGTATGACTGCCATCACAACGCTGGTAGTCAGGCACACACCCTACGGGCTTTATCAACATGTATACAAAGTAAAATATATCACATGTTAAGATAAAGACAAACCAAATAGCGTACTTTCATATCAAGCAAGATTGTCATGTACATACATATCCCTAGCATCCTATACAATGAAGGCCTCTGGGGCATATATATCCAACAAAATTCCTATACTACGATCGGTTATACTTTGGTTGTCACACAGTGTTTTCTCCACATAGGTTGTGGATATAATATCAGGCATTCTGGTAACTAGATCTATGGTTTTAGATCTAGATTTGGGTACTTTCCCAATCTGGGTACTTAGACAGTATTCTAAAGGTGTTTTAGAATGGACGACTCCTGGTATGGTGGTTTACCTGCAGGTGATGGAATCACCTTTTCTAAAGGTGTCTTACAGACTAAAGGGGAGAGGGGTGTGCATGATTGACATATCACTTGCTTAGGCAATTGAGTCAATCATGACATGTCAAGTACCACACCAGATATTGTTTTTTCATTAGATGCAATAAGTTGAGATATTAATCCAATCCTGGAGAAACGTTAGGAAGCTGTTTTTTTAGCATAAATGGATGTTCTACGGATTTGATAACTGCAGCCTCCTTTGGGAGACGGTTATCATTTCAGGCTTCCAAGGTGACCTGGATGACAGAGTGACTGTCAGAGTTATAGTTTTCCCTCTAACGAGGGGCAGTAGTTTGGACAGGTGGTCCAAGCGGATACTGAGGAAGGCATGGCGCAGCATACTGATTAAGTTCAGTAGACGATACAGTCTAAGAAGTTTGCTGGATTTTGAGTTCATTTATGAACTGGGACCTATCATATATCCAGAAATATTCTAAGACTGGTATTGCTCATTTCGGGAGATACCTTACTCTGCGAAGTTGAGATATAGAGAGATACAGAAAGAAACACTGGAGCGGATCCACTCACTGAGGCTATTTCTCGAACGCAATAGTTTTACGAATGAGGTTTGTGAAACTGATTAGTAGAGGAGTTGGGTGTTCGGTATCACACGGACTGTGAGTATGCGACATCGCAATAATTATCCTTAAGTGCAAGTGGGAGATTGTTGGCTATAGCGCCCTCAAGGCAATTATCGTAGTCGCAGGAACGTGATTATGATAATTGAAGGAGGACCTATACCGATAAAACAGTCTTACTCGAGATGATAGTATGCTATCTGGTTTGTCTTTATCATCATGTATATGTTGATAGAGCCCATAGGATTCTTGCTTGACTACCAGCATTGTGATGGCGATCACATACGTGGGAGCTGGGGGTTTATAAGCACATCCTTAAATGTCCCTAGTCGTAGGAGTATCGAGACTGGGCATCGATACTTCAGTATAGACTGGTGTATACTTATCTAGACCCTGACAAGGGGCGGTGGCCAGTCTCACAAGCCATTGGTGTCAGTAGTTCACCAAGATAGTATACAGGTTCTCATTGGGTTATGAGTACACTGGACGGACTCGTCGGGAACATGCTAGTTGGTATTATACCTATAGTCCGATAGTAGTTCCCTGGTGACATGTGTATAGGTTAGTCTGTCGACCTGAGATCGTCATTTGTCTCGTGTGAGTTCCCACTGTGCTTTGATTACTACCCTACAACGGCTCAAAGGAGTCGTGCAAACAGGTTTTAGTTGGGTACAGTCCCGAGCCACATAGAGGCAGTGAGCGGATCGTCAGGGATTCGTCTCTCCCGGTATTGGGGGTTGATGTCACGCTGTACACGGGTGGCCATCACTAGAAATCATCGGCCGGGGTATGTGAGAATTACCGATCCAAGATCGATAGATTCTCGGGTACTGATGGGTTTCATACCGACACGAATTATCGCGTTGCTAGGGGTCTGACTTTATCCACCCCCTAAACTCGATATGCGATACTCTTAGACAAACAGATCGGACTGTACGGATATTGTGACTGACAGGCTCAGTAGGGGTTTTGGATGAGTTTGCTCGTCGGCCTTCCTTTAGCTCAATACCTGGGTAGCCGTTATGTACAGCTAGTGCCGCTGACGTGCTTGTGGTTAAGCCCACTGCCAGCGTATTGACGAGTCTTTAGAGTCCCACACAGAGGGTTTTCACGGTTCAGACGATATGGTGTAGGTGACGTATGTTGATACATACAGGTGTCCGATTAAATATGTGCACATACTTTAATCGGACGGTTGATAATACTAGCGGCTTAGGATTAAGCCAGATTGTTAAATCAAGTTTTGATTTAATAATTTACATATGTATTTATATATATGTATTCTAGTATTATTTCTCACTATTCATTTTCTCTCTTTGGCTATTCGTATCTTTGTACGAATACGCGTATATGTATTTCGATACATGTACCGGGAAGTATTCCGTATTTATACGGAATGGCTTCTAGAAGATGCCATCTCATTATTGATTTTCTTTAGAAAATCATTTGTTTCATAATGAGGTGGAAAGGTGATTTGGGTCAAAGCATGGTTTTTGGGCATGTAGTGAATGGTATGGTTGTATTTGTTTATTGCTAAATGAAATAGTGTTTTTAGTGTGCATTATTTTTGAGTGGGCATGAGAGAGGGGCCGGCCACTTTTGGGGGGGTTCTTTCTCATTTTGGTGATTAACTTGGTGCTCTCACACTCTCATGCTCATACAAAAATACTTAGCCATTTTAGCTCATGCCCCTCTTGCTTTCATCACCTTCTTCATCTTCTTCTTGAGATGCTCACTTGAGCTCATGGATGAGAGAGAGAATCATAGTGACACTATCTTACACCCCCTACTCTCCACTACTAGCAATCTTAGAGGGTCGGTTGATCCGCTTGGCGAACCTGGAGCTTGTGCCGTTTCCCTCGGTTGGATCATCGGAGATGAAGGAAGACCGGCGACCAAAGTCGATTTGCATCACTAGGAGATTGGAAATGGTTGAAGACCCGAAGGACTTTGTTCATTAGGTATAACCATTCTATCTCCTTTTGTTATTTTGCAAGTTTTACGGTTAATGGTTTCGATCTTGGAAATCGGGTAATGGTAGCGCCGGGTTTTAGAAAAATTTTGTTCCGCATTTTGCCACGGTTGGATGGCCGGGGCGCTCTCATAACCCTTCACAGCATTGTTAAATGTTTAACATTTTAACTAAATAGGCCGAGCCCAAAGTGGCCACAGAACCCTATCTCAGATTAATTGAGCCCATATGCTCATAAATCTTTTAACAGATCTTAGTCCCAAACTTGACTATAGATCTCCCAACCAACATTGGTTCAAGGATACATCTCTTCACACCTCTGATATATGTCGTTGTAATTTTTCAACGTCTTCAGAGATATGGAGGGTCCCAATAACTTCTGTTACGTCTCCAAACGGTTGAACCAAAATCACACAGAGTATGACGTCTTTAAACCGGACTAAGATGTCCTTAAACTTTAGGGACTGTGAGGTCCTTAAACTCATAAACTATGATGTCTTTAAACTGGACTAAGATGTCTTTAAACTCATAGACTGTGAGGTCTTTAAACTCATAGACTATGATGTCTTTAAACTTTACAGACTATGACGTCTTTAAACTGGATCGTAATGTCCTTAAACTAATTATGGACCGCAATGTCCTTAAACTAAACCCTACAGACTATGATGTCTTTAAACTGGACTATGATATTCTTAAAACTATGGACTATGATGTCCTTAAACTCCATGGACTATGATGTCCTTAAATTATAGACCGCAATGTCCCTAAACTAAAACAATAGAGCCCAAATGCTCTTTTGTTGGATCTAAATGATCCTGTTAAGTAGATCTTAGTCTAAAAATTAGACTAACGTATCCTTAACAAACGTTTAAGTTGATCTTAATCTCAAATGAAATTAATGATCCTTAAACCCAACCCAAACCCAAATCTAAGAAAATACGGATTTGGACTAATCCACGCTCTACGGGCGACAACATAAATTAGTCTCCGTATACAATCCACGGGCAACCAAAAACAAAATAAACACCCATGACACGAAGTGACCATTTGGAGAAGGAGAAAGTAGTTACCGCGATGCGGTAGCGTAATTAACTGCAGGGGCTTTCGCCTGCAGGGAAGAGCGTCCCCACAATCAAAAAACCCTCATAATAAGAGGGAATCTGACGAAGTCTGCTACATCGGCTGCATCCGTTTAAACCTTCGATACATGGTGCCATAAATCAACTTGGCATCTTCGGAGAGGTGGAAGGATAAAACCAAATAGCATCTGCCCCCAAATTCAGGCAAAACGTTCGTCTTCCCGGTTTTCGGCGGCGAACAGTGGCGAATGCGGATGGCATATACGTACATTTTATTTTCGTTCCTTTATCTGGTGTGATATGTTTAATTGATGTGACTGTGTTGATTCTGATCAATGCAAGGATAAAACAAACCTATATGATGTTGTTGGAACCAAGTTTTAAAAACAGACATTACAGGCGTTTTCTTTTGTTTTGCACAGTGGTATTCGATTGGGAATATCCTGCACCTCATTCGACGAGGCAAGGGCCGAGATCCCTTCATCGGGAGTGACCCCTTGGGCAATAGTTTGCGTCATTGTAATAACTTTGCTATAGCCGATTCTTTTGCTTTGCATCGTGGTATTCAGTTTGGAATATCCTGCACCTTATTCGTTGAGGAAAGAGCCGAGATCCCTTCACCAGGAGTGACCTCTTTAGCAAAAGTTTTTCGCCACTATATATCTGTAAAACCACTTGGATTCCTTCAACGATATCAAGTTCATTACGTTAAATTTTTTCACTAAAAACCAGCTGTAGCCCTCCATCATTTCAGATTAGTATTGCTTGGTATTCGTGCTACGTTTGTCGTTGCTATTCGCCGAGACGTAGTGTGCGGTAGCTCTGTAATGCTTTTCTGTCGCATAGACATGTGGATTGGTTAGGACAGTCGTACGACTTTGTTGATTATTCGTCAAGGGTTGTGCGGGTGGGTTTAACGCAATCAAGATAATGACGGGTTGAACTTGACTAAGACCTTTTGATTTGTTGATTAATCGTCAAGGTCACTTGGGTCCTAGGGGTAAAAATCACATTGGGAGTTTCAAACATACAGGAAACTTTCCAGGCATGCGCATACCTTCTGGAGTGTGGTGACTTGAGTGGATTCTATCAAGTTATCATGTTATGATAGTTGGATCCCGATTCCCACTTATGAGTTGTGTTCATATCAGATTTTTGCATTTTTATATCGCCCATTCTTAATCACATTGCATATAAGTAGGTACTTTTGATCCATGTCTGTTAAATAGTTGCAGATTACAGGTTCTCAGCTCTTTACAGTGAAATTCATGAAAAGTCGCAACAAATGTGGGACTACAAAGAACAACAGATGAATACTGATCTCCGCTAAACCATCCGTATGATGCCGCCTACCAGTTCAAGGGACAAAATGGCAAATCGTTGGTCACTTCAACGCGGAGTTCAAGGAAAAAGTCCACATCATTTTGCACTACTGAATATCTGTAAGAGAACTGAAGAGATTCTGAGAAGTCAAGAATACAAAACAGAAGATAAAAGCAACTTGGAGAAGCCCTAAAAATATGGTCCCATAATTCCACCAAATGGCCGCGGAACCGCGGCCAAACAGGCACTTCTGCCGCGGTTCTGCGGCCGCGAATGCACATTGTCGGTGGAAGTGTCGGTGCGTTGACTCGGCTCTTTTGGCGTAGTTTGTAAATTCGTGATTGGATCAGAATATAACCATAGGGTTTTCCTATCTATAAATAGGAGAGCTCAAAACCAAATTAAGTGTGCCTCTTTTTATTAGATCTAGGATTTAAATTATGTAATTCTTTTTTCTTTCTCTATGAAAATTTGTAGTGGGTTTTGAGAGGTTATCAATAAAAAAAAAGAGTTCTTTTATTTATCTTGCATGCCTATTTATTTTTTGCAATTTATTATCGCTTTTTATTATTTGCTAATCTAGTCATAATATTTAATTGTGTTTTTCTTTTGTTATTCTGTCTTCTATTTTTCTTTATCATTAAACAACGATGATGCTTGAGTAAGATCCTTGCCTAGGTGAGGTCTCAAATAGCTAGTTGTAAATTCCTCTTAACCTAAATTCTTTCTACCTTCCCTCTTGTTTTATTTTTATCTTTTTAATGGGTGAGTAATTTCTCACTTGTTAGGGCAGGAGAAGGAAGGTTTGAGAGAAGGAAATCTCTCTCACTCCTTTCTCTGCCCAACACCTTAATTTGGACTCCCTTTAATTGAACCATAATCCGCTCACTACGGCACCCTATCCTACATGATAGCGGTGATTCCCTGGTTAGACCGATTGTGGTTGAATTAACCGGAGGTTAGGGCTAAAGAGACAAGAACGGAAGGACAAGGACCAAAAAGAAGAAACTAAGCATAGAAAGCTTAGCTTAAACTTGCAAGTTCCTTTCTAGTCGTGCTAATCCCCGTTGTTGCCAATTACCTTAACACCGATATTAAAAAGGGCATTGAAAGAGGTGAGATATTCCTAACTCGAACTAACCTAATCCTAACCCTAGCAAGTCCTTTATCATCTTTTATCTCGTTAGTAGATCTTAACACAAAACCCAAAATATTTTGATTTAACTCGTTAAAACATAAAGAAAAAGATTCCATCTCCCTGTGGATCGACCCGTACTCAACCGGCTAGCTACCAAGCGACACCGTCTTGATTGCGGTAATTAAAAATTAAGAATACGCAAAAACATAACAATCAAATGGCGCCGTTGCCGGGAAGATGGTAGTTATTTTCTTTGTGCAATTTCGGATTAAAAAAAATTAAATTAAATTAAAAATGATAAAAATTGAAAAATTTTAAAACGGAAAAAAATCATCTTGTTATTTTTGATTAGTTTTTGTGCAAGTGTGCAAGCTTGGAGCAAACTCAGTGAACAAATCAAGATTCAAGGCATCTAAATAGGAAGAGGAGAACCACATCGGCAAAGAGAAATTTTTTTGAAGCAGTCAAACATCTGAACAGTCGCGGAACCGCGGCATAAGTGCAAGTTTGACTGCGGAACCGCGGTCAATTGGTGACGTCAGCAACCAATTTTCTATGTGAGTATTCCAATTATTTCCTCCTCTCCTCTGAACTCCACTAACAAATTTTTCTGCAGTATTCTTTGCACAAATTCTCTTCCCCTCCAATAAACTGATTTTTGTCCAGGATTCTTTGCACCGCAGCCAAAATAAAAAATTTTAAAGTGTTTTAGATTTTTGGTTGTTACTGCTTTGCATAAATAATACGGACTTTTAAGGGGCTATAACACCAATTCAGATTGGGTGGGGATTTCATCACCCTTCTTAAGATCCCAAAAATCACTAAAAGCATACGCATCACCCTTGAGCTTAATTAAAAAATATCTAGACTCAGCCAACTAAGGACTGCCGTGCTCAATAGGACAGAGGAAGGTTGTGGGCATTCAATCGTTTATCTAAACTTGAATTTGTGGTGCCTAGACTAGACAAGTGAGAAAGATAATTTTAAAAGGCCCGTCTCACGGTGATTCGTGAGCGGAACCCTCCTTTCTTCATTTGTGCTTACCTGGCCACAATTGGCAGTGAAGAGACGATTTGAGAGATATCTCACAACGTGTCACTTTGGAACAGTTAGGAGCAGTCTAGTGGACTTTGAAGACCGTAGCTCTACGTATGATTGTGCATGTTTTAACTATGATTGTTTGAAATTTTGCCGTAAGTCCGTACACATTCTTGCAAAAACTCTTTCTAAAAAAAACACTTTCAAAAATTTCAAAACACCAAAAACAAACAATTTTTTTTTATAAAAATTTATAAAAAAAAATTTTAAAAATCACATTCTTTTTCTTATCCTTTCTCTCATCACATCATGGGTACCCCACCTCGCAAAACTCTTGCCGAACTTTTGTACCCACAACCAGACATTACTTCCTACGGTTCTTGTTTTGGTCGAATTTCGAACGACCCCTCCATGCCCAAAATTTCTTTGAAAGATTGAATAGACGCGTCTAGGACAACCAATTGGACTCCGCAATCCACCTTGTATCAACCATTTTAACCTTCACCACCTTCTTACGTTGATACTCCTTTTTCAAGTCCTGCTGTAACTCCGAAACCCACGTCTATTGCTGAACATATTGAACAATCTCGCAACCGATCTTTCACTCCTTTCACCACTGCGAATTCTTTGGATCAACAATTTCATTCACCTTCTTATCCAAATGTTGATCATACTCCTGTCCAACCATTCAATTCCTACCAGTCCTACCCGACTTTTGCACCTTCCCTAGATATTGCTTCTACACAGCCATTTGGGAGTTTCACGTATCCAAACAACTTTGAATCTTTTACTGAAACCCCGTCACAATCCATGTCTAGTCTGGAACAGACGTTAGAAGACTTCCGGGTAGCGTCGTACCAACAGATGATGGATTTGAATGCGTCCATAGCCGCATACAACCTAACGAACCGGCAGCTGGTTTTCAACTAGCTCCACATTTCCCAATTTATGATGAGGCGGTAGGACAGGTTGAGAATTTGAGTGGAGAAAGTGAGCTGCACACCCTTCCAAATCAAACCTACCCATCCCCAATTGAATCCCACAACTCCGGTTTTGAATGTCTATCGAATGTCCCACGTGATTCATCAATTGAAGATAGAATGATTAATGAATTATGCGACTTTGTAGTGTTTGATTTTCCTGATTATGAAGGGTCCCTTTCGAGTGAACCCACACCCAATCCCTTTGACCTCTACACCTCCACTCTAGAACATGAATTGATTGATACCCATGCTTTTAATAAGGTGTCTGAGAAAAGTGATTTTCACTTGATCAAAGATATTGACGCTGGGAATATTTTGGATGATGAACCAGCAGTTTTGGATGAGTTTTTCTTTCCAATTCATCATCCCGAGACGTTAAATATTTCCCCCGAACTTCATATGCGTCTTGATTTTGATGAGAATTGCATGGATAAGCTAAATTGAAAGGAGAGTATTGAGGAAATTACTTGAGGAGTCGGATTTTCCAATTCATTCTATCCCTTTCATTGACTGTGCACACCCTCCTAAATATTTAACGGATACCCTTCCTCAATCACTTCCCTCCATCCTCGTTCCGACCTTACAAGAAACCGTTACACTTTCATTTTCAATGTCTGGTTTACCAAGTTCGACGTGCCCATGTTTTCTCACGAATCTTGAGGGATTTGACCTCATTTCTCAGTGGGATGATAGATTAGTACAATCGCTTTTTACACATCGGTCATTACAAATTGTGCTAATTTATACACTCCATTTCCACCCTCAAGTTCGTATTCCACTTCTTTCTCCCACTTTCTCTGGTTCTTCTTCTAATCTTCCTTTAATGATAGCGAGTGTTAATGAATCACAATCCGATATTTTGAGTTCGATAATTCAAGAAAAACAACTTAATTTAGACACTTTTAAGAATAAGGTAGATGAGCCTTACGAGTCTCCTACCTCCATAATTTTTGAAAAATCAAGTGTTTTGAATTCTAGCGCGACACTTATCGACATTGAAACGTTCAATCGGACCATCGATGAAAGTTTCGAAGATATTTTCGCCGACGAACTCACATTCCTAAACGACACGGATTTTGTGATTAATCAACCTCCACTTGAAGAAGTCGAACCACCACCATTTCTTCTTATCCCATACGAGAATGTGACCATTCTCCTCATTCTTAATCATCCACATTCTCGTTTCTGTTCACCATTATTGTTTCGTCTCTACAAATCGAGACGTAAACATTTTCCATTACACCACTTATCTTTACCCCATTTCTTCCAGACTCTATACAATATGTTCTTCCACCAACCGGTGCGTTTTACTGATAAAATCTTCGAATGGTTGGTGTTGACTTTTGGTCTTTGCAAAGCTTGGCATTGACCAATAACTTTGACCCCTAAAAAAAAACTTCACATTATTTAACTCAAGTTTGGGGGAGGGGTATAATTTGGCGCTTGAAAATAAAATTTTTACTCACAATGGTGAGCCAAAAATAAGTTTAAAGGAGGATTTTCATGTTCATATATTCTTATCCCCATTAATAATTTTTCCTCCAAAACTTACAGGTTTTTGAGCTTTACCAGATGACAACAGTGAGGTCACTGTTGTAAACAAGTTTGGGGGGGTTTGTGCTTATTTACACATCATTTTGCATCATACTTTGCATAAGCACAAAACATATAAAAATAAAATAAAATGAAAATAATAATAATAAAATAATTTTTTTTAAGATAATAAAAGATTAGAAAGTGAAAAATTACATCCAAAAGATTAGAATAATTTAAGAAAACCAAGAAAGGTAGAAGTTTTCTTAAACGAAACTAGTAATAAGTAGTTATGAGCTGTTGTCCCAAGGGTTAGTAAGATGAAAGAAGTCACTAATCTGAGGATAAAAATAAGTCTGAAAAATAGTTCCTATTCTGTACTCCTAACATTTGAATGTTGATACCCTACTATATGCACTTACACACATCTTGAAACTTGGGATAGTATAGGATACCTTGAAATGCTCTTGTCTAAAAGCCAAAATATGAAGGAAAATAATAAATGGAAAATAAAATATAAAATGGTGAAAAGAAAAATGAACACTGGTTTTATTATCACCAAGGCAGCAATAAAAAAAATATAGTAAGGGTGCTTCATCACCTAGTGTCTTAGACCAACTGGTTTGGGAGTCACTGCTAAGCCTTAGGTGTTGCAAGTCGAGGAATTACGCCTAAATGTGCAAGCACATTTTGTAATCGGTCGGTTAGTACCTCAAGAAGTATTAACGGTCGCATGAAGGGTGTGTGAGCAATTTCATCTAAAAATTCACTGACTAAAAAGTACTTTGGAAGATGAACAAGAGTATGATAGCTTGAATTGAATTCTCTAAGTGTAAGGATGTCTTTTACACACACAAGGGTATATGATCAATGTTTGGATGAAAGATAGGGAGGAAGACTAAAGGCAATGTTTTATTGAGGAATGATGTGATTTCTAACATCTTTTCATGACCATTAAGATATGGCTCATAGCAACTGACAAACTGGTGTAGTTGAAAACTCTTATTTTCAAGTTCTTTCTTTCATAATTCTTATCTTTGTATGTAACTTTCACTATCTTTTTTTTATTATAGCATTTTGTGGGTAGTATCCGCTGAAAACCCTCAGGAGACAACAGTCCTCCTACTAGAGACACCTAGAGGTTTAACGGCTTGTTTCACGAGCTCAGTGCAATCGCGTTCCCTGCGAAAGTGAGGTTAGGATTTTTCGAGAATAAAATCGGTTTAACTCGGGACGAGCAAAAGATAAGTTTAAGGGTATTTGTTCATATCAGATTTTTGCATTTTTATATCGCTCATTCTTAATCACATTGCATATCAGTAGGTACTTTTGATCCATGTCTGTCAAATAATTGCAGGTTACAGGTTCTCAGCTCTTTACAGTGAAATTCATGAAAATTCGCAACAAATGTGGGACTACGACCAACAACAGATGAATACTGGTCTCCGCTAAACCATACGTATGATGCCGCCTACCAGTTCAAGGGACCAAATGGAAAATCGTTGGTCACTTCAATGCGGAGTTCAAGGCAAAATTCCACATCATTTTGCACTACTGAATATCTGAAAGAGAACTGAAGAGATTCTGAGAAGCTAAGAATACAAAACAGAAGATAAAAGAAACTTGGAGAAGCCCTGAAAATATGGTCCCACAATTCCACCAAATGGCCGCGGAACCGCGGCCAAACAGGCACTTCTGCCACGGTTCCGCGGCCGCGTATGCACATTGTCGGTGGCAGTTTCGGTGCGTTGACTCGGCTCTTTTGGGGTAGTTTTGTAAATTCATGATTGGATCAGAATGTAAACCTAGGGTTTTCCTATCTATAAATAGGAGAGCTCAAAACCAAATTAAGTGTGCCTCTTTTTATTAGATCTAGGATTTAAATTATGTAATTCTTTTTTCTTTCTCTATGAAAATTTGTAGTGAGTTTTGAGAGGTTATCAATAAAAAAAGAGTTCTTTTATTTATCTTGCATGTCTATTTATTTTCTGCAATTTATTATCGCTTTTATTATTTGCTAATCTAGTCATAATATTTAATTGTGTTTTTCTTTTGTTATTCTCTCTTCTATTTTTCTTTATCATTAAACAACGATGGTGCTTGAGTAAGATCCTTGCCTAGGTGAGGTCTCAAATAGCTAGTTGTAAATTCCTCTTAACCTAAATTCTTTCTACCTTCCCTCTTGTTTTATTTTTATCTTTTTAATGGGTGAGTAATTTCTCACTTGTTAGGGCAGGAGAAGGAAGGTTTGAGAGAAGGAAATCTCTCTCACTCCTTTCTCTGCCCAACACCTTAATTTGGACTCCCTTTAATTGAACCACAATCCACTCACTACGGCACCCTATCCTACATGATAGCGGTGATTCCTTAGTTAGACCGGTTGTGATTGAATTAACCGGAGGTTAGGGCTAAGAGACAAGAACGGAAGGATAAGGACCAAAAGGAAGAAACTAAGCATGGAAAGCCTAGCTTATACTTGCAAGTTCCTTCCTAGTCGTGCTAATCCCCATTGTTGCTAATTACCTTAACACCGATATTAAAAAGGGCATTGAAAGAGGTGAGATATTCCTAACTCGAACTAACCTAATCCTAACCCTAGCAAGTCCTTTATCATCTTTTATCTCGTTAGTAGATATTAACACAAAACCCAAAATATTTGGATTTAACTCGTTAAAACATAAAGAAAAAGATTCCATCTCCCTGTGGATCGACCCGTACTCAACCGGCTAGCTACCAAGCGATACTGTCTTGATTGCGGTAATTAAAAATTAAGAATACGCAAAAACGTAACAATCAAGTTGGTTTACTCCTCGGGTGATTTTAGATGATCCCGACTAATTCTTCTTTTGGGTTTGGAAGAGAATTCGAGAAAACAGTAGGAGCGAGCCTGATTAGATAAAGTGATTAACCATTCTGATCTAGATTAGAGTGCACGCTGAGTGTTTTTTTTCTCTCTATCTTTAGAAGCGACCATGGCCCGACCCTAGACAAAAACTCATGAACCAAGTTAACCGAACCTTCTTAAAATACATTGGCTTTTGGATTGTTATAGTTGCATATATCATTGACACTCCTACTTTTACCTTTTGCATTTCTCCAGAAGATCCCGTATCGCTACGAAGATCCACATTTATTGGATATGACCATCGTATAGTTACATACGAACTCGAAGAAACTTGTTTCAGATTCGAGGATGGTTTCTGGTTTTGGAGAAATTGAATAGAACTATTCAGTTGTCTTTTCCTTTTACCTTCTCTCAGGTTGCGTGAGCTCCTGGTATTAGGAGAGTACACCTATTACGCTTATCGGATAGTCTTCTTCTAAACCATAGGCCAGTGCCGAAAGGTAGGGAAGGAAGAAAACCAATTAGCCTAAGTGTAGTGTACAGAAGGTAATAAGTAAAGACATATAAAGGGATAAGAAAGAGAGCAAAGTAAATTGCGACTGCTATCATTCACGACAATACGAAAATCCACATTTATTGGATATGACCATCGTATAGTTACATACTAACTCGAAGAAACTTGTTTCAGATTCGAGGATGGTTTCCGGTTCTGGAGAAATAGAATAAGGATTATTCAGTTGTCTTTTCCCTTTACCTTCTCTCAGGTTGCAAGGTCTCCTAGGATTAGGAGGGTACACCTATTACACTTATTGGATAGTTTTCTTCCAAACCATAGGCTGGTGCTGAAAGTGTTAGTGTTTATGCCTTAGAGGCCATTATTGTATCATACTAGTTTGTATATTACTTAATGGAAGCTTGGATATTCACAATTGTATTGACAGTCTTGCTAAAAATGGTAGTATGTTAGTTGGTTTGTTTCTACTTTAATATGTGCATGTGTTTCTTTTAACATATCACTTATACATATTAGTAGAGCCCTTAGGATCTTTGCTTGATTACCAGCGTTGTGATGGCAGTCACATTAGTGGGGGCTGGGTAGTCTATAAGCAACATCCTATACAGGTCCCTCGTCGTAGGATTATCGAGACAGGGCATCGGTACTCCGGAGTAGACTGGTGTATACGCTTCTCATCCCAGCATGGGGAGATGGTATGTCCCACAGCCATCAGTACGTCGTACTGGAGATAGTATGCAGGTGCTCGTTAGGTTACGGGTACACCGGACATGACTCGCCGGAAACTGCAGGTTGGTACTATACCCATCGTCAGATAGCAGTTCCCAGGTGACATGAGCACAGCTTAGTCCGTCGACTTGACACTGCTACTTTGCCTCGGGTGTGTTCCCACTGTAGTTAGATTACTACCCTACCACGGCTCAAAGGAGCCGTGCAAACAGGTAGTAGTTGGGTGCAGTCCCAAAGCACTTAGAGGCAGTGGCGGTTAGACAGGATTCGTCTCTCCCAGTATTGGGGGTTGATATCGTGCTGTGTATGGAGAGCCATTACGCAAAGTCCCTGGCCAGGGCAAGCAAGATTTACTGGTAGGTTCCAGTAGTTTCTCAAAGGTGTAATGGGCTTCACTCAGACACGACTTATACCGCTATTAGGGGTCTGACGTTTACCGCCCACTAAGCCCGATATGCAATAGTCCTAGACGAACAGACCGGACTGTACGGAGATTGTCACATACAGGCTCAGTAGGAGTTCAGATGGGTTTCTTCATCGTCCTTCTTATCGACGTCTACCTGGGGACCATTACGTACAGCTAGTACCGCTTGCGGCGTGTGGTTAAACCCACTGCCAGCGTAGTGTCGAGTCTTTAGAGTCCCACACAGAGAGTTTCCTTGCACCGGGCAAATGGTGTAGAGGCCGTATGGTTTTACGGCAGGGCCGCGATCACTTACGTACACTTGTGCATGTACTATGATCGGGCAGATAATACTAGCGGACTTTGGTTTAAGCCAGATTCTAGTATTATACAGATGGATTTATTCAATCAAAGATTATCCGTGTTTTTCGGAAATATGAATGGGAGGGGAAGTCTCGTAATTTATCGGGAAGCTTCTAGAAGGAGGTGACTCATTTATGTTTATTTCTTTTGTGATTTAAACTAAATGAGGTGGAGGATGAGGTGTAAGTTTCATTAAATGATCCATGACTCATTAGGTGACTCATTAGATGATTCATCTAGTGAATTAAATGAAGCATGATTAATATTAGATAGATATTTATTTTGATGATATTATTATACTTCATGATATTCACAAATGAGAATGGTTCATTCATTCTCACAAAACACTTCTCTCTCCTCAAGTCTTCATCTTCTTCCTCAAACCCTAAAAGCTCTCATGTGTTGAGAATCCTAGGGTTTAAAGTGACTAAGTAATCCATCTAAATACTCTACACCCTCTAGGACTTCTAGATTAGCAAACTAGTAGCCGTAGTTATCTCAGATTCGAGATAGGAGCTCGGACTATAGACTCTCGGGTGGATCGTCTTTGACTCGAGGAGGCCGTTGAGGTACCCATGTTCCATAGAGCCGACGAGGTGTGGAGGACAGCGATGAAGACCCGAAGGACAAGTAACGTGAGGTATAACTTTGAATCAGAGTAGTTAAACCTCTCGTAGTTTGCTAGTAATGGTTTAGACACGATCGGTGTGCTCAAGTCCGTGTTTCGAAGCTTTGATAATTGTTTTTCATATATTCCGCCTCCCCGCGAACACATGGGGTGCGTGACATGGACTTACAGAAAGGTAGAGAAGGAAGAAAATCAATAAGCCTAAGTGTGGTGTACAGAAGGTAATAAGTAAAGACAAATAAAGGGATTGGAGAGATGGCAAGGAAATATACGGTTACAATCATGAATATGGATAGTGGAAGAGGCATTACTAGGAATACCCGGATACCCCTTCGAAACATTTTCATGTTTCAGTTTCACTGTGCATTGTTAATTGAAAACTAATTTCCCAATTAGATTCTTATTCCAGGGTATGTATTTACCAGCTTTGATTCTCACATCTATATAGTGTTACAGATGGTGAGTGGGAGTAAGATATTGGGAATTAGGTGATTATATCCTCATTATATCAGAATTCGTTGTAATTGGTGAAATTTGAGGAAATCACCTGGGTTTTTGCTTGACGGCAAATATTTAGTTTTGAATATCCGATTGTTATGCACCAATTTCAAACTGATATATCTGTACGTTTATTTTATAAAGTGAGATATAACTTTTTGAAATTATGTCTATGACATTTACCTATATCAGTTGATGGTTAGGTAAGGAGCATTCCACAGCGGTGTAATTCTTCTTAACCATAGTACAGTTTTTCAACCTACGACGCACAGGGATTGGGTTATTAAACTCAAGGGACTTATACAATGTATTGTATGTTGTCCAGTGTCCATTAGGACAAAGGGGTTGGTACTCGTACTATATTCTTTTTACTTGTGACTTCTTTAATTTTTAGATATGTTTTTCATTGAAATACAAGGTCCAAATTTTGAGAAGTTATAGGTATATGAATAAAGTAGAGAACCACATGTTGCAAGTATCAGGATTCTTCAAGCTGATCGAAGATGTAGATACTTGTGCTAGGTATTCCGTTGATAGTAATGGTTTTGAGAACTTGCTTCTCTTTCAGGTTACTCATATGTGGATGCGCTCCTAGACGAGTAATGCTGCTTGGCCTCATTCCACTTAGTTGACATGCACTGGAGACAGCTGCATGATTTGAATCTGGTTCTAATTAAATTAGTGCATCTATTTCTATATTGTATATAGAATGGTTCATATCTTAACGATGTTAAGGTATATGGAGTTGTCCGGCTTATGCTTAAAAATAGACTCTGGATAAACTCAAGGCACGTTTCAGTAATGGTTGTTTGTAGGTTATCCCGAGCTATGTCGAAGGTTAACTTTCTACCATCTGGAAGATCAATAGATATATTGTTCTTGACTCGCCACCAGTTTTAGTAAAATGGATTTTTTTCAGAAAACATTAGTGGGAAGATGGTAGAACTGGAAGTGATTCCAGAACCACAAACGATTACTGAAGATTTAATAGAACCTAAATATTCAATTGGATTTGACATTCCATTAGCCACTCCGCAGATATGGTGGGTAACCTCAGGCACCCGAGAGGTACTTCGGTCTTCTCAGAGACGGTGACAGGGAGGTTCTTGTTTACCCAGACTTGTCATTGCTGCTGTTCTAGACTATGAGACCCGGTAGGAGGATGTGTATAGCGTCGTTCTAAACTAGCTTTAGAAGTGCACGTGTATATGACTCTGCCAGAGGGTTGTTGTAGTCAGTGGGAGCAGCGGAAGTATAGTGGATAAGGAGCTTATGTCTATTTATAGACTAAAGCTGGTATAGCGGAGATAGATTATCTATTTTTTATGTGACAGTCATAGGCTTTGACTTCATCAGAATAGAAGATGAATCTGGTAAGAAGGTAGTAGGGTGTGATGTCCTGGTATTTTGATGACATGCCCTTTATAGGAAATGAAATTCCTATACAGCGATCGGTTATACTGTGGTTGTCACAAAGTTGTTTTTCCACATAGGACATGGATATAATATCAGGGTTTCTGGTTACTAGATCTATAGTTTTAGATCTAGATTTGGGAAGTGTCCCAATCTGGGTACTTTGACATTATTCTAGATGTGTTTTAGAATGGTTGACTCCTGGCATGGTGGTGTACCTGCAAGTGATGGAATCGCCCTCTCTAAAGGATGTCTTACAGACTGATGGGGAGAGGGATTTGCATGATTGACATATCACTTGCTTAGGCAATTGATTCAATCATGAGATGTCAAGTACAACATCAGATATTGCTTTTGCACTAGCTACAATAAGCATATATATTAATCGAATCCTGGAGAAACGTTGGGAAGCAGTTATGAACATAAGTGGATGTTCTAGGGATATGGTAACGGCAGCCTCCTTCGGGAGACGGTTATCATTTTAGGCTTCCAAGGTGACCTGGATGACAGAGCGACTGTCAGAGTTATAGTTTTCCCTATTTTGTGGGACAGTATGTTGGATAGGTGGTCCAAGCAGATACTGAGAAAGGCATAGCGCAGGATACTGATTAAATTCAGTGGATGATACAGTCTAAGAAGTTTGCTGAATTTGGAGTTCATTTGAGAACTGGGTCCCATCAAATATCCAGACAAATTCTAAGACAGGTATTGCTCATTTCGGGAGATGGCTTTCTCCGCGAAGTTGAGATATAGAGAGATACAGAAAGAAATATTGGAGCGGATCCACTCACTGGGGCTATTTCTCGAACGCAATAGTTTCACAAACGAGCTTTGCGAAACTGATTAGTAGAGAAGCTGGGTGTTCGGTATCACACGGGCTGTGAGTATGCGACACCGCAATAATTATCCTTAAGTGCAAATGGGAGATTATTGGCTATAGTTCCCTCAAGGCAATTATCATAGTCGCAGGCAGGTGATTATGATGATTGAGGGAGGACCTATACCGGTAGAACGGTCTTACTTGAGATGATAGTATGCTATCTGGTTTATCTTTATCATCATGTACAGCATTAGGTGGCATTACAGATCCCTATTACATGTTGATAGAGACCATAGGATTCTTGCTTGACTACCAGCATTATAATGGCGATCATATACGTGGGAGTTGGGTGGTCTATAAGCACATCCTTAAATGTCCCTAGTCGTGGGAGTTTCGAGACTGGGCATCGATACTGTTCCCTGATTAAAAATCAGGAGTTACCTCAATGAGGTATCACGTGTGGACACGTGATCTATTTACAGAATTAAATTCTAAGCAAACAGAAGTTTAAACAAGCGGCTGAGGAAAGACCCCAGTGGGGGGTCACGTACTCACACGTGACCAAGGGTCACATGTTGACACGTGATGATCCTTCATCATAGTTAGAAGACAGAATTAAAATTCTGAATGAGGGAAGGTCACGTGCAGACACGTGATGGGTTCCTAAGCTCTTAATTAATGGAATTAAATTCTAATCAAATAATCAATCAATGGGGTCACGTGCCAACACATGATGGGGCTTTAAACCCACTGAAAGGGATTAAACGATATTATAAAACAGCAAGGAATACCCCAATGGGGCATCACGTGCCCACAGGTGACCAAAGGTCACGTGCAGACACGTGATGGATTCCTAAGCTCTTAATTAATGGAATTAAATTCTAATCAAAAAATCAATCAATGGGGTCATGTGCCAACACGTGATGGGGCTTTAAACCCACTGAAAGGAACTAAAAGTATACTAAAATAACAAGGAAAAACCCCAATGGGGCATCACGTGCTCACACGTGACCAAGGGTCACGTGCTGACACGTGATAATTCCTGAGTTTTTTAAAACAACAGAATTAAATTCTGGTCAAATGCTTAATCGAGGGGGTCACGTGTCAACACGTTATGGGATCCTAAGATCTCTGAAATAATAGAATTAAATTCTTATTAAGGGAAATCAAAGACCCTAACTGGGAAAGTATTTCTCTAAATCTCTCCAAACAAAAAAAGGATTATTGGGGACCGTTGGATTAAAAATCCAAAGGTGATTAAAAATCACCAATTTATGGAAAGATTTTAGACAAGGAAAGATTTCCCTAAATTTCACCAAAAATAACAAACAGAATATCTTTTGGATTAAAAATCCAATGGTGAATAAAATTCACTGAGTGATCTAAAAGATCACATTAGTTACGAAAAACAAACAAAATCTTTCAATGAAAGATTTACTAAACAAATTGATTCTTTTCCTTCTCCTATAAATAGGAGCCAAGAAAAGAAGAAAGAAAGGAAATTTTGGGATCTACAAATTTTCTAAAGGAAAATAGCAGAAAGAAAAAAAGGGAGAATTTAATTCTCAAGAAAGAAAACCCTAGGTGAGAAAAGGAAAGGGATCAAAACTTCAAAAAGAGAATTTAATTCTCAATCTAAGAGTTTAACTCTTCTGCAAAAAGAACTTAATTCTTCCTCTAGTTGAAAATCCAGAAGCAAATCTCCCCATAGGTTGAGAATTTAATTCTCATCGGGTTGAGATTCTGCCATGCAGATCCAAAACATAGAGGGAGAATTGAGTTTAGAGAATTTAATTCTCCCAAAGATAAAACTAGGGTTTAACCCTATATGAGAATTTAATTCTCCCAAAATTATAGGAATTTAATTCCTTTAAGATAAAACTAGGATTTAACCCTATATGAGAATTTAATTCTCCCAAAGTTATAGGAATTTAATTCCTCCAAGATAAAACTAGGGTTCAACCCTATATGAGAATTTAATTCTCCTAAATTTATAGGAATTTAATTCCTTCAAGATAGACAAAACTAGGGAATTTAATTCTCTCAAATTCATAGGAATTTAATTCCACCTAAATGAAATCAGGGTTTCAGCCAATATAGGAATTTAATTCTTTCACATACATAGGAATTTAATTCCTCTAAAACCATAATTAGGGTTTAACCCTACAGAGAATTTAATTCTTAAAAAATAAAGAGACTTGAAAGATCTCCATGCATGCAAAGAACTAAGGTCACGTGGCCCCTAAACAGATCCCCTAAAATGAGAAGGAAACAGCCCAAAGACAACACCTCACGTGCTCCCACGTGACCTTCAAAATAAAGAGAATAAAAGCAAAGGCAATGTTGGCGTTGGGCGCTCTCACGTGTTACTACGTGACCCCTCAATAAGCGCTTTAATAATCAACGCATAAATCTCCATCACGTGCCAACACGTGATGGTCAGAAAATTAAAAAGTGCTTAAACACTTATTTGCAGAACAAAGTAAAGCAGATCTGGCCTCACCTTTGGGTGCCCTCACGTGTCCCCACGTGACCCCTTCCTATCTAGTGTTTAACACTAATTTGAGAATTTTATTTCCAGTGTTTAACACTGTTGTCTTCTAGTGTTTAACACTAATTTGAGAGTTTTATTTCCAGTGTTTAACACTGTTGTTCTCTAGTGTTTAACACTATTTATTATCCAAATTGGCTAATTTTCCCGAGGCAAAAGCATCCCCTTTAACTAAATCTCAAAATTGAGTAAAATTCAGAGCTATAATGTTTAATGCTCAGTCAAAGATAAAAATGTTACCAAAGCCCTCAAACTCTTGTTTAGCATTGAGGGGCTGAACCAGACAAATGTCTAATGGTCCAATAAAGGGCCAACACTTCAAATCTAATTGGACTTAACCCAAGTTGGCCATAAGTCCTCAATTCAGATTTAACTGAGCCAATATGCTCATAATCTAATTAATTGATCTTAGATCCAAATTGGACTACAGATCCCCAATCAACTTTGGTTCAAGGGTACATCTCTTCACTCCTTTGATATTTGTCGTTGTAATCCTTCAACTTCTTCAGAGAGGTGACGGGTCCCGACAACCACACATTTCACGGACTATGATGTCCTTAACCTTGACTGTGAGGTCTTTAAACTCATGGACTATGATGTCCTTAACCTCGACCGTGATGTCTTTAAACTAACATTGGACTGTGGGGTCCTTAAACCCATGGACTATGATGTCCTTAACCTCGACCGTGATGTCTTTAAACTAACATTGGACTGTGAGATCTTTAAACTCATGGACTATGATGTCCTTAACCTCGACCGTGATGTCTTTAAACTAACATTGGACTGCGGGGTCCTTAAACCCATGGACTATAATGTCCTTAACCTCGACCGTGATGTCTTTAAACTAACATTGGACTGTGGGGTCCTTAAACCCATGGACTATAATGTCCTTAACCTCGACCGTGATGTCTTTAAACTAACATTGGACTGTGGGGTCCTTAAACTCACGGACTATGATGTCCTTAACCTCGATCGTGATGTCTTTAAACTAACATTGGACTGTGGGGTACTTAAACTCACGGACTATGATGTCCTTAACCTCGACCGTGATGTCTTTAAACTAATAGTGGACTGAGATGTCCTTAAACTAACAATGGACCGTAATGTCCTTAAACTAATCGACCGCAATGTCATTAAACTAAACAATTGAGCCCCGTTACTCTCCTGTTGGATCTAAATGATCCCGTTAAGTTGATCTTAGTCTAAAATTAGACAAACGTATCCTTAACTAACGTTTAAGTTGATCTTAGTCTTAAATGAGGCTAACGTATCCTTAAACACAACCCCCAAACCCAAATCTAAGAAAGATATGGATTTGGACTAGTCCACGCCCTATGGGCGACAACATAAATCAATCTCCGTATACAATCCACGGGCAACCACAAACAAAACAAACACACACGACACGAAGTGACCATATGGAGAAGGAGAAAGTTGTTACCGTGAAGCGGTAGCGTAATTAACTGCAGGGGCTTGTGCCTGCAGGGAAGAGCATCCCCACAATCAAAAACCCCTCGACGAGGGGGAATCCAATAAAATCTGCTACAATGGCCGCATCCGTCAAAACCTCCGATACACGGTGCCATAAATCAACTTGGCATCTTCGGAGAGGTGGACGGATAGCACCAATTAGCATCTGCCCCCAGATTCAGGCAAGACGTCAGTCTTCCCGATTTCCGTCGGTGAACAGATTCTGGCACGCCCGGTGGGACCTTTTCCTCTTTTCACTCCACACTTCGTGTGTCGTGTTTTTCCGCGATCAAATAATCGCGGTATATATGTATTTGTGGTTACCCTTAGGGAAGTGGATACTGAAGACGGCGTTTCGTCTCTATGAAGAATGGCGTTTGCTCCCACCATAGCAACTCAGGCTCTGTCATATCCGGTAGAGTCAAGTATGGGCCACTTGCAGCCTCAAATCTCTGCAATCCGGCTCTTCAAGAAATCAACGGGCTTCTTTTTGGGTCGATACTCCCACCTCCCACCCTCGGTGCCTCAACGCCGATGGAGGAAGCCCAGTGGAAGTCTGTCTTCCACATGCTGGTTCCCCAAGCTGTAGCTTTGCCAATGGAATCAGTCTTCAAACAACTGACACCTGCCAAGGACCAAGGTCGACGCAGGGGGCAGAATATTCAAGCTCTCAAAGGAAACAGGGGGCAGGCTCGGCAAAACCCTGAAGCTAATCAAATCCCGACCGTAAGAAATAGTCGACATCGATATTGGCATCATACAAAATGAGCTGGGGGCAGTTCTCCGTATGGTTTTGTTTCAACCTCAGTGGTGAATGTTGTTCCAACCAGGAACAGCTTCAAACTGTTGCGAAGGGTCAGACAAAATTCTCCCATCGCAATATTGAAGAAATCTCTGCAGCCCATGGAGATCCCGCCGTGAAAGTCCCAAGTCTGTCGTTCGAAGAACAAATGGACAAGCTTATAAGGGATGAGGGTCAAAAGGTTCGAGACGACCATAATCGCGAAATGGCCATCTACGAGAAAGCCAGAACGCAGCGCCTCCTTCAACAGGCTGTGAAAAATGAAAATGCTCCTCCTTGTCAACCCGTTGTACAAAAGGCCCGACGCAGAGGCAGAAATAAACCAAAGAATGGAAAAAAAATGTTCAACGGCAGCCAAGCTGGTCTGAGAAGCCACGCGAGCAAGAATCAAGCAGTCGGGATTCGTCCCTTGTGAAGAAGATGGGTCGAGCGTACTCTTTTCCTCGAGACAAGACAAGGAAGATATTTGATCTCCTCGTAAAGCATCAGATGATAACGCTCCCAGAGTCCAAGTACCCCGAGCAAGCGAACGAGATCTCCCACCCAAACTACTGCTTCTACCACCGAGCAATAGGACATCCTCTCAAAGACTGCTTCACCTTCAAGAATTGGATCGAAAATCAATACCAGCTCGGCGAATTCGCTTTGTCCAGCAGCTGGAGGGTAACCCCGCCGCAGAAGCATGAACCCAAAGCTGTGCATGCAGTGAGAGTAGAACCAGATCAATATCGGTCATGGAAGCGATCTCTCACCTGTCACATGATAACGCTATCAAAAGAAGAGCCCGAGAATATGGATGACCTCCCTTGGTGCTTCGAAAAAAAGGATGATGAGGTGATCTCCGAATTTCCATCGGCGCCAAAAGAGCTGGAAGATGGAATACATACTACTGCAGATAACCTCAAGAAAATTGATTTGGGGACGGCAAGTGACCCGCGGCCGATGTTCGTCAGTGAGCTGTTATCTGAAGAAAGGGTGGCTACGCTAAAAGACGTGCTCATGCAGTATAAAGATTGCTTCGCATGGAACTATTCTGAGATGCCCGGATTAGATCCAGAGATTGCTGTACACAAATTGGCAATCTCTCCAGACATCAAGACGATCAAACAAGCACCGAGAAGAATACGGCTCGAGCTTGAGATGAGCATCAACACCGAGGTCAAGAAGCTAATCGACTCCGGTTTTATCCAAGAGGTTCAATATCCTGATTGGATCGCCAACATCATCCCCGTGATGAAGAAGAATGGGACGGTGTGCATATGTGTGGACTTTCGGGATCTCAACAAAGCTTGCCCAAAGGACGACTTTCTAGTTCCGGTCACCGAGCTGATGATAGATAATACGTCCACTCATGAAGTTTTCTCCTCCATGGACGGCTTGTCAGGATACAATTAGATAAAGATGCATCCCGAAGACCAGAAGTATACTGCTTTCCGGACCCCTTTGGGCATATTCTGCTACAAGATGATGCCCTTCGGTCTAAAGAACGCCGGTGCCACCTATCAGAGGGCCATGAAGAAGATCTTCAATGACCTCATACATGAAATCGTCGAATGTTATATCGACGACCTCGTAGTTAAAAGCAAATCATACGAGGAACATTTAGAGCATCTGAAGATCGTGTTTCGGCGCCTTTGGCAATACAACTTGAAGATGAACCCTCTCAAATGCGAGTTCGGAGTTTCCTCAAGGAAATTCCTAGGATTCATCGTCCGACACTGAGGCATCGAGATAGATCCGTCAAAGATCAAGGCGATTATAGAAACGCCCCTGCCAAGGACTCTCAAGCAATTGCGGTCTCTCCAAAGGAAGCTAGCGTATATCTGGCGATTTATAGCCAATCTCTCAAGCAAGTGTCGTCCTTACAGTCACCTGATGAAGAAGGGAACCCCTTTCGTCTGGGTTTGCAAATGCCAAAACGCACTTGACGAAATCAAGCAATACCTGCAGAATGCGCCAGTACTGGCCTCTCCCGTTAAAGGAAAACCTCTCATTCTGTATACAACCGCCCTTGAAGGTTCCTTAGGCGCATTATGGGCACAAGAGAACGACCAAGGGAAGGAGAGAGCCCTCTACTATTTGAGTCGAGTTCTACTGGGGGAAGAAAGCAATTATTCTCCCATCGAAAAACACTGCCTGGCATTGATCTTCGCGATAACAAAGCTCAGGCACAATGCATTGGCGCATGAAGTCCGTCTCATATCAAAGATGGATCCTCTCAAATACTTGATGTTGAAGGCTATATTAATGGGACGGCTCGCTAAATGGGCCCTGCTATTGATGGAGTTCTCGATAACTTAGCATCCTCTTAAGGCAGTGAAAGGCCAGGCCATCGCCGACTTCCTCGCTGAGCATCCGATACCTGCCGATTCTCCTTTAAACTACGAATTGCCAGACGAACATGCATTTGACACGATCGACGGGGGTGATACCCGGTGGGAGCTTTACTTCGATAGAGCATCTTCCATGAAGAAGCGCAAACAAAGCACGCCCATAATCAAATCAGGGGTAGGCCTCATCTTCATAACTTCGTGAGGAGGGATAATGCGCTTTGCCTTCTCCTTAACGGAGTCAAAGACAAACAATGAAGCCGAGTATGAAGCTTTGATAGCAGGTCTCGAGATCTCCATCGACATGGGAATTGAAAATCTCCTTGTATACGGAGACTCCTAACTGGTCGTTAGCCAAGTAAACGGAGACTACCAAACATGCAAACAAGAGTTGGTGAAGTACGGCGAAAGAGTGCAGCAACTGGTGACTCAAATCCCTTCCTATATTCTGGAAAGCATACCGCGTGCAGAAAATAGCAAAGCGGATGCATTAGCCAAGCTTGCTAAAGAACTGGCTGACGAAAACCTCGATGACGTAAGGATCGTTATGCAAAGCCGTCGAGTTCTCGCACCGACAGAAATATCTCCGGAGTTGTCCGAAGAAAAGGGAGCGACCAAGCAAATGGCTCTGCAAATAAAAGACCAGGAAAAGGTTGAGGATTGGAGAGAAGTCTTTATAGACTACTTCAAATCCCGTCGAACACCTGAAGATGCATCCTCGAAACATCAACTCATGAAGCGAGCTCTATCTTTCGCCTTTGTTAATAATACTCTGTACAAGAGGTCATTTGATTCTCTGTGGTTAAGATGCCTAGGACCTGAAGAAGCAAAAAGAGTCGTCCAAGAAACTCATGACGGACTCTGCGGTTCTTATCAAGCCGGCCCGAAGATGAAGCTGAAGATTAAAAGGATGGGCTACTATTGGCCCACGATGATTCAGGACTGCCTCTAGTATGCGAAGCATTGCCACTCGTGCCAGATTCACGGGGACTTTATCCATCAGCATCCAAATCCACTACATCCGACGGTGGCTAGCTGGCCGTTCGAAATGTGGGGGACTGACATAATCGGCCCCATCGAACCAGCATCGTCCAGAGGACATCGATTCATTTTGGTGACAACTGATTACTTCTCCAAATGGGCAGAAGCAGTACCACTGAGGGAAGTGAAGACGGAGAATATACTCCATTTCTTCAGGACACGCGTCATTTATCGGTTTGGAACTCCGAGACGGATTATCTCCGATAACGGGCCAGCCTATAGAGGCCACAAGATCAGCCGCGTCGCACAACAACATAATATAGACTGGAGATATTCATCAGTCTACAATCCCCGAGCTAACAGTCTAGCTGAGGCTTTTAACAAGACCTTGACGAAGATCGTGAAAAAGACGGTGTCTCGAAATAAGAAGGACTGGCATGAGAGACTGCATGAAGCTCTTTGGGCGTATCGAACTACATTCAAAACGGCCACGAACACAACGCCGTACGCATTGGTATTCGGTACAGAAGCGGTACTCCCCCTCGAGATAGAGTTACCCTCTCTACGAGTGTCTGTTCATTACGAGCTAACAGACGAAGAAAATGCTTACCTTCCGCTTGAGGAGCTCGATGCCCTTGATGAAACCCGGCTCATGGCGCAAAAAAATCTAAAGGCTTACAAAGCAAAGATGACGCGCTCATATGAAAGGTTGGCTAGACCGAGAACATTCCGTCAAGGCGAACTCATGCTAGTGGTCAAAAGACCTATAATCCCCAACCGTGCCAAATGGGGAAAATTCGAGCCAAACTATGAAGGCCCGTATATCATAGACAAAGTCTACCAGGGTGGAGCCTATCTACTCATGGACATGCATGATGAAAGACCTTTCAGGCCAATAAACGGTCGCTTCCTGAAGAAATACTACGCCTGACGAGTCACGGCCTAGGTCAACGATAGATGACGACGCCTATGTCCGCTCGCTATCTTCCTAAGCCCAAACTCTATAAGTAGTAGCCGAACAACGGACCGAAACGTCCTTAAACTAACGACGGACCGAAACTTCCTTAAACTAACACGGACCGAAACGTCCTTAAACTAACAATGGACCACTATGTCCTAAAACTGGCTGTTGACCGAGATGTCGGTAAACTACTACGGGCCGCAGCATCCTAAGGCTGACAAACAAAAAAGAGAAAGAAAAAGAAAAAAAAAGAAAAAAGAAAGAAAAAGAAAACGCTATGTCCATAAGCAAAATAGGCACAGATGAAAACCCGAAAGGGCTCCGTGAGTAAAAACAGCAGGGCTACCGGCGAGTTTTGTGAAAACCCGAAAGGGCGCAACCTCGTTAAAAAGACACTTGCAAGGTCCTCTCGACCCTGTAAGGAAAAACCACCTGCGTGAGATCCTTACGACTCACAAGGGAACAACACACTTAGGAATCCTCACGATCCCTAAGGAGAAAACACACTTACGAGATCCTCACGACTCGTAAGGAGAACTCTCTTATGAGACCCTCACGGCTCATAAGATTCAAAAGTCTTAAGCTACAGGGATCTGAACCTGTTCTTAAGCAGCCACCACAACCTCCAATGCTGCCCTACAAGTGGCTCAATGCTGACCCTTGTATACAATCCACGGGCGCGAATAAACATTTTCCTAACAAAGTCTTATCCGTGACTAGGAATATGTTTGCACAGTGAACAACCCTTGTAAGTCCTCTCGACTTATAAGGAGAGAATACTCTTGTCATATCCTTACGACTTACAAGAAGCCATACACTTAGGAGTCCTCACGATTCCTAAGGAGAAAACGCACCTACGGGATCCTCACGACTCGCAGGGAGAAATACCTTTATGAGACCCTTACGGCTCATAGAGTCAAAATCCTTAGTCGACAGGATCTTAACCCTATTGGCTAAGCCACCTTTGTTCGACATCGACAGAGGCAAATGATGATTCGCTCCTGGCAATATCCCAGTTGTAGCAATGCTGATGCCTAAATCGGTATCAAATTCTAAGACCTTTCAAGGCAAATGATGATTCGCTCCTAGTAATATCCCAGTTGTAGCGGTGCTGATGCCGAAATCGGTGTCTAATTCCAAGCTTGCAGCAAAAAGCTGGCAAGCCACACATGCATACGAAATAGCCGAAATGATTGGGCAACTCGCAATAAAAAGCAGCGAGTAAAAAATAAAAGAAATAGCCGAAATGATTGGGCAACTCGCAATAAAAAGCAGCGAGTAAAAAATAAAACAAATAGCCGAAATGATTGGGCACCGCGAAAAAATAGCCGAAATGATTGGGCAATCACGACCTTCGCGATATAACAGCTGAAATGATAAAGCATCGCGGAAAGAAATAAAATAAAATGAAATTTATGCCCTACGGGTGATATCATGTCAATCCCTGTATACAATCCAGGGGCGCAAACAAAGAAGGAAAGGTGCGCAAACAAATAGCCGAAATGTATGCAGTAAAATAGAAACAGAAGATATCATGAATGAAATCATCAGAAAATCAGTGTCGAGCATCGACACAAACTATATATCTCAATATCAAGTAAAACCCATATATCCTGTATCCGATATGTATGCAACATTCATGAAGGTACTATATCAGGTACTACTAATATATGATACAATGCATATAAAATAAATGTGGGGTAGGGGAGATATAATATGCCATCGACCATAAAGGCCCCTCACATCGACCATAAAGGCCCCGAGCACATAGGCTCCTCTCATATCGAGCACATAGGCTCCTCCCATATCGAGCTCATAGGCTCCGAGCACATAGGCTCCTCTCATATCGAGCACATAGGCTCCTTTCATATCGAGCTCATAGGCTCCGAGCACATAGGCTCCTCTCATATCGAGCTCATAGCATAATGCATATGTAAATTTGCATAGATCATCATGATGATATATTAAGTAGGTGTGTGTATATATATATATATATATATATATATATATATATATATATCAGCGTCCCATACCACTAATATATATATATATTCTATGGGTATACATATATATTTCAGCGTCCCATACCACTGATATATATACGCAGGAGTAAAACAATCCAGAATCATCATATGCAACCATATCACAGTGCGAAATCCATGAATTATAATACATGCAACATGAAACACTAATATGAGCATGCAACTATGTAAAGGCATATGCACAAAGGAATATGAATCAATAACATATAAGCATGCAATGCAATGCGAACCGTAGAGTAAATGGTAAATGAATAGTAATAGAGCTTGCCATTTGAAATAAGACAAATCGGGTTTTTTTAGTAAAATAAGGGCTACAGTGTTTTTAAGATATTTCCGATTCGTTAGTTTTTTAAATAGGTATGACTCAGGTCTAGTCTAACATCTACTATGCAAACTACATATCTAAGTATCAAGTCAACTGGGAGGGGTATGGAATCCACCTAAATCTGAGTCGATATAAATATATATATAAGTATAATAGTCGGTGATCCCGCCTTAATAGTATCGCGTACAATACAGCATACCATATGACAATCCTCAAGTCATGAGTGCGGATCTATCATCAATATAAAGCTCGTACGGTAAATCGTCGTACGGCATCCCATTAGCTGGGTACGGGTCAATATCGCATCATCTCATCAATTACATGGTATTCTTATCATCATATCACATAATCTGGGGTACTGATCTAAGTCTAGTATAAATCGATACCATCTATATAAGTATGAATGCATGTGTAAAACACACGTCCAAAGGCCCGCTAAAATCACATGACGTATCCTAATTACGAATTATATCAAATCACCGATCTCGTGGCGCTATGCCCAATATCATCGACTCATCTCCAATGTCATCCAATATCATCATCAACACTGTGTAACTATAAGGAATATGCAAGTGTGTGCGTGTGGGTGTAAATCTATCCTAGGGTTCGTGACTATGAACTACACTAGTTTACTTCTAACCCTAAACTATACATAGTACACCTAACATAAAGACCACAACACACTAAAAACTATCTCATACAATATATACACATGTATAGTATACCAACTATGGACTACGGGGGTGCTATACGCCATCCACCTGACTTCCCCCTGTAGATATAATCTACTCACCTTGCGTCTTCATTTGTCGACGTCGCCGCGTGCTTGCTTGTCGTCCCGAAGTCTTCATGGGGTACCTATACGTCAAAGCATCGTAAATGCGTATTAAAACCAAATCAAAGCTAAAACGGCACACGAAACCCAAAACGATACGATAAGGGGCCTATAGGTTAGAACCTATGGGCACGCTTTCAAAACCATCAATCAATCCTCGATATCGTCGTATAAACGCCAAATGGTCGAGGTAGAACACAATACACAATTTCAGAATTAAAAAAATACGGAATACGGAAACACGAATCCAGAACAACAACTAAGGAAATAGGCTCCAGATTTCACCCTAGGTCAAACTAGACAAATCTACACATACCAGGGGTCTAATCTATACATGTAGGGGCTACAGAACCAAAACGACACAAAATGGGGCAGGTCTGGCCGCAAATTGCGGCCAATAGAATTAAATTTGCGGCCGGGAAAATGAGTTAGGGGCTGGGGTTCTGGTGGTAGCTTCCTGGGTGCCTGTACACTTCACTGTCCACTCAAAATAATTTTAAGAGTCTCGGGTTGATAGCAGATCCCAAATAACCTTCACAGATTCCACAAACTTTTCGATATCGGTTTCTAAATCCGTATTCCGGGCCTTAAGTCTCAGGTTTGGGTCTCAAATCATGCACTAGGGTGTTGATATAAACTCTACTGAGCTAAATTGCTCACCACAACTCACAATTCCCTCAAACCCTAACTAGGTTTTCCTAAAGTCTACCAAATCACACTATATCCATTCTATCACAACATGGGGGTATAAGAAATGCTAAAACTAAGCTAAGGGTTCAGTAAATACCTCAATTGGCAACTCAAGAATTTTCTTGAGTTGCCCCTAGTGGCCAAAATCCTCGCTTTCTTGGTCCAATGTATAGATCTTGAGCTCGTGCACACATTTAATGAAATGGGGGTAGGGTTTTGGTGATGTTTGTGAGATGATTTGGGGCTTGAAGAGGGGAGGGAGATGAAGGAGCAGCAGTAGCAGGAGGAGAAGGGGAAGAGGGATGAAGAAAATGAAAAGAGAAGAGAAGTCTAATGGTCAAATGAACCCCCCCCCCCCCACCTCTCTCTCTCTCTCTCTCACACTCACCTACTACCACATTATTCTAATCAATTCTTTTTCTTTTCTTTTCTAAAACCTTCTTACCCAAATAGTAAACCCAAAGTAAAGCCATGGTATGAAAAATGCAACACAAGTGTAGAAAATGATATGTGCATGTTTTGCACAAAAATGCTAAAAACCGATTAGCGATTTTTAATCGCGATTAGCACTAAAGTAGCATATAACTAATCATAAAAACTTTAAAATGGCATAATTCCCTAAAATACCTTATTTTAGAGTTTTCCATAATTTTCCAAAATATTTCCCCATTTATTTGTATTTAATTATACCGAATTATTAAAATATTCAATAAAGTAATATTAAATTATAAAATTTTCCAAAAATAATATTTTATTATTTTGAAATGTTACAATCTACCCGCCTTAAATAAATTCGGTCTCCGAATTTAAATTTAAATCCCCAACTACTAAAACATTCAGTAAAAATCCAAGTTGTCGGATACGTAATAATCGAATCACAAAATCACAAATCATAAATACCGTCATCGGTAGTTGTTCAGTTGATAAAACTACACATTTGTATTACATTTTTCCTACCATTTTCATATTAAAAAAGGACTTTATTATAATATATTATACATATGAGGGTTTATGTGTAAAAACATTATTTTTCATGAGTTAATATATTTTAATTATCATTTGGTAGGAAAATGTATGCAAATATTATTGACCTAATCCTAGTAGAACAAAGTCTACTAAAATTTTATTTGAGTTGTTGTGCAGAATATTTCCAAGTTGTTATGAAGAATTTATCAAACAAATCAATTTGTTGAAGAAAACTTGCCAAATTAAGAAGCAAAACTTGGAGACCAAGTCTGGAAGCAACCGAGAGAAGATTTCTGAATTCTAAAGATGCCTAGGATTGCCAAATGTCAAAATCAGAGAGCCCAAGAAAATTGGTGAAGAGATCCTCACCATTGGCCGCGGAACCGCGGCCAAACCCCCCTGTTGGCCGCGGATCCGCGGCAATCTAGAGAGATTGTGTGCTAAAATTTTGTGGAGTAAATCTCTGCTGAATTTTACCAAGTTTCCAACTAAAAGATTCTGGCTTTGCACTATAAAAGGGCACCGAGAGCCTCTTGGAAAAGCCATCAAGCCGAAGAGATCACGAAGCTCCCGACGCTCACGCATCCAGGCTGATCATCAACTGTTCGTCTACCTCCTTGGAAGAGATCGAGAAGCAAACTAGTCTTTGTAATCATTTTCTAAGGAATCAAAGTGTAGATTGTTCAAGTTGATTAATAAAGGTAGTTGTTTTATCTAATTCTTTTGCATTTTACATTATGTTTTCCCTCTCTATCTTTTCATCTTCTTCTTCCAACATGCGCGAGTAATTCTCCGCTTGTTAGGGTTCGTAGGATTAGGGTAGGCTAATGGATGATGAAAATAACTAAACCCTTTTTAAGTCCTATAAAGTTTAGGAACTTTATCAAAAGAATCATTAACATCCTAATCGGGCGCGCTAGCAATTCTTTGCTAGTTCCGACCGCGATTAGAGATTAGATTAATGATTGTTTTGGTAAAGGCTTGATATGAACGGAGTCCCGTGTCGAGATAGGGGTTAAGAGTGGGATTCCTTTTCCTTCCAGAAACCCTAATCTACACGCATCACCGTCGTTCTAGTTCTAAATCTATTAATGGATAACAAGGGTAACTTTTAATTAATCGTCCATAACTACTAAATCCTAACGAACCGTACAAGCCCTCTTATTATATTAATTGCATCTTTAAAATAATCTAGATCTATATTTTACATTCTTGTTTAACGTAGATCTAGAAACCATTCTATAAAATTCTTTATCCCTCCTCTCTTTCTCAACACATCTAAAGTAAAAGTAAAAGGTTCCACGTTTCCCTGAGGACGACCCGTACTCACCTCGGTCTAGCTACGCGCGACACCGTTCTGATTGCGGTTAAACTACAAATAAAAACAAAATTTTGTAACAATCAAATGGCGCCGTTACCGGGGATACGTGCTTAATTTTTTATTTTTACTATTTGTGTTGAATTCTTAGACGAGTCATATCATTATTAACACAAAACTGCAAATTGCATATTTAACGATTCGTGCGTGAATTTTTTGTAAGGAGATCTGGAGTCACAGAATTAAGGAGAACAGGAAACAGAGACATTTTTAGAGATCCAGAGGAGCACAGAAGACTATACAAAAAATTTCATCAACTATTCCTTCTGCCACGCGGCGGAACCGCGGCAAAAGCACCCATTCTGCGGCGGAATCGCGGCAATTTGGAGGAATTAGGGAATCAATCTTCTCTGGTATCTTTCTCAACTCCTTCTCTCTCTCCTCAAATCCAATAAAATCTATTTTCTGCAGGATTCTTTGCAAAAATTGCGCCGCTAAAAAAAAATCTTTTTGCAAAAGTTTTATGATTGGTTTTGTTTTGCATATTTAATACGGACTTTAAGGGGCAAAGACCAAATCAAGATTAGGTGGGGATTTCATCACCCTTCCTAAGCCCCACAAATCACAAACCAAGCATATAGATTAACCCTTCATTAATTTAAAAAATATCTAGACCAGACTCTAAGGACTGTCGCGCTCAATAAGGACAGAGGAAGGTCGTGGGTAATCTATCGTTTATCCGCATTATTTTTGTAGTGCCTAGGAAAGTGTGTCGAAGGCTAGTGGTTTTTAATTAGGCCCAAGACGTGGTTCCTTCCCACTTACCTGGCACTTACCTAGCTATAAGGGTAGTACGGAGGCGGTAGAGGATTTATCCTGCCGCTTGTCCTTTGGAAGTCTAGGAGCGGTCTAGAGACTGGACCTAGGTAACCATAGTTCTAGGGTTCTGCATTTTTGTGCTTTGTCTAAATCCGTCTTTTTTTTAAAACAAACCAATTACTTTCTCTCCTTTTTACCCCTTCCCCCTTCTTCTCTTCTTATAATGGGTGACCTAAACAGAAGAACACTTGCCGAGCTTTGCTGTCCACAACCAGATATCTCTTGTTTTCGAAATCCCTTCGGTATACCGTCCGGCTCTTCCATGTCCTTAAGAGATCATATAGAACAAGCAGGAAGAAACAGTTGGCCACCTCAGTCTAGGTCTTATCAACCGTATCCGAATCCTACACCTGTTTCAGTTCATACCCAGAGTGAGGAAGCCCCTAGACGAATGTCCATTGCTGAGCACATAGCTAGGTCTAGAGGCCAAAGTTTCAACCCGGACCCATATCAACCATCACCACCACTATCCGGAGAAGAGTTTGATATGCGGTTTGTATATAGCCAACCAACCAACCCATATCAATATCCTTCTTATCATAATATTGATCCTGCTCCTACCCAAGTTCAGCAACCATTCTGTTTCTATCAATCCAATCCGACTTTTCCACCTACTCTAGACAGTTCTTCTAATCAGTCATTTGGGAGTTTTAATTATCCACAGGAATTTCAATCTTATACTGAAACCCCTTATCAACCCAAGACTAGTCTGGAGCAGACATTAGAAAAATTTATGGAACTGACGAATCAAATTATGAAGGATTTGCGTAGTAAGACAGAACTGTACACCCTTCCTAATCAAACCTCCCCATTCCAAACTAAACTCCACAACTCCAGTTTCATAGATTCATCAAGTACAATGTCTGATAAGTTGTGTGACTTTGTAGTGTTTGATTTACCCAACTGTGAAGGGTCCCTTTCAAGTGAAACCATACCCAACCCTTGTGATCTCTACACCTCCACTCTTGAACCAAAACTGATTGAAAACCATACTTTTGATGAGGAGTTTGAGAATTTTACCCTTCACTTGAATGAGGTGATTGACTTTGGGGATATTTTGATTGATGAACCCGAAATTTTGGATGATCTTATCCCACCAATTCATCAATTCTTTTCACTTCCTTGTGGTCATCATCTTGAGCCTTTAATTCTTCCCGAATCCCAAATATGTCTTGAAATTGATGATAAATGTATACCCGAAGATCAGATCGAAATACAGCCTCCATCTTCCACATCCGGTACAGCAACACTCGGCACACCAATTTGTTTACCCATTTCACCTTCTACTTTCTCTGGTTCTTCTTCTGTTCCTATAGTTTCAGTGAGTTTTGATAAATCACAATCCGTTAATTCAAGTTCAATAATACCAGAAATTCAACTTGATTTAGATATTTTTGAAAATGAGGTAGATAAGTTTTTCGAGTCCTCTACCTCAATGATTTTTTATGAATCAAGTAGGATAAATTCTGGCATAAAACTCTTTGACAGCAAAATGTTCAATCACACCATTGATAAAAGTTTTGAAGAACTTTTTGCTGACAAACTTGAATTTTTAAACAATTCGGATTTTGTGATTGATCAATCTCCACCTATAGAGGTTGAACCGTCACCATTTCTTCTTCCTAATCATTCACATTCATCCTCATTCTTTCTTTTCAAACCCTTTCCAGACCACCTCTTATCCCTTCCCCACGTTTTCTTAACTCGATACAACACATTCTTCCACCGACCTATACGCTATATTGATAAAATCTTTGAATGGTTGGTGTTAACTTTTGGTCTTTGTAAATTCTTACTTTGACCAAATGACTCACCCCCTCTTAAAATGCTTCATATTGTCTGACTCATGTTTGAGGGGGGGTATATTTTTGGCTCTTGAACATAACTTTTGTCCTCAAATTTGTGAGCCAAAAATAAGTTTGGGGGAGGATTTTCACTTTCATATATTCTTACCCCCATTAATAATTTCCTCCAAAGTCTTCAGGTTTTTTTAAGCTTAACGGATGACATCAGTGAGGACACTGCTGTAAACAGGTTTGGGGGAGGTTTGTGCTTATTTACACATCAATTTGCATCATATTTTGCATAAGCACAACATTTTCAAAAAATTTTAAAAAAAAGTTTATAACAAACGAGTAGAAAGTGAAAAATTATATCCAAAAGATAGGAATAGTTTAAGAAAACCAAGAAAATTAGAAGTTTTCTTAAACGAACTAGTAATAAGTAGTTATGAGCTGTTGTCCCAAGGGTTAGTAAGATGAAGGAAGTCACTAATCTGAGGATAAAAATAAGTCTGAAAAATAGTTTCTATTCTGGAAGCCAAACATTTGAATGTTGATACCCTACTATATGCACTTACACACGTCTTGAAACTCGGGATAGTAGAGGATACCTTGAAATGCTCTTGTCTAAAAGCCAAAGTTTGAAGGAAAAAAAATGAAGAAAATATAAAAATGGTGAAAAGAAAAAATGAACACTGGTTTTGTATCGCCAAGGCAGCAATAAAAAAATATAGCGAAAGTGCCTCTTCACCTAGTTCCCTAAGGCCAACTGGTCTGGGAGTCACTGCTAAGCCTTAGGTGGTGCAAGACGAGGAAAATATTATCAACGAATCAGCAAGCACATGAGTAATCGGTCGGTTAGTACCTCAAGAAATATTAACGGTCGCATGAAAAGGTGTGAGCAAACCTAAGTATTCATCAAATTAAAAAGTACTAAGGTAGATGGACAAGAGTATGATAGCTTGAATTGAATTCTCCGAGTGTAGGGATGTCCATTTCACACACGTGGGGTTATATGATCAATGTTTGGAAGAAAGGTAGGAATGAAGAATAAAGATGATGTTTTATTGAGGGATGATGTGATTTCTAACATTTTTTCATGACTATTAAGATAGGGCTCATGACAACTGAAAAGCTAGTGTAGTTGGAAACTCTAAATTTTCAAAGTATTTCTTTTATGGTTCTTATCTTTATATGTAAATTTCACCATCTCTTTTTTGTTATACGATTTTGTGGGTGTAATCCGCTGAAAACCCTCACGAGACAACACTCCTCCTACTAGGGACACCTAGAGATTTAACGGCATGTTGCACGTGCTCAGTGCAATCGTGTCTGCCTACGAAAGTGTGCTTAGTTTTCTCCTTTCTTTTTCTCCTCTTAAATAAACTAGTTTGCTCGGGACGATCAAAGATAAGTTTGGGGGTATTTGTTCAGTTGATAAAACTGCACATTTGTATTACATTTTTCCTACCATTTTCATATTAAAAAAGGGCTTTATTATAATATATTATACATATGAGGGTTTATGTGTAAAAACATTATTTTCCATGTGTTAATATATTTTAATTATCATTTGGTAGGAAAATGTATGCAAATATTATTAACCTAATTCTAGTAGAACAAAGTCTACTAAAATCTTATTTGAGTTGTTGTGCAGAATATTTCCAAGTTGTTATGAAGAATTTATCAAACAAATCAATTTGTTGAAGAAAACTTGCCAAATTAAGAAGCAAAACTTGGAGACCAAGTCTGGAAGCAACCGAGAGAAGATTTCTGAATTCTAAAGATGCCTAGGATTGCCAAATGTCAAAATCAGATAGCCCAAGAAAATTGGTGAAGAGATCCTCACAATTGGCCGCGGAACCGCGGCCAAACCCCCCTGTTGGCCGCGGATCCGCGGCAATCTAGAGAGATTGTGTGCTAAAATTTTGTGGAGTAAATCTCTGCTGAATTTTACCAAGTTTCCAACTAAAAGATTCTGGCTTTGCACTATAAAAGGGCACCGAGAGCCTCTTGGAAAAGCCATCAAGCCGAAGAGATCACGAAGCTCCCGACGCTCACGCATCCAGGCTGATCATCAACTGTTCGTCTACCTCCTTGGAAGAGATCGAGAAGCAAACTAGTCTATGTAATCATTTTCTAAGGAATCAAAGTGTAGATTGTTCAAGTTGATTAATAAAGGTAGTTGTTTTATCTAATTCTTTTGCATTTTACATTATGTTTTCCCTCTCTATCTTTTCATCTTCTTCTTCCAACATGCACGAGTAATTCTCCGCTTGTTTGGGTTCGTAGGATTAGGGTAGGCTAATGGATGATAAAAATAACTAAACCCTTTTTAAGTCCTATAAAGTTTAGGAACTTTATCAAAAGAATCATTAACATCCTAATCGGGCGCGCTAGCAATTCTTTGCTAGTTCCGACCGCGATTAGAGATTAGAATAATAATTGTTTTGGTAAAGGCTAGATATGAACGGAGTCCCGTGTCGAGATAGGGGTTAAGAGTGGGATTCCTTTTCCCTCCAGAAACCCTAATCTACACGCATCACCGTCGTTCTAGTTCTAAATCTATTAATGGATAAAAAGGGTAACTTTTAATTAATCGTCCATAACTACTAAATCCTAACGAACCCTACAAGCCCTCTTATTATATTAATTACATCTTTAAAATAATCTAGATCTATATTTTACATTCTTGTTTAACATAGATCTAGAAACCATTCTATAAAATTCTTTATCCCTCCTCTCTTTCTCAACACATCTAAAGTAAAAGTAAAAGCTTCCACGTTTCCCTGAGGACGACCCGTACTCACCTCGGTCTAGCTACGCGCGACACCGTTCTGATTGCGGTTAAACTACAAATAAAAACACAATTTTGTAACAATCAAATGGCACCGTTGCCGGGGATACGTGCGTAATTTTTTATTTTTACTATTTGTGTTGAATTCTTAGACGAGTCATATCATTATTAACACAAAACTGCAAATTGCATATTTAACGATTCGTGCATGAATTTTTTGCAAGGAGATCTGGAGTCACAGAATTAAGGAGAACAAGAAACAGAGACATTTTTAGAGATCCAGAGGAGCACAGAAGACTATACAAAAAATTTCATCAACTATTCCTTCTGCCACACGGCGGAACCGCGGCAAAAGCACCCATTCTGCGGCGGAATCGCGGCAATTTGGAGGAATTAGGGAATCAATCTTCTCTGGTATCTTTCTCAACTCCTTCTCTCTCTCCTCAAATCCAATAAAATCTATTTCCTGCAGGATTCATTGCAAAAATTGCGCCGCTAAAAAAAAATCTTTTTGCAAAAGTTTTGTGATTGGTTTTGTTTTGCATATTTAATACGGACTTTAAGGGGCAAAGACCAAATCAAGATTAGGTGGGGATTTCATCACCCTTCCTAAGCCCCACAAATCACAAACCAAGCATATAGATCAACCCTTCATTAATTTAAAAAATATCTAGACCAGACTCTAAGGACTGTCGTGCTCAATAAGGATAGAGGAAGGTCGTGGGTAATCTATCGTTTATCCGCATTATTTTTGTAGTGCCTAGGAAAGTGTGTCGAAGGCTAGTGGTTTTTAATTAGGCCCAAGACGTGGTTCCTTCCCACTTACCTGGCACTTACCTAGCTATAAGGGTAGTACGGAGGCGGTAGAGGATTTATCCTGCGGCTTGTCCTTTGGAAGTCTAGGAGCGGTCTAGAGACTGGACCTAGGTAACCATAGTTCTAGGGTTGTGCATTTTTGTGCTTTGTCTAAATCCGTCTTTTTTTTAAAACAAACCAATTACTTTCTCTCCTTTTTACCCCTTCCCCCTTCTTCTCTTCTTATAATGGGTGACCTAAACAGAAGAACACTTGCCGAGCTTTGCTGTCCACAACCAGATATCTCTTGTTTTCGAAATCCCTTCGGTATACCGTCCGGCTCTTCCATGTCCTTAAGAGATCATATAGAACAAGCAGGAAGAAACAGTTGGCCACCTCAGTCTAGGTCTTATCAACCGTATCCGAATCCTACACCTGTTTCAGTTCATACCCAGAGTGAGGAAGCCCCTAGACGAATGTCCATTGCTGAGCACATAGCTAGGTCTAGAGGCCAAAGTTTCAACCCGGACCCATATCAACCATCACCACCACTATCCGGAGAAGAGTTTGATATGCGGTTTGTATATAGCCAACCAACCAACCCATATCAATATTCTTCTTATCATAATATTGATCCTACTCCTACCTAAGTTCAGCAACCATTCTGTTTCTATCAATCCAATCCGACTTTTCCACCTACTCTAGACAGTTCTTCTAATCAGTCATTTGGGAGTTTTAATTATCCACAGGAATTTCAATCTTATACTGAAACCCCTTATCAACCCAAGACTAGTCTGGAGCAGACATTAGAAAAATTTACGGAACTGACGAATCAAATTATGAAGGATTTGCGTAGTAAGACAGAACTGTACACCCTTCCTAATCAAACCTCCCCATTCCAAACTAAACTCCACAACTCCAGTTTCATAGATTCATCAAGTACAATGTCTGATAAGTTGTGTGACTTTGTAGTGTTTGATTTACCTAACTGTGAAGGGTCCCTTTCAAGTGAAACCATACCCAACCCTTGTGATCTCTACACCTCCACTCTTGAACCAAAACTGATTGAAAACCATACTTTTGATGAGGAGTTTGAGAATTTTACCCTTCACTTGAATGAGGTGATTGACGTTGGGGATATTTTGATTGATGAACCCGAAATTTTGGATGATCTTATCCCACCAATTCATCAATTCTTTACACTTCCTTGTGGTCATCATCTTGAGCCTTTAATTCTTCCCGAATCCCAAATATGTCTTGAAATTGATGATAAATGTATACCCGAAGATCAGATCGAAATACAGCCTCCATCTTCCACATCCGGTACAGCAACACTCGGCACACCAATTTGTTTACCCATTTCATCTTCTACTTTCTCTGGTTCTTCTTCTGTTCCTATAGTTTCAGTAAGTTTTGATAAATCACAATCCGTTAATTCAAGTTCAATAATACCATAAATTCAACTTGATTTAGATATTTTTGAAAATGAGGTAGATAAGTTTTTCGAGTCCTCTACCTCAATGATTTTTTATGAATCAAGTAGGATAAATTCTGGCATAAAACTCTTTGACAGCAAAATATTCAATCACACCATTGATAAAAGTTTTGAAGAACTTTTTGCTGACAAACTTGAATTTTTAAACAATTCGGATTTTGTGATTGATCAATCTCCACCTATAGAGGTTGAACCGTCACCATTTCTTCTTCCTAATCATTCACATTCATCCTCATTCTTTCTTTTCAAACCCTTTCCAGACCACCTCTTATCCCTTCCCCACGTTTTCTTGACTCGATACAACACATTCTTCCACCGACCTATACGCTATATTGATAAAATCTTTGAATGGTTGGTGTTAACTTTTGGTCTTTGTAAATTCTTACTTTGACCAAATGACTCACCCCCTCTTAAAATGCTTCATATTGTCTAACTCATGTTTGAGGGGGGGTATATTTTTGGCTCTTGAACATAACTTTTGTCCTCAAATTTGTGAGCCAAACATAGGTTTGGGGGAGGATTTTCACTTTCATATATTCTTGCCCCCATTAATAATTTCCTCCAAAGTCTTCAGGTTTTTTTGAGCTTAACGGATGACATCAGTGAGGACACTGCTGTAAACAGGTTTGGGGGAGATTTGTGCTTATTTACACATCAATTTGCGTCATATTTTGCATAAGCACAACATTTTCAAAAAATTTTAAAAAAAAGTTTATAACAAACGAGTAGAAAGTGAAAAATTACATCCAAAAGATAGGAATAGTTTAAGAAAACCAAGAAAATTAGAAGTTTTCTTAAACGAACTAGTAATAAGTAGTTATGAGCTGTTGTCCCAAGGGTTAGTAAGATGAAGGAAGTCACTAATCTGAGGATAAAAATAAGTCTGAAAAATAGTTTCTATTCTGGAATCCAAACATTTGAATGTTGATACCTTACTATATGCACTTACACACGTCTTGAAACTCGGGATAGTAGAGGATACCTTGAAATGCTCTTGTCTAAAAGCCAAAGTTTGAAGGAAAAAAAAATGAAGAAAATATAAAAATGGTGAAAAGAAAAAATGAACACTGGTTTTGTATCGCCAAGGCAGCAATAAAAAAATATAGCGAGGGTGCCTCTTCACCTAGTACCCTAAGGCCAACTGGTCTGGGAGTCACTGCTAAGCCTTAGGTGGTGCAAGACGAGGAAAATATTATCACCGAATCAGCAAGCACATGAATAATCGGTCGGTTAGTACCTCAAGAAGTATTAACGGTCGCATGAAAAGGTGTGAGCAAACCTAAGTATTCATCAAATTAAAAAGTACTAAGGTAGATGGACAAGAGTATGATAGCTTGAATTGAATTCTCCGAGTGTAGGGATGTCCATTTCACACACGTGGGGTTATATGATCAATGTTTGGATGAAAGGTAGGAATGAAGAATAAAGATGATGTTTTATTGAGAGATGATGTGATTTCTAACATTTTTTCATGACTATTAAGATAGGGCTCATGACAACTGAAAAGCTAGTGTAGTTGGAAACTCTAAATTTTCAAAGTATTTCTTTTATGGTTCTTATCTTTATATGTAAATTTCACCATCTCTTTTTTGTTATAGGATTTTGTGGGTGTAATCCGCTAAAAACCCTCACGAGACAACACTCCTCCTACTAGGGACACCTAGAGGTTTAACGGCTTGTTGCACGTGCTCAGTGCAATCGTGTCTGCCTACGAAAGTGTGCTTAGTTTTCTCCTTTCTTTTTCTCCTCTTAAATAAACTAGTTTGCTCGGGACGATCAAAGATAAGTTTGGGGGTATTTATTCAGTTGATAAAACTGCACATTTGTATTACATTTTTTCTACCATTTTCATATTAAAAAAGGACTTTATTATAATATATTATACATATGAGGGTTTATGGGTAAAAACATTATTTTCCATGTGTTAATATATTTTAATTATCATTTGGTAGGAAAATGTATGCAAATATTATTGACCTAATCCTAGTAGAACAAAGTCTACTAAAATTTTATATGAGTTGTTGTGCAGAATATTTCCAGGTTGTTATGAAGAATTTATCAAACAAATCAATTTGTTGAAGAAAACTTACCAAATTAAGAAACAAAACTTGGAGACCAAGTCTGGAAGCAACCGAGAGAAGATTTCTGAATTCTAAAGATGCCTAGGATTGCCAAATGTCAAAATCAGAGAGCCCAAGAAAATTGGTGAAGAGATCCTCACCATTGGCCGCGGAACCGCGGCCAAACCCCCCTGTTGGCCGCGGATCCGCGGCAATCTAGAGAGATTGTGTGCTAAAATTTTGTGGAGTAAATCTCTGCTGAATTTTACCAAGTTTCCAACTAAAAGATTCTGGCTTTGCACTATAAAAGGGCACCGAGAGCCTCTTGGAAAAGCCATCAAGCCGAAGAGATCACGAAGCTCCCGACGCTCACGCATCCAGGCTGATCATCATCTGTTCGTCTACCTCCTTGGAAGAGATCGAGAAGCAAACTAGTCTTTGTAATCATTTTCTAAGGAATCAAAGTGTAGATTGTTCAAGTTGATTAATAAAGGTAGTTGTTTTATCTAATTCTTTTGCATTTTACATTATGTTTTCCCTCTCTATCTTTTCATCTTCTTCTTCCAACATGCGCGAGTAATTCTCCACTTGTTAGGGTTCGTAGGATTAGGGTAGGCTAATGGATGATGAAAATAACTAAACCCTTTTTAAGTCCTATAAAGTTAGGAACTTTATCAAAAGAATCATTAACATCCTAATCGGGCGCGCTAGCAATTCTTTGCTAGTTCCGACCGCGATTAGAGATTAGATTAATGATTGTTTTGGTAAAGGCTAGATATGAACGGAGTCCCGTGTCGAGATAGGGGTTAAGAGTGGTATTCATTTTCCCTCCAGAAACCCTAATCTACACGCATCACCGTCGTTCTAGTTCTAAATCTATTAATGGATAAAAATGGTAACTTTTAATTAATCGTCCATAACTACTAAATCCTAACGAACCCTACAAGCCCTCTTATTATATTGATTACATCTTTAAAATAATCTAGATCTATATTTTACATTCTTGTTTAACGTAGATCTAGAAACCATTCTATAAAATTCTTTATCCCTTCTCTCTTTCTCAACACATCTAAAGTAAAAGTAAAAGTAAAAGGTTCCACGTTTCCCTGAGGACGACCCGTACTCACCTCGGTCTAGCTACGCGCGACACCGTTCTGATTGCGGTTAAACTACAAATAAAAACACAATTTCGTAACAATCAGTAGTCCCTCCTTCAAAGTCGAGAAGGTGTCGGTGCATACAATGCTAGCAGCGCAAGATATCTACTTGCCTCTTGCTCACGGTCTGGCGTCCTCTGTCTTTAGGTCCTTATCTTCTCTGCGAATTACCTATCTTGCAATCAATCGGCTCATCGGCCCTGTCAGGTGTGCTAACGGGGACGATTCCGTTCTGGCACTTCTCTAGTCATCTCTCGGTCAATCATCACGACCACTCGTAAAGCAGCAAGTCGCTGGCGTCGGCCTCTGGCTCTCTGAATGCACGTGACACATCTGATCCTGGATGCAACTATCATTGCAGCAGTGTCCTGGAAGGAATCCCGCTCAAGATCTCTTCCGATCTTGCCTATGCCGAACTGTACGGAGGCTGACTCTCTTGCATAATCTCTTCTCACTCGATGGACATCTGTGTCTTCAGCACAGCATTTTCTCGGAAATTGGTCGCATCCCAACGTCTCTGTAGGCATATCAGGTCTTTAGCCTCAACAGAAAGTAATGACAGCTCGTCAGCGTCTCGCACGAACCTCTGGTTCCACTTGTCTCTATCATCGTCCACTATGACGTCACGCCATGCTATCTACACACTGCACTGTTCTCGGCCATGGTCAATCCGAAGTCTCTCGCACGGACTCGAAATCGCTTACTCTGTAGCTTCATCATTCTGTAGAAGATGTCTGGACGAACAGGTCCTCGGGAACACGTCCTAACCATCGGAGGAATACTCAATACTCGTCCGTTCTCGATCAACTCGCAACGCATCTGGGTAAGGTCCTTTATCCGAACCTGGTCAACTACCTCATCGACGATGCCGAACTCTGGCTTGCTGGGTGTGCGCAATATGACCACTCCTGGGTCCAGGTCTTCTCGTATAGTATTCTAGAAAGGTCCTGTCAAGGTCTCTCTCTCAAATCTCATTCCTGCCGAATTGCCCGGAAGTCATCGTCCATTGCTGAAGCTAAATTTTATTCCGGAACGGCTGCATATTCGTCGCAACTCCTTCTGGAAGGTATATCCATATACAATGCCTTTGCGTACGTATCGCATCTCTGATGTCAGCGGAGTGGGAACGTCATCTCGATGAAATCTCTTGCGAACTCTTTACTTCACTCTGCTTCAATGTCGACTAATTCGGATTCGTCTCATCATGGCTGCATGAACTGCGCTCCAACGGCTATGCTCGTATATGGAGTCTCCTAAGCAATGTGTCCCATCACATGATATCCGAATGATGTCGAATCATCCGATCGGTTGCCAAAACCTCATAATCCCCCAAGAGATCAACATCTTGGGTACAGTTTAATAGTATCGAGTACATGTCACAGCGTCGGTGGTCCAGCCGTAGAAGGGCAAACCTAAGTCTCACTAATGGCGCCGCGGAACTGCCGCAAACCCTAAGGTTCAAAGGCTTTCACACGGTCATTAAGTCGAGTTAGGGTTTCATTCTTCTAGAGGGTCCATAGAATCGCTTGCATGTCTTTCCGAATACTTTAAACTTGGAAAATGGGCTCCTGACATTCGATCGTCTCCATCGACTCTCAACGAATCTGCGTGAAGTCGCCTCTAGCTGAAATCTATCTATCTGATGACCTCGCATCGGTAAGCGAACGAACCACATGTCCTAGTCATTCGTCCTCGATGACTAGCGACCTTCTATCATCTCCTAGTACAACTCGTACCGCAATAGCTCCAACATTTGGGGCGATATCTCGTCGTTTGTGGCAACAACTGGCTCCTTCGCCTGTACGCTGTACAGCGCTTCAATCCTCCAGGAAAGGCGATACGTTGGCGGCCATCTCTAAATTGGCCTGCACTAGATCTGAGTAAGACTCTCCACACTGAAAATCTTCGACTCAACTGGGCCTGCTCTGGCGCATAAATCGGACGAATCACCTTCGTCTCTCGAATCGGATAGACTAGCTATCATCTGTCTCATATCTGCCTGGAAGCTCCGGCGATCTCAGCTCGTAAGCTCCGGAAGCGACATCCTATCAATCTCAGCAACAGCTGGTCCATCTGTCTGCACGGTAGGCGACATCATAAACTCTGAGGTATGCTATACATCAACAGTCCTCTCTCAACTGACAACTCTAACAATGGCCCGATCATCCGGTGCAAAACCAAGCACTCGCCTCCACTAGAGGTCACAATCACCAATACTAACTCGAGACGTTCCCATGTCACCAGAAATCACAATGGTCGGCCCTCGTACCAGACGAGCTCGCCCTGACCGTAGCACTAGCAGCAGCTTACTGCGCTCAAACAATGGCGACAGGAACCTCAATCGAGTATCGAAGAGAGCAGATCAATGGCAAGAAAGAAAACAACAGATATAGAATGGATACATGATCATAAGAAGGAACAGCATCAATGAAAGTATGATCATGGAACTAATAGAATCGAGGATCTCAAATGGATATATAATCATAGATATGAAGAGAATCACTGATCTCGAAAATATGTACCTCCTAAGGTTCCTTAAGTGGAGTAGCGCATCGTAAGTATGCCACGTAACATACCCACGGTACGTCACTCTACTTTAGTCATCTATTCCATCAACCAAGGGTCATCCTACGCAACGAAAGTTCGGGTCTAATACCCCCTCGACTAAGTCTAAGTTCCGTAAGGTCAAGCCTAACTTCCGTGTATATATAGACGCCCTAAGCTCCACATTGTCAAACATAGACTCGAACCAAGGTTAACCTAGTGCTCTGATACCAACTTTGTCACGACCCGAAAGAGCACGTGACTGGCCCTTGAACCATATGAAGTCTATAGGACTCCATCTGATCCAAGTAAGCCAAAGCCCAGAAATCTAAAACCATTTAAGGAGTAAATAAAGAAAACCCAGAAATCCAACTTTGTCACAACCACGCAAGTAATATGATATACAACGCCGAATGGCGAGGATCAAACTCAAAAGAAACTCACAATAACATGAAAACCTTAATACTACTACGCGCGACTCTAAGGTCGAAATAATACAACACTAGTGCCTAAGTCTGAAACAATATACAAGTTTTGGTTGATGGAATTTCTAGATACAAAAGAATAATACATGTACTATTGTGATTCTGATGCAAACAACCCACCTACCAAGAAAATCACCCGCAAAGGAAGCAATGTGCCGGAAATGCCGCTATGGAACCTGTACGGCAAAACCTGCAAGAACTGTGGCACAACGGGGGTGAGTTGCCAACTCGTGAATAGAAAATATCTACAAGCAGAAATTGAATGCATGACATAATCCTAAGTCAAAACGATCAGATATAATATAAATCTCAAATGAATAAGTCTGAAGCATGGTAAAGTGGCAATATAACATTTGAACATAAGTGTAGTGCCAAGAACTCGTGCCAGTGCCTCACGTAGTAACATATCATAAATATGATGTATGTATGCGGTAAAATGGAAACAGAAGATATCATGAATGAAATCATCAGAAAATCAGTGTCGAGCATCGACACAAACTATATATCTCAATATCAAGTAAAACCCATATATCCTGTATCTGATATATATGCAACATTCATGAAGGTACTCTATCAGGTACTACTAATATATGATGCAATGCATATAAAATAAATATGGGGTAGGGGAGATATAATGTGCCATCAACCATAAAGGCCCTTCACATCGACCATAAAGGCCCCGAGCACATAGGCTCCTCTCATATCGAGCACATAGGCTCCTCTCATATCGAGCTCATAGGCTCCTAGCACATAGGCTCCTCTCATATCGAGCTCATAGGCTCAGAGCACATAGGCTCCTCTCATATCGAGCTCATAGCATAATGCATATGTAAATTTGCATAGATCATCATGATGATATATTAAGTAAGTGTATATATATATATATATCAGCATCCCATACCACTAATATATATATATATATATATTCTATGGGTATACATATATATTTCAGCGTCTCATATCACTGATATATATACGCAGGAGTAAAACAATCCAGAATCATCATATGCAACCATATCACAGTGCGAAATTCATGAATTATAATACATGCAACATGAAAAACTAATATGAGCATGCAACTATGTAAAGGTATATGCACAAAGGAATATGAATCAATAACATATAAGCATGCAATGCAATGCGAACCGTAGAGTAAATGGTAAATGAATAGTAATGCAGCTTGCCATTTGAAATAAGACAAATCGGGTTTTTTTTAGTAAAATAAGGGCTACAGTATTTTTAAGATATTCCCGATTCGTTAGTTTTTGAAATAGGTATGACTCGGGTCTAGTCTAACATCTATTATGCAAACTACATATCTAAGTATCAAGTCAACCGGGAGGGGTATGGAATCCACCTAAATCTGAGTCGATATAAATATATATATATATATAAGTATAATAGTCGGTGATCCCGCCTCAATAGTATCGCCTACGATACAGCATACCATATGACAATCCTCAAGTCATGAGTGCGGATCTATCATCAATATAAAGCTCGTACGGTAAATCGTCGTACGGCATCCTATTAGCTGGGTACGGGTCAATATCGCATCATCTCAACAATTACCTGGTATTCTTATCATCATATCACATAATCTGGGGTACTGATCTAAGTCTAGTATAAATCGATACCATCTCTATAAGTATGAATGCGTGTGTAAAACACACGTTCAAAGGCCCGCTAAAATCACATGTCGTATCCCAATTACGAATCATATCAAATCACCGATCTCGCGGCGCTATGCCCAATATCATCGACTCATCTCCAATGTCATCCAATATCATCATCAACACTGTGTAACTATAAGGAATATGCAAGTGTGTGCGTGTGGGTGTAAATCTATCCTAGGGTTCGTGACTATGAACTACACTAATTTACTTATAACCCTAAACTATACATAGTACACCTAACATAAAGACCACAACACACTAAAAACTATCTCATACAATATATACACATGTATAGTATACCAACTATGGACTACGGGGGTGCTATACGCCATCCACCCGACTTCCCCCTGTAGGTATAATCTACTCACCTTGCGTCTTCATTTGTCGACGTCCCCACGCGCTTGCTTGTCGTCCCAAAGTCTTCATGGGGTACCTACACGTCAAAGTATCGTAAATGCGTATTAAAACCAAATCAAAGCTAAAACGGCACACGAAACCCAAAACGATACGATAAGAGGCCTATAGGTTAGAACCTATGGGCACGCCTTCAAAACCATCAATCGATCCTCCGTATCGTCGTGTAAACGCCAAATGGTCGAGGTAGAACACAATACACAATTTCAGAATTAAAAAATACGGAATACGGAAACACGAATCCAGAACAACAACTAAGGAAATAGGCTCCAGATTTCACCCTAGGTCAAACTAGACAAATCTATACATACCAGGGGTCTAATCTATACATATAGGGGCTACAGAACCAAAACGACACAAAATGGGGCAGGTCTGGCTGCAAATTGCGGCCAATAGGATTAAATTTGCGGCCGGGAAAATGAGTTAGGGGCTGGGGTTCTGGTGGTAGCTTCCTGGGTGCCTGCACACTTCACTGTCCACTCAAAATAATTTTAAGAGTCTCGGGTTGATAGCAGATCCCAAATAACCTTCACAGATTCCACAAAATTTCCGATACCGGTTTCTAAATCCGTATTCTGGGCCTTAAGTCTCGGGTTTGGTTCTCAAATCTTGCACTAGGGTGTTGATATAACCTCTACTGAGCTCAATTGCTCACCACAACTCACAATTCCCTCAAACCCTAACTAAGTTTTCGTAAAGTCTACCAAATCACACTATATCCATTCTATCACAACATGGGGGTATAAGAAATGCTAAAACTAAGCTAAGGGTTCAGTAAATACCTTATTTGGCAACTCAAGAATTTTCTTGAGTTGCCCCTAGTGGCCAAAATCCTCGCTTTCTTGGTCCAATGTATAGATCTTGAGCTCGTGCACACTTTTAATGAAATGGGGGTAGGGTTTTGGTGATGTTTGTGAGATGATTTGGGGCTTGAAGAGGGGAGGGAGATGAACGAGCAGCAGCAGGAGGAGGAGAAGGGGAAGAGGGATGAAGAAAATGAAAAGAGAAGAGAAGTCTAATGGTCAAATGAACCCCCCCCCTCCCCCCCCTCACCTCTCTCTCTCTCTCTCTCACTCACCTACTACCACATTATTCTAATCAATTCTTTTTCTTTTCTTTTCTAAAACCTTCTTACCCAAATAGTAAACCCAAAGTAAAGCCATGGTATGAAAAATGCAACACAAGTGTAGAAAATGATATGTACATGTTTTGCACAAAAATGCCAAAAACCGATTAGCGATTTTTAATCGCGATTAGCACTAAAGTAGCATATAACTAATCATAAAAACTTTAAAATGGCATAATTCCCTAAAATACCCTATTTTAGAATTTTCCATAATTTTCCAACATATTTCCCCATTTATTTGTATTTAATTATACCGAATTATTAAAATATTCAATAAAGTAATATTAAATTATAAAATTTCCCAAAAATAATATTTTATTATTTTGAAATGTTACAGCAGAACACGGCAGTGAACCCATGGGAAGCATCTAGAGCAAAATTCCTGGTTACGTGGAACGCCGCTTATGTCAATCATGACCCCGTGTGAAGCATCCACAGCGGAGCCTGATCCTCGCAGAACACGGCAATGACCCCGTGGGAAGCATCCAGAGCAAATTCCTGGTTACGTGGAATGCGGCTTATATCAATCCTGACCCCGTGGGAAACGTCCACAGCGGATCCTGGTCCTCGCAGAACACGGCAATGACCCTGTGTGAAGCATCCGGAGCGGAGCCTGGTCCTCGCAGAGCACGGCAATGACCCTGTATGAAGCATCCAGAGCGGAGCCTGGTCCTCGAAGAACACGGCAGTGACCCCGTGGGAAGCATCCAGAGAAAATTCCTGGTTACGTGGAACGCGGCTTATGTCAATCCTTACCCCGTGGGAAACGTCCAGGGCGGATCCTGGTCCTCGCAGAGCACGGCAATGACCCCGTGTGAAGCATCTAGAGCGGAGCCTGGTCCTCACAGAATACGGCAGTGAACCCGTGGGAAGCATCCAGAGCAAAATTCTTGGTTACGTGGAATGCGGCTTATGTCAATCCAGACCCCGTGTTAAGCATCCAGAGCGGAGCCTGGTCCTCGCAGAACACGGTAATGAACCCTTGGGAAGCATCCAAAGCAAAATTCCTGGTTACGTGGAACGCGGCTTATGTTAATCCTGACCCCGTGTGAAGCATCCAGAGCGGAGCCTGGTCCTCGCAGAACACGGCAGTGAACCCGTGGGAAGCATCCGGAGCAAAATTCCTGGTTACGTGGAACGCGGCTTATGTCAATCCTGACCCCGTGGGAAACGTCCAGAGCGGATCCTGGTCCTCGCAGAGCACGTCAATGACCCCGTGTGAAGCATCCAGAGCGGAGTCTGGTCCTCACAGAACACGGCAGTGAACCAGTGGGAAGCATCCAGAGCAAAATTCCTGGTTACGTGGAGCGCGGCTTATGTCAATCCTGACGCCGTGGGAAACGTCCAGAGCGGATCCTGGTCCTCGCAGAGCACGACAATGACCCCGTGTGAAGCATCCAGAGTGGAGCCTGGTCCTTGCAGAACACGGCAGTGACCCCGTGGGAAGCATCCAGAGCAAATTCCTAGTCACGTAGAACGTGGATAATGTCAATCCTTTGTAAGTCTACATTACCTCTCCCGGTACTTACGGGCTTGCGGAAATGATGAAAAACGATTTTTCTTTTGGTGGTAACATGGACTCAAAATACGGATCTTTGTTAAACAACTATCTAACAATCCTAACAAGAGTTTTACCTACTCGGTTAGGGGGTTATACCTTAACTTGAACTCCTTCATCTTCAACTCCTTGCGGTGGTCGGATCGGCCTCACCTCGTCGTCTCCTCGCGCCGAAGATGGATCCACCCGAAAGTTTCTACCTTTGGCTTCACTTCAAACTAGAAGAAACTAGAACACTTGGCTTGCTAGACCTTGTGAACTAGGATGAGTAGAGGAGTGTGTTGGGTTTTATCTCTATGGTTCTTGCTTCTCAACACATGAGACACGTGAACCATGAACTAGAGAGAGAGCAAGAGGGAGAGGGAGAGCTCAAGCATGAGAGAGAAAGGAAATCAAAGAATGAGCAAGACTTTTGCCATCCAAGCTCTCATAATCCAAAATCATGATAACAAGTAATAATAATTGAGTATTATGTGATGGTTGTTATCATATCAAATGGCTATATCATTTCTTGCATTAAATGCAATTTGTGAACTAACAAGCAAGCCAAGGTCAATGCCAAGAAATGATAGCCATTGTCATGATGATGGTCAACTAGTCCAACCTAGTCAACCAGTCAACAAAGTCAACAGTCAACAACCCTAATGAGAATCCTCTGCCTCTGTCTCTCTGTCAACTGTGCATACACACCCGCATCCGCGTTCTGAGGAATACGAATACAAACGAGATAAAATCAATCCCAAAACGTACACTAGGATCTGGCTTAAACCAAAGCCCGCTAGTGATAACTGCCCGGACACTAAACGTGCACAAGTGCACGGACGTGACCGAACCCTGTCGCAAAACTATGCGACCTCTACTCTTTTGCCTAAAGGCGAATAGCTCTCTGTGTGGGACTCTAAAGACTCGACACTACGCTGGCAGTGGGTTTAACCACAGACCGCAAGTGGTACTAGCTGTGCGTAACGGCCCCCAGGTAGATGCCGATAAGAAGACTGACGAGGTGAAACCCATCTGAACTCTTACTGAGCCTGAATGTGACAATCTCCGTACAGTCCGGTCTGTTCGTCTGAGAATATCGCATGGCGGGCCTAGGGGGCGGTAAACATCAGTCCCCTAATAGTGGTACAAGTCGTGTCGGAGTGTAGCCCAGAACACCCTGAGATAATACTGGAAACCTACCAGCATATCTCGCTTACCGTGGCCAGGGACTTTGTGTAATGGCTCTCCTAGACACAGCGCGATATCAACCACCAATACCGAGAGAGACGAATCCTGTCTAACCGTCACTGCCTCCAAGTGCTTCGGGACTGCACCCAACTACTACCTGTTTGCACGACTCCTTTGAGCCGTGGTAGGATAGTAATCTAAGTACAGTGGGAACACACTCGAGGCGAAGTGACAGTGTCAAGTCAGCGGACTAAGCTGTACTCATGTCACCTGGGAACTGATAACTGACGATAGGTATAGTACCAACCAACAGTTCCCGACGAGTCCTGTCCAGTGTACTCGTAACCTAACGAGCACCCGCATACTATCTCAAGTACGACGTACTGACGGCTGTGGGACAGACCGTCTCCCACACTGGGATGAGAAGCGCATACGCTAGTCTACTCCGGAGTATTGATGCCCTGTCTCGATAGTCCTACGACTAGGGACCTGCATAAGGATGTGCTTGTGGATTACCCAGCCCCCACGGGTGTGACTGCCATCACAACGCTGGTAATCAAGCAAAGATGCTAAGAGCTCCACTAATGTGTATAGGTGATATACTAAAATAAACACATGTACACATTAAAGTAGAAACAAACCAAGTAGCATACTACTATTTTGAGCAAGATTGTCTATACAAGGTGAATTTCCCAAGCTTCTATTAAGTAATATACAAACTAGTATGATACATTAATGGCCTCTAGGGCATATACACTAACAATCTCCCACTTGCACTAAGGCCATGTACTGGCGTATCGAAGACCTATCATCTCGATCAGCCGCTCGAACTGAGTCTGGTGTAAGGCCTTCGTGAATGGATCAGCGGTGTTATCTTCCGTAGCAACTCTCCGAACCTCGATCTCCTGGCGACCCACGATCTCCCTGATCAGGTGAAACCGCCTCAAGATGTGTCTGGACTTCTGATGGGACCTGGGTTCCTTCGCTAAAGCTATAGCCCCGTTGTTGTCGCAATACAGAGGTATTGGATCAACAATGGACGGAACCACCAAAAGTTCTGTCAAGAACTTCCTTATCCAGACGGCTTCTTTTGCGGCATCTGCAGCAGCGATATATTCCGCTTCCATCGTCGAGTCAGCAACGGTTTCCTGTTTGGAACTCTTCCAACACACTGCCCCTCCATTGAGGGTAAAGACATAACCCGACATGGACTTGGAATCATCCTTGTCACTCTGGAAGCTAGAGTCAGCAAAGGCCTCAATCTGGAGATCTTTTCCACCATACACCAAGAACATCTCCTTAGTCCTTCTCAGGTACTTGAGAATATTCTTTACCGCTATCCAGTGCTTCTCCCCAGGGTTTGACTGATACCGGCTTACTACACCTAGTGCATAAGCTACATCTGGTCTGGTACACAACATTGCATACATTATAGAGCCTACCGCAGAAGCGTAGGGTATAATAGACATGCGATCCCTTTCCAAATCAGTCTTGAGAGACATCTCTTTGGAGAGCATGATCCCGTGAAAGGCCGGTAGATTACCGCGCTTGGAATCTTCCATACTGAATCTTTTCAGTATGGTGTCGATGTACCTAGACTGTGAAAGTCCTAATATCCTCTTGGATCTGTCACGAAAGATCCGGATCCCCAGAATGTACGAGGCATCTCCCAGGTCTTTCATGGAGAACCTGTGTGACAAGAACCCTTTGACAGATTGCAGCATAGGAATGTCATTTCCTATCAAAAGAATGTCATCCACGTACAATACGAGGAATACGACTGTTCTTGCTACAAATCTACTATAGATGCATGGTTCATCTGGATTTTTGATAAAGCCAAATTCTTTGACCGTCTCATCAAAACAAATGTTCTAACTCCGCGATGCCTGCTTTAGTCCATAGATGGACTTAAGCAACTTGCACACCTTTCCGCTGCTCCATCTCTGAATGAAACCCTCTGGCTGGTCCATATAAACACACTCCTCTAAATTTCCATTTATAAAAGCGGTCTTTACGTCCATCTGCCAAATCTCATAATCGTGGAAGGCGGCAATGGCAAGAAGGATCCGAATGGATTTCAGCATAGCCACTGGAGAAAAGGTCTCGTCATATTCCAAACCAGGTCTTTGACGAAAACCCTTTGCAACAAGTCTAGCCTTATAGGTCTCAGCCTGTCCATCTACACCAATCTTCCTTTTGAAGATCCACTTGCATCCTACGGGTTTTACCCCATCTGGAGCAACGTCCAACGTCCATACTTTGTTGGTGTACATGGACTCCATTTCGGTCCGCATTGCATCCAGCCATTTTACCGAGTCAACGCTCTGAATGGCCTGCTGGAAGCTAGTCGGCTCATCATAATCAATGATGTAATCTTCTCTATCCCCGTCAATGAGAAAACCGTAGTATCTCTCGGGCGGATGAGACTGCCTACTACTCCTGCGGAGCGGCGTAGGAATGTCCTGTTCTTTTGAACCCTCTGGTTCTACTAAGCTTTCAGTAATAGTCTGTGGGTTCTAAAATTTCTTCCAGTTCTATTTCGCTCCCACTAATTTCCTTTTCTAAGAACTGGTGTTCCAGAAAATGGGCATTACGAGAAACAAAGATCTTTTGTTCCTCTGCGTAATAGAAGAGATGCCCCCTGGAGTTCTTTGGGTATCCCACAAACTTGCACAGTACTGAGCGTGCCTCGAGTTTGTCCGCATGCTGCTTTTTGACAAAAGCTGGACATCCCCAGATCTTCAGATATTGAAGATAGGGTTTTTTCCCACTCCATATCTCATATGGTGTGGTAGGCACAGTCTTAGTTGGAACTCGGTTCAAAAGGTATGCAGCTGATTCTAGCGCATATCCCCAGAATGATCGCGGTAATTCAGCGTTACTCATCATGGACCGTACCATATCCAATAGGGCTCGGTTCCGTCTCTCCGATACACCGTTATGTTGCGGAGTGTATGGAGAAGTAAGCTGAGAGAGAATTCCATTCTCTTTTAAGTAATCCAGGAACTCGGCACTTAAGTATTCACCACCTCGATCAGATCTCAGTGTCTTGATACTTTTGCCTGTTTGTTTTTCTACTTCATTCTTATATTCCTGGAATTTCCCAAAGGCTTCGGATTTATGTTTCATTAAGAAGACATATCCGTACCTTGAAAAGTCATCCATAAAAGTAATGAAGTAAGAATAACCGCTTCGCGCATGTATAGACATTGGACCGCACACGTCGCTGTGTACGAGTCCCAAGAGCTCGCTCGCTCTTACTCCGTGTCCAGTGAACGGAGTCTTTGTCATCTTTCCTTTGAGACAGGATTGACAAGTTGCATAAGATTGATATTCGAACGGATCCAACTTCGTCAACCTTCTCTCATTGATGTGACCTAGTCTACAATGCCATAAGAAAGCCTGATTTGTTTCTGGAGACTTTCTTTTGTGTGTATTCTGGACATTGAAAATCTGTGGTTGGTTTAATACGTATATACCATTGCTTAATGTACCTGACCCAATCAAAACTTGATTAAGGTGAATGTTCACAACATTACTTACAAATACAAATTCATAACCTTCTTTAAATAATAAAGATACAGATATGATATTACAGGTTGCATTGGGTACAAAATAACAATTACGCAAAACCAAAACGTGTCCATCTGACAACCCCAGATGATAGTCCCCCACGGACTCAGCATCCATGCCAACTCCGTTTGCAACTCGGAGGGTCATATCACCTGCCTTCAAAACCCTACGCCTTCTCAGTGCCTGTAAAGAATTACAGATATGAGATCCTGATCCGGTATCCAATATCCAGGATGTAGAGTTTATTGATAGACAGTTTTCAATAACATACACACCTGAAGCTGAAGCCGCAACTTGCTTCAGATCCTGGGTTCTGGCCATCCAAGCCCTGCAATCCTTTTTCCAGTGTCCACTCTTGTGACAGTAAAAGCATTCTTCCTTTCCTATAAGCTTTCCCGCTACCTTTGTTGCTTTTGTCTTTCCCTTCGTATCCACTTTACTAACACCGCCCCTTGGTTTGGCGGAGGCTTTCTTCTTCTTTCCCTTGGCTTTCGCCTTGGACCTAGAAGAGGAAGATCCTCCTACAAACAAAGTGGATGTTTCCCTACCTTTCTGTAGGGTGCCCTCTGCACTCCTCAGTATGTTGAGGAGTTCTGAAAGTTCAACTTCTTTTTCTTGCAAGTTGAAGTTCAGGATAAACTGGGCGTAAGTGGAAGGAAGGGACTGGAGAATCAAGTCCGTGTAGAGCTCGTTCTCTAACGTGGTCCCTAGGTCCGCGAGCTCCTCAATGAAGCCAATCATCTTAAGCACGTGTTCCGCTACCGATGATCCGACGGCCAATCTCGCTGAAAACAGCTTTTTCCGTATCTGGCGATACGTGATTGCTCTCCATACAGTTCTTTTGTATGGAGAAATATGGATTCAAGGTCCATATTCTCATGCCTCCTCTGATGTTCATTGTCCATAGAGGCAAGCACGAGGCACTTGGCCTTCGCGCAATCGATTTCCCAGGTCTTACGGATTTCCCTATCCGCGACGCTGGTTTTGGGACCTAGGACAGGGGGAGCTTTGGTGGTAAGGAGATACCCCAACTTGTCATAAGTGTCCGACATTCCTGAGCCAATCTTTGTAGTTTGGCCATGTCAGTATGTTTTTATCTAGTAGTAACTTAAGTCCAGTCATGATGTTTGGTCGCTGTAATTAGGAGAGAGAGAAGAAACACTTTAGCATGATGCTCTTGCAAGTTTAGAGTGGTTTTTAATTTGTCTAAACAGGATGGCTCCCACTGTCTCTCGAATCCCTCCTCAAACCAAAAAGGAAGAATTAGTCAGGATCAATCTCACCGTATAATACTTGCTTAACCGTTCAGCCAGGCTAGTGTCGGTACTTCGAGGGAGGTTTTCCAACGCTTTCGCGAAGTTCCTTAATTAAATAACCTCTTTTCCCTGGGGGCGTAGCCCCGCTAACATCTTTCTAGACACCTACTTGGTTTATAGCATTGATCGTTAAGTGAGAAATTTCCCGAGGAGTAGCATATACTCACAGTAGGATCGGGATCCAAATATCATCGCGTGACAAAACTGAAGGAATCCTACCAGAATCATCACACTCCAAATGGTATGCAGCGCTAGCAAGTTTCAGTTTCTTTTGAAACTCCCGATGTGGATTTTTGCCCCATGCTCTTATGACCTTGGCGTGAGGTCAAAATGTCATAAGTCACATGTCAAGTTCTTCCCATCATTATCCAGGTTAATTTGAACCCACCCGTACCTATCCTTGACGGCCAAAATGGCAGTACGACTGTCTCAAACCAACGCATTCTATCTATGCAACAGATAAATATCCGGCAGCTACCAATCACTATGCCTTGGCGTGAGGTCAAAATACATAGCTTGAATACTACCGAATATTTAACTGAAATGATGGAGGGCTACGGATGGTTTTGGCAAAACCGTGAACGTAGTGAACTTGATATAATCGATGGAACGAGATAGCTTTTAAAAGGAGTGGCTTAAGCTCCGCGTTTTAAAAGTTGTTTTTGAAAAGAAACCGAGTGGTTTTGAAAGTGTTCCAACGACTCAACTTTGGTTTATTTTCTTGCATTAATTTAATGCGTCCCATCATTTAATCCTACCATTGCAGAAAACAACGAAAATATGACGTACGCTTATGCCATCCGCATTCGCCACGGGGCCCCGTCATTACCCGTTAGGTTACTTAACTAACGACAGAGCGGGGGCTGGACTAGCACGGATGCAAAATATAAGCAACGCCTAAATAGATATCATATATAGATATACACATTCGTCACATGTAATGATAGCCATTCCAGATCACAGATGAACACATTGGATATACTAGGAATCCGCAATTCGTACGAGTCTGTAACGAAGAGCGGACTACACGGTCGCGATGAATAGCCAAGACCCCACCCTAGACCCCTACAGGTGTGGCAAACTACCCGCCAAATACCCGAAGAGAAGCAACCTCCCTCAACGACGTGAGTAGGCCATTCGGCACTTTGAGGTACCCGGTAGTTTGTGCACCCCCTCCATGGGTCTATCCTAGGAGCAAAAACAGTAAAAGAAATTATACAATGACGGCTACAACCCCATCCCGGTTGTGTGGACATATAAATAATATTACATCAATTACAAATTACATGAATTGAAAGATAAAGAAAACTCTCATCTCACAACCCCCGGCTATTCATCCACGACAATCCAATGAATTCATATACACATACCATCAACATTACAGATCACAGATATGTATAACCCCCACTAATCGACGTATAGCGATTAGCAGACGTTCAATACATATATCACATCACAGATATAAACCCGTTAGCTTAAGTCTTTAGAAGTTCGATCAAAATACGGATTTTTAAGCCCCAAAAACAAATTTTGCTTTCTGAAAAATCTGGACAGAAAAAACATATTGTAAAAATCCCAAAACACCCCACTGAACACACTACAAGAAAATTCGCCCACGGCCGAGTCAACTCGGCCGTGGATCCGCGGCGGGAGCATGCTACTGCCGCGGTTCCGCGGCGGTTTGACCGAGACCCTGGACCAATTTTCTACAGTGTGTTATAAAAAGCCTGAGCCGATTTTTAGTGTAAGATTTATTATTTTTTGAACAAGAAAAAAAATCAGCAGAAACTATACTTTTCGGGCGTGTTTCGTGACTTTTTCTCCGATCGAACTTCTAATTACTTTGCTAATATGTTAGATAGTGTTTAACCTGGCTCTGATACCACTGTAAGTCCACGTTACCTCTCCCGGTACTTACGGGCTTGCGGAAATGATGAAAAACGATTTTTCTTTTGGTAGTAACATGGACTCAAAATACGGATCTTTGTTAAACAACTATCTAACAATCCTAACAAGAGTTTTACCTACTCGGTTAGGGGGTTATACCTTAACTTGAACTCCTTCATCTTCAACTCCTTGGGTGGTTGGATCGGCCTCACCTCGTCGTCACCTCGCGCCGAAGATGGATCCACCCGAAAGCTTCTACCTTTGGCTTCACTTCAAACTAGAAGAAACTAGAACACTTGGCTTGCTCGACCTTATGAACTAGGATGAGTAGAGAAGTGTGTTGGGTTTTATCTCTATGGTTCTTGCTTCTCAACGCATGAGACAAGTGAACCATGAACTAGAGAGAGAGCAAGAAGAAGAGGGAGAGCTCAAGCATGAGAGAGAAAGGAAATCAAAGAATGAGCAAGACTTTTTCCATCCAAGCTCTCATAATCCAAAATCATGATAACAAGTAATAATAATTGAGTATTATGTGATGGTTGTTATCATATCAAATGGCCATATCATTTCTTGCATTAAATGCAATTTGTGAACCAACAAGCAAGCCAAGGTCAATGCCAAGAAATGATAGCCATTGTCATGATGATGGTCAACTAGTCCAACCTAGTCAACCGGTCAACAAAGTCAACAGTCAACAACCCTAATGAGAATCCTCTGCCTCTGTCTCTCTGTCAACTGTGCATACACACCCGCATCCGCGTTCCGAGGAACACGAATACAAACGAGATAAAACCAATCCCAAAACGTACACTAGGATCTGGCTTAAACCAAAGTCCGCTAGTGATAACTGCCCGGACACTAAACGTGCACAAGTGCACGGACGTGACCGAACCCTGTCGCAAAACCATGCGACCTCTACTCTTTTGCCTAAAGACGAATAGCTCTCTGTGTGGGACTCTAAAGACTCGATACTACGCTGGCAGTAAGTTTAACCACAGACCGCAAGCGGCATTAGCTGTGCGTAACGGCCCCCAGGTAGATGCCGATAAGAAGACTGACGAGGTGAAACCCATCTGAACTCCTACTGAGCCTGAATGTGACAATCTCCGTACAGTCCGGTCTGTTCGTCTGAGAATATCGCATGGCGGGCCTAGGGTGCGGTAAACGTCAGTCCCCTAATAGCGGTACAAGTCGTGTCGGAGTGTAGCCCAGAATACCCTGAGATAACACTGGAAACCTACCAGCATATCTCGCTTGCCCTGGCCAGGGACTTTGTGTAATGTCTCTCCTAGACACAGTGCGATATCAACCCCCAATACCGGGAGAGACAAATCCTGTCTAACCGTCACTGCCTCCAAGTGCTCCGAGACTGCACCCAACTACTACCTGTTTGCACGACTCCTTTGAGCCGTGGTAGGGTAGTAATCTAAGTACAGTGGGAACACACTCGAGGCAAAGTGACAGTGTCAAGTCAGCGGACTAAGCTGTACTCATGTCACCTGGGAACTGATAACTGACGATAGGTATAGTACGAACCAACAGTTCCTGACGAGTCTTGTCCAGTGTACTCGTAACCTAACGAGCACCCGCATACTATCTCAAGTACGACGTACTGACGGCTGTGGGATAGACCGTCTCCCACACTGGGATGAGAAGCGCATACGCTAGTCTACTCCGGAGTATCGATGCCCTGTCTCGATTGTCCTACGACTAGGGACCTGCATAAGGATGTGCTTGTGGATTACCCAGCGCCCACGGGTGTGACTGCCATCACAACGCTGGTAATCAAGCAAAGATCCTAAGGACTCCACTAATGTGTATAGGTGATATACTAAAATAAACACATGTACACATTAAAGTAGAAACAAACCAAGTAGCATACTACTATTTTGAGCAAGATTGTCTATACAAGGTGAATATCCCAAGCTTCCATTAAGTAATATACAAACTAGTATGATACAGTAATGGCCTCTAGGGCATATACACTAACATCCTGACCCCGCGGGAAACGTCCAGAGCGGAGCCTGGTCCTCGCAGAACACGGCAGTGACCCCGTGGGAAGCATCCAGAGCAGCTCCTGATTCCGTGAAATGCGGGTGATGATAACCTCACCCACCACTTACGGGTCCTCACGACTCGTAAGGGAGCAAACTCTCATGTGAGATCCTTACGACTTGCAAGAGAGAACACACTTAGGAATCCTCATGATTCTTAAGGAGAAATTACACATACGGGATCCTCTCGGCCCGTAGGAAGAAAATTCTTTATGAGACCCTCATGGTTCATAAAGTTGAAAAGTCTTAGGAGGCAGATCCTAACCCTGAATCCTAAGCCATCGTTGTCCTGCAAAAAAATCGAGATAGACTGCCCGCAGAATACATTTAATAAAAGGGACACACCATCGTGAAGAAAAATATGTCTTCTATTCATGAATCAAAATGAATACGAAGTACAATTCATGAAAGAACAAAAAATACTCCCATTCAGGAGTATGTACAAAGGAAGAATAAAAATATATATACAATTCTTCAAGTAGGCGGGAGATTTAGCAGATTTTCCAGTTCATCCCTTTTTCGCTGAGCCTCGCTTTCATGATTCAGTATCATCAAAAGACGGGCCTCCGCTTGAGCCTGTTGGGACTGGTACGAGGCAAGCCGGCCTTCAAGCTCTTTTTCAGTGACCTTATGGGCTTCGACCATTTCACGAGTAAACACGGTGGCCTTATCAATAGCTACCACCTCCTTGATAGCCTCTTGAAGCACTCGCCAAAGTTCATACGCTTTAGTGGTCTTGGCCGTAAGGTTGGCTTGAAGCTCCCTCAGCGCTTTGAAAGCCAGCTCCCTCTCCGAAAACTTGCGGCTGAGCCTTTTCTCGCATGATATCATGTTCGCAACGCACCGCTCAATCAGCCCCCGTAAGCTCACCTTCGTGGCCACAACCTCTGGAGGAAGGAGTGTACATTCAAGACTATATAAACAAGCCTCCATTCGACGACGATACTCGCTATAAAACAAGCATAAACCACTTGACGTGGGAAGCAACAAGGAAAGTCTCCAATGTATATCCTATCAAGCATGCATTTGCAACTGTATGAATGTTTAAAAGAAAACGATACCCAGAGCACTGATATGCATGCAACATAATGATGGTGCTCGCAATTAAAGAAAGTTCCCATAAAAAAATTATATAAAGCTCATTTACGCAAGCAAAACGCACGTACGGGTATCCTACAAACATGAAAATTCAACAGAAAGCATGTAACAACCAATGATAAAAAGAGTACATCGATTTAAACACACTACGCCACCGGGAAAAGATCACCAAACAAGGGATCAGTGGCACAAGGGTTAACAAAACAGAATACAAAATTTTCTAACTCCCTCTCCGCCTTCTCCAGCACATCGAAACGACGATTTTCACGAGGAGTGGCTCCCCACCGATTGGCGCCATGTTCATCCGCAAAAGCAGGCATAATAGCCCGCCGGGCTCTTATCTGGCTCAACAGATGAACCGAGCAATCTTTCAGAGCCTGGGTAATCAGGCACGCCTCATAAAAACACTCGAGATTGTCTTCAGCCGCATCAAGCATCGCCAGGGTCATCTCCGCTGGGTGAGGTGGGATGTCAGCGAGCACGGCAAGAAGAATCATCTGGAGCCAAATGGATCCCATTGGAAGAGGGGACCCCTTACGGATCAGAAGTTCATACATCACTGCGTCACACTCGGCATCGGTGAGCAGGGGATCCACCAGTCGCGCGGTAAAATGAGGAATCATCTCCTCAACGGGTACCTCCCACGGTTGTCGACGAGCATGGGGGCGGTTGCAAGCCATAGCACTTAATTGTTTCCTCAAGATAAATCACCCTAAGTTGTAAATGGAATTCTCTGTGAAAAGAGACAAAAAACTATGGCTTCAGGTTATAAAGGGAAGCATTAAATGCTGCGCACGGAAAATATTGCATGGTGGAACTATTTCCAAGACCCAGAAAAAGAAAAGGCGTTGGAAATCAAAGAGGTGGAACTATTTCCAAGGCTCCCTCTCTGCATTCAAAGTCATACACAGAAAGATTGCATGGGAAATTAAATAACCCCATCATTAGGGCCCCATGTGCAGAGCACGTGAGCACCAACCTTGATATGGACTGAAAAGTAAAATAGTATCGCACGTGAATAACACGTGAGTGGGTGCCAATATGAGATTGAAATCCCCAGCAATGCCTCACATACTAAACACGTGAGCAACAACAACGTATGACAAAATGGCATAAATAAAGCATGCAAACACAAAGGGAAAAACCCTTGGGATGGATTTAAAATCCAATGAAGATTTCTGCAAAAGTTCTTCAGTCGTTCAAGATCATTACCTGAGAAAAGGGAATCTTTCAACAGAGTTAAACTCTGGAAATTTTCGAAACAGAGAACTAAGCTCTGAGAAGAGAGAATTAAATTCTCAAAGGGAAAAAGTTAGCAAGGAAGAAGATGAAAGAGTGGAGGCGCTTCTGAAGAAACCCCTGCATTTATAGGATGTGATGGGAAACGTTTCATCTCCTCTATTCCCTAGACAGATCCAACGGTCACAAAGGTGATAGCGTCGCACACACGTGCAGACACGTGAGAGCAACGCTGTGGGGGCATTTGTTCCCTGATTAAAAATTAGGAGTTACCTCAATGAGGTATCACGTGTGGACATGTGATCTATTTACAGAATTAAATTCTAAGCAAGCAGAAGTGTAAACAAGCGACTGAGAAAAGACCCCAGTGGGGGGTCATGTGCTCACACGTGACCAAGGACACTTGATGATCCTTAAGCACAGTTAGAAGATGGAATTAAAATTCTGAAGGAGGGAGGGTCACGTGCAGACACGTGATGGGTTCCTAAGCTTTTAATTAATGGAATTAAATTCTAATCAAATAATCAATCAATGGGGTCACGTGCCAACACGTGATGGGGATTTAAACCCACTGAAAGGGATTAAAAGATATTATAAAACAGCAAGGAATACCCCAATGGGGAATCACGTGCCCACAGGTGACCAAAGGTCACGTGCAGACACGTGATGGCTTCCTAAGCTCTTAATTAATGGAATTAAATTCTAATCAAATAATCAATCAATGGGGTCACGTGCCAACACGTGATGGGGCTTTAAACCCACTGAAAGGAATTAAAAGTATAATAAAATAACAAGGAAAAACCCCAATGGGGCATCACGTGCTCACACGTGACCAAAGGTCATGTGCTGACACGTGATAATTCCTGAGTTTTTTAAAACAACAGAATTAAATTCTGGTCAAATGCTTAATCGAGGGGGTCATGTGTCAACACGTGATGGGATCCTAAGATCTCTGAAATAATATAATTAAATTATTATTAAGGGAAATCAAACACCCTAACTAGGAAAGTATTTCTCTAAATCTCTCCAAACAAAAAAGGATTATTGGGGACCGTTGGATTAAAAATCCAAAGGTGATTAAAAATCACCAATTTATGGAAAGATTTTAGATAAGGAAAGATTTCTCTAAATTTCACCAAAAATAACAAACAGAATATCTTTTGGATTAAAAATCCAATGGTGAATAAAATTCACTGAGTGATCTAAAAGATCACATTAGTTACGAAAAACAAACAAAATCTTTCAATGAAAGATTTACTAAACAAATTGATTCTTTTCCTTCTCCTATAAATAGGAGCCAAGAAGAGAAGAAAGAAAAGAAATTTTGGGATCTTGAAATTTTCTAAAGGCAAATAGCAGAGAGAAAAGAAAGGAGAATTTAATTCTCAAGAAAGAAAACCCTAGGTGAGAAAAGGAAAGGGATCAAAAATTCAAAAAGAGAATTTAATTCTCAATCTAAGGCTTCAACTCTTCTGCAAAAAGAATTTAGTTCTTCCTCTAGTTGAAGATCTGCAGAAGCAAATCTTCCTATAATTTGATAATTTAATTCTCAACGGGTTGAGATTCTGCCATGCAGATCCAAAACTTAGAGGGAGAATTGAGTTTAGAGAATTTAATTCTCCCAAAGATAAAACTATGGTTTAACCCTATATGAGAATTTAATTCTCCCAAAGTTATAGGAATTTAATTCCTCCAAGAAAAAACTAGGGTTCAACCCTATATGAGAATTTAATTCTCCTAAATTTATACGAATTTAATTCCTTCAAAATAGACAAAACTAGGGAATTTAATTCTCTCAAATTCATAAGAATTTAATTCCTCCTAAATGAAATCAGGGTTTCACCCTACATAAGAATTTAATTCTTTCACATACATAGGAATTTAATTCCTCTAAAACCATAATTAGGGTTTAACCCTACAGAGAATTTAATTCTTAAAAAATAAAGAGACTTGAAAGATCTCCATGCATGCAAAGAACTAAGGTCACGTGGCCCCACGTAACCCCTAAACAGATCCCCCAAAATAAGAAGGAAATAACCCAAAAGCAATGCCTCACGTGCTCCCACATGACCTTCAAAAATAAGAGAATAAAAGCAAAGGCAATGTTGGCGTTGGGCGCTCTCACGTGTTACCACGTGACCCCTCAATAAGCGCTTTAATAATCAACACATAAATCTCCATCACGTGCCAACACGTGATGGTCAGAAAATTAAAAAGTGCTTAAACACTTGTTTGCAGAACAAAGTAAAGGAGATCTGGCCTCACCTTTGGGTGCCCTCACGTGTCCCCACGTGACCCCTTCCTATCTAGTGTTTAATACTAATTTAAGAATTTTATTTCCATTGTTTAACACTGTTGTCTTCTAGTGTTTAACACTAATTTGAGAGTTTTATTTTCAATGTTTAACACTGTTGTTCTCTAGTGTTTAACACTATTTATTTGCCAAATTGGCTAATTTTCCCGAGGCAAAAGCCTCCCCTTTAACTGAATCTCAAAATTGAGTAAAATTCAGAGCTATAATATTTAATGCTCGGTCAAAAATAAAAATGTTACCAAACCCCTCAAACTCTTGTTTAGCATTGAGGGGCTGAACCCAGACAAATGTCTAAAGGTCCAATAAAGGGCCAACACTTCAAATCTAATTGGACTTAGCCCAAGTTGGCCATAAGTCCTCAATTCAGATTTAACTGAGACAATGTGCTCATAATCTAATTAATTGATCTTAGATCCAAATTGGACTACAGATTCCCAATCAACTTTGGTTCAAAGGTACATCTCTTCACTCCTTTGATATTTGTCGTTATAATCCTTCAACATCTTCAGAGAGGTGACGGGTCCCGACAACCACACATTTCACGGCTATGATGTCCTTAACCTTGACTGTGAGGTCTTTAAACTCATGGACTATGATGTCCTTAACCTCGACCGTGATGTCTTTAAACTAACATTGGACTGTGGGGTCCTTAAACCCATGGACTATGATGTCCTTATCCTCGACCGTGATGTCTTTAAACTAACATTGGACTGTGAGGTCTTTAAACACATGGACTATGATGTCCTTAAACTCAACCGTGATGTCTTTAAACTAACATTGGACTGTGAGGTCCTTAAACCCATGGACTATGATGTCCTTAACCTCGACCGTGATGTCTTTAAACTAACATCGGACTGTGGGGTCCTTAAACCCATGGACTATGATGTCCTTAATCTCGACCGTGATGTCTTTAAACTAACATTGGACTGTGGGGTCCTTAAACCCACGGACTATGATGTCCTTAATCTCGACCGTGATGTCTTTAAATTAGCATTGGACTGTGGGGTCCTTAAACTCACGGACTATGATGTCCTTCACCTCGACCGTGATGTCTTTAAACTAACATTGGACTGTGGAGTCCTTAAACTCATGGACTATGATGTCCTTAACCTCGACCGTGATGTCTTTAAACTAACAGTGGACCGAGATGTCCTTAAACTAACAATGGACCGTAATGTCCTTAAACTAATCGACCGCAATGTCACTAAACTAAACAATAGAGCCCTATTACTCTCTTGTTGGATCTAAACGATCCCGTTAAGTTGATCTTAGTCTAAAATTAGACTAACGTATCCTTAACTAACGTTTAAGTTGATCTTAGTCTTAAATGAGGCTAACGTATCCTTAAACCCAACCCCCAAACCCAAATCTAAGAAAGATACGGATTTGGATTAGTCCACGCCCTACGGGCGACAACATAATCTAGTCTCCGTATACAATCCACGGGCAACCACAAACAAAACAAACACACACGACACGAAGTGACCATCTGGAGAAAGAGAAAGTTGTTACCGTGAAACGGTAGCGTAATTAACTGCAGGGGCTTGCGCCTGCTGGGAAGAGCGTCCCCACAATCAAAAACCCCTCGACGAGGGGGAATCTGATAAAGTCTGCTACAACGGCCGCATCCGTCTAAACCTTCGATACACGGTGCCATAAATCAACTTAGCATCTTCGGAGAGGTGGACGGATAGCACCAATTAGCATCTGCTCCCAGATTCAGGCAAGACGTCAGTCTTCCCGGTTTCCAGCGGTGAACAGATACTCAATAGTAGACTGGTGTATACTGATCGAGACCCCGACGAGGGACAATGGCCGGTCTCACAGGCCATTGGTGTCAGTTTGTTTACCTAAGATAGTATACAGGTGCTCATTGGGTTATGAGTACACCGGACGAACTCGCCAGGAACATGCTAGTTGGTATTATACCTATTGTCAGATAGCAGTTCTCTGGTGACATGTGTACAGGTTAGTCTATCGACCTGAGATCGTTATTTATCTCGTGTGAGTTCCTACTGTGCTTTGATTACTACCCTACCACGGCTCAAAGGATTCGTGCAAACAGGTTTTAGTTGGGTACAGTCCCGAGCCACATGGACGCAGTGAGCGGATCGTCAGGGGATTCGTCTCTCCCGGTATTGGGGGTTGATATCGCGCAGTGCATGGGTGGCCATCACCAGAAATCCTTGGCCAAGGTAGTCGAAAATTACTGATTCGGATCAGTAGTTTCTCAGTGGGTGATAGGCTTCATACCGACACTAAATGTCGCGTTGTTATGGGTCTGACTTTATCCACCCCATAGACTCGATATGCGATACTAATAGACGAACGGACTGGACTGTACAGATATTGTCACTTTCAGACTCAGTAGGGGTTTCAGGATGAGTTTGCTCGTCGGCCTCCCTTTTGCTCAATACCTGGGTAGCCGTTACGTACAGCTATTGTCGCTGACGTGCTTGTGGTTAAACCCACTGTCGGCGTATTGACGAGTCTTTAGAGTCCTACACAGAGAGTTTCCCTGCTTCGGGCGAAATGATGTAGAGGCCATATGGTTTTACGGCAGGGTTCGATCACATACGCGTACTTGTGCACGGATGATGTTCGGACGAATAATACTAGTGGGCTTTGGTTTAAGCTGGATCCTAGTATTATATTGTTGGATTTTTTTTTGTCTCATTGTATTCGTATTCTTCAGAATACGGATGCGGGTATGTATATATGGATGAGGGGTATTCTTGTAATTTCTCACAAGATTACTTTTAGAAGACTACACCTCATTATGGTTTAGACCTTTTTGGATTAAAAGGTTATTGAGGCGGAGGGTGAGGTGTTTATTGCATTATTGTTGCATGGCTTAGTAATGACCCATGGTTACTATACTAAGATGCTTAAGTTTTTGTTTGTTGTGAGATTATTGTTGACTTGAGATATTTTTGGTTGACTCTAGATATTTTGGAGATATGGGATTTTTTATTGGGTGGCTCCATTATTTATTACTAATCTCACTACAAAGAAAAGACTAAGTCATTATTCATTCTCTCTCCTATAACACTCTCATTCTCATGGCTTCTTCTTCTTCCTCCACCCTAACCCTCTCATGTGTTGAGAAACCTAGGGAGTTTAGAGACAAATTAATCCTTCATTAGAATCTATATCATCTTGGCTATCTAGTTTGGCAAACTAGATACCCTAGTTACTTCGGTTATGAAGTAGGAGCTCGTTTCATAAATCTTCGGGTGGATCATCTTCGATAGAGGGAGACCGGAGATCAAGCTTGATCCTGGAGGCCTCTAGGAGCTTGGGAAGGTGGTTGAAGATCGAAGGACACGGATCAATTCAGTATAATCACTCTAACCCTTTAGTTTAGCTCCTATGCATGTTTTTGTTATCTAAGGTTTATGGGTCGATACGGGTTATCGGGTTGTCCTAGCGCCGGTTTTCGAAAATTTTTATTCCGTAATGGCCACGGTTTGATGGCCGGGGCGTTTGCATAACCCAACATTGACATGATATGTATAAGTATTGAAAGAAAGCTTGAAAGAAAAGTGTCATCAGTGATGACTTGGCCAATGGTTTCAGCTTCTTCCATAGTCATTGTGAAAGCCTGTCGCCTTGGTACATTCCTCCTTGCTGGAGGCGCATTACTCTGTTCGTTCCGTTGTCCTTGAGGTAGGTTCCTTTGTGCTTGATGGAACTGACGAGGAGGAGGTGCAGTAGGTCCACGAGGAGGTGGATCTAGGAGAGCAAGATGAGGAGCAGGTGCCTGGATAGCTGGCCACTGCGGATAGGTGATTGTTGGTCTGGGTGCAGGATTTGGATTGAGTCTACGAGAACAAGATCCAATATCATGTGTGGATGAGCCACAGACCAAGCAAAGGAGATTAGAACTCCTGTAGTCCTTCCCCAGGTGTCCATTCCTCCTGCAGTAGGTGCAAAAGTCTGGACTGGGCCGGTTGAAAGGTACTCCCGGTCTCCTGGATACAAAAGGTGGCCTGGAAGAGGCTCCTCCTGCTATCTGAGTAGCAGGGCGCTTCATACCGGCAGATTGAGGTCTGCCCTTCATCTTCACTACTGCTTTGTATCGACGGGCAGCCTTCAGAGCTAAATCATGGGTTGGGAAATCCCCTATAGCTAGTGCAGCTTGGATTTCCTGGTCCAACCCTTGCTGAAATCTTCCGGCCCTGATGTCAGCAGTCGGTATGAGATGTGCTGCGAACCTGTTACGGTCTTGTGTTAGCTGTGTAGTATGTGATATCAAAAAATTTGAATATTTGGGACATATTTTGCCTGCTCAACATAGTGAACTCAGCATCATACTCATCCACGGATTTGCTCCACATAAAACCTTGTTGCAGGTGGATGAATTGTTGCTCCATATCAAATCGGGCAGTCTCGAGAAAATATTTTGCGTCAAACATGTCAAGAAATTTCTTCCATTCGATCGGCTGGGTAAGTCTGCTTTCTTTCGCCTTCCACCAAACTTTAGCGTTATCGGTAAGTTGCAGCTTCGCAACCCTTACCCAAGCGATATCTGGCACTTGTGCTACTGCCAGATCATCCTCAATAGATTGAGCCCATTCCTCAGCTTCCAAGGGGCTCTCTTTCCCAGAAAAGTTCTTAGGCTGCAATGCTAAGAATTGCTTCACTCCGGATGCCTCAGCTTCTGGACGGTTCATTAGGATAGCAGTCTGCTGCTGCTGTCCCTCCAAAAGGCTCTTGATCGCCTCAAGCAATACCATCTGCTCGTTGATCGGAGCTACTACGGTAGGTGTAAGTGGAAGAGGTGGTGGAGTGTTTCCATTCACGTTGGTATTTTTGTTGTTCGGGGAATCCATAACCTTGAAGAAAAATAGGGTTATGATAGATTCAAAGAATATGAAATGTAAAGAATGTTTAGTTGCTGAGTCTTATAACTCTTGTGATATATTGCTCAAGTTCCATGCAGAACTGACCTGTATGGTATGACTTCATGCAGAACTGACATGCATGGGCTGCCAACAAAACCTGTCGCGCCCCGCTTCCCAGCGTACGGGTAAGAAGGCGTGGCGAGGCCCGCGACGTATTTACTCAAAAGTAAATACGTTAAGCGTAAATAAGCATTACAATATAAATGTACATAAGAAAGACATGAGATGTAAATGAATAGCAACTTTTTATTTATTAAACATTCTTTACAATACAATTGAAAAGTAAATACAATGCGAAAAGCAATGCCTAAATAATGGCATGAACTGAAAGTAAAAGTATATACAAGTGAACTAGAGCTCCGGGTCCTCGCTGAACTGCTCCAAATCTTCTGATCTGAGCTCGATCTCCAGAGAGTCGGGTCCTCCTGATAAAATTCCAAAAAAAGAATTGAAAAGGAATTTCGTCAGCGAACAATCACTCGGTAAGTCACAAAAAGAGATAGAAATAGACTGAACAGGTAAAGAGAAAATATCTGGTATAATATATGTTTATTATGTTAACGCTATTGTTTGTAGCTTGGTATATAATATGTCAGTGTATACGAGAGAAGTCCAACTATTCTGTGGACTATGCTATACGGAGCAGAAGGACCCATCAAGCCACGGAATAACGACAACGGATATTCAGGTTAGGTGTATTAAAGTGACCATCATCGTGCCACTTTTAACACATTCTATAACAATCTACCCCTTTAAAAACCCCGTAATGTTTATTGTATTGTTTTTAGCTGTAAGACTTGCCGAAACCATGATATCAATTGTTCATGTAAACGGATAAGGATGTAAACGGATAATCATGTGATCAAGTCAATGTATATCCATGGCTCGGTCAGTTCAAGTCATTTTGATATTGGATAGTATTCTGGTATTCATGTTTTAAGTTCCAGTATATATGAATTCATATTGTATTAGAATTATATTTGAATTGTATTCATGTATGGATTGTATTCATATTAGACTGAGACTCTGTTTGAGTCGGACACTTAAACAGAATTGGATTCCTGAATTAGTTTTTGGAGTTATCGGTAACTGCAGCACATGGACGGCAGGATTTGTGTCTTTTTCCAAGACAATTACCGTATTGATAACCCCGTTTTAGTTGTCTATCTTAAATAGGCAAGCACCCACTTTTTCCGGCTCTCTAAGGCTCAAAAGAATTGGTCCCGCTTAAATCTATATTTACTAGGGTCCTTATTGTAAATTAATAAACTTGAGAGGTTTTATGAAAAATTGTTTTGATAAACTTTCAAAATAAACCTCAAGCATTTATTTATCGTATTTAGGGTTTCATGGATGTAATTTTTAAAAGTGAAGTATTCTAATGATTATAAATCTAGATTGAATAGTATAAGGTATTTTAGTGTAAAAATTGGAATCGTATGGATTTGTGATGGTATATTCATGAAATTTGGGATTCCTTTGTTTAGAAAACATGGAATTTTATTATATGTATTTAAAATAGATAGTTTAATAAATTATATATAATTATTAAAAATAAATTTATTTATTAAATAGAAATCATGTTTTCTTAAAAATTGTAATAAAAATTTTATCGAGATCGTATGCTCTGTGAGAAGGTCTGCATCTCGCCCTACTAGTCCGATAGATGTGCGATAACCCGCACCAACCGAATTTCGGATTCCCCAAAAAGTGGGTTGTAAAGACATAATCGTAAGAAATTTAATTAAAAAAATTTAAAGAATACGGTTTTATTAGTTTAAGTTATTTAAATGTAATGTTGTATTAGCCACAAAAAATATTGTTTTCAAGCTATCATGCTATGTCATGATGAGTGTTGTGATGAGGTAGGTCATTACCTCGTGAGGTTTTTTTTCCTAAAGGTAATACAAGTAAACATATCAAAAGATGTCGTAAGTAAAGTTTATAGTATTAAACTGTAAAAGTGCAATAAACATGGTTTTACATGGAGTTTTATAGTGAATTGGTTTGTAAATTTTAGGTAATGTTTAATAAGCAAGGTATAATGATTTGGATAATTGTTTTCTAAGAAAAATTGTTATTTTAAAAAGAATAGAATTTAAAAGCCGATTAACTCCACTAACCGGCGTCATTTGAAAGAGAACTTGTTTAATAGAGAAGAGAGGAGAAAAGGAGGAACTTACTGGATTAGTGTAGAGAGAATAGGTGGAGGAAGGTTTTGAGAGTTTCATGGAGTCGTGGGATCGCCGGAATTTTCCCGAATCGTTGCCGAAAGGTGATCTTGGGCTAACACCACTTGTACAACTTATTTGATTTGGAAAAATTTGAGATTTTTGATAATGGATTTCAGAATAGAGAAGGCTAGGGTATGGGGTGGTATTTATATGATAGAATTAGGGTTTAGGGAATTAAAAAATGAGAATTAAAATGCATTAAAACATTGGTTTAATGGTGATTTTAATCCTCTGTTAATTTTCAGGAAAAACAAACAGAAGAGGAGTAGTGGGGGAAGGCCAAGGGGTTAGGGTTTAAATTTGGGGGGCATTTGCGACAGTTGGGACCGGCGGCGCCGGCCCAAATGAATCCTCTCCAGTCGTTTGGAGGGGGTGGGGCTTGGATTGATGCCACGTGTCGGGGTCTGTTCATATAATAATTTCCACATGTTTGATTTCTGAGACTTTTCATTTTTACGTGTATTGCGCGTGTTAACTTTTGGGCTGCCAAAAATTTTAAAAGAAAAATCATTAAAAATAATATATGGCTGGGGGGATTTGAACACAGAGACTATGTCACAGCAGTGCAAGGCTTTACCAATGAGCTATAAGTGCTTTCTTGTTATTCTTAAACAAATTAAATACTTATAGCATACTCAGGATTGCAAATACTCCATTTAGTACTTTAATTTTAAACAAATTTCTGTACATTAAAAACAGAGTCGTTACAAAGAATGAATTAAAAAGCCTTAAAAATTGGATTAAAGGTGAAATTGAATTCTCTGTTAAATTGCAGAGAAAACAAACAGTGCAGGGCTAATGAGGGTAGGCCAAAGGTCTTGTGTGCAAGACACGGACACCATTGCCCACGGTTAGACCGTCGGCGCCGGCCCCATGCCCGATCTCGTCGGCCACGTGGTGGGGTTGGGGGGTTAGATTGAAGCCATATTTCCTACTCATTTCATACATCATTTTACGCATGTTAGATTTCTCTGAATTTTCATTTTTACGTGTATTGCACGTGTAAACTTTTAGGCTTCCAAAAAGTTTAAAAGAAAAATCAGTAAGAATAATATGTGGCTGATGGGATTCGAACAAAGGGGCTATGTCACAGTAGTGCAAAGCTTTACCAATGAGCTACAAGTGCTTTCTTGCTGTTCTTAAACAAGAATAACTTTTAAATTATGCTCAGGCTTACAAACTCCTTTCTGTACTTTAAGAAGAAAAATTTTGTACAGAAAATTCAAGGTCGTTACATTCTACCCTCCTTATAAAAATTTCGTTCTCAAAATTTATAGAAGGAAGTTGTAACAGATTCAAGAAAATTTGATGGTGGTGAAAAAACTACTGGGATGGTACTGAAAGTGCATGAAAAATATGTTTGAAAGAGCGAAAGGATGCAAGGGTTTTGAAAAGATTGAACATATGGGAAGAGTTATAAGTTAACAAAGAAAATATGGTTCGATAATATACGTAAAACTAAGTTAGGAAGAAAGAGAATCAAAGGCAGAATTCTAAGTCACTCAAGTAAAGTACCACATTGTAATTATACTGCAGTTTATAGTTACAATCACATAACTCTATTTAAATCATCCAAATCCTACCATCAGAGTCAAGGTGATAAGATTTAAGAAACAATCAAGAAAAATTAAAGGAAGATCAAGAGTTTGTAGTTTCGTGTTACGTCGAGACAAGATTATCAGGGAAAACAAGAAAAAATTCAAAGGAATGCAATCATGTTGCAGGCGTTACAGTATACCCTCCTTAAAAGAATTTTGTCCGCGAAATTCTCTCAAGTTGCGACATGAAGCATTGTGACGCTCTAGTGTCAAACAGTGCAAGTGCAGGAGTAGCGACTACTAGTATAGTGCTTAAGTTGTATGGGTTGGTTTTAGATACAGGGAAAAATATAAAGGTATACAAGGATTTGAAAGATGAAAGGATTGGGAATTACCGGTGATAACTTGGCCAGTGGTTTCGGCTTCTTCAACCAGTATCGTGGATGTCTGGCCTCCTGGCACTTTTCTCTGTGCCTGCTGGTACATTTCGGACTGACGAGGTAAAAGTGGTTCTCGCGAAGGTGGTGCAGGAGGTCCATGAGAAGGTGAAACAGGTAGGGCAATACGAGTTGCAAGAACCTGAATAGTTGGTCATTACGGAAAGGTGATGTATGCTGGAACTGGGTTGATACAATGTGGACAAGCTCCGATGGCGTGAGTGGATGTGCCACAAACTAAGTACAGGCCATTCGCATGCCTGCAGTCCTTTACTTCATGTCTGAGTTTCTTACAATAATAGCAAGTCTTTGCTGGCGGTGTCCTTTCCTTCTTCTTGATATAACTATGAGTTGCCCTCAAAGCTGCCTTAGTGCAAACCAGTCCTTGGTGAAGGAGAGCAGCCTGCTCTTGCTGTCCCTCAACTAGACTCCGGGTTGCTTCAAAGAACGCTATTAATCTTATCAGTAAGTCCTCAACGGTAATAGGTGGTAGTGTAGGTGGTGGAGTGTTTCCGTTCACGTTGGTGCTCGTGTTGTTGGAAGGATCCATAACCATGATAGAAAAGAAAGGTTAGGATAGATTCAAGGAATTTGAAATGTAAAGAATGTATAGTTGCTGAATCTTATAATTCTTATGATATATATTGCTTAGGATTCCATGCAGAACGGACCTAGATGATAAGACTTCATGCAGAACTGACCTGTATGGGACGCCAACAAAACCTGTCAGGCCCCGCTTCCAAGTGTACGGAGAAGGAGACGTGACAGGCCACGACGTATTTACTCAGAAGTAAACACGTTAAGCGTAAATAAGAAATATAAATGAATAACACAAGAATAACAAGAGATGTAATAATAATAGCAACTTTTTATTAACTTCCATTATTTACATTACAACTGATTTGAAAAAGAAATGTACAACGATGAAAACGATGCCTAAACAATGGCATATGAACTGAAAAGAAAATAGTACAAGTAAAAGCCTAGAAGTATGACTCCTCTGAGAACTGCTCCAAATCGTCCTGGCTAAGCTCGGTCTCCTGAGAGTCGGGTCCTCCTGATGAACATTCCAAAGGAAGAAGAGACAGGAATGTCGTCAGCGAACTAGTGCTTGGTAAGTCCCAAAACATAGAATGGAATAGACAAGTAAAGAGAATAGAACTGGTAAATTATCTATTTGTTATGCTAACGTAGTTGTTTGTAGCTTGGTACAGAATATATCGGTATATACGAGAGGAGTCCAACTATCCCGTAGACTATGGGAACAGGAAAGTACAAGGCCCCGTCAATACCCACGGGACAACGTTACGGATGTTCATGTAGGTGTCTTTTAGTGTTCGTCATCGTGCCACTTTTAACACATTCCGTACCGGTCTACCCTGTTAAAACCTCGTAGTGTATATTGTATTGATTGTATTGATTTATAGTTATCGGACTTGCCGAGACCATGGTATAAGTTGTTTCATGTAAACAGTTCAGGATGTATCAAGTAATCATGTGGTCAAGTCAAGTATAGCCATGGTTCGGTCAGGTCAAGTTATGTTGCTTGTTTGATATTGTTCTGGTATTCCTGTTCAAGTTCAAGTATGCATGTTTGGTATATTGGATTCATGTTGAATTGGATTCATGTTTAGATTGGATTCAGATTAGACTGAGACTCAGATTGAGTCAGACACTTAAACAGATTTGGATCCTGAATAAGATTTTGGTGTTATCGGCAACTGCTGCACATGGACGACAGAATTTATGTCTTTTTCCAAGACAATTACCATTGATAACCCCATTTTAGTTTTCTACCTTAAATAGGCAAGCACCCACTTTCTCCGGCTCCCTGAGGCTCAAGAAAATTGGTCCCGCTTAAACCTATATTTACTAGAGTCCTTATTGTAATTTAATATAACTTGAGAGGTTTTTATGAAAAATATTTTTAGTATATTTTCAAAATAACCTCAAGTATTTATTTATGTTATTTAGGGTTTTCATGGATGTAAATTTTTAAAGAATGAAGTATATTAGTGAAACTTGAATAGTTCAAGGTATTTTAGTGTAAAGCTTGACTTGTATTAATTCTTGATGGTATTTTCATGAAACTTGTAATTCTTTTATTTTCTAGATAACGTGGAATTTTATTATATATTAAAAATATATGGTTTGATAATATTTATATAATTATTAAAAATTAATTTTATTTATTAAATAGAAATTCTCGTTTTTCTTAAACATTGTATTAAAATTCCATCGAGATCGTATGCTCCATGAGGAGGTCTGCATCTCGCCCTACTAGCCCGTGGATGTGCGATAATCCGCACCATCCGATAGCAGGTTCTCCGAAATGGGTTGTAGAGGCACAATCGCAAAGAATTAAGTAACACAATTTAATGAAATCCGGGTTTCTAATAATTTAAGGTATTTTGATGAAAAGTCGTATTTTGCCACAAAAGTATTACTCAAAAGAATCGTGCTATGTCAAGATGTGTGTATGTGAGAGGTAGGTCATTACCTTATGAGGTTTTCTAAAAGTATGCTAAGCAAAATAATTAAAAGATGTCGTATGTAAACTTCATGATATTTAAACGTAAAATCTTAATTAAAGTTATTTAACATGGACTTTTAGAGTAAAATTGGTTTCTAAACATTAGTTAAATGATTACAAGTAAGGTATACATGATTACAAGTGATTCTTAAGAAGAATTGTGATTTTCAAAGGTTTTAGAAACAAATGTCGGTATAACTCCACTTACCGACATATTTTGAAAAAAGAGAAGTTTTATTATAGAAAGAGAAGAAGAGATATGGGACTTACAAATTTAAAGGATAGAGAGTGTAGGGTTCCTAGGCACGCTAATGAGGTCTCACAAGGCATCAACCATGCCAATTTCAAACTTTACGGGTGCCGAGAAACCCTAGACTAGATCGTTAACTAGATATATAGGCGAAAGATGCAACTAGTTTACAACTAAACTAAAAGAACGGAAATACAACCTTTGTAGATCCGTTTCTCCACCTCCATAGCTCCATGATGAAGTCCTCTCCACTGTCCAAATCGAACCATGACTCTAGCATCGGCTTCATCGGAGAAAAAGCGGGCTAGGTCATCGACGACGATGCCGAAGATGATCTACGTCGAGGCATCACAAGATCAAGCTCCACCTTCACCAAGCCATGAAAACTTGTGAAGGAAACACCCTATACTACTTGGAAAGAGGTAGAGGATGAAGAAATAGAAAGTGGGTTCACTTTAGAATTGGATTTCTCACTCTTTTCATCAAGTTGCCATTGATGAGGCAAGCTTTTTCTTCAAGTAGAAGATGAAGAAGAAAAAGAAGATAATATGATAAGTATTAAGTAAAATAATAATAATAATACTTATCATCTACCAACCATGGTCAAGTGTAGAGACTAAACTAGGGTTAGTGGGAATGGTTAGGGTTAAGCATGAGACAAAATGGTCACTTAGGTCAAAGCTTCATGAAGCTTCAACTAGAATACAAAGAAAGCCACCATTTTGCATTATGCTAATAATTTTCCAAAAAGAATAAATAAGTGAATAAATCAAAACCCTAACCATTAACATGTAACCATGGTTTGATCTTTACACAAAAACCCTAGCAAACATGTATCATCAAACATGATACAATCATTTGCACAAAAAGTATATCACATATACAACTTGTACATCCAAGTGAGAAAATCCATTTAAAGTGAACCGATACTAGTTAATACAAAGTAATATATCAAATATATAATTATGCATTAAATCATTAAATCAACACTTGATTTAATGATCCGGTCATATCGCATATAACCGACTAATATCAACAGTAACAACTTATCGAATCAACACTTGATCCGATATGCCGGCTATATCGCATATAACCGATCAATGTCACATATCGCGAGAATCGAATACAGTATCACATACTGGTATCATTCTCGGTCCCGCACATATCTCATATGCGCTCCTATTTCGTTTCGCTTGAGCCAGGAAACCTCTGTGTAGGACTCTAAAGACTCGTCAATACGCCGGCAGCAGGTGTTGATCATATCAAACACCCACAAGCCGCAAGCGGTCTGCTAAACGTAACGGCCACCCGGGTATTGAGCGATCAGAAGATCGACGAGCAAGCCCGCTCACACTCCAGTGAATCCAACCAGTAACACTTACCGTACAGTCCGGTCTGATCGTCTGATATGTCGCATATCTCGCCTAGGGGTGGTAAACGTCAGACCCCAATAGCTCGATAAGTCGTGTCGATATGAGGTCTATAACAATTCGAGAAACTACTGGTAACACTTACCAGTAAATCTCAGCAACCGTGGCCAGGGATTTCCGGTTATAGCCAATCGAACACAGCGCAACATCAACTCCCTATACCGGGAGAGACGAATCCCCTCCTATCGCTCATTGCCTCCATGTGATTCGGGACTGTACCCAAAAGCCACCGTTTTGCACGCCCTCTTGGACGTGGTAAGGTGGAAATCAAAGCACAGTAGGAACCACACAAGACTCTATGACGATCTCGGGTCAACAGACTACTCTGTACCAGTGTCACCAGAGAACTGCCATCTGACGTAAGGTATAATACCATCTGGGAGTTCTCGGCGAGTCCGTCCAGTGTACCCAGTCTCTACTGAGCACCCGTATATCATCTCTGATGTCAAACACCAATGGATATGGGATCTGTCCATCGCCCATCTATATGGGTCGAGAGGGTATACGCTAGTCTACTCTGGTATATCGATGCCCCGTCTCGATACACCCACGACTAGGGACCTTGAAGGATGTACTTATGGACTACCATGTCCCCACTAGTATGATCCTCATCATAGTCCAGGTAGTCAAGTACACATCCTAAGGGCTTTACCAACATGTAACAGAGAGACAATCAGTGTACACGTTAAGGTAAAGAGCAACCAGATAGCATACTATCATGTCGAGCAAGAAAGTCCTCCCTATATATGTCCCAGCATCCACTGCAATATACATCCTATGTATAGCAATGGCCTCTAGGGCATACATATAACTAACAATCTCCCACTTGCACTAGGGCCATCTGATAGCAGTGGTTGCAGTATCTCATACTCAACCATCCCATAAAAGTCTCTCTCTGGGAAAAGGCCTTTGTGAGTGGATCCGCCGTGTTGTCCTCTGAGTCTACTCTCCTAACCTCGATCACCCTGGAGATCAACCATCTCCATGATCAGGTGATACTGCCTTAGAATATATCTGGATCACTGATGGGACGGACGTTCCTTGGCATAAGCCACAACTCCATTGTCACACAATGAGAGGAACTAAGTTCATCTCATGAACTAATATACACCCAGACAGGTTCTTTGGTAGCAATTTAAGTAGCGACATATTCAGCCTTTAATCGTCTAGTATGCCACGGTATCTATCTTGGAACTCTTCCAACATACCGTCCCTATACTGAGGGAAAAGGCAATGCCTGTGACTGACATTCAGTCGTCTTTATCACCCTGGAACCCTTCCAATGATTCTCCCCAGGATCGATTGATACCATCTCACTACTACTAGTGAGAATCCTAACATCCAATTAGATCTATCTCATAGATCCAAAACCCATGATTTAGAAGGTATCACTTTGATCCTATATGGAGAATCATTATGATAAGCGGAGATTGATCAAGCGTAGCATAGGAAACTCCTTCCCTATCATGAGTATGTCATCCACGTACTCTACGAAGATCATCACCATACTCCCTACTACCTTTTTGTTTATACAAGGTTCATCTACCATTTTGATGAAGTCAAACTCTTTGACTACCACATCAAAATAGATGTTCCAACTCCGCGATACCTGCTTTATCTTATAAAGCATCTTGTACACGTTTCCGCTGCTCCCACTGTCTACGAAGCCCTCTGGCTGTGTACTTATAGACGCTTTCTTCCAAATCATCATTTAGAAAAGCAGTCAAGACACCCAACCACCAGATATCGTAGTCATGGTATGTAGCCGTGGCAAGTAGGATCTGGATGGACTTAAGCATAGGCCCTACAAAAAGGTTTCATCATTATCCACGCCTGGTTGATGACGAAAACCTTTAACAAGTCTAGCTTTGAAAGTCTCAACCTTTCCATGTACACCAAGTAATCTTCTCAAGATATACTTGCTCCTGATGGGGATTTAACCCTTCAGATATAGCAACCAAAGTCCATACTTTGTTGGTGTATAAGGATTCCATCACAGATCGCTAAGCATCCAGCCATTCTTACAGAGTCCTACTCCTGATGGCCAGCTCGAAACTAGTTGGGTCAACATCTTATGATGCAATCCTCGCTCCCACTGTCATAGAGAAACAGAAGTATCTCTCAGGTGGGTGAGGAACCCTACTAGATCGGCGGAGAGGCTGAGGTTCGTTGGAATCTACTGAATCCTTTGGTTCTATCAAATCATCAGCTGCAGTTTGTATAGCTGGAACCTTTCCAGTTCTACATTACAGACCATGCCTCGAGCTTGTCCGGATTTTGCTTTTAAACATAGGCCGGTCAACCCCAAATCTTAACTAACTTAAGATATGGGCTCTTCCCTTTCCATATCACATATGAAATGGTAGGCAACTGATTTGATTCGAACCTTATTCAATAGGTATGCAACTTCCCAAGTGCATAACCCCCAAAAAGGAAAAAGGTAACTCAGTAGTACTTATCATAGAGCACACCATATCAAATAGGGTGTATCTGCTCCGCCCCGATATACCATCTTGCTATGGTGTATACGGAGGAGTAATGCTGAGAGAGAATCTCATTCTCCTGTAGAATAGTCCAGGATTTCCGTGCTCAAGTATTCTCCTCCTCGATCTCATCAAAGGACATAATACTTATACCCGTATTTTGGTTCTCTACTTCTATCTTATATTCTGTGAATATCTCAAAAGGTTCGGACTTGTGTTTCAACAGGAACATATGTCTGAATCTTGAGAGATTATCAGAGAATGTAATGAAGTACAAAGAACCAGTCTTGGCATGTGTAGACAGGGGACCTACATACATCAACATGTATCATCCCAAGAGTTCACTAACTCTTTCTCTGTTTCCAATAAACAGAGCTAGTGTCATTATATCTTTGTGACATGACTGGCAAGTTTCACAAGATGTAGATTCAAACTGATTTGAATGTGCATCTACATGTAACTTCAGCTAGTTGGGTCACATTGATATGACCTAGTCTACAATACCTCAAGAAGGATTCGTTCAGTTCTGAACTCTTCCTCTTGTGTGTGTTCTGTATACTAAGAACAGTAGTTTGATTTAGAACATCAATGCTTTTAGATAACGTGCCTGAATTGATCAACTTTTGATATAGGAAATGTTCAAAACATTATCCAACAATCCAAAAATTTTATCATTTCTTTACTAATAAAGAGAGTGATATGATTTTGCATATCAGGTTCGGTATCTAATAACATTCGTTCAGAATCAATGTATTTGGAATACAGGGTGACAGTGACCAACAGACTTGGCTGCAACACTTGCCCCGTTTTCTGCCTCATGAAACTTATCACCCGTTCTCAGTTCTCTACCTAGCTGTAGCCCTATGTAACAGATTACATATCTGGGATCCTGATCTGGTATCACATACCCAGGACGTAAAGGATACTGAGAAACAGTTCTTTGTAATGAACACATCCGAAGATGATGCATCAGCATGCACTCTCTTCGTTTGGGCGGCACAGGAATTCTGGTAATCTCCAATTTCCTGCTCTGTCTTATAACAATTATAAGTTGGAGCGGGACCAACGTTCCCCAGCTCAGTATAACAAGCGGGTTCGGTCAATAATCCGTATTATTATCTTGATTAAGGCGTGATATGGTCGCTACCTGGAGAGAGAGAGAAGAAAACACTCAGCGTGCGCTCTTGCAAGAATAGATTGGTTTTTATTTTATCTAATCAGGATGGCTCCCACTGCTTTTTATCAAATCTTCCTTCAAACCCTAAAAGGAAAGACTAGCCGGGATTAATTACACACTACAAGTTCGCCAATCTTTCAGCCAGGCCAGTGTCGGTACTTTGAGGGAGGTCCCCCGTGCTTTCGCACGAACCTAATTAATGTAAACCTCGTTTTCCCAGAGGCGTAACCTCGTTAACACCTTTCTAGACACCTACTTGATCGGCTAATTGTAATGTATAAAACTCTCCCAGGAGTAACTCTTACTCGCAGCAGGTATCGGGATCCAACTATCTCATAGAAGATATGCAATCTCATTGCAAATTTCAACACTTGAAATTCCCGATAATATTTTGCCCCTAGCGTCCTATGACCTTGACGCAGGCCAACAAACCATAGTGCGCTAGTCAAGTTCAACCCGTCATTTCCTGATTGAATTAAACCCACCCGCACGACCCTTGACGCAGGCCAACAAAGTCGCACGACTACCCTAATCCAATCTGCATCATATGCATAAGCAGATAAATACCAGTTAGCTACCGCACACTACGCCTTGACGCAGGCCAACAAACGTAGCACGAATACTAACTACCACTTATCTGAAATGACGGAGGGCTACGACAGGTTTTTCTGAAAACCTATTGCGTAATGAACTTGATATCGTTGTAGGATCGAATGAATTTTGAAATGGAGTGTTTTTGAGGCTTTTCTAGTTTTGCTAAAGGAGTCACTCCCGGTGAAGGGATCGTCGGTCCTTTCCTCGTCGAATGAGGTGCGGGATATATCATATATATCACTGTGCAAAGCAAAAACTCTTAAAAGCAATCAAAAGACAAACCGAGTGTGTAGCATCTGCCAGTTATTGCTAAACGAGTCACTCCCGGTGAAGGGATCTCGGTCCTTTCCTCATCGAATAAGGTGTAGGATATATCACATATGCCGCTGTGCAAAGCAAGAACTGTAGCTACCTGTTTTATTTTGAAATTCGATTCTACAACATCTTAGGTTTCTTTTACTTTCATTAATCACATTAATGAAGTCCCATCATTAAAGTACCTAAACATCACAGACAAATACGACGTACACTTATGCCATCCGCATTCGCCTCTATGTCCCCTCGTGCACCGTTAGGTTAGGTAACTAACGGCAGAGCGGGGCAGGGCTAGCGCGGGTGTAAAACATAAGTAACGTCTATATAATATATCATATATACTATATACAGTATCTATCACAGAACATCACATGATCACATCACAGATATCGCAGCAGAAGAAACATATAAAATATTGGATATACTAGGACGTCCGTGTTTTCAATACGAGCCAGTATAAAACACGGATTCCACGGTCGCGATGAATAGCCAAACCCACACCCCTAGACCCCTACGAGAGCGGCAAGCAACCCTACCAATTCTAGAGTTAGGAGACCCGGACTCGACTCCTCGAGTTGGTCTCCCACTGGACTCCAGAACCCGGTTACTTGTGCTCCCCTCCTTGGGTCTATCCTAGTGCGGAAAAGTAAATAATATACAAAAGGTGACAACATCCGCAACCTGGAAGTGCCCCAATAAAAGAATATTACATACAAGTTTTTACATGAATGAAAATGAAAAACACTCATCTCACATAAAAAAAAACCCGGCTATTCAAACACGACGATCCAATATAACATATCCAGCAACACATAACATCACATGTCATCAACGTAAGTAAATATGCGCATCCCAATTGTCGTTGACATATAGCAACGAAACCGGCGATATCACATATTACACTTACGGTCACAGAAAAGAAAATGTAAAACTACAACAGTTGGAATCCGCAATCTGCATAGACATCGCATGCCTAATCAAATGAATACCTTAGACATCGCATGCCTAACTATTATAAACCCCGCATTTTAGTCTCAAAATCGAAAACACTTTTCAATATCAAGTCGGGCAATTCAACAAGATTCCCGACATCCTGATCGAATGCTCGTCGCAAACTTTAGTAGACGGCCGCACCCCCAATACCGTCGACAAAGTGCAACAAGGCGGAACACCGCTGCCGCGAGCACCCGAACGGACGCTTTCGGCGATGGGGTTCTCCTACAGTCACTTGGTTGGGGCTATGGAGTGAGGATGTCTATTAAGTTTACCCGGCGAGCATCCGCGTACGCTACGTGATTGCGACGGACTTTTGATCACATCAAAATTCCGTGGCAACCGATCAAGTGAGACTAAACCGCTAGATTTATAACATTCATTCAGTTATCTCATAACTAATTGTGAATTCCAATTATTGTATCCCATTCCAGATAAATAGAAAATGTTAAACTTTCCGATCGAACAATCGAATACCCAAGTTTTCGCGATACAGATCAACACATGAAATAAGTTCAAAAACATTCACTTCGTGCCTCAGTACCAACGGTCCAGCCGTAGAAGGGTCAAGCCAACGCCTCACATGTGGCACGCCGTACTGCCCCAAACCCGAAGGTTCAAAGGGCGGTTCAAGACGGTCACATAATCGAGTTAAAGTTTGTTGTCTTCTAGAGGGTCCATCGAGTTACTTGCACTACTTAGAACGTCTTTAGACTACGGAAAAATCCAACACTTGGAAATTTCCCGACAGGGGAAAAATTGGGTATTTATATCCGGTCGAACTTTTTAACATATTCTAAAATTATCCGGAAAAACACATAGACAAAATTTGACAATCCGATCGAATGTACGAACTCCCAATACAACCCAAAATACTCAACTCTTGATTTCAGATTAAAAATTCCCAGGAAAACCAACACTGCCAAATAGGAATTACTGTGCAAAATTTAATGGGAGAAGAGACAAAAGGGACGCGGAACCGCCGCATTAGCGTGCTAATGCCGCGGTTCCGCCGCACTTTTATGGAGTTAGGTCATCGAACTTCATAGTAATTCTTATAAATTCCTGCTGGTTTTTCTGCATATTTTTAATTCTGGAAAAACCCCGATTTTCAAAAATTTCCAGAGAGCAAATTCCAATTAGGGTTTCGGGTCGATCGGGTTTCAAACTTCGTCTACGCATCGCCTAAGGCTCTAGCTAGGCTCTGATACCACTGTAGGGTTCCTAGGCACGCTAATGAGGTCTCACAAAACATCAACCATGCCAATTTCAAACTTTACGGGTGCCGAGAAACCCTAGACTAGATCGTTAACTAGATATATAGGCGAAAGATGCAACTAGTTTACAACTAAACTAAAAGAACGGAAATACAACCTTCGTAGATCCGTTTATCCACCTCCATAGCTCAATGATGAAGTCCTCTCCGCTGTCCAAATCGAACCATGACTCTAGCATCGGCTTCATCGGAGAAAAAGCGGGCTAGGTCATCGACGACGATGCCGAAGATGATCTACATCGAGGCATCACAAGATCAAGCTCCACCTTCACCAAGCCATGAAAACTTGTGAAGAAAACACCCTATACTACTTGGCAAGAGGTAGAGGATGAAGAAATAGAAAGTGGGTTCACTTTAGAATTGGATTTCTCACTCTTTTCATCAAGTTGCCATTGATGAGGCAAGCTTTTTCTTCAAGTAGAAGATGAAGAAGAAGAAGAAGAAGATAATATGATAAGTATTAAGTAAAATAATAATAATACTTATCATCTACCAACCATGGTCAAGTGTAGAGACTAAATTAGGGTTAGTGGGAATGGTTAGGGTTAAGCATGAGACAAAATGGTCACTTAGGTCAAAGCTTCATGAAGCTTCAACTAGAATACAAAGAAAGCCACCATTTTGCATTATGCTAATAATTTTCCAAAAAGAATAAATAAATAAATAAATAAATAAATCAAAACCCTAACCATTAACATGTAACCATGGTTTGATCTTTACACAAAAACCCTAGCAAACATGTATCATCAAACATGATACAATCATTTGCACAAAAAGTATATCACATATACAACTTGTACATCCAAGTGAGAAAATCCATTTAAAGTGAACCGATACTAGTTAATACAAAGTAATATATCAAATATATAATTATGCATTAAATCATTAAATCAACACTTGATTTAATGATCCGGTCATATCGCATATAACCGACTAATATCAACAGTAACAACTTATCGAATCAACACTTGATCCGATATGCCGGCTATATCGCATATAACCGATCAATGTCACATATCGCGAGAATCGAATACAGTATCACATACTGGTATCATTCTCGGTCCCGCACATATCTCATATGCGCTCCTATTTCGTTTCGCTTGAGCCAGGAAACCTCTGTGTAGGACTCTAAAGACTCGTCAATACGCCGGCAGCAGGTGTTGATCATATCAAACACCCACAAGCCGCAAGCGGTCTGCTAAACGTAACGGCCACCCGGGTATTGAGCGATCAGAAGATCGACGAGCAAGCCCACTCACACTCCAGTGAATCCAACCAGTAACACTTACCGTACAGTTCGGTCTGATCGTCTGATATGTCGCATATCTCGCCTAGGGGTGGTAAACGTCAGACCCCAATAGCTCGATAAGTCGTGTCGATATGAGGTCTATAACAATTCGAGAAACTACTGGTAACACTTACCAGTAAATCTCAGCAACCGTGGCCAGGGATTTCCGGTTATAGCCAATCGAACACAGCGCAACATCAACTCCCTATACCGGGAGAGACGAATCCCCTCCTATCACTCATTGCCTCCATGTGATTCGGGACTGTACCCAAAAGCCACCGTTTTGCACGCCCTCTTGGACGTGGTAAGGTGGAAATCAAAGCACAGTAGGAACCACACAAGACTCTATGACGATCTTGGGTCAACAGACTACTCTGTACCAGTGTCACCAGAGAACTGCCATCTGACGTAAGGTATAATACCATCTGGGAGTTCTCGGCGAGTCCGTCCAGTGTACCCAGTCTCCACTGAGCACCCGTATATCATCTCTGATGTCAAACACCAATGGATATGGGATCTGTCCATCGCCCATCTATATGGGTCGAGAGGGTATACGCTAGTCTACTCTGGTATATCGATGCCCCGTCTCGATACACCCACGACTAGGGACCTTGAAGGATGTACTTATGGACTACCATGTCCCCACTAGTATGATCCTCATCATAGTCTAGGTAGTCAAGTACACATCCTAAGGGCTTTACCAACATGTAACAGAGAGACAATCAGTGTACACGTTAAGGTAAAGAGCAACCAGATAGCATACTATCATGTCGAGCAAGAAAGTCCTCCCTATATATGTCCCAGCATCCACTGCAATATACATCCTATGTATAGCAATGGCCTCTAGGGCATACATATAACTAACAGAGAGGAAGTAGAGGAAGAGAAGGGTAGCCTTCGTGTAGTCGCGGGGTTTCCGGAATCGTCTCGAATTCTCGCCGGAATTTGACCTAGAGCTAACTCCACTTGTACTCTTCTTAGACTTAGAAAATTTTGAGAATTTTGGCAATAGATTTCAGAATGAAGAGGGCTAGGATATAGGGTTGTATTTATAGGGTAAAATTAGGGTTTTTGAATCGAAAGAATGAATTAAAAAGTATTAAAAATTGGATTAAAGGTAAAATTGAATTCTCTGTTAAATTACAGAGAAAACAAACAGTGCAGTGGTAATGGGTGTAGGACAAAGGTCTTGTGTGCAAGACACAGGCACCATTGCCTATGGTTGGACCGTCGGCGTCAGCCTCATGCCCGATCTCGCCGGCCACGTGGTAGGGTTGGGGGGTTGGATTGAAGCAACGTGTCCTACTCAGTTCATACAACATTTTACACATATTAGATTTCTCTGAATTTTCATTTTTACGTGTATTACAAGTGTAAACTTTTGGGCTTCCAAAAAGTTTAAAAGAATAATCAGTAAAAATAATATGTGGCTGATGAGATTCGAACACAGGGGCTATGTCACAGCAGTGTAAGGCTTTACCAATGAGCTACAAGTGCTTTCTTACTGTTCTTAAACAAAAATAACTTTTAAATTATGCTCGGGCTTGCAAACTCCTTTCTGTACTTTAAGAAGAAAATTTTTTACAGAAAATTCAGGGTCGTTACAGTTCAACTGAAAGAAAATTCAAAAAAAGAAACGCCTAAACAGATGGCATGCATAAACTGAAAGGAATGGATAACTAGTTTAGGCCCGAGTCGCGATCTAATCGTGCTTCTCCTCTGTGGTGTCTACCTCCTCAGTCTCCACGGTATCTGACGAACATTCTAAGAAACAAAGATGGGTGAAATGCCCGTTAGTGAACTTTCGCTCGGTAAGTCTCCAAGAAAAAGGGTGTAAAGTATAAAAGTATAATGACAAAGAAAAATTGATATCATGAAGCAATGGACTATGAGATATGGTGTTAAAATATGTCATTTAATGTAAACATGACAATTTTATTTAACATGCAGTTCTATATATATCATGGCAAAATAACATGAGCATAGTATAGCATGGCTGTGTAGTGTAAATATAGTGAACATGAAGTGCATGTGAGTGTCCTAAAAGGTCTCTACAAGGGTAAACTAATTTAACGTAATTTCAAGAGTGAATGTCAACCAATTTCAAGAGTGTTCTCGAACCCAACAGGCTGTAATCCAGGGGTAAGGAACCACGAGCCCGAATCAAGTGTTAGTAACGGGAGTTCAACCTAGTGTTTAAGTATTCCAAACTCAATAGGCTATAATCCAGGAGCAAGGAAGCACGGGCCCTCATGATAGTTTGCTTGTATTAGTAGACATGAATTCATGATCTAGGGGGGCTCCTGAGATTTCATTAGATTCACACATGAACTACCCCAACACCCTGTATATTCTAAGTTACAGTTAAAATTACTAGCCTTACTCGAATCCATGAATACATCAAGTTGCAAGATTGAGTTCATGTCAATACCAAGTATTCGTGTCAAGTGTTCATGTATTCATGTCAAGTTGTATTCATGGTTTGAGTCAAGTCAGTTTCAATAGCAGCCATTGTGTTCTGGTATTCATGTTAAGTTCATGTCAAGTCATAGTATTCTGGTATTCAAGTTTTGGGATATTCAAGTTCAAGTGTTCTGGTTCATGATCAAGGGTTCAAATTTATGTTAAATTTTGGATCCTGTTTGAGTTTGTATTCAGATTAGGGTAAATATCTTATGAAAGGATTTAGCTCGTGAATTTCTTAAGCTCGAGAGTAATTGGACAACTATTGCATATGGACGGCGGGATTTGTGTTTTTTCCCAAGACAATTGCCACTTGATAACTCCATTAAATTGTCTAACCTGAATAGGCAAGCACTCACTTTCTCCGGCTCCCTGGGGCTCAAGAGAAATGATACCGCTTAAACCTATATTAATTCTAGAGTCCTTATATATATTGTTTTCATATCTCGATGGGGTTTTATAAAAAATTACTTTAATATAGTTTAAAAATAAACTCGAGGGTGATTTGTAATATTTAGGGTTTTCATGAACATGAATTTTAATTGTTGTGGTATTTTAATGATAAAGCCTAGCTTTTTGAAAGTTTGTGGTATTTTTATGAAAACTAGCTCTTTTGGTAACTTGATGGTATTTTATTATAATTCTAAGTTTTCATTTTGAAAATATAGTTTCATAATATTTTTATTTGAAAATACGAATTCATAGTTTTATATAATTTTCCAAAATTTAGTTTTTATTTAGAAAAGTCGTATTTCTTAAAAACCGTATTTTTCTTTCCTTTCGAGACCGAATACTCCGTGAGGAGTTCTGCGTCTCGCTCTACTATCCCAAGAATGTGCGATAATCTACAACATCCATTAGCGGGTTCCCTAACGAGAGTTGTAGAGGCGTTATTGCTAAGGATTACAAAATACCGATTAAAAGAAACCAGTTTTGAAAAGGTGTGGTATTTTAATGAAAATGTTATTTTTTAAATTAGTCATATGTTTAGAGTACCGTGCTATGGAACCATAGTGTGTGGGGGGGTAGGTTGTTACCCCGTGAAATTTTCCTAAAGGTATTTAACAATTATTGAAAATGAGGATCATACTAAAGTTCATGGTATTTTAATGAAAAGTTCGTTATATGATAGTTTCACATGAAAGTTTTTGTTAAACTCAAACCTAAAAGATTGTAACCAAAGTTACAAGTAGTGCGAGAAAGTTATTTTGACCTATTTTGCTTTAAGAAGGGGAGTATGAAGGTTAAAAATCACACATATCGGAGTTAACTCCACTTTTCCGATATATTTTTAGAAGATGGTTTTGAGATGAAAGAAGAAGAGAGAAGAGAGACTTACTCGCTATGTGGCGTTGGAAAGAGGTTAAAGAAAAGAGAGGGATTCCCGTGGCGTCGCAGAAGCTCTAGAAACGGCTTCGATTTCGGATGGAAAAAACTTGGTTGCTAACTCCACTTGACTCCACTTGCACTTAGAAACTTTGAGATGATTTTGATAGAAATTTTCAGAATGGAGGGGAGTTAGGGCATGGAGTGGTATTTATAGTGAAGAATTAGGGTTTGAGAATTAAAAATGTGGATTAAAAGGATTAAATGTTGTTAAATGCTGAATTGAAGAGTCTCTTTTTGATTGCAGAAAAATCAAACAGTGCAGGGGAGTTGAAGAGACGAGTGTGCAAAGCACGGAAGGATTTGGAGCTATCCCAACCGTCGGCGCCGGCCCCTTTGGGGAAACGGACGATCGGATCTCAAGATCTTGCCTCGAGATTCGTACCACGTGTCAAGTTTGGTATGTACATCTCATTGCGCCTGTTTGATTTTTCTGAAACTTTTCGTTTCTCCATGAATTGCACGTGCAACTCTTGGGCTTCCGAAAAATTAAAAAGAAAAAATCCTAAAAATAATAGGGTTCGAACGCATAGGCTATGTCACAGCACTATAGGATTTTACCAATGAACTACAAATTGTTTCTTACTTTTATTGAACAAAAATAACTTATAATTTTACAGCAGGCTGAAATACCTCTTTTCTGTAAAATAAACAAGAAATTTTTGTACAGGGATTTCAGAGTCGTTACAGTTGTGGTGATGGTGAGAAAGTGAGATGAATGGCATAACCTTCCTCCTTCTTTTGTGATTGATTATGTGCTTAAAACTAAATGTCAATTTTACGATTCTAAAGTGTTTGTGAAAAAATACTTGATAAGGAACATAGCTTGTGTTTGATTTCTCCTTAGCATATGCCTTATGCTTGTAGCACACTCTTTACAATGTTAAGATTGAGATTTATCAATGTGTTATGCTTGCTATGTTGTTTAGATGGGATATTTTGCTTAATGTTGCTTGACACTCTTCATTTAGCATATATCTTATACTATCACCCACCTACTTAGCAAGATTGATGCTAACTTTACTTCTTATTTGCTAATTGTTGTTTGTTGATATGATATGCCTTGTGATTCTTAGTGATGTGCTTCGATACTATATGCTTAGACATACAAATGGTAAGTGAGCACGTAACGGACTTGTTCATTCCCAGCGTTGTGATCTCATAGTCTTGATGGTTTATGCTCGAGCATCTCTTGATAAGCTATGCTTCAATTTAGATTCTAACAAAAGAAAGGAACATTCATTAATCAAGAGAAAGGCAAAAACTTCACCACGATTCAATCATTCGAACCGGAGCCACGGTCACCTTCTTTTCTTTATTTCTTATTTTCTTATTTTTTGTGACAAACCAAAATCAAAACCAATTCTTTTCTTCTTGAAGTTGCAGTAAAAATCCTTAATCACCAATTCCCTGTGAATCGACCCGTACTTTCCGGCTTGCTACAACGCGCCGTGCACTTGCAGTTTATAAATTTTAAAACGAGACCGAGCTCGCGTGCGCCGCATTTCTAAAACCCTTCTTTCAAAACCATAAAAGCGCGTGTGGGTAAAGTCCCAACAAGCATCTTTTATTAAAAAAATATTTTCATGTCTTTTTTTAAGTTTTTATCATAATTTGCTAATTTAAATTTTATGGAAATCAAATTTGATATATATACTCTCTATATATATATAGTATATGAAAAAACTTTTATTCCAAGATTATAATTGGATTTTATAAAAAAAAACTTGATTTGATCAAATTTTTATAACCATCCTAAAGCAATTTTAAAAAATTAGTTAATATATAGAAAGAAAGAATTATGATAAAAGATTACAAAAAGATATGGAAATATTTTTTTAATAAAATATGCTAAATATATAAAAGAAGATAAAAAAAATTAATTTCCATAAAATTTTAATTAGAAAATTATGATAAAAACTTAGAAAAAAAGATATGACCCAAAAGCAAATTTAAAAAGTTTGTTAATATATATAGACTCTCTCTATAGTATATGAAAAAAGAATTTTTTAATAAAAGATGCTATATATAGATATATAGATATATATATGCTTTCGATAGGATCCTAGTGGAACTCTCTCTCTCTCTCTCTCTCTCTCTCTATATATATATATATATATATAAAGAGAGAGAGAGAGAATAATGGAGGAAAGATGCCATAAGAGAGAATTTCCTCCTATGGCGTCGAAAAAGTATGCCCTCCCTCATTTTTTCCGACGATCGGCACCCATTTTTTTCATCGTTATTATCTATGATGTGGGTACATCAAATTTCATGTGATTCTACAATTTTTTCACTGTTGATTTAGTGGGTTCAAAATTAACGGTTTACCGACAACAGAACTTTTTATATTGCTAAATTAACGGTGAAAAAGTTGTAGAATCACATGAAATTTAGTGTATCCACATCTTAGATGATAACGATGAAAATTATGGGTGCCGATCGTCGGAAAAAATGAGAGAGGGCATACTAAAGCCATAGGAGAAAATTCCCTCATGTGGCCTCTTTCCTCCATTATTCTCAAATATATATATATATATATATATATATATATATATATATATATATATATCACACGCAAAAATTGCAAAATTTTTCATACCCCAAAATCCTTATCTCTCTAGCACTTTAAAATCCAGTCGAGAATTGAGAAAGAAATGTTAGAATCAATACACATTTTGAGGAGACATGCGAGCAAGATCAGAGATCAAGTTGTAAAGCAGCATCAAGTAGCAAAGATCCCCTTTTCTTTCATCTATAGCTTCAATAAACTTAGAAAATTTGAAGTTTTTAAGAAGTTAAATAACACTTAACAAATTTTAATGTTATACCAAAGTAAGAGTATGCATAGAAAAAGTCAGTTTTTAAAATTACTTTTGACATAATTTTATGACTAAATTTTTGAGGAACTAAAATTACCAAACTATATATTGAATTTTAAGTTATACTAATGATTTTTCAAAACAAAAAGATTTTTTTTAACAACGATCTTGTTTCTGAAGGAAAAAGTTTGATGAAGTGCAATTTCAACCCCTTAAATCATTAAGTGATCACAAGGATTCTCAAATAGGTGAGCATCATCTGATAAAAAAAATTCACTTAGCAATAGTTATTTCTATTATATATTGACATTTTTTATAAGTATACAGATGTTATTGTGGTCTTAGTTGATATAAAAGAGATAGGGTTAAGCAAGAATGAGTTCAGATATTAATGAACTCTATAGAAGAGTTATCTATCGTAACGATACTCTTATCGATCTATTAGCAACAAATAGGTCACCGCCAGGAGAATTAGAAATGTGTCAGGAAAATTGGTATGATCTTGTGCTTGGTGAACTGATAGTAATAGACGATTCGTAAGTATTAGCAATTAATTATATGCCATATTACATGATCTCATTTATTAATATACACACACACAAGCATATTGATTCTTTCTTATTTCTGTCAAAATTTTCAAATAGTACTCCTATTCAAGTGAATTTCACTCTCTGGGCAGATTTGGAAACCATCGAAGGGGACAACATCAGTAAATTAATCGGTAAAAGACCTATACACTACTACATACAGTCACTATTACAGACCGTATGGAACGGTCTCCAAAAATTCATAAACGGCCGCTAATATCTATTAACGACCGTTTATATTTTAAACGGTCACTAAAACACGGTCGCTAATTGGGTGGTCGCTGATACATATATTAGCGATCGTTCATGAACGATCTTTAATAAGAACGATCGCTAATATATATATATCAGGGACTGTTTTCTCCGGTCGCTAATAAGGAGACATATGGACATCCCAACGAATTTAACCGTTTTCTAATATCAGCGAACGGTCGCTGATAAGAGCGACCGTTCCTGTAACTCATACGGTCACTAATACCTATTTTTCCTGAAAAAAATTACAGAAAAATACTATATTCAATACAATAATACATAAAATCACAGTATATTACGCCACAATAGCGTTTCACATACAAATCAATATATATATATATGCACAATCCACAACATATCCAACAAGATTAACAACAAATACGAACGCATACACATACAAACCAATATATAAACACTACCCACGGTATATCCACCAATATCAATAACTCAATCAAACACATATGAACTAATTCTTAATAAACAAGCATACATAAACTATATTGTTTTGAATATGAATAACACAATACATATGCTATATATATGTCGCACAATACGAAAAAGTCTCCAAATCACGCGCAATCCCAGCTCACTCAACCCTGTGAATCAAAACAAATAAATAAATATATGAACTCAAATCATAATCTTTGAAACAATATTATGTATACTAACACATATATATGCGTACCTCACTAACTCCCGCCACTTTCATCGTCAAAACATAATTCTTTCGCCGTTAACTTATAAAAACCCTACGAATACACAATATGAATTTTAAATATCAAAACTCAAAACAGTTTAATTGTATACTCAAATTTCTGTAAATAATAACTATACGTACCTTACTAGCTCCTACGGCTACCGTCACCACCATAAGCCCGTCTTGAATAGTATCGATTCACATCGTCAAAGTCCTCCTGCAAAAAAAAGTTACCTAATAACCCTCCATGTGGGGTCGGCTGATCAGGGTTATACGGTTTCTGTGGCGGAGGGTTAGGATAATAAGGATCTTGTGGCGAAGGCCGAGGTCGAGGGTAGTACCCTCGTTGTGATTGCGGAGGCGGAGGATAAGAATAGTACGATGTTTCCTGTGATGGGAGAGAGTAATACGGTCACTGAGTCGAAGGAAGGTAATATGCCGGCTGCGGCAGCAATGGATCCTGTGCTAACCACGGTTGCGGAGACGGAACGAATAATTAATTTCACGGCTGTCAGAGATAAAGATCCTAATTCCCATTACGAATGCAATACTCGCATCTCACATCCTCCTATTTTTCGTCCATTTCGAGAAAATTTCGACAGCACTTTCTCCATGTTCCCCGTGTTTGTACATAAATCTGTACACGGGGAAAAAATGAAAAGCACCGTTGAAACTTCTCGAAATGGACGAAAATACAGGAGGATGTGAGATGTTGGTCTTGTTGCATTCGTAATATATCCAAACTAGACAAATCTAACAATTACTATGTCAAATCCTCTCGTCGAATACTACATATACGTTTGAAAAAATTGAACATGACGTTCAACTCTCATAAATATAGAATGCGATCCTATCAATTCGACGGGAAAAAAATTTGACACACCAAGTGTCAAACGGGAAACTATAGGTCGATTCTAAACAAGTTTAAGACCTTTCGATTTTAAACTTACTAATTAAATGAAAACATAAAACCCTAATTAAGTTTCTAATCAAAATTTTAGGATATCTCTTAATTTTCTATTTAATCGTTTTTTAATCAGGGTCTCGGTTCACTATTATTTAGTCTTAATTAAGATTTCTTAATTAATGTAATTAATATTATAGATTAATTAGTATTAATTTTTCTTAATTAGTTTGATTTTATTTTTGATTTATGCATCTACTATAGTTTAATTAGTATTAAAAGATTTAATTTTTATTTTGATTTGGTTTATAAATTATGCTACAATTAAAAAATCTAAGAAATAAATCATAAGCAATAAAATATCAAATTATTAAATTTACAAAATAAAGGATATCGAATCATTAAATTTACAAAATACAAGTTAGAAGTTAGGATGAATATATTTTTGAAATATTTCATATGCGGGTGCGCACACACACACACTCACACATACGCGCGCGCACTCAAACACTCATACATACACTTGCTCACACACTAACACACACTCCCTCACATACGTACGTGTGGACACACACTTACACATACAAACACACACGTGCACGCGCGCGCGCACACACTCGCTCACACCCCTCAGTTAACTATAATACATTTTGCCCTAAATTCATCTAACATAATTATATAATCCATCTTACCCTAAATTAATTTAACAAGTAAATTCATCGATTACCTATAATCCTTATATCTTCAACTCTAACCCTAAATTACCAAATTTATGTTTCAATTTCTCATCTATTTTCAATTCTAAAATACATCTAAAACAATTTTCTTCAATTATATTTTAATGCTAAAACCCATCAACCCCAAAATCATAATAAATTGTAAACCCATCATTCTACAACCGATTCAATTCCTCATTATCCATATTTAATATATCAAAACTAACACAAATTACATATTATAATCACCTAATTTCAAAATTTAATAATCTAATTAACAAAATTAAGGCTAGGAGGAGAAACACTAATACAATAAGGGGTTGCCCCTACGGGTATAAGAATTCGTAAAAGCAACTTTTTATTGCCCCTACGGATTAATCTGTAGGGTCATCGGTTTGTCCCTACGGTGCCCTACGGATTAATTAATAAATATTAAAATGTAATTATTGATTTGGCCCTACGGAGCCGCGAAAGAAGGCCCTACCAATTAATCCGTAGGGGCATCAAACGCTTATTTATAAAAAAAAATAAAGCCCAGAAAATTCCTCATCGTTCCCAAAATTTCCCAACTCCCTCGTCACCGATCTCCCATACGCGCTTCCTCGCCACCACACCCGTGTGAGCCTCCTCGTCGCCGGTACACCATCGTCGACTTTCTCGTCGACAGTAGAATCCCGCGAGCTCGCGTCGTCGACTGTGTCTCGTCGACGGTGGAATCTCCAGCCTCCTGCACCTCGTCGACAGTACAATCGCCGGCAAAACTACTACTAAGGTGAGCTAATTTCAAATTTTAAATTATAATTATGCTTTTATTTGTGTTATTGTTAATTTTAGGGTTACTACTAAGGCTTAGAGTTAGGGTTCGGTCTAGGGTTTGGGCTAGGGTTAGGGCTAATTAGGTAGGTTTAGGATTAGGGTTAGGTTTCGGGTTCGGGTTAGGGTTAATTAGGTAGGATTAGGGTTAGTTTGGGTTAATTAGGTAAAATAGGGTTGGTGATGAATAGAGCAAGGGTTTGGGTTAATCACATTAATTAGGGTTAATTTTGGTTTGGGCTAGAGTTAATTTGTGTTGGGGTTTGGGTGATGATTAGGGTTAGGTTAATTTGGGTTAGGATTTGGGCCAGGGTTAATTTAGGTTAATTAAGTAAAATAGAGTCTATTTGTGTTAGGATGTTGATTAGGGTTAATTTGGATTAATTAGGTTAATTAGTGATAATTTGAAGGGTTAGTATTAATTAGGTTAATTTAGGTTAATTTTGGGTTAATTAGGGATAATTTGAGTTAGGGTGATGATTAGGGTTAATTAGGTTAATTTGGGTTAATTAGGGTTAGGGTTTAGGATGCACTAGTTACTTCAGTAGGATACTCGATGATAACGTAAACGTACAACTTTACCGTAAACGCAAGAAAAATTTACCCTAAACTAAAAACTTCGAACCCTTAATAACGAAATGTAAATGTAAAACCTATTCATGTTAAATGTTTAAGTTAAAACCAATATATGATACTCGATGATAATATGAAACTTTCATATTCTCATCGATACTTATATGTGAAAATCAAAGCGCAGCTTAGTCCCCGTCTATCGGTTAACATACGTTCGATGTTCGCCGTGACATAAAACTATACGAAGGTTGTTAAATATCGGACGGTATAGTTCGATACTAACAACCGTCGTGTAGTCTATGTGACGAGAAGATTCAATCGTATGATAACCGATAGATTTGTCCAGTGTGGACAAGTTAGGAATGTATAAAGAAAACACCTTCATTCACTTGTGTTTTCATTCGTTTCGAGTTATTTCGTCGGTACTTTTCCATTGGTTCTCCGTGTACAAAGATGGATTAGATGTTCATTTCAACGTTGTTTCACAGCATTGAAATGATTATCTATTCTATTACAGTGTACTCGGAGAACAGCGGGGAGGTGCTGCCGAAATTTACTCGAAACGGATGAAAGCACAAGCGAATGGGTGTCTACTCTATACATTCTTAATGGGATAAAAGGCTTACCCCCGACAGCTGAAACACACACATACAACACGAATACTGTTCCCCTCCGAACGGCGGCCTGCGACGTTAGGACGTCACGTGCCTGAGGTTCGGGGCAGATGCTATTTGGTTTTTATCCGTCCACCTCTTCGAAGATGCCAAGTTGATTTATGGCACCGTGTATCGAAGGTTTAGACGGATGCGGCCGATGTAGCAGACTTTGTCAGATTCCCCCTCGCTTGAGGGGTTTTTGATTGTAGGGACGCTCTTCCCTGCAGGCGCAAGCCCCTGCAGTTAATTACGCTACCGCTTTGCGGTAACAACTTTCTCCTTCTCCAGAATTTCACTTCGTGTCGTGTGTGTTTATTTTGTTTGTGGCTGCCCGTGGATTGTATACGGAGACTGAGTAATGCCGTCGCCCGTAGGGCGTGGATTAGTCCAAATCCGTATTTACTTAGATTTGGGTTTGGTATTTTTAGTTTAAGGATGCATTAGTCGCGTTGCGACTAAGATCAACTTAAACATTCGTCAAGGATACGTTAGTCTTGCTTTGGACTAAGATCAACCTGACGTGGTGATTCATTTAATTTATGGCCATCGGGACTCATCACCTCTCTAACATCGTTGAAGGATTACAACGATAGGTGTCAGAGGAGCTCAGAGATGTACCCTTGAACCAAAGCTGATTGAGGGTTTTATAGTCCATTTAAGTGCTTAAGGATACGTTAGCCGTATTTGGGGCTAAGATCAACTTAAACGGGATCGTTTAGATCCGGCAAAAGAGCAATTGGCTCTATTGTTCCAGTTTAGGGACGTAGTGGTCCCTTATTAGTTTAGGGACGTCTCGGTCCGATACCAGTTTAAGGACGTAGTGGTCCATTATTAGTTTAGGGACGTTTCGGTCCGATGCCAGTTTAGGGACGTGGTGGTCCGTCATTAGTTTAGGGACATTTCGGTCCGATGCCAGTTTAGGGACGTAGTGGTCCATCATTAGTTTAAGGACGTCTCGGTCCAATATTAGTTTAAGGACATCTCGGTCCGATATTAGTTTAAGGACGTCTCGGTCCAACATTAGTTTAAGGACGTTTCGGTCCGATATTAGTTTAAGGACGTTTCGGTCCGATATTAGTTTAAGGACGTCTCGGTCCAATATTAGTTTAGGGACATCTCGGTCCACGAGTTTAGGGACCCCGCAGTCCATATCGATGTGTGGTCGTTGGGACCCGTCACCTCTTTGACGTCGTTGAGGAATTACAACGACGGATGTCAAAGGAGTTCGGAGATGTACCCTCGAACCGGATGTAGATTGATTTAGGAGAGCCATTTTGCTCAGTCAATTTAATTTAAGGACTTATGGCCAAAATTGGGCTAAGTCCAGTTGAAATGTTCAACATTTTATTTGCTTTTGCATTGCATTTCTTTTTTTTATTTTTTTTTAGGCCTTGCCCAGAAAGGATGCAGAGCATCAATTTGTTTTGGGCTCTACCCTTTTAGGAATGATGCAAGGTATCAATTTTATTTGGGCTCTGCCCTTATATAAAGGATGCAAAGCATCAATTTATTTGGGCTCTGCCCATTTATTGCCTTGCAATTTATTTTGGCCTGTCAGGTCATTTTGATTTGGGCCTGGCCCTTCAAATAGTGCAAAGCACCAAGAATCTTTTGGATTCAAGAAAATGAGTGCAGAGCACTTTTTAATGATCTAAATTTAGATCAAAGAAGAGAAAAGAAAATCTTTTCTTTCTTTCTGTCTCAGAGAACCAGAGGTTCATAGCAAGTGCAAGGCACTATTTTTATTTATTTATTTATCTGAGAACCAGAGGTTCATAGCAAGTGCAAGGCACTATTTTTATTTATTTATTTATCTGAGAACCAGAGGTTCATAGCAAGTGCAAGGCACTATCTGTTGTGCGCACGTGCGTTGCACGTGGTGCCGCATGGCGGGCATACGTGCGTTGCACGTGGCGCACATGCGCATTATGAGGAGAAGCAAAGCTTCTATATATGGAGAACAAGCTCCTTTTAATATTATTAAATATTCTCATGTGGTGCGCACGTGCGTTGCACGTAGTGCCGCATGGCAGGCACACGTGCGTTGCACGTAGCGCACATGGCGCTTGCGCATATGCGCATTATGGAGGAGCATGCTCCTATCTTGGAGAACTAAGCTCCTTTGAGTATTGAATCCTTTGAGGATTTTTACTCTACCCTTTCTAAGAGGTATCCCCTCTTATTTATATGGGAGTGGTAGAGAAGCCAGCTCTCCTTTTCCCGATGTGGGACTAAAAAATGCATTCCCCATGTAGTAGAGCATTACTTTAGATTACACGTGTATAACACATTTGCTCATAACTTTTGATCTCGGATGAATTATGAGGCCCATAATACATCAAATCGAAGGTCTTTTCGAGATGCTTTCAATATCATCAGAATTTAGCTGTTTTTCGTTCCGGAGTTTGTCAAAATACAGCTCGGAAAATACTGGTTCGCATCTTCTTCCTTAAATCACATGTGCATAGACATTTGCTCATAACTTTTGATCCCGGATGAATTATGAGGCCCATAATATATCAAATCGAAGGTTTTATCGAGACGCTTTCGATACAAATAGAATTTATCCATTTCTCATTCGGGAGTTTGTCAAAAAACAGCCCGGAAGATACTGGTTCGTATTTCCTTAAGCGTATCGCTGCCATTTGATACCTTGGACTCTTTTGCGCAGAAATTTTTGGTGGGAACAAATGCCCCCCACTACTTTGCCCACGTAAGTATGTACGTGGGTGAAGTAGTGCAGAGTTATGCAGAGTTATGCATGGCGTATGGCCAGTTTTGGGTTGATGTATCACTTTCAGAATCTTGATCTGAGAAGATAACGAGCGGACATAAGCGTCGTCATTTATCTTTGACTCAAATCTCAACTCTTAAGGGATATAGTTCCAACCCTTAACTCCATGAGCCGCATCCTTCTATTTCTTTTTTTGTCTCACTCTGGCGTGGAGTAGTTCATACGCTTATGAGTAAGTTCTCCATTTCAGTGGCATGTAGCTTTGGCAAGTGTGGCCCATAGATGGTTGGCCCATCTTGACTTCTTTGCAGGGCAGTGATGGCTTAGGAGACAGGGGTAGGATCTGCCACCTAAGGCTTTTCAACTTTACGAGACGTGAGGGTCTCATAAAGACTTTTCTCCCTACGAGTCGTGAGGATCTCGTAGGTGTATTTTCTCCTTGGGAATCGTGAGGATTCCTAAGTGTGTTTTCTCTTATAAGTTGTAAGGATCCTATAAGAGAGTTTTCCCTCTTACGAGTCGAGAGGACCCGTAAGCGGTTGTTTCCCTCCTTATCGAGATTCGACTTTGGAGAGTGTGACCCGTGGATAGTATGCAAGAGACCGTTTTGGGCCGACTTGCAGGGTCCCAGTGCTTAGGAAACAGGTTTTTTAATCCCTACTGCCTAAGGCTTTATCTCACGAGTCGAGACGCATCGAGAAAATCTCGCAAAGACATCAATTTCCTCACGAGTCGAAACGGATCGAGCAGATCTCGTAAGAACATCTTAACGTCGCATTTAACCTCTGCTCTTTACAACAGAAGCCCGTTAAGGTTGGTGGTACTTAGGGTTTTGGCCATTGTACCGTCGCATAAGCTGATATAGTCCTCGATAGGCAATCGTGCTGTTCGAGTAGCCCCGCGACTGCCGTGTCTCTGATCCCTTCGGGGGCTGGACAAGACGTCTTCAAGTAATCCTCCTTGGCAGTTTGACCGTCAGAAGAGCAAGCGCTAGGAATTTGCCATGCCGCTTTTTACTTGAGGTTAGGCTCATTTTGGAGAGCCCCGATGAGTCATAACCACTCCACGCTGGTGTGGGGATGATCTCCGATAGTCTTTCGGGCTTTATATGAGTTGCCGTTAAGACCCTGAAGCTAGGAATTTGGCCTTTGCTTCGTTTGCTGGCATTGCGTCTGCTGTATCGAGACGAATGTTGCGGTGGGAACTAGGGATTTTGCCGTGGCTCCGTTTGTTTGATGACGTTACGTCTGCTGTGTCGAGACGAACGTTGGGGTGACATCTCGTCTGCTGTATCGAGACGGACGTCGAAGTGGTGACCACTCCACACTGGTGCGAGATGATCTCCGATTGTCTTTCCGGCTTTATATGACTTGCCGTTAAGACCCTGAAGCTAGGAATTTAGCCTTCGCTTCGTTTGCTGGCATTGCGTCCTCTGTATCGAGACGAATGTCGTGGTTGTCTATAGGTTACTGGTGAACCGCCGAGGTTTGGAACTAGGGATTTTGCCGTGGCTCCGTTTGTTTGATGACGTTACGTCTGCTGTGTCGAGACGAACGTTGGGGTGACATCTCGTCTGCTGTATCGAGACGGACGTCGAAGTGGTGACCACTCCACACTGGTGCGAGATGATCTCCGATTGTCTTTCCGGTTTTATATGACTTGCCGTTAAGACCCTGAAGCTAGGAATTTAGCCTTCGCTTCGTTTGCTGGCATTGCGTCCTCTGTATCGAGACGAATGTCACGGTGGGAACCAGGGATTTTGCCGTGGCTCCGTTTGTTTGATGACGTTACGTCTGCTGTGTCGAGACGAATGTTGGGGTGACATCTCGTCTGCTGTATCGAGACGGACGTCGAAGTGGTGACCACTCCACACTGGTGCGAGATGATCTCCGATTGTCTTTCCGGTTTTATATGACTTGCCGTTAAGACCCTGAAGCTAGGGATTTAGCCTTCGCTTCGTTTGCTTTGGTGTGTCTGAATCCCTGCTGGAGGAAGAACGCTGAGGTTGACATTTCGTCTACTGTATCGAGACGAACGTCATGGAGGTGACCACTTCATGTGAGATGGTCTCCGATTGTCTTTCCGGTTTTATGTGAGTTACCGTTAAGACGTCGAAGTTAGGAATGTGGCCTTCGCTTCGTTTGCTTTGGTGTGTCCAAATCCTGTTGGAGGAAGAACGCCGGGGTTGATATATCGTCTACTGTATCGAGACGAACGTCAAGGAGGTGACCACTTTCTGTGAGATGGTCTCCGATTGTCTTTCCGGTTTTATGTGAGTTACCGTAAAGACGTTGAAGCTAGGAATGTGGCCTTCGCTTCGTTTGCTTACACTGCGTCTGGTATATTGAGACGAATGCTGAGGTGGAGCTGGGATTTTGCCATCACTCCGCTTTGTTTCGACCATGGGGTCTTTTGTTAACTTTGCATGTACACCCCGCTGGGCTGCGAAGGAACGTCGTTGTTGACATTGTGTCTGTTGTAACGAGACGAATGCTAAGGTGGAGTTGGGATTTTGCCGTTACTCCGCTTTGTTTTGACCGTGAGGTCTTTTGTTGACGTTGCATCTGCCTCCAGCTGGACTGCGGAGGAACGATGTTGTTGACATTGCGTCTACTGTATCGAGACGAATGCTGAGGTGAAGCTGGGATTCTGCCATCGCTCTGCTTGATGGTGTAACATCTGTGTCCTGTTGGAATGAGGAGGCACACCGTTGTTGGTCTCCAGGCTTTAGACGTGGCCATTGAGATTTGGAACTAGGGACTTTGTCATGGTTCCGTTTGTTTCGATTCTGAGGTCAGTTGTTGACGCCATGTCTGCATCTAGTTGAAGTGAGGAGAAACGCCGTTGGTGATCTTTAAGTTGTCGATATTGACGTCGAGACCCTGAAGTTAGGGACCTTCCTTTGCTTCATTTGTTGACATCGTGTCTGTAATATTGCGACAAATGTCGAGATGGTCTCTAGGTTATCTATGAACCGTCGAGATTTGGCTTCGCTTTCTGGTGGAGCCTGTTGGGAAGGTATTGTTCCCTTTTTATCTGTGCCCCTGGATTATATACAGGGATCGATGTGATTTCACCTGTAGGGCAAAAGTTTCATTCTTTCATTTTTTTTTTATTATTTCCGCGATGCTCTATCATTTCAGCTTTTATATCGCGAAGGTCGCGATTGCCCAATCATTTCGGCTATTTTTCGCGGTGCCCAATCGTTTCGGCTGTTTATTTTATTTTTACTCGCTACTTTTTATTGCGAGTTGCCCAATAATTTCGGCTGTTTATTTTATTTTTACTCGCTGTTTTTTATTGCGAGTTGCCCAATCATTTCGGCTATTTCATATGCATTTTTTTTTTGGCTCGCTGATTTTTTTCTTTCTCGCGAGTAGGGGATTTGGGATCCGATACCAATCTTGGCATCAGCATCGCTGCGACTGGAATATTGCCAGGAGCGAATCATCATTTGCCATGAAAGGACTTGGAATTTGATACCGGTTTAGGCATCAGCATCGCTACAACTGGGATATTGCCAGGAGCGAATCATCATCTGCCTCCGTCGATGTTGAACAAAGGTGGCTTAGCGAACAGGGTTAAGATCCCGTCGACTGAGGCTTTTGACTTCATGAGCCGTAAGGGTCTCACAAAGGTATTTCTCCCTACAAGTCGTGAGGATCTTGTAGGTGTGTTTTCTCCTTGGGAATCGTGAGGATTCCTAAGTGCATGTTCTCTTGTAAGTCGTAAGGATCTTACAAAAGGGTTTTCTCCTTATAAGTCGAGAGAACTTACAAGTGTTGTTTGCTGTACAAGCATATCCCTAGTCACGGATGGGACTTTGTTAGGGAAATATTTATTCATGCCCGTGGATTGTATACAAGGGTCAATATTGGACTACTTGTAGGGCAATGTCGAAAGTTGTGGGGGTTGCTTAAGCACAGGTTTAGGCCTCTGTAACTTAAGACTTTCAAATCTTACGGGCCGTGGGGGTCCCATAAGAGAGTTCTCCTTACGAGTCGTGAGGATCTCGCAAGTGTATTTTCTCCTTAGGAATCGTGGGGATCCCCAAGTGTGTTGCTCCTTTGTGAGTCGTAAGGATTTCACGCAGGTGGTTTCTCCTTACAGGGTCGAGAGGATTCTATAAGTGTTTCTTTAACGAGGTTGCGCCCTTTCGGGTTTTCACAAACACTCGCCGGTAGCCCTGCTGTTTTTACTCACGGAGCCCTTTCGGGTTTTCATCCGTGCCCTTTTTGCTTATGGACATACCTTTATTTTTTCTTCTTTTTTTTTTACGAGGTCGCGCCCTTTCGGGTTTTCACGAACACTCGCCGGTAGCCCTGCTGTTTTTAGTCACGGAGCCCTTTCGGGTTTTCATCCGTGCCCATTTTGCTTGTGGACGTACCGTTTTTTTTTATCTTTTATTTTATTCTTTTTTTTTTTAACGAGGTCGTGCCCTTTCGGGTTTTCACGAACACTCGTCGGTAGCCCTGCTGTTTTTACTCACAGAGCCCTTTCGGGTTTTCATCCGTGCCCATTTTGCTTGTGGACGTACCCTTTTTTTTTTTTATTAACACGTCAGCCTGAAGATGCTGCGGGTTGGGAGTAGTTTAACGACGTTTCGGTCATTTGCAAGTTTTAGGACATTGCGGTCCGTCGTTAGTTTAAGGACATCTCGGTCCGTTGTTAGTTTAAGGACGTTTCGGTCCGTTATCCAGTTTTAGGACGTAGTGGTCCGTTAGGCTTTCTCTATGAATGAGCATGATGCCCCCGGCGTGTCCATATTTTTCGGAGCATGCGGTTGTGGCGGGTTCACCTTCCAAATTTCGGACAACGCGAACTTGCCCTGTTGGTATTGGTCTTCAACCCAGTTCTTGAAGACGTAGCAATCCTCGATCAGATGACCTACCGTTTGGTGGTAAGGGCAATAATTAGGATTATTAATATCGCCTGGCCGCAATGGACGTTTTGGATTCGGCAGATTGATGAGTCTGTCGCACACTGCCAGCTCGAACAGTCCCCTTGTTTTATCTTGCGGAAACGAGTAAGGACGTTTCAACTTTTCCTGGAGGGATTGCCGCTTGTTGCTTTGGCAAGCAACCGGTCTAGGGTCACCTGATTGTTGGTGAGTGCTGGCGACGAGGGCCGTTTTTCTTTTTCCTTTATCCTTTTTGTTCGATCCTTTGTTTACGGGGCCGAGATTTTTTCCGAGTAGCATGCGATTGCACGGCTGAACGTTCTCGCAGATTCTCAATTCCTTTATTTTTGAAATAGATTCCCCGATGGAAGAGTTGGGGGTAGCTTCTTCGTCAGAGTCGCTTCCAAAGATGATAATTTGTGATCCCTTGAAGTCGGCTATATGACAGTCGGCGGTGGCTCTTTTGCGCTCATATATCGCATTTTTCCGATGTCCACAAGCTTCACACTTTGTCCTGTCGAAGTGTTGCTTTTGAGCGACATACCCTTGCCACCAACAGTTAAAGGACTCGCAGTCTTCGGTAGGATGTATGATCTTCTGATGATATAAACAGAAGTTAGGGTGCATCTCTACCTCAGAGAAAGGATTTTCTTCGGAGGGCGGTAGCTTCATTCCTACTGATAGAGCTTTGGCGAACCGTTTCCTCGTCTTGAATTTATTTTTACCCGCAGTGTATGGCTTTTGATTTGACGGGAATACCTTGGTTCTTTCCAGTATGGCCATTTCATGCTCTTGATTGGCTTTTGCTTTCAAACGAATTTCATTTAGGAAGGCATCGATCAACTTGTCTGACGGCCGCGAAATTTCTGTTTCAGGGTCCGCCGTTGATTTCTCAGCGCAAGGATCCTCCTCCTCATCCGTCAGTGAATGAGAAATCACATGACAAGTCGCTACGTAGTCTTCGGATTTATCCGATAAGTTTTCTCCATTGTTTTCATCCTCGACGAAAGAACAAGTTGCCCCCGGCGTGTCCGTCTTCTTTAGAGAGTGCGGCTGTGGGGGGTTTACCTTCCAGCTTTCAGACAGCGTGAACTTGCCTTGCAGGTATTGATCCTCAATCCATCCCTTAAAGACGAAACAATCCTTAATCGGGTGACTTACCGTTTGGTGGTAAGGGCAATAATTGGGATTATTAAGATCGCCTGGCTGCGACAGACGCTTTGGACTTGGCAGATTGATGAGTCTGTTACGCACTGCCAGCTCAAACAGTCTTCTCGTTTTATTCTGAAGAAACGAGTAAGGACGTCCTAGCCTCTCTTTGAGGGATGGGCGTGGACGCACGTTGTTTTGGCGAGCGACCGGCTTTGAGTTGCTCGGCTGTTGCTGAGCGTTGGCGACGATGATCGCTTTTCCTTTCTCATTTCGGGGATCGGGTCTTGGAGGAGACGGTCTATGGCCCATCTGGTCCATTTGGGCTAATTTGTCGATCAAGGCCTGGAAGGTGGTCGGCCTGAAGAACATCATGAATTGCGAGATGGTCGCTTGTGGATCGAGAGTGCCCACAAACATGTCTACCGCAGGAGCCTCTTCTATGCGTTGTTCGCATTTCGACCATAGGTTCCGCCATCGTGTTGCGTATTGGACACATGTTTCGCCTGACCTTATCCTGGCATTTATCAGTGCTGTAATCGGGGTGCGTTCACTAGCACTTGCGAATCTTTGTGTAAACAGCAGTTCCATCTCTGCAAATATTTTGACAGAGTCGTTAGGTAGCTCCGAATACCATTCAAAGGCTGTTTCTACTAAGCTGCCGACGAATTGACGTAGCAACAATTTGTCATCGCCTCCAGTATTGCCGCATAAGGCCCTGAATTGAGCGACATGCTGATGCGGATTCCCTGTCCCTTTATATACGTGGAATTTAGGGATCGTATATCCTGGCGGGTAATTAATTTGGTCATACCAGCTCGGATACGGTCGTCCGGTCCTAACAGTTTGCCCAGCCGCTTCATTCGCCTGATGAACCCGGATCTGCTGAGCTATATATTCGTCTAGGTCGACTTTGGAGATTGCCTCCTCTTTGGCTATTGATAGAGCCGGCGAAGGATTTGACGTTTCTCCCCTGTCGTCTTCAAGGACGATCGGAGGATCTTCAGCAGGAGGGTCCGGCTGTAACATCATCCCTACCATATCTTGGAAGAGGAGCGCCATCTGTTTTATGTTAGCCGCTTGCTCTGCAGCTTCTTTGTCCCTCTTTTCGAGGACTCTGCGTAAAAAGTCAGCGTCGGTTTCTTGTTCTTGACGCTCATCCGAAGACGTTTCAGAGCTTTCTTTTGGCTCAGTGAGTGCAGCCATTGTAGTCATCATTTCCTGAAGCTTTTGTTGTTGCTCCTGGGCTTTCGTCACGGATCGGGTGAGCGGTCGGTGGCCCGTAGAAGTGCGGCTTTCCTCCTTTCCAGAAGCCATATAAACAGTGTGCACCACCATGCCCCCAGACTTGGGGCGTTTGTGTTCGGTGTCTTTGCGATTTGCCGAAGACACAGGGGCTTCTTGCGGCCTCCTTTTTTGAGTGATTGGAGTTAAGGGAGCCGTTGTAGTGGGCACCCAAGTAGCTTTTGCTTTTTGTGCTTTGACAGAGTAATCCTTCCCCTGCCGAACCTTCATCTTTTTCTGTCGTCGGAGGCAGTCTTGATCGATCACCGACTCTTGAACTTGTCGCCAGACTTTGTAAATTTTAGAGGACAGCCGTTGAAGGGGCTGCTCTAGCTTCTTCTCTGGAATATTCTTCACAGATGAATGAGTTCGCTTTAGCACCGCAGTAGGAGAGTTTCTGCGCACCGAGTTCAGCAACTCAAAGCTGTTCTTGGTTGGAACAGCAGTATCGATCTCCACCATTAGAGTTGGAGGAGTAAGTCCAGAGGGGGAGTTGCCCCCAGCCTTCTTCACTCGGTGCCAGTAGCGACGTCGGGCATGTCGTGCTGATGGAGTTGTTTCAGCTATAGGGGTGACCTCCTCATGCCCCCTGTGTTGGTCAGAATATACCGGTACCAGCTTTTTAAAGATCGACGTCCGTTGAGCGGGGACGGCCAACTTGTCAGAAGCGGACTTCTGAACATGGGAAGCAACCTTGGTGATTTTGCCAGGAACGGGAGTTGGGATGGCTATCCGTTTCGGGATAACGCCTTCTGGTATGGCAGGCTTCTTCATGGGCCCGATGGAGCTCTGGCCTAATCCATTAAAACCTGAAGCAGTAGAGTTGGATGACTCGTTGAGAGGGGTCGCGGCAGTGGCAAGTCGGTCGAAGACCAACTTCTTTGGAGCTTCTTGCGATGTTATTGGGGCATTGAAGCTTATCAATGGGAGCATAGTCCCGAAGAACAATCCAGCGGTGGCCTGAGTTACTTGCTCCACTGGCATCTTGAAAAGGGAGGCCGCTTGGGGCCCATAAGTCACTCCTCCGGACGGGATGGAGCGAGAGATGCAGTTGCAGGTAGTGCAGTCTGAAGCCATTGATCTTCTGTTTCCTGCACGAAGCAAGATACCAAATCTTAGTACCTCGAATCCACAGGCAACCACAGCAAATCGCGATTCGTTCGCGAACACGACACACGAAGTGTGGAGTGGAAAGAGGAAAAGGTCCCACCGGGCGTGCCAGAATCTGTTCCCCTCCGAACGGCGGCCTGCGACGTTAGGACGTCACGTGCCTGAGGTTCGGGGCAGATGCTATTTGGTTTTTATCCGTCCACCTCTTCGAAGATGCCAAGTTGATTTATGGCACCGTGTATCGAAGGTTTAGACGGATGCGGCCGATGTAGCAGACTTTGTCAGATTCCCCCTCGCTTGAGGGGTTTTTGATTGTAGGGACGCTCTTCCCTGCAGGCGCAAGCCCCTGCAGTTAATTACGCTACCGCTTTGCGGTAACAACTTTCTCCTTCTCCAGAATTTCACTTCGTGTCGTGTGTGTTTGTTTTGTTTGTGGCTGCCCGTGGATTGTATACGGAGACTGAGTAATGCCGTCGCCCGTAGGGCGTGGATTAGTCCAAATCCGTATTTACTTAGATTTGGGTTTGGTGTTTTTAGTTTAAGGATGCATTAGTCGCGTTGCGACTAAGATCAACTTAAACATTCGTCAAGGATACGTTAGTCTTGCTTTGGACTAAGATCAACCTGACGTGGTGATTCATTATTAGTTTAGGGACGTTTCGGTCCGATGCCAGTTTAGGGACGTGGTGGTCCGTCATTAGTTTAGGGACATTTCGGTCCGATGCCAGTTTAGGGACGTAGTGGTCCATCATTAGTTTAAGGACGTCTCGGTCCAATATTAGTTTAAGGACATCTCGGTCCGATATTAGTTTAAGGACGTCTCGGTCCAACATTAGTTTAAGGACGTCTCGGTCCAATATTAGTTTAAGGACGTTTCGGTCCGATATTAGTTTAAGGACGTCTCGGTCCGATATTAGTTTAAGGACGTCTCGGTCCAATATTAGTTTAGGGACATTTCGGTCCACGAGTTTAAGGACCCCGCAGTCCATATCGATGTGTGGTCGTTGGGACCCGTCACCTCTTTGACGTCGTTGAGGAATTACAACGACGGATGTCAAAGGAGTTCGGAGATGTACCCTCGAACCGGATGTAGATTGATTTAGGAGAGCCATTTTGCTCAGTCAATTTAATTTAAGGACTTATGGCCAAAATTGGGCTAAGTCCAGTTGAAATGTTCAACATTTTATTTGCTTTTGCATTGCATTTCTTTTTTTTATTTTTTTTTGGGCCTTGCCCAGAAAGGATGCAGAGCATCAATTTGTTTTGGGCTCTACCCTTTTAGGAATGATGCAAGGTATCAATTTTATTTGGGCTCTGCCCTTATATAAAGGATGCAAAGCATCAATTTATTTGGGCTCTGCCCATTTATTGCCTTGCAATTTATTTTGGCCTGTCAGGTCATTTTGATTTGGGCCTGGCCCTTCAAATAGTGCAAAGCACCAAGAATCTTTTGGATTCAAGAAAATGAGTGCAGAGCACTTTTTAATGATCTAAATTTAGATCAAAGAAGAGAAAAGAAAATCTTTTCTTTCTTTCTGTCTCAGAGAACCAGAGGTTCATAGCAAGTGCAAGGCACTATTTTTATTTATTTATTTATCTGAGAACCAGAGGTTCATAGCAAGTGCAAGGCACTATTTTTATTTATTTATTTATCTGAGAACCAGAGGTTCATAGCAAGTGCAAGGCACTATTTTTATTTATTTATTTATCTGAGAACCAGAGGTTCATAGCAAGTGCAAGGCACTATCTGTTGTGCGCACGTGCGTTGCACGTGGTGCCGCATGGCGGGCATACGTGCGTTGCACGTGGCGCACATGCGCATTATGAGGAGAAGCAAAGCTTCTATATATGGAGAACAAGCTCCTTTTAATATTATTAAATATTCTCATGTGGTGCGCACGTGCGTTGCACGTAGTGCCGCATGGCAGGCACACGTGCGTTGCACGTAGCGCACATGGCGCTTGCGCATATGCGCATTATGGAGGAGCATGCTCCTATCTTGGAGAACTAAGCTCCTTTGAGTATTGAATCCTTTGAGGATTTTTACTCTATCCTTTCTAAGAGGTATCCCCTCTTATTTATATGGGAGTGGTAGAGAAGCCAGCTCTCCTTTTCCCGATGTGGGACTAAAAAATGCATTCCCCATGTAGTAGAGCATTACTTTAGATTACACGTGTATAACACATTTGCTCATAACTTTTGATCTCGGATGAATTATGAGGCCCATAATATATCAAATCGAAGGTCTTTTCGAGATGCTTTCAATATCATCAGAATTTAGCTGTTTTTCGTTCCGGAGTTTGTCAAAATACAGCTCGGAAAATACTGGTTCGCATCTTCTTCCTTAAATCACATGTGCATAGACATTTGCTCATAACTTTTGATCCCGGATGAATTATGAGGCCCATAATATATCAAATCGAAGGTTTTATCGAGACGCTTTCGATACAAATAGAATTTATCCATTTATCATTCGGGAGTTTGTCAAAAAACAGCCCGGAAGATACTGGTTCGTATTTCCTTAAGCGTATCGCTGCCATTTGATACCTTGGACTCTTTTGCGCAGAAATTTTTGGTGGGAACAAATACATAACAAACGCACACACAAAGCACATACACACCAACAACCTACACTTAAGCTAAATCGTAAATTAAAACACACATACACAGAATACAACTCATACTTAGGTATCTTCAAATCTAACTTTGTTTATCGATAATTTATTCTTTTCAATGAAAAACTTGCATCTACGGATTTTCTTCTTTGTTAGTAACCATCCCGTTCTTAAATTCTTAATATAGTCATCAAACCTACAATTTAAATGGTATACAGTCTAACATGGCCCATGAATACATCAGAGTTAAGGAATGGATGTATGTGGATTGGCAACAACGTATGCAACCTAAGTTTGTCGCAGGAGTTGCTACTTTCATTGAATTTGCATGCTCACATAATAAGATCGTATTAGAGAAGATTCTCTGCCCATGCGATAGATGTGGGAATAAGTACTGGCAGAAGATAGAATTCGTAGAGCTTCACATCGTTAAACATGGTTTTACTAGACTTTATACAACTTGGCTATATCATGGGAAGGAGAAGAAGAAGAAAGTAATGCGGCAGAAGAAGAAGGAGAAGACGGTAATGCGGCAGAAGAAAAAGACGGTAACTTCTTTGCAGGAGAAGAAATTGAGGATATGGTAGAGGCTGCCATAGGTGATAGTATTCATATCGAAGATAACATTCCTTCGGTCAAGGACTGCGTACGGATAAGTATGAAAAGTTCATGAATGATGCTAGAAAACCAATTTATGAGAATGCAAAGTATTCCACCCTCTCATGGTTCTTCCAACTTTTCAGATTAAGTGCCTAAATGGATGGAGCAACAAGTCATTCACGATACTTCTGAAGTTCTTGAAAGATTCTATGCCCCCCAGAAAATAACGTGCCCAACAGCTAGTACGGAGCCCAGAAGATGATGTCTGATTTGGGTCTGAAGTGTGAGAAGATTCAAGCATGTCCCAAAAATTGCGCGTTGTACCGGAAAGAGAATTCAGATTTGAAAGAGTGTCCAACATGCGGAGAGGCTAGGTATAAGCCGAAAGAATCCGATAAGAATCCCGATATACCTGTCAAGATAGCACAATACTTTCATATAACACAGAGGCTGCAGAGGCTATTCAGGTGCAAAAAAACAGCCAAGGCAATGATTTGGCATCACCGTGCTCCTCCAAGTGAAGATGGAAAAATGAGTCATCCAAGAGATTCACCGGCATGGAAGGATTTCGATAGGAGGCACGAAATATTCAGTAGTGATCCTCGCAATGTCAGGCTCGGACTTACTAGTATGGCTTCTGCCCATTCAACTATATGGCTGGAAGCTACAGCACATGGCCCATTGTAATGATAGTTTATAATCTATCACCTTGGTTGGCTATGGATCAATCCTACTTTATGATGCCTTTTCTTATCGACGGACCAAACTCACCGGGAAACAATATCGACGTCTATCTCCGACCTCTGATCGATGAGTTAAAATCTTTATTCATTGATGGTGTAGAGACTTACGATGCAAACACAGATACAACCTTCACACTGCGTGTAGATTTAATATGGACAATTAATGACTTTCCTGCGTATAGAATGCTATCAGGTTGGTCTGTACATGGTCACAAAGTATGCCCTTATTGCCATTAATATACAACATCGAAATTCTTGAATTTTAGCAGGAATGTTTGTTATTGCCGTCATCAGCGTTTCCTGCCACTAGACCATCCTTACAGGTTAGACGCTGCTCATTTTGATGTTCATCAGGAGCTTCTTGGGCCTCCAGCCTCATTTTCCGAAGAGGGCGTGACTGCTCGGTGGGATGGGTACAATAATGTGACCTTCGGGATAGATCCGGCAAAACAGGTCAAACTACCCTACTGAAACAAGTTAAGCATTTTCTACGAGCTTCCATACTGGTCAACAAATTTAGTACGTTATTGTCTGGACGTCATGCACATAGAGAAGGGAGTATCCAAGCACGTACTCAACTTACTTCTTTGTAAAGACGAAAAATCGAAAGACAACCTCCGTGCTCGGATGGATCTTTAGGACTGGGAAATTAGAAGTGAATTGCATCCTAAACCGCTAGCGGGTAAACCAGGCAAGTTTGTACTTCCCAATGCCGCGTATCATATGTCACAACCGGAGAAGAAAATGTTTCTGCAGGTATTGCATGATTTGAAAGTTACCACAGGTTTTTCGGGGTCATTTAGCAAGAAAATAAAATTTGTGAAAGGAAAGATCGATGGGCTGAAAAGTCATGATCACCATGTTATTATGGACCACCTTCTCCCATTAGCCCTCAAGACTTCCCTTCCCGAATCGGTTGGTCTAGTAATCAATGACTTTGTTGCTTTTTTAGAGAATTGTGCGCTAAAACCCTGGATGTTGTGACACTGGAGAATCTAGAAAATTCTATTTCATTGATACTTTACAAGCTTGGGTGTATTTTCCCACCGTCATTCTTCGATATCATAATACACCTGACGGTTCATCTTGCAACTGAGGCTACATTAGCCGGACCGATACAATATCGATGGATGTATCCCGTCGAAAGGTACGTGGAATTTTTCGTTTCACGCAATTTGTAAAATTATTGTTATCCTATATGCCCGTATTTATTTATTTAACATATTTTTCTTTAGGTACGTCTACACTCTAAAAAAATATATAAGAAATAGAAATCGACCAGAGGGTTCTATCATGTAAGGTTATTTTCTAGATAAAGCAACCATATTTTTTTCCCGCTATTTGGACGAGAACATTGAGACGAAGATTAACCGGTCTCGGAGAATTCAGGATGGGCCATATGGTAAAGTTGATTATAAGAGAGTAGACACTATATTTATCAACAAGATATATCGGTTTATCCTCCTCGATAGCGTATGTCTTGAAGAAATTAGGAGTAAGTTTTTTGGATTAATTGTTAAATTTGTGTTTGTGTGTGTATGAAATGATATAATATTAATGTCATAATTTATTGTTGAGAACAGAAATCATTTTAATGAGGTACGTGAGGGGCATCCTGATTGGAATGATGAACGATTGGAAAAATATCATCAGGATAATTTTTGCGATTGGGTTGCAGATCATGTAAGTTGTTCGAATAACATGTTATTGCTACCAATCTTAATCTAAACTTATATCGTTATGTATTTTTTGTAAAATTTGTTTTGTCAGATCCACGATCCGAACTTGTCTGCATCATTAGAGAGTGATTCTAGATGTTTAGCTCAGTTTTCTAGTATGGAGGTTGCATATTATAAAGGATTCGGTGTCCTTGGATACAAATTTGAAGTTAAGGACATAGAAATATCTCGAACCACTCAGAATGGTGGGATTGCGACTGTAGGATCGGATGGTGTGATTTATTATGGATGCTTAAATTGCATACTGGCATCCAATATCCCGGACGATCAGAACTGTTTTATATATTTCAATTTACTTGGTACGATACATGAACCGATACGGATAAGTGGAGAAACAATCTCGGGACTTGGAAAGATGAATATGGATTGACTAGTTTGAACACACTTCGATTTTACGGTCAGGACGATCCATTTATTTTTCCGAACCAAGCGTTCCAAGTATACTACTCACAGTGCTTGAAGCATCCGGGATCGAGTGTTGTATGCCGTTGGAAACCCAATGATGTTTACGATGTCCCAGAATTCGAGGATCGTATAGAGGACAGCGATGAGGACGAAGAAGAGAGAAGACTTAGAGTGCTCTGACCGTCTATTTCAAAAGTCGGGTTATCTTCGGCTGATCGTGAAGTTACGTGGGTTAGAAATGATATTGATAATGAAATCCAAGTAGATATGTATAATGCGTCCACAAAACGAAAATGGTTATCAGTAATATTATATTATTACTTCACATTTTTACGATCTATATATTTATAGCATGCATATGTAATGATTGTACTCTTGTCCAGATTTGATGACGATGACCAGAGCAGTGAGAGGCGGCAGGAGCACCAGCCGCGGCACCGACAGAGGCAGAGGCATAGGCAGAGCGGTTCTGCCGCCCAGAGAGCTGCGTAGGGAGCTTCAGAGGGCCGGTCTTGCACCCCGATCGGAGACCACTTCAAATGACTCCTTCCGTGTGGACTTTGCCACACCTCCAGGTATATTGCATGAATATTCATTTTTAATGTAATATTATAGATATACACGCATATTTATTTCAAAATTACTTATATAGTCAATGTTTGATTGTCTAGCTGTTGGTGGTGCATCCACATCAGAGGCAGAGGCCACTCCCGCACCTCCAGGTATGTTTATATATCCTATAGTGCATGCATATTGATTTAGAATGTTATATCATAAATATACATACATTCTTTTTGCTCTTACTTAGATAATCATTTTTTAACTGTCTAACTGTAGATGGTGCCTCCACATCTCAGGCAGAGGCCACCTCCACACTTGCGGGTATGTTTATATACCCTATAGTGTATGCATATTGATTTAGAATGTTATATTAGTGATATACACATTTCTTTTGCAATTACTTATATAATTTAGTTTTAATTGTCTAATTATAGGTGGTGCGTCCACATCTGGCGCAGGAGCCAATCCCGCCACTTCCGTACATTCAGCTCAGTCTCCAGGTTAGTATGAATAAATATAAAATATTTATTCATTTTACATATCCTTTAAGAATAAACCTGAACTTCATGTAATTTTATCGTCAATGTTTATTTTCTAGTTGGAGGGGATGCGTCCATGTCCGGGTCACCGGCTGTTACTCACCGGAGGAACTATCATCCCACTCGTGCTGCTGCCTGGGCCCGGGCTCGTGCTGCTGTCGCCGGAGATATATCCCACTTCAATTTTTGTTAAACCTTGATTTCTTAATACCACTTTGTCTTAATATTGATTGTCTTGATATTTCTTGTAGATGCAGTGCATCCCCATCCAGAGAGGGGGACTCGAGGGCCGAATCAGTCCCACAGGCTGAGGCTGGGCAGAGCTAGGGGGAGACAGCATTCCCCCTCTTCTTTACCCCCGATTATTGTAAGTCGATGTACAACACCCCACGACTAGCGGGGAGGCGGAAAAATGAAAAACGATCTTGTTCTTTGCGTAAATATCGACTAACCGAGAATCTTTGCTAAACTATAACTAACAAGAAACATAGAAGTTGTGAACTACTATGATAAGTGATTATACCTAATGAACCATGTCCTTCTCCTTTTCGTTATCCACGTCCTTCTCGGCCTCCTCCACGTAATAGATGATCCACCCGAGAGCTATACTCCAAGCTTCACCTCTAACTTGAGGCAACTAGGTTTCTTAAAGTGCTAATCTAAGTAACCTAGGTGATATAGAGAAGTGTTATGGATTAAATAGTCTTTTCTAATCCTTGGTCTCAACACATGAGAAGGGAGGATTAGGGTTTGAAGAGAGAGAGCTTGAGGAGAGAGAAGGTGAGCAAGAGAATGAGAAGAGATAATGAACTCATTTGAATATATGATACATAATCTTTAATGAAATAAATAAATTAAATCATTTAACAACCATGCTTCACTCATTCATATGAGTGATTCATCTCATGAGTCATTAGATCAATAAATGATGCATTAACTCCATGGATGAATCATACAAATGAGTCATTAACACAATAAATGCAAATGCCACCTTAACCCTCAAGTCACCATCCTTCTAGAAGCTTCTCGCGAAATTACGAGAACGCCCCTCCTATCCGTGAAAACACGGAAAAACTTTAGACTGTATAAATCCAATAACCTGATACTAGAAACTGGCTTAAACCAAAGCCGGCTAGTAAAAACTGTCCGAATGTCGTACGTGCGTAAACACACGTATGCGTCCAAACCCTTGTCGTAAAACCATACGACCTCTATATCGTTTCGCCTAGAGCAGGGAAACTCTCTGTGTGGGACTCTAATGACTCGACTACTATGCTGGCAGTGGGTTTAACCACAGACCGCAAGCGGCACTAGCTGTACGTAACGGTCCCCAGGTAGATATCGATAAGAAGGCCGATGAGGGAACCCATCCGAACTCCTACTGAGCTTGCTGTGACAATCTCCGTACAGTCCGGTCTGTTCATCTAAGACTATCGCATATCGGGCCTAGGGGGCGGCAAGCGTCAGTCCCCTAATAGCGGTATAAGTCGTGTCGGAGCGTAGCCCATTACACCCTGAGAAACAACTGGAACCTACCAGTAAATCTCGCTTGCCCTAGCCAGGGACTTTACGTAATGGCTCTCTGACACTGCGCGATATCAACTCCCAATACCGGGAGAGACGAATCCTGTCTAACTGCCACTGCCTCCAAGTGCTCGGGACTGCACCCAACTGCTACCTGTTTGCATGACTCCTTTGAGCCGTGGTAGGGTAGCAATCTAAGAACAGTTGGACACACTCGAAGCGAAGTAGCAGTGTCAAGTCTGCGGACTATGCTGTACTCATGTCACCTGGGAACTGTTAACTGACGACGGGTATAATACCAACCAACAGTTCCCCGTGAGTCCTGTCCGGTATACCCGTAACCCAACGAGCACCTGTATACTATCTCCAGTACGACGTACTGACGGCTGTGAGACAGACCATCTCCCCAACTGGGATGAGAAGCGTACACACTAGTCTACTCCGGAGTATCGATGCCCTGTCTCGATAATCCTACGACTAGGGACCTGAAAAAGGATGTGCTTGTAGACTACCCAGCCCCCACCAGTGTGACTGCCATCACAACGCTGGTAGTCAAGCAAGATCCTAAGAGCTCTATCAATATGTATACTCACATATTAAGATAGAAAAACCAAGTAGCATACTACCATGTTTAGCAAGACTGTTATATAACTGTGAATATCCCAAGCTTCCATTAAGTAATATACAAGCTAGTATGATACAATAATGGCCCCTAGGGCATATACACTAACAATCTCCCACTTGCACTAGGGCCATGTACTGGCATATCGAAGACCGATGATCTCGAGTAGCCTTTCGAACTGAATCTGAGGTAGGGCCTTTGTGAATGGATCAGCAATGTTCTCTTCAGTAGCAACTCTCCGGACCTCGATCTCCCGACAATCAATGATCTCCCTGATCAGGTGCTACCGCCTTAAGATGTGTCTGGACTTCTAATGGGACCTTGGTTCCTTCGCTAAAGCTATAGCTCCGTTGTTGTCGCAATACAGAGGTATTGGATCAACAATGGTAGGAACCACCTGAAGTTCTGTTAGGAACTTCTTCATCCAGACCGCTTCTTTTGCGGCATCGCAAGCAGCAATATACTCCGCTTCCATCGTCGAGTCAGCAACGGTGTCCTGCTTGGAACTCTTCCAGCACACCGCCCCTCCATTGAGGGTAAAGACATAACCCGACATGGACTTGGAATCGTCCTTATCACTCTGGAAGCCGGAATCGGCAAAGGCCTCCATCTTGAGGTCTTTTCCGCCGTAAACCAAGAACATCTCCTTAGTCCTTCTCAGGTACTTGAGAATGTTCTTTACTGCTATCCAGTGCTTCTCCTCTAGGTCTGACTGATACCGGCTTACCACGCTCAGTGCGTAAGCTACATCTGGTCTGGTGCACAACATTGCATACATTATAGAGCCTACCGCAGAAGCGTATGGTATAATAGACATGCGTTCCCTTTCCAAATCAGTCTTGGGAGACATCTCTTTAGATAGGGTGATTCCGTGACAAGCCGGTAGATTACCGTGCTTAGAATCTTCCATACTGAATCTTTTCAGTATAGTGTCGATATACCTGGACTGCGAAAGTCCCAACATCCTCTTGGATCTATCACGATAGATCCGGATCCCCAGAATAAAAGAGGCATCACCCAGGTCTTTCATGAAGAACCTGTGTGACAAGAATCCTTTGACAGATTGTAGCATAGGAATGTCATTTCCTATCAATAGAATGCCATCCACGTACAAAACGAGGAATATGACAGTTCTTGCTACAACTTTACTATATATACATGGTTCATCTGGATTTTTGATAAAGTCATATTCTTTGACTGTTTCATCAAAACAGATGTTCCAACTCCGCGATGCCTGCTTTAATCCATAAATGAACTTAAGCAACTTGCATACTTTCCCGCTGCTCCCACTCTGATTGAAACCCTCTAGCTGATCCATATAGACGCACTCTTCTAAATTACCATTCAGAAAAGCCGTCTTTACATCCATCTGCCAGATTTCATAATCATGGAAGGTAGCAATAGCAAGAAGGACCCGAATGGATTTGAGCATAGCCACTGGAGAAAAAGTTTCGTCATAGTCCAAACCAGGTCTTTGACGAAAACCCTTTGCAACAAGTCTAGCCTTATAGGTTTCCACCTGTCCATCTACACCAATCTTTTTCTTGAAGATCCATTTGCATCCTATGGGTTTTATCCCATCTGGAGCAAAGTCCAAAGTCATTACTTTGTTGGTGTACATGGACTCCATTTCGGTACGCATTGCATCTAGCCATCGTACCGAGTCGCCGCTCTGGATGGCCTGCTGGAAGCTAGTAGGTTCATCATCATCGATGATGCAATCCTCTCTATCCCCATCTATGAGAAAACCGTAGTATCTCTCAGGCGAATGAGACGGCCTACTACTCCTACGGAGGGGTGCGGGAATGTCCTGTTCTTCTTGAACTACTGGTTCTACCAAACTTTCAGTAGTAGTTTGTGGTTCTGGAATTTCTTCCAGTTCTATTTCACTCCCACTTATTTCCTTTTCTAAAAACTGATATTCTAGAAAATGGGCATTACGAGAAACAAAAACCTTTTGTTCCTCTGCGTAATAGAATAGATACCCCTTGGAGTTCTTTGGATATCCCACAAACTTACACTGTACTGATCGTGCCTCGAGCTTGTCCACATGCTGCTTTTTAACAAAAGCTGGACATCCCTATATCTTCAGATACTGAAGATGGGGTTTCTTCCCACTCCACATCTGATATGGCGTGGTAGGCACAGTCTTGGTAGGAACCATGTTCAAAAGATATGCTGCTGATTCTAGCGCATAACCCCAGAAAGATTGCTGTAACTCAGTATTACTCATCATGGAACGTACCATATCCAATAGGGTTCGATTCCGTCTCTCCGATACACCGTTATGCTGTGGAGTGTATGGAGGAGTAAGCTGAGAGAGAATTCCTTTCTCTTTTAGGTAACCTAGGAACTCGGCACTTAAGTATTCACCACCTCGATCAGATCTTAGTGTCTTGATAATTTTGCCGGTTTGGTTTTCTACTTCATTCTTATACTCTTGGAATTTCTCAAAAGCCTCGGATTTATGTTTCATCAGATAAATAAATCTGTACCTTGAGTAATCATCCGTAAAAGTAATGAAATAGGAAAAACCACCTCTTGCATGTGTAGACATTGGACCACATACATCGCTGTGTATGAGTCCTAAGAGCTCGCTCGCTCTTACTCCATGTCCAGTGAATGGAGTCTTTGTCATCTTTCCTTTGAGACATGATTGACAAGTGGCATAAGTTTGATATTCGAACGAGTCCAAATATCCTTCTCTATGTAACTTAGTCAACCTTCTCTCATTGATGTGACCTAGTCTACAATGCCATAAGAAAGCTTTATTTAAATCTGAAGACTTTCTTTTTAGTGTGTTCTGGACATTGAAAATTTGGAGTTGGTTTAAGACATATATACCGTTATCCAGTGTACCGGACCCAATCAAACTATGATTAAGGTGGATGTTAACAACATCACTTACAAACATGAAATCATAACCTTTATTTGATAACAAGAAAACTGATATGATATTACACGTTAAGCTGGGTACACAAAAACAGTTATGTAAAACCAAAATGTGTCCACTCATCAATCCCAGGTGATAATCCCCTACAGACACAGCTCCCACGCTAGCTCCGTTAGCAAGCATCAAGGTCATATCACCATCCTTCAGCACTCTACGGTTTCTCAGTGCCTGCAATGAATTGCATATATGAGATCCTAATCCGGTATCCAATACCCAGGAAGTAGAGTTGATTGACAGACAATTCTCAATTACAAACACACCTGAAATCGAAGCCACAGCTTGCTTCGGTTCCTGATTCTTGGCGTTCCACGCCTTGCAATCTTTCTTCCAGTGCCCTTTCCTATAACAATGGAAACACTCATCCTGGGCCACTACTGGTACCGCAAACTTTTTCTTTCCCTTCGCTCCCACCTTACTAACACCTCCTCTAAGTTTGGTGGCGGCCTTCTTTTTCCTTCCTTTGGCCCTAGCCTTGGACCCGGAAGAAGAAGCACCGCTAACAAACATAGCGGGTATTTCCCTTGCCTTCTGCAAGGTGCCCTCTGCACTCCTCAACATGTTAAGAAGTTCCGGAAGTTCAACTACTTTTCTTTGAATGTTGAAATTCAGAATAAACTGGGCGTAGGTGGAAGGAAGGGACTGGAGAATAAGGTCTGTATAGAGCTCATTATCCAAAGTCGTCCCAAGGTCTGCGAGCTCTTCTATATAGCCAATCATCTTTAGGACATGTTCTCCTACCGATGATCCGACGGCCAACCTCGCTCGAAACAAGTTCTTAGAGGTCTCGTATCTTGCTATACGAGATTGCTCTCCATAAAGTTCCTTTGTATGGAGAAATATGGCATCAAGATCCATATCCTCGTGCCTCCTCTGATATTCATTGTTCATCGAGGCAAGCACGATGCACTTGGCCTTCGCGCAATCATACTCCCAGGTTTTGCGGATTTCCTTATCCGCATTACTGGATTTGGGACCTGGGACTGCAGGTGCCTTAGCGGTGAGGACGTACCCCAATTTGTCATAGGTCAAAGCCATTTTGACATTCCGCAGCCAATCTTTATAGTTTGGCCCTGTCAGTATATTTTTCTCTAAAAGTAACTAAAGTCCAGTCATTTTCAGGGTCGCTGTAAGTAGGAGAGAGAGAAGAAACACTTTAGCTTGATGCTCTTGCAAGTTTAGAGTGGTTTTTAATTTATCTAAACTGGATGGCTCCCACTGTTTCTCGAATCCTTCCTCAAACCATAAAAGAAGAATTAGCCAGGACTATTCTCACTGTACAATACTTGCTTAACCGTTCAGCCAGACTGGTGTCGGTACTTCGAGGGAGGTTTTCTAACGCTTTCGCGAAGTTCCTTAATTAAATAACCTCTTTTCTCTGGGGGCGTAACCCCGCTGACACCTTTCTTGACACCTACTTGGTTTATAGCATTAATCGTTAAGTGACGAATCTCCTGATGAGTAGCATATACTCACAGTAGGATCGGGATCCAAATATCACCGTATGATAATGTTGAAGGAATCCTACCAACATTCATCAAACTCCAAATGGTATGCATCTCTTTGCAAATTTCAATTTCCTTAGAAATTCCCGATATATGTTTTTGCCCCATGCTCTTATGACCTTGGCGTTGGTCAAAATGTCATAAGTCACATGTCAAGTTCTACCCATCATTATCTTGTTAATTTGAACCCATCCGTACATATCCTTGACGTTGGCCAAAATGATAATACGACTGTCCCAAACTAACTCATCTATCTATGCAACAAGTGAATACCCAGCAGCTACCAAACACTATGCCTTGGCGTTGGTCAAAATACATAGCTTGAATACTACTGAATACCCAAATGAAATGACGGAGGGTTACGAATAGTTTTGGCGAAACCGTGAACGTAGTGAACTTGATATGACCGAAGGAACCTGATAGCTTTTAAAAGGAGTGGTTAAAGCTCCGCAATTAAAAATATCATATGTTTTAAAATAACCGAGTGGTTTCTTTTAAATTGTTCCAACGATTCAACTTTTGGTTTATTTTCTTTGCATTAATAATAATGTGTCCCATCATTAACCTATCATTGCAGAAAACAACGAAAATACAACGTCCTCTTATGCCATCCGCATTCGCCACTGGGTCCCGTCATCACCAGTTAGGTTACTTAACTAACGGCAGAGTGGGGGCTGGGCTAGCGCGGGTGTAAAACATAAGTGACATCTAAATAGCTATCATATATAGATATTGTACATTCGTCAGACGCAATAATAGGCATTCCAGATCACATATGAACACTATTGGATTTGCAAGCAATCCGCGTTTGTTTAGAGCCTGCAACAAAAGACGGATTACACAGTTGTGATGAATAGCCATTACCCCCACCCTAGACCCCTACGGGTACGGCAAACTACCCGCCAAATACCCGAAGTGAAGCGGTCTCCCTCAACAACGTGAGTAGACCACTCAACACTTCAAAGTACCCGGTAGTTTGTGCACCCCACCTTGGGTCTATCTTAGGAGCAAAAACAGTAAAATAAAATAATACAACGGTGGCTACAACCGCAACCTGGATGTGCCCCGCAAAAAAAAATATTACAAAATATTGCAATTATATCGAATGAATTAATATAACAACCCATCATTAACCCCGGCTAATCATCACAACAATCCAATACAGTTCATAACCACAAACAGTAAAAACCATTACAGAAATGTGCAACCCCCTGCCAACCGACATACTAGCAGTTAGGGGAGGTTTACGAACACATTATACAAACACAGATATAATCAAATTAGCAAACATCGTAAAATTTCAATCGAGCAAACACTTTAGATTCTACTCCAAAACTTCTCTGTGCACCTGAGATCTTAGCAGAAAATAAAATATCCCAGAAATATCATTATTAACACATAAGAGTTACTGAAGAAATTGGGGCTGACTCGGCCCCAACTCGGCCGCGGATCCGCGGCGGATCGCATGGATCCGCCGCGGTTCCGCGGTGAGTTTGCCGAGTCACGAGTCCAAATTTCTGCAGTAGCCCTATTATTCTCTGCTTGTAATTTTAGACCACGTTTTAAATTCGACAGAAACTGTGTTAAATCGATGATTTTTCCGGTTCTTTTTGCGTTCGAAATTCTTACGACTTTGCTAATGAGTTAATTATTATTTAGCGAGGCTCTGATACCACTGTAAGTCGATGTGCAACACTCCACGACTAGCGGGGAGGCGGAAAAATGAAAAACGATCTTGTTCTTTGTGTAAACATCGACTAACCGAGAATCTTTGCTAAACTATAACTAACAAGAAACATAGAAGTTGTGAACTACTATGATAAGTGATTATACCTAATGAACCGTGTCCTTCTCCTTTTCGTTATCCACGTCCTTCTCGGCCTCCTCCACGTAATAGATGATCCACCCGAGAGCTATACTCCAAGCTTCACCTCTAACTTGAGGCAACTAGGTTTCTTAAAGGGCTAATCTAAGTAACCTAGGTGATATAGAGAAGTGTTATGGATTAAATAGTCTTTTCTAATCCTTGGTCTCAACACATGAGAGGGAAGGATTAGGGTTTGAAGAGAGAGAGCTTGAGGAGAGAGAAGGTGAGCAAGAGAATGAGAAGAGATAATGAACTCATTTGAATATATGAAGCATAATGTTTAATGAAATAAATAAATTAAATCATTTAACAACCATGCTTCACTCATTCATATGAGTGATTCATCTCATGAGTCATTAGATCAATAAATGATGCATTAACTCCATGGATGAATCACACAAATGAGTCATTAACACAATAAATGCAAATGCCACCTTAACCCTCAAGTCACCATCCTTCTAGAAGCTTCTCGTGAAATTACGAGAACGCCCCTCCTATCCGTGAAAACACGGAAAAACTTTAGACTGTATAAATCCAATAACCTGATACTAGAAACTGGCTTAAACCAAATCCGGCTAGTAAAAACTGTCCGAATGTCGTACGTGCGTAAACACACGTATGCGTCCGAACCCTTGTCGTAAAACCATACGACCTCTATATCGTTTCGCCTGGAACAGGGAAACTCTCTGTGTGGGACTCTAAAGACTCGACTACTACGCTGGCAGTGGGTTTAACCACAGACCGCAAGCGGCACTAGCTGTACGTAACGGTCCCCAGGTAGATGTCGATAAGAAGGCCGATGAGGAAACCCATCCGAACTCCTACTGAGCCTGCTGTGACAATCTCCGTACAGTTCAGTCTGTTCGTCTAAGACTGTCGCATATCGGGCCTAGGGGCGGCAAGCGTCAGTCCCCTAATAGCGGTATAAGTCGTGTCGGAGCGTAGCCCATTACACCCTGAGAAACAATTGGAACCTACCAGTAAATCTCGCTTGCCCTGGCCAAGGACTTTGCGTAATGGCTCTCTGACACAGCGCGATATTGATTGATCTCAAAAACTATCTATTACCGCAATCAAGAACGGCGTCGCTTGGTAGCTAGCCGGTGAGTACGGGTCGGTCCACAGGGATGTTGTGAATTTCCTAATCGCTCTTACGAGTTAATTCCGAAGGGTGTTCGTGGATTAATTAAATCTAAAAACTAAATTAATCTAGGGCAATTGAATTAAAGATCTAACTATCTAACTAGGGCAAGGAATTAAATTTATACTAGGGCAGAGAATGAAAAATTACCTAGGGCAAGAATTAAAATTACCTACTTACTTTACATATGGCTCTCTCCAAACATCAACACAAGACTTGTCAGATATGAATTTCTGAAATGAAAAGAGGTATCGATACTCTCCAAAAAAAATCTAAATTTTATTGATAAAAAGAGGCATAGGGAGGCATGAAAAGAATACAATGATTTGGGCTTCTATTTATAAGACATAGAAACCCTAGGTTACAATTGATTCGCACGTCTGTATTTACCAAAATATCCTTAGGAAGACCTAGTCAAAGTAGACTCCAAGCTTTGGTAAAATTTTATGTCTGGAAATTTTGGAACTTATTCTGGGCTTCTTGGGCTTTTTATTTCTTTGGATCTTTATTCAATTTGGCTTCTCTATTTCTTCCAGATCTCCAATGAACAATTGCAGTGGACTTTTAACCGTTTGCTTTGTAATCTTGGACCTTGCGTTGCCTTGTACTGATCTTTTGTGTAGGCTTGATTAAGATCCTTCTATTTGTTGGTCAAAGTCCCTTTTGCATCGTCTTTTCATCGTTTTCACTGTTTTCTGTCCAAGAACCTGTAACCTGTAATATGTAGCAGACATGCGTCAAAAGCACATGTTTATTTATAAAACGAATAAGAATGGGGAATATAATAATACAATATTATGGTGTGAACAAATACCTCCAAACTTATCTTTTACTCGTCCTCGAGCAAACTTATTTTTTATTCTCTACAAAACCCTAACCGCACTTTCGCAGGGAAACGCGATTGCACTGAGCACGTGCAACAAGCCGTTAAACCTCTAGGTGTCCCTAGTAGGAGGAGTGTTGTCTCCTGAGGGTTTTCAGCGGATACTACCCACAAAATCCTATCAATTTGGCTCCTTAACTTTAATTCTCCACTTAGGTTTTCTAACAAGGAATTCTATTATCGTCGACTCGTAAACTATCCACCCATATTCTTCACACTTCCTCATTATTTAACTTAAGAATATATATATTTCCTATAGACTTACTTAGCTTTCAGCATTTCCCAAGTTTTCCTTCTAGGGTTCCATCTCCACTTAGGAATTTTTAATCAAATCTACTAAAGATACAAGTTCTATTCTCCATTCCTTTCTCTTATCTAAACTCTAATCATATATCCCCACGTGTGTGTAATAATCACCCCTACACTTGGAAATTCAAATCAAGCAATCATACCCTTGTCCGTCGTCCAAAGCACTAATTAACTGGTGAATTTTTAATGAATTTTTGCTTACACATCCTTCATGCGACCGTTAATACTTCTTGAGGTACCAACAACCGATTACAAGATATGTTTGCACTTTAAAGCGTCATTCCTAGTCTTGCAACACCCAAGGCTTTTAGCAGTGACTCCCAAACCAGTTGGTCTAAAGCACTAGGTGATGAGGCACCCTCACTAAATATTTTTTCTATTTTTGCAGCCTTAAGTAATCACAAAGACCAGTGTTCATTTTTTTATTCTTTATTCACACTTGAGTAATTTTATTTTTCATCATACTAAGGACTTTAGACAAGAGCATTTCAAGGTCTCCTCTACTATTCCACGTTTCAAGGTGCGTGATTGTGCAATTTGTAGGGGATACATTTTCAGAATCTATACTTAAGCTAGGAATTATTTTTCAAACTTATACTCTAATAAAAATCAATACTTTTTTCCTTTATTTCGACTTAGCCCAGGAAGTGAACCCAAAATTTGCCTATTTCTAAATAAACTACAAAGACATATACTTTCTACCGCTAAACTTTAAGGAAGGTTATCTTTAGGGTTTTTAATTTACTAAATCTAAGATCTAGTTGTTCCTAACCAGTTATCCTATCTGTCAAATTTTAGTCAAATAAGTCAAAATTGAATACATTAATTTTTATAATTTTTGAAATTTTTCAAAATTTTATAGGTTTTCAAATAAGTATGCAAATACAAAAATATGTACAAATGAATGTGAAGGAAGAAAACATACCGAGCATACTCTCAAACTTAAACTTGACAGTGTCCTCACTGTCATGCTACACCAAGAGGGTCAAAATGTCGGCACTCCCCTGTTTATTCATTTATAAATTTTTTTTTTGTTCTGAATTTTGTTTTATTTTTTTATAGAAAAAGAAAACAAAAAATATATATACATATATACAACAAGATTCCCCCCAAACTTAAGCTTGGCCTTACACAAGCCAAAGGTTAGCACCAACCATTCAAAAATCGTATCGTGGTAATGGTCGAGTTGGTGAAAGAATGGGGTGTAAAGGAAAGAAATGAGAAGCACACGAGACCGAATGGGAAGAAGGGTGGAATATGGTCTCGGTGGAGGAGAAGAATGGCGGAAAAGAGAAAGAAGGGTAGCACGATCTTGAGGGTGTAAATCGAGTGAATAAATTAGCACAATTTGTGATGACCGATGTGTTAAAAGCGATTGTGCTAATCTATCAACCCATCGAGAAATGGGGTCAAATCCCTTAAGATTTGCAAGAAAGTATGGGTACGCCGAACTTGGTATTGGAGATGAAAGCATAACGGTCTCTTGTACGGTCGGAACGATAGGAAGGACGAAAGGGAGTGAATTAGGGATAGTGTTATTCTCACCTAAGTAATCTGTCGCGAACTTGAAGGATTCCATCCATGGTTCGAAGCAACTGTAAGCAACCGAGTCTAATGGTTCGACTAACTCATCTGAAAATGTAAAGGACTCAAACTCGGGCGGTGAGTCATCAACATCGTCCGAAAAAATGAAACACTCGTACGTGTTATCGGCTGTGAGAACTGTGTCAGATTCAAAGAAAAAATTTTCAAGCTCACAGTCTTCAAGCGTGATATTAGGCGTGGACGGAACGATGGAAAGGAGGGAGGGTGATTTAGTTAAAGGTTCAAGAGGATGAATTGGAAAATCCGACACATCAAATAAGAATGGTCCAACCTCTATATTATCCTCAATACTCTCCTCAATACTATCCTCATAATTTTCCTCAATATTTGTCTCATCCATGCCATTATCATCATAATCAAGACGCATATGAAGTTCGGGAGAAACAATTAATGACTCGGGATGATGAGTTGGACATAAAATTTCAATCAAATCAACGGGTTCATCATCCAAAATATTCCCGGCGTCTATATCCTCAATCAAGTGAAAATCAATTTTTTCTGACACGTCCTCAAAAGCATGGATATTGATAAATTTAGGTTCAAGATTGGAGGTGTAAAGATCGAAAGGATTAGGTGTGGTTTCACTCAAAAGGGGTTCTTCACAATTTGGCAAATCAAGCACTACAAAATCACACAACTCGATTTTATTTTCAACTGGTGAATCATTTGGGACAATCGATGGAAAACCGGAGTTGTGGGTTTCAATTGGGTATGGGTAGGTTTGATTTGGAACTTTGTAGAACTCACTCGCTCCTCTCAAATTCGCACTCTGTCCAACCGCCTCCTCATACATTGAAAAATTTGAAGCTAGTTGGAAACTAGCTACCGGTTCAGTAGGTTGCATAAGGGCGGCAATGGGCACATCCACATTCCTAATCATTTTGTTTGTTGCTGAAATATAAGCTTCCAACGACTGTTCCAAACTAGACATGGGTTGTGAAGGGGTTTCGGTAAAAGGTTCAAAATTGTTTGGATACATGAAACTCCTAAATGGCTGTGTAGAAGCAATGTCTAGTGAAGGTGGGAAAGTCGGATAGGACTGGTAGGAATTGGATGGTTGGACAGGAATAGGATCAACATTTGGATAAAAAGGTGAATGGACTTGTTGATCCCTAGAACTGGATGTGTGGAGAGGAGTGAAAGATCTGCTACGAGATTGAGCAATATGCTCAGCAATGGACATCGGTTTAGGAGTTACAGCAGGACTTGAAAAAGTGGTATCAACATATGAAGGTGGTAAAGGTTGACTTGGTTGACACAAAGTGGGTTGCAAAGTCGAACTGTTTCTCCTAAACGCTTCTATTTGATCTTTTAACAAAATTTTTGGCATGGAGGGATCTTCCTTAAATCGACCGAAACAATTGACGTACGAAGCAAAGTTAGGTTCGGGATACCAAAGTTCGGAAAGTGATTTATGATTTGGGGTACCCATGATAGAAGAAAGGGGAAAAGAAAGAAGGTTGGGTGGTGCAAGGATTTATTTGCGGCAAAAATTTGCAAGTTGTTAAAAAAAATTCCTTTTTCTCTTTTCTCTATATTTGGAAATTTTGCAAAAAGATTTTTTTAAAAAGAGACTTTGACACAAATGCGATCAACCACAAATGCACAATCAGGCCTAAATCTAGGGTCACCTAGGTCAGCTAGAAAACTCCTAACTGTTCCAAAGGGCTAGAAATAGGATCTCAAACCGCCTCTTCACCGCCAATTGCGGCCAGGTAAGTGCCAGGTAAGTAGGAGGCTCCCCGCTACAAGTAGCGGTCCTAATTAAGTAACCACTTGCCTTAGACACACTTGCCTAGACACCGCAAAGTCAGATTAGGATAAACGGTCGATGCCTATAACCAGTCCTCTGTCCTATTGAGCTCGAAGTCCTTAGGGCTGAGTCTAGTATTTTTTAATTAAATATGGTCAATGCAAATACCTTATGTGATTTCTGGGGTCCTGGGAAGGGTGATGAAATCCCCACCCAATCTGAAATGGTCAAAAGCCCCTTAAAGTCCGATTAAAGATATGCAAAACAGTAAATCACTTGCAATCAAAGATTTTTTTGTTATAGCAATTTGAGAAAAGATATGCAAACCAGAAAAGATTTCTTGCAATCAATTTTTATTTTAAATGCGCGCAAAGAATCCTGCACAAGATTTGTTATTTGGAAAGGGGAAGATTTTTAAGCGCAAAGAAATCCTGCAGGCAAATTTACAGAAGATATATCAAGATTTACAGAGAAGAAACAGAGGACTTACAGTTTTTTTTTAATGAACCTCAGAGGAAGTTTGGGGATCTGATCCGCTGAGATGACCGCGGAACCGCCGCCCGAAGCCACTAACGACCGCGGATCCGCCGCAAGGCGATGACGTCAGCAGGCGAAATTTTTTTTTCACCAGATCGCGCGGTTGACTTGTTGACTCGATCCTCCAAATTTCTTCTGTTGTCTGTTGTGATATTCCTCTGTTTGTTCGGATTTGATATTTGCTGTTTTGATCTCTGTAGATTTCCAGATCCGAATTTGTTCATAAATCCTGCAAAATTCACACAAAAGTACCCTTCCCAAAAATAACAAATGATATATTTTTATATTTTTATATTTTTCAAAGTTTTATGATTTTTTTTAATTTTGATTAACCCGAAATTGCAAAAAGAAAATAACACGCCATCCCCGGCAACGGCGCCATTTGATTGATCTCAAAAACTATCTATTACCGCAATCAAGAACGGCGTCGCTTGGTAGCTGGCCGGTGAGTACGGGTCGGTCCACAGGGATGTTGTGAATTTCCTAATCGCTCTTATGAGTTAATTCCGAAGGGTGTTCGTGGATTAATTAAATCTAAAAACTAAATTAATTTAGGGCAATTGAATTAAAGATCTAACTATCTAACTAGGGCAAGGAATTAAATTTATACTAGGGCAGAGAATGAAAAATTACCTAGGGCAAGAATTGAAATTACCTACTTACTTTACAGATGGCTCTCTCCAAACATCAACACAAGACTTGTCAGATCTGAATTTCTGAAATGAAAAGAGGAATCGATGCTCTCCAAAAGAAATCTAAATTTTATTGATAAAAAGAGGCATAAGGAGGCATGAAAAGAATACAATGATTTGGGCTTCTATTTATAAGACATAGAAACCCTAGGTTACAATTGATTCGCACGTCTGCATTTACCAAAATATCCTTAGGAAGACCTAGTCAAAGTAGACTCCAAGATTTGGTAAAATTTTATGTCTGGAAATTTTGGAACTGATTCTGGGCTTCTTGGGCTTTTTATTTCTTTGGATCTTTATTCAATTTGGCTTCTCTATTTCTTCCAGATCTCCAGTGAACAATTGCAGTGGACTTTTAACCGTTTGCTTTGTAATCTTGGACCTTGCGTTGCCTTGTACTGATCTTTTGTGTAGGCTTGATTAAGATCCTTCTATTTGTTGGTCAAAGTCCCTTTTGCATCGTCTTTTCATCGTTTTCACTATTTTCTGTCCAAGAACCTGTAACCTGTAATATGTAGCAGACATGCGTCAAAAGCACCTGTTTATTTATAAAATGAATAAGAATGGGGAATATAATAATACAATATTATGGTGTGAACAGATATCAACTCCCAATACCGGGAGAGACGAATCCTGTCTAACTGCCACTGCCTCCAAGTGCTCGGGACTGTACCCAACTGCTACCTGTTTGCACGACTCCTTTGAGCCGTGGTAGGGTAGCAATCTAAGAACAGTGGGACACACTCGAGGCGAAGTAGCAGTGTCAAGTCTGCGGACTATGCTGTACTCATGTCACCTGGGAACTGTTAACTGACGACGGGTATAATACCAACCAACAGTTCCCCGTGATTCCTGTCTGGTGTACCCGTAACCCAACGAGCACCTGTATACTATCTCCAGTACGACGTACTGACGGCTGTGGGATAGACCATCTCCCTAACTGGGATAAGAAGCGTACACACTAGTCTATTCCGGAGTATCGATGCCCTGTCTCGATAATCCTACGACTAGGGACCTGAAAAAGGATGTGCTTGTAGACTACCCAGCCCCCACTAGTGTGACTGCCATCACAACGCTGGTAGTCAAGCAAGATCCTAAGAGCTCTATCAATACGTATACTCACATATTAAGATAGAAAAACCAAGTAGCATACTACCATGTTTAGCAAGACTGTTATATAACTGTGAATATCCCAAGCTTCCATTAAGTAATATATAAGCTAGTATGATATAATAATGGCCCCTAGGGCATATACACTAAAAATTATCACTATACCGGCGATTATGCCGAGAGGTTCGGCCGGTATATGGGGGATGAGATCCGCCTCATGAAAAAGTATTCACTTCACGTTGAGTGGGGTGATCAGTACCGGCGCTCATTCGCCCTCTTCTGGCATCAGGCTCGGGTATTAATATATATTTTCATTTGACTTATCCAATATATTTATTATTATTTAACACTTGCAATTTAAATACATTGTTTTTTGGTATTTGCAGTTGGATTACGACTTTCAGCCTATACCCGACCCTGATCATCCTGAGAGAGTGCTCGATCTTCACGCTCTATATCATAGCCTGATGAAGAACATGCAATCAAAGGTCCGATACAATAGGAACGAGCTGAAGATCGACCACTATTCCTTGTAGATGGCGACCCCCGAGGCAGAGAGCGGCTATCCTACATACTCCGGCCTTTGCGAGAGTCGACGTAAATACATGGCCTCTCTTGTGCCAATATTTCGACTCTCAGCGCAAACATGTTTGTAATTTAAATGCAATTCATTGTTTATTATATAATTTATTTGTTTGTGTTTCTTAATTAGAAAACTAAATCTGAATGTGTTGTGCAGAAACAGGCCGATCAAAATAAAGAGAATAGGAAGTCGGCGAAGAGGGGTCGCCCCACTTATACAGGTGGCTCGAGGAACATTACTCGTGCCATGGAGGCATCGGTAAATTAAAATAAATCTATTCTGATATAATGTAATATTAAGAGTTATTTTATAATATATGTAAATTTTTTGCGAATTGCAGAGAGCTCAGACCCTGGCGCAAGGTGGTGCACCAAGCATGCTGACCGCGTATCTTGCCGTCCACGGCACCTCGACAGATCCCGCCACGGGCGAGCTTCGATTCCCCGATACCGCTATCCATGAGTATTGCGTAAGTGTTAATATTTATACTAACAGGTTTGAAATTTTTGTTTTGAAAAGTTCAAATTTAAATGAATACTTATATTTTTAATGGTTAATGTGGGTGTAGGAGCGGGTGGTGGAGCAGGCAGAGGCATCGAGGATCGATTTTACTAGACAGACCGATCCAATGCGACTGACCCCAGTCCTAGACGCCGCACATGGAGGGCACCATGGAGGTTGGGAGAGAGGCTGGGGACTGGGTCCTAGCATGGCCCATATAGGGTTGGACTCCACTCCGGCGGTTACTTCCCCTACCCCTCGTGAGCGACGTCTAGAACATGATGTTGCTGCCTTGAAGACCACCGTCGAGGAGTTGAAGGAGATTTTGGTACGTATACTACTTAATAGTAAAATATTATATCACATTATAGATAGTAACATATGCAATATTAGTAGCCTGAGCTTATTTGGTTGTAGACTTAGTTTTGATTAATCATACTTACATAAAACTATCTAATTAAAATAAACTACGGTTTTCCAAACTAGATACCCAAACGAGACCTAAGTCCCTAAGTATTCTTACTCATTTATTACACATAAATTTTAACAGATGCGACAGGGTGCTCAGGCTGCGGCTCCACATGCATCTCCTTCGGCTGCGGCTCCGCAAGCCACTATCTCGGCTGCGGTTGCGCAGACCACTCCTGCAGCTCCACAGCCCGCTCAAACTCTCGCACAGTCCGCTCCTTCATTGGTCGAGTTTTTGACGACTCAGAGCTGCACCGAGGAGCAGATGCGCCAAATTACGTTGTTTATCAGAGATAGAGGAGCTGGACCGAGCTAAGGTAGCTCTTTTTTTTTTATATTTTTGAGGATGTATGTACTTGATACATATTGTATATATTTTGGACGATTTTGGTGGTTGTTTGATTGTTCACGATGATTTAGATTGATATCGTATTCTGTTTCTTTATTTCTTTTATATATCATGCGTGAGATGTTGATTATGAATATTTCTGTATTTGGTTATATGATGTATATATTATTGTGCACAGGACGGGGAAAAAACAGTAGCCACCTTTTTAAAAAAACTGATATTTTGTTCTTACGGATTAATCCGTAGGGAGTTATATTGCACCTACGGATTAATCTGTAGGTGCAAATTTTGCCCCTACACCATTATCCATAGGGACAGAATATCAGGATACCTGATATTTTGTCCCTATGGACTCAGTAAAACTTGCCCCTACGAATTTATTCGTAGGGGCATTTATCTGGACCTACGGATATCTCCGTAGGGGCAACAATCAGGCCCTACGAATACATCTGTAGGGGGAAGTATTTTATTTTATAAACCAATAAATTAAAATATTTATCAGGCCCTACAGAGTAATCCGTAGGTATACTTGTCCCTACGGATTAAGGCGTAGGTGCAATTATTACTCCGTAGGGGCATGTTCAGGACGAAGACTTGCACTTGCGACCTTTGCATCTACGGGGTATTTTTATGTCCCTACGGCTATATCCGTAGAGGCAGTAGTTTGCGCCTACGGATAAATCCGTAGGGGCAACCCCTTGTTGTAGCAGTGAAAACACTAAACTTGACCCGAATTTCAAAAGGAAAAGAGCGATTGCAAGCTCCTACACCACCAACTGCAACAATAACCTACAAAAAAAATTTATGGTTAAATCTTATAATTTTTTCGAAAATTTGGAGCAAAAAGGGTTGGGGATTATCTTGGCCGCGGGTTGAAATTAAGGAATGAGGAGGAAGAAAGGCCTTCGCGGCTCTTATCTGATCGACCTATTAGCGACCGTTTAGAATAGTTGCTAATATTATATGAACGGTCGTCAATACATTGGCGACCGTTCATTAGAGACCGTATAATACATACGGTCGCTAATAATTTATTAAGGACCGTATATATGTACACGGTCCCTAATAAACGGCCTTTAATGCGTACAGTTTCTACTAATGATATTGAGTGCAATCTCAGTCAATGTTCATAACTATAAATGTCAGATATTATTATTGATATGCATATCTATTGGTTAAAATATATATGAAGTTATCTAAAGTTTCTTCAAATCATGTGCAGGAATTTCACTTTCCACAATAAGAAATTCGAGTTTAGAAATCGATTCATCATGGAAAGTGCGTGTTATTATTATGAATTATTTATATTTATGCATTAAATTATATCTTATATGATTAATAAAAGATAAAAATGAAAATGCACTGAGCTGAAATTCTCAAAATTGATTTAATTTAATTAATTTCCATGGATTTTGATAGTTTGAAATTGGAAAAAATGGAGGGTCGGATATACACAAAGTTATGGAAAAATACACAATTTTGTGTATTCCAAACCCAGTTTTTTTATAGATAAATAAATAGATTGCGTAACTCCTGGTGCGTAACACGCACAAAAACCTAGTGCTCTTCTAAGTTAAAATGAATTCTAGGTTTTGACAGTTCTCTTTATATATACTCTTTTCATTTTTAATTCCTCTCTTTTATGGTTCAAAAGCAATTTGATGGCAATTGGCAAAGGCAAATTTATAAACTAATAGTGGTATTAGCAAAAACATAAAACAGTACTTGTGAAAAGAATTATAAAGGATAGTTAGAAAAAAGGAAAGAATATGAAAAGATATGCAAACTTGGAATTAATTAAAGGGGTTTGTAAGAGGGGGAGAGAGAGAGAGAGAGATCATCACATGCAACTGTAGAGTAGAAAGTGTTGTTTTTTGTTGCAAATTTAGTGCTCAAAACAGAGCCCAAGAGAAAGCCTAAGGAGAACCCAGCAAAGCCCAAGTAAAGCATGGAGCCCATGTGCGGTGGCAAGGACAAAGGCATGCGCAAGAGCCGTGGGTTTGTGAAAGGATTTAATAATTATTAGATCTTAATTGATCGTAGTTTAATTATTTACTCCTCTCTCTTTCTCTATACATATATATTAATTGAAAATATTAATTGAAAGCCAAAAATCCAGAGGGTTTAATTTGCTTGCAGCAAATTGCCAACAGAGGAGAGAAGGGTTTTAGATATAGTGAGAGAGAGTTGTATTGGGCGGGTGATTGAAGGGCAGTTCTCTTGTAATCCTCACTCTAGTGGAAGTTCTCATTACTAAGACAGGATTAGTTGCGAGTTTACACCGAAACTGGGTATATCGTTGTGTACTTCGTTGTTGGTGTGCTTTTATATTTGTTTGTGGTGTGTTGTCATAACCGTCGGATATAATTTTTCATCGTCTTTGTTTGCATGCGATCCTTATAGTTTTCCACTGCGCCGTACCACTTGTTCAACTTTCGTCTTGTGTGATCTCTTCGTTGTTCATTGTGCCGTGTTAGAGGAGATCGGGGTACAACAAGTGGTATCAGAGTATCAGGCTTGGTGATTCGGAGATCTTGGAAAGATGATGACTACGAAACTACAAGATAGATAATTTCGACGGTCGTAATAATTTCAGTTTATAGAAATTGAGGATGACCACGGTTTTGAAGCAACATGACATTCACAAGATAGTTTTTGTGAGAGATAAGAGTCTGGTGGAGACCACAGATATAGAGTCGGAGGCGATGAAAGATAAGACGCACAATTTGTTGCAATTTTATCTCGCGGACGAATTACTTTGCGAGATCGCACAAGAGCCCAAAGCTGCAGCTAGCTATTTGGATTAGGCTGGAGTCCCTTTACAATAAAAAAAACCTCTCACAAACTGTCTTTACCTCAAGCAAAGATTGTACACCTTGAGAATGAAGGAAGGGGCTTCCGTCAAAGATCACATCAACGAGCTCAATCAAATTGTGATAGACTGACGAAATTTGGAAGTGAAGATTGATGATGAAGATCATGCGATAATTTTATTGTGCTTTTTGACCTTCGAGTTCGGCCAGTTTGTCAAATCTAAGATGTATGGCCGAGACAAGTTATCTTTGGAAGATATCAAGACAGGTTTGCACAGTGAGGCGTTGAGGGAAAAGGTGGTCGGTGACAGAAGAAGTTCGGACGACACGATATTTGCTAAAGGCCGCTCGGTGAAGCGGACAGTTGATGGTTCTAAGAAGTCGAGAAGACGGATGAATGACAAGTGCAGACATTGCACAGAAAGAGAACATTGGAAGATAGATTGTTCAAGTCTAAAAAAGAAAGGCAAGCAGATTTCTTCCAACACTGCAATGGCAGAGGAGGATTCAAATCAGGGTACTGATGGTTCGGTTCTATCAATATGTGCAACTTCAGACGTACATAGTTCTTGGATGGTGGATTCGGGGAACTCGTTCCATGTTACTCCGCATCAGAGTTGGATTGCTACATATCGTTCAGTTGTTAGAGCTTCGGTCTTCATGTGGAACGATGCATCGAGAAAAATTGTTGGGGCGGGCGCGCTTCGGATTCGCATGCATTGTGGGATAGTTCGGATGTTGACAGGTGTCAGGCATGTGCCAGATTTGAGGAGGAGCTTAGTCACTGTAACACCCTAGTGCATTTATACGATATTTGATTTGGGTATTTTTCTAATCGTGCGACAGTTTTCTCGTTTATTACTATTTTGGGTGTGGATGATGCATTTGGTATCTGTGGATAGTATCCAACCCGACCCGTATGCTTGAAACCCATTATGATTTAAGATTACGTCGTATATTTTCTAGTACAGAGAATCCGTGCACATCTAGATTCTATATACATGTATGATCTATTTAGTATCTGCCTATCGTTTGAATAATACAAATTATAGCCAGATAATACATTTTAATATCTAGCATGGCCTATTATCATACCCCATATCACATGTTTGCATCCATATATCGTGTTCCTGTCCAAACTGTTAAAACAGACTCGATCGGATTGCTACGTGATTGTCACACCCCGCTTCCTGGTGTACGGGGAAGGGTACGTGGCGAAACTCGTGCCGTATTTATTCAGAAGTAAACACGCTAAGCGTAAATAAGCAATATAAATGAATAACACAAGAATAACAAGAGATGTAATAAAACAACTTTTTATTGATAAACATTCTTTACATACAACTGAAAAGTAAATACAATGCTGGAAAGCGATGCCTAAACAATGGCATATGAACTGAAAGAGAAATAAGTACAAGTAGGAACTAGAACTCTGGCTCCTCAGTGAACTGCTCCAAATCGTCCTGGTTAGGCTTGATCTCCTGAGAGTTGGATCCTCCTGACAACATTCCAAATAAATAAGAGACAGGAATGTCGTTAGCGAACGAGCGCTCGATAAGTCCCAAGAGATAGGATAGAAATAGACAAATAGAGTGCATAGAACTGATAAAGAAAATATTAGTTATGTTAATGTAGTTGTTTGTATCTTGGTACAGAATGTGCCAGTGTATACGAGAGGAGTCCAACTATCCCGTGGACTATGGGAAACGGAAAGCACATGGCCCCGTCAAAACCCACGGAACAACGACATGGATGTTCATGTAGGTGTCTTTTAATGTCCATCATCATGCCACTTTTAACACATTCCGTACCAGTCTACCCCTTTAAAACCCCGTAATATATATTGTATTGTTTTGTAATTATAAGACTTTCCGAGACCATGGTATAAATTGTTAATATAAACGGTTCAGGATGTAAACGGATAGTCATGTAGTCAGGTCAAGACATATCCATGGTTCGGTCAATTCAAGTCATGTTGCATGTTTGTATTGTTCGGTATTCATGTTCAGGTTCATGTTATATTGGAGTTATGATTGGATTCATGTTTGGATTGTATTCAGATTAGACTGAGACTCAGATTGAGTCAGACACTTAAACAGATTTGGATTTCTGAATTAAGTTTTGAAGTTATCGGTAACTTCCGCACATGAACGACAGGATTTGTGTCTTTTTCCAAAACAATTACCATTTGACAACCCCGTTTTAGTTTTCTACCTTAAATAGGCAAGCACCCACTTTCTCTGGCTCCTTGAGGGCTCCAGAGAATTGGTCCCGCTTAAACCTATATTTACTAGGGTCCTTATTATAATTTAATATAACTTGAGGGGTTTTTATGAAAAATATTTTTAGTATACTTTCAAAATAAACCTCAAGTATTTATTTATATTCTTTAGGGTTTTCATGGATGTGAATTTTATAGGATGAGGTATGTTAGTGAATATATATATATATATATATATATATATATATATATATATAGTTTGAATAGTTCAAGGTATTTTAGTGTAAACTTGACTTGTATGGATTCTTGATGGTATTTTCATGAAACTTGTAATTCTTTTATTTTGTCTGGAAAACATGGAATTTAATAATATTTTAGAAATATGTGGTTTGATAATATTTATATAATTATTAAAAATAAATTTTTATTATTAAATAGAAATCCTCATTTTTCTTAAAAAATGTATTAAAATTCCATCGAGATCGTATGCTCCGTGAGGAGGTCTGCATCTCGTCCTACTAGTCCCGAAAATGTGCGATAATCCACACCATCCAAACCGGGTTCCCCAAAATGGGTTATAGAGGCATAATCGCAAGGAATTAAATAATACTATTTACATGAAAATGTGTTTTTATATAGTTCAAGATATTTTATTGAATAGTCGTATTTTGCCACAAGATATTGGTTTCAAGATAATCGTTCTATGTCAAGATGTGTGTATGTGAGAGGTAGGTCATTACCTCGTGAGGTTTTCTAAAGGTATGCTAAACAAAAATATATAAAGATGTCGTATGTAAATTTAAAGGTATTTAAACGTAAAAGCTTAATAAAAGTTGTTTTACATGCATGGAGTTTTAAGATGAAACTTGTTTCTAAATATTAGTTAATGTTTAACAAGCAAGGTATAATGAAATGTATAAGTGGTTTTTAAGAAAAGTTGTAGTTTTAAAGAGTATAGAATTAAAAGTCGGTATAACTCCACTTACCGACGTGATTTGTAAAGAGATCATTTTAAGGTAGGAAGAGGAGAAGAGGTGTGGGTGGGTTAAGAATAGAGGGAGGAAGGGATTGAGATCGTCGTGGTGTCGCGGAGTCGCTGGAAACGTCTCGAATTCTCGCTGGAAAGTGAACTTGAGCTAACTACACTTGTACTCTTCTTTGACTTGGAAATTTTTGAGAACTTTTAACAAGAGATTTCAGAATGAAGAGGGTTAGAGTATGGGGTTGTATTTATAGGGTAAAATTATGGTTTTGGGGATTGAAGAAAGAATTTAAATGCATTAAAATTTAGATTAAAAGGTGAATTAACACTCTTTGGATAAATACAGGAAAAGCAAACAGAACTGGGATAGTGAGGGTAGGCCAAGAGTCATATGTGCAAAGTTTGGAGACCATTCCCTACGGGGGGCCCGGCGGTGCCGGTCCTAGGCCCGATCTTGCCGTCCACATTGGTGAGTTGGGTGCTGGGATTGATGCCACGTATCCTCGGTTGTTCATACAACATTTTGCACATATTTGTTTTATATGACTTTTCATTTTTACGTGTATTGCATGTGTTAACTTTTGGGCTTCCAAAAAATTTAAAAGAAAAATCAATAAAAATATATGTGGCTGATGGGATTCGAACACTGGGCTACGTCACAGCAGTGCAAGTCTTTACCAACGAGCTACAAGTTGTTTCTTACTGTTCATAAATAAAAACAACATTTAAAGTATACTCAAGCTTGCAAATACTCTATTCTGTATATTAATTTTAAAAAAAAAATTGTACAATAAAAACAGAGTCATTACATTCTACCCTCCTTATAAAAATTTCGTCCTCGAAATTTACATTTACATAAGGACTAGTTTACAAATAAGAAAGGGTATCTGGCACGTATGTCATCCTCACGTTCTCATGTTGATTCTCCTGGTGAGTCTTTTCTCCATATCACTCGAACCAAATTTACTTCTCTCTTTCTTAGTGAGTTCACCTTTCTATCCAGGATTTCAATGGGTTGTTGCTCACAGGATAGATCTATCTGTACAGTGAGCTCGGAGTGATCAAGGATGTGGCTGGGGTCACTCACATATCTTCAGAGATGTGATATGTGGAACACGTTGTGCGCTCCTTCCAATGAAGGTGGTAGTGCCAAACGGTATGCCACTTCTCCGACTCGTTCGAGAATGTCGAACGATCCAATGTATCTCGGACTGATCTTACCCCTCTTTCCAAAGCGAATTACTCTACGGTTTGGAGAGATCTTTAAGAACACATTGTTTCCTGATTTAAAATCAGGAAGCTTCTGTGAAAAGCTTCAGAAGAGGGTCACGTGCTTACACGTGACTAGCGGTCACGTGTTCGCACGTGACACCTGAACGCATCATTCAAGCAAGTTCAGTCTCCTGACTAAGTCGAAGAAAAGGGGGCTTCAGGAAGGGTCACGTGCTCCCACGTGATCAAGGTCACGTGTCGGCACGTGACATTTAAATTCAAGCAGCAAAGGCGCACATTGGTTCCCTGATCAAGTCAAGGAAAAGAGCTTCAGAAAAGGTCACGTGCTCTCACGTGACCAGAGTCATGTGTTGACACGTAACGTTCAAGACAGCAGACCCGTTCTCCCGTTGAACCAAAGAAAGAGAGTTCAAACAAGGGTCACGTGCTCACACGTGACCAGGGGGTCACGTGGTAGCACGTGATGTTTAAGCAGCAATCAGAAGACGCAGCGCAGAAGGCTCATTCCAAAGGGGGTCACGTGTCTACACGTGACCATGGATCACGTGGTCACACGTGACCGGCTTTCAAAGCCCATATTTTTTTTAACGACAGAATTAAATTCTGAAGGAAATTCGAATCTTTCCAAAGGAAAGTAATTATTTGGGACCAATCAAATTAAAGATTCAGAGATGATTAAATATCATCTATCTATGGAAAATCTCGGGTTTGGAAAGATTTCCCCTTTAAATCTAACCAAAATAGCAAGGGAGAATCTCTGGATTTAAAATCCAATGGTGAATAAAATTCACCTAATCATCCAACGGCCCAAAATGAATGATGAATGCAAATCAAATATCAATGAAGATTCGTCAAAAACTGATTGATTCGGCTGCTTCTCCTATAAATAGGAGCCAAAAGACACAGAGAAATATAGACATACGGAGAGAAGAAAAGAGAAAAGGAGAAGAGCTTTGATATTTGAAAAAGACTCAGATCTTCTGCAAAAAAAACCCTAGGTAAGAAAGGGAAAGCCTTTTGGAAAGAAAAAGAATTTAATTCTCAACAGAGTTTAACTCTGAGGCATAAAACGAGAGAGCATATCTCCTCCCTCTTTGATAGAGGATCTGCAAAGTGCACATCTCCCCTTAAGGTTGAGAATTTAATTCTCAATGGGTCGAGATCCTGCCATGCAGATCCAAAACATAGAGAAGGAATGCAAGTATGAGAATTTAATTCTCACAGAACTATAGGAATTTAATTCCTCCAAAATAAAGTTAGGGTTCGACCCTGTATTATGGGAATTTAATTCCTTCAAAACAAAAAGAAACAGGGTTGAACCCTAATCAAGAACATAGTTTTGTCGAAACAGTGGGAATTTAATTCCTTTAATCATAATCCTCAGAAAAGGGGAGTTTAATTCCTTAAAAGCTTTTAGGGTTTAACCCTATTCGGTTCTTCGCATAAACAAGGAATTTAATTCCCACAGAAAACTCAGATTTAAACTCTGTTCCAGAATATAAGCCTTCAAAAGGAAATAGGAATTTAATTCCTCTGAAATTAAAAGTTCGAGGAATTTAATTCCTGAAAGAGGAGCAACAGATCCTCCAAAAAACAGCATTGAGGCAGGGTCACGTGTCACCACGTGACCCCCCCCCAAAAGCCCTACAGAAAGCCCCTTTGAGGCAGCACCCCACGTGACACACGTGACTTTCAGCAGGAGCCTTAACACATAGGCATTTGAATGCCCGTCACGTGCTAACACGTGACGCTATCAAAGACACAGTAATTTCGGCAGAATCATTGAAGGGAAGGCACTCTCACGTGGGGCCACGTGACCGTTCTTGCTGTAGTGTTTGACACTAAGTTAAAACTCTCGAATCCAGTATTGAAGTGCTATCGGGCCTTAGTGTTCAACACTAATTAAAGAATTTTGTTCGTAGTGTTCAATATTAATTGTTTTAATATTCGGCACTAATTTAAGATCCCCATTGCCAGTGTTTAACACTGAGCTGTTTTAGTGCTTATGATCATTTCAAGGCCTTGTTGCTGGTGTTTAACACCAATTATTCTTCTAGTGTTAAACACTAACTTGTCAAACTCATTCCCAGTGTTCAACACTGATTGCTTTGAAGTGTTTAACACTAGTCTATAGCCCAATTGGCTAGAGGGATGGAGGCAAAGCTTCTCCCTCGATGGACTCACAAGGAATCAATATTCCAGACATGATGGGACTTAGCCCAAGCTGGCCATAAGTCCTCAATTCGTGACTAATTGGGCCAATGGGCTCATAACATGATTAATCAGTCCTGACCTCAAATTGGGCCAGGGGCTGCTCAAGCCACTCCGGTTCTAGGGTACATCTCTTCACTCCTTTGATACTTGGCATTGTAATCCCTCAATGTCTTCAAAGAGGTGACGGGTCCCGACGACCACCCATGATATGGACTGTGGGGTCCTTAAACTCATACAAATTCCTGGTCACGTGGAATACGGATAATGTCACTCTTTGACCCCGTGGAAAACGTCCAGAGCGGATCCTGGTCCTCGCAGAGCACGGCAGTGAACCCGTGTGAAGCATCCAGAGTGGAGCCTGGTCCTCGCTAAGCACGGCAGTGAACCCGTGTGAAGCATCCAGAGCACATACCGGACTATGGGGTCCTTAAACCCATGGACTACGACGTCCTTAACCTTGACCGAGATGTCTTAAAACTAACAACGGACCGCAATGTCCTTAAACTACCCACGGACCGCAATGTCCTTAAACTACCCACGGACCGCAATGTCCTTAAACTACCCATGGACCGCAATGTCCTTAAACTACCCACGGACCGCGATGTCCCTAAAACTAGAACAATAGAGCCCTTTCTTATGCTCTTTTGTTGGACCTAAACGGCCCCGTCTAAGTTGATCTTAGCCTTGGAGATGGTTAACGCGTCCTTAGACCCTCAAACATACTGGACTACGAATCCCCCGAATTAACTCCGGCTCAAGGGTACATCTCTGAACTCCTCTGGCATCTGTCGTTGTAATCCTTCAACGTCGTCAGAGAGGTGATGGGTCCCGACAGCCATACAGACGATGGACCACTATGTCCCTAAACTGGAACATTAGAGTCCAAACACTCTTTTGTCGGATCTAAACGATCCCGTTAAGTTGATCTTAGTCACAAAGTTAGACTAACGTATCCTTAACAAACGTTTGAGTTGATCTTAGCCTCGAGTAGGGCTGACGTATCCTCAAACCAAACCCCCCCAAACCCAAATTTAAGATAATGCGGATTTGGACTAGTCCACGCCCTACGGGCGACGACATAACTCAGTCTCCGTAAACAATCCACGGGCAATAAAACAAACACCCACGACACGAAGTGACCATCTGGAGAAGGAGAAAGTTGTTACCGCAATGCGGTAGCGTAATTAACTGCAGGGGCTTGCGCCTGCAGGGAAGAGCGTCCCCACAATCAAAAAACCCCTCAAACGAGGGGGAATCTGACGAAGTCTGCTACATCGGTCGCATCCGTTTAAACCTTCGATATATGGTGCCATAAATCAACTTGGCATCTTCGGAGAGGTGGACGGATAGCACCAATTAGCATCTGCCCCGAACCTAACGCCCCAGACGTCCCGACGTCCCGGCCGCCGTTCGGAGGGGAACAGATTCTGGCACGCCCGGTGGGACCTCTTCCTCTTTCCACTCCACACTTCGTGTGTCGTGACTCGCGAACCAATCGCGGTTCGCTAATGGTTGCCCTTGGGTTTCAAGGTACTGAGAATTGGCATCTCGCTTATTGCAGAAAACAAAGGATCGATGGCTTCCACCCCTGCAAAATCCTCCAACTGCTCAGACGGCAATTGCAGCCAACGCTCTGCCTCGCCAGGAGGTATAGCCTACGGACCCCAAGCTGCTTCGCTATTCACAATGCCAGTGGAACAGGTCACTCGCGCCACCACAGGATTGTTCTTTGGGACTATGATCCCGCCGACAAACTTTACCGCTCCAGTGCTGACAAAGGAAACTCTCGGGAAGTCAGTCTTTGATCGTCTTACCCCTGCCGCGGCTCCTCTCAACGAGTCGCCCAACGTCGATGCCTCGGTCTTCTCTAGACTGGGCCAGGAATCCTGCGAGCTCATCACGGGGCCTACAATCTCAGAGAAGGCTGCTTTTAAGAAGATGGCCGTTCCCGTTCCCGAAATCGCCAAGGCAACCTCTCCAGCCAAAAAGTCAGTCTTTACAAGATTGACGGCTCCGGCCTTTGCTCCCGCTTCCCAGAGGACATCGGTCTTCGATAGGCTAACGCCAACAACAACCCCCCATCCACACAGGGGGCAAGAAGGAACCATTCTTACTGCTGACCCAACGCCACCCGCTCGACGCGCTCGACGTCGCCATTGGCGCCGAGTAAGGAAGGCTGGGGGCAACTCTCCCTCCGGGCTGACTCCAGCGACCCCGGTGGCGGAGGTCAATGCTGCTGTTTCAACTCGGAACAGCTTTGAAATGCTAAATAAGGTGCGAAGGAATTCCCCCACGGCAGTACTGAAGAGGTCTCCTCCCTCATTGAAAAAGGTTGAGGAAACAAAACCCGAACAGCCCCGATCTCCTCAACGGCTGTCTTCCAAAATCTATAAGGCTTGGCGGCAGGCCCGAGACTCGATCATCGATCCAAACTTCTCCCGCCAGCACAAGAAGCTGAAAATCCAACCTGAAGCCAGTCACCAAGCTAAGCCCCAAAAAGCCGGTGATCAACTGACTCACAAAAGGAGGAGGCCAAAGAGGACCTCACAGCAAGTAGCGACGACTGAAAGCACTAAACCCAGACGCCCTGAGTCTGGGGGCATGGTGGTGCACACTGTCTACATGGCCTTTGGGAAAGAGGAAAGCCGCACTTCCACGGGCCACCGACCCCTAACCCGATCTGTGACGAAAGCCCAGGAGCAGCAACAAAAGCTTCAAGAAATGATGAATGCTATGGCCGCGCTCACCGGACCAAAAGAAAACCTAGAAACGTCCTCAGACGCACGCCGGGAGGAAGAAACAGACGCTGAATTCCTTCGCCGGACACTGGAGAGAAGGGACAAAGAGGCCGCTGAACAAGCATCCAACATACAACGGATGGGCCTTCTCTTTCAAGACGTGATAGGAATGATGATCCAGCAGGACTCACCCGCCGAAGATCCCCCGATCGTTCTTGAAGACGACCGAGGAGAAACGTCAAATCCACCACCAGCCCTTTCAATGGCCAAGGAGGAGGCAATCTCTAAGGCTGACTTAGCTGACTACATAGCCCAGCAAATCCGAGTTCATCATGCGACTGAGGCAGCTGGTCAAGTCGTGAAAACGGGGCGGCCGTATCCGAGCTGGTACGATCAAATCAAATACCCGCAAGGCTATACGATACCGAAATTCCATGTGTATAAAGGGACCGGCAATCCCCATCAACATGTTGCCCAGTTCCGGGCCCTCTGCGGTAACACCGGCGGTGACGATAAATTGTTGCTTCGCCAGTTCGTGGGCAGCTTATCAGAAACAGCGTTCGAATGGTATTCAGAACTCCCGAACGATTCCATTAAAACGTTCGCTGAAATAGAGTTGTTGTTCACTCAGCGATTTGCAAGTGCCAGCGAACGCACTCCAATAACCGCACTTATTAACGCCAGGGTAAAGCCGGGCGAAACCTGGGTCCAGTACGCTATACGCTGGCGGAACTTGTGGTCGAGATGTGAGCAACGCATCGAGGAAGCACCTGCGGTGGGCATGTTCGTGGGAACCCTAGACCCCCACGCAACTATCTCCCAGTTCATGATGTTCTTTAAGCCAACCACATTCCAGGCTTTAATCGACAAGTTGGCTCAGATGGACCAGATGGGTCATAGACCATCTCCCCCGAAATCGGAACCGCGGAATGACAAGGGTAAAGGAAGGGCAACCTTCGTCGCGAACGCCCAACAGCAACCTAACGTCCCGAAATCGGCGGATCAACTGGAGGAAAGACGCCGGTACTATAATGAGAAAATGAAGCGTCCCTACTCGTTCCCGCGAGACAAGACGAAGCGGTTATTCGAGCTGGCGATACGCAACAGGCTTATAAACCTACCAAATCCAAGGCGACCGCCGCAACCCACCGAGGTGAATGACTCCAACTACTGCCCTTACCATCAAACGGTAGGCCATCCGATTGAAGATTGCTTCGTCTTCAAAGGATGGATTGAAGACCAATACCTCCAGGGGAAGTTTGTACTGTCCGAAAAGTGGAAGGTGAACCCACCACAGCCGCATGCTCCTAGGAAAGCGGATACACCGGGGGCAACATGTTCTTTTATTGAAGAAGCTCCATGGGAGGTCGTGCTATCAACTAAAACCAAAAGAATGCTGAAAGACCTTCATGCGTGCCCTACGATCGAATGGAAGGACCCTCTTGAACCTCAAATTATCAAAGGAATGTTGAAGCCCCGCCCAATTATAAAGACTAACGATAAGAGCCCAAATACTCACGTCCAACCGTCAGAATCTTCGAAGAAAAAGAAGAAGAAATCCAAGAAGTCCGTGAAGCTTGGAAACGAGCACACGAACTTACAGAAGCAAATCGACGCGCTGGAAGAATACAATCAAAAGGCGCGAACTCCTGTCACACTGCAAGAGTTCCTCAACCATATCTTTCAAGAGGAAGATGAGGGAGAGAGCTCGTCGGATGAATCCGAAGGATATGTGGCGAGTTGTAACGTAATCTCCCACTCGTTTACCGATGATGGGAAAACTCCCGGCACTAAGAAGATGGAGGCAGAGCCTGTACCAGAGCGTCCATGGCCAACAGACGAAATGATCGACGCTTTTCTAGACGAGATTCGTCTAAAATGTAAAGCGGACCAGAAGCGTGAAATGACCACGCCGGAAAGAGCCAAATGCGGGCGACTGAACGGAAGAGTTGAACTACCTCCGCCAGAGCGAAAAGTATCCGAGGTAGACAAGAAGATATTCAAGACGAGAAAAAGGTTTGCCAAAGCCATGTCAATGGGGATGAAGCTACCGCCCTCGGAAGGAAACACACACGATGGGGTAGAGACGCACCCTGACTATTGCACATATCATCGGAAAATCTCACATCCCACGGAGGAGTGCGACGCCTTTAAGATATGGTGGCAAGGATATGTTGTTCGTCAGCAACATTTTAAGCGCATGAAACGCAAGATCCGTCGGGAGCGAAGAAGCACTGTCAATGGGCACAACATAACGACTGGCAACTGTTGCATGGTTAACGCCAGGGAGTCACAAGTTCTCACCTTTGGGAGCGACTCTGATGAAGAAATGGCTCTGGGCCCTCTCTTTAAAGAATCTTTCTCGGGGAAGGAGGAGGAATCAGAGATCTGCGAGAACATCCAGCTGCGCAATTGCACGCTCCCAGAAAAGAATCTCGGGCCCGTCGGCCGAAAAGATAAGGGAAAGGAAAAGGTCATTGAAGATATCACTCTAGATGACCAGGTCATAAAAGAGCTAACTACCAAAAACCCTCCCAAAAAGGGTAAGGTAGACTATAACATCCTCGCGCACCTAAGGAAGCTACCTTCTCAGCTTAGCATTCTTGATGCCCTCCTATTATCGAAAGAAGCGCGAGACTCACTAATTAAGGCGTTACAAGAACCCGAGCAATTCCAAGCCTTCCTCGCCACTGAAAGGATGAAGGATGAACTGGAGGAAGTGCATACGGCCGATGTCACTTTCGGTGATGAAGACCTCCTTCTCGGGACGTGCGACCACAACCGCCCCCTATATGTCTCTGGATACTGCCATGACATCAAGATAGGCAAGATCCTGGTGGATAATGGATCCTCCGTTAACCTCCTTAATGTTCGGGTGTTGAAGGAAATCTGCATGAGTGTGCAACACCTCGCTCGTGACAAAATTACTATCTCCGGTTTCGACTCTCAATCGTCACGGACTCTCGGATCTGTAATACTGACGTTACGCTTCGGACTTCTCGTCACAGACATCAAATTCCATGTCATTGACGCCAAGACCTGCTACAACGCCTTGCTCGGTCGTCCTTGGCTACACGAGTACAACATCATCCCTTCTACGCAACATCAGTGTATGAAGTACTTCAAGGATGGTTTCGAGTACACCGTAACAGGCGAGTTGAACCCGTTTTCTGTAAACGAAGTTCGCAAATACGAAGACGCGAAATACTTTTTGCCAGATTTCGAAGATACAGAAAGGTGTCGCGACCCAGAGGACAAAGCCGCCGCCACCATTCCCGTTTTTGGGAGCGATACTGAAGAAGAGGAAGAAATAGTGTATACAGGGCCATCCCAACGCAACAACCTGGGGGCGCCCACCCCCATACCGGTCTTCGGGAGTGATTCGGAGGACGAGATTAACGCCGTATTCTCCAGTCGGCTGTCAATACAGGCACCCCTTTGCGAGGACCATAGTCTGCAAATCACCATGGTACCGCAAGAACACTATAAGGATCTCGACGCGCTTCAAGCTCACAGCGTGCAAGACCTGCAAACATTTTACGTCCCTCCCAGGCGAAGGGGTGAGAAGGTGATCCTATTCTACCAATCCTCAGAGTCGAAGGTGGAGAAAGAGATCTGGCACGGCGCGGATGTTATACTTGACAGGCTCCAACCCATCCGTCTGCCTAGATACTATACAAATGGATTGAAGAAGTTATTGAAGCGCCAAGGAGTACCTTTAAGACAGACGGTGCGGCAGGCTCGGTTCTATAACAGGATTTGGGATGTCCCCGGGACTCAGCGCAAATTGCCCAATGGGAAAATGGAAACACTTGGGCTTGGGTACGCGAGAACCGGAAAACGAGGGCGAACCCACAGCAGCTACGCTATATTTACCTTTGATGAAGAAGAGGACGCCCTGTCAGGAGAGGCCGACCCCTCATCAAAACTAGACCCCGCGATCGAAGCGCCAAGTCCGTCGTTTGAAGAGCGAATGGGCAAGCCTATCAGGAAGGTGGGTCAGAAAGCTCGGGAAGACCACGACCGCGAAATGGCCATCTACGAGAAGGCCAGGACGCAACGTCTATCTCAACGTGCTACAAAAGACAAACACGCTTATCCTCGTCAATCCGTTGTACGAAAGGCCCGACGCAGAGACGGAAATAAATCAAGAAGCGGCTCGGGCTTGTCCCTCATGAAGAAGATGAGTCGAGCGTACCCCTTCCCCCGAGACAAGATGGAGAGGCTGCTCAACCTCGCTATAAAACATCAAATGATCACGCTTCCAGAGTCTAGACATCCTGAGCAAGCTAGCAAGGTCTCTTATCCGAGTTATTGCTCTTATCACCGAGCCATAGGACATCCTACCGAAGACTGCTTCACCTTTAAGAACTGGGTCGAGGACCAGTACCGACGGGGCAGATTCGCTTTATCCGACGGTTGGAAAGTGACGCCGCCGCAAAAGCACGAGCCCAACACCACAAGAGCAGAACCGGATCCGCCTCAGTCTTGGGAGCGAGTTCGCACCTGTTATATGATTACGATATTAAAAGAAGAGCCCGAGAACGAAGATGACCTTCCCCGGTGCTTCGAGAACAGCGATGATGAGTTGATCTCAGAATTCCCGCCCGCTCCGAAAGAACTGGAAGACGGTATACATACTACCGCAGATAACCTCAAGAAGATCGAGATGGGATCGGCAGACGACCCGCGGCCGACATTTGTCAGCGAGCTGTTATCCGAGGAAAAGGTGGCCGCGTTAAAGAACGTGCTCCTACGGCATAAAGACTGCTTCGCGTGGAACTACTCCGAGATGCCAGGATTGGATCCGGAGATTGCGGTGCATAGATTAGCAATATCCCCGGATATCAAGCCAGTCAAGCAGGCGCCAAGGAGGATGCGACTTGAGCTGGAGATGAGCATCAACGCCGAAGTCAAGAAGTTGATCGATTCCGGATTTATCCAAGAAGTCCAATACCCCGACTGGATCGCCAATATCGTCCCGGTAATGAAGAAGAATGGAACGGTGCGCATATGCGTGGATTTCAGGGATCTCAATAAAGCATGCCCAAAGGACGATTTCCCGGTGCCGGTAACCGAGCTAATGATAGATAACACATCCACTCACGAGGTCTTCTCCTTTATGGATGGTTCATCAGGATACAATCAGATAAAGATGCATCCCGAAGACCAGAAGCACACCGCTTTCCGGACTCCTTTGGGCATATTCTGCTACAAGGTTATGCCCTTTAGTCTAAAGAACGCTGGCGCCACCTATCAAAGGGCCATGACAAAAATCTTCGACGATCTCATACACGACATCGTCGAATGCTATATCGATGACCTCGTAGTGAAGAGCATGTCATACGAAGAGCATTTAAAGCATCTCGAAACCGTATTTCAACGCCTTCGGCAATATAATTTAAAAATGAATCCCCTCAAATGCGCGTTTGGAGTCTCCTCGGGCAAATTTCTGGGATTCATCGTTCGACACAGAGGTATTGAAATAGATCCGTCAAAGATTAAAGCGATCATGGAAATGCCTCCGCCAAAAACCCTCAAGCAGTTGCGGTCTCTCCAAGGGAAGCTCGCATACATCCGGCGGTTTATCGCTAATCTTTCGGGCAAATGCCGTCCTTACAGCCACCTGATGAAAAAGGGAACCCCGTTCGTTTGGAATCACAAATGTCAAGGTGCACTAGACGAGATCAAACAATACTTGCAAAATCCTCCGGTGTTGGCTGCCCCAGTGAAAGGAAAGCCTCTCATTCTTTACACGGCCGCCCTTGAAGGTTCTTTGGGCGCATTATGGGCACAGGAGAATGATCAGGGGAAAGAAAGAGCACTTTACTACTTAAGTCGAGTGCTGCTGGGGGCAGAAAGCAATTACTCGCCCATCGAAAAACATTGCTTGGCATTAATCTTTGCAATAACGAAGCTCAGGCACTATGCGTTGGCGCATGAAGTCCGTCTCATTTCGAAGGTGGACCCCCTTAAATACCTGATGTCAAAGGCTATATTGACGGGAAGACTCGCTAAATGGGCCTTGCTCTTGATGGAGTTCTCGATAACATATCAACCCCTCAAGGCAGTGAAGGGCCAGGCCATTGCCGACTTCCTCGCCGAACACCCGATACCGACCAACTCTCCTCTGAACTGTGATTTGCCGGATGAGCATGCATTTGATGCAATTGGCGGTGGAAGCACACGATGGGAACTCTATTTTGATGGAGCGTCCTCCATAAAGAAACAGAAACAGGGTAGCCCGATCATCAAATCGGGGATAGGCCTTATCTTTGCAACTCCACAAGGAGGAATAATGCGCTTCGCCTTCTCCTTAACGGAGTCAAGGACAAACAATGAAGCCGAATACGAAGCTCTGATAGCAGGCCTCGAAATCGCCATCAACATGGGAATTGAAGACCTCCTCATATACGGAGATTCTCAGCTGGTCATTAGCCAAGTAAATGGTGACTACCAAACGTGCAAACCAGAATTGGTGAAGTACGGCGAAAAGGTGCAACAACTGTTGGCCCAGATCCCCTTCTATATTCTAGAGAACATACCGCGCGCAGAGAACAGCAAAGCAGACGCATTGGCCAAACTCGCTAAAGAACTGGCCGACGAGAACCTCGATGACGTCAGAATCATAGTACAAAGCCGTCGAGTGCTCGCCCCGGCAGAAATACCTCCGGAATTATATAAAGAAAAGGGAGCGATTGAGCAAGCGACCCTACAAATAAAAGACCGTGAGAAGGCTGAGGACTGGAGGGAAGTCTTCATAGACTACTTTAAGTCCCACCGAATGCCCGAAGAAGCGTCCTCAAGACATCAGCTTATGAAACGAGCTCTATCCTTCGCTTTCGTCAACGATACCCTGTACAAGAGATCGTTTGATTTTCTATGGCTGAGATGCTTGGGACCTGACGAAGCAGAAAGAGTCGTTCAAGAAGTTCACGACGGGCTTTGCGGTTCTCATCAAGCGGGCCCAAAGATGAAGTTAAAAATTAAACGGATGGGTTACTACTGGCCCACGATGATCCAGGACTGCCTCGAGTATGCGAAGCAATGCCACTCATGCCAGATCCATGGGGACTTCATCCACCAACATCCGAATCCACTACACCCAACGGTGGCCAGCTGGCCATTCGAGATGTGGGGGACTGACATAGTCGGCCTCATTGAGCCAGCATCATCCCGGGGACACCGCTTTATCCTGGCGACAACTGATTACTTCTCCAAATGGGCAGAAGCAGTACCACTGAAGGAAGTGAAGACGGAGAATATCCTCCATTTCTTCAAGACGCAAGTCATCTATCGGTTCGGAACTCCACGACGGATTATCTCCGATAATGGGCCGGCCTACCGAAGCCATAAGATTAGCCGCTTCGCACAGCAGCACAATATAGACTGGAGATATTCTTCAGTTTACAACCCACGAGCTAACGGTCTAGCCGAGGCTTTCAATAAGACCTTGACGAAGATCATAAAAAAGACCGTCTCCAGGAATAAGAGGGACTGGCACGAAAGGCTGCAAGAAGCCCTTTGGGCTTATCGAACTACATTCAAGACGGCCACGAACACAACACCGTACGCGTTGGTATTTGGGACGGAAGCAGTTCTCCCCCTTGAGATAGAGTTACCCTCTCTACGAGTAGCAGTCCACCACGAGCTGACGAACGAAGAAAATGCTCACCTTCGGCTTGAGGAGCTTGACGCCCTCGATGAAACCCGGCTCATAGCGCAACAACATCTAGAAGCCTACAAAGCAAAGATGACGCGCTCGTACGAAAGATTGACCAGGCCGAGGACATTCCGCCCAGGCGAACTCATACTAGTGGTCAAAAGACCTATGATCCCCAATCGCGCCAAGCGGGGAAAATTTGAGCCAAACTATGAAGGCCCGTACATCATAGACAAGGTCTACCAGGGTGGAGCCTACCTACTCATGGACATGCACGGTGAAAGGCCTTTCAGGCCAGTAAACGGCCGCTTCTTGAAGAAATACCATGCTTAATAAGCTGCAGCCTAGGTCAATGATGGATGACGACGACTATGTCCGCTCGCTATCTTCCTAAGCTCAGACTTTACAAGCAGCAGCCGGCCTTCCTATATCGTCGGACCGAAACGTCCTTAAACTAACGACGGACCGAAACGTCCTTAAACTAACGTCGGACCGAAACGTCCTTAAACTAACAGCGGACCGAAACGTCCTTAAACTATCGACGGACCGAAACGTCCCTAAACTACCACCGCAACGTCCTTAGGTTGACGAGATGGATAAATAAAAAAAAATGATAAAAAAAAAAAAAAAAAAAACGGTATGTCCATAAGCAAAATGGGCACGGATGAAAACCCGAAAAGGGCTCCGTGAGTAAAAACAGCAGGGCTGCCGGCAAGTGTTCGTGAAAACCCGAAAGGGCGCGACCTTGTAAAAAAAAAAAGAGAAGAGTAAAAATGATATAAATAAAAAAAAAACGGTATGTCCATAAGCAAAATGGGCACGGATGAAAACCCGAAAGGGCTCCGTGAGTAAAAACAGCAGGACTACCGGCGAGTGTTTGTGAAAACCCGAAAGGGCGCATCCTCGTTAAAGGACACTTACAGAGTCCTCTCGACCCTGTAAGGAGAAACCACCTGCGTGAGATCCTTACGACTCACAAAGGAGCAGCACACTTAGGGATCCTCACGATTCCTGAGGAGAAAATACACTTACGAGATCCTCACGACTCGTAAGGAGAATTCTCTTATGGGACCCTCACGGCTCATGAGATTTGAAAGTCTTAAGTTACAGAAACCTGAACCTGTTCTTAAGCAAATCCCCCACAACCTCCGATATTGCCCTACAAGAGGCTCAATACTGACCCTTGTATACAATCCACGGGCGCGAATAAACATTTCCCCAGCAAAGTCCAACCCTTGTAGGTCCTCTCGACCCATAAGGAGAAAACCCTCTTATAGGATCCTTACGACTTACAGAGGAACATACACTTAGGAATCCTCACGATCCCTAAGGAGAAAATACACCTGCAAGATCCTCACGACTTGTAGGGAGAAATACCTTTGTGAGACCCTTACGGCTCATGAAGTCAAAAGCCTTGGTCGACAGGACCCTTAACCCTGTTTGCTGAGCCACCTTTGTTCGTCATCGACAAAAGCAAATGATGATTCGCTCCTGGCAACGTTCCAGTTGTAGCGGTGCTGATGCCGAAATCGGTGTCCAAAATCCGAGCTTGCGGCGAAAAAGCTAGCAAGCCACACATGCCTACGAAATAGCCGAAATGATGGGGCAACTTGCAATAAAAAGCAGCAAGTAAAAATGTATGCATGAAAAATAGCCGAAATGATGGGGCAACTCGCAATAAAAAAGCAGCGAGTAAAAATAAAACAAATAGCCGAAATGATTGGGCACCGCGAAAAATAGCCGAAATGATTGGGCAATCGCGACCTTCGCGATATAAAAAGCTGAAATGATAGAGCATCGCGGAAAGAATAAAAGAAATGATGGAAAAATGAAACCTTTTTGCCCTACAGGTGATACTACAACAATCCCTGTATACAATCCAGGGGCGCAAACAAAGAAGGGATCATACTCCTCCCCCCAGGTTTCATCATGAGAGGAAGCCAAATCTCGACGGTTCACAAACAACCTGGAGATCGTCTCGTAACAACGGACACAACTTCAAGCTAAGCGGAACAGCGGCCACTCCCAGTTCCATGGCTCGGTGGTATACATATCACCAACAGTCAAACCTTCATCCCGTGAAATACGGATACAATCAGCAAAATTCCTGGTTACGTGGAACGCGGATAATGTCACTCTTTGACCCCGTGGAAAACGCCCAGAGCGGATCCTGGTCCTCGCAGAGCATGGCAGTGAACCCGTGCGAAGCATCCAGAGCGGAGCCTAGTCCTCGCCTAACGCGGCAGTGAACCCGTGTGAAGCATCTAGTGCAAACTTCCTGGTTACATGGAACGCGGATAACGTCACTCTTTGACCCCGTGGAAAACGTCCAGAGCGGATCCTGGTCCTCGCAGAGCATGGCAGTGAACCCATGCGAAGCATCCAGAGCGGAGCCTAGTCCTCGCCTAACGCGGCAGTGAACCCGTGTGAAGCATCTAGTGCAAACTTCCTGGTCACGTGGAACGCGGATAACGTCACTCTTTGACCCCGTGGAAAACGTCCAGAGCGGATCCTGGTCCTCGCAGAGCATGGCAGTGAACCCGTGCGAAGCATCCAGAGCGGAGCCTAGTCCTCGCCTAACGCGGCAGTGAACCCGTGTGAAGCATCTAGTGCAAACTTCCTGGTCACGTGGAACGCGGATAACGTCACTCTTTGACCCCGTGGAAAACGTCCAGAGCGGATCCTGGTCCTCGCAGAGCATGGCAGTGAACCCGTGCGAAGCATCCAGAGCGGAGCCTAGTCCTCGCCTAACGCGGCAGTGAACCCGTGTGAAGCATCTAGTGCAAACTTCCTGGTTACGTGGAACGCGGATAACGTCACTCTTTGACCCCGTGGAAAACGTCCAGAGCGGATCCTGGTCCTCGCAGAGCATGGCAGTGAACCCGTGCGAAGCATCCAGAGCGGAGCCTAGTCCTCGCCTAACGCGGCAGTGAACCCGTGTGAAGCATCTAGTGCAAACTTCCTGGTTACGTGGAACGCGGATAACGTCACTCTTTGACCCCGTGGAAAACGTCCAGAGCGGATCCTGGTCCTCGCAGAGCATGGCAGTGAACCCGTGCGAAGCATCCAGAGCGGAGCCTAGTCCTCGCCTAACGCGGCAGTGAACCCGTGTGAAGCATCTAGTGCAAACTTCCTGGTCACGTGGAACGCGGATAACGTCATTATTTGACCCCGTGGAAAACGTCCAGAGCGGAGCCTGGTCCTCGCCAAGCACGGCAGTGAACCCGTGTGAAGCATCCAGAGCAAACACCGGACTGTGGAGTCCTTAAAATCCACGGACAATGACGTCCTTAACCTCGACCGTGATGTCTTAAAACTAACGATCACCCCCCCCGATTCCCTACGGATTTCGCCTTGGTTTAAGGGTACATCTCTTCACTCCTTTGATACCTGGCGTTGTAATTCCTCAACGTTTTCAAAGAGGTGACGGGTCCCTGCAACCAAACACCGGACTGTGGAGTCCTTAAATCCACGGACTATGAGGTCCTTAACCTTGACCGCGATGTCTCAAAACTAACAGCGGACTGTGGAGTCCTTAAATCCACGGACTATGAGGTCCTTAACCTTGACCGCGACGTCTTTAAACTACGATACCTTGAGAGATCCCTAACCCCGTGAAACACGGAAAAAGGTGATCACACCTGGCACTTGCAGGCCCTCACGACCTGTAAGGAAGAAAAACTCTCTTGTGAGATCCTTACGACCCTCAAAGGAAAACCCGCTTAAGGATCCTCACGATCTTTAAGAAGAACTCATACCTATGGGATCCTCTCGACCTATAGGGAGAAAGACTCCTTATGAGACCCTCGTGGCTCATAAGATGCAAAGGCCTCAGGAAACAGATCCTAACCCTGAATCCTAAGCCACGGCCGTCCTGCAAGGAGATCGAGATAGAGTATCCGCAGAATACATTCAATAGAAAGGGGACACACCATTGAAGAGAAGAATATGTCTTCATTTATAAACCTCCCTTCGACAACAATACTCGATCTAAAGCCAGCACAAACCACCCGATACGGGAGATAACGTGGCAAGTTTCTGATCTGTATCCTATCAAGCACGCATTTGCAACTGTACGAATGTTTAAAAGGAAATGTTGCCGGAGGCACTGATGTGCATGCAACGTAACGATGGTGCTCGTAATTAAAGAAAAACAGACATCTCATTTACGCAAGCAAGACACACGTACAACTATCTGACAAGCATGAAAATTCAACAGAAAGCATGCAAACCACCAATGATTAAAGGAGTACATTGATTCAAACATGCTACATCAGTGGGAAAAGATTACCAAACAAGGGATCAGAAATACAAGGGTTAACAAAGCAAAACACAAAATTCTCCAACTCCCTTTCCGCCTTCTCCAGCACGTCAAAACGGCGGTTTTCGCGAGGAGTCGCTCCCCACCGGTTGGAGCCGTGCTCATCAGCGAAAGCAGACATGACGGCCCGACGAGCTCTTATCTGACTCAGTAAATGAACTGAGTGATCCTTCAGAGCTTGAGTGATTAGACAAGCCTCATGAAAGCACTCAAGCTTGTCCTCTGCCGCGTCAAGGATCGCCGAAGTCATCTCCGCCGGATGAGGGGGTATATCGGCAAGCACAGATAGGAGGATCATCCGGAGCCAAATGGAGCCCATGGGAAGAGGAGAACCCCGACGGGTCAGTAGCTCGTACATCACAGTGTCACATTGAGCGTCGGTGAGAAGGGGATCCGCCAGCCGCGCAGCGAAGCGAGGAATTATATCCTCAAGGGGCACCTCCCATGGTTGCCGACGAGCATGGGGACGATCGCAAGCCATGGAGATTGATCGGGTTCTCAAAAAAATGACCACCTTAAGGTATGAATGGGTTTCTCTGTGAAGAAAAGTAAGGCATAAGGTTCAGGTTATAAAGGGGCGCATTTAATGCCATGCACAAAAAATGTTGTGCATGGTGGAACTATTCTCAAAGCCCGAAAAGAAGGGGAGAGCGTTGGAAATGAAATCCAATGACGCATTGGAATTAGGTTAGGGAAATGAAACGTCCCCATCAAGCAGATCCCTGCATACGCAACACGTGAGCACTAGCCTTTGATGGAAAATGAGGCGGCACTGCAAAGGCACAATAGAGAACTAAGCTCTGAGAACGAGAATCAAATTCTTAAAAGAAAGGTTTGAAAGGAAGGACATGAAAAAGTGAAGGCGCTTCTAAAAGGACGTTTCGTCTACCCTACTCCCCCAAAGCAGATCCAACGGTCACAAGAGGTGACAGCGTTGCACTCACGTGCAGACACGTGAGAACAACGCTGTGGGGGCATTTGTTTCCTGATTTAAAATCAGGAAGCTTCTGTGAAAAGCTTCAGAAGAGGGTCACGTGCTTACACGTGACTAGCGGTCACGTGTTCGCACGTGACACCTGAACGCATCATTCAAGCAAGTTCAGTCTCCTGACTAAGTCGAAGAAAAGGGGGCTTCAGGAAGGGTCACGTGCTCCCACGTGATCAAGGTCACGTGTCGGCACGTGACATTTAAATTCAAGCAGCAAAGGCGCACATTGGTTCCCTGATCAAGTCAAGGAAAAGAGCTTCAGAAAAGGTCACGTGCTCTCACGTGACCAGAGTCATGTGTTGACACGTAACGTTCAAGACAGCAGACCCGTTCTCCCGTTGAACCAAAGAAAGAGAGTTCAAACAAGGGTCACGTGCTCATACGTGACCAGGGGGTCACGTGGTAGCACGTGATGTTTAAGCAGCAATCAGAAGACGCAGCGCAGAAGGCTCATTCCAAAGGGGGTCACGTGTCTACACGTGACCATGGATCACGTGGTCACACGTGACCGGCTTTCAAAGCCCATATTTTTTTTAACGACAGAATTAAATTCTGAAGGAAATTCGAATCTTTCCAAAGGAAAGTAATTATTTGGGACCAATCAAATTAAAGATTCAGAGATGATTAAATATCATCTATCTATGGAAAATCTCGGGTTTGGAAAGATTTCCCCTTTAAATCTAACCAAAATAGCAAGGGAGAATCTCTGGATTTAAAATCCAATGGTGAATAAAATTCACCTAATCATCCAACGGCCCAAAATGAATGATGAATGCAAATCAAATATCAATGAAGATTCGTCAAAAACTGATTGATTCGGCTGCTTCTCCTATAAATAGGAGCCAAAAGACACAGAGAAATATAGACATACGGAGAGAAGAAAAGAGAAAAGGAGAAGAGCTTTGATACTTGAAAAAGACTCAGATCTTCTGCAAAAAAAACCCTAGGTAAGAAAGGGAAAGCCTTTTGGAAAGAAAAAGAATTTAATTCTCAACAGAGTTTAACTCTGAGGCATAAAACGAGAGAGCATATCTCCTCCCTCTTTGATAGAGGATCTGCAAAGTGCACATCTCCCCTTAAGGTTGAGAATTTAATTCTCAATGGGTCGAGATCCTGCCATGCAGATCCAAAACATAGAGAAGGAATGCAAGTATGAGAATTTAATTCTCACAGAACTATAGGAATTTAATTCCTCCAAAATAAAGTTAGGGTTCGACCCTGTATTATGGGAATTTAATTCCTTCAAAACAAAAAGAAACAGGGTTGAACCCTAATCAAGAACATAGTTTTGTCGAAACAGTGGGAATTTAATTCCTTTAATCATAATCCTCAGAAAAGGGGAGTTTAATTCCTTAAAAGCTTTTAGGGTTTAACCCTATTCGGTTCTTCGCATAAACAAGGAATTTAATTCCCACAGAAAACTCAGATTTAAACTCTGTTCCAGAATATAAGCCTTCAAAAGGAAATAGGAATTTAATTCCTCTGAAATTAAAAGTTCGAGGAATTTAATTCCTGAAAGAGGAGCAACAGATCCTCCAAAAAACAGCATTGAGGCAGGGTCACGTGTCACCACGTGACCCCCCCCAAAAGCCCTACAGAAAGCCCCTTTGAGGCAGCACCCCACGTGACACACGTGACTTTCAGCAGGAGCCTTAACACATAGGCATTTGAATGCCCGTCACGTGCTAACACATGACGCTATCAAAGACACAGTAATTTCGGCAGAATCATTGAAGGGAAGGCACTCTCACGTGGGGCCACGTGACCGTTCTTGCTGTAGTGTTTGACACTAAGTTAAAACTCTCGAATCCAGTATTGAAGTGCTATCGGGCCTTAGTGTTCAACACTAATTAAAGAATTTTGTTCGTAGTGTTCAATATTAATTGTTTTAATATTCGGCACTAATTTAAGATCCCCATTGCCAGTGTTTAACACTGAGCTGTTTTAGTGCTTATGATCATTTCAAGGCCTTGTTGCTGGTGTTTAACACCAATTATTCTTCTAGTGTTAAACACTAACTTGTCAAACTCATTCCCAGTGTTCAACACTGATTGCTTTGAAGTGTTTAACACTAGTCTATAGCCCAATTGGCTAGAGGGATGGAGGCAAAGCTTCTCCCTCGATGGACTCACAAGGAATCAATATTCCAGACATGATGGGACTTAGCCCAAGCTGGCCATAAGTCCTCAATTCGTGACTAATTGGGCCAATGGGCTCATAACATGATTAATCAGTCCTGACCTCAAATTGGGCCAGGGGCTGCTCAAGCCACTCCGGTTCTAGGGTACATCTCTTCACTCCTTTGATACTTGGCATTGTAATCCCTCAATGTCTTCAAAGAGGTGACGGGTCCCGACGACCACCCATGATATGGACTGTGGGGTCCTTAAACTCATACAAATTCCTGGTCACGTGGAATACGGATAATGTCACTCTTTGACCCCGTGAAAAACGTCCAGAGCGGATCCTGGTCCTCGCAGAGCACGGCAGTGAACCCGTGTGAAGCATCCAGAGCGGAGCCTGGTCCTCGCTAAGCACGGCAGTGAACCCGTGTGAAGCATCCAGAGCACATACCGGACTATGGGGTCCTTAAACCCATGGACTACGACGTCCTTAACCTTGACCGAGATGTCTTAAAACTAACAACGGACCGCAATGTCCTTAAACTACCCACGGACCGCAATGTCCTTAAACTACCCACGGACCGCAATGTCCTTAAACTACCCACGGACCGCGATGTCCCTAAAACTAGAACAATAGAGCCCTTTCTTATGCTCTTTTGTTGGACCTAAACGGCCCCGTCTAAGTTGATCTTAGCCTTGGAGATGGTTAACGCGTCCTTAGACCCTCAAACATACTGGACTACGAATCCCCCGAATTAACTCCGGCTCAAGGGTACATCTCTGAACTCCTCTGGCATCTGTCGTTGTAATCCTTCAACGTCGTCAGAGAGGTGATGGGTCCCGACAGCCATACAGACGATGGACCACTATGTCCCTAAACTGGAACATTAGAGTCCAAACACTCTTTTGTCGGATCTAAACGATCCCGTTAAGTTGATCTTAGTCACAAAGTTAGACTAACGTATCCTTAACAAACGTTTGAGTTGATCTTAGCCTCGAGTAGGGCTGACGTATCCTCAAACCAAACCCCCCCAAACCCAAATTTAAGATAATGCGGATTTGGACTAGTCCACGCCCTACGGGCGACGACATAACTCAGTCTCCGTAAACAATCCACGGGCAATAAAACAAACACCCACGACACAAAGTGACCATCTGGAGAAGGAGAAAGTTGTTACCGCAATGCGGTAGCGTAATTAACTGCAGGGGCTTGCGCCTGCAGGGAAGAGCGTCCCCACAATCAAAAAACCCCTCAAACGAGGGGGAATCTGACGAAGTCTGCTACATCGGTCGCATCCGTTTAAACCTTCGATATATGGTGCCATAAATCAACTTGGCATCTTCGGAGAGGTGGACGGATAGCACCAATTAGCATCTGCCCCGAACCTAACGCCCCAGACGTCCCGACGTCCCGGCCGCCGTTCGGAGGGGAACACACATGATCTCCCGGCTGAAACTCCAAATGTCGGTATTTTGCATCAGCCCGGTACTTCTGTCTGTCTTGGGTTATACGCATTCTTTCCCTGATCGTGCAAATTAGGTCCACAGTTGCTACGATCATCTCTGGTCCAAGGAGTTCCCTATCTCCGATGTCGTTTCAACTTAATGGTGAACGACACTTCATAGAACGCTGCAAAGGGTGCCATTCCAATACTTTCTTGGTAGTTGTTGTTGTATGAAAACTCCACAAGATGTAGGTGATCTTCCCACGATCCTCCAAAGTCTAACATACACACTCTTAGCATATCTTCAAGGATCTGAATCGTTCCCTCAGACTGTCCATCTGTTTGTGGATGGTAAGCTGTGCTGAAGTTCAGACTTGTTCCCAAGATAGCTTGTAGACTCTGCCAAAACTGCGATCGGAATCTGGTGTCATGATCGGAGACAATGCAAACCGGTACTCCATGTAATCTCACGATATCCTGCATGAGTTCATGGGTATCAGAAATAGTACACTATGAAGAGTTAAATCTTAGTTAGATTCAGACTTACCTCTATGTATTTCTTTGCTAGTGTCTCGGTAGATTGGCCAACTCGAAATGGGATGAATTGAGCCGATCCACAATAACCTATACCGTATCGTTACCTTTCATGCTGCGAGGAAGAGCAGTCACGAAATCCATGGTAATGTATTTCCATTTCCATTCTGGGATAGATAACGGTTGAAGTAAACCAGCAGTCCTGTAATGTTCAGCCTTTACTTGCTGACACACCAAATATTTGGCTACGGTTCTGGCTACTTCATGCTTCATACCATGCCACCAGTAATGTTGACGTAGATTTTTGTAAATCTTTGTACCACCAGAGTGTACTGAGTAAGGAGAGCTATGAGTTTAGGACACCTAGAGGTTTAACGGCTTGTTGCACACGCTAAGTGCAACCGTGATGCCTACGAAAGTGAGTTTAAGACTTTTTGAAAATAATTGTTTTTGCTCAGGATGAGCAAAAGATAAGTTTGGGGGTATTTGTTCACACCAGAATATTGCATTTAATACCACGCATTCTTCTGCTCGTTTATTTATAGGCAGGTGCTTTTAATCCGTGTTTGCTACATATTTACAGGTTACAGGTTCCCAGTCCAAAATAACGCAAATCATACAAAATCTTCACAGTTATGCCAAAATCCAGAACATCTGTCACAAACAGATAAAATCCGAGTTCCGGTCATCCGCATCCATCCACCGCCCCTTACCAGTTCAAGAGACAAAGACGAAAACAGTGGTCATTTGTGTCTTGGTCAAGCATAGAGCACGAGAGGGGCAACACAAGATTCAATGGGTGCGCGGTGCTCGAGGGAGATAAAGGTCAAATGAATTAAAAGTCAAACCATTTTGGACTGTTGAAAATCTGAAGAAATTTTGGAAGTATTTTGCAATTTGGGAAACAGAAGAAGAAAGCAACATGGAGAAGAACAGAAAAAATGACAAAACAACTCCTCAAACCCACCGCGGAATCGCGGCCAATAGGCCATTTTTGCGGCGGTTCCGCGGCGGTGACGTTTCGTCTCCTAATGATACTTTGGGGTTATTTTGATAATTACATTAGGGCTCAAATAATGACCCTAGGATTTCAGCTCTCTTCCTATAAATAGCCTAGTTTTGTGCTCAACCAAAGAAGTCTTCTTCTTTACTAGATTTAGTGTAGATTAGTTTGTATTTCTTCTTCTTCATCATCATCTTTCCTTCATTAAAGTGTAGTGAGAGCTCTTGAGTGGAAGTTTAATGAAGACGAGAGTTATTTTTTATTATCTTGTATCTTTACTTTTCTTGTATTGTAATTTTATTTGCTAGTGTAACTTTATTATTTGTTGTTAAGTGGTTGTTGTTTTTGTTTTCTTGTTTTGTTTTTCTTTTCTTTTTAACTGTATTTTTTCTTAAGCCATGATACTCTATGGAGTCCCTTGCTTAGGTGAGGGTCCAAGCAGTTAGCTTGCTACCATTTTGTAAACCCGTATTTTTTCCTTTCTTTCTTTTTTTTCCTTCTTGTTTAGTTTTTATTTTCATTTAAATGTGTGAATAATTCCACACTTGTTAGGGGCTAAGGAAGATTAGTATGAAAGACGGAAAAATCCCTTGTGCTTCTCTTCGCCAAACACCTTGAAACGAACCTAGACCAAACAAACACAACCCCCTCACTTAGGCGCGCTATACGTGACATATAGTCGCGACCTAAGTCAAGAAGTCCTTTGGGCGCACTATAACGTAACATGTAGTTGTGACTTAATTGGGTACATGGTTGCGGGTATTTGGCCTAGGGTTGGAAATAAGCGCATGTAGCGGACGGACAAGGGGCACTAGGAATGGATTTAGCGTTGGAAAGCTTGCTTAAACTCGCAAATCCCATTCCTATGTCCTCCTAATCCCCGCTACCTTCTATTATCGCAACATCATTTTAAGAATGGCAAAAGATAAGCACAAGACTAATCCTAACTCTATTAACCAACCTTAACCCTTACAAGCTTACTTGAACATAAATACGAACACGTAGGATAGAATTGGACATAAACATATACAACTTCATTGACTCGTCTAAGACAACAACGGACATACAACCATCTCCCTGCGGATTGACCCATGCTTAACCGGCTAGCTGCAAGGTGACACCGTCTTGATTACGGTAAGTAGAGAACAAAGTAGAACACATATCATAACACATATCGCGGTTTTTTTGCATCAATCACTCTTATATATATATAAATATATTTTTATACCTAATATAATTATACAACCCCAGCTCTCTCTCTCTCTCTCTTCCTCACTCCTTCGCCCGCGACGAACCCAGAAAACCCAAATCCCACACCTGCGCCTGACCTCGTCGCCGACCTCCCAACCTCATCACCACCATCTCCTCGCCATCATCATCACCTTAACTTCCTCTTCTCCCCTCTCCATCCCCGAGAACCCGAGAACCCTGACCACGACCCTGCAGCAAACCCTAACGCCTACACCACTCACCGCCGGAGACCCATGACCTCATCGTCGTCACCCTCTCCTTCTCCTCGCCTCCCTCTCCAATCCTCGACACCCAAACCACCACCAGTACCAACCCTGCATACCTCTCTCTTCCCGACAACAACGGCAACTTGAGAAAACCCACTGTCGACGTAGCCTTCACCGTTGACGCCAGCCCCTCGCCGCCGTCAACTTCTCCTTTGTTCTTTGACCTTAGAACCCAGAGCCTAACACCTTATTCTCCTTCTTCTCTTCTCTTTTCTTTCTTGCTTATTTCGGCCGTCTCGCCGGAGTCGCGCACGTCGCCGATGATCCGGACGATCCAGTCATCGCCGTCGTCCAGCGTAGTCATGTTATTGATCGGCCAAGTCCAGTCCTGCGCGTGTGGTTTCAATCGCGGCGTTTAACCGACGTCGAACGTGACGTACGTACCCCGTCATGAGATCCAATCAGGCAAGTTTATCTTGCAACATACTATGTTAATATATCTATTTATAGATGAATAAAAATAATACATGTGTTTCATTATGCAGCAAATATTATAGTTTTAGCGTTTTACAGTATCCGTACGTATCCATGCTAATCATGGATTCTCAAGTTGCATGTCGGAACGTCCTGATATCATTTTACTATTTCATTATTATAACGTGTTATCTAGATTGAATCATACGTAGTCATGGACGTATAAAAGGTTATTACAGATAGATACATATGCATCCTGGTATCCGTCGTGCTTACCGTATTCAGATATTCGTTACAGTTTCACATTTGGTATCTGTTTGATACATATGTATTACATGACATATTCACGACACACTACTTGACTCATTACTTAGATCTTGTTACTAATACCAACAATCTTGACATGCTGTCCTGACGGATGTAACTTGTTGTCTGCATAGACGAGAACTGTACCTGATTGATCATGTATTGATATTAGATCTATATTGGCAATACCTGACTTGAACACAAATCTGGGGGTAAAGGGGAAATCAATAATGTAACCGAAACGTAACTCAAAAGGCTATTATTACATATTTGTCATTTTTCCGGGCAATACAGAATAATCCTGTTTGCCGTTTTTCCGGGCGTTACGGAATAATCGTGTTTGCCGTTTTTCCGGGCGTTACGGAATAATTACATGTTTGCTGTTTTTCCGGGTGTTTCGAAATAATCATGTTTGCCGTTTTTCCGGGCGTTACGGAATAAATCCTGTTACCGTGGTCCCATGGGGAATGAACGGGGCATAGACTGTTGAGTTACGATGAGAATTACATTAATTGATTTTAAAGAGTTTTAGAATAGATAATCTAGAAGCACAGTTTTAGGTTACACATCACACATCACTTTCATGCACATACCTCACTGTTTATGTCTATATTGTTTATTTATATTCATCTTTACCTATCTCGTTACATCCTGGTTATTACTGCTATTTTAATATTATGACGCACTGACGTCTGGGTTTTGCATAGCCCAGTTCTTCTATCTTTATCGTTGGCTGAACATGAGTACTTTAGCCGTCAAGCCGAGCAGTGAGGAATTAAACATGTGTCGTTTAGAGATGTTTAGTTTAGTTTATTTTTCCGCAGTTTCATTTCGTGATGTGAGCCCATATTGGGGCATGGTTTTCAGATGTTGTTTATTGAAGCTTGTATCGTTTCCGCTTATACATTTTCTTGACTCTTTTTATTGTGGCAAATGGACATATACTAGATAGCTTTTATATTTTACTGTTCTTGATATCGTATAGATAGTCGTAATATGACTGTGGAGGGATGATTCATATCCACAGGTAGCATAGTTGGCTCTGTCACGTGCCGTAGTTCGCGCACTCTGGGAAGCGGGGCGTGACCGGGTTTGTTTGGTATCAGAGCCTAGGATTTAGGGTTAGTCGGGTTTGGTTCATTTGTAGTTGGGTATTAAACCCAATACACTGACCAGAAAATCCGGAATTAGGAACATATCCTGCCACATTATTGTCTTGTCATTCCAATTCTTGAATCTTATCTTTTCCTTAACTCTTTTATCTTGACGATATGGAAATGATATTTTATATCAGCTTGGAATCCTTTTAGTTCCTTATTGCTTCTCCCATCTTATTTTCTCGATTCTGATAGTAGGATTTTGGCAACTTGAATGGGGTTATGTAGTTGTAAATATATACCATGGTATGGTTACAATGAAGTACTCTATTTAGGTAACCTGGAGTCCTATTTCGATTCATTTTCTTGACTTATGGTCGTTGTTTTACCTTGTTTCCTCTCGGCGTCACTGCTTACAAGTTTATGTCTTATCGCGAGCTTGAATCCAGCAACAACGATATATCTTTCCTCTCGTCCCATAATAACCAATCCGTTTGCGTTTTAAAGAATAAGGAGAAACACAGGAGAAGTTTTTGATGATTGCAGTAGTTCGAGATTAACCCCAGCGGGAGCTGGTACAGACCGCTTCAAGGACGATCACATGTAAGATATTTTTGACAGACCCGCCTCAAATTATCAGAGTAGCGCAGCAGAAGAGTGGTAGGCTAATAATCCACAAGTCTTAGAACAAACTTGCAAATTCATGATGAAGGGAACCGTTTACTGAAGGGTGAAGTTCGTAAACAAGTTGCAGATGAAGCGCTGATAGCAGTTCAGGATTTCATGGATGTGTTCAAGGACATCTCGAGTTTACCGTCTAAACAAGATGTGGAGTTCACGATTGATCTTATTCATGGAGCAGCGCCAATTTCAAAGGCATATTATCCGATGGCACCGGTGGAATTAGAAGAAGTAAAGAAACAGGTTGCCGAATTTCTAGAGAAGGGCAGGATTCGCAGCAGCAATTCATCCTGGGGAGCTCCAGTTCTTCTAGTCAAGAAGAAGGATGGCACACGAAGGATGTGAATTGATTATCAAGAATTAAACCTGGTGACTATTAAGAACAAGTACCTGATCTCTCGCATCGGCGAATTGTTTGATCAACTCAGTGGCGCGAGAGTATTCTTGAAGTTGGATTTGCGATCCGGATATCATCAAGTTCGGATGAAATCAGAAGATATTTGCAACACAGCGTTCCGAACTCGATATGGGCATTACGAGTACTTAGTGATGCCGTTTGGAGTTATAAACGCACCGGCAATATTTATGGACTTGATGAACCCAATTTTTTCACCGTATTTGAACCAGTTCATAGTAGTGTTTATTGATGACATTCTAGTTTATTCGAGAAGCAAAGAAGAGCATGTAGAACACTTGAGAATCGCACTGCAAATGTTGAGACACGAAAGTTTATATGCTAAGATGAGCAAGTGCGTGTTTTGGCTTGAAGAAGTGAAGTTCTTGGGTCATGTTGTATCCGGAGATAGAATTGCCGTTGACCCTGAAAAGATTGCAGTAGTTTATGATTGGCCAATTCCAAAGAATGTAGGGGAGATCAGAATTTTTCTTGGGCTTGCCGGATATTTTAGAAGGTTTGTGGGAAATTCGCTCGAATAGCAGAACCATTGACCAAGCTAACACGAAAGGAGGTACCGTTCGTATGGACAGAGAAATGTGCGTCCGCTTTTGAAGCGTTGAAACAAAGATTGACCACCGCTCCTATCTTGACAGTGCCAGATGGTTCCGGAGAGTTGGTTATTCACAGCGACGCATCTGGGAAAGGCTTGGGATACGTTCTAATGCAGCATGGGAAGTTTATAGCTTATGCGTCGAGTCAATTGAAGAGTCATGAGAAGAACTACCCAACTTATGATTTGGAGCTAGCAACAGTGATTTTTGCTTTAAAGATTTGGAGACACTACTTATTGAGAGAAAGGGTAGAAGTATTTACCGATCACAAAAGCCTAACGTATGTGTTCACACAGAAAGAGCTCAACATGAGGCAGCGTAGATGGTTGGAGCTGATGACTGACTATGATCTTGATCTAAAATACCATCCGGAGAAAGTTAATGTAGTGCCGAATACTCTAAGTCGGTTGCCAGCAATACGGATATTGACTGCACAAAAGGAGATTATAGATGATTTTCAAAGATTCAAGTTGGAGATTGTACTACCGAATTCTTCGGGACAGTATTTGCAGTTGCAAGTACAGTCATCCTTGATCGATAATATTAAAGCAGCGCAGTCACATGATCTAAGATTGCAGAAGTTTCGAGAACAAGTAGAAGCAGGACTTCGAACGGACTTGTTAATTCATGAAGACGGTTCGTTACGATATGGTAGTCATTTATGTGTGTCTAAAGGAGACATTCGTGAAGAAGATATGAAGGAGGCTCATAGTTCTGCATATTCCGTACATCCGGAAGGCACGAAAATGTACCGAGATCTACGACAACATTTCTGGTAGGAAGACATGAAAAGGAAGATTGCTCGCTATGTATCGAAGTATTTGGTGTGTCGGCAAGTCAAGGATGAATATCAAAGGGTAGCTGGTTTGTTGCAACTACTTCCGATTTCTCAATGGAAGTGGGAACATATAACCATGGATTTCGTAACAGTTTTACCGCGGAGTCCAAAGGGCTTGCAAATCCTTTTGTTTAATTTAATCCATCGAAAAATTCTTGTGTTTTGTGGTCTAAGGAAATAAAAAAGGAAATAAAAAATAGCACAGGTTTAGGTTCGGCCTCAATGGGAAAATGTGATCGATTGACCAAGGCAGCTCATTTCATACAGTTTCGAGTTGGTCAGTCGACGAAGGCTTTAGTAGAGCGGTACATGCAGGATATTGTGAGATTGCATGGAGTACCTGTGAGTATCGTTTCCGATCGTGATACTCGATTTCTATCACACTTTTGGAGGAGTCTACAGGAAAGTTTGGGAACTCGTTTGAAATTTAGCACGGCCTATCATCCTCAGACAGATGGCCAGTCTAAAAGAACGATCCAAACTCTTGAAGATATGATGAGAGCATGCATGTTAGATTTCAAGGGTTCATGGGAGGATCATTTGCACTTGGTTGAGTTTTCTTATAATAACAGTTTTCAGACGACTATACAGATGGCTCCACTCGAAACATTATATGGTCGTAAGTGTCGCTCGTCCGTCTGTTGGGACGATATTGGAGAAAGAAGATTATTGGGACCGGATCTTATTGTGCAAACTGTGGAGAAAGTCCACATGATCCGAAATCATATGAAGGCGGCACAAGATCGACAGAAAAGTTCGGCCGATACTGGTAGGAGACCTTTGGAGTTCGCAGTTGGTGATCTTGTATTTATGAAGATATCACTGACCAGAAGAGTGATTCGATTTGGTAGTCGATACAAGCTTAGTCTTCGATTCATGGGGCCTTTCGGTATTATCAAGCGCGTTGGAGAAGTAGTTTATCGATTGGTTTTACAACCATCCTTGGCAAGTGTTTATGATGTGTTTCATGTATCTCAACTCCGCAAACATGTTCGAGATGAGACGCACGTCCTTGATCACTCAGAACTGACAGTAAAGGAGGACTCAACATACGAGGAATGACCAATGGCAATTGTGGATCAACGAGACAAGATCCTCAAGAACAAGATTATCCCTCTAATACTTGTTTCATGGGGGAATCGTTCGCAATGAGAATCTACTTGGGAACTTGAAGACAAGATCCGACAGAAGTTTCCACACCTCTTTTCTTAGATCCGTGTTTTCTTGTCTTTTCTTGTTTCAGGAATTTCGAGGATGAAATTATTTTGTAGTTGGGTATAATGTAACACCCTAGTGCATTTATACGATATTTGATTTGGGTATTTTCCTAATCGTGCGACAGTTTTCTCGTTTATTACTGTTTTGGGTGCGGATGATACATTTGGTATCTGTGGATAGTATCCGACCCGACCCGCATACTTGAAACACATTATAGTTCAAGATTACGTCGTATATTTGCTAGTACAGAAGATCCGTGCACATCTAGATTATATATACATGTATGATCTATTTAGTATCTGCCTATCGTTTAAATAATACAAATTATAGCCGGATAATAATTTTAATATCTAGCATGGCCTGTTATCATATCCCATATCACATGTTTGCATCCATATATCGTGTTCCTGTCCAGACTGTTAAAACAGACTTGATTGGATCGCTACGTGATTTTACGTATATCCGTTCTTAGTGGTATGCATTTTATTTAACCGGACATCGCATTATGGTTTTGCTTTGTACGTATATTATCCATATTTTAAAACTATATTTTTAGAAGAGATTCGGGTATTTTTCGGAAGTAATTTGGTATCAACTGTATAATCCTATAATATATATTATAATATTATTTTAAAAACTTAAAAATCTTAACAGTTTATATAATCATATGTTAATATATATAACTAATTATTTTATATCCCACCGTCTCTCTCTCTTCTCACCTTCTCTCTCCTCTCGCACTCTCTTTTTCTCTTTCTTATTCTCTCTCTCTCTCTTCTATATATATATATATATAAATATATATTTTTATACCTAATATAATTATACAACCCTAGCTCTCTCTCTCTCTCTTTTCCTCGCTTCTTCTTCGCCCGCGACGAACCCAGAAAACGCAAACCCCATGCCTATGCCTGACCTCGTCACCGACCTCCCAACCTCGTCACCACCACCTCCTCGCCATCATCATCACCTTAACTTCCTCCTCTCCCCTCTCTATCCCCGAGAACCCGAGAACCCCGACCCTGACCCTGCAGCAAACCCTAACGCCTGCACCCCTCACCGCCGGAGACCCACGGCCTCATCGTCGTCACCCTCTCCTTCTCCTCACCTCCCTCTCTGATCCCCGACACCCAAACCACCACCAGTACCAACCCTACTCACCTCTCTCTTCTCGACAACAACAGCAACCTGAGAAAACCTGCCGCCGACGTAGCCTTCGCCATTGACGCTGGCCCCTTGTCGCCGCCAACTTCTCTTTTGTTCTCTGACCCCAGAACCCAGAGCCTACCACCCCATTCTCCTTCTTCTTTTCTCTTTCTTGCTTATTCGGGCAGTCTCGTCGGAGTCGCGCACGTCGCCGACGATCCGGACGACCCAATCATCGTCATCGTCCAGCGTAGTCATGTCTTTGATCGGCCAAGTCCAGTCCTGCGTGCGTGGTTTACATCGCGATGTTTAACCGACTTCGAACGTGACCTACGTATCCCGTCGTGAGATCCGATCATGCAAGTTTATCTTGCAACATGCTGTGTTAATATATCTATTTATATATGAATAAAAATAATACATGTGTTTCATTATGCAGTAAATATTATAGTTTTACCGTATCCGTACGTATCCGTGCTAATCATAGATTCTCTAGCTGCATGTCGGAACGTCCTGATATCATTTTACTATTACATTATTATAACGTGTTATCTAGATTGCATCATACGTAGTCATGGACGTATAAAAGGTTATTATAGATAGATACATATGCATCCTGGTATCCATCGTGCTTACCGTGTTCAGATATTCATTACAGTTTCACATTTGGTATATATTTGATACATATGCATGTTCACGACATGTTCACGACAAACTACTTGACTCATTACTTGGATCTTGTTATTAATACCAACAATCCTGACATGCTGTTCTGACGGACATAATTTGTTGTCTGCATAGACGAGAACTGTACCTGATTAATCCAGTGTTGGTATTAGATCTATATTGTCAATACCTGACTTGAACACAAATCTGGGGGTAAAGGGGAAATTAAGAATGTAACCGAAACGTAACTCATAAGGCTATTATTACATGTTTGCCGTTTTTCCGGACGGTACGGAATAATCCTTTTTGCCATTTTTCCGGGTGTTACGGAATAATCATGTTTGCCGTTTTTCCGGGTGTTACAGAATAATTACATGTTTGCCGTTTTTCTGAGCGTTACGGAATAATCCTGTTTGCCGTTTTTCCGGGCGTTACGAAATAAATCCTGTTACCGTGGTCCCGTGGGGAATGAACGGGGCATAGACTGTTGGGTTACGATGAGAATTACATTCATTGATTTCAAAGAGTTTTAGAATAGATAACCTAGAAGCACAGTTTTAGGTTACACATCACACATCACTTTCATGCACATACCTCACTGTTTATATCTATATTATTTATTTATATTCATGTTTACCTATCTCGTTACATCGTGGTTATTACTACTATTTTGATATTATGACGCACTGACATCTAGATTTTGCATGGCACAGTTCCTCTATCTCTATCGCAGGCTGAACAGGAGTACTTTAGTCGTCAAGCCGAGCAGTGAGAAATTAAACATGTGTGGTTTAGAGATGTTTAGTTTAGTTTATTTTTCCGCAGTTTCATTTCGTGATGTGAGCCCATATTGGGGCATGGTTTTCAGATGTTGTTTATTGAAGCTTGTATCGTTTCCTCTTATACATTTTCTTGACTCTTTTTATTGTGGCAAATGGACATGTACTAGATAGTTTTTAAATTTACTGTTCTTGATATTCTATAAACAGCTGTAATATGACTGTGGATGGATGATTCCTATCCACAGGTAGCATGGTTGGCTCTGTCACGTGCCGTAGTTCGTGCATTTTGGGAAGCAGGACGTGACAGTCATTTTGGCTGTTTTGGGCGGATTCGTCTACAAGTGCATAGCCAAAAGAGATTCAATGAGGATTTCCAAGGGCGCTCTGATTGCCATGAAAGAGAAGATGGTGTGGAATCTATATTTTCTTTAGGGAAAGATAGTTGTAGGATATGTTGTTGAAACTTCTACCAGTTTAGGCAGTTCAGATTTGGTCAGGATTTGACGTCCACGATTGGGCCATATCAATCAGACGAGTTTGGAGGAGCCTCGAAAGAGGCAATTACTTGAAGGTGGGGAGTTCGACATGACAGATTTCAATGAGGACCGTGAGAAGAAAATACAGATGATTCTGACACCGGATTATTCTCGAGATAGAGCCAGGCATTATATTTACTTCATGAAGACTTCTCAAGGAAGTTATGGGTGTACTTTTCAAACCCGAGGCCGAAAGTTTTGTGAAGTTCAAAATGGCCGTGTTGGATTTGCAGCTAGGGAAGTGTGTAGAGGTTTTTCGGTCCGATTTTGGAGGAGGGTTCTTTTTGCAGGCGTTCGTAGAATTGTGCAGGCCGAAGAGGATCGTGCATCAGTACACCATGATGGGAAATCCTCGATCAGATGGCATTGCAGGGGGATAGTTCGGACAATTGAGAAAAATAGAACTTTACGGCTTACTGGTGGTTTTTCGAGAGAGTTTCGGGCTGGAGCCCTATCTGCTACTGAGTACCTCATCGATCGGTCACCATCGACGGCGGCAGATATGAGAATTTCCGAGGAGTTATGGATTAGAGGGGCTAGAGATTACTCAAGGCTTCATGTTGTTGGGTGCACCGAAGAGCTGTCATGCCCCGCTTCCTAAAATACGAAATACGGGAGGATGACTAGGCCAGCCATGCTCCTACGGTCAAGGAATAATCCCGCCGTAATCACACTTCGGCCTCTAACATTACATGATAATCAATAAACACAACACATAAGTAAAGGAAACACATAACTAGTTTATTGCATCAACTTTCATTGTTCACAATTTACACTAGTTCTACTGGAAAGGAAACTACTAACCAAGTGTGAATATAAGGTTACTTTAGGAAAAGCAGTGAAAATGCTGAAAGTAAACCATCTAGATCTCTGTAAGCTCGAATGGTAGATCTAACTCTTGAGCAGCATCCTCTCCAAGCTCTGAACATGGATACTAAGGTCGTCAGGACAACGCAATAACAAATATATAATAGCAATATAATAAAGTATGAAACGAAAGGCAATAACAGTGGAGACAGTGAATGCAGGTAATCAATGTATCAATGTAGTATATGATCTATGTTCCTATTGGTCTTTAGGCCAATTTAAAATTGAACTGTGGAAAGGAGTGATCTGTTTAATGTGGGTCTCGTGCGTACCTGAGACTACGGCCCGCTGTTGCCCAGGGCATAACCCTGTCAGCCGGCCCGTTGTTGCCCATGACATAACCCTGTCAGCCGGACCGCTTTGTCCATAACCTAAATTATATATAAGAGTCGTTGTTCGAATGATTATCCTCTAAATCTTTAAATCTCGCTAAATACAAGTTTCATTCCATTTTGATTTCTCCCTTTTCCCCCAGATTTCAATAACTATATGTATGGGGCTAGTTGTGTATAAATACGTACCAATAACACTGTTTTATTCACTTTTCACTGCACTGTTCATTTTTACGAATCATTCACTTTTCACTGGCGTACTTGATACAACTAATCTAATACCACTCACGTTCGACAATGCAATAATCGCTAAGAATCAATAAGAGCGTTCGCTATCACTAAAGGTGTCAAGGTCGGTTAAGTATGCGAATTATGCCACTAATCAAGTCATGTGCAATACGAATCACTATACGGCTTATGTGTTCAAAAAATCATATTAAATTGTATGATTTTAATTAAGCAAAATGATACAATAGGAATAGAAGGTAAACTTAAACAGAAATCCAAAATAATTGGTTTCCGATCAATCGGGTTTCAAGTTTGCGAGTTACGGTCATTCCATTTTAAGTATTCACTGCTGGAAATCCAGTTCCTGAACTGAAAGTCCGTTCGTAACACGTTTTACTCCCCGTTTTGATCACAATCAGGTAACTTTACAGTTCAACTGTTTGTAGGATTATGAGTTAACTTTACAACGCAAAAGACGGATCAACAATAGTCATTTTAGTTTATGAGTTATAATCAGTTTATTGATGAAAGGTGTAAACTGAAATTACAGAAATCTGCCGTACATGTCATCCTTTTAAAATATGATTTAAATACCAAATGATACTGGAATTCAGTGAAACTAGTACCGTTGAAAATATAAAATGTAACAACCATAATTTTCCTATACAAATTTTTTTTCAAATATTTTTTTTAAAATCCATAAAGAGGTATTTTAGCCTGAGCACAAGATATAAGTAATTATTTTGCTTTTTAATTACAAGTTAAAGAATTTAACAACTCCATTCTTAGTGTACAAAAATTTGCTTTAAAATTAATGTATACTTGGGGTATTTACATTTTCTGTGACTAGTTTAAGTAATTAAATGGCTCCATAATTACAAGAAGGAGCCTGTAGCTTATTGGTAATACCCTGCACTGCTGAACCAAGCCACCAGAGTTCAAATTCCATACCCCACATTATTTTTAATATTATTTTGTTTTAAATTTTTTTAGAAGTCCAACAGTCAACACGTGATAACTCCCAAATTTTCCACTACACATGAAAAATTAAATATACCAGAGGTTACACCAGACGACCCCCCACCTCCCTGACCTCCGACTCGGACGACGGTTCTGACTCTTAGCCTCCCCTACCCCCCTGCACACTCCATTTATTTAGATCGGTTCCAGAGAAGCCGTAAAGTCCCTTTTACTCCATTTTTAATGCATTTTAATATATTTTAATATATTTTTTAAATTAAAACCCTTCATCTATCCTACCCCTAGCCTAACCCTATAAATACCAACCCCACACACTACTCCCTCACCCTAAACTCTGAGCCAACTCTCTAAAATTTCCAAGAAACCTTGTGTACTTTGAAATCGAGCACGAGGCGAAACTACGACGAATTTCCCGGCGAACTTCCGACGATCATTCTAGGAGCTCCCGGTGACGAGGCGACGCACCGGCAACTCTTTCCGATCAATCTCCCTCTTCTTGTTTTCCTAAACCCGTAACTCCCATTTCTATCTTCCTTTTCTTTCTTAAAATTACGGATTTACAAAACCCGACGGAATCGGAACAAATTTGATTTCCGATTCGGTTTTCTTATAAAACTTCACTTCTCGTTAATACAATTATGCTTAAACTCCCTCATGTTGACTATTAAACACTAATCAACCAAATTGATCAAGTTTCATTTCATAAAATGATGGCTATTTCACTTTATCGTATTTTTCATTTAAATACCACATTGTTTCAATTATACATTTAACTTCATTAAACTTGCTATACCTTTAAGTAGACCACGAGGTAATGACCTACCTCCTCACACACTCATATACAATATAACACGATACCCTCGAGAACTTAGAATACGGGAAAACAAACATTTTCATTTAAATACCCTTTACTTAATAAAACCATTTCTAAAAGATTTAGTATTGATACATCTTTACAAATAAATAACCTTTGAGCTAATAAAAAATATCTAGACTCAGCCAATTAAGGACTGTCGCACTCATTAGGATAAAGAAAGGTTGTGGGTATTCAGTCGTTTATCTAAACCCGACTTTATGGTGTCTAGGCTAGACAAGTGAGAAAGGTAACTTTAAAAGGCTCGTCTCACGGTAATTCGTGAGCGGATCCCTCCTTTCTTCACTTGTACTTACCTGGCCACAATTGGCGGTGAAGAGGCGATTTGAGGGATATCTCACAACTTATCGTTTTGGACCAGTTAGGAGCAGCCTAGTTGACTTAGGAGACCCTAGAACATAGAATACGGGAAATCGACATCTTTACAAATAAATACCATAATTAATAAAACCGTTTTTCCTTAATGATTAGTATTTATACAAATATTTGCAAAGCGCCGCTACAACCCATTTGGGAAACCCGTTCGGGATGGTGCGGATTATCGCACATCTCTGGGCTTAGTAGTGCGAGATGCAGACCTCCGCAAGGAGCATTCGGTCTCGAAAGATTTAAAATACGACATCTTAAGAAAGCGAGATTTCTAGAATATTATACATATACTAAAATTATTTTCATATAAATATATGTATATGTAACATAAAAATATCTATTTTGAATTATTACAAACATTCCACTTTTTCTAAAAATGTCACAGGAATCAATTTTACACTAAAATACCATGAATTCCATACAAAACTAATATTACAAATAAATACCTTTATTATGAAAATAGGATATTTTCGATAGAAATATCACAATATAAAATCTACATTCACTACAACTCTAAAGACGATTAATAAATACTTGGGGTGTACTTTGAAAAGTATATAAAAGTATTTTTACATAAAACCCCCTCAAGTTCTATAATTTACCATAAGGACCCTAGTAAATATAGGTTTAAGCGGGACCAATCTCTTGAGCCTCAGGGAGCCGGAGAAGTGGGTGCTTGCCTACTTAAGGTAGACAACTTAATAATGGTGTTATCAATACGGTAATCGTCTTTGAAAAGACACAAATCCTGCCGCCCATGGGCAGCGGTTACCGATAACATCAAAACAATCAGGACTTCAATTGAGTCTCAGTATAATCTGACTTGAATATGATTCAAGTACACCCTACAATCTACAATCTACAATATTACAATTCAACATGAATCCATGAATCCATTATACAACTTGACCGAACCGAACCATGGATATACATCCATTTACATGATTATACAGTTACATCCATGATTCTACAGTTACATCCATGATTCTACAGTTACATACATGATTCTCCAGTTACATCCGTTTACTGATATCATGGTTTCGGTCAGTCATCCAATTATACAATTTATACAGTTTACAATACAAGACAGTACAATACGATAATACAATCAAGATAACACTACGGGGTTTAAGGGGTAGATTGGTACGGAATATGTTAAAGATGACACGAGGTGGTCACTTAAGACGTAATTACATCCATACCGTTGTTCCGTGGTATTATCGACGGAGCCTTGTACTACGAGTTATCAAAGTCCCCGGTGTAAGTGGGACTCCTCTCGTATACACTGGCATCTTCTGTACCAAGCTACAAACAACAACGTTAACACAATATTATAACAATATAGTACAACTTGAAAGCTACCTTCTCATTCTGTCTATTCTACTTTTCCTTATCCTTAGGACTTACCGAGCGATCTGTTCGCTGACGACATTCTCTTTCTTTCTTTCTTGAATGCCGTCAGGTGATTTGGACACGTCAGAGATCGAGTCTACTGCTGAAGACTTGGATCAGTTTGCTGAAGACCCAGAGCTTTAGTTTTATTGTACACATTTCTTTTCAGTACTTTACATTCCTGTTATGCCATTGTTTAGGCATCGCTTTTATTTTAGTTGTATTTACTTTTCATGCATTGTACAAAAGAATATTAATAAATAAAGTTGTTGTTCAGTTTATATCTCTTGTCTCTTGTGCTTATTTTTATATTGCTTAGAGACGCTTAGCGTATTTACTTCACAGTAAATACGTAGCGGACCAGTCGCGTCCCCTTCACCGTATACCGAGAAGCGGGGCGTGACATAAAACAATTGTCTACGCAGTGGTAAATGGCTCCACACACTATCACAATTAAACAGTAAGGTTTCAGGTGTATAAAAGCATGTCGAGGAATGAATTCCTGCTCTGCACTACAGTCCAAAGTCAGGTAAGTTCTCTGTTTTCGATATTCAAATAATATTTTTAACAGTAAACCTATACATCATGTTAAATATTATGCAATACATTTCGCAATGAACCGAAGAACGCTGCGATTGGATTTTTCTGTAATTAATTATGAATTTAACAATGTCAAGTGTTTGGTAAAATGCGAGTTTCGGTATAGACGGTAGGGGCGTCACTTCATGTGTGAAAACGGTATCAATTTGCCACCAAATTTCTACAGAGTGTTTGTTAACAGTATTAGAGTCTAAATATCATGAGTTCCGCCATTTTAAGATATGTTTTGGTCTAGGGTTTCACATCGATCAATCTCGATTATGCATCAGGGTGTCATTCGGGATACCTATTCCGTTTAATCGCCATGAGTTTTTATCAGTGCAATTACTAAATATTATCATAAAGAAAATAGCAATTGCTATACGGGTTCCAATCACAACCACTTAAGTTACTGCAATTTATTATTGAAAACACGGCGATACTTTACAGTTTATAACTAGATACACAAACACACGCCTATATCTATACATATCGATCTATCATTACTATAGCATGTAAAGAAAGTGTAGTTCACTTTCCTGGAAATGATTGCGATGATGAATGACACTGGCTCGACGCATGCACGGGCTAAGCATGACACGGCAACACCAAAGGCTCAGCTTGGAACTCGGCTGGGTACAGTGGCAGTGGTGGCGACGGCGAGGAGCTTCAGTTAGCATGAAGGTGGCCGGCGATGTCGAGTGCAGAGGGGTTTGTCTCAGCAGCGGTGAAGGCGTCCGCTAGAAGCGATGGTTGTGGAGGAGCTCAGGGAGGCTGGTGGTGATGGTGAAGGAGTGGGGTTGCGGTGTGGTGGTGTTCGACGAGGACGAGGAGGATTGCCGGAGGTGGAGGAGCTGGTGGTTGAGGAGACGATCGGCTGTAGCGAGGCGGTCGACGTGAGCTCCGGTGGTGGGTAGTTGCAGGTGTCGACGGCTAGTCGTGGGTGTTGGAGTTGGGTGCTCGGGTTGTTGGGAGTAGGGTCGGTGCAGGGAGACGCTAGGGGTACGGGAGATGGAGAGGGGATCTAGTGGAGGACTATAAGGAGAGGTCGGTGGCGGCAGCGGGGGTGAACCGGCGGTGGGTTTTAGAGAGAGTGAGGAAGTGAGAGAGAGCAAAAATGAGAGTGAGAGAGGTAGAGATTAAGAGAGATAGGTCGAGAGATTATAGAAGAGGATGAAGCCGGGGATATCGGGGTTCGTTGGCGAGGGAGAGGTCGTGGAGGCGAGCGGGTCACGAGGGAGACGCGGCGAAGGAGGAGGGAAAAACGTGAGGAGTTTTCTTTAAAGGGAAAAAGAAAGAGAAAAAGAAGAAGAAGAAGAGGAGAGGAGAGGAGAGGGAGTGGGTCAGGTTGTGGGTTTGGGGTTTGGGCCGTGTTTTGGTAAATAGGTTAGGATTTAGTTTAGGTAAAGAAATTAGGTTTGAAGAAAAAAAATTGAAATAGAAAGAAGATAGGAAAATTTTGGGAAATATTTATATTTAAAAAAATAGAAAATACAAGGAACTGAGGATTTACACGAGCCGAGGATCAAGAGACATTCTCTTGTCGGTTTATGAGGTGGAGCAAAAGGGTACAGATCGTGGTGTTCTGGGATCCAAAGTGGAGTAATCAGCCGAGTGACATTCATTGAGTCTGCGATGTTTCATAGAAGACAGATTTGGTCTGATGGTGAACGGAGAACATGTATACTGTCAAGGGAGGTAGAGTTCGAAGTTCCAGTCCAAGTTTTGAGAGATGAAGTGGTTGGTATTTCGATTCAGATGGAGAGTTCAGTAAAACAAATGGTGTAGAGACCAAGGACAATTCGGCGCACAGGAGCGACTAGCGACGAGTCTCCAAAGAAAGAGAATTGAAAGTTCGGCAAAAAGTCTACACGTTTGATTTGTGGTATGGTGAGTGTCATGGATGGGGAGTTATGTCGATTGCATCAGAGTATCGAGCATGCATGTTCTAGCTCGGTTTGGGATGGAGGAAACTCGACCCGTATCTTCTCACTTAGAGACGCACTTCAGGCTTTCTGCGATATTATCATCAGTGTCAGATGTAGACAGAGATCACATGTATTTAGTATCATATGCAAGTGCAGAGATTGATGTGGGATGTATGCAGCCGAGTATTGCACATGCAGTTGGAGTAGTCAGCAGATGCCGGGCTATTCCGAGCAAAGAGTATTGGCGGGCTGAGGAGTGGATCCTGATATACTCGAAAGAAAATGTAGGGTTCGGCTCATCATTCAGCGAAAGCAGTGTTGATGGATGCATTGTGACAATGTATGGTGATAGGGGCAGATGGCGGTTGACGACGGGTTATACGTTGGGTACGGATGCAGTGTTAGGTAGATCGACGCTTCAGGCCGGTATCGCACAGTCAACAGTAGAGTCAGGTTTGTTTACCATCTTGGAGGCGGTTAGGAGGACCATGTATATACGGAGGATGTTGGATTTGAGAGTTCTAGATGATGTGAGAGTGTTCTTCTTAGATGATTAGAAGAGGGTCATTGCTCTTACAAAGTTAGGTATCCTAGAAAGTACGACAATTGTATTTTCGATGGTGGTTCCGAATATCGAGTTCGAGCAATGTTCGGACTTGATTTTTCTAGTTGATTGTTGAGGCAAATCCTCGATGAGAACATAGTTCTAATGATTGAGCAGGTGATGAGATTTGGTGAATTTACATCAAAGTGGAGTTTGTTGTTTTTTGTTGCGCATTTAGTGCTCAAAATAGAGCTAAGAGAAAGCCTAAGGAGACCCAGCAAGGCCCAAGTAAAGCATGGAGCTCATGTGCGGTGGCAAGCATAGAGAGGCGGAGGGAATTTCCTTCCATGGCGTCGAAAAAATACGCCCTCAACGATTTTTTCCGACGATCGGCACATATCATCCTCTTCATCATCTAAGACGTGGATACACCAAATTTCATTTGATTCTATCACTTTTCACCGTTGATTTAGTGGATGCAAAATTAACGGTTTACCGACAATAGAACTTTTTACATTGCTATTTCAACGGTGAATAAGTGGTAAAATCAAATGAAATTTGGTGTACCCACATCTTAGATGATAAAGATAATGATTATGGATGCCGATCGTCGGAAAAATTTGTGGAGATTGTATTTTTTCGACGCAACAGGCGGAAATTCTCTCCTATTCCTCTTTCCTACCATTATTCTCATATATCAATTAATTGAAAGCCTAATGCATATAAATTAATCTAATAGGGTTTTTGGTGGCTGCTGCCAAAAATCAAAAGGGTTTAATTTGCTTGCGGCAAATTGCCAAGAGAGGAGAGAAAGGTTCGAGAGAGAGAGAGAGAGAGAGAGAAATTTATATTGGACGGGTGATCGGAAGGCAGTTCTCTTGTAATCCCTACTCGAGTGGAAGTTCTCGTTGCGAAGACAGGATTAGATGTGAGTTTGCACTGAACATCGGTATATCGTTTTGTACTTCGTTGTTGATGTGCTTTTATATTTGTTTGTGGCGTGTTGCGATAGCCGTCGGATATATCTTTTTCATCGTCTTTGTTTGCACGCGATTCTTATAGTTTTCCGCTGCACCGTACTGCTTGTTCCACTTTCGGCTTGTGTAATCCTTTCGTGGTTCGCCGTGCCGTGTTAGAGGAGACCGGGTTTCAAAAGAAAGAAACTCTACATGTACATAATTATAAATGTTGCTTGCTAGGGAAAACCCTTGGTGAAAATATTCTTCAACTTGTTCTTCCAAAAGTAAAGGACATGACGTTTACTTTTATTTCCTTCGACTCTATATTTAAAGATCAAAGCAGGCATGTGTTAGACCATGTAAGGTTTGAGGGGAAACATCACATCAGCTCTAATGATTGGACCAGTTATAATTATGTACGGTTCACATAGAGATGAAAATGTAAGGACACGGTTCTTTGATGGTAGGTGTGGATCATTTATTTCAATAAGTTAAGTCTTTCTATCGATATCTTCTCTTAGACTCTTAAAACGCTTCAAGATTTATCTAACAATTCCAAATCCCAGGCAAAAGTTTAATTAATTAGTTGCATAACTAATAATTCAATATTAAAATTCAAGAGAAATTAATTACTACGTATGGAAACCAGTTGTATAAGATAGCCAAAACATAGATCAAACTTAAAGAAACCATAGCATTTCCAAAAGTCACCCTTCATTTATTTAATATAAAACTCAACATAATTCATTTATTACATGATATGCCTTTCAAGGCCAAAGCAAGACTAGCAAAGTTAAGGACGCCATTGAAAATGGAGCAAGCAAACACAACTCAAAGACGAATCAAGCACATGAGGGCGACAATTGACAGGAAGCAATGGAAACCTAAGAGCTAAGGAAGTTCTTGTACCAGCCATAAGATTTCTTGGGGATTCTCTTGAGATCATTGTCGTTGTAGTCAATGTAAATAAGCCCAAAACGCTCCCTGTATCCATGCTGCCATTCATAATTATCTGTTATGGACCATGTAAAATATCCTTTGATATTAACGCCGTCCCTACAAAACCCCAACAAATTAACATATCAATAAAATCTGCATGAATTTTTTTTAACAATTTTGAACTAGTTTTGTGGTGTGTGTATATATCTGTGTGCAGAGAATAATTATGAAGAAAAGAGGCCCTAGCTAGGAGGGTTCTTCGTTAGGTGACTGTAAAAAAATAAACCTTCAACATTTTATATTCAACGATCGGCACCATCGTCATCATCTTTATCATCCAAAATTTGGATATACCAATTTTCATATGATTCTACCACTTTTCACCATTGAATTAGGAATATAAAAAGTTTTATTGTCGTTAAACCGTTAATTTTACTCCACTAAATCAACGGTTAAAAAGTTATAGAATCACATGAAATTTGATGAATCCACATCTTAGATGATAAAAATGAAAATGATCGTCGTGAAAAATGGTGGAGGGTGTATTATTTCACCGCCACCTAAGGAAGAACCTGCCTAAGGCCTCTTTCCTCTATTATTCTCTCTCTCTCACTCTCACACACATATATATATGCAAGGTTACATACAACATGGCGAGACGAAGTTCAGCTAGATGACGTGCTATGTAATCGCTTCTCAAGTCATCATTAATGGCTTCTTCCAATGACAAATCTTCCACCTGGCAAGTTCCTGCAAAATTATTTTTAAGTTAATTATTTTTAAGAAGATTTTTCGTGTATATAGATATATACATAGAGAGAGAGGATAATGGAATTTCTTTCATTATATATATATATATATATATATATATATTTCCCCTTGAAAAGTGAACAAATCTTGAGATTCTTTATATTAGGCTAAGATCTTGTTAACCCTATCCATTTTCTGTGGAGAAAATTTGTGAGATTCCTTTACATTCGTTATATTTTCTTTTATTTTTTGTTTCAATCTTTTATTTCTCTAATTTGAGAATATTCAAAGTGATATTTTTACTCAAAGTAAATAAATTTGGCCATATATCACTCAATCCTAGACCCTAGCATAAATAATTTACCCACCATTTTCAGTGATGTAGATATGAGGATTCCCATATTTCACCTTCATGTGGTTCATTAGTTCTTTAATTCCGTCAGGGACCACATAAATCCAAGAACCATGCTGCGATGAAGATACAGTATCAGTGAAGGCCACTATATAATATATAAGAAAATATAAAAGTTAAATTATAGTAATAAACTCTATAACAATAAGAGTTTTCATTTTGGATTTGGAAGTTAAATTTTACAAATAAAATAGCAGTAACTTAAAGAACAAGAGGTAACCGTTACCAATTCTCCGATTGGAGTACCGTCAGGCCCCGTCACTACAAAAACAAAAAACAAAAATCCCATAAATATTCAGCACTTAAAAGGAATCTAGATGTTGATGGTGAGACTCTTCTACACTTATATATAATTAATGAATGAATTTGTGATGTCGACTGGTTTCTGGATATGCATTTGTGAGAGGATTGTATTATTCCTTGGCTGGGTTATCTGTAAATTCTTTTGTGTTTTCTATTTTCTTTCGGTTTTGGCCTTGTTGTAGGTTCATTAATTGATTTTCTAAGGAAACACGGGGAGTTTTGCCTTCCTTTACTCAAAAACAAAAAAAATAATAATGTATGGATCATACATTGATAGAACTGAGTTATAGCGTCGACCCATAAAACAAATATACAGATTTTAGGCATACCCTTCATATATGTCCTCTGTGGCTTTTACTTTATTTGCCAAGGAAACTATACTGGAATGAGTAACAAAATTAACCTTTTAACCTAATTTGGTTTGCACTATTAGCCATATAATTTAGAGTAAATTATCAAAATCCCTGAGCAGTTTTTCCCGCTGACAAAACCCCCCGGGTCTCAAGGCGCATGTCAAAAAACCCCTAAAATGTTTTCAGTAGTCAGTAGTTGTTTGTTATATCTGGTTTCCTGCAATATTTAAATGGTTGCCTACGATATTTAAACAGTTGCATGTGATATTTAAACCGTTTTCTGCGATATCTAAATAGTTTGTATGAATTTGTTAAATATATACAGCAGACTATTATGTAGATAATACCTGATTTTTTTTTATTTTGGACACTTTACCCTACAATTTATCCCACATGCAGATCATAAATGTTGCGGCAATTTTATAACATTAAAAATCATTTGCATGCGCATGTGCATGTGCTTATGCATGTAGCGTTAAACATCACATTTTTATTTTAAGTGTTCAGAATCTAGATGTGTGTGTAGTTTTATTTAAAATTGTTAAATTAGCAATATTTTATAAATTATTCGACGTGCGTAATTTATGCTTTCGAAAACCAAATTAAATTTACATAAGATCATTCATAAGCACAGTCACCTTTTAGATCTGCAGCAAAATCATCAAAATAAGTGTAGTAGCCCGGTTTGTCGTTCAAATCAATAATTGGCATGTCTTGCGCAAATTTAGAAGTGTAATAATTAAGTCCGATGAAGTCGTAGGATCCTTTAATCATCTTCTTTTCATCTTCAGTGAAAGTTGGAAGCCTGTCTCTTACAAGAGACCTCATGGAAAATGGATAATCTCCAAAAGCCAATGGTTCCATGTACCTGGATGAAATAAATCAACTAAAATAAATATGTGTTAAGAAACGTGTAAAATACGTTCAACCATGAGTTCTCGGTTAACCATATCTTAATATTACGGCGAGGTCACTAAATTAAAGTTTTGCATTTAAGGACAGCTTAATCATAAAGTCTTCCTTAGAACCAAATTTTAAGCAAGTTTACAGTATAAATTTTGTTTAAAATTAGTTATCAAATATACTCTTTTATATACCATGTATATAGTTATGATTTTATATCTCACCATCCAAGCATGAAGTCCATAGCTCTGTCCCGGGCTTGTATATCAAAATATGAATTTGTGTATGGCTTGAGCCACATACTGACAAGTGTAATTCCGATCTCTCCTCCTTGTGTGGCCTAAAGAACCAGATGACGAAAAGACAAATTATTAATTTATAACAGCAGAGATTTTTAAGGTTTGGATAATATATTTTTTTCCTTAAATATTATTATTTTTCTCAATATTATGAATATCTTTTTACCACGTCTCAAGTTGAGAATTAAATTAGATTTCAGTTTGAGTTCCCTTCACCTTTTATTTTAAAATTTTAGTGTGGCTAGAAATAAGTTGCCCTTCCGCATACAAGTAGCCGTGCCTCCGAAATAAAATTTATAACATGCATGGCAAATTAAGTGGATTTCCTTGAAATAAAATTTATAACTATCTACAATCTATGCTAAAATATTATCCTTGGGTGAATTTGGATTAATCATTAACATTTTGACTCCATGTTTTTCCAATTGTTGAAACTTCATTCCCAAAGGAATGTAGGTAGTTCCAATTGCTATATTGTAGGGTCCATGTAGTTGCAAATGTGTTTTATTTCTAACTACAAACAGCGAATCACACTCTAATTTGACGATCTTTATATAAGTTTTTTTTTAATTTTGTATGGAGCTAATATATACCTGATATTCCGATTTGTATAGTGTAGCTGCAGCAGCATGAGCTAGGATCAGATTATGTGTGACCTGGTAACATTCAGTTGCAGAGTTGCCCTCAAGAGCACCCACTGCTGGACTGCCTCTTCCAGGTGCATGCCATCCCAAACAATATCCCGAGGCAGCAAAGGTCCATGGCTCGTTTAGTGTGATCCAGTGTTTAACTCTATCTCCAAAATTATCGAAACATACCTTGGCAAAATCTTTGAAGTCATTGCTATAACCACGAAAAACAATTATGCATGTCAGTCATGAATCAGTGATAATAAATTTAAATATGTGCATGATAGCTATCCTGTAACACTCAAGTATATGCATGCTAATAATTAGCAAATAAAAGATAAAAGAATTAGTCATAGAGAAGTAAATAAATATTCAAATATCATCATACTTGAATAATCCGCATATAATGTTATATTGTCTCTATAAGTTAAACAGAAAAACTATAATTTACAAAAAAAAAAAACTACAAAACACTTACACGATGTCTTTACTCAAGAACCCTCCATATTTCTCTTGAAGAGCTTGGGGAACGTCCCAATGAAATATCGTCACAAAAGGTTTAATACCTATATATGGTAAGTTTCGTGAGTCATTAATATTTACAATGAAATTGGATGATAAATTAAGCAATAAAGAACATTACTTCAATTTTTTACATTTTAAAAATCCGTTACCATTTTTCAAACATTCATCAATGAGATTGTTGTAGTATGCTATTCCCTTTGGGTTTACACCGCCTTTTAGGGTTCCATCTGTAAAATTAACCCCCCCAAAAATATATCATTAGCATGAATATTATTGCACGAGAATATCACTGAACATAACTTTATTGATGATTTTATTGTTGATATATGGTTTTTGTTAATCATTAGGTAAGTTAAATCTAAAATCTCTGATTTTGCAAGGAAATCTGACAGGATAAGCCCATTTGATTGTGATCATGCAAACTATATATGTCCACATGCCTACGTGATCTTGACAATTGTCTTTTATATAAATAATTCCACTTTGGTCAATAGATTGACTTTAAGCAAACAAACAACATAAACTAAACTCTGAAAAATCATACCCATATCCATGGCGGTTTTCTTTTAAATCAAACAAAAAAAAAATCCATTTCAATGACTATCACGAAAATGGTTTCTCTGACTTGAGATTGAGAAATTGGTTTCATTTGAACCAAACAACCCCCAAGTGAAAAATCCATTTTCAGAAATTTAAAGAGCCAAACTATTAAACGGTGGCGGTAATAATAAATGAAAAATATTGTAAAAACTTTGGTTTTGCAAACTTTCCATGATACAAGTTTATGTAAATTAATGTTCTATTTGTAAGCATGTATTCAAGTAGTTAACTAAAGTTTAATTAGCTGTTTCACCTGGCAATATCCTAGGCCAAGAGATGGAGAAACGATATGTTTCGGCGCCTAAATCCTTCATTAACTTGATATCATCCTGTGATTATAAAATACGAAAAAGAATAAACAACAATCACATAAATCCAAACAGAATAGAATACAAAAATCACATATACTCACTTTGTATTTGTGGTACGAGTCCGTTGCAACATTTCCATTGCTCCCATCATCAATTCTATCTGATAAATATAGAAAGAAAAGGTTCAAGAATTTTGTTGTTTGTGTGATTTTTTGCATCTAAAGTAACGCATCCATATTTTTTTCGTTTGCATATGATATGCAAAACCATTAATTTATTATATATAATTGGACATATGTCACCCATTTCTTCTACCAGCCTTTTCACTTTCGAATTTAAACAACTAATATAAAGATACAGTAATTCTGTTTTTAATTAAATTGGAAAAGATACGGTACCTGAATGTTCTTGGCTGTACCAATCCCATAAGCTTGGCCCTTTTCCATCTGCATCCCAAGCTCCTTCAATCTATATGTCACACATACCATTCCAAAATATGAACATAAATTGTTGCATGAGGAGTGAGATGTTATAATATTAAACTATTTTGTTTAACCTCTATAAATGGTTTGGAGTTTTGGTTAATGTTTTGTGTATTTAAAATGTAGGTTTCGTCCGAAGCCTTCTAATAGGATGATCAACATGCAGAAAAGAACGATGCTTAATTAATGCCATGATATATAGGCCCTCATCAAAACATTAATTAGAGCTGTTGTGAAAATGGTATCTTGATTTAGAGCTCTGCACTTTGTGGATTTTTGTACATTTAAAACGTAGATTAACCATTGTACGAAATCTCAAGTTCTGCCCTTATATATATATATATATATATATGAATTTCAACGTGATAGGATATGTTAGAATAAAAACATATGTAAAATCTCTATCCCCTGCTCACTTAGTTCAATATATAGCAGATACCCGAAGATGATATGTCTTAACTTGATACATCTTGTTTGTCTCGCGATCCAAAAAAGGTAAAATGGTTCTTGGCATGATACCAAATCTATCATACAAGATTTCAAGATCAGGTCCTGGTTGCAAATATTATCCTCATCAATCGTTAAAATATGCTTATTTTACCACTTTTAATTATTATAGCTTAACGAGCAAAAGATTCAGCCAAAAGCCTGTCTACGTGCGCCAAAGCCCCATGTGAGGAAAACAGTTAGGTGCTATGTTAGCTTCTTCATCTTCTTTTTTCTGTTTTTTTAGGTGCTGTGTTAGCTTGGTATTACGTTAAATTGAGAGAGAGAGAGAGAGAGAGAGAGAGAGAGAGATTTTGACCTGATAAGCAGCAGAAGCAGCACCAAAGATGAACTCAGGTGGAGGAGGGAAGTAGGACCTCTTGATATCAATTTCAGATGCAGGAGGAGTGATTGGTGTGGGCTTGATCTTAGTGCCAGTGGTTGATGCATTTCCTCCAACTGAGCAAACAATGGGAGTCAACAAAGGACTCCTCTTGCTTTGAGTAATTGGGGCATTAATGAATCCTGTAGTTGCCTTGAATGTGAGAGATGGGAACCACTGTTTCTTCAAACTAGTGGTCTGTGGAGTAGTTGGAGCAGTAAGCTGAAGTATTTGTGCCATCACGGACCACTTTTACAAAATATAAGTGCAACTGCTAGCTTTTCTTGCTTTGTATATAGCTCAAATATTTCAGCCCTTTATATAGATGGGCAATGGGGTGCAACCCCCCCCCCCCCCACCCAACACACCCCACACACACACCTCTCGCCCAAAACAATGGCGTGCAACCCCCCCCCCCCCCTTCCCACCCAACACACCCCACACACACACCTCTCGCCCAAAACACACATAAATAAATAAAAATTTAAAATATTGCTTGTGAGAGACCAATGATCCAACTATCCCATTTAAAAATTTGTGCGCCATTATTTGCATTTAATGAAAATGGTTGGACTTGATAAGATATTACTGTACACTACTTATGGTGAGAAAAGAAAATAATTGAAAGAGATTGGATCTGAAACAGGTAGTACATCATGAACGTGAGTCCCCCTTATTTATCAGGGAAATTCTTTGTTGCTTCCGACCTCCCATATTGGGAAATGTTCACATAAAAAGAGAGAGTGTGTGTGTGAGTGTGTGTGTGTGTGAGAGAGAGAGAGTGAGTGTGTGTGATAGAGAGAGATGAAAAATAGGGAGCTTTTTGCGGGGAAACGCTGCAAGTCAAGTTTGGGGAAGCACCAAAGAATTCCTCTATTTATCTGTAACGTTTTGAAAATCGTTTCGGTGGAATTTCAAAAAAATCGGTAAAATAAGGGTGTTTTCTGTAAAAAGTCAAAATACAAATATCTTATTATAAAAATTAAATATACATATTCTAGCTATGTAATTGCTATTATTTGGTGTTTATTGAGCCGCTGGTGAAATTTCAAATTTTCTGAAAAAAATATTATTTTATTATTATTTAAGCCGTCACTAATACATTTAATTAGGGAAAATTACAAATTGGAATGAGTTGAAACAAATTTTGTGCATCATAAAACATTAAATAAAATTTTATCATGTAGTTTTTGGAACGAAATCATTTGCCAAAACGGTTTAGAAATTATTGAAGAAAAAATGCTTTTTTTTAGCGTAAATGGATGTTTGGGGTATTGTATTTATCATTTTTCATCACCCCACACCCATACCCACACCCACACACCCCCATTCACTTCTCCCCTTGAAGAATTCAGCAGCCCCCATTTATTTTCCCCACTTGAATTTCAAAGGAAAGAAATGAAAGAAAAGAAAAGAAAATGGAGAAATGAGGTGGACCTTTGACCTTGAATTGATTTTGACTTCTTCCCCCACTTTCTCTACCTCCCTCTCTCTCCTCTCCCACTCCCATTCTAGCAGCCCCCCCTCCTACAGCAGCAGCAGCCCCCCCCCCCATTCCCTTCTCTTTTCTCTTCAAACTTCATCAAAAATTGCCTCAAATCCATCAAAAAAAATCCCAAAACCCAAATCCGACTCCTACCCATTTTAGCTTAGCCCGTATAGCATGGATCCTTGTGAAAAGAGAGCATTTTGGAGGGCCATGGATGCTTGTGGATCTTCAAATGTTTTTGGGTATAATTCTAAAACATTTTTGCTTAATTTGTTACTTATTTCTTAAGCTAAACTACTTAAGTGTTAATTAGGCTTAAGTTGCAAGTTTTGGAATTAAAGTTATGAATTTGAATGCAAGTTAGGGTTTTTATAAAATTGGTGTATGGTTGTGTGTTATATTTAGGCTTTTGTAATGTTAATACAAGATTAGTAGCTTGTGCTAATGGTTAGTTTAAAAATTGTGTTAATTTGCTAATTTGCTTACTAGGTTTTTGAAATTGGTTAAATACTTGGGATTAAAAATGTGTTTAGGTTTTTCATGACTTCATTAACTTTATTAAGTGTGGTTTAATACTTTAGATCATGCAAATCCAACATAAATTGTAGTTTGTGCATTTTTGCTATGAAATTGTTAAAAAGGGTATTTTGTAAACTAGAATATTAGGGTTTTTGGAATTTAATGAGATTAAATTCTGGAAATTGTTTCTATGACTTATTTAAGATATTTAATAAATATATTGGCCGCTACATTCATTTAAACATCCTGTTTTGTACAAAAACGGCGAATTGTGCTTGCTAGATTTTCGGAAAAATGACTTTTTAAGTAAAATTGGGGTTTTTGTGAGTTTTAACCTAGTTTATATTAAAATTAGTGTTCGTGAATGTGCAAATGAGTGTGATTGGATTTTTCTCGATGGTTTGACGTTTGTACATCGATATCGAGAGTTGGTTTAACTATTCTTGCATGCGTAGGCGATAGGTTTGGACCTATGCGTGATACGCGTGCCGATTTGACTTTCGTATGCCGTTTCGATTTTGAATTTAGTTTTAATGCGATATGGTGCGTTATGATATGTAGGTACCCTCATGTGGACTTCGAGACGACAAGCAAGCGCGTGGCGACGTCGGCACCGACTAGCGAGGATCAGGTGAGTAGATTTATATCTACGGGGAGAAGTCGGGTGGATGGCGTATAGCACCCCCGCAGTCCGTGGTGATGTATACGGATGCGTATACACACCAACAATTTATGATATGTTGTTAGGATTTATTATTGATGATTTTAGATGGATATTGGTGTTAGATTGGTGCATGGTTACGAAACCTTAGGTAGTGGGTGCACTACACTTACACATACACACATATACATACTTGCATACATTCCTTATTTCATATGTGCGTGTATGGGAATATATTTATGTGTTCACATGGGTATGGGACTATGTGTTCATATACTGGATTTGAGGATAGTATTTGGAATTTGAGATGAGTCGATGAGATTGGGCTTGAGGCCAGGAGATCGGTGATGTGTTTTGGTTCGTATTGAGATACGACATGATGTTTTAGCGGGTCTTTTGACGTAGTGATTCTTATACATGCATGCATACATAGATGGTATCAATATTGTACTAGACGTAGATCAGTACCCCGATCATGATATTTGATAAAGAGAATATCAGATGAATAGTATAATGAATGTGATATTGACCGTACCCAGATTTGGGGATGCCGTACGACGGATTTACGTACGAGCTATATTTTGATGATTGATCCGCACTCTTGACTTGGGATGTCTGGTTATGGATATGATATTATTGAGGCGGGATCACCGACTGTATATATACAGGTATGTATATGTATCGACTCAGATGATAGGCGGTTTTCTTAGCTGTAGTTCAGCTTGTTAGTTCAGCCGTATAGTTTAGTGTAGTTGTTAGATTGGATTAGACTCCTACCTATTTCAAAACTAGCGAATCGTGGGTATTTTAAAAGACAGCCCAAGGGATCCTACGGATATTTCAAAAGACGTATCTTTTCATAAAAACACCGTAGCCTCTATTTTCAAAACCCCATGATTCATGTTATTTCAAAAGGCACCATTTGTAGGACTTATATTAGGTTAATGCAGATTAGTTATAGTTGCGTCTAGTATTCAGCTCCCGCTTTTTATTGTGGTTCGCTTCGCATCGCATGCTTATATTATGTTTCATACTCCATTATTGATATCATGCTGTTAGGACACCAGCACCATTACCGATGATGCGTATGTACCACGTACACTTATTTGCCGGCTCACACACATCTCCATCGGTAATTGTCATGCCACGTACACTTTAGAAATACTATTATATTGACATAGGTTGTTAGCTAATAATTTAGACATGATATTAGTGTACTCGCCTTATATGCTAGGTTAGATATTGTAGATATTACTTGTTACTTCATGCATGTTAATATTCATTGTTATGCCACATTCATGGATTTTTATGCTGATATGCACTGTTTACATGCTATTGAGGATTGGATTCGGATTTCTATGAGATTTTCTGGTTTTGGGGGAAAACCGCAAAACTTATATAAGCTTCTTTCTCTCTTTAAAATAAAAAGTGCGGTTTTCCCATGATGTATGAGTCGTCCACCATGAGTTTGCTGATGGATTTCGAGACCCGATTCGAGGAGGCGGATGAACCGTTTCGGGTACATGGTGGACCCGGTAAGGTACCCCGGGGCAAGAAGCGCGTGATGATGACGATGTGAGCCTGGCAGGGGAGCACTACCTACCGGTGATTTTACCCAATGCGTCGGATATCCGGAGGATACCGTCGTGGTCTTGAGATGGATGGTAGGGGCCGGTCTGGACTGACGGCGCCCTAGATTTTGTGATTGAGGTACAGAGACTGTGATACAGAGATATCGAGATATTGGGATTACGTTTTGTGCCGATGCTAGGCACTGTTTTATGCTGATTTCATTATGATACCTTATTTTAAAAATACAAAGGAAATCTCACTAAATTATGGAAACAGTTCTTCATTTACATGTATTCTGTTTTCATGCATTCATACCTCATTCATATGATATATTGCTACCTGAGGCACTGACACGGGCATATGAGATTACACTCGGGTTAGATATTTACCCTAGCCTTGTTATAGGCTGCTGGTTATATTTGAGGATATATTATGATCATTGACCTATGTTGCGTTATTTATGCGATTTCTGTGCGTAGATGTTTTTCTATTCACGAGTTGGCAACTCACCCCCGTTGTGCCTCAGTTTCTTGCAGGTTTGCCGTACAGGTTTCATTACGGCTTTGCGGGCTCAGTTTCATTCGGGTGACTTGCTAGTAGGTGGGTTTTTCTTGTATCGTACCCATCATATTACCTTGTATAATATTATTCCGTTGTATCTAGTAAATTCCATCAACCAAACATGTATTTACTGAGATAGAGACCAGTGTTGTTTATTCTTTCGACCTTAGAGTCGCTCGTTTTATTTCTGGTGGTTTTGAGTTTCCTTTTGAGTTTTGATCCTCGCCGTTGGCGTAGTATATTATATTGCTTGTGTGGTTGTGACCGTCGATTGACGAAGAGCTAGCTCCCGCTTGGGGATGCCTTTTTCTTGATTTCGTATACTATTCATGTTGTATCCCGTTTGGGGGCCAGTATTTACAAAGAAGACTGCCGAAATTTTCAGTAAATTTTTGATGTTTTAAAAACCGCATAACTCGGCTTATGCTATTGAAATTACTTGCTTTAAGTTGGTTTTTCCTGCACTCTACTACTTTTCTTGGTTTGGATTTCTGGGTTTTCGGTTTACTTAGATTACGTACGCCTCGAGACGTTCGTAGTTTAAGTGCCGGTCATGTTCCGTACTTTCGGGTCGTGACATTATCAAACCGATATTTTCGCATGACATAGTCTTATTGTTCCACAAAATTCAGAAACCCCGTTTAGATTTCGAAAGGGAAAAAAATCCTGTATACTTATAGTAGTTTAACTAGTAGTTCACTGCAAGAAATACCTTTTTATTTCGTCGGTTGATGCCCGACGAGAAAAAGGGTCATCCGATGAAATAATACTATTTCGTCGGCTGAAATCCGACGATATAAACGTTATTTCGTCGGATACCTAATTTATTTCGTCAGGAGATTTATTTCGTCGGATTAACCCGGCGGAATAAAGGTCAAAAAAACTGAAAAATTCCACTGTTTGCATCTTATTTTATCAAGTACATTCCGAAGAGATAAATTATTTCGTCGGAATATACCCAACGATATAAGCTGTAAACAGTGGAAAAGAAAATAGAACGGGTTTTGTGTGGGTTTCGAGCATTCAATACAATCAATTGTAAAGACCACCATAACTTAATTCAATACAATCAATTCAGTACAAACAACCACAAATTCTTAAAAGGAATTCAATTCAATTCAATTAAATTCAATAAAAATTTCTATTCAATTGTAAACTCAATCCATTCATTATAATCATAACTTTACTGTTTCTTAAAACGAAAAATTAAATAAAAAACATGATACTTTGCCACTACGGTGGAACCCGTAGGGACAGAAATGAGCCCATTCGGGGCTAACCGCATGGCAAGATATTTTCAATTTTTTTTAAAAAAAATTGAAAAATTAATTGCCCCTACATTTGAAACCGTAGGGACAGAGACATCTACGGTTTTCTCCATAGAGGAAAATTTCTATCCGTAAGGCATTTATCTGTTCCTACGGAAGTTGTCCTTACCTGTTAAATTTTTGCCTCTATGATTCCAACCGTAGGGCAAGTCTTATTGGTAGTGATGCACCACTAAAAGGGGCACAATTTGATAATTTAATAAACAGGGAAAATTGATGTTAAATATATTTTTGTAGTGTACCATGTGTCCGGCGTCTCAATTTAAAAATTTCCAACTTTAATTTTCTAGAGTTAAGACAAGGATATGAAGCTGCATGCCAGAAGAGCTATTGACTGTTTCCTTAAGTTATATATTTAAAATAGTCCTCCTTGTCACTTTTTTATATATTCAGAGTACCTTTCAAAAGGCTATTTTTCTCTCACCTCTTCCTCCATTCTCTACCAACACCGTTTTTCTCTTCATTTCAACTTCCAACACTATTCGTTTTCCATCATCTATTAAAACCTAACCAACTTACAATCAGACATCTCATGATCATGATCGTTTTCTACCTTGAGTTATTTTGAGCTGCCAGTTATGAATTTTAAATTTTAAATGATTAGGTTTTTTAAAAAGCACCAAATATAAGGGTAGGAAAGTTGGAGGGCAAATAAGGTATTTAGCATGCTAAATAGTTATAATTAACCATCATTTAAGTTAAAGAGGGTCTTTTTTAGATAATGTTTAAGATTTGGGGGGTCCCTATTTAGAAATATCAAGATTTAGCAGTCAGAAAGATTTGGGGATTGAATCTTTAAAAAACCTAATATTTTATAAATTATCAATAAAGTATAAATATGTTTTGCAAACGAGATTTGAATTATTGCAAAAAAATTGATAACCATTGTCGGGTTCATACATCATTAATATTTTATAAATTATTAATATATTATTAATATGGTTTGCAAATGAGATTTAAATTATCTACGTGCAAACTAAAAGAAGGTGTTTCTAATTTTGAAATCAATTTGGTCATGTGGGGTTCTTATTTACAAGAGAAATCAACTAAAACACTTTAAAAAAATTCAAATTAAATTTTAAGACCACAAATATCAAATTTAGTGGAGATGCAATTTATTTTCTTTTTCTTTCTCCTATCCCTCTTTCCTTTAAAAAAACTTTTATCCGTCTCTCCTTTATTAATAACTCTAAACCGACTTTCTCTATTAACTGACTAACGGAGTGAAGAGAAATGGCCAGTGGGGGTTTAAGATCAACTTAAAAGTTTTGAGGTAATAAGTAATTAACAAATTTTGGGGTTTAATAATTAGCTAAGTTTTGAGGGGTTTTAAGTTAAAAAACCCTTTAAATTTTGGGGTTTAGTAATTATCAACTTAAAAGTTTTGGAGATATCATGCATGATTCTCGGATATGCGTGATTCACGAATCTGCATGCTTTAATATTTAAAAAGGCAATTTTTTGTGGGGAAAGAGAAACCGCATTTTTTTGGAGAGAGAGAGAGATTGGGAGTAGAAGTATAAGAAAACTCCAATAGTACGAGTATCAATTGATCTGCGTGATTCCCGAAGACAATATGAATTACTTACATGCATGATCTACAATGGAGGACGACAGTTTAGCAACTTGCATTTAGTAAGCAAGAAGTTGATAAAGACCTCTCTCTCTCTCTCTCTCTCTCTCTCAATAATGGAAGTTGATAAAAGAAAACTAGACACATCTCCATCGAGCGTGCTTGGTTATATATGTCAACTTGTTGGCTAAATTGAGTTAAAAATGTTTGTTGAGATCGATTCCAATCATGGAATGAGACTTTGATGATACCTTAACCTACCCCAAGCCTCCAAGGCCATGAACTGCTTAATTAGGAGGCCACATCGATCAACATGAGCTACCTATAGCTAGTGGCCAATATGTTTAGTTTCTTGCAATTTTAAATGAAGGAGGCTTTATAGGTGAGGGACTTTTCCAAATTTGATAAAAGTCTATATACAATTGAGAGTTGTCATATTCATATCTAAGAGAAATGATAATGCTATATATGATCAGATATGGAACTGACATTGACTGTCTTTTAATTGTGGAGGCCGACCTATAAATTACGTGATGTGCATTTTAATTAAATTATATTAAGCGAGTATTATTTTGCATGTATGATTCACCTATGTATATTAATAGTTACCAAAACAAAATATCAAAACATAAGCATTAATCCACATGGGTCGAATTATTTTAAAAGAAAGAAGAGAGAAGATCTTTGAGTTTGGTGAGGGATACCATTAAATTAAGAAAATTTGGCATAACGGGCAAAGTCTAGAAATAATGATCCTAAAATCAAAATTTTAAACTTTTCTTGGATTCTTCTACAAAATAGAAATTGTAATGGTTATACTTTTCTTTTCTTTTTTCTTTTTTTTATACCGTTATAGAAATTAGAACGTGAAAGAATTTTTACAATAGTATTTAATTGTTTTACAGAGACAATGATAGTTCTCCACCAAATTAAAAAAAAAAACATATGCGTATAGCAGCGGAAACGATCCATATGATCTCTAAAAATTCAACAATATGAATGATAAAAGACATATATTTGCAGATCTAAATATTTATCAGCAAAATAATAATCTTTTGAATCTATCACAATTGCAGAAGTCTCCAATCAAATCCACTACCCTGCGTAGGAGACAAACCAAAACTAGATCGATAGGAAACCTTTTATTTTAATAGAAGAATTTTAAAATAATTCTTAAATATTTCCTTGCTTATATTTTTCTCTTATCTTTTATGGTCTACTATAACCATCATTTTATAAAGTTGTGGTACAATACATTTTTCCTAATTTTTCAATGTGGGACTAAACCCACTAACACAACATATTGTGCTATATTACTTCTTCTCATCTTTGTTTTTTGTTTGCTCTTCTACTTTTAGGCTTTGCGGTGGGACCAATTGTAACACCCTAGTTCATTTATATCAATTCTATTTCGAGTATTTCTTTATTTTTGGTATTTTCCTGATTTATTGTGTTTTGGGTGCGAATAGTGTATTTGACATTTGTATTTGCATCCGACCCGACCCGCTTGCTGGAAACCCGTCTTGATTCCTGTTTATGATTTATCCCGGCTTGTTATGCGGATCCGTGCACTTTCAAATTTTTTATATACTGCATACTGGCATTATATCTGGCATCTGCATATTTTTCAATATAGCATATAAAGTCAAGAAAAATATTTTAAAATATTTTGCATGGCCTGCATGATACCCCTAATCTTGTCGTAGCATCCGCGCATCTTGTTCTCATCCCGTTCAGTGAAACGGACTCGTTTGGATGGCTACGTGCACGTGCGTGCATCCGTTCTTGGGGGTATACTTTTTCGTTACCCGGATATCCTGTTTTAGTGTTGGTCGACATGTATATATTTCATATTTTAAAGCTAGTTTTTTAGACCTGACCCGGGCGTAATTTGAACTATTTTTGTATTAGCCTGAAAACTCAAATTTTCCTAATATTTTATTCATTAGTTATAACTGTTTAACGTTTTAGATTTTAAACTAAATTATATCTTTAAAAAAGATTTCTTAAAATCCTACAGTTAACTCTCTCTCTCCCTCACTCTCCGCTGTATGTATATGTATGTGTGTGTGTGTATATATATATATTTAGATTATATTTAATTCCTTTATTAAACCCTATTCACTGTTTTCCCCACGTTCCCTCTTCTTCCTCATTCGTAAATTTTCTTTCCTCCCCGCCTCCCGCCTTCGCCTCCACGCCCTGCCTTCGCTCGCGGCCGTCTCCTATCGCCTCTTATCACCGCCGACTCCTTCGTCACCTCGTCCTTGATAACACCATCTCCACTTCTGCTTGAAACCCCGCCGCGACAAACTCGAGAACCCGACGCCTTTGCCTTCGACCTCGTTTGCATCTCGTCGCTGCCCTCGTGTCCCAGCCTCACCGTCGCTACCACCCTCACCCTTGTCGTCACCACCTTCTTCCTCTTCTATTACCTTCTCGAGCTCTGCGAACCCGACAACCCCAGGCCAACCCAAGAAAACCATCACCACCCTTACCGGCACCCTCGCGTCGCCGGATCTCCGACCCCAATCGTCACTATACCCGTCACCACAACCTTCATCTCTCCTCTTCCACCTCTTGCCCGTCTCTTTCCCTGCAGAAACCTGACACCCGTCGAGAACCCTAGTACCCACTGCCCATCACCGGAAAGCCCACAACCACCTCGTCGTTTCTCCTCCTCCTCTGTCCCAGATACCCCGATCCAACCCTAGAGACCCCAGTGCAACCTTCTTCTTCTTCTTCTACTTCTTGTTCTTTTCTTCTTGCTTTTCTTGATTTCGCATTTTCCGGTGATCGCCGGAGCCGTGTCGCCGCCGACGATCCGGGCGACTAAGTGGACATTCCCAGCCAGCGTGGTCGTGTTCTTGCTTTGCCTGTTTCAGTTCTGTACATCGTGTGTGCATTGCGACGTTTATCCGACGTCAGACGCGGCGTACGCACCCGTATTGAGATCCAATCAGGCAAGTTTATCTTGCTATATGCTATATTACTATATTTTGCATTCATGCGAATAATAATATTACATATTGTTTAGTTATGCATCCATATTATAATTTTATAGTTTTTCGATACCCGTATGCATCCATACCGTTATTTACATATCTAGTCGCATGCAAGTTCATCTTGCTACATGCTATGTATCTTATTTTGCACCCATATGAATAAAAATATCACATGTTGATTGCACTGTACACCCATATTAATGTTTTACTGTTTTCGGCTACCCGTATGCATCCATATCATTTATTATATATGTAGCTGCATTTACAGATCATATTATTTCATGTTATTGTTGTATTAACACCCCATGCTTGATAATGTGCATCCTATATAGTCATAGAGCTGTAGTTGTAACCCCTGATAGATATTTGTGCGTCCATATTTATTGTGTATCCATACCATTAATTCTTTATATCTAGTTGCATGCTATGTCATATTAATTCATATTACTGTCATATTAGTACCCCATGCTTGATAATGTGCATCCTACCTAGTCATGATGAAATCCCTGATAGATTTTTGTGCATCCGTGTTAAACTGTGCATCCGTACTTTTATCGTGCACCCGTACTTGCTACAATTTTATTATGAGCATCCGTTTGATACCTGTGCACTACCTGATATGACTTGATATACCACTGCTTGACTTGAATCCTGATCCTGTTTCTAATGCCGACAATCCTGACTTGTTGTCCCGATGGACATATCATGTTGTCTATTCAGACAAAACCTGTACCTGCTTGATCCTGTATTGGCATTATCTTCAGATTTATCAATACCCGACTTGAACACATAACCAGGAGGGTAAGGGGAAATCAATAATGAAACCTGACTTGTAACTCAACAGTTCGACGCTTATACTGATCAGTTTTGGGGGCTAGGCCAGTCCCGGGATGATGTTGCTGACATCATTCGTCTGTACATGTTTCTTGTTTGTGCTTAGCGGCACGTCTCGGATTCAGCCCCGAAAGTCTGGACCGTGGTCCCGGGTATGCACGTGATACTATTGAGTTACAACGACGATTCATTAAATTGATTTCACAGACTTGAGAGTAGTTAACCTAGTAGCTTAGTTCAGATTACTCACCGCACGTCACATGTGCTTATACCCTTCACTGTTATACTTTTATTACTGTTCACACTCATGCCTGCATATCTTATTACCTCCTGATTATATTATTGTTGATATTATGATGCACTGACGTCTGGGTTTTGCATGGCCCAGATCCTTTACCTTTCTCGCAGGCCGACCAAGAGTACTTCAGTCGACAGGCCGAGCAGTGAGGTTCCTGTTAGTATTTTAGTTTAGTTTTCTTTCAGCATTTTCATTCCTGATGTGAGCCCGTATTTGGGATGTACTTTCCAGATTGTTATTGTTTATTGGATTTATTGCTTCCGCAGATTATTTCTTGACTCGTTTATTCTGGCAAATAGACATGTACTAGATAGTTTATTTTATTTTACTGTTCTTGATATCTTATAAACAGTCGTAATGTGACTGTGGAGGGATGTTTCCTAGCCACAGGTAGCATGGTTGGCTCTGTCACGTGCTGATCTTAGCGCACTCTAGGAAGCGGGACGTGACACCAATTGGCTCTCACATCGAGAACCAATTGACAATCTCAATTAATGCGCAATTAATCAATTGACAATTTTAATCTAACAATAAAAATCCTATCACGCCAGTTATTCATAAAAGTTCTTCCTAATGTGATTTTATAATTAACATTAATTTACATGTTATCCTTTCCAATATCAAGTTACTTTTATTTAGGTCTTTTAACTAAGCAGGATAAAATCACTTTTCGCTTAAACCCAAATCTTCAATTACCATGAACACAATAAATTCATTTCGAAAATAAATATAATAATAATATAATTTTGAAAAAATAATTTCCAAAATACCTGTATAGGATTTGACGCTTTCATAGGATTGAACAGTAAACTTATTCTCATCAATATGAGAACGTCAGATCCTATCTAGACATCCATAGTTTTTCTAAATGCATTCAAACAGTCCAATATTTCAGATTTTTTGATCCTGTTTAAACGACAAAATTGACCAACATATTAAAACTTGTCAATAAATTGAAAACTACAATATCATCAAATCAAAGAGATTATCTAACAATTTGAATTCTCCATCTCTATAGGTGATATATCCTAGAGAAATTAAACGAGATCATGTACTACATATATCAATATATATACTCATGACATACACCTGGAGAATCTTCATTCTCAGTGATTGAGACAAACCAGCACATCTCATATGTCAGTGTCATGCAAGATAACCTATCACAAATCTTGCTATGCTTTGCTTGTTGTAGATTAAGTACTCAATTTAAGAAATTACTAAATTAGACCATATCTTCATGCAAGTGAAACATCACAGTGCATGATCTAACAATATAATTTTTAAGAATATTATAACAATTATAAATAAATAAGAGTACCCACATGATATATCATTCTCTTGTCGGTTTAGGAGGCGAAGCAAAAGGGTACAGATCATGGTGTTCTGGGACCCAGAGTGGAGTAATCTACCGAGTGACATTCGTTAAATCTGCGATACTTCGTAGAAAACAGACTTAGTCAATGGTGAACAGAGAACATGTATGCCATCAAGGGAGGTGGAGTTCGTAGTTCCAGTCCAGGTAATGGGAGAAAATGTTGTCGGTCTTTCGATTCAGGTGGAGTGTCCAGTAGAGCCAATGATGCAGAGACCGAGGAAAGTTTGATGCACAGGAGTAGCCAGGGATGGATCTCCAAGGAAAGAGAATCGGGAGTTCGGCAGAAAGTCTGTATATTTGATTCGTAGTATAGTGAGTGTCATGGATGGGGAGTTGTGTCGATTGCAGCAGAGTATCGAGCAGGTTCTAGCTCGATATAGGATGGAGGAGATTCGACCCGTATCTTCTCACTCAGAGGCGCACTTCAGGCATTCAGCGATGTTATCACCAGTGTCAGATGCAGACTAAGATCATGTGTCTTTAGTGTCATATGCAAGTGCATAAAGGTTGGTGTAGGATGCACGCGGCCGAGTATTGCACATGCATTTGGAGCAGTCAGCAGATGCTGGGCTATTCCAAGCAAAGAGCATTGGCAGGCTAAGGAGTGGATCTTGATATACTCGAAAGATAGTGAAGTGTTCGGATTGTTATTCAGCGGAGGCAGTGTTGATGGGTGCATTGTGACAGTGTATGGTGATAGGGACAGATAGAGGTTGACGACGGGTTACACGTTAGGTACGGATGCAGTGCTAGGTAGATCGACGTTTCATGCTGGTATCACGCAGTCAACTATAGAGGCAGGTTTTTTTACCGTCTTGGAGACGATTAGGGGGACCATGTATATATGGTGGATGTTGGATTTGGGAGTTCCAGATGATATGAGAGTGTTCTTCTTAGATGATGAGTAGAGTGCTGGGTTTCTAGTGCTCGTGCAGTGGAAGCGAAAATCAAAGGTGGAATACAAAATGAAAAATTTCTTGCGAGCACAATGAACCACAATCTAGAAATCGATCCAAACACTAAACTTGTAAACTAAATAAGTTATCTAGCTACTCGGTTAAGAGCATACAACCTTTGTAGTGTGTCCATCCAATCGTGGAAGACCCCTCCAAGTTCCGTAGGCCGTTGGGAATGAGCTTGAAAGTCTATCGCCCTTGCCGAAGATGATCCACCCGAGAGAAACTGATCCAAGCTGCAGTTTCGCTCCAAAGAGAATTTTGAGGAAGCAACTCACCATCTAAATTTGCTAGGGATAGAGAGTGGGGGATGTATGAATTTTCACAATCTTTTCAAAACACAAAAAAGCCCTCAAAACCAAGAGGAAGAAGGAGGTGGAGAGAAGAGATAATCCTCATAAGAGAATGAACTAAGGTGTGAGGGATATTTGCAACCATACAAAATAAAACCATTTTCAAAATAAACAAATGAAGCCCATCCCTCTCTACCATGCTCCATCCATGCCTCCTCCTCCACCTCATTTCTTTTCTTTTTAACAAAAAGAAAATCCTAATGAGGTGTCCCCTTCGAGAGGTATTTTGTATAAATATAAAATACAACTCCCGGTATGTGTATCGAATACATATATGCGTATCCATATAAAAATACGAATAGCCAAAGATGTGTCCTCATCCTAGAAGTATTTGTATAAATACAAATACGATCCCGGTATATGTATCGAAATACATATACACGTATCCGTATAAAATTATGAATAGCCAAAGATGTGTCCTCCTCCTAGAAGTATTTGTATAAATACAAATATAAATACAAATACGATCTTGGTATATGTATCGAAATATATATACGCGTATCCATATAAAAATACGAATAACCAAGAGAGAGAAAATGATTAGTGAACATAATATTAGAATATATATATATATATGTGTGTGTGTGTAAATTATTAAATCAATACTTAATTTAATAATCCGGCTTAATCCTAAGCCTGCTTATATTATCAAATGTCCGATTAAAGTCCGTGCAGCCAGTACACGTATTTAATCGGACACCTGCACGTATCCATCATCTTTTAAAACCCAAAAATTTCATTTCAACTTTCAACACTACTCTTTTTCAATCACCTATTAAAACATAACCAACTTACAATCAGGCATCTCATGATCATGATCATGATCGTTTTCTACATTGAGTTATTTTAAGCCGCCACTTATGAATTTTAAATGATTAGTTTTTTTTAAAAAGCACCAAATATAAGGGCACAGAAAGTCGAGTAGATTAGGTATTTAGCTGTCACGACCCGAAATATTAGCTCGTGACCGGTACTTGAATTACGCCACGTCTAAAGGCGTAACGTAAATCAAGTAAGCCGAAACCTAGAAATCTAAACATTTTTAAGAAAATAAAAGAGGTGAAGTTTTGAAATAAAGGTATGGTGAAAATCAAAAGTTTTCTTAAATGCATAAGTAATGGAACATAAAAATGCAAGTAAATTTTACTAGTTGAAAACATGTTTCGTCTTTTAAAAATTTGGGCAGTACATCCTTTGTATATTTTGATCCAAAACCACAATACATGATAATATAAAAGGCATTCCCAAGCGGGAGCTAGCTCTTCGCCAACCGGCGGATTCACAACCACGCAAGACAGTATATATGTATACGACGCCCAACGGCGAAGATCAACACAAAAAATTATGAAAAGAAAGACATCAACCCACCAAGCGAACATATAACCCATCGCTCAAAGTCTCGCAACTACAAGTCTTGCTAAGTCTTACTATTTACACAAATACTAATTTTGATTGATGGAGTGACCAGATACAATAGAAATATAAATACAAGAGGGGTATGATCCAACATGTACCACCTACCAAAGCAAAACACCCGAATGCAGCTGTGTGCCAGCGATGCCGCTACTGATCCATGTGGTCAACCTGCAAGAACTGTGGCACAATGGGGGTGAGTTGCCAATTCATGAGTAGAAAACATATACAGGTAGAAATCGAATAAACAACGATTCCTAGGTCAACTATATCATAAAGGTAATACTATGATATCTAGGGTGACCGTATCTGCATATATGCCAACAATATAATCAATGCCAATCTGCATGTGGCCCACATCCAACCATAAAATCAATGCATGTATGCATGTGGATCTCGTCCACGTGTCAACCAATGACACAACAACATCATGCATGTAAATATCATAAAAGCATATGCATGAAGGTATGAGGATATAAATTAACGTGTGTCCCTCGCGACACATCAAAATCATGGAACCTGGGTGTTCAGCAGCGACACTCGAAACATCATGAAACCCGTGTCCAGCATCGACACGTAAATCCTCATATCTCGGGCTACGTCAGTCCGGATCGGCCCTCGGGCTTCGTCTGCAGGATCGGCCCGCGGGCTCCGGCAGAACGGGTCGGCCCATATCCATCTCTCGATTCTAGTCGGTATCCTCCGGATAACCGCCAGGTCCAACTAATCACCGGTAGGTAGTAGTCCCTCTACCAGGCTCATCGTCTACTGCACAACAATCCGTTCTCGTCCCGGGGTACCATACCGGGTCCACCATGAACCCGCAAACGGATCATCCAACTCCTCGAATCGGGTTTCTAGCATATGTCTCAGAACCGAGAAAACGCATGGTGGACGCACTGAAATATCATATCAAGATAAACCGGGTTTTGAAAACAATACATTTTTTTTGAAATAACCACGGTTCTTAAATCCAGAAATCTCATGAAATAGCATATCTCAATGCGTATAATCGTAAATCATGATGTATGAGACATATCACAGAATGTAAGCATATCCGTAAATCATGCAGCATGGACCAGTGATTTGAGCACAGCAATATAATAGCATGATGTATCAATACTACTGTGTGAGTGACATAGCAATTATCGATGATGAAGTGTGTGAGCCGGCCAATCTGTGTACGTGTAACATACGCATCATCGATAATGGTGCAGGTGTACTAGCACAGGTATGTAATGCAATGAGAGTGACATGAACGTAGCATAAAGTAAATCATATGCGAATGCTGATAGGTATACGTATCTAACATGACCGAGTCGGTTAATCAATCAATCGGTATCCAGCCTCACAACACCACGTACGGTATAATCTATCGTACGACATCCTTTGGTCAAGGGTATGGATCAATCATCATAAAACTCATCACGCACGGTAAATCATCGTACGGCGGCATTAAACAATTAAGGATCCTATCAACCTATATGACAATGAGGGTATGGACCTAACGTCACGTACGGCCCATCATTCATGATTCACCACAATATGTGTATATATATATATCCCAGGTCGCATCCATAACAATCTCATATCGGAGGACCGGCAAAAGTATCAATCATCTCAATCGACTCGCATCCGTATACCGACATATCAAACAAGTCATCATATCACATCATACGTTCTTTTTATCACATTAAGTCATCTCTATATATACATTCTATCTTATACATCTAATGTCATGCTACCCTAAAACTCATACTTATTCTAGTACAACTACATATCTTCAAGTCGTGATTCACATTCACTTTTCATATCCTTATAGTTTTCATCTCATATCACAATACATAAATTCGATCATTCATTTCATTTCTAACTATCTTTTAAACTATATCCCTAGTTTTCAACTCTAGGTTTCTACGACTGTATCCTATAGATCGGTTTCCATCCAAAATTTGCGGGGGTGTTATACACCATCCACTCGACTTCCCTTGTAGATATAAATCTACTCACCTTGGTCCTTACTCGCCGAAGTCGATGACGCCATGCTCCATCGTCTCGGAATCCACGCGAATGTACATACAACATCAACACATATCACAATGCTATTAAAATCGAGTTCGGAAAACCAATACGGCACACGGTGCGTCCATAGGTTAGAACCTATAGCCTACGCATGCAAAACAATCAAACAACCCCTGTTGTTGACGTACAAACGCCCAACAACCAAATACAATATCAAATACAAAATCACAAGTTTACAAATCACGAATACCAAATTTAGCAACGAAGGAAATCACTCCCAGATTTCACCCTAGGCCAAACTAGAACATTTTGCATTTTGGGTTACTCTAGATATTAGATAAGGAAGCTATGGTCCAAAAATCACACGAAACCACCATAACTTGGCCGCAATTTGCGGCCAAACCCATTAAATCTGCGGCCAGAAATGCTCATTAGGGGCTCAGGTTTCTAGGGTTGCTTCTATGTGGCCTGCACGTCTTACTGTGAAGGAAACTTACTTAGTGGCGCTCTCGGGTCATACCAGATTCCATAATACCATCAAAATCTGTCACAATTCTGACGTCGGGAAATTCAAAGTCCGCGTATTGGTTTCTAATCCGGGTCTTGGTCAGTAAAATCCACACTAAGGTCTTGTACCAGCCACTACACATCACCACAACACAACTCAAACCCTAATCCTTCTTTAGGAATTTCTAACTTCACCATTTCACACTAAATCAACTTCTAACTATACTAGAATGCAAGAAACTAAAATCTAAACTAAATGGAAGAAATTATATCTCATTTAGGCAACCCAAGAAAAACCCTAGAAGTCCAAAGTCATCAAAATCCAACTTTTCTTGGTCCAATGTGTTAAGGGTGAGGTGGAGATTAACTTTTGTGAAGGGAGTATAGGGTTTTGATGAGGGAAATGAGATGTGTCATGAGGGTAGAGGAGGTGGAGGAGGAGTTGAAGAAGAAGAAAGAGAAAACAAAGGGGAAGGGAAAATGAGGCAGCCTCCCCCCTCTCTCTTATCTCACCCTCTCTCAATTATTCTTGTCTCAAGTCATGATGTGGTCCCCTCTCTCTCTTCACTTTTCTTTTTTTCTCTCTCTTTAAAACCAAACCACATAATACTCCAAAAACAACACAAGAACACAACATGTAACCAACATGCAACATGACATGGTGCACTAGCCATGGAAAACTGTAGAAACACGGATTTGGCCTAATCGCGATTAGCAGTGCACTAATCCGGTTTTTATTTAAACCGCATAAAATTAATTATAAAAATGCCAAATCCGATAAATATATATTTAAATGAATAAATCATTTTAATATCCAATTATTTCACAATTATTGGTATATATTTATACCATTTTACGAAAACCCCAATTTCGCAAATCGGTAGTTTTCGCGAAATATATTATTTTAATATTAAATTCCAAAAATAATATTTTATATTTTCTGAAATGTTACAATCTTCACTCCTTAAATAAATTCGGTCCTCGAATTTAAATTTAAACCCCAAAATACTAAAACATTTCAATAATCAGTTCAAACCACGGGATTCCGAAATCATAGAAGATACAGAAATAACACAACGCATTGCGTGAGCCTGAAGCCGTGTATGAAACTCAAAACCGAACTCCATCAGCATCACGCAAATCATCGGACTTGCACGCATATCATCGGAGTTACCATGGAGACATAGATCTCGAAATCCACTACTGAAATCCAATACACACTAGTCAAATACTATAATACATATATAGTGCGCATCCTTGAAAAATCTCCAAAACTGAATAAAATACATGCAAAATTTTCTATGAATCGCCGGGTGATGCGTAACTCACGGCACAAGTGACGGATACTCATTTGTAGAGTAATAAATATATGTTCATATATGTTTTGCTAAATATACGTTCCGTCGTTTCAAAAATATCCCAAAAGGTCTTTCCTTTATCAACGTTTGTGTCGCCCGCGGACACGTAAGAAATAGCGAGACTATAGCTCCCCTTTGAAAACCTCTTGTTAAAATTTTAATGCATGCAAAGTACTCATGTACTGTACTCAGATCAGTCCTGTTCGGCTACTACATAATATAGTGCCCATCATGAAAATAAAGTGCTCAAGAGCAAAATCAGCCCCAAAAGACGTATCCAACAATCACGTGCGTCTGGTGCGCACGGAAATAAAATTCAAATACAAGTGCCACAATATGCACCAAAGCAAAACTAAGTGCAACGGGTGTGCACGAAAGCATCTGTCCAGTGCAACGGGTGTGCACGACAACATCTAGTGCATCTATAGTGCACGAAAATCTCATCTCATATCATGCGTCCAACACGCGCGAAAATCCAAATCAAGTGCATCCGTCATGAAAGAATGAAATCGAAATCAAGTGCTTCCCACATGCACGAATAAAAATCTAAATCAAGTGCATCCAATACACACAAATCCAATACCAAGCGCCTAATATGCGCAAAATCCAACCCAAGCGCGTCAGGTCCGTAAAAAGCATCTAGTGCAGTAGCCTGCACGAAAACGAACATCAAGTGCCAACGTGCACGAAAAACGCAAATCTGATAACGCAAATGCTCAAAAACATAAATCGGGTGCAACCAAGGTACGGAGTATAGATCCGGTGCAACCAATGCACGAAATACCAAGCTGGTGTAACAAATGCTCGAAATAACAATTTGGTGCAACAAATGCACGAAATACGAATCCGGTGCATCCAGTGCACGAAATACAATTCCAGTACATCCAGTGCACGAAATACAAATACAGTGCAATAATTGCACGAAATACAAATCGGGTAACAAGTGCACGGAAACGCATTAATAACTCAAATGCGTATAAAAACAACACCGAGTGTACCAAGGTGTATAGAATCAAAAACGCGTGCAACTGCGTACACAAAACACGTATCAATGCACTGCAAGCACATGTAAGCTATACCAAGTGCAAAAACCAAATCGGGTGCGTATCACATGCACCAAAATCAAATCATCCGTATGAAATCCACGAAATCACGAACACGTGCAACCAAGGTACAAAATGAATATCAAGTGCAATAGATATGCACAAATCGCAAACCGATATAGCGGTGCATAAACATAAATCAACACAACGGTGTATAAAGCATATCTCAAGTGCAATAACTATGCACAAAAATGTAAATACCCAGTAAGTGCAGTCATGGTGCACGAAAACAATATCGTGAAACTCAATCATCAAAACTCAAATCAAAGCGATATTAGTATGATACTCAGATCACAAAACCCAAATCGCAATAAATGGCATTGAGGTACACCTCCTACAATGTCGAAAAATATCGGTGCGCCCAAAACTGGCAGAGCAAGAACATCCTCCTGCCTCCTGCTCACGGTCTGGTGTCTTCTGTCTCTGGGTTCTCATTTTCTCTGTGGATTACCAATCTCGCAATCTATCGGCTCGTCGGCCCGGTCAGGTGTGCTAATGGAAATGATTCCGCTCTGGCACTTATCTAGTCATCTCTCGGCCAATTATCATGATCACTCATCAAGCAGCACGTCACTGGCGTCGGCCTCTGGTCCTCTGAATACACGTGACACATCTGATCCTCGATGCAAATCTTATTGCAGCAGTGTCCTGAAAGGAACCTGCTCAAGGTCTCTTCCGATCTCGCCTATACCGAACTGTACGGAGGCTGGTACTCTTATATAATCTTTTCTCGCTTTCTGGACATCTGCGTTCTCAGCACAATATTTCCTCGGGAACTGGCCGCATCCCAACGCTTCTGTATACATATCAGATCCTCTGGCATCAACGGGGAGTAACAACAGCTCGTTAACATCTCGCACGAACCACTTGTTCCACTCGTATTTATTATCGTCCGCTTTGACGTCACGTCATGCTATCTGCGTACTACAAATGTTCTCGGCTACAAGCAATCTGGAATCTCTCACACAGACTCGAAATCACAACTCGGTATCTTCATCACTCTGTAGAAGATATCTAGCCGAACACGTCCTCGGGAACTCGTCCCAACCATCGGAGGAATACTCCATACTCGTCCGTTCTTGATCAACTCACAACGCATCCGGGTGAGGTCCTCTATCTGAAGCTGGTCCACTTACTGATCTCTTATCACATGATATCCGGACGACGTTAAAATTTTCGATCGATTCATCAAAGTTCCATAATTTCCCAAGAGCTCAACACTTGAGCACAGTTTAATAATATCCAGTACATGCCACAGTACCTACGGACCAGCCGTAAAAAGGCAAACCCAAGCCTCATTAATGGTACCGCGGAATGCCGCAAACCCTAAGGTTCAAAAGCGGTTCCATGGACATTATGTCGAGTTAGGGTTTCATTCTTCTAGAGGGTCCACAGAATTATTTGCATGTTCCTCCGAATACCTTAAACTTGGAAAAATGGGTTCCTGACATTCGTTCGAACTTTTAACTTCGCTTAGACAACATATGAATACCCTTCATTTCTCAACTCAAGATAGACTAGCTATCATTTGTCGCAGCTCTGCCTGAAAGCTCCAGCGATCTCAGCTCACAAAGTATGGAGGAGACATCCTATCAATCTCAGCAACAGCTGGGTCATCTGTCTGCACGGTAGACGACATCACAATCTCTGAGGTATGCTGTACATCAACAGTCCTCTCACAACTGGCAGCCTCCAACAATGGCCCGATCATCCGGTACAAAACCGTACACTTGCCTCAACCGAGAGGTCACAACACTAATACAAAATCTAGACGTTCTCGTGTCATCAGAAAATACGATGGTCAGTTCTCGTCCATGACGAGCTCGTCCTGATCGCATCACTAGCAGCAGCTCAATCTACGCTCAAACTATGGTGACAGGAACATCAAGCATGTATCGATGAAAACAGGTCAAAGGACTGAAAGGAATCAACAGATCCAGAATGGATACATGATCATAAGGAGGAACGAAATCAATGAAAGTATGATCATGGAAACGAATAGAATCAAGAATCTCAAATGGATGTATGATCAAGAGGACGATGAGAATCGCATATCTCAAAATATGTACATCCTAAGGTTTCTTAAGTGGAGTATCGTATCGTAAATATGCCGCGGAACATACGTACGGTACGTGTTCAGTCGAAAATATTGCAATCAGTAACATAACAATTTCCTCACTATTCTAATCATCTAAGGGTGTTTGTTATAAATATGACACATATTACAGAATCATCTGGGAAAATACCCATTACCATGTGTTGTACATTATAACTAGCATTATGAAGGAAATTGTATGTAAATATTTCACGCATGATATTGTATATCTCAACACAGATTGTGTGCAAGAAATTCTTCAGGTCAAAAAACTGGAATCGCAAAAGTGCCGATAAAACGCATCAAGTCAAAGACTTAAAATCTGGCAGCATCTAAGAAATAATTATAATATTTCAGACATCAGAAGAAAACCCTAAAGCCAACAACAAAATTACCCCAGAGAAATAATGCATAGAGCTCCTCATACGGCCGCGGATCCACGGCCGATCTAAGTTGATCCGCCGCGGATCCGCGGCCGACTTGGCTCATCGACATTCGAAAATTCTCCAGAATATTCTATGTAATGGCCTAGCTTCCAGAAGACGCTCTGTAACGGCCTAGCTTCTTCGAGAAGGCTCTGCATAACAACCAAGCTTATGAGAAAAGATTAATTGGAGGCTATAAAATGGGATCTAGATCTAATGTTAAAGGTTGTTGAACATTGAACCAATTCACTACACAATTACAATTCAATTCAAGTTGAGTGACACAACTTGAGATCCAATCAAAATCCAATCAAATCAAGATCCATTAAGAGCATTATCAAGCAACTACTTCAAAGATCCTTTATCGCAACGCCGATCGTCATCAAGAGCAAGAGATCCGCGATGATCCACGTCTCACAGCGATCGAGCCACGCAAAGATCGACGACAAATTCACTTCTTCAAAGGAGCGATCGAGAGCTTAGTCTTGTACCTCGATTTGAGAAATTGTGTAAATTTGAAGAAGATTTAATAAAGGTGATCATTACTATTAGTTTTACTTTCTTTACATTCTTGCATTATGAAATTTCTCGTTCTTGATTCTTTAATTTTTATGATGCGTGAGTGAAATCTCCGCTTGTAAAGGAATCGAGAGAATCGGTAGATCTAATGATGATGAAATCCTAATACTAATCTTAAGTCTTATGAGATTTGTGAAATTTAGGAAAAAGAATCATCAATGACCTAATTGGGAGCGAGATCACATTCTTGCTAATTTCGTTGCAAATTAGAGATCAAATGATTGATGATTTTCTTTACTAAATGCTAGATCCGAATGATGATCAATGAAAAGACAAAGGATAGAGAAGGAGAAACCCTAGTTTCTTCAATAGATCTCTAATCTTCATTCATCACCATCGTCCTAACTACAATTCATCAATAGATAAGATAAGTCATTGTTAGATTTATCATTGCTACTAATTCATCGATTCCTACAAGCTATTCTTCATATTCTTGATAATTCAAATTGATATTGGACACTTTCTTCGGAGAGGTGGATGAATAAATCCAAATAGCATCTGCCCCCAAACTCAGGCAAGACGATCTATCCTAATTTGTCTATGTTTTCGGCGGTAAACAGAACCCAGTATGTTCATGATGGATATCGTACTACAGACACCTAAACAGGACAATCGTCTGTTCATGATAACGCACCCGATTTATTTTTTTAAGCATCCTGTAATAGTCCAATTTTCCCATGGTTGGATTTGAATATCTAGAAGATGAATATTCAGTAACGGTGGATGTGACAAAAACACCGTAATTCTGAAACCTTTTATTTTGATCTCTTTTTCTGATATGAAATCTAAACCTATTAATAACGTAACCGAAGAGGTACTAGGCTTGTTCATATGGACCATATCCCAGCGCTTTTATATCTTCTGAAACATGTCTATCATTAGAATTTCTTTCAATCTATTAGGGTAAAACGGATTAAGTTATGTGTGTGTGTGTGTGTGTGTCAACATGAGTTGTAGTTTGGTTTTTATAGTTTAAAACTTACACATGATTTCAACCAAGCGGAAAAGAGTTTATGTCGCTCCTTATCGATATCCCATTGTTGAGTTCGTTAAGCAGGTGGATGGTATTGAGCATTTCAAACGCTGTATGTATCGCAAATAAATATTTAATTTTGACTTGAAGATTTTCTATAATTATGTTAAGAAAAAAGTAATAAATACTTACCCAATAAAACCGTTCACATCTGAACAGTTAAATAAAATGTAATGGTGAATCATGCCGAACTGCTCATATACAGTGTGACCCAACTTCACTTTACCCAGTTCCTTTCCTTGGGTCCGGAAGATGGATATTACAGGTCTATTGTCAACCATGTCCTAATTACGTCTTGGCCTATTAAATGCATTCTCAACATCCTCTAAATATATAGAATAGAACGTCATACATTCCTCCACAAGAAACCCTTGAGCGATCGACCCTTCATTTACGGATATATCGTTTTATTTTGTACATGAACCTGATGGATGCAAACAAATTTAATTCGTTTTATTATAATTATTCAATTTATTATGAACAGTAAAGAGTTGTTATGTTAGTTTTATCTCTCGAACGGATACATCCACCGCTAATTCACGGGACCACTTAAACGTGCCTCTTGAGAAAGGTGAACCGTGAGATGCAATATTACGGTGAAAATAAAAGGCGGAAATAATATCTCCATTCTAGAAAGCATGCGAGGTATTTTATTCTCCAGGGTTCCAAAATTGTTTGCCGAGTAATCTTTGGAGCATAACTCTCTGAAGAAATGATAAAAATCAGTCACAACTGATACAACGTCGTTATCTGGTAACGTCCAAACAGCAATAGGAAGCAATTGCTGCATGATCACTTGACATTCGTGACTTTCCAAGCCGACGAGAGTTTTCTTTTTCAAGTTTACGCATTTACCGATGTTCGCAGAATATGCATCTGGTATCCTTACTTGTTTAAGTACCTTAAGAAAACTCAGCTTCTCATTATCGGACATCGTGTGCTTTGCTGGAGGAATAGCTTATTTACCATTCTCCTTCGGAGTTGGATGCAATTTTGGCCGCAAATTCTTTGTACCAAGCCATTGTCGTATCGCTAGCGTGTCTTTGTTCTTGAATTTGGTATTTAGCAGGGTGCTCAGCAAGAGCTCACAGACATTCTTCTCGATGTGCATGACGTCCAAGTTATGATGAAAATTAAGAAAACGCCAATACGACAAATCATTAAATATAGATCATTTTCTCCAGTTATTTGATATCTCATTCGGAATATTATACTTATATTTCTTACCAAAAACAACATTGATGTTCTCTACGTCCACAAACGCCTTTATCCCATTTGGCTCAGGAGGAAGGGGCCGATTCTTTTGCTCACCATTGAACTTGATTCCATTGCATCGATAAGGATGATCAACATCTAGCCAATGACGATGTCCAATGTAACAGGAAATCCGATTTACTGGCATTTCACAGACGGTGTTCTCTTGACAACGGGGGCAAGCACGATGACCTTTCGTACTTCATCCCGACAACATGGCATATGCCGGGAAATCGTTAATTTTCTAAAGCAACGCCGCACGCAGTGTGAATCTCTTCTTTCTGTGGACATCATAAGCAACGATGTCGGTCTCCCACAGCTCATTCAACTCATCGATCAACGACTTCAAATAAACATCGATATCAATACCAGGATAGTTGCTTGTAGGGATCAACAGAGGCATTTGGATGTATGATTGTTTCATACTCATCCATGGCGGGAGGTTATAAACTACTAGTATAACATGCCATACATTGTGAGACGCACCTCCTTTAAACAGTTCCAATCCATCAGCCGATAATCCAAGTCTCACATTACGAGCTTCCGTAGCGAACACGGAAAATTGAGCGTCAAATCTTTGCCACTCTTCACCATCGGCGGGATGCCGTAACACTCCATCCTTTCTATGACCATCTGCATGCCATGTCATATGTTCGGCAGTTTTAGTTGAAAGAAATAACCTCTGTAGTCTTTTCTTAATAGAAAAAAGTGCAACACCTTCACAGGAATTTTCATAATTGACTCATCATCTCTCGGGGGGCTTTTAGGTAATATCCACCTCGATTCCCCACAAGTTCTACACTTATTTAAGTTTCTGTCCTCATCTGTCGTGAATAACATGCAGTCATTTGGACATGCATCGATTTTTTGATAACTGAAACCGATGTCGCCAATAATCTTCTTCATCTCTTGAAAATTTGTAGGGAGATCGTAATTCGTGTAAGCCTCCTTTTCTATTTTTAGAAAGTCATCGACTGACTTATTGCTCCATAAACTTTTGCATTTAAGATGAAACATGCGAACCATCCTATCCAACTTTTCATTGTCTCACCCTCGTAAAAAGGTTTCTTAGTATCATCCATATACTTAAAAAACTAGCAGATTCGGAATCTGAAACTGCATCATCCGTAAGGATATCATCGTTCATGCCATCATATAACTCGTCCATCATATTATTTAAACCGATGGTTGATGGGATACTCATAGGAGGCGGCAATTTGCGATGTGCACCAATTTTATAGTCCACGACCTCTCCATGCAAGTGCCAAATAGTTTGACCTTTACAGAATCCGTTAGCAAGTATATGCAGTCGAACCGCCCCACGACTATCACTTCTGCCATTACAACATTTCCCACAGGGACAGAAAATCTAACTATCACCCACTCTTGACGGGAATTGCATAAACTCTCTACACCGATTTTAAATTCAGAGCCAAACTTGCTCTTATTATCTAAGTTTTATTCATTCTTGTCCGATATGTAAAATATATTACAGTTCACAATTAAATATTATATCATAACAAACATTTTAAAATCATACATGATATTAAACATTGTATACCGCAGTGAGAAAGCTAAGAACGAGATGATTATAAACAAAGAAGATAATGGTAACAGTGGAAATACATTTGAGTGATTTATCATGGCTGGAAATAATATTAACGCTTCTATCTTGGATATCAATGGGTAATGGCTGTCGGGGGTAAGACTTCTATCCCATTAAGAATGTATAACGCATACACCCTTTGGACTTATACTTTCATTCGCTTCGAGAAAATTTCGGCAGCACCTCCTCGCTGTTCTCCGAGCATACTGTAATAGAAGAGATAAACATCTCAACTATATTTGTACATGGATAACAAGCAGAAAGGTACTGACGAAACTCATCTCGAAACGAATGAAAAGCATAAGTATGCAGGAAAGTGTATACGCTATACATTCTTAATTTGTCCAAAACGGGAAAAATCTATCAGTTATAGTGTGACTAGTATTCTCGTCGCATAAAGTAAGAGATGGTTATCAACAAAGAACGATTAACGTTTGAGATTGATAACGCACGCGTAGTTTTATATCATGAAAATAACCGTACGCATATAATTGATAGACGGGTTCTAAGTCGTGAAATTTTTTCAATGTGAGATACTCGATGACGATATGTATCGGTTTATTCTTTTCATCATCAAGTAGCATGCACTTAATTAGATTGGTTTTGATGGTTATCATTTCAGTATCGTCGGTTATTGAACTATTTTGTTTAAGGTTTTGGAATTTTCAGTTTGAATGGTAAATTCTCAAACAATCGATATTATTAACGAAGTATCTGCATTCATTAAAATAAACATGCATCCATACAACGGAAATTACATAAAAATAAGTCTCACACTCTCCCTCTCTTTCACACACAAACATACGTCTTTAGGCTAATTTTAGTATGCATAAAGCTAATTTTAGTATGTATAAACCTAATTGGTTTATGGCATATCAAGTATATATATTTTCGGTTTAATTAATATTTAATTGATGACTTAATGTAGGTATGGTGACTTAGGTTAATTTTAACACTTAAGAATCAAAAGTGATAAAGTTGTGTATCGGAAACTGGCGTATATAGAATACGAAGAAACATGAGCAATCACGCAGACGTCAAACCAACTATCACACAAATTTTTAGTTACATATGCTATACATCTCTATAAATAACAACAATATATATATACTCCAAATTATAATAAACTAAAATTAGCAACCTAACCCAAACCTTAAACCTAAAATTAAGCCAAATTAGAAATTACCCTAAACCCTAAATAAAAATAACCCTAACACTAACCATAAAATTAATTAAAATCGACGAATTATTAACCCTAACCTAAAATTAACCCTAACTCTAACCCTAAACCTATAATTATTCCATCCCATAAACCTAAAATTGACACTATCTCTGAAATTAATCCAAACACTAGGCATAAAATTAATTAAATTTAACAAAAATCCTACTAATTAACTAAATTAATAAAACTACTTACGGATTTTGGGGTCGGAGGCGTTAGAGCGGAGGCCGGGGCTCAGAGAGGAGAGGGCTGGAGGCAAAGTGGTGGTATATCGGAGAGGCCGGGACTTGGAAGGGCATGGTCGAGTGCTCGGAGGCGGATGAGGGAGGAGCAGATATTATGATAGGGGAAATAAAATTTTAGAATGGGGATAAGGGGGTGCGAGGGTACGGGGAGTTATTTCGACACGGGATTGGCGACGCAATTTACATTGACCGAAGTCAACAAAATCTTCAACTTTTTGTTGCATATGGACCTATTTCGATACCTTAATACCGCCGAAACATCCTCCAAAAAATTGCAGACGCAATAAGGCCCAGTTTCCTGTAGTGTTTTCTCTCGCCTACTTCCTCCATTCTCCATCAACACCATTTTTCTCTTCATTTCAATTTCCAACGCTATTCGTTTTCAATTATCTATTAAAACCTAACCTACTTATAATCAGGCATCTCATGATCATGATCGTCTTCTACCTTGAGTTATTTTGAGCTGCCACTTATGAATTTTAAATGATTAGATTTTTTAAAAAGCACCAAATATAAGGGCAGGGAAAGTTGGAGGGCAGATAAGGTATTTAGCATGCTAAATAGATTAATTAACCATCATTTAACTTAAAGAGGGTCTTTTTTAGATAATGTTTAAATATCAAGATTTACGGGTCTGAAAGATTTGGGGATTGAATATTAAGAAAAAACCTAATATTTTATAAATTATCAATATAGTATAAATATGTTTTGCAAACGAGATTTAAATTATTCCCAAAAAAATTGATAACCATTGTCGGGTTCATACATCATTAATATTTTTATAAATTATTAATATGGTTTGCAAATGAGATTTAAATTATCTACTACTATAGTGCAAAAAAAAGCATATCTAATTTTGAAATCAATTTGGTCATGTGGGGTTCTTATTTACAAGAGAAATCAACTAAAACACTCTATAAAAATCAAATCAAATTTTAAGACCGCAAATATAAAATTTAGAGGAGATGCAATTTATTTTCTTTTTCTATCTCCTACCCTCTGTCCTTTAAAAAAAACTTGTATTCGTTTCTCCTTTATTAATAACTCTAACATGACTTTCTCTGTAAACCGATTAACGGAGTGAAGAGAAAGGGCCAGTGGGGTTTTAAGATCAACTTAAAAGTTTTGGAATAATAAGTAATTATCAAATTTTGGGATTTAATAATTAGCTAAGTCTTGAGGGGTTTTAAGTAAAAAAGCCTTTAAATTATATTTTTAAAAATCGAAAGAGAGCGAGACTAGGGTGATTCAGGCATCTACATGCTTTAATATTTAAAAAACCAATTTTTTTTGGGGAAAGAGAAACCGCAGTTTTTTGTGGAGAGAGAAAGAGGTTGACACAGAGAGAGAGAGAGAGAGATGGAGATTGGGAGCAGAAGTATAAGAAAACTCTGCGTGATCCCCGAGATTGGGAGCAGAAGGTATGAGTATCAATTGATCTGCGTGATCCCCGAGACAATATAAATTACTCACATGATCTACAATGGAGGCCGACAGTTTTGATACTTGCATTTAGTAAAGCAAGAAGTTGAGAAAGTCTTATTTCACGCTCTCTCTCTTTCTCTCAATAATGGAAGTTGATAAAAGAAAACTTGACAAAGACATCTGTATCGCACGTGCTTGGTTACATATGTTAACTTGTTGGCTAAATTGAGTTAAAAATGTTTGTTGAGATCGATTCCAATCATGGAATGAGACTTTGATGATACCTTAACCTACCACAAGCCTCCAAGGGCATGAACTGCTTAATTAGGAGGCCACATCAGCATGAGCTAGATATAGCTGGTGGCCAATATGTTCCGTTTCTTGCAATTTTAAATGAAGGAGGCCTTATAGGAGAGGGACTTTTCCAAATTTGATAAAAGTCTATATACAATTGAGAGTTGTCATATTCATATTTAAGAGAAATGATAATGCTATATATGATCAGATATGAAACTGGCATTAATGTCTTTTAATTATGGAGGCCGAGCTGTAAATTACTTGGTGTCCTTTAATTAAATTATATTACACGAGTATTATTTTGCATGTGTGATACAAGGTATGTATATTAGTTGTTACCAAAATAATATCAAAACATATGCATTAATCCACATGGGTCGGATTTAAAAGAATGATGAGAAAAGATCTTTGCATTTGGTGAAGGATACCATTAAAATAAGAAAATTTAGCATAAGGCACAAAGTCTAGAAATAATGATCCTAAAATCAAAATTTTAAATGTTGCTTGGATTTTTCTACAAAATAGAAAATGTAATGGTTATACTTTTCTTTTCTTTCTTCATTTTTTTTATACTCTGATAGAAAATATAGCATGAAAGAATTTTTACAAAAGGATTTAACCATTTTACAGAGATAATGATAGTTCCCCACAAAATTGAAGGAAATTATATGCATATAGCAGCAGAAACAATGAATAAGATCTTCAAGATTCATCAATATAAATGATAAAAGACATACATTTGCAGATCTAAATATCTATCAGCAAAATAATAATCTTTTGAAGCTAGCACAATTGCAGAAGCCTCCAATAAAGTTCACCTCCATGCGTAGGAGGTAAACCAAAACTAGGTCGATAGGAAACCTTTTATTTTAATAGGAGAAGTTTTAAAATAATTCTTAATTATTTTCTTTTTTCTCTTATCTTTTATAGTTTACTATAATCATGCTTTTTATAGGGTTGTTGAAAGTGTTTCCTTGCACCACTACTGGATTTTAACCGGCATCAAGTATGCAATTTAAAAATTTTCGGAGTGCTAAGCTACACTAACCTAGAATCTTAACTAGAGTATTAGGGTTTAAGTGATGATATAGCACGTTTTACACTAAGAGATGGAGATTACAATCTTTGTAGACCAAGTTCTTCTCTTTTAAAGTTGCGGGTAGTAGTCCCTGCGACTCCTCTTGGCTCCACTTAAAGAAATGTATGAGCTTGCTTCGCGATCTTCGAGGCCGAAGATGATCTACCTTGAAATTTCTCAAGTTCAAGCTATCTCTTCACTATTCTACTATTAGTGAAGAGAACACCCTAATCTAAATGACTAATTTAGAGTAGGATGAGAAAGTAGGGGTTTTAGCTCACTTAGAATTCTCACAAACCCTAGGGTTCACAACTCATGTGAGGGTTAGGGCTTGGAGGAAGATGAAGATGAAAATGGAGAGAGCTAGAGAATGGGCTAGCATGCTTGCAAAGAATGAAGAATGGCTCACTAAAAATATCCTTCACTTATTGAAACATGAATATTTTCAAATAAAAAATATGCACCATACTTCAATAGTGAAGCCAAACTAACAAAATATTATATGAACCATACTTCACAACCATGCCTTATTTTCCACCTCATTTATCCATTTTCACAAAATGGATAAACCAAATATATATATAATGAGAATATAAACATTAAGTGAGTTTAATATTAGTTAATATATAATTATATCAAATCATTAAATTAACACTTGATTTAATAATCCGGTTATATCACATATAACCGACTAATATCATTTATCTGTATATCACATTATCAAATCAACACTTGATTCAATAATCCGGTTATATCACATATAACCTAACCGATATCAAATGTCGCCAGATTAGAATGCGGTATCATATATTCGTATTTAATCAGGCTCCCGCACATATCAGCATATGTGCCCTATTTTGTTTCATTTGAACTATGAAAGCTCTGTGTGGGACTCTAAAGACTTGTCAATACGCCAGCAGTAGATAATGATCACATCAGTTATCCATAAGCCGTCAGCGGTACTAGCTGGACGTAACGGTTACCCAGGTATTGAGCGATTAGAAGATCAACAAGCAAGATTGTCCAAACTCCCATGAAGCCTATAAGTACCACTTACCGTACAGTCCGGTCTCTTCGTCTGATATATCATATATCGAGTCTAGGAGTGGAATCGTCAGACCCCAGTAATTTGATTTCATAACGGTTCGAGAAACCACTGATAACTCTTATCAGTAAATCTCATCAGCCCTAGCCAGAGACTTACTGTTATAGCTAATCGAGCATAGCGCAACAAAAACTCCTAATACCGGAAGAGACGAAACCCCTCCTATCGCTCACTGCCTTCATGTGACTCGGGACTGTACCCAAAATCCACCTGTTTGCACGACTCTTTTGAGCCGTGGTAGAGAGGAAATCAAAGCACAATGGGAACCACACAAGACACTATGGCGATCTTGGGTCTACAGACTAACCTGTACCAGTGTCACCAGAGAACTGCTATCTGATGATAGGTATGGTACCATCTTGGAGTTCTCGGCGAGTCCAGTTCGGTGTACCCATTCTCTAATGAGCACTTGTGTACAATCTTTGATGTCAAACACCAATGGTTGTAGGATCAACCATCACCCCATACAGGGTCAAGAAATGTACACACTAGTCTACTCTGGAATATCGATGTCCTGTCTCGATATCCCATCGACTAGGAACTATTAAAGGATGTCCATGTGGACTATCCAGGCCCCACTGGTATGATCTGCATCATAGTCCTGGTAGTCAAGTCCACATCCTAAGGGATTTATTAACATGTATCAAAAAGTCAGTATAAGTGTACATGTTAAAATAAAGAGCAACCGATAGCATACTATCATGTTGAGCAAGAAAGTCCTATATATATATATATATATATATATATATGTCCAAGCATCCACTATATCATATAATAATGGCTTTTAGGGCATACATATTCCTAACAATCTTCCACTTATACTAAGGCTGGTTGTTGTAATATCTCATACCCAACATCCCAAAAAGTCTCTCAAACTGCATCTGGGGAAGGGACTTCATGAGTGGATCCGCTGTGTTGTCCTTCGTGTCAACTCTCCTGACCTCGATCTCCCGTCGATCTACTATCTCCCGGATCAGGTGATACCGTCTAAGAATATATTTGGATCGCTGATCGGACCGGGGTTCCTTGGCCAAATCCACAGCTCCATTGTTATCACAATACAAAGGTATTGGATGCTCAATGGATGGAACCACACCAAGTTCAGCAATGAACTTTTTCATCCAGACAGGCTCTTTGGTAGCATCGTTGGCAACGATGTATTCAGCCTCCATCGTCGAGTCTGCTACAGTGTCTTGCTTGGAACTCTTCCAACATACCTCCCCTCCGTTGAGGGTGAAGACAAAACCCGTGACCGACTTGCTGTTGTCCTTATCACTCCGGAAGCTTGAATCGGTAAAGGACTTCACCTAGAGTTCTCCGTTACCATACAACAAGAACATTTCTTTAGTCCTTCTCAAGTATTTAAGAATGTTCTTCACAGCTGTCCAGTGCTTCTCCCTAAGATCTGATTGATACCTACTCACTACACCTAGTACGTAAGCTACATCCGGTCTGGTATATAATATCGCATACATGATAGACCCAACTGCAGAAGCATAGGGTATCACATGCATGCGAGACCTCTCCAAATCAGTCTTGGGAGACATCTCTTTGGAGAGCGTGAATCCTGAACAAGCGGGTAAATTACCACGCTTAGAATCTTCCATACTAAGTTTCTTTAATATGGTGTCAATGTACCTAGATTGGGACAATCCCAACATTCATTTAGATCTATCTCTATAGATCTTTATCGCTAGGATGTAGAAGGCATCACCTAGATCTTTCATGAAGAACTTTTGTGATAAGAAGAGCTTGACCGAGTGTAGCATAGGAACATTATTTCCTATCAAGAGTATGTCATCCACGTACAATACGAGGAAGACAACCTTACTCTCTACTACCTTTTTGTATATACAAGATTCATCTACGTTTTTGATGAAGTCAAACTCTTTGACTACTACATCAAAACAGATGGTCCAGCTCCGCGATACCTGCTTTAATCCATAGATTGGTTTAAGCAGCTTGCACACCTTTCCGCTGCTTCCACTGTCTACGAAGCCTTCCGGCTGTTGGATATAGTGCCTTCAAAGTCAATTATTGGATCGCAGATACGTGATTGCAATGATTGAGGCAGGACCTATACCGATATGACAGTCTTGCTCGAGATGATAGTATGCTATCTGGTTTGTCTTTATCATCGTTTACATGCTTTAGTTCACTATTGTATGATGATAGAGCCCATAGGATTCTTGCTTGACTACCAGCAGTATGATGGCGATCATATACGTGGGAGCTGGGGTTTGTAAGCACATCCTTAAAATGTCCCTAGTCGTGGGAGTTTCGAGACAGGGCATCGATACTCCAGAGTAGATTAGTGTATACAGTCGAGACCCCGACGAGGGGCGGTGGCCGGTCTCATAAGCCATTGGTGTCAGTTGGTTCACCTAAGATGTATACAGGTACTCATTGGGTTATGAGTACACCGGACATGACTCGCCGGGAACATGCTAGTTGGTATTATATATATCGTCAGATAGCAGTTCCCTGGTGACATGTGTATAGGTTAGTTTGTCGACCCAAGATCGTCATTTGTCTCGTGTGAGTTCCCACTGTGCTTTGATTTCTACCCTACCACGGCTCAAAGGAGTCGTGCAAACAGGTATTTTTTGGGTACAGTCCCGAGCCACATGGAGATAGTGAGTGGATCGTCGGGGATTCGTCTCTCCCGGTATTGGGGGTTGATGTCGCACAGTGCACGGGTGTCCATCACTAGAAATCCTCGGCCGAGGTAGTGGAGAATTACTGATTTAGATCAGTAGTTTCTCAGATGGTGATGGGCTTCATGCCGACACGATTTATCGCGTTATTAGGGGTCTGATTTTATCCACCCCCTAGACTCGACATGCGATACTCTTTAGACGAATGGACCGGACTGTACGGATATTGTCACTGTCAGGCTCAGTAGGGTTTATAGATGAGTTCGCTCGTCAGCTTCCCTTCCAATCAATACATAGGCAAACGTTACGTACAGCTCGTACTTCTGACGTGCTAGTGGTTATACCCAGTGCCAGTGTGTTGATGAGTCATTAGAGTCCCTCACCGACAGTTTCCCAAGTTCGGGCGAAACGTTGTAGAGGCCGTATGGTTTTATGGCAAGGTTCGGAAAATGCACGTGCGTTTTCGCACGTGTCATTTTTCGGGCAGATAATACTGGCAGGCTTTGGTTTAAGCCGGATCCCAGTATTATACTGTGTAGATATAATATCTTTGTCTCAGTTGCATTTGTATTCGGTCGTAATATAAATGCAGGTATGTTTATACTATTACGGGGTTATCCTGAAATTCGTTTCAGGATCGCTTTTGGAAGTTGCCAGTTTCCTGTTTTCTATCACCCGTCTTTATCATTCGGTTAAAGACGGATTATCTTTTCTTGATGAGTGTGGATGGTTCTAGAAGCATCTAGATGGTGACTAGGATGGTGAGGTATTAAGTGACTCATTAGTGTATTTAATGATTCATTTAATGCAAGGGTGACTAGGTTTATGATTCATCCTTTGCTTTTAATGTGTTCATACTAGGCGTCATTAGTGAGTCATGTTTCTTTAAGTGTGTTATGATAAGTATCATATCATTATGGTCACCACTCCTCTCCTACACTCACCCCGTCCTCCTTCTATATGGCCGGCCCCCTTTCTTGAAAAACAGATGGTTGTTCATTTGGAAAAAAGATTAGGAATTTGTTTCATGGAAATTTCATATGCCCATTTCTCATTTCCCCGATTCAAAAGGCAACTTCATTAACCGTTCGTCCATGGTTTTGGACGAAGCGAGACAAAGTGTTCTACTCATTCTCTACATCAATCTTGGTCATCTCTTTTAGCAAACTTGATGATCGAGTTGCCTCGGTTCAGAGGCGGGAGCCCGTTTAAAGATCCGTCGACGTGGTGCCACCTGGACGAGAAGACTGGAGATCGAGGAGATCGGAGCAGCCGCAACAAAACGTGGGATGATGGTTGAAGTCCGAAGGACTCGGATCGTTCGGTATAATATTTCTACCCACTTTGTACTTTGTTAGTTTAGCTTTAATGGCAGATCCGGGTTATAGTACGCGATAGCGCCAGTTGTAAAAAGTTTTTATTCCGCATTTGGCGTCTGTTAGACAGCCGGGACGCTACCGTGGACTTACAGTGGTATCAGAGCCTCACCATTAAGCTATACTAACTTGTGCTAACGCGTTTAAAATATCGATCGAACCGAATTTCCGAAACTACAATTTTCTGCATTAAAGTTTCTGTCGATTTTTAAAAGGGTCTAAAAATTATTTTGAGCATCACAGAAAAACAAGCAGGCTTTTATAAGAATACTGGTGAAATTTGGTGGCCCAACTCAACAGTAACGCCGCGGATCCGCAGCCCAAACAAGGGTTTGGCCGCGGATCCGCCGCCGTTTTGTGAGATTGGTACTCCAATTTTCTACAGTAGCTTCTACACAGTGAATTGTGGTTTCTGGAATGTTTCTTTTGGGCCCATATTTGGTTACTGTACAGTAGAAGTTCGTGGGGCCCACTTCGGGAAATTTTGTCGATCGAAATTTTAAACTTGTTAGTATACAGTACTTACTTTATATCTCCGACCGGGAATGTCATTCGAGCGGTAAATTGCGTCTAATTGCTATAATTCTTTTAGACGGATTTGCGAACGTGACATTCACGTTGATGTTCTGTGTTGTACTGTGATGTTGCGGATTTGTCGTGGTGAATAGCAGTGTGCAATGGTAGTGCAGTTTGGATTTATTTGTACATTTGATATTGCGGGGCGAGCGTCCAACATGTGGACTGCCGTCACTGCCTATTTGTATAATATTCTTTTGGGGCACGACCGGGCTGAGGTCGATGTACCCGTTGTACATATTTTTATTTTTGTACCAGGTTTACCCCGCGACGGAGTGCACGGATAGCCGGGTTCTGGAGGGCAACGGGTCCGTATCTTATGGCTTTGAGAGGCAGAGGGGCCTCACTCTAGAATTGACAGACTATTCGCCGCACTCGTAGGGGGTACAGGTTAACCCAAGGAGGGGTGCTCAAGTTACCGGATTCTGTGAAGTGCCGGGTGGTCAATTCATTTTGCTGTAGGGGGCTGCCTCGCTTCAGGTTTTGGCGGGTAACTTGCCGCACCCGTAGGGGTCTAGGTTTTATTGCACAGGCTATCCACACGACCAGGGGAACGTCGGGTTTCAGTAGCGGCTCTGTGAAACCCGGGGCTCCCAGATTATCTGTATTGTTCTGTGATGCTTATTACTTTTCTGTAATGTTGCATATTATCATGCCTGGAGCGATTAATGTATATTGGTATATATACCATTAGATATTGTATATGTTTTACACCCGCGATAGTCCAGCCCCCGCTCTGTCGTTAGTTAAGTAACCTAACGGGTGATGACGGGACCCGGTGACGAATGCGGATGGCATATACGTACATTATATTTTCGTTCTTTTCTGGTGTGATTGATTGATGGGACTGCATTGATTCTTATCAATGCAAGGATAAAACAAACCTATATTTGATATTGTTGGAACAAATTTTAAAAGGTGTTATTACAAAGAAGTTTCCTTTTGTTTTGCATCGCGGTATTCAGTTGGAATATCCTGCACCTTATTCCACGAGGCAAGGGCCGAGATCCCTTCACCAGGAGTGACCCCTTGGGCAGAAGTTTACGTCAGGGTAATAACTTCAATATAGTCGATTACAAGTTGCTTTGCATCGCGGTATTCAGTTAGAATATCCTGCACCTCATTCCACGAGGAAAGAGCCGAGATCCCTTCACCGGGAGTGACCTCTTTAGCAAAAGGTTTTCGCCACTATATTTTTATAAAAAGCTATCAGGTTCCTTCAACGAGATCAAATTCATTACGTTAAAGGTTTTTCGCCAAAAACCAGCCGTAGCCCTCCGTCATTTCTTATGGATGGTCATTAGTATTCAAGCTATGTATATTTGGCCCTTAGTCAAAACATAGTGATTGGTAGCTGCTGGGGTGTTCACATGTTGCATAGATAGATGCGTTGGTTTGGGACAGTCGTATTACTATATTTGGCCCTTTGTCAAGAGTATGTACGGGTGGGTTCAAATTGACCTGGATAATGGTGGATAGAACTTGACATGTGACTTATGAGATATTTGGCCCTTAGTCAAGGTCATAAGAGCATGGGGCAAAAATATATATCGGGAGTTTCAAACATACAGGAAACTTGCCAGGCATGCGCATATCTTCTGGAGTGTGATAACTTGAGTGGCTTCCATCAAGTTATCATGTGATGATAGTTGGATCCCGATTCTCACTGATGAGTTGGTTTACTCTTCGGGTGATCCCGACTAATTCTTCTTTCAGGTTTGGAGGAGAATTTGAGATTACAGTGAGAGGTTTCCTGATTAGATAAAGTGATAACCATTCTGATCTTGGTTAGAGTGCACGCAGAGTGTTTCTTTTCTCTCTCTCTCTCTTTAGCAGCGACTTTTGACCGACCCTAGACTATGACTCAGTGACCAAGTTGACCGAACCATCTTAAAATACTGGCATTTGGATTGTCTATAGTTGCATAAGTTATTGCCGCTCTTTCTTTTACCCTTTGCATTTCTTAGAACACCCCGTATTACTATGGACATCCACTTCCATTGGATAGATCCATCATATGGTTATATACGAACTCGAAGGGACTTCTTCGAGAATGGATCCAGGTTCAGGAGAAATAGAACAAGGTATTATGCAGTTGTCTTTTATTATCACCTTCTCTCAGGTTGCGAGGGCTCCTTAGTTTAGGAGAGTACACTTATTACGCTTATTGGATAGTCTTATTCCAAACCATAGGCTGGTGCCGAAAGGTAGGGAATGAAGAAAACTAATTAGTCTAAGTAGGGTGTACAGAAGGTAATAACTAAAGACAAAATAAAGAGATTAGAAAGAGGGAAAAGTAAATTACGACTGTTATCATTCACGACCAAACCGCGTACTTCATCGCCACTCCTATTTTCACCTTTGCTTTATCCCCAGTTCGGGAGAAATAGAATAAGGTATTATTCAGTTGTCTTTTATCATCACCATCTCTCAAGTTGCGAGTACTCCTAGGATTAGGAGAATACACCTATTGTGCTTACTGGATAGTCTTCTTCCAAACCATAGGCTGGTGCCGAACGGTAGGGAAGGAAGAAAACCATTTAGCCTAACGATGGTGTACAGAAGGTAACGACTAAAGACAAATAAAGAGATTTGGAGAGATGGCAATAAAATATACGGTTATAGTCATGAATTGGATTATGGAAGAGGCATTACTAGGAATACCAGGATACCCCTACGAAACATTTCCATGTTTCAGTGCATTATTAAAGAAAACTGTTTTCCCGATTAGATACTTACTCCAGGGTATGTATTTACCAGGTATGATTCTCACATCTGTATGGTTTTACAGATGATGAGTGGGAGGAAGTTATTGCGAATCAGGTGATCATCCTCATTATATCGGAATTCGTTGTAATTGGTGATATTTGAGGAAGTCGCCTGGGTTATTGCCGGCAGGCATGTATTTGGTTTTGAGTATCCGTTGTTGTGCACCAATTTGAAAATGATATATCTGTACGTTTATTTTTATAAAGTGAGATATAACTTTTTGATATTATGTCGATGACATTTACCCATATCTGTTGGCGATTGGGTAAGGAGCATTGAACAGCGGAGTAATTCTTAACCATAAGTACGGTTTTCAACCTACGATGCACAGGTTATGAGTTATTCAACTCAGCGGACTTATACAGAGTATTGTATGTTGTCCAGTGTCCGTCAGGACAAAGGGGTAGGTCCTCATATTATGTTCTGTTTACTTATGACTTCTCTAATTTTTAGACAAGTGTTTCGTAGAAATACAATGTCTAAGTTTTGAGAAGTTGTGGGTATAAGAATAAAGTAGAGAACCAGGTGTCGCAAGTATCAGGATTCTTCAAAGAAATTGAAGATATAGATTCTTGTGACAGGTATTCAGTTGATAGTAACGGTTTTGAGAAACTTGTTTCTCTTTCAGGTTACTTATAATTGGATGGATTCCTAAGTTGAGTAATGCTGATTAGCCTCTCTTCATTAAGTTGATATGCACTGGAGACAGATGCATGGTTTGAATCTGGTTCCAGTTAAATTTGTGCCTCTATTTCTATATTGTATATAGAATGGTTCATATCTTAACGATGTTAAGATACGGGGAGTTGTCCGGCTTATGCTTAAAACCAGACACTGGATAACTCAAGACACGTTTCTGTAATGGCAGTTTGTGGGTTGACCCTGGCTTTGACGAGGGTTGATATTTCTACCATCTGGAAGATCAACAGTGATATTGTTCTTGACTTGCCACAGTTTTAGTAAAATGGATTTTTTCAGAAAACAGTAGTAGGAGTATGGTAGAACTGGAAGTGATTCCAGAACCGCAAACGATTACGGAAAATTTAATAGGACCTATATATTCAATCAGGTTTGACATTCCAATTGCCACTCCGCAGATATGGTGGGTAACCTCAGACACCCGAGAGGTACTCCGGTAGCCTCAAGGACGGTGACAGGGAGGTTCTTGTTTACCCAGACTTGACATTACTGTTGTTCCAGACTATGAGACTCGGCAAGAGGATAAGTATAGCGTCGTTCTAAACTAGCTTTAGAAGTGTACATATATATTATTCTGCCAGAGGGTTGTTGTGGTCAGTGGGAGCAGCGGAAGCATAGTGGACAAGTTGCTTATGTCTATTTATAGGCTTAAGCAGATATAGCGGAGATAAGATCATCTATTTTTTATGTGACAGTCATAGGTTTGACTTCATCAGAATAGGGGATGGATCTAGTGAGAAGGTAGTAGAGTGTAATGTCCTGGTATTTGGATGACATACACAGAGTAGGAAGTAAAATTCCTATACTACGATCGGTTGTACTGTGGTAGTCACACAGTTGTTTCTCCACAAAGGATATGGATATAATATCTGACATTCTGGTTACTAGATCTATGGTTTTAGATCTAGATTTGGGTAGTTTCCCAATATGGGTATTTTGACAGTATTCTAATAGTATTTTAGAATAGTTGACTCCTGGCATGGTGGTGTACCTGCAGGTGATGGAGTCACCCTCTCTAAAGGTGTTTTAGAGACTAAAGGAGAGAGGGATGTGCATGATTGGTAGATCATTTGCTTAGGCAATTGAGTCAATCATGAGATGTCAAGTACCACACCAGATGTTGTTTTTGCACTAGATGCGATAAATTTATATTAATCCAATCCTGGAGAAGCATAAAGAAGCAGTTTTAGAACATAAGTGCATGTTCTACGGATTTGATGACGGCAGCCTCCTTCGGGAGACGGTTATCATTCCAGGCTTCAAAGGTGACATGGATGACAGAGTGATTATCAGAGTTATAGTTTTCCCTCTGACGAGGGACAGTATTTTGGACAGGTGGTCCAAGAGGATACTGTGGGAGGCATGGTGCTGGATACTGATTAGGTTCAGTTATCGATACAGTCTAAGAAGTTTGGATTTGGAGTTCATTTATGAACTAGGTCCCATCAGATATTCAGACATATTCTAAGACAAGTATTACTCGATTCGGGAGATGGCTTTCTCCACGAACTTGAGATTAAGAGAGATATAGAAAGAAACATCAGGGCGGATCCACTCACTGAGGCTATTTCTCGAACACAAGAGTTTTACAAACTAACTTTGTGAAACTAATTAGTAGAGGAGTTGGGTGTTCGGTATCACACTGGCTGTGAGTATGCGACATCGCAATAATTAGCCTTAAGTGCAAGTGGGAGATTGTTGGATATAGTGCCCTCAAAGTCAATTATTGGATCGCAGGTACGTGATTGCAATGATTGAGGCAGGACCTACACCGATATGACAGTCTTGCTCGAGATGATAGTATGCTAACTGGTTTGTCTTTATCATCGTATACATGCTTTAGTTCACTATTGCATGATGATAGAGCCCATAGGATTCTTGCTTGACTACTAGCAGTATGATGGCGATCATATACGTGGGAGCTGGGGTTTGTAAGCACATTCTTAAAATGTCCCTAGTCGTAGGAGTTTCGAGACAGGGCATCGATACTCCAGAGTAGACTAGTGTATACAGTCGAGACCCCAACGAGGGGCGGTGGCCGGTCTCATAAGCCATTGGTGTCAGTTGGTTCACCTAAGATGTACACAGGTGCTTATTGGGTTATGAGTACACCGGACAGAACTCGCCGAGAACATGCTAGTTGGTATTATACATATCATCAGATAGCAGTTCCCTGGTGACATGTGTACAGGTTAGTTTGTCGACCTGAGATCGTCATTTGTCTCGTGTGAGTTCCCACTGTACTTTGATTTCTACCCTACCACGGCTCAAAGGAGTCGTACAAACAGGTATTTTTTGGGTACAGTCCCGAGCCACATGGAGGCAGTGAGCGGATCGTCGGGGATTCGTCTCTCCCGGTATTGGGGGTTGATGTCGCACAGTGCACGGGTGGTCATCACTAGAAATCCTCGGCCGAGATAGTGGAGAATTACTGATTTGGATCAGTAGTTTCTCAGATGGTGATGGGCTTCATGCCGACACGATTTATCGCGTTATTAGGGGTCTGACTTTATCCACCCCCCTAGACTTGACATGCGATACTCTTTAGACGAACGGACCGGACTGTACGGATATTGTCACTGTCAGGCTCAGTAGGGTTTATGGATGAGTTCGCTCGTCAGCTTCCCTTCCAATCAATACACAGGCAAACGTTACATACAGCTCGTACCTCTGACGTGCTAGTGGTTATACCCAGTACCAGTGTGTTGATGAGTCATTAGCGTCCCCCACCGACAGTTTCCCAAGTTCGGGCGAAACGTTGTAGAGGCCGTATGGTTTTATGGTAAGGTTCGGAAAACGCACGTGCGTTTTCGTACGTGTCATTTTTCGGGCAGATAATACTGGCAGGCTTTGGTTTAAGCCGAATCCCAGTATTATACTGTGTAGATATAATATCTTTGTCTCAGTTGCATTTGTATTCGGTCGTAATACAAATGCGGGTATGTTTATACTATTACGGGGTTATCCTGAAATTCGTTTCAGGATCTCTTTTGAAAGTTGCCAGTTTCCTGTTTTCTATCACCCGTCTTTATCATTCGGTTAAGGACGGATTTATCTTTTCTTGATGAGTGTGGATGGTTCTAGAAGCATTTAGATGGTGACTAGGATGGTGAGGTGTTAAGTGACTCATTAGTGCATTTAATGATTCATTTAATGCAAGGGTGACTAGGTTTATGATTCATCCTTTACTTTTAATGTGTTCATACTAAGTGTCATTAGTGAGTCATGTTTCTTTAAGTGTGTTATGATAAGTATCATATCATTATGGTCACCACTCCTCTCCTACACTCACCCCCTCCTCCTTCTATATGGCCGGCCCCCTTTCTTGAAAAACAGATAGTTGTTCATTTGGAAAAAAGATTAGGAATTTGTTTCATGGAAATTTCATATGCCCATTTCTCATTTCCCCGATTCAAAGGGCAACTTCATTAACCGTTCGTCCATGGCTTTGGACGAAGCGAGACAAAGTGTTCTACTCATTCTCTACATCAATCTTGGTCATCTCTTTTAGCAAACTTGATGATCGAGTTACCTCGGTTCAGAGGCGGGAGCCCGTTTAAAGATCCGTCGACGTGGTGCCACCTGGACGAGAAGACTGGAGATCGAGGAGATCGGAGCAGCCGCAACAAAGCGTGGGATGATGGTTGAAGACCGAAGGACTTGGATTGTTCGGTATAACATTTCTACCCACTTTGTAGTTTGTTAGTTTAGCTTTAATGGCAGATCCGGGTTATAGTACGCGATAGCGCCAGTTGTAAAAAGTTTTTGTTCCGCATTTGGCGTCTGTTAGACGGCCGGGGCGCTACCGTGGACTTACACCGGCTGTATCATGTACACGCTCTCTTCTAAATCACCATTTAGAAAAGCGGTCTTGACGTCCATCTGCCAGATTTCGTAGTCATGGTATGCAGCAATGGCAAGTAGGATCCTGGTGGACTTAAGCATAACCACTGGAGAAAAGGTTTCATCATAATCGACACTTGGTCGTTGATGAAAATCTTTTACTGCAAGTCTAGCTTTGAAGGTCTCAACCTTTCCATCTACTCCAATTTTCTACTTAAAGATCCACTTACTCCCAATGGGTTTTACCCCTTCAGGAGTAGCTTCCAAAGTCCATACTTTGTTAGTGTACATGGATTCCATCTCAGATCGCATAGCATCCAGCCATTTCACCGAGTCTCCACTTGTGATGGCCCGCTCGAAACTAGTTGGGTCATCATCTTCCATGACGCAATCCTCGCTCCCACCGTCTATGAGAAAACCGTAGTATTTCTTAGGTGGATGAGGAACCCTACTAGATCTGCGGAGTGGCTGAGATTCGTCGGAGACTATTGGATCCTCTGGTTCTATCAAATCATCAGTTGTAGTTTGTGTAGCTGGAACTTCTTCCAGCTCTACTTCACTAATTTCTTTCAAGAAATTCCTTTTCTAAAAAAGTGGCATATTAAGAAACAAACACCTTTTGTTCCTCAGTGTGGTAGAAGATATCCTACAAACACCTTTTTCCATGTGAATTTTTAGGATATCCCACAAACTTGCAAAGAATTGATCGTGCCTCGTGTTTGTCCGGATTTTTTTTAACATAGGCCGAACAACCCCATATTTTAACTCGTTTAAGATATGGTCTTTTTCCACTCCATATCTCATATGGTGTCTTAGGCACAGATTTTGATGGAACTTGATTCAATAGGTATGCAGATGTCTCAAGTGCATAACCCCAAAAGGAAATAGGTAACTTAGTAGTACTCATCATAGAGCGCACCATATCTAATAGGGTGCGATTCCTTCGCTCCGATACTCCGTTGTGCTGTGGTGTATACGGAGGAATAAGCTGAGAGAGAATCCCATTCTCTTTTAAATAATCTCGGAATTCCGTGGTTAAGTATTCTCCTTCCCGATCAAATCGAAGGATTTTAATACTTTTACCCATTTGGTTCTCTACTTCGCACTTATATTCCTTGAATTTCTCAAAAGATTCAGATTTGTGTTTCATCAGGAACACATGTCCGTATCTTGAGAGATCATCGGTTAATGTAATGAAGTATGAGAAACCATTCCTGGCATGTGTAGACATAGGAACGCATACATCACTATGTAGCATTCCCAAGAGTTCAGTAACTCTTTCTCCGTGTCCTGTAAACGGAGTTTTGGTCATCTTACCTTTGAGACATGACTCGCAAGTTTTATAAGATGTAAATTCGAACTGATTCAAATATCCATCTTTAAGTAACTTAGCTAGTCTTGTCGCAATGATATGACCAAGTCTACAATGCCACAAGAAGGTTTCGTTCATTTCTGAACTTTTCCTCTTGTGTGTTCTGTATATTTAGAACTGTAGTTTGATTTAGAACGTATATACAACCCAATCAACACTTGATTTAGAAAAATGTTCATAACATTTTCCTCCAATACAAAATTATATCCTTCTTTATGTAATAAAGAATCTGATATAATATTGTGTAAGTCCATGCTACCTCTCCCGGTACTTTCGGGAATGCGGAATTTGGTAAAAAAAACGATTTTCTTAAAGATGGTAACATGGACCTATAACCCGGATCTTGGTTAAACATCTATCTAACATCCTAACTAAGAGATTCTAGCTACTCGGTTAGGGGGTTATACCTAGCTTGTCTTGAACTCCTTCTCTTCAAGCTCCGATGGTGGTCCGATAGCTCCTTCTCGTCGTCTCCGTACGCCGAAGATAGATCCACTTGAAAGCTCCAACCTTTAGCTCCTTCTTCGTTCTTTGAAGAAACTAGTTCACTTGGTTTGCTAAACCTAGTGAACTAGAATGAGTAGAGAGGAAATAGAATGGGATTTTATCTATGGTTCTTGATTCTCAACTCATGAGACAAGAGAACCATAGATCAAGAGAGGGAGCAAGAGGTTGAGGGTGAGAGCAAGAGGAGAGCTCAAGAACAAGAGAGAGAATGAGCAAGAAAGAATGAGGCTCTCTTTTGTCTTTCACCCTCTCATAATCCAAAGTGATCATAACTCATCATATCAAAAAAAGTCTTATGTGATGGTTAGAAGCAACCACAACCATATCATTTCATGCACTCATTTTACACAAATGAGCAAGTAAACAAAAGTCTTTGCCATGAAATGATGGGTATGGTTATCATGATGGTCAACTAGTCAAGCCTAGTCAACCGGTCAACAAGTCAACAAAAGTCAACAAGTCAACAAAGTCAACAAGTCAACAAAAGTCAACAAGTCAACAACCATATCACCATAATACTTAATTAATATAATAGTTAATCACATATCATATTCTCATTAGGGTTGAGCATAAAGTCAAATAGTCAACGGTCAACTGTCAACAACCCTAATAAGAATCCGCTGCCTCTGCCTCCCTGTCAACTGTGCATACACACCCGCATCCGCGTTCCGAGGAACACGAATGCAAACTGGATAAATCCAATCCCATAAGGTACACTAGGATCTGGCTTAAACCAAAGCCCGCTAGTGTAAACTGTCCGGACACTGTACGCGCACAAGTGCACGGATGTGACCGAACCCTGTCGCAAAACCATGCGACCTGTCGCAATACCATGCGACCTCTACTCTTTTGCCTAAAGGCGAAAAGCTTTCTGTGTGGGACTCTAAAGACTCGACACTACGCTGGCAGTGGGTTTAACCACAGACCGCAAGCGGCACTAGCTGTGCGTAACGGTCCCCAGGTAATGCCGACAAGAAGACCGACGAGGCGAAACCCATCTGAACTCCTACTGAGCCTGAGTGTGACATTCTCTGTACAGTCCGGTCTGTTCGTCTGATACATCGCATGGCGGGCCTAGGGGGCGGTAAACGTCAGTCCCCCAATAGCGGTACAAGTCGTGCCGGAGCGAAGCCCAAAACACCCTGAGATAACACTGGAAACCTACCAGTATATCTCGATTGCCCTGGCCAGGGACTACTCGTGTAATGGCTCTCCTAGACACAGCGCGATGTCAACCCCCAATACCGGGAGAGACGAATCCTGTCTAACCGTCACTGCCTCCAAGTGCTTCGGGACTGCACCCAACCACTACCTGTTTGCACGACTCCTTTGAGCCGTGGTAGGGTAGTGATCAAAGTACAGTGGGAACACACTCGAGGCGGAGTGACAGTGTCAAGTCAGCGGACTAAGCTGTACTCATGTCACCTGAGAACTGATAACTGACGATAGGTAAAATACCAACTAGTCAGTTCCCGACGAGTCCTGTCCAGTGTACCCGTAACCTAACGAGCACCCGCATACTATCTCAAGTACGACGTACTGACGGCTGTAGGACAGACCGTCTCCCACACTGGGATGAGAAGCGCATGCGCTGGTCTACTCCGGAGTATCGATGCCCTGTCTCGATAGTCCTGACCAGGGACCTGCATAAGGATGTGCTTATAGATTACCCAGCCCCACTAGTGTGACGGCCATCACATCGCTGGTAATCAAGCAAAGATCCTAAGGGCTCTACTAATGTGTATAGGCGATATAGAAAATAAACACATGTACACATTGAAGTAGAAACAAACCAAGTAGCATACTACTATTTTGAGCAAGATTGTATATACAAGGTGAATATCCCAAGCATCCATTAAGTAATATACAAACTAGTATGATACAGTAATGGCCTCTAGGGTATATACACTAACAATCTCCCACTTGCACTAAGGCCATGTACTGGCGTATCGAAGACCTATCATCTCGATCAGCCGCTCGAACTGAGTCTGGGGCAGGGCCTTGGTGAATGGATCTGCAGTGTTATCTTCTGAAGCGACTCTCCGAACCTCGATCTCCTGGCGATCTACGATCTCCCTGATCAGGTGATACCGCCTCAAGATGTGCCTGGATTTCTGATGGGACCTGGGTTCCTTCGCTAAAGCTATAGCCCCGTTGTTGTCGCAATACAGAGGTATTGGATCAACAATGGACGGAACCACCTGAAGTTCTTTCAAGAACTTCCTCATCCAGACAGCTTCTTTTGCGGCATCAGATGCAGCGATGTATTCCGCTTCCATCGTCGAGTCTGCAACGGTTTCTTGTTTGGAACTCTTCCAACACACCGCCCCTCCATTGAGGGTAAAGACAAAACCCGACATGGACTTGGAATCATCCTTGTCACTCTGGAAGCTGGAGTCAGCAAAGGCCTCGATCTGGAGGTCTTTTCCGCCATACACCAAGAACATCTCCTTAGTCCTTCTTAGGTACTTGAGAATGTTCTTTACCGCTATCCAGTGTTTCTCCCCAGGGTTTGACTGATACCGGCTTACCACACTCAGTGCATAAGCTACATCCGGTCTGGTACACAACATCGCATACATTATAGAGCCTACCGCAGAAGCGTAGGGTATAATAGACATGCGATCCCTCTCCAAATCAGTCTTGGGAGACATCTCTTTAGAGAGGGTGATCCCGTGACAAGCCGGTAGGTTACCGCGCTTGGAATCTTCCATACTGAATCTCTTCAGTATGGTGTCGATGTACCTGGACTGTGAAAGTCCTAATATCCTCTTGGATCTGTCACGGTAGATCCGGATACCCAGAATGTACGAGGCATCACCCAGGTCTTTCATGGAGAACCTGTGTGACAAGAACCCTTTGACAGATTATAGCATAGGAATGTCATTTCCTATTAAGAGAATGTCATCCACGTATAAAACGAGGAATACTACAGTTCTCGCTACAAATCTACTATAGATGCATGGTTCATCTGGATTTTTGATAAAGCCAAATTCTTTGACCGTCTCATCAAAGCAGATGTTCCAACTCCGCGATGCCTGCTTTAGTCCATAGATGGACTTAAGCAACTTGCACACCTTTCCGCTGCTCCCACTCTGAATGAAACCCTCTGGTTGGTCCATATAGACACACTCCTCTAAATTTCCATTTAGAAAAGCGGTCTTTACGTCCATTTGCCAGATCTCATAATCGTGGAAGGCAGCAATGGCAAGAAGGATCCGAATGGATTTCAGCATGGCTACTGGAGAAAAGGTTTCGTCATAGTCCAAGCCAGGTCTTTGACGAAAACCCTTTGCTACCAGCCTAGCTTTATAGGTCTCAACCTGTCCATCTACACCAATCTTCCTTTTGAAGATCCACTTGCATCCTACGGGTTTTACCCCGTCTGGAGCAATGTCCAACGTCCATACCTTGTTGGTGTACATGGACTCCATTTCGGTCCGCATTGCATCCAGCCATTTCACTGAGTCAACGCTCTGAACGGCCTGCTGGAAGCTAGTAGCTCATCATATTCTATGATGCAATCCTCTCTATCCCCGTCTATGAGAAAACCGTAGTATCTCTCGGGCGGATGAGACTGCCTACTACTCCTGCGGAGCGGCGTAGGAATGTCCTGTTCTGTTGAACCCTCTGGTTCCACTAACCTTTCAGTAATAGTCTGTGGTTCTGGAATTTCTTCCAGTTCCACTGCGCTCCCACTATTTTCCTTTTCCAAGAACTGGTGTTCTAGGAAGTGGGCATTACGAGAAACAAGGACTTTTTGTTCCTCTGCGTAGTAGAAAAGATACCCCCTGGTGTTCTTTGGGTATCCCACAAACTTGCACAGTACTGAGCGTGCCTCGAGTTTGTCCGCATGCTGCTTTTTGATAAAAGCTGGACATCCCCAGATCTTCAGATATTGAAGATAGGGTTTCTTCCCACTCCACATTTCATATGGGGTGGTAGGCACAGTCTTAGTCGGAACTCGGTTCAAAAGGTATGCAGCTGATTCTAGCGCATACCCCCAGAATGATCGCGGTAACTCAGCGTTACTCATCATGGACCGCACCATATCCAATAGGGTGCGGTTCCGTCTCTCCGATACACCGTTATGTTGCGGGGTGTATGGAGAGTAAGCTGAGAGAGAATTCCGTTCTCTTTTAAATAGTCCAGGAACTCGGCACTTAAGTATTCTCCACCTCGATCCGATCATAGAATCTTAATACTTTTGCCGGTCTGTTTCTCTACTTCATTCTTATACTCCTGGAATTTTTCAAAGGCCTCGGACTTATGTTTCATTAAGAAGACATAGCCGTACCTTGAGAAGTCATCCGTAAAAGTAATGAAGTAAGAATGTCCGCTTCGGGCATGTGTAAACATTGGACCGCACACGTCACTGTGTACGAGTCCCAAGAGCTCGCTCGCTCTTACTCCTTGTCCAGTAAACGGAGTCTTTGTCATCTTTCCTTTGAGACAAGATTGACAAGTGGCATACGATTGATATTCGAACGCATTCAAATATCCTTCTGTATGTAACTTAGTCAACCTTCTCTCATTGATGTGACCCAATCTACAATGCCATAAGAAAGTCTGATTTATTTCTGGAGACTTTCTTTTGTGTGTACTCTGGACGTTGAAAATCTGTGGTTGGTTTAACACGTATATACCATTACTCAATGTACCCGACCCAATCAAAACTTGATTAAGGTGAATGTTTACAACATTACTTACAAACGCAAATTCATAACCTTCTTTAGAAACTAAAGATACAGAAATGATATTACAAGTTGCGTTGGGTACAAAAAAGCAATTACGCAAAACCAAAACATGTCCATCTGACATTCCCAGGTGATAGTCCCCCACGGCTTTAGCATCCATGCTAGCTCCGTTCGCAACTCTGAGGGTCATGTCACCTGCCTTCAAAACCCTACGGTTTCTCAACGCCTGCAAAGAATTACAGATATGAGATCCTGATCCGGTATCCAATACCCAGGAAGTAGAGTTTATTGAAAGACAGTTTTCAATAACATACACACCTGAAGCTGAAGCTGCAACCTGCTTCAATTCCTGTGTTCTGGCCTTCCAGGCCCTGCAATCATTCTTCCAGTGTCCTTTCTTATGACAATAGAAGCATTCTTCCTTATCCACAAGCTTCCCCGCTATCTTTGTTGCTTTACCTTTTCCCTTCGTATCCACTTTACTAACACCGCCCCTTGGTTTGGCGGGGGCTTTCTTCTTCTTTCCCTTGGCTTTCGCCTTGGACCTAGAAGAAGATGATCCTCCTACAAACAAAGTGGATGTATCCCTACCTTTCTGTAGGGTGCCCTCTGCGCTCCTCAGCATGTTGAGGAGCTCTGAAAGTTCAACCTCTTTTTCTTGTAAGTTGAAGTTCAGTATAAACTGGGCGTAAGTGGAAGGAAGGGACTGGAGAACTATATCCGTATATAGCTCACTCTCCAATGTGATCCCTAGGTCAGCGAGCTCCTCAATGAAGCCGATCATCTTTAGCACGTGCTCGGCTACTGATGATCCGACGGCCATTCTTGTCGAAAATAACTTTTTCGACGCTTCGTATCTTGCGATACGAGATTGCTCTCCATACAGTTCTTTTGTATGAAGCAATATGGATTCCATGTCCATATTCTCATGCCTCCTCTGATGTTCGTTGTCCATCGAGGCAAGCAGGAGGCATTTGGCCTTCGCGCTATCAATCTCCCAAGTCTTACGGATTTCCTTATCCGCGACGCTGGAAGTTGGACCAGGGACAGGGGGAGCTTTGGTGGTAAGAAGATACCCCAGCTTGTCATAAGTGATTGCTATTTTGACATTCCTGAGCCAATCTTTGTAGTTTGGCCCTTTCAGTTTGTTTTTATCTAGGAGTAACTTAAGTCCAGTCATGTTGATTTGGTCGCTGCAATTAGGAGAGAGAAGAAGAAACACTCAGCTTGATGCTCTTGCAAGTTTAGAGTGGTTTTTAGTTTGTCTAAACAGGATGGCTCCCACTGTTTCTCGAATCTCTCCTCAAACCATAAAGGAAGAATTAGTCAGGATCAATCCCACCGTACAATACTTGCTTAACCGTTCAGCCAGGCCGGTGTCGGTACTTCGAGGGAGGTTTTCCAACGCTTTCGCGAAGTTCCTTAATTAAAGAACCTCTTTTCCCTGGGGGCGTAGCCCCGCTAACACCTTTCTAGGCACCTAGTAGGTTTATAGCATTGATCGTTAAGTGAGAAATTTCCCGAGGAGTAGCATATACTCACAGTAGGATCGGAATCCAAATATCATTGCGTGACGAAACTGAAGGAATCCTACCAGAATCATCACACTCCAAATGGTATGCAAATCTAGCAAGTTTCAGTACTTATGAAACTCCCGATGTGGATTTTTGCCCCATGCTCTTATGACCTTGGCGTGAGGTCAAAATGTCATAAGTCACATGTCAAGTTCGTCCCATCATTATCCAGGTTAATTTGAACCCACCCGTACATACCCTTGACGTAGGCCAAAATGGCAGTACGACTGTCTCAAACCAACGCATTCTATCTATGCAACAGATAAATATCCGGCAGCTACCAATCACTATGCCTTGGCGTGAGGTCAAAATACATAGCTTGAATACTACCGAATATTTAACTGAAATGATGGAGGGCTACGGATGGTTTTGGCAAAACCGTGAACGTAGTGAACTTGATTTGGTCGATGGAACGAGATAGCTTTTAAAAGGAGTGGCTCAAGCTCCGCATTTAAAAGTTGTTTTTGAAAAGAACCGAGTGGTTTTTCGAAAGTGTTCCAACGACTTTAACTTGGTTTATTATCTTGCATTAGTTCTTTTAATGCGTGATATTCTTGCATTAGTTCTTTTAATGCGTCCCATCATTTAATCCTACCATTGCAGAAAACAACCAAAATATGACGTACGCTTATGCCATTCGCATTCGCCACGGGGCCCCGTCATTACCCGTTAGGTTACTTAACTAACGACAGAGCGGGGGCTGGGCTAGCGCGTCTGTAAAACATAAGCAACGCCTAAATAATATCATATATAGATATACTGCAATGATAAACATTTCAGATCACAGATAAATACATTGGATATACTAGGAATCTGTAATTTGTACGAGCCTGTAACAAAAACAGATTACACGGTCGCGGTGAATAGCCAAATACCCCACCCAAGACCCCTACGGGTGCGGCAAACTACCCGCCAAGTACCCGAAGCGTAGTAACCTCCCTCATCTCCTATGAGTAGGCCACTCGACACTTCGGCATACCCGGTAGTTTGTGCACCCCCTCCATGGGTCTATCCTAGGAGCAAAAACAGTAAAAAGAAATTATACAATGACGACTACAACCCCGACCCGGTTGTGCGGCCATACAAATAATTATTACATCAATTTACAAATTTACATGAATTGCAAGAAAAGAAAACTCTCGTCTCACAACCCCGGCTATTCACCCGCGACAATCCAACATATTTATATACACATTCCAGCACATTACAGATCACAGATTTGTATAACCCCCACTAATCGACATATAGCGATTAGTAGACGTTCAATACAAATATCATATTACAGAAAAACCCGTTAGCTCAAGTCTTTTAGAAGTTCGATCAAAAATACGGATTTTCGGGACCCCAAAATAAAATTTTCGTTCTGGAAAATCTGGGTTGAAAATACATGTACCAAAATTCCCAAAATACCCCCAAGAGTAAACTGCAAAAAATAAAACTCCTGACCGAGTCAACTCGGCCGCGTTTCCGCGGCGGGAGCGTGCTCCCGCCGCGGAAGCGCGGCGCTTTGATCGAATCAGGGGCCCAAAATTTTGCAGATTCTTTAAAAAAGCCTGAGTCGATTTTAGGTGTGTTCCAAAAAGTTTTTCCAGTACTTTAGAAATCGACAGAAAGTTGAAAATTTGGGGTTTTGTTTTCGGGACTTTTTCTTTGATCGATCTTCTAGTTACTTGCTAACATGTTAGATAGAGTTTAACTAGGCTCTGATACCACTGTAAGTCCATGCTACCTCTCCCGGTACTTTCGGGAATGCGGAATTTGGTAAAAAAAAACGATTTTCTTAAAGATGGTAACATGGACCTATAACCCGGATCTTGGTTAAACATCTATCTAACATCCTAACTAAGAGATTCTAGCTACTCGGTTAGGGGGTTATACCTAGCTTGTCTTGAACTCCTTCTCTTCAAGCTCCGATGGTGGTCCGATGGCTCCTTCTCGTCGTCTCCGTACGCCGAAGATAGATCCACTTGAAAGCTCCAACCTTTAGCTCCTTCTTCGTTCTTTGAAGAAACTAGTTCACTTGGTTTGCTAAACCTAGTGAACTAGAATGAGTAGAGAGGAAATAGAATGGGATTTTATCTATGGTTCTTGATTCTCAACTCATGAGACAAGAGAACCATAGATCAAGAGAGGGAGCAAGAGGTTGAGGGTGAGAGCAAGAGGAGAGCTCAAGAACAAGAGAGAGAATGAGCAAGAAAGAATGAGGCTCTCTTTTGTCTTTCACCCTCTCATAATCCAAAGTGATCATAACTCATCATATCAAAAAAAGTCTTATGTGATGGTTAGAAGCAACCACAACCATATCATTTCATGCACTCATTTTACACAAATGAGCAAGTAAACAAAAGTCTTTGCCATGAAATGATGGGTATGGTTATCATGATGGTCAACTAGTCAAGCCTAGTCAACCGGTCAACAAGTCAACAAAAGTCAACAAGTCAACAAAGTCAACAAGTCAACAAAAGTCAACAAGTCAACAACCATATCACCATAATACTTAATTAATATAATAGTTAATCACATATCATATTCTCATTAGGGTTGAGCATAAAGTCAAATAGTCAACGGTCAACTGTCAACAACCCTAATGAGAATCCGCTGCCTCTGCCTCCCTGTCAACTGTGCATACACACCCGCATCCGCGTTCCGAGAAACACGAATGCAAACTGGATAAATCCAATCCCATAAGGTACACTAGGATCTGGCTTAAACCAAAGCCCGCTAGTGTAAACTGTCCGGACACTGTACGCGCACAAGTGCACGGATGTGACCGAACCCTGTCGCAAAACCATGCGACCTGTCGCAATACCATGCGACCTCTACTCTTTTGCCTAAAGGCGAAAAGCTTTCTGTGTGGGACTCTAAAGACTCGACACTACGCTGGCAGTGGGTTTAACCACAGACCGCAAGCGGCACTAGCTGTGCGTAACGGTCCCCAGGTAATGCCGACAAGAAGACCGACGAGGCGAAACCCATCTGAACTCCTACTGAGCCTGAGTGTGACATTCTCCGTACAGTCCGGTCTGTTCGTCTGATACATCGCATGGCGGGCCTAGGGGGCGGTAAACGTCAGTCCCCCAATAGCGGTACAAGTCGTGCCGGAGCGAAGCCCAAAACACCCTGAGATAACACTGGAAACCTACCAGTATATCTCGATTGCCCTGGCCAGGGACTACTCGTGTAATGGCTCTCCTAGACACAGCGCGATGTCAACCCCCAATACCGGGAGAGACGAATCCTGTCTAACCGTCACTGCCTCCAAGTGCTTCGGGACTGCACCCAACCACTACCTGTTTGCACGACTCCTTTGAGCCGTGGTAGGGTAGTGATCAAAGTACAGTGGGAACACACTCGAGGCGGAGTGACAGTGTCAAGTCAGCGGACTAAGCTGTACTCATGTCACCTGGGAACTGATAACTGACGATAGGTAAAATACCAACTAGTCAGTTCCCGACGAGTCCTGTCCAGTGTACCCATAACCTAACGAGCACCCGCATACTATCTCAAGTACGACGTACTGACGGCTGTGGGACAGACTGTCTCCCACACTGGGATGAGAAGCGCATGCGCTGGTCTACTCCGGAGTATCGATGCCCTGTCTCGATAGTCCTGCGACCAGGGACCTGCATAAGGATGTGCTTATAGATTACCCAGCCCCACTAGTGTGACGGCCATCACATCGCTGGTAATCAAGCAAAGATCCTAAGGGCTCTACTAATGTATATAGGCGATATACAAAATAAAAACATGTACACATTGAAGTAGAAACAAACCAAGTAGCATACTACTATTTTGAGCAAGATTGTCTATACAAGGTGAATATCCCAAGCATCCATTAAGTAATATACAAACTAGTATGATACAGTAATGGCCTCTAGGGCATATACACTAACATATTGCACATCATTTTTGATACGTAATAATAGTCATTCAGAATCAATGTATTACCGTTTGATAATACTATGTGATATTCACCAACTGCTTTGACTGCAACAATTTCACCATTCCCTACTTTGAGAGACATATCTCCTTTTTCCCAGTTCTCTGCCTCTCCTTAACCCATGTAACAAATTACAAACGCGGGATCCTGATCCGGTATCTAATACCCAGGACATAGAGCATATTGAGAAACAGTTCTCGGTAATGAACACACCCTAAGAAGATGCATCATCATGCTCTATCTTCGTTCGGGTGGCGTGGGAATCCTGATATTCCCTTATTCCTTACTCAGACTTATGGCAATCATAAGAAAAAGCGGAACCAACGTTCCCCAGCTCAATATAATAAGCGGGTTCGATCAATACAACTATATTATTATCTTGATTAAGGCGTGTCATGGTCGCTACATGGAGAGAGAGAAGGAAACACTTTAGCGTGCACTCTTTACAAGATTAGATTGGTTATTATCTTATCTGATCAGGATAGCTCCCACTGTTTTTATAAAATCATCCTTCAAACCCTAAAATTTAAGATTAGCCGGGATTAATTACACTCCACAAGTTCGCCAATCGGTCAGTCAGGCAGGTATCGGTACTTCGAGAGAGTTTTTCCATGCTTTCGCATGTAACTAATTAAATAACCTTTTTTCCGCAGAGGCATAACCCTGTTAACACCTTTCTTAGACACCTATTGGATCAGCTAATTGTAAAGTGGAAAACTCTCTCAAGAGTAACTCTTACTCGTAGTGGGTATCGGGATCCAACTATCATATAGAAGGTATGCAATCTCATTGCAAATTTCAACACTTGAAATTCCCAATATCTGTTTTTACCCCTATTAACTTATGACCTTAACAAGGTCAACAAATCATAAGCGCTAGTCAAATTCAACCCGTTATTTCGTGATTGAATTAAAACCACCCGTACGACCTTTAACAAGGTCAACAAAGCCGTACGACTACTTTAATACAATCGCATCACATGTTGCAGATAAGGACAATCATCTACTGCACACTACGCCTTGACAAGGTCAACAAACGCAGCATGAATACTAAATAGTCGTTATCTGAAATGACGGGGGGCTACGATTGGTTTTGAAGAAAACCTGTTAACATAATGAACTTGATATCATTGTAGAATCTTGTGATTTCTGCTTTTGCTAGTTTTGCTAAAGAGCTCACTCCCGGTGAAGGGATCTCGGCTCTTTCCTTATCGAATAAGGTGTTGGATATTCATCAAGGAATACCACTATGCAAAGTAAGAACTAGAGAAGCTATCAAAACAAACCGAGTGGGTTGTAGTATTTACTAGTCTTTGCTAAAGAGGTCACTCCCGGTGAAGGGATCTCGGCTCTTTCCTCATTGAATAAGGTGCTGGATATTCATCAAGGAATACCACTATGCAAAGTAAGAACTAGAGCTACCTTTTTGAAAATTTTGATTTTACAACATCTTTAGGTTTCTTTTCTTTCCATTAATATCATTAATGAAGTCCCATCATTTATATTTCCCTAAACATCACAGAAAAGAAACGAAAATAGAACGTACGCTTATGCCATCCGCATTTGCCACGGGGCCCCGTCATGCACCGTTAGCTTACTTAACTAACGGCAGAGCAGGGGCTGGACTAGCGTGGGTGCAAAACATAAGCGACGTTTATTATATATATCATATATATAGCATTCGTCTCATGCAGTTATATGATCACATCACAGAACTCAAGCAGCAGAAGCAAACATATGAAATATTGGATATTCTAGGAGGTCCGTGTTTTAAATTCAGCCAGTAATGAAAAACACGGATTCCACGGCCGTGATGAATAGCCAAACCCACATCCCTAGACCCCTACGAGAGCGGCAAGCAACCCTGCCAATTCTAGAGTTAGGAGACCTGGTCTCGACTCCTCGAGGTTGTCTCCTACTGAACTCTAGAAACCGGTTACTTGTGCTCCCCGCCTTAGGTCTATCCTAATACAGAAAAGTACGTAATATATATCAATGGTGACACCATCATCAACCCAGAAGTGTCCCAATAAAAGAATATTACTTACAATATTTATATGAATGAAAATAGAAAAACTCTCATCTCATGCAAAACCCCTCGACTATTCAATCACGACGATCCAATATAACATATCACAACAACACATAACATCGTATGCCATCAACGTAAGTAAATATGCGTATCCTGATGTCGTTGACGTATAGCAACGAGATCTGGGATACCACACATATTACACTTACGGTCGCAGAAAAGAAATGAAAAACTAAAACAATTAGAATCTGCATATTCCTTAGACATCATAAACCCCAAATATCACATATTCCGAATTTCATGCCTAACCTATAAACCTTGCATTTTAGTCTCAAATCGAAAACACTTTTCAATAACTTAGTTGGGTAATTCAACAAGATTCCCGACTACCTAATCGAATGCTCGTCGGGAATTTTAGTAGATGGCCGCACCCCTGATACCGTCGATAAAGTGCACTTAGGCGGAACACCGTGGCCGCGAGCACCCGAATGGATGCTTTTGGCTACGGGGTTCTCCAATAGTCATTTGGTCGGGGCTATGGGGCGTGGCTATCTAGTAATGTTTTCCGGCGAGTGTTTGCGTACAATACGAGATTGCGACGGAATTTTGATCCTAATCAAAACTCCGTGACAATTGATCAGTCGAGACTAAACCGCTAGATTTACTAAACACTAGCTAGTTTTCTCAAAACTAATTATTGTTGATTCCAAATATTATATCACATATCATCATAATCTAGACGACGTTAAACATTTCGATTGATTTATCAAACACCCACAAATCACAGAGACCTTAACAACTTGAGCATCACTAAAAACATCCAGAAAGTGCCAAATATAATAGTGGAGCAACACAAGAAGCACGATCCCTCAAGTCCACAAACATGCGGCGGAATCGTGGCTAAACTAGGGATAGGCCGCGGTCCGCGACACTTTGAGGGAACTGGGGCCTCGTACTTCTTGGAGCTCCACAAAATACCCTGCACAATTTTCTACATTTTTTTAATTTCGAAAATTTCAACTTTTGAAAAATGGATAGAAACTTAGCAAAAATGCGGGTTTCGAAACTCGATCGAACACTTTAACGTCGTAAAGACTTTCTCTAATGTTCTACCTTGGCTCTGATACCATGAAAGTGTTTCCTTGCACTACCACTGGCTTTTAACCGGCATCAAGCATGCAATTTAAAAATTTTCGGGGTGCCAAGCTACACTAATCTAGAATCTTAACTAGAGTATTAGGGTTTAAGTGATGATATAGCAAGGTTTACACTAAGAGATGGAGATTACAACCTTTGTAGACCAAGTCCTTCTCTTCTAAAGCACCGGGTACTAGTCCCTATGACTCCTCTTGGCTCCACTTGAAGAAATGTACGAGCTTACTTCGCGATCTTCGAGGCCGAAGATGATCCACCTTGAAGCTTTTCTAGTTCAAGCTACCCCTTCACTAATCTACTATTAGTGAAGGGAACACCCTAATCTAAATGGCTAATCTAGAGTAGGATGAGAAAGTAGGGTTTTTAGCTCACTTAGAATTCTCACAAGCCCTAGGGTTCACAATTCATGTGAGGGTTAGAGCTTGGAGGAAGATGAAGATGAAAATGGCGAGAGCTAGAGAATGAGCTAGCATACTTGCAAAGAATGAAGAATGGCTCACTAAAAATATCCTTCACTCATTGAAGCATGAATATTTTCAAATAGAAAATATGCACCATGCTTCAATAGTGAAGCCAAACTAATAAAATATTATATGAACCATGCTTCACAACCATGCCTTATTTTCCACCTCATTTATCCATTTTCACAAAATGTATATATATATATATATATATATATATATATATATATATATATATAATGAGAATATAAACTTTAAGTGAGCTTAATATTAGTTAATATATAATTATATCAAATATAAATATATATCAAATTATCAAATCAATACTTGATTCAATAATCCGGTTATATCATATATAACCGACTAATATCATTTATCTGTATATCACATTATCAAATCAATACTTGATTCAATAATCCGGTTATATCACATATAACCCAACCGATATCAAATGTCGCCAGATTAGAATAAGGTATCACTTATCAATATGCCAGCAGTAGGTAATGATCACATCAGTTACCCACAAGCCATCAGCGGTACTAGCTGGACGTAACGGCCACCCAGGTATTGAGCGATTAGAAAATCAACAAGCAAGCTTGTCCAAACTCCCATGAAGCCTATAAGTAACACTTACCGTACCCAAAATCCACATGTTTGTATGACTCCTTTAAGCCGTGGTAGGGAGGAAATCAAAGCACAATGGGAACCACATGAGACATAATGACGATCTTGGGTCTACACACTAACCTGTACCAGTGTCACCAAAGAACTGCTATCTGACGATAGGTATGGTACCATATAGGAGTTCTTGGCGAGTCCAGTTTGGTGTACCCATTCTCTAATGAGCACTTGTGTACAATCTCTGATGTCAAACACCAATGGTTATGGGACAAATATCGCCCCATACAGGGTCAAGAAACGTACACACTATTCTACTCTGGAATATCGATGCCCTGTATCGATATCCCCTCGACTAGGAACTATTAAAGAGTGTGCTTGTGGACTATCCAGGCCCCACTGGTATGATCTGCATCATAGTCCTGGTAGTCAAGTCCACATCCTAAGGGCTTTATCAACATGTATCAGAGAGTCAGTATAAGTGTACATGTTAAGATAAAGAGTAACCAGATAGCATACTATTATGTCGAGCAAGAAAGTCCTCTATATATATGTCCAAGCATCCAATATATCATACAATAATGGCCTTTAGGGCATACATATTCCTAACAGTTGTGATACAATACATTTTTCCTAATCTTTCATTATGGGACTAAACTCCTTAACACAACATATTGTGTTATATTACTTTTCTCTTCTTTGTTTTTTGTTTGCACTTCTATCTTAACGCTTTGCAGTGGGGTCAATTGGGTCTCACATCGAGAACCAATTGTTAATCTCAATTAATTTATAATTAATCGATTGACAATTTTAATTTATCAATCAAATTTCTATCATGCCTATTGTTCATAAAAGTTCTTTATAATGTGAGATTATAATTAACATTAATTTACATGCAATCCTTTCCAACATCAAATTACTTTTTTTAAGGTCTTTTAATTGAGCGGGCTAAAATCACCTAATCACTCAAACCTAAATCTTCAATTACCCATGAACACAATAAATTCATTTCGAAAATAAATATAATAATAATATAATTTTGAAAAAAAGCAATTTCCAAAATACCTGTACAAGATTTGACGCTTTCATGAGATTGAACAGTAAACTTATTCTCATCAATATGAGAATGTTGGATCTTATCTAGACATCCATAGTTTTCCTAAATGCATTCAAACAGCCCAATATTTCAGGTTTATTGTTCCTGTCTAAACGACAAAATTGATCATCATATCAAAACTTACTTGTCAACAAATCGAAAACTACAATATCATCAAGTCAAAGAGATTATACAACGGTTTGAATTCACCATCTCTATAGGTGACATTCTAGAGAAATCAAACGAGGTCATGTACTACATATATCAATATATACGCTCATGATATACACTTGGAGAATCTCCATTCTCAGTGATTGAGACACACCATCACATCTCATATGTCAGTGGCATGCATGATAACTTGTCATAAATCTAGATATGCTATACTTGTTGTAGGTTAAGTACTCAATTTAAGAAATTACTAAATTAGATCACATCCTCATGCAAGTGACACATTACAGTGCATGATCTAACAATATAATTTCTAAGAATATTATAACAATTATAAATAAATAAGAGTACCCATATAATATATCATTCTCTTGTCGGTTTAGAAGGCCGAGCAAAAGGGTACATATCGTGGTGTTCTAGGACCCAGAGTGGAATAATCAGCCGAGTGACATTCATTGAGTCTGCGATACTTCATAGAAGACATGCTTAGTGATATAGTGAACGGAGAACATGTATGCTGTCAAGGAAGATGGAGTTTGAAGTTCCGGTCTAGGTTATGAGAGAAAATGTGGTCGGTATTTTGATTTAGGTGGAAACTACAGTAGAGCCAAGGTGCAGAGACCGAGGACAGTTCGACGCACAGGAATGGATAAGGATGAGTCTCTAGGGAAAGAGGATCGGGAGTTTGACAGAAAGTCTACACGTTTGATTCGTGGTATGTCGAGTGTCATGAATAGGGAATTGCGTCGATTGCAGCAAGTATCGAGCAGGTTCTAGCTCGATATGGGATGGAGGAGACTCGACCCGTATCTTCTCACTTAGAGGCGCACTTTAGGCTTACGGCGATGTTATCACTGGTGTCAAATGCAGACTGAGATCACGTGTCTTTAGTGTCATATGCAAGTGCAGAGGTTGGTATAGGATGCACGCGACCGAGTATTGCACAGGCAATTGGAGTAGTCAGTAGATGCTGTGCTATTCCGAGCAAAGAGAATTGGCAGGCTGAGGAGTGGATCATGATTTACTCGAAAGATAGTGAAGGGTTCGGCTCATAATTCAGAGAAGGTAGTGTTGATGGGTTCATTGTGACAGTGTATTATGATAGGTGCAGATGGAGGTTGACGACGGGATACACGTTGGGCACGGATGCAGTGCTAGGTAGATCAACGCTTCAGGCCGGTATCACGTAGTCAACAGCAGAGGTAGGTTTGGTTACCATCTTGGAGGCGGTTAAGGGGACCATGTATATATGGAGGATATTGGATTTGGGAGTTTCAGATGGTGTAAGAGTGTTATTCTTAGATGTTGTGAAGAGGGTCATTGCTCTTACGAAGTTAGGCATCCCAGAGAGTAGAACTGTTGTATTTTTGGTGGTGGTTCCGGATATCGAGTTCGAGCAGTGTTCAGACTTGATTTTGCCTAGTTGATTGTTGAGGGCAAACCGTGATGAGAACAGAATTCCAAGGATTTTGCAAGTGACGAGATTCGGTGAATTTATATCAAGGCGGAGTTTTTTGTTTTGTTGTCATGCCCCGCTTCCTAATAAACATACAATACGGGATATTACTTGGCCAGCCATGCAACCTATGGTAAGGAAATATCCTTTCATAGTCACATTAAGACTGTTATGTAGTGATCAAGCTCAACAGTATATAATATCTATCTATCACATGTCCAATAACCACAATAAATAATAACGATAATCAATAATCAAAAGTCAAAGAATCATTAGCGGAAGCAATAATAATGATCAAGTCTTAAGGTCCAAGGATAACTAAGAATAATAAATAATTGACCCTTATGGGTTCACAATAGATCCAATAAAAAGATTCGATACGAGAAATAAACTTAAAGTATAATAACTAGTTCAATAGCAATATCATTCACTGCTCAACAAGATTCTCGAAGTAATTTGTGTTTTCTTGTGCTAAAGCCAAGAAATTTGGGCCATACAAAACCCAGACATTAGAACGTTAAATAAAAATGTCGTAATGAATATAGCTGGATACAATCTCAATGAACATAGCAAGTAATAATAGCAATAACAATAACCTCATAACAATATAAAACATGAAAATCGTGTCAATGTGTTTCCTAGGGGTCCACGTCGCTAAGTTATTTATCCTATAGGTATTTGAAACTAATCAATACAATCCTCATCGTAACTTAATAGTATATCCTGTACGCCCCCGGGAAAACGACACAATAGTATATCCTGTACGCCCCCGGGAAAGCGACACAATAGTATATCCTCTTGAGTTACAATTCAATTAAATTCTTGATTTCCCTTTTCCCTCGGTTTTTTGTTCATGTTAAATATCAATGGTATATGTTACCTAATGCCAACACATGGTCAATCAATACATGTACAGATTATGTCTATCAAGGCAACGAGTCAATCAAGTCGATATCAATGAATTGTTTACATTCTGGGTGAACATATGTTACAAACAAGGTTGTCATGTTCCAATAGCAATACAATCACAATCAGGATAACATGGATACGTGAATCAATCAATAAACAAGCATGTCAAGAATAACAATATCATATCACTAACATGTCGTAAATATCATAGTACAAGGCAAGTAAGATGATCATGCAATATATATCGTGTTCGTGAAACAATATAGCATATCAGGTTCATATCATGTTTAAGTTTCAGGTTGATAAAGCTCAGGAATGTCTGAGACGACTCATAAGGTATTCCAATTAATTATATGTTTTCTGGGTGTGAGAGATGGCTCAAGATGGTTTTGAGACGGCTCAGAGCTGTCTTGAAACGGCTCAAAATTTTACCTAAAGCAATATTAAATTCACTATGTACATGGGACGACTCAAGTGATGTTAAGACGGCTCATATTCAACTTGAGATGGCTCAAACTGTTTTGAGACGGCTCAAGGATGTCTTAAAGTTATACAAATTTCACTATCTGTATGAGATAGTTCGTGGTTATCTTTAGCTGGCTCAAAACCTATTTCCTGGGACAATTAGATATTTTAATCAGGGTTTTAGTTTAAAGTGGATGCATGAAATAATATGTGTTAATTAGTTTAATACAAGGATGATAACTTTTAGGGTTAACAAAGCGTCACAAAAAAATATAAACTTGTCGATGCGTCGTGATTCCGATCTCGACGTATCATTAATTAAATTAGATCTTAGGTTTCAACGATCAATATCAATAATGCAAGATTAAAAATGTTCAGCGAGGTCTCAATCATACATTAACAATAACCACAAGAATCAATTAAAGAAAATAGCTTGCATACTTATTTCAATGTATAAATCGATATCTTTTAATTATAAGTAATAAAAAAGATCTAATCTTGCTTAGCATGTCACAAGTACCAAGTACTGGCCTCAATCAAATATAAAACGAGGAAAACCAAACAAGTGATTTCATGTAATAAATATGTCATGACTCGATCTGATCGGGTCACAACTAGCATGTAGCAAGCATATAAAATACTTGCCTCAAAACGATCTCACGAACAAGATGGTGATGATCTCTCGATTGGATGGTTTCGATCTGTTTCTTGCAGGAATGAGAGGAAGAAGACAATGGTGATGTCAATGATTCCTACGAGACGGTGAAAACAATGGCAAGGGATCGGCTGCTAGGGTTTCGAGTAGGGTTTAGGGTTCGGTTCAGATGTTGAGAGATGGATATAGGGTTTTCTTGAGATGCATTAGCATGAGAATTCACAAGGGTTTAAATAGGGCAGGTCTAAATCATGGGACGGATATCCATAATCTCATATCAATTAGAGATAAGGTAAACATATAATTTAATATTAAACCCCCCCCCCCACACATATATCAAACCATTGCAAATCTAAAAAATCTACCAATCCAAGAATCAAGTCAGGAACAATATTAGGTCGCATGCATGTTTGAGAAGGCTCAATATTAGCCTGAGCCGGCTCATAAGCATTTCCAATCAAACCATGATTTTCTGGGTGCATGAGATAGCTCACACAATCCTTGAGCCGGCTCATGATGCCCAAAGCCAAAACTCATCAAAACCAGCAAAACGATCAATATCGTTTATTAATATAAATATGTACGATTGTTGTAGGGTGTTACATTATACCTAACTATAAAAAGAATTTTGTTCTCGAAATTCACGAAGAACCAAAGAAAACAAGAAAGATAACAAAGACAAGGGCAATGCAAAGCGAGTACAATCGATCTCATGATCATAGAAACAAATGCAGAAATTTCAATCGCATTTTCTCTTTACGTTCCCATGTCGATTATCCACGTGAATGACCTCCCTATGAAACAAGCACTAACGGTACCACTTTATCCTTCAGAACCTTCTCCCATTGATCCACTATAGCTGTCGGTCGCTCGTCATACGATAAATTGGTTCCCAAAGTCAATTTTGAGTGATCAAGAACACGAGTCTCATCTCGAACATACTTATGAAGTTTAGATACGTGGTACACGTCATGTACACCCGTCAAGGATAGTGGTAACGCCAATTGATACGCCACTTCTCTAATACACTAATTATATCGAAAGGCCCCATGAATCGAGGACTAAGTTTTCATCAGCTACCAAACCGTATCACTCTTTTTGTCAGAAATATCTTCAAGAATACGTGATCACCAATTGTGAACTTTAACGGTCACCTTCCGGTAACAGTCCGACTCTTTTGCCGATCTTGCACTACGTTCATGTGATCTCGAATCAAACGAATCATATCCACGGTTTGCATAATTAATTCTGGTCCCAACAATTTTCTTTCGTCAATGTCGTCCCAACATACTAGCGAATGACATTTACGTCCGTACAATACTTAAAATGGAGCTATCTGAATACTCGCCCAAAAACTGTTGTTATATGAGAATCCAACCAAGTGCAAATGGTCCTCCTATGAACTCTTGAAGTCTAACATGTATGCTCTCAACATGTCTTCAAGAGTTTGAGTCGTTCTATTGGATTGACCATCTGTCTGTGGATGATATGCCGTACTAAATTTCAATCGAGTTCCCAAGCTCTCCTGCAAACTCCTATAGAAGTGCGATAGAAAACGTGTGTCACGATCCAACACGATACTTACTGGTACTCCATGCATACTCACGATCTCTTGCATGTACCTCTGTGCTAGCGCCTCCGTCGACTGACCAACTCAAAATGGTATAAAGTGAGCTGCCTTGGTCAGACAATCAACGATCACCCATTCTGTATTATTTCCCTTTGGACTCTCCGGTAAAACTGTTACGAAGTACATGGTTATATGTTCCCACTTCCGCTGAGAAATTGAAAGTGGTTGCAACTGTTAGTTATATGTATGCCCTAGAGGCCATTACTGTACATACGATGTATATTGTAGTGGATGCTAGGACATATATAGGGAGGACTTTCTAGCTCGACAAGATGGTATGCTATCTGGTTGTACTTTATCTTAACATGTACTCTGATTGTCTCTATGTTACATGTTGATAAAGCCCTTAGGATATGTACTCGACTACTGGGACTATGATGAGATCATACTAGTAGGGCCACGGTAGTCGACGGGTACATCCTATAATTGTTCCTAGTCGAGGGTGTATCGAGACAGGGCATCGATGCACCAGAGTAGACTAGCGTATACGCATCTTGACCCATATGATGGGCGATGGATGATCCCATATCCATCGGTGTTTGACATCAAGGATGGTGTACGGGTGCTCAGTGGAGACTGGGTACACTGGACGGACTCGCCGAGAACTCTCAGATGGTATTATACCTCTACGTCAGATGGCAGTTCTCCGGTGACACTGGTACAGAGTAGTCTGTTGACCCGAGATCGTCATAGAGTCTTGTGTGATTCCCACTGTGCTTTGATTTCCATCATACCACGTCCAAGAGGGCGTGCAAAAAGGTGGCTTTTGGGTACAGTCTCGAATCACATGGAGGCAATGAGCGATAGGAGGGGATTCGTCTCTCCCGGTATAGGGAGTTGATGTTGTGCTGTGTTCGATTGGCTATAACCGAAAATCCCTAGCCAGGGTTGCTGAGATTTACTGGTAAGTGTTATCAGTAGTTTCTCGAACTGTTATAGACCTCATATCGACATGACTTATCGATCTACTGGGGTGTGACGTTTACCACCCCTAGGCGAGATATGCAACATATCAGACGACGAGACCGGACTGTACGGGAGTGTTACTGTTTGGATTCACAGGAGAATGTACAGGCTTGCTTGTTGATCTTCTGAGCGCTCAATACCTGGGTGGCTGTTGCGTTTAGCTGACCGCTTGCAGCTTGTGGGTGTTTGATATGATCATCACCTACTGCCGGCGTATTGACGATTCTTTAGAGTCCTACACAGAGGTTTCTTGGCTCAAGCAAAACGAAGTAGGAGCACATATGTGATATGTGCGGGACTGAGGATAATACGATATGAGATACCGTATTCTATTCTCGCGATATACGATATCAGCCGGGTCATCGGATCAAGTGTTGATTTGATGAATCGGTACGGATAAATATTAGTCGGTTATATGCGATATAGCCGGATTGTCGGATCAAGTGTTGATTCGATAATTTAATGTATAATAATATATATGATATATTAAATTACATTAACTAATATTAGCTCACTAAAAGATTCTTTTTCTCACTCGGGTAATACATTGATATATATGCGATATATGTTAATTGTATTATTTTATTTTGTTACGATAAATATTGTATATGTGATATATAATATTGTAACATGATATGATTACTAATGCAACATGTTTAGTAGAGATTAAACATGGTTAGGGTTTGATTAGGGTTAAGCTTTTCTAGATGTTTCTAGAAGCTTTCTTTTGTTTTGTGCAAAGATATCTGTTTAGATATTTTTGCATGATATTTCTTAACCCAACGACACCCCTTAACCCTAGTTCAATCTCTATAAAGGTTACTTGACCATGGTTGCATTATTCTTCATATTAATCCTTTCATTATTCATCACAAAAGAAATGGATCACTATTCTTCTTCTTCTTCCTCTTTTGCAAAGCTTTCTTGCTTTGATTTTGTGATGAAAAATGAGTGAGAATTAGAAAACAAATGAGAGAAAAAATCCTACTTCATCATCCTCATCTACCCTAGCCCTTTAGATGAGAGTGTTCACTTCATTTAGTGAGTGTTAGCTTGTGTTAACGAAACTTCAAGGTAGATCATCTTTGTATCGAAGATCGGAAGCAAGACTGCATCTTTCTCTTCGTGGAACCTCTCGAGAGTCCGGAGCACGATGATCGCAGCGAAGGGACCTCAACACGGAGCATATGAAGTGAAGGACCCGATCTACAAAGGTTGTAATCCCTCTCACTTAGTGTTAAAGAGTTTAACATGCTTGTTTTCGCCTAATCTCTAGTTTAAAGATCTCGTATCGGGTTGTTCGGCACGGCTAAATTTTTAATCGGGCATGGTTGATGCCTCATAGAACCTTGTGGCAGTGCATAGCAACCCTACAGTGGTATCAGAGCCAAGCTAGAGCTTTAGGCAAAGTCTAGACAAAGTTTAAACTCCGATCGGACCCGAAAACCCCGATACGAACCTTTCTCTGTACATTTTTCAAAAATGTGATTTTTTCTGAATTAAAAATGCTCATAAAAATATGCAGGAAAAACTAAGAATTACTGTGAAGTACGATCCACTAAATCATTATTTCGACCGCGGAACCGCGGCCAAACCATGGGTTTGGCGGCGGTTCCTCGGCCAAAATTTCGACTTAGTCCCTGGAATTTCACTTATTTATTCTTAGGTCCTTTCTTGGCAATTTTTTCTGGGAATTTTTTAATTCCACTCAAGTGTTGAGTTTTCTAGGGTTGTATTGGGGACTCATTGTTTCGATCAGATAATTTAACTTTGTTTAGTTTGTCCGGATAATTTTTAGAAACTGTTAAAAAGTTCGACCGGATATCAATAACTCACTTTTTCCCCTGTCGGAAAATTTTTCAAAAGTTGGATTTTTTCTCGAGTATAAGAACGTTCTAAGTCGTGCAAGTAACGCGGTGGACCCTCTAGAAGAAAACAAACCTTAACTCGATTATGTGACCGTCTTGAACTGCCTTTAAACCTTAGGGTTTATGGCAGTACGGCGTGCCACATGTGAGGCGTTGGCTTGACCCTTTTACGGCTGGACCATTGGTACTGTAGCATGTGATGGATGTTTTTAAACTGATTTCAAGTGTTGAGATATATTGGGGAAATCTTGGGTGTTTGACTATTCGATCGGAAAGTTTAACATTGTCTATTTATCTGGAATGTGATACAATAATTGGAATCCACATGTAGTTATGAGATAACTGATTTGAATATTATAAACATAGCAGTTTAGTCTCAAATGATCGGTTGCCACGGAATTTTGATGTGATCAAAAGTCCGTCGCAATCATGTAGCGTACGCGGATACTCGCCGGGTAAACTTAATAAACAGCGATGCCCTATAGCCCCGACCAAGTGACTGTAGGAGAACCCTGTCGCCAAAAGCATCTATTCGGGTGCTTGCGGTAGCGGTGTTCCGCCTTAGTGCACTTCGTCGACGGCATCCGGGGGTGCGGCCGTCTACTAAATTTTGCGACGAGCATTCGATCAGGACGTCGGGAATCTTGTTGAATTGCCCGACTTGATATTGAAAAGAGTTTTCGATAATGAGACTAAAATGCGGGGTTTATAATTGTTAGGCATGCAATGTCTAAGGAATTCATTTGGTTAGGCATGCGATGTCTAAGGAGGTTGCGGATTCCAACTGTTGTAGTTTTGCACTTTCTTTTCTGTGACCGTAGGCGTAGTATGTGGTGTATCGCCGGCTTCGTTGCTATACATCAACGACAATCGGGATACGCATACTTGCTTACGTTGATGATATGAGATATTATGTATTGCTGTGATATATTATATTGGATCGTCGCGTTCTGAATAGCCGGGGGTTTTATGTGAGATGAGAGTTTTTCTTTTTCATTCATGTAAAATTCATTTGTATGTAATATTCTTTTATTAGGGCACTTCCGGGATGAGGTTGATGTCACCACTTGTATATTATTTACTTTTCCGCATTAGGCAGACCCAAGGCGGGGAGCACAAGTAACCGGGTTCTGGGGTCCAGTGGGAGACCATCTCGAGGAGTCGAGACCGGGTCTCCTAACCCTAGAATTGGCAGTGTTACTTTCCGCTCTCGTAGGGGTCTAGGGATGTGGGTTTAGCTATTCATCGCGACCGTGGAATCCGTGTTTTATACAGGCTCGTATTGAAAACACGGACGTCCTAGTATATCCAATATTTCATATATGTTCTTCTGCTGCAATGTTCTGTGATGAGATTATATTACTGCCTGAGACGAATGTTTATATTATATATATATGAGATATATGTTATATTGCAGATTTCATTTCAAATGTGATGCTTGTGAAGCATAATAAAATGGGACTTCATTAATGAGATTAATAAAACTAAAAGAAACCTAAGATGTTGTAGAAACTTGTTTCAAAAACAGGTAGCTACGGTTCTTGCTTTGCATCGCGGTGTTTCTTATAGAACATCCTGCACCTTATTCGATAAGGAAAAGGCCGAGATCCCTTCACCGGGAGTGACCCCTTTAGCAATGACTGGCAGATGCTACACCCCTCGGTTTGTCTTTTGATTGCTTTTGGAGTTTTTGCTTTGCATAGTGCTATATTTGATATATCCTGCACCTTATTCGATGAGGAAAGGGCCGATGATCCCTTCACCGGGAGTGACCCCTTTAGCAACACTAGAAAAGCCTAAAAAACACTCCATTTAAAAATCACTCGATTCTACAACGATATCAAGTTCATTACGCAAAGGGTTTTCTTAAAAACCTGTCGTAGCCCTCCGTTATTTCAGATAAGTACTTCATAGTATTCGTGCTGCGTTTGTTGGCTTTCGTCAAGGCGTAGTGTGCGGTAGCTATTTATGCTTATCTGTATAAGCATATGATGTGATTGAGTTAGGGTAGTCGTGCGACTTTATTGGCATTCGTCAAGGGCCGTGCGGATGGGTTTAATTAAATCGGGAAATGACGGGTTGAACTTGACTAGTAGCCTATGGTTTGTTGGCATTCGTCAAGGTCATAGGACGCTAGGGGAAAAATATTATTGGGAATTTCAAGTGTTGAAATTTGCAATGAGATTGCATACCTTCTATGAGATAGTTGGATCCCGATACCCGCTGCGAGTAAGAGTTACTCCTGGGAGAGTTTTATACATTACAATTAGCCGATCAAGTAGGTGTCTAGAAAGGTGTTAACGGGGTTACGCCCCTGGGAAAACGAGGTTTACTTTAATCCCCTCGTGCATCGTTAGGTTAGGTAACTAACGACAGAGCAGGGCAGGGCTAGCGCGGGTGTAAAACATAAGTAACGTCTATATAATATATCATATATACTATATACTATATCCATCACAGAAACATCACATGATCTCATCACAGATATCGCAGCAGAAGAATCATATGAAATATTGGATATACTAGGACGTCTGTGTTTTCAATACGAGCCAGTATAAAACACGGATTCCACAGTCGTGATGAATAACCAAACCCACACCCCTAGACCCCTACGAGAGCGGCAAGCAACCCTACCAATTCTGGAGTTAGGAGACCCGGACTCGACTCCTCGAGTTGGTCTCCCACTGGACTCCAGAACCCGGTTACTTGTGCTCCCCTCCTTGGGTCTATCCTAGTGCAGAAAAGTAAATAATATACAAACGGTGACAACTTCCGCAACCTGGAAGCGCCCCAATAAAAGAATATTACATACAAGTTTTTACATGAATGAAAATGAAAAACACTCATCTCACATAAAAACCCCCGGCTATTCAAACACGACGATCCAATATAACATATCCAGCAACACATAACATCACATGTCATCAACGTAAGTAAATATGTCCATCCCAATTGTCGTTGACATATAGCAACGAAACCGGCGATATCACATATTACACTTACGGTCACAGAAAAGAAAGTGTAAAACTACAACAGTTGGAATCCGCAACCACCTCAGACATCGCATGCCTGACCAAATGAATTACTTAGACATCGCATGCCTAACAATTATAAACCCCGCATTTTAGTCTCATTATCGAAAACACTTTTCAATATCAAGTCGGGCAATTCAACAAGATTCCCGACAGCCTGATCGAATGCTCGTCGCAAACTTAAGTAGGCGGCCGCACCCCCGATACCGGCGACGAAGTGCACCAAGGCGGAACACCGCTACCGCGAGCACCCGGAGGGATGCTTTCGGCGACGGGGTTCTCCTACAGTCACTTGGTCGGGGCTATGTAGTGAGGCTGTCTATTAAGTTTACCCGGCGAGTATCCGCGTACGCTACGTGATTGCAACGGACTTTTGATCACATCAAAATTCCGTGGCAACCGATCAAGTGAGACTAAACTGCTATGTTTATAACATTCATTTAGTTATCATATAACTACTTGTGAATTCCAATTATTGTATCCCATTCCAGATAAACAGAAAATGTTAAACTTTCCGATCGAACAATCGAACACCCAAGTTTTCCCGAAACTGATCAACACATGAAACAAGTCTAACAACATTCCGTTCGTACCTCAGTACCAACGATCCAGCCGTAGAAGGGTCAAGCCAACGCCTCACATGTGGCACGCCGTACTGCCCCAAACCCGAAGGTTCAAAGGGCAGTTCAAGACGGTCACATAATCGAGTTAAGGTTTGTGTCTTCTAGAGGGGACCATCGCGTCACTTGCACTACTTAGAACGTCGTTAAACTACGGAAAAATCCAACACTTGGAAATTTCCCGACAGGGGAAAAATTGGGTATTTATATCCGGTCGAACTTTTTAACATATTCTAAAATTTATCCGGAAAGCCACACAGACAAAATTTGATACCCGATCGAAATACCGAATCCCCAAATCAACTCAGAAAAATTCAACTCTGGAATAAATATTAAAAATACCCAGGAATACCAGCACTAATAATTATGAGATACTGTGTAAAAAATATTAAATAATCATGCCGTACCGCCGCGCAACCGCCGCACGAGGCTAGCTCGTGCCGCGGAAGCGCGGCAGGAAGAATGAATTATCGGCACGAATTTCACAGTACCTCATATATTCACCTGCTGATTTTTCTGAACATTTTTAATGTGGAAAAATACCAGATTTTAAAAATTGGACAGAGAGCAATTTTCCGGGTATGGTTTCGGTTCGATCGGACTTCAATTTCCGTCTGGACTTCGCCTAAGGCTCTAGCTAGGCTCTGATACCACTGCAGGGTTCCTAGGCACTCTAGTGAGGTCTCCCAAGCCATCAACCATGGCAATTTCAAAAATTATGGTGCCTACAAACCCTAAAGTACGGATCGTTTACTAGATTTCTAGGCGAACAAGAACTAGTTAACAGTTAACTATATAAAATACGGAAATACAACCTTTGTAGATCCGGTGCTCCACCTCCATAGCTCCGCAACGAGGTCCTCTCCGCTGTCCAAATCGAATCTGGGCTCTAGGATCGGCTTCGTCGGAGAATGGGCAAGCTAGGTCGTCGATGTCCATGCCGAAGATGATCTACGTCGAAGCATCGATGAATCAAGCTCCACCTTCACCAAACCGTGAAAGGTTGTGAAGGAAACACACTCTACTACTTGGCAAGAGGTAGAGGATGAAGAAATAGGAAGTGGGTAGACTTTAGAATTGGATTTCTCACTCTTTTTGATCACTTGCCATTGTTGAAGTGAAGGTTTCTTCACTTGAAGCAAGGAAGAAGAAGCAAGTTATATTATGATAAGTTCAAAAAGAAAAGAATAATTAAATCATACTTATCATAACATAACCATGGTTATGTGTAGAGAGCAAACCCTAGTTAGGTGAATGGTTAGGTTAGGCATGAAACAAAAATGGTTGACTTTTCAATCCTTCATGAAACTTCAAGATAGAAACAAAATAAAGCAACCATTTTTCCTTTTGCCAAAATGCAATAAATAAATTAATAAATGATTAAAATAATTAAACATAACCTTAACCATTTACTTAACTAAGGTTTAGACTAAACCTACACACAAACATGCATGTACCATCAAATATGATACAAGTAAGTGCACAAATCATATCGCATATGCAATGCGCACACCCGAGTGAGAAAATCCATCTTAAGTGAACCGATACTAGTTAACGCAAAGTAATATATCAAATATATAATTATGCATTAAATCATTAAATCAACGCTTGATTTAATGATCCGGTCATGCGCACATAACCGACTGGTATCAATAGTAACATCTTATCGAATCAACACTTGATCCGATAACCCGGCTATATCGCATATAACCGATCAATGTCACATCGCGAGAATCGAATACAGTATCACATACTCGTATTATTCTCGGTCCCGCACATATCTCATATGCGCTCCTATTTCGTTTCGCTTGAGCCAGGAAACCTCTGTGTAGGACTCTAAAAACTCGTCAATACGCCGGCAGCAGATGATGATCATATCAAACACCCACAAGCCGCAAGCGGTCTGCTAAACGTAACGGCCACCCGGGTATTGAGCGATCTGAAGATCGACGAGCAAGCCCGCTCACACTCCAGTGAATCCGACCAGTAACACTACCGTACAGTCCGGTCTGATCGTCTGATATGTCGCATATCTCGCCTAGGGGTGGTATACGTCAGACCCCAATAGCTCAATAAGTCGTGTCGATATGAGGTCTATAACTGTTCGAGAAACTACTGGTAACACTTACCAGTAAATCTCAGCAACCCTGGCCAGGGATTTCCTGTTATAGCCAATCGAACACAGCGCAACATCAACCCCCATATACCGGGAGAGACGAATCCCCTCCTATCGTTCATTGCCTCCATGTGACTCGGGACTGTACCCAAAAACCACCGTTTTGCACGCCCTCTTGGACGTGGTAAGATGGAAATCAAAGCACAGTGGGAACCACACAAGACTCTATGACGATCTCGGGTCAACAGACTACTCTGTACCAGTGTCACCAGAGAACTGCCATCTGACGTGAGGTATAATACCATCTGGGAGTTCTCGGCGAGTCCGTCCAGTGTACCCAGTCTATACTGAGCACCCGTATATCATCTCTGATGTCAAACACCAATGGATATGGGATCATCCATCGCCCATCTGTATGGGTCGAGAAGGTATACGCTAGTCTACTCTGGCATATCGATGCCCCGTCTCGATACACCCACGACTAGGGACTTTGAAGGATGTACTTATAGACTACCATGTCCCCACTAGTATGATCCGCATCATAGTCCAGGTAGTCAAGTACAGATCCTAAGGGCTTTACCAACATGTAACAGAGAGACAATCAGTATACACGTTAAGGTAAAGAGCAACCAGATAGCATACTATCATGTCGAGCAAGAAAGTCCTCCCTATATATGTCCCAGCATCCACTACAATATACATCCTATGTATAGAAATGGCCTCTAGGGCATACATATAACTAACAATCTCCCACTTGCACTAGGGCCATCTGTAGCAGTGGTTGCAGTATCTCATACTCAACCATCCCATAAAAGTCTCTCTCTGGGAACAGGCCTTTGTGAGTGGATCCGCTGTGTTGTCCTCTGAGTCTACTCTCCAAACCTCGATCACCCTGGAGATCAACCATCTCCATGATCAGGTGATACTGTCTTAGAATATGTCTGGATCACTGATGGGACGGGCGTTCCTTGGCATAAGCCACAACTCCATTGTCACACAATGGGAGGAACATAGTTCATCTCATGAACCTATATACACCCAAACAGCCTCTTTGGCAGCATCTTAAGTAGCGATGTATCCAGCCTTTATCGTCTAGTATGTCACGGTATCTAGCTTGGAACTCTTCCAACATACCGTCCCTTTACTGAGGGTAAAGACAATGCCTGTGACTGACACTCAGTCGTCTTTATCACCCTGGAACAATTCCAGTGATTCTTCCCAGGATCGGTTGATACCGTCTCACTACAACTAGTGAGAATCCTAACATCCAATTAAATCTATCTCATAGATCCAAAATCCAGGATTTAGGAGGTATCACTTTGATCCTATATGGAGAATCATTGTGATAAGCGGAGATTGATCGAGCGTAGCATAAGAAACTCTTTTCTTATCAAGAGTATGTCATCCACGTACTCTACGAGGATCATCACCATACTCCCTACTACCTTTTTGTTTATACAAGGTTCATCTACCATTTTGATGATGTCAAACTCTTTGACTACTTCATCAAAACAGACGTTCCAACTCCGCGATGCCTGCTTTATCCTATAAAGTATCTTGCACACGTTCCGCTGCTCCCACTGTCTACGAAGCCCTCTGGCTGTGTACTTACAGACGCACTCTTCTAAATCATCATTTAGAAAAGCAGTCAAGACACCCAACCACCAGATATCGTAGTCATGGTATGTAGCCGTGGTAAGTAGGATCTGGATGGACTTAAGCATAGATCCTTGAAAAGGTTTCATCATAATCCACGCCTGGTAAATGATGCAAACTTTTAACAAGTCTAGCTTTGAAAGTCTCAACTCTTCCATGTACACCATGTAATCTTCTCAAGATATACTTGCTCCTGATGGGGATTTAACCCTTCAGATATAGCAACCAAAGTCCATACTTTGTTGGTGTATAAGGATTCCATCTCAGATCACTAAACATCCAGCCATTCTTACAGAGTCTTACTCTCGATGGCCTGCTCGAAGCTAGTTGGGTCATCATCTCATGATGCAATCCTCGCTCCCACTGTCATAGAGAAACCGAAGTATCTCTCAGGTGGGTGAGGAACCCTACTAGATCGGCGGAGAGGCTGAGGTTCGTTGGTAACTATCGAATCCTTTGGTTCTTTCAAATCATCAGCTGTAATTTGTATAGCTGGAACCTTTCCAGTTGTACATTACAGTCCTTGCCTCGAGCTTGTCCGGATTTTGTTTTTAGACAAAGCCGGACAACCCTAAATCTTAACTAACTTAAGACATAGGCTCTTCCCTTTCCACATCACATATGAAATGGTAGGCAACTAATTTGATTCGAACCCTATTCAATAGGTATGCAGCTTCTCAAGTGCATAACACCCAAAAGGAAAAAGGTAACTCAGTATTACTCATCATAGAGCACACCTTATCACATAGGGTGTGATTGCTCCGCCCCGATATACCATCGTGCTATGGTGTATGCGGAGGAGTAATGCTGAGAGAGAATCTCATTCTCCTTTGGAATAATCCAGGATTTTCGTGCTCAAGTATTCTCCTCCTTGATCTCATCATAGGACATAATACTTATACCCGTATTCTGGTTCTCTACTTCTAACTTATATTCCGTGAATATCTCAAAAGGTTCGGACTTGTGTTTCAACAGGAACATATGTCTGAATCTTGAGAGATTATCAGAGAATATAATGAAGTATAAAGAACCAGTCTTGGCAGGTGTAGACAGGGGACCTTACATACATCAACATGTATCATCCCTAGAGTTTACTACTCTTTCTCTGTTTCCAATAAACATAGCTGTGGTCATCTTATATTTGTGACATGACTGGCGAGTTTCACAAGATGTAAATTCAAACTGATTTAAATATGCATCTATATGTAACTCAGCCAGTCGGGTCGCATTGATATGACCTAGTCTACAATACCTCAAGAAGGATTCGTTCATTTCTAAACTCTTCCTCTTGTGTGTGTTCAGTATACTAAGAACTGCAGTTTGATTTAGAACATTAATGCTTTTAGATAACGTGCCTGAACCGATCAACTTTTGATATAGAAAATGTTCAAAACATTATCCAACAATACAAAATTATATCGTTTCTTTACTTATAAAGAGATGAATATGATTTTGTATATCAGGTTCGGTATCTAATAACATTCGTTCAGAATCAATGTATTGGTAATACACAGGGTGACAGTGACCGACAGACCTGGCTGCAACTCTTGCCCCGTTTTCTGCCTCATGAAACTTATCACCCGTTCTCAGTTCTCTACCTTTCTGTAGCCCTATGTAACAGATTACATATGTGGGATCCTGATCCGGTATCATATACCCAGGACGTAAAGGATACTGAGAAACAGTTCTGTATAACGAACACACCGAAGATGATGCATCAGCATGCACTCTCTTCGTTTGGGCGGCACGGGAAATCTGGTATTCCCCAATTTCTGCTCTGTCTTATAACAATTATAAGTTGGAGCGGGACCAACGTTCCCCAGCTCAGTATAACAAACGGGTTCGGTCAATAATCCGTATTATTATCTTGATTAAGGCGTGACATGGTCGCTACCAGGAGAGAGAGAGAAGAAAACACTCAGCGTGCGCTCTGTCAAGAATAGATTGGTTATAATTTTATCTAATCAGGATGGCTCCCACTGCTTTTTATCAAATCTTCTTTCAAACCCTAAAAGGAAAGACTAGCCGGGATTAATTACACACTACAAGTTCGCCAATCTTTCAGCCAGGCCAGTGTCGGTACTTTGAGGGAGGTCCCCCGTGCTTTCGCACGAACCTAATTAATGTAAACCTCGTTTTCCCAGAGGCGTAACCTCGTTAACACCTTTCTAGACACCTACTTGATCGGCTAATTGTAATGTATAAAACTCTCCCAGGAGTAACACTTACTCGCAGCGGGTATCGGGATCCAACTATCTCATAGAAGGTATGCAATCTCATTGCAAATTTCAACACTTGAAATTCCCGATAATATTTTGCCCCTAGCTCGCTATGACCTTGACGAATGCCAAACAACCCATAGTCCACTAGTCAAGTTCAACCCGTACATTACTTGATCGAATTAAACCACCCGCACGACCCTTGACGAATGCCAAACAACGCCGTACGAATACCCTAATCCAATCTGCATCATATGCATAAGCAGATAAATACTAGTTAGCTACCGCACACTACGCCTTGACGAATGCCAAACTACCGCAGCACGAATACTAACTAGTACTTATCTGTAATGACGGAAGGCTACGACAGGTTTTTCTGGAAACCTATTGCGTAATGAACTTGATATCGTTGTAGAATCAAATGAATTTGAAATGGAGTGTTTTTGAGGCTTTTCTTGTTTTGCTAAAGGAGTCACTCCCGGTGAAGGGATCGTCGGTCCCTTTCCTCGTCGAATGAGGTGCGGGATATATCATATATATCACTGTGCAAAGCAAAAACTCTTAAAAGCAATCAAAAGACAAACCGAGTGTGTAGCATCTGCCAGTCATTGCTAAAGGAGTCACTCCGGTGAAGGGATCTCGGTCCTTTCCTCATCGAATAAGGTGCAGGATATATCACATATACCGCTTTGCAAAGCAAAAACTGTAGCTACCTGTTTTATTTTGAAATTCGATTCTACAACATCTTAGGTTTCTTTTATTTCATTAATCACATTAATGAAGTCCCATCAATTATGTACCTAAACATCACAGATAGATATGACGTACACTTATGCCATCCGCATTCGCCTCGATGTCCCCTCGTGCATCGTTAGGTTAGGTAACTAACGACAGAGCAGGGCAGGGCTAGCGCGGGTGTAAAACATAAGTAACGTCTATATAATATATCATATATACTATATACTATATCCATCACAGAAACATCACATGATCTCATCACAGATATCGCAGCAGAAGAATCATATGAAATATTGGATATACTAGGACGTCCGTGTTTTCAATACGAGCCAGTATAAAACACGGATTCCACAGTCGTGATGAATAACCAAACCCACACCCCTAGACCACTATGAGAGCGGCAAGCAACCCTACCAATTCTGGAGTTAGGAGACCCGGACTCGACTCCTCGAGTTGGTCTCCCACTGGACTCCAGAACCCGGTTACTTGTGCTCCCTCTTTGGGTCTATCCTAGTGCAGAAAAGTAAATAATATACAAACGGTGACAACTTCCGCAACCTGGAAGCGCCCAATAAAAGAATATTACATACAAGTTTTTACATGAATGAAAATGAAAAACACTCATCTCACATAAAAACCCCCGGCTATTCAAACACGACGATCCAATATAACATATCCAGCAACACATAACATCACATGTCATCAACGTAAGTAAATATGTCCATCCCAATTGTCGTTGACATATAGCAACGAAACCGGCGATATCACATATTACACTTACGGTCACAGAAAAGAAAGTGTAAAACTACAACAGTTGGAATCCGCAACCACCTCAGACATCGCATGCCTGACCAAATGAATTACTTAGACATCGCATGCCTAACAATTATAAACCCCGCATTTTAGTCTCATTATCGAAAACACTTTTCAATATCAAGTCGGGCATTCAACAAGATTCCCGACAGCCTGATCGAATGCTCGTCGCAAACTTAAGTAGGCGGCCGCACCCCCGATACCGGCGACGAAGTGCACCAAGGCGGAACACCGCTACCGCGAGCACCCGGAGGGATGCTTTCGGCGACGGGGTTCTCCTACAGTCACTTGGTCGGGGCTATGGAGTGAGGCTGTCTATTAAGTTTACCCGGCGAGTATCCGCGTACGCTACGTGATTGCAACGGACTTTTGATCACATCAAAATTCCGTGGCAACCGATCAAGTGAGACTAAACTGCTATGTTTATAACATTCATTTAGTTATCATATAACTACTTGTGAATTCCAATTATTGTATCCCATTCCAGATAAACAGAAAATGTTAAACTTTCCGATCGAACAATCGAACACCCAAGTTTTCCGAAACTGATCAACACATGAAACAAGTCTAACAACATTCCGTTCGTACCTCAGTACCAACGATCCAGCCGTAGAAGGGTCAAGCCAACGCCTCACATGTGGCACGCCGTACTGCCCCAAACCGAAGGTTCAAAGGGCAGTTCAAGACGGTCACATAATCGAGTTAAGGTTTGTGTCTTCTAGAGGGACCATCGCGTCACTTGCACTACTTAGAACGTCGTTAAACTACGGAAAAATCCAACACTTGGAAATTTCCCGACAGGGGAAAAATTGGGTATTTATATCCGGTCGAACTTTTTAACATATTCTAAAATTTATCCGAAAGCCACACAGACAAAATTTGATACCCGATCGAAATACCGAATCCCAAATCAACTCAGAAAAATTCAACTCTGGAATAAATATTAAAAATACCCAGGAATACCAGCACTAATAATTATGAGATACTGTGTAAAAAATATTAAATAATCATGCCGTTACGCCGCGCAACCGCCGCACGAGGCTAGCTCGTGCCGCGGAAGCGCGGCAGGAAGAATGAATTATCGGCACGAATTTCACAGTACCTCATATATTCACCTGCTGATTTTTCTGAACATTTTTAATGTGGAAAAATACCAGATTTTAAAAATTGGACAGAGAGCAATTTTCCGGGTATGGTTTCGGTTCGATCGGACTTCAATTTCCGTCTGGACTTCGCCTAAGGCTCTAGCTAGGCTCTGATACCACTGCAGGGTTCCTAGGCACTCTAGTGAGGTCTCCCAAGCCATCAACCATGGCAATTTCAAAAATTATGGTGCCTACAAACCCTAAAGTACGGATCGTTTACTAGATTTCTAGGCGAACAAGAACTAGTTAACAGTTAACTATATAAAATACGGAAATACAACCTTTGTAGATCCGGTGCTCCACCTCCATAGCTCCGCAACGAGGTCCTCTCCGCTGTCCAAATCGAATCTGGGCTCTAGGATCGGCTTCGTCGGAGAATGGGCAAGCTAGGTCGTCGATGTCCATGCCGAAGATGATCTACGTCGAAGTATCGATGAATCAAGCTCCACCTTCACCAAACCGTGAAAGGTTGTGAAGGAAAACACACTCTACTACTTGGCAAGAGGTAGAGGATGAAGAAATAGAAAGTGGGTAGACTTTAGAATTGGATTTCTCACTCTTTTTGATCACTTGCCATTGTTGAAGTGAAGGTTTCTTCACTTGAAGCAAGGAAGAAGAAGCAAGTTATATTATGATAAGTTCAAAAAGAAAAGAATAATTAAATCATACTTATCATAACATAACCATGGTTATGTGTAGAGAGCAAACCCTAGTTAGGTGAATGGTTAGGTTAGGCATGAAACAAAAATGGTTGACTTTTCAATCCTTCATGAAACTTCAAGATAGAAACAAAATAAAGCAACCATTTTTCCTTTTGCCAAAATGCAATAAATAAATTAATAAATGATTAAAATAATTAAACATAACCTTAACCATTTACTTAACTAAGGTTTAGACTAAACCTACACACAAACATGCATGTACCATCAAATATGATACAAGTAAGTGCACAAATCATATCGCATATGCAATGCGCACACCCGAGTGAGAAAATCCATCTTAAGTGAACCGATACTAGTTAACGCAAAGTAATATATCAAATATATAATTATGCATTAAATCATTAAATCAACGCTTGATTTAATGATCCGGTCATGCGCACATAACCGACTGGTATCAATAGTAACATCTTATCGAATCAACACTTGATCCGATAACCCGGCTATATCGCATATAACCGATCAATGTCACATCGCGAGAATCGAATACAGTATCACATACTCGTATTATTCTCGGTCCCGCACATATCTCATATGCGCTCCTATTTCGTTTCGCTTGAGCCAGGAAACCTCTGTGTAGGACTCTAAAGACTCGTCAATACGCCGGCAGCAGATGATGATCATATCAAACACCCACAAGCCGCAAGCGGTCTGCTAAACGTAACGGCCACCCGGGTATTGAGCGATCTGAAGATCGACGAGCAAGCCCGCTCACACTCCAGTGAATCCGACCAGTAACACTACCGTACAGTCCGGTCTGATCGTCTGATATGTCGCATATCTCGTCTAGGGGTGGTATACGTCAGACCCCAATAGCTCAATAAGTCGTGTCGATATGAGGTCTATAACTGTTCGAGAAACTACTGGTAACACTTACCAGTAAATCTCAGCAACCCTGGCCAGGGATTTCCTGTTATAGCCAATCGAACACAGCGCAACATCAACCCCCATATACCGGGAGAGACGAATCCCCTCCTATCGTTCATTGCCTCCATGTGACTCGGGACTGTACCCAAAAACCACCGTTTTGCACGCCCTCTTGGACGTGGTAAGATGGAAATCAAAGCACAGTGGGAACCACACAAGACTCTATGACGATCTCGGGTCAACAGACTACTCTGTACCAGTGTCACCAGAGAACTGCCATCTGACGTGAGGTATAATACCATCTGGGAGTTCTCGGCGAGTCCGTCCAGTGTACCCAGTCTATACTGAGCACCCGTATATCATCTCTGATGTCAAACACCAATGGATATGGGATCATCCATCGCCCATCTGTATGGGTCGAGAAGGTATACGCTAGTCTACTCTGGCATATCGATGCCCCGTCTCGATACACCCACGACTAGGGACTTTGAAGGATGTACTTATAGACTACCATGTCCCCACTAGTATGATCCGCATCATAGTCCAGGTAGTCAAGTACAGATCCTAAGGGCTTTACCAACATGTAACAGAGAGACAATCAGTATACACGTTAAGGTAAAGAGCAACCAGATAGCATACTATCATGTCGAGCAAGAAAGTCCTCCCTATATATGTCCCAGCATCCACTACAATATACATCCTATGTATAGTAATGGCCTCTAGGGCATACATATAACTAACAAAACAGTGGGAGACATCCTGATTAGATATATTAGATAACCAATCTAATCTTGCAAGAGCACACGCTGAGTGTTTTCTTCTCTCTCTCGGTAGTGACCATATCACGCCTTAATCAAGATAATAAAACGGATGAATTGACCGAACCCGCTTGTTATACTGAGCTGGGGAACGTTGGTCCCGCTCCAACTTATAATTGTTATAAGACAGAGCAGGAAATTGGGGAATACCAGATTTCCCGTGCCGCCCAAACGAAGAAAGTGCATGCTGATGCATCTTCTTCGGGTATGTTCATTACAGAGAACTGTTTCTCAGTATCCTTTACGTCCTGGGTATGAGATACCGGATCAGGATCCCGCATATGTAATCTGTTACATGGGCTACAGAAAGGTAGAGAATTGAGAACGGGTGATAAGTTTCATGAGATAGAAACGGTGCAAGTGTTGCAGCCAAGTCTGTTGGTCACTATCACCCTGTATTACCAGAATACATTGATTCTGAACAAATGTTATTAGATATCGAACCTGATGTACAACATCATATCAATCTCTTTATTAGTAAAGAAATGATATAATTTTGTAATGTTGGATAATGTTTTGAACATTTCCTATATCAAGAGTTGATCGGTTCAGACACGTTATCTAAAAGCATTGACGTTCTAAATCAAACTACGGTTCTTAGTATACAGAACACACACGAGAGGAAGAGTTCAGAAATGAACGAATCCTTCTTGAGGCATTGTAGACTAGGTCATATCAATACGACCCGACTAGCTGAAGTTACATAAAGATGCATATTTAAATAAGTTTGAATTTACATCTTGTGAAACTTGCCAGTCATGTCACAAAAATAAGATAACCACAGCTCTGTTTATTGGAAACAGAGAAAGAGTTAGTGAACTCTTGGGATTGATACATGCTGATGTATGAAAGTCCCCTGTCTACACATGCCAAGACCGGTTTTTTGTACTTCATTACATTCTCTGATAATCTCTCAAGATTCAGACATGTGTTCCTGTTGAAACATAAGTCCGAATCTTTTGAGATATTCACAGAATATAAGTTAGAAGTAGAGAACCACATACGAGTATAAGTATTATGTCCTTTGATGAGATCAAGGAGGAGAATACTTAAGCACAGAGATTCCTGGACTATTCTAAAGAAGAATGAGATTCTCTCTCAGCATTACTCCTTCGTATACACCATAGCACGATGGTATATTGGGGCGGAGCAATAGCACCCTATGTGATATGGTGTGCTCTATGATGAGTACTACTGAGTTTCCTATTTCCTTTTGGGTGTTATGCGCTTGAGAAGCTGCATACCTATTGAATAGGGTTCAAATCAAATCAGTTGCCTACCACTTCATATGTGATATGGAAAGGGAAGAGCCCATATCTTAAGTTTGTTAAGATTTGGGGTTGTCCGGACTATGTCTAAAAGCAAAATCCGGACAAGCTCGAGGCAAGGTCTGTTATGTAGAACTGGAAAGGTTCCAGCTATACAAACCGCAGCTGATGATTTGGTAGAACCAAAGGATTCAATAGTTTCCAACGAACCTCAGCCTCTCCGCCGATCTAGTAGGGTTCCTCACCCACCTGAGAGATACTTCGGTTTCTCTATGACAGTGAGAGCGAGGATTGCATCATGAGATGATGACCCAACTAGTTTCGAGCAGGCCATCAGGAGTGGGACTCTGTAAGAATGGCTGGATGCTTATCGATCTGAGATGGAATCCTTATACACCAACAAAGTATGGACTTTGGTTGTTTTATCTGAAGGGTTAAATCCCCATCAGGAGCAAGTATATCTTGAGAAGCTTACTTGGTGTACATGGAAAAGTTGAGACTTTCAAAGCTATGCTTAAGTCCATCCAGATCCTACCTGCCACTGCTACATACCATGGCTACGATATCTGGTGGTTGGGTGTCATGATTGCTTTTCTAAATGATATTTTAGAAGAGAGCGTCTATAAGTACGCAGCCAGAGGGCTTCGTAGATAGTGGGAGCAGCGGAAACGTGTGCAAGATGCTTTATAGGATAAAGCAGGCATTGCGGAGTTGGAACATCTGTTTTGGTGTGGTAGTCAAAGAGTTTGACTTCATCAAAATGGTAGATGAACCTTGTATATACAAAAAGGTAGTAGGGAGTATGGTGGTGATCCTCGTAGAGTACGTGGATGACATACTCTTGATAGGAAAGGAGTTTCCTATGCTACGCTCGGTCAATGTCCGCTTATCACAACGATTTTCCATATAGGATCAAAATGATACCTCCTAAATCCAGGGTTTTGGATCTATGAGATAGATCTAATTGGATGTTAGGATACTCACTAGTTGTAGTGAGATAGTATCAATCGATCCTGGGGAGAATCACTGGAAAAGTTCCAGAGTGATAAGGACGACTGAATGTCAGTCGCAGGCATTGTCTTTACCCTCAGTGGAGGGACGGTATGTTGGAAGAGTTCCAAGCTAGATACCGTGACTTACTAGACGATTAAAGGCAAGATACATCGTTACCAAGGATGCTACCAAAGAGGCGGTCTGGATATATAAGTTTATGAGATGAACTTCGTTCCTACCAATGTGAGACAATGGAGTTGTGGCTTATGCCAAGGAACCCCTGTCCCATCAGAAATCCAGATATAATTCTTAGGCAGTATCACCTGATCATGGAGATGGTTGATCTCCAGGGAGATCGAGGTTAGGAGAGTAGACACAGAGGACAACAGCGCGGATCCACTCACAAAGGCCTTTTTCCCAGTAGAGACTCTTATGGGATGGTTGAGTATGAGATACTTCAACCACAGCTAGTTGTTGGGTATGTGATACCACAACAGATGGCCCTAGTGCAAGTGGGAGATTGTTAGTTATATGTATGCCCTAGAGGCCATTACTGTACATACGATGTATATTGTAGTGTATGCTAGGACATATATAGGGAGGACTTTCTTGCTCGACATGATGGTATGCTATCTGGTTGTAATTTATCTTAACATGTACTCTGATTGTCTCTATGTTACATGTTGATAAAGCCCTTAGGATATGTACTCGACTACTGGGACTATGATGAGATCATACTAGTGGGGCCACGGTAGTCGACGAGTACATCCTATAATTGTTCCTAGTCGAGCGTGTATCGAGACAGGGCATCGATGCACCAGAGTAGACTAGCGTATACGCATCTTGACCCATATGATGGGCGATGGATGATCCCATATCCATCGGTGTTTGACATCAAGGATGGTGTACGGGTGCTCAGTGGAGACTGGGTACACTGGACGGACTCGCCGAGAACTCTCAGATGGTATTATACCTCACGTCAGATGGCAGTTCTCCGGTGACACTGGTACAGAGTAGTCTGTTGACCCGAGATCGTCATAGAGTCTTGTGTGATTCCCACTGTGCTTTGATTTCCATCATACCACGTCCAAGAGGGCATGCAAAAAGGTGGCTTTTGGGTACAGTCCCGAATCATATGGAGGCAATGAGCGATAGGAGGGGATTCGTCTCTCCCGGTATAGGGAGTTGATGTTGTGCTGTGTTCGATTGGCTATAACCGGAAATCCCTGGCCAGGGTTGCTGAGATTTACTGGTAAGTGTTATCAGTAGTTTCTCGAACTGTTATAGACCTTATATCGACACGACTTATCGAGCTACTGGGGTCTGACGTTTATCACCCCTAGGCGAGATATGCAACATATCAGACGACGAGACCGGACTGTACGGGAGTGTTACTGTTTGGATTCACAGGAGAATGTACAGGCTTGCTTGTTGATCTTCTGAGTGCTTAATACCTGGGTGGCTGTTATGTTTAGCTGATCGCTTGCAGCTTATGGGTGTTTGATATGATCATCACCTACTGCCGGCGTATTGACGATTCTTTAGAGTCCTACACAGAGGTTTCTTGGCTCAAGCAAAACGGAGTAGGAGCACATATGTGATATGTGCGGGACCGAGGATAATACGATATGAGATACCGTATTCTATTCTCGCGATATACGATATCAGCTGGGTCATTGGATCAAGTGTTGATTCGATGAATCGGTACGGATAAATATTAGTCGGTTATATGCGATATAACCGGATTGTCGGATCAAGTGTTGATCGATAATTTAATGTATAATAATATATATGATATATTAAATTACATTAACTAATATTAGCTCACTAAAAGATTCTTTTTCTCACTCGGGTAATACATTGATATATATGCGATATATGTTAATTGTATTATTTTATTTTGTTACGATAAATATTGTATATGTGATATATAATATTGTAACATGATATGATTATTAATGCAACATGTTTAGTAGAGATTAAACATGGTTAGGGTTTGATTAGGGTTAAGCTTTTCTAGATGTTTCTAGAAGCTTTCTTTTTGTTTTGTGTAAAGATATCTGTTTAGATATTTTTGCATGATATTTCTTAACCCAATGACACCCCTTAACCCTAGTTCAATCTCTACAAAGGTTACTTGACCATTGTTGCATTATTCTTCATATTAATCCTTTCATTATTCATCACAAAAGAAATGGATCACTATTCTTCTTCTTCTTCCTCTTTTGCAAAGCTTTCTTGCTTTGATTTTGTGATGAAAAATGAGTGAGAATTAGAAAACAAATGAGAGCAAAAATCCTACTTCATCATCCTCATCTACCCTAGCCCTTTAGATGGGAGTGTTCACTTCATTTAGTGAGTGTTAGCTTGTGTTAACGAAACTTCAAGGTAGATCATCTTTGTATCGAAGATCGGAAGCAAGACTGCATCTTTCTCTTCGTGGAACCTCTCGAGAGTCCGGAGCACGATGATCGCAGTGAAGGGACCTCAACACGGAGCATATGAAGTGAAGGACCGGATCTACAAAGGTTGTAATCCCTCTCACTTAGTGTTAAAGAGTTTAACATGCTTGTTTTCGCCTAATCTCTAGTTTAAAGATCTCGTATCGGGTTGTTCGGCACGGCTAAATTTTCAATCGGGCATGGTTGATGCCTCGTAGAATCTTGTGGCAGTGCATAGCAACCTTGAGAAATTGAAAGTGGTTGCAACAAACCGGCAACCCTTTGATGTTTAGCCTTAACTTGTTGACATACCAAGCATCTCGACACAAAACGAGCGATCTCTCTCTTCATGCCTTTCCACCAAAATTGCTATCGCATATCCCTGTACATCTTAGTACCTCCTGGATGCACCGAATACGCCGAACTGTGGGATTCCTTCATAACTTCTTCACGAATCCTTTAGGAACATCCAATCGACTTCTATACCTCAAAGATCAATCCTCATGAATTAACAAGTCTGTTTGAACGCCTGCCACTACTTGGTTTTGAAATTTCTGCAGTTGAGCATCTTGCAGTTGCACGACCTTGATGAGATCTATCAACGATGATTGCACTTGTAATTACATCAACTGCCCTAAAGAATCCGGTAGCACAAGCTCCAACTCGAATCTCTAAAAATCTGCCATAATTTCCTTCTGCGAAGTCAATACATTATCGCTGGCAATCGACTCAAGGCATCCGACACTACATTCAGTTTTTCTGGATGGTACTTTAGATCTAAGTCGCAGTCGGCCATCAGCTCTAACCATCTATGCCGCCTCATGTTTAGCTCCTTCTGTATGACCATATACTTTAGGCTCTTATGATCGGTGAATATCTTGACCTTCTCACTTAGCAAGTAGTGTCTCCATAGTTTCAATGTAAATATAACTGCTGCTGGCTCCAAATCATGCATTGGGTAGTTCTTCTCATAAGTCTTCAGCTGTCTTGATACATAAGCTATCACCCGATCATGATGCATCAATACATAGCCCAAACCTTTCCCCGATACGTCGCTGTGAATTACCAAACCTCCGAAACTGTCGGCACAGTTAGAATAGGAGCAGTAGTCAAATTGTGCTTCAACACCTCGAACACTTGCGTAAAGTTCTCGGACCAAATAAACGGTACCTCCTTTTGAGTCAACTTGGTCAAATGCTCGGCTATCCATGCGAAATCTTTCACGAATCTTCGATAATAACCTGCAAGCCCAAGGAAACTTCGAATCTCTTCTATGGTCTTTAGAACTGGTCAATCCTGCACTGCCGTAATCTTTTCTGGGTCAACTGCAATTCTATCACCGGATATAACATGACCCAAGAACTCCATTTTATCGAGCCATAATTCAAACTTTCTTAACTTAGCATACAGCTGTAGGGTGTTTTTTGTCACCCCATTGAGATAGGAATGTGCGCGCTTGTCAGGCATGTGCAAATTGCCCCTGCCTGGAGGAGGCCGGGGTTTTATTGATTGTGGGGATCCGAATCTCCGGCAGCCGCGGACTAAGCTGTCGTTAATTACCCTTCGCTTTTGGAGCAAGGGAACCTCCGATTGACGGGTCAAACTGGTCATATGAACTCAATGTGCTGTGTGTGTGTGTTGTGTTTTGGAGGGGACTTGGTTGTATCGGGGGCCTCACAGAGTTTACGGGGGTCCCACTACCCGGATATCGAGCTGGGGGTCAAAGAGGCTAGCAGCCCCCTTACGGGGGGCGGGGCAGCGTCCCGTTAGAAATTTTTTTTCTAACGGGGTGTGTGTTTTGAGTATGGAGTGTATGGAAAACGAGGGGTGAGTAGCATCCTAAGGACGCGTGGGTGCTAGGCGTCGGACGCCAGCGCCTCATGCTCCCGGCACGTGGGCGCTGGGAGCCTGCAGAAAAAAGGGGTTTCGTCCCGAAATAAGGAGTCAAACTCCCGTGGGACTTTGGAAATTCCCAGAAAAGGGAAGGATTTTTATTTTTATGGAGTTAAACTCCCAAAAGGATTTTGAGTGGAGTTAAACTCATAAAAAGGTTTTATTTATGGAGTTAAACTCCAAAAGATTTTGAATCGAGTTAAACTCCTAAGAGGATTTTTTTATGGAGTTAAACTCCAAAAGATCTTGACAAATGGAGTTGAACTCCCAGAAATCTTTGGAGATGATCAAAGGGGACCCCTTTCTTCTCCCCTTTAGTCCTTGATCTTCTTTTGAGATTTGGATCTTCCCGAAGTGGGGTTTTTGGAGATAGATCTCCTTCTTCCTCATCTCTATTGGCTGGATCTTGGAGAAAAAGGGGTGAGATTTAAAAATCTTCCATTTTGGGAATTTGATGTAAGATCTGAGCTCCCCCTCAAGGGTTTTATGGTGAAAAAATATTTCCTTTTGGAAAAAGAAGAGTTAAACTCTTAATTTAATTCAAAAAAAGGAAAAAGGTTTAGAACCTTGAGAAAGGAAAAGGAAGCCAAGAACCCTAATTTTTGAGAGAATGAAAAGTTGTCCTTTATTTCATTATCATGTTGCCTTATATAGGCTTATAAGTTTACACATAGCCCATTGGGCTTTACAAAATGGCATTTTGCCCATCTCATACCTCATGTGCTTATTTCTTTTGCACATGAGCCACGAGCTTTATAAAAATTTAGCTTTATACCCATTTTCCTTACATTTATTCATAACAATTATATCAAAATTATTTATTACATGATTTTCTTCTTGGCATGAGGAAGGCCGGCCGCTTTATGTTCGGGCTTGATTTGGGCATGGGCCCACTTGGCCCAGGCTTGGACCCATTTGGTTTGGGGTTGACTTTGATTTTGACTTGGTCAACCGGGGTGTAATTTTTTACCCCAACAAAGTGCCCTCATCAATAAATGCACACCGCGTGTGTGTCATATGCATGAAATTGATGGATCTTCTTTCACGTAGTGTGACTTGATTTGGTTCCTGCTTTTGGAAAGCTGGTACTACCCTTTTTACAACATGGACGGTCGATGCTTGACGTGTCTTCGAGATGTCGCGGGTTGACGTGTCCCCGAGGCGGAGTGTCTATTTGACGTTTCCTCGAGATGGAGTGTCGGTGTATGACTTATCCCCAGCACGGAGTGTCTGCCGTTTGACGTTTCCCCGGCACGCAGTGTCGCTTTGACGTTTCCCCAACACGAAGTGTCGCTTGTCGACATATCCCTGAGGTGGAGTGTCTGTTTAACGTTTTCCCGACATAGAGTGTATTTTTTATGTTTCCCTGGCACGGAGTGTCAGTGTATGACGTATCCCCGAGGCGGAGTGTCTGTTTGACGTTTCCCCTGCACGGAGTGTCGCTGGTTGACGTGTCGTTGGTCGACGTATCTCTGAGGCGGAGTGTCTGTTTGATGTTTCCCCCGCATGTAATGTATGTTTGATGTTTTCCGGAACGGAGTGTCGCTGGTTGACGTATCCTCGGCACGGAATGTCTTTTTGACATTTCTCGGAGACGGAGTGTCACTTTTTTTGACGAAGAGGTTGTTGTTAGAATTAGTTGGTTTGATTTGTTTTGGGGAGGCTCCAATCTGTTCGGCGGGACTTTTGATCTTGAAACGCTTCCGGATGGGACTTTAGTTTGATTTGTCCGATTTCTCCTTGTTTGGCAGGACCCTTGAATTTGAAGCATTGCAGCGTAGGATTTGGAATTTAAGATTTGGATTTTTGTTTAGCATCAGCATCGCTGCACTGGAATAATGACAGGAGCAACTCATCATTTTCCCTGGGAGGACTTAAGATTTGGTTTTGGGTCGGCATCAGCACCACTAACACTGAAGCGTAGCGCAAGGATCAACTCATCATTTGCTGTTGGGAAAACTTGGGATTTGGGTCGACATCAGCATCGCAAACACTAAAGCTTAATGACAGGAGAGACTCATCATTTGCCGTTGGGAAAACTTGGGATTTGGGTTTTAGGTCGGCATCAGCACTGCTAACACTGAATTGTAATGTCATAAGCGACTCCTCATTTGCCGTTGCACGTTGGGGAGCGATGACTTAAGATACAGTGTTTACCGCCGAAAGACCGGACTGACAAGTTGGGATGTCTAGCATGAATTTGGGGGCAGATACTATTTGGACATATCCATTCCCCTCTCCGAAGATACCAAGTTGATTTATGACACCGTATATTGGAGCCTTGGATAGATGCGACTGTAGGGTTCCTAGGCACGCTAATGAGGTCTCACAAGGCATCAACCATGCCAATTTCAAATTTTACGGGTGCCGAGAAACCCTAATACGGATCGTTAACTAGATATATAGGCGAAACAAGCAACTAGTTAACAACTTAACTACAAGAACGGAAATACAACCTTTGTAGATCCGGTACTCCACCTCCATAGCTCCGCAATGAAGTCTCCTCGCTGTCCAAATCGAATCCCGGACTCTAGCGTCGGCTTCATCGGAGAAATGGGCGGGCTAGGTCATCGACTACGATGCCGAAGATGATCTACGTCGAGGCATCACAAGATCAAGCTCCCACTTCACCAAGTCATGAAACTTGTGAAGAAAACACCTTATGATACTTGGCAAGAGGTAGAGGATGAAGAAATAGGAGGTGGGTTCACTTTAGAATTGGATTTCTCACTCATTTGCTCAAGTTGCCATTGATGGAGCAAGGTTTCTTCTTGAAGAAGAAGAAGAAGATGAAGAAAGAATATTATGATAAGTTGATTAAAAAGGAAATGAAAAAGAATACTTATCATAATAATAACCATGGTCAAGTGTAGAGAATGAACTAGGGTTATGTGGAATGGTTAGGGTTAAGCATGAGACAAAATGGTCACTTAGTCAAAGCTTCATGAAGCTTCAAAATCAAACAAAATAAGCCACCATTTTCTTTCATAATCTTTTCCATAAAGAAATAAATAAATAAATGAATAAATAAATAAAAGGAAAACCCTAACCATTACACAACCATGGTTTAATCTTTACACATACTCAAGTAAGCATGTATCATCAAACATGATACAATCATGTGCACAAAAGTATATCACATATACAACTTGCACAATACAAGTGAGAAAATCCATTTAAAGTGAACCAATACTAGTTAATGCAAAGTAATATATCAAATATATAATTATACATTAAATCATTAAATCAACACTTGATTTAACGATCCGGTCATATCGCATATAACCGACTAGTATCCTATGTATCGGCTTACCGAATCAATCTTTGATTCGATAACTAGGTTATATCGCATACAACCTTTCGATACATTCATCGCGAGAATGGAATACGGTATCATATATACGCATTATTCTCGGTCCCGCACACATCTCATATGCGCTCCTATTTCGTTTCGCTTGAGCCAGGAAATCTCTGTGTAGGACTCTAAAGACTCGTCAATACGCCGGCAGCAGGTGATGATCATATCAAACACCCACAAGCCGCAAGCGGTCTGCTAAACGTAACGGCCACCCGGGTATTGAGCGATCAGAAGATCGACGAGCAAGCCCGCTCATACTCCTGTGAATCCAACTAGTAACACTTACCGTACAGTCCGGTCTCGTCGTCTGATATGTCGCATATCTCGCCTAGGGGTGGTAAACGTCAGACCCCAATAGCTCGATAAGTCGTGTCGATATGAGGTCTATAACAGTTCGAGAAACTACTGGTAACACTTACCAGTAAATCTCAGCAACCCTGGCCAGGGATTTCCGGTTATAGCCAATCGAACACAGCGCAACATCAACCCCCTATACCGGGAGAGATGAATCCCCTCCTATCGCTCATTGCCTCCATGTGACTCGGGACTGTACCCCAAAACCACCGTTTTGCACGCCCTCTTGGACGTGGTAAGGTGGAAATCAAAGCACAGTAGGAACCACACAAGACTCTATGACGATCTCGGGTCAACAGACTACTCTGTACCAGTGTCACCAGAGAACTGCCATCTGACGTAAGGTATAATACCATCTGGGAGTTCTCGGCGAGTCCGTCCAGTGTACCCAGTCTCCACTGAGCACCCGTATATCATCTCTGATGTCAAACACCAATGGATATGGGATCATCCATCGCCCATCTGTATGGGTCGAGAAGGTATACGCTAGTCTACTCTGGTATATCGATGCCCCGTCTCGATATACCCTCGACTAGGGACTTTGAAGGATGTACTTATGGACTACCATGTCCCCACTAGTATGATCCGCATCATAGTCCAGGTAGTCAAGTACACATCCTAAGGGCTTTACCAACATGTAACAGAGAGACAATCAGTGTACACGTTAAGGTAAAGATCAACCAGATAGCATACTATCATGTCGAGCAAGAAAGTCCTCCCTATATATGTCCCAGCATCCACTACAATATACATCCTATGTATAGCAATGGCCTCTAGGGCATATATATAACTAACAATCTCCCATTTGCACTAGGGCCATCTGATAGCAGTGGTTGTAATATCTCATACTCAACCATCCCATAAAAGTCTCTCTCTGGGAAAAGACCTTTGTGAGTGGATCCGCCGTGCTGTCCTCTGAGTCTACTCTCCTAACCTCGATCACCCTGGAGATCAACTATCTCCATGATCAGGTGATACTGCCTTAGAATATGTCTGGATCACAGATGGGACGGACGTTCCTTGGCATAAGCCACAACTCCATTGTCACACAATGGGAGGAACTAAGTTCATCTCATGAACAAATATACATCCAGACTGCCTCTTTGGTAGCATCTGAAGTAGCGATGTATCGAGCCTTAATCGTCTAGTATGTCACGGTATCTATCTTGGAACTCTTCCAACATACCGTACTTCCACTGAGGGTAAAGATAATGCCTGTGACTGACATTCAGTCGTGTTTATCACCCTGGAACCTTTCCAGTGATTCTCCTCAGGATCGATTGATACCATCTCACTTTTGCCAGTGAGAATCCTAACATCCAATTAGATCTATCTCATAGATCCAAAACCCAGGATTTAGGAGGTATTTCTTTGATCCTATATGGAGAATTCTGGTGATAAGCGGAGATTGACCGAGCGTAGCATAGGAAACGCCTTCCCTATCAAGAGTATGTCATCCACGTACTCTACGAGGATCGCCACCATACTCCCTACTACCTTTTTGTATATACAAGGTTCATCTACCATTTTGATGATGTCAAACTCTTTGACTAACACATCAAAACAGATGTTCCAACTCCGCGATACCTGCTTTATCCTATAAAGCATCTTGTACACGTTTCTGCTGCTCCCACTGTCTACGAAGCACTCTGGCTGTGTACTTATAGACGCTCTATTCTAAAACATCATTTAGAAAAGCTGTCATGACACCCAACCACCAGATATCGTAGTCATGGTATGTAGCCGTGGCAAGTAGGATCTGGATGGACTTAAGCATAGGCCCCTGGAAAAGGTTTCATCATTCTCCACGCCTGGTCGATGACGAAAACCTTTAACAAGTCTAGCTTTGAAAGTCTCAACCTTTCCATGTACACCAAGTAATCTTCTCAAGATATACTTGCTCCTGATGGGGATTTAACCCTTCAGATATAGCAACCAAAGTCCATACTTTGTTGGTGTACATGGATTCCATCTCAGATCACTAAGCATCCAGCCATTCTTACAGAGTCCCACTCCTGATGGCCAGCTCGAAACTAGTTGGGTCATCATCTCATGATGAAATCCTCGCTCCCACTGTCATAGAGTAACCGAAGTATCTCTCAGGCAGGTGAGGAACCTTACTAGATCGGCGGAGAGGCTGAGGTTCGTTTGTAACTATTGAATCCTTTGGTTCTTTCAAATCATCAGCCGTAGTTTGTATAGCTGGAACATTTTCAGTTCTACATCACAGACCTTGCCTCGAGCTTGTCCGGATTTTGCTTTTAGACATAAGCCAGACAACCCCAAATCTTAACCAACTTAAGATATGGGCTCTTCCCTTTCCATATCAAATATGAAGTGGTAGGCAACTGATTTGATTCGAACCCGATTCAATAGGTATGCAGCTTCTCAAGCGCATAACTCCCAAAAGGAAATAGGTAACTTAGTAGTACTCATCATAGAGCACACCTTATCATATAGGGTGTGATTGCTCCGCCCCGATATACCATCGTGCTATGGTGTATACGGAGGAGTAAATGCTGAGAGAGAATCTCATTCTCCTTTAGAATAGTCCAGGAATTCCGTGCTCAAGTATTCTCCTCCTTGATCTCATCAAAGGACATAATACTTATACCCGTATTGGTTCTCTACTTCTAACTTATATTCTGTGAATATCTTAAAAGGTTCTGACTTGTGTTTTAACAGGAACATATGTCTGAATCAAAAGAGATCATCAGAGAATTTAATGAAGTATAAAGAACTGGTCTTGGCAAATGTAGACAGGGGACCTACATACATCAACATGTATCATCCCAAGAGTTCATTAACTCTTTCTCTGATTCCAGTAAACAGAGCTATGGTCATCTTATCTTTGTGACATGACTGGCAAGTTTCACAAAATGTAAATTCAAACTGATTTAAATATGCATCTAAAATGTAATTTTAGCCAGTCGGATCGCATTGATATGACCTAGTCTACAATACCTCAAGAAGGATTCGTTCATTTCTGAACTCTTCCTCTTGTGTGTGTTCCATATACTAAGAACTGTAGTTTGATTTAGAACATCAACGCTTTTAGATAACGTGCCTGATCCGATCAACTTTTGATATAGGAAATGTTCAAAACATTATCCAACAATACAAGATTTTATCATTTCTTTACTAATAAAGAGATAGATATGATTTTGTATATCAGGTTCGGTATCTAAGAACATTCGTTCAGAATCAATGTATTACTAATACAGGGTGACAGTGACCAACAGACTTGGCTGCAACACTTGCCCCGTTTTCTGCCTCATGAAACTTATCACCCATTCTCAGTTCTCTACCTAGCTGTAGCCCTATGTAACAGATTACATATCTGGGATCCTGATCTGGTATCACATACCCAGGATGCGGAGGATACTGAGAAACAGTTCTTTGTAATGAACACACCCGAAGATGATGCATCAGCATGCACTCTCTTCGTTTGGGCGGCACGGGAAATCTGGTAATCCCCAATTTCCTGCTCTGTCTTATAACAATTATAAGTTGGAGCGGGACCAACGTTCCCCAGCTCAGTATAACAAGCGGGTTCGGTCAAATATCCGTATTATTATCTTGATTAAGACGTGATATGGTCGCTACCTGGAGAGAGAGAGAGAAGAAGACACTCAGCGTGCGCTCTTGCAAGAATAGATTGGTTATTATTTTATCTAATCAGGATGGCTCCCACTGTTTTAATCAAATCTTCCTTCAAACCCTAAAAGGAAAGACTAGCCGGGATTAATTACACACTACAAGTTCGCCAATCATTCAGCCAGGCCAGTGTCGGTACTTTGAGGGAGGTCCCCCGTGCTTTCGCACGAACCTAATTAATGTAAATCTCGTTTTCCCAGAGGCGTAACCTCGTTAACACCTTTCTAGACACCTGCTTGATCGGCTAATTGTAATGTGTAAAACTCTCCCAGGAGTAACTCTTACTCGCAGCGGGTATCGGGATCCAACTATCTCATAGAAGGTATGCAATCTCATTGCAAATTTCAACACTTGAAATTCCCGATAATATTTTGCCCCTAACCTCCTATGACCTTGACAAAGGCCAACAAACCATAGGATGCTAGTCAAGTTTAACCCGTCATTTCCTGATTGAATTAAACCCACCCGCACGACCCTTGACAAAGGCCAACAAGGTCGCACGACTACCCTAACCCAATCTGCATCATATGCATAAGCAGATAAGCACCAGTTAGCTACCGCACACTGCGCCTTGACAAAGGCCAACAAACGTAGCACGAATACTAACTACTACTTATCTGAAATGACGGAGGGCTACGACAGGTTTTTCTGAAAACTTATTGCGTAATGAACTTGATATCGTTGTAGAATCAAATGATTTTAAAATGGAGTGTTTTTGAGGCTTTTCTAGTTTTGCTAGTCACTCCCGGTGAAGGGATCGTCGGTCCTTTCCTCGTCGAATGAGGTGCGGGATATATCATATATATCACTGTGCAAAGCAGAATACTTAAAAGCAATCAAAAGACAAACCGAGTGTGTAGCATCTGCCAGTTATTGCTAAAGGAGTCACTCCCGGTGAAGGGATCTCGGTCCTTTCCTTATCGAATAAGGTGCAGGATATATCACATATACCTCTGTGCAAAGCAAGAACTGTAGCTACCTGTTTTAATTTTGAAATTCAATTCTACAACATCTTAGTTTCTTTTATTTCATTAATCACATTAATGAAGTCCCATCATTTAAGTACCTAAACATCACAGATAAATACGACGTACACTAATGCCATCCGCATTCGCCTCGATGTCCCCTCGTACACCGTTAGGTTAGGTAACTAACGGCAGAGTGGGGCAGGACTAGCGCGGGTGTAAAACATAAGCAACGTCTATATAATATATCATATATACTATATACAGTATCCATCACAGAACATCACATGATCACATCACAGATATCGCAGCAGAAGAATCATATGAAATATTGGATATACTAGGACGTCCGTGTTTTCAATACGAGCCAGTATATAACACGGATTCCACGGTCGCGATGAATAGCCAAACCCACACCCCTAGACCCCTACGAGAGCGGCAAGCAACCCTACCAATTCTAGAGTTGGGAGACCCGGACTCGACTCCTCGAGTTGGTCTCCCTTTGGACTCCAGAACCCGGTTACTTGTGCTCCCCTCCTTGGGTCTATCCTAGTGCGGAAAAGAAAATAATATACAAAGGGTGACATCTTCGGCAACCTGGAAGTGCCCCAATAAAAGAATATTACATACAAGTTTTTACATGAATGAAAATGAAAAACACTCATCTCACATAAAAACCCCCGGCTATTCAAACACGACGATCCAATATAACATATCGAGCAACACATAACATCATATGTCATCAACGTAAGTAAATATGCGCATCCCAATTGTCGTTGACATATAGCAACGAAACCGGCGATATCACATATTACACTTACGATCACGGAAAAGAAAGTGTAAAACTACAACAGTTGGAATCCGCAACCTCCTTAGACATCACATGCCTAATCAAATGAATTACTTAGACATCGCATGCCTAACAATTATAAACCCCGCATTTTAGTCTCATTATCGAAAACACTTTTCAATATCAAGTCAGGCAATTCAACAAGATTCCCGACATCCTGATCGAATGCTCGTCGCAAACTTCAATAGACGGCTGCACCCCCGATACCGTCGACGAAGTGCACCAAGGCAGAACACCGCTGCCGCGAGCACCCGAACGGATGCTTTCGGCGACGGGGTTCTCCTACAGTCACTTGGTCGGGGCTATGGAGTGAGGCTGTCTATTAAGTTTACCCGGCGAGTATCCGCGTACGCTACGTTATTGCGACGGACTTTTGATCACATCAAAATTCCGTGGCAACCGATCAAGTGAGACTAAACTGCTATGTTTATAACATTCATTCAGTTATCTCATAACTTCTTGTGAATTCCAATTATTGTATCACATTCCGGATAAATAGAAAATATTAAACTTTCCGATCGAACATTCGAACACCCAAGTTTTCCCGAAACCGTTCAACACATGAAATAGGTTCAAAGACATTTACTTCATGCCTCAGTACCAACGGTCCAGCCGTAGAAGGGTCAAGCCAACGCCTCACATGTGGCACGCCGTACTGCCCCAAACCCGAAGGTTCAAAGGGCAGTTCTAGACGGTCACATAATCGAGTTAAGGTTTGTTGTCTTCTAGAGGGACCATCGCGTTACTTGCACTACTCAGAACGTCCTTAAACCACAGAAAAATCCAACACTTGGATATTTTCCGGCAGGGGAAAGATTGGGTATTTACATCCGGTCGAACTTTTTAACATATTCCAAAATATCCGAAAAGCCACATAGACAAACTCTGATAATCCGATCGAATCTGCGAACTCCCAAAACACCCCAGAAAATTCAACTCTTGAATAAATATTAAAAATTCCCAGAAAACTCAGCATTTAAATAAAGAAGTTACTGTGCAAAAATGGTTGACTGAAGAGACTAAATGGGCGCGGAACCGCCGCAATAGGCGGCTAATGCCGCGGATCCGCCACGCTTTAGACAGATCATTAGGTAATTTTTGCACCGTAATTCTTAGAATTTCCTGCTGAATTTTTGAAGCATTTTTAATTTGGAAAAAACCACTTTTTCAGAAAAAGTCCAGAGAGGGTTAAAAGTTAGGGTTTCGGGGTTCGATCGGGTTTCTAACATCGTCTACGCATCGCCTAAGGCTCTAGCTAGGCTCTGATACCACTGTAGGGTTCCTAGGCACGCTAATGAGGTCTCACAAGGCATCAACCATGCCAATTTCAAATTTTACGGGTGCCGAGAAACCCTAATACGGATCGTTAACTAGATATATAGGTAAAACAAGCAACTAGTTAACAACTTAACTACAAGAACGGAAATACAACCTTTGTAGATCCGGTCCTCCACCTCCATAGCTCCGCAATGAAGTCTCTTCACTGTACAAATCGAATCCCGGACTCTAGCGTCGGCTTCATCGGAGAAATGGGCGGGCTAGGCCATCGACTACGATGCCGAAGATGATCTACGTCGAGGCATCACAAGATCAAGCTCCCACTTCACCAAGTCATGAAACTTGTGAAGAAAACACCCTATACTACTTGGCAAGAGGTAGAGGATGAAGAGATAGGAGGTGGGTTCACTTTAGAATTGGATTTCTCACTCATTTGCTCAAGTTGCCATTGATGGAGCAAGGTTTCTTCTTGAAGAAGAAGAAGAAGATGAAGAAAGAATATTATGATAAGTTGATTAAAAAGGAAATGAAAAAGAATACTTATCATAATAATAACCATGGTCAAGTGTAAAGAATGAACTAGGGTTATGTGGAATGGTTAGGGTTAAGCATGAGACAAAATGGTCACTTAGTCAAAGCTTCATGAAGCTTCAAAATCAAACAAAATAAGCCACCATTTTCTTTCATAATCTTTTCCATAAATAAATAAATAAATAAATGAATAAATAAATAAAAGGAAAACCCTAACCATTACACAACCATGGTTTAATCTTTACACATACTCAAGTAAGCATGTATCATCAAACATGATATAATCATGTGCACAAAAGTATATCACATATACAACTTGCACAATACAAGTGAGAAAATCCATTTAAAGTGAACCAATACTAGTTAATGCAAAGTAATATATCAAATATATAATTATACATTAAATCATTAAATCAACACTTGATTTAACGATCCGGTCATATCGCATATAACCGACTAGTATCCTATGTATCGGCTTACCGAATCAATCTTTGATTCGATAACTAGGTTATATCGCATACAACCTTTCGATACATTCATCGTGAGAATGGAATATGGTATCACATACATGCATTATTCTCGGTCCCGCACACATCTCATATGCGCTCCTATTTCGTTTCGCTTGAGCCAGGAAACCTCTGTGTAGGACTCTAAAGACTCGTCAATACGCCGGCAGCAGGTGATAATCATATCAAACACCCACAAGCCGCAAGTGGTCTGCTAAACGTAACGGCCACCCGGGTATTGAGCGATCAGAAGATCGACGAGCAAGCCCACTCATACTCCTGTGAATCTAACCAGTAACACTTACCGTACAGTCCGGTCTCGTCGTCTGATATGTCGCATATCTCGCCTAGGGGTGGTAAACGTCAGACCCCAATAGCTCGATAAGTCGTGTCGATATGAGGTCTATAACAGTTCGAGAAACTACTGGTAACACTTACCAGTAAATCTCAGCAACTCTGGCCAGGGATTTCCGGTTATAGCCAATCGAACACAGCGCAACATCAATCCCCTATACCGGGAGAGACGAATCCCCTCCTATCGCTTATTGCCTCCATGTGACTCGGGACTGTACCCAAAAACCACCGTTTTGCACGCCCTCTTGGACGTGGTAAGGTGGAAATCAAAGCACAGTAGGAACCACACAAGACTCTATGACGATCTCGGGTCAACAGACTACTCTGTACCAGTGTCACCAGAGAACTGCCATCTGACGTAAGGTATAATACCATCTGGGAGTTCTCGGCGAGTCCGTCCAGTGTACTCAGTCTCCACTGAGCACCCGTATATCATCTCTGATGTCAAACACCAATGGATATGGGATCATCCATCGCCCATCTGTATGGGTCGAGAAGGTATACGCTAGTCTACTCTGGTATATCGATGCCCCGTCTTGATATACGCTCGACTAGGGACTTTGAAGGATGTACTTATGGACTACCATGTCCCCACTAGTATGATCCGCATCATAGTCCAGGTAGTCAAGTACACATTCTAAGGGCTTTACCAATATGTAACAGAGAGACAATCAGTGTACACGTTAAGGTAAAGATCAACCAGATAGCATACTATCATGTCGAGCAAGAAAGTCCTCCCTATATATGTCCCAGCATCCACTATAATATACATCCTATGTATAGCAATGGCCTCTAGGGCATACATATAACTAACAGCGACCATTGTAGAAGACTTCATCAGATTCCCCCTCATTTATGAGGGTTTTTTGATTGTGGGGATGCTCTTCTCTGCAGGTGCAATCCCATGCAGCTAATTACGTTACCACGTTGTGATAACCACTTTCTCCTGCTTCGGAAGTTCACTTCGTGTCATGTGTTTTTTTGTTTATTTTGGTTTCCTGTGGATTGTATACGGAGACTAATTTATGTCGTCGCCCATAGGGCACGGATTAGTCCAAATCTTTATATTTTAGATTTGGGTTTGGGTCAAGGATTTACTTGACGGGGTCCACGTTGGTAGCTTGGTTTTCCAACGGGAATGAACTCAAGACGCATATCTTATATAAATGAGGTCCCGGGTCCACTTTGGTAGCTTGGTTTGCTAACGGGAATGAACTCAAGACGTAAATCTCATATAAATGAGGTCCATCTATTCACGGGATATTTGGGTTTGATCTAAGAATCGTTAGGCATATTTGAGACTAAGATCAACTTAGAAACAAATGAGCATATGAGCTCAATTATTTTAGTTTAAGGACATCAAGGTCCAACATTCCCTGTTTGGGATGGATGTTAGTTTAAGAACGTTTCGGTCCATTATCACTGTGTTTGGGGCGATGCGCTAGTTTAGGGACATTTCGGTCCATCATTCATCTTGCGTGCACTTGAATTTGTTACGTGGCGGAGTGAATGATGGTGACATGGAAAGCGCCCAATTTGGAATGCGATCCGATTTGAGGTGTGCACATCAATTTGGAGTGCATCAATGTGGGATGTATCATTCCCTATCTTGATGAAATTTTATATCAGGTTGGGACAAGAAAGGAGTTGTTGGTTGTCGGGACCCTCCACATTTCTGAAGACGTTAAGGAATAACAACGACATATATCAGAGGTGTGGAGAGATGTACCCTTAAACCAAATTCCGTATTTGAGCGAAAAGATCATGGTGGATCATCTAAGAATCGTTATTCTTATTTGAGACTAAGATTAACTTAGGAGATATAGGATGTATATCATTTTGGATATCATCAATGAGAGATCATTAGTTATGTTTGATACTAAGATCAGTTTAGAAATCATGAGCATATGGGCTCAGTTGATTTAAAATTAAAGAGATTTAACCTCAGCAAACTTAGCCAATTTGGGCTGAGATTGGATTTCTATACTACCCCAGCAGTGCTAATACAGCACTCACGTGTGTTTCACGTGGGGCGCTGGGATAGTGCCAGGCACTAATATTTTCTTGCGCTCATGTGCTTTTCACATGAGGCAATGAGTTTTTAGCCTTGGGCGCTGGCGTGCTTCACGTGAGGCACTGAATTTTTTAGCCTTGGGCGATCGTGTGCTTTTCACATGAAGCGCTACAATAGTGCTAAGCACTAATTTTCTCTGGTGCTCATGTGTGTTTCACGTGAGGCGCTATATTTTTGGAGATTTAATCTCTGTTGATGTTTTTTAGAGAATTTAAATCTCTGTTAATGGTATTTTGACCATTAACGATCACCAAGTTCACTATTTTGAGATCTTGGATCGGGTTCTTTAAGAACTAAGTTCTTGATTTGAAGGAATTAAGTTCCCGGAGTATTTTGAACTCCATCTTCTTCATGTTCATGTATCCATGTTCTCCCATAAATTTTTGATTCTCAAGAAAAAGATCTTCCCGATGAGAATTAAATTTTCAACTTGTGGAAGACTTGTCTTATGGATCTCAGATTCAGAGAAAGAACTAAGTTCTTTGAGAATGGTTAAACCCTTAGATATGATATCATAGGTAAAGAAGATATTTTGATCTCTTCTTTTTTCTTTACCTAGGCTTTTTAGGAGGGAGATCTTCTTCTTTGAGGGAATTAAATTCTCTGTTGTTTTTTGAGCTTTCTGTATTTTTATAGAAGCTTATAGGGGTTTTTCCCTCACTCTCTTTTTTCCTCTCTTTTTATCTTTTTGCTCCTATTTATAGGACAAGGAAAAGAATTAATTTGTTGAGTAAATCTCTCATTGAGATCATGATTGATTTCATAATCAATCCAATTGATTTTTTAGATAAACCGGTGAATTTTATTCACCGTTGGATTTTTAATCCAAAAGCTTTCTGTTTAACAGAGGAGATTTTTTGTTTGTTTTAATAAGATTAGGAAAATATTTTCCTAAGATAGAATTTTATTCTATCATATGAATATCTTGTTAGTTTAACAAGTCTAGGAAGATATTTTCCTAATATAAAATTTAATTCTATTATATGAATATCTTGTTAGTTTAATAAGATTAGGAAGATATTTTCCTAACATAAAATTTAATTCTGTTATATGAATATCTTGTTAATTTAACAAGATAAGAAAGATATTTTCCTAATATAGAATTTTATTCTATCACAAGATTAGGAAGATATAGAATTTTATTCTATCTAATAAAGAAGATCATTCTTGTTTGTTAATCAGGATTAGGAAAATATTTTACTAAGATAGAATTTTATTCTATCAGATGATCGATAGGTAATTTTATAATCACCGTTGGTTCTTTGATCCAAGTGTCATCTGTTTAATAGAGAAGATCTTTCTAGTTTGAGAAAGATCAGGGAAATATTTCTCACATAGAATTTAATTTTATCAGATGGTTTAATTGGTGATATTTTATCACAATTGGATTTTAAATCCAACATCCTCTATTTGAGAAAGATCTTTCCATATTAGAAAAATCAAGGAAAATATTTCCCAAATAGAATTTAATTCTATCACATAGAATTTAATTCTATCAGATAATTTAATTGGTGATATTTTATCACTATTGTATTTTAAATCCAAGATTTTCTGTTAGAAAAAGATCTTTCCATATTAGAAAGACCAGAGAAAATATTTCCCAAATAGAATTTAATTCTATCACATGGAATTTAATTCTATCAGATAATTTAATTGGTGATTTTTTTTATCACCATTGGATTTTAAATCCAAGATTCTCTGTTAGAGAAAGATCTTTCCATATTAGAAAGATCAAGGAAAATATTTCCCAAATAGAATTTAATTCTATCACATAGAATTTAATTCTATCAGATGGGAGCATTTTAAATTGGGGCGCTCGCATACTTTGCATATAAGCGCTGCCAAAGTATGCAGCAAGAGAACTCATGTGTTTAATACGTGACCCCTAGTGTGGGTTTTAGCTTGTTTATTTTCAGCGCTCATATGCTTTGCATATGAGCGCTCACGTGTTTAACACGTGAGGCATGTTTGGCCTTTGGTTATTTATGTTCAGCGCTCATATTCTTTGTATATGAGCGCTCACGTGTTTAATACGTGAGGCCAGTTTGGCCCTTAGTTATTTATGTTCAGCGCTTATATGCTTTGTATATAAGCGTCATCGTGTTTAACACGTGATGCCAAACTATGAGAATTCTTTTCCTTTTTCTTTTCTCTCCCCCTTTTTTTTATAAGGGAACAAATACCTTTTAGCCAAAAAAAAAAAAATTGGCGGGAACAAATTCCCCCACTACTTTGCCCACGTAAGTATGTACGTGGATGAAGTAGTGCAAAGTTATGCATGGTCATAGAATTGATGGCTTAGGAGACAAGTTTAGGATCCTTGTAGCCTAAGGCTTTTTTCAGCTTCATGAGCGTAAGGGTCTCAAGAAGGTTTTTCTCCCTATGAGTCTTGAGGATCTCACATGTGCATATTCTCATTGGAAATCGTGGGATTTCTTAAGTGTATTTCACCTTCGTGAGTTGTAAGGATCTCACGCGGTTATTTTCTCCTTATGGGTCGAGAGGACCCGTAAGTGGCATCTTTACTTCATCGATAAATGTGGCCCGTCGATAGTATATAAGAGTCAGTTTGGACCTTCTTGGGGGTAGCGATGGCTTAGGAAACAGGTTTAGATCTGTTGCTTAAGGCTTTTCAACTTTATGAGCCGTGAGGGTCTCATAAAGATGTTTCTCCTTATGAGTCGAGAAGATCTCGTAGGTGTATTTTCTCCTTAGAAGTCGTGAGGAATCCTAAATGCGTTTTCTCTTGAGAGTCGTAAGTATCTCAAAAGAGAATTTTCCCCTTACGAGTCGAAAGTACTCGTAAGTGGTTTCTCCTCCTCATCGGTATGTGACTTTGGAGAATATGGCCCGTGGATAGTATACAAGAGTCAGTTTGGACCTACTTGTAGAGCCACAGTGCTTAGGAAACAGGTTGATATCTCCGTCGTCTAAGGCTTTTCATTTTCATGAGCCGTGAGGGTTTCATAAAGATGTTTTTCCTTACGAGTCAAGACGGGTCGAGTGGATCTCGTAGGTGTATCCTAACGTGAAATATAGATAACCCTTTTTTATAGAGGTCCGTTAGGTTTGTGGTACTAGGGTTTTGGTCCGTGGTACCGTCGTGTTGGCTGATGTATTCCCAGATATGCAGTCTTGAAGCCGCTATTCGAGTAGCCCCACGACTGTCCTATCTCTGATTCCTTTGGGGACTGGACAAGACGTTTTCAAGTAATCTCCTTAGGTCATATTACCGTCGGAAGAGCAAGCGTTAGGAATTTGCCATGACGCTTTTTACTTGAGGTTAGGCTCAATTTGGAACCCTGATGAGTCATAACCGCACCCTTCTGGGGTAGGATGATCTCCAATAGTTTTTTAGGCTTTATATAAGTTGTCGTCAAGACCCGAAGTTAGGAATATATCGTCACTTCGTTTTTTTCTTTAACGATGTCACGTCGATTCTTTGCTGATGTCGGGAAAACATTTGTGTGATCTCTATGCTGTATGTATTGCAATCGAGATCTGGAGGTAGGGATATGCCATTGCTCCAATTTTATTTGATAGTTGCGTCCGTATCCTGCTGAAATGAGGGGGAACGCCGAGATAGTCTCTCGGCTGTATATGAACTGTCAAGATTTGGAGTTAGGATTTTGCCATTACTCCATTTTTTATTTAACCCTTGGGTTTTTGTTGATATTGCGTCTGCATCTTGTTGGCATGAGAAGCACGTTGAGCTGGAATTGGGATTTTGCCATTACTCGTTTTTTATTTGACCCTTAGGTCTTTGTAGACGCCGAATCTGCGTTGAGAAGGAACATCGAGCAGGAGCTAGGATTTTGCCATTACTCCTTTTTTATTTGACCCTTAGGTCTTTTTTGACGTCGAGTCTGCGTTCAGATGGAATGTCGAGATAGTCTCTAGGTTGTATATGAACCGTCAAGACTTGGAGTTTCTTTCGACAAAGAGTGATGGGAAAATATGGTTTCCTTTCTTTTATTTGTGCCCATGGACCGTAACAAGAGTCAATATGGACATACTTGCAGGGTAGAAAAGTTTCATTTTCATTTTTTTATTATATATATATTTTTTATTTTTCCACGATGCTCTATGATCTCAGCTTTTTATATCGCGAAAGTCGCGATTGCCCAAGCATTTCGGCTATTTTTTGCGGTGCCCAATCATTTCGGCTATTTCATTTTTTTTTATTTTTACCCGCTATTTTTTATTATGAATTGCCCAAATATTTCGGCTGTTTCATATGCATATTTTTTGCTCACTGTTTTTTGTTGCGAGTTGCCCCATCATTTCGGTTATTTTACATGCATATTTTTGCTCGCTGATTTTTATTGCGAGTTGCCCCATCATTTCGGCTATTTCATATGTATTTTTTTTGCGACCCGCTGTGTTTTAGTACGAGTTAGGAACTTGAGATCTGATACCAATTTCGGTATCAAAATCGTTGCAACTGGAATATTGCTAGGAGCGAATCATCATTTGCCTTTGCGAGGACTTGAAATTTAATACCCATTTAGGCATCAGCATTGCTTCAACTAGGATATTTCTAGGAGCGAATCATCATTTTCCTTTGTTAATTTAGACAAAGGTGGCTTAGCAAACAGGGTTAGGATCCTGTCGACTAAGGCTTTTGACTTTATAAGCCATAAGGGTCTCATAAAAGTATTTCTCCCTACGAGTCGTGAGGATCTCATAGGTGTGTTTTCTCCTCAGAAATCATAGGGATTCCTAAGTGATACTTTCCTTCGTAAGTTGTAAGAATCTTACAAGAGTGGTTTCTCCTTATAAGTCGAAAGGATTTACAAGTGTCGTTCACCATATAGGGATATTTCTCGCCATTGGTGGAACTTGGTTGGGGGATATTTATTTATGTCCATGGATTGTATACAAGAGTCGATATTGGACCACTTATAGGGTACCTTAGGGGATATGGCGGCTTAAGAACATGTTTAGATTCATGTAACCTAAGACTTTTGAATTATATGAGCCATGAGGGTCTCATAGGGGGCATTCTCCTTACGAGTCATGAGGATCTCGTAAGTGTATTTTCTCCTTAGAAATCGTATGGATTTCTAAGTGTTGTTGTTTTGTGAGTCGTAAGGATCTCACGCAGGTATTTTCTCCTCACAAGATCAAAAGGACCCCGCAAGTGTATTTTATTTTATTTTATATTATTTTTTTTACGAAATTGCGCCCTTTTGGGTTTTCACAAGCTCGCCAGTAGTCCCGCTGTTTTTACTCATGATGCCCTTTCGGGTTTTCATCCGTGCCCATTTCACTTGTGGATGTACCGTTTTTTTAACGAGTTTGCGCCCTTTTGGGTTTTCACAAGTTTTTCGGTAGTCCTGCTATTTTTACTCATGGCGCCCTTTCGGGTTTTCATCCGTGCCCATTTCGCTTGTAAACGTACCTTTTTTTGCGAATGGTGAAATTCTCGAAAGTAGCTTCATCGCAGATGATCCATCTGTTTGCCGGTAGGACTTGGGGGTGGCTTCACTGCTGGGGTAGCTGTGTAACCAGTGGGATTTGAGTTGCAACCTTCACCGTTGGGACTTCGATTGCAATATAGATCTCAAGGGAGCATATCGCCGTATTTGTTGCGATACGCTAGTTTAGGGACATTTCGGTCCATTATCGTCGTGTTTGAGGCGACGCGCCGTGTTTGAGGCGACGCGCCGTGTTTGAGGCGACGCACTAGTTTAAGGAAGTTTCAGTCCATTATCGTCGTGTTTGAGGCAACGTGTCGTGTTTAGGGACGTTTCGGTCCAGTATTGCCGTTTTTGAGGCGATGCTCTAGTTTAGGGATATTTCGGTCCATTATCGCCATGTTTGGGACGGCGCGATAGTTTAGGGACATTTTGGTCTGACATTCCCGTTTTGGGGACGAATGTTAGTTTAAGGACATTTGGGTCCATTATTTCCGTTTTGGAACGAATGTTAGTTTAAGGACGTTTTGATCCAACATTCCCATATTTGGGACAATATTAGTTTAGGGACGTTTCGGTCCGTTGTTAGTTTAAGGACGTTTCGGTTCAACATTCCCATTTTTTAGGGGAACGTGTTAGTTTAGGGACGTTTCGGTCCATTTTATCATTCGGTCGGGGAGTTGCATAACTCATCCCTTCCAACTCTTGTTTGCTGAGGTGCTGCTACCTGTCTTTTATTTGCATAGACACTTCACGTCTTAGACTATCTTCACCTTCTTGGACTGTTTCATCTATCATCATGCCAATCGGGTCGTTTTGCTGGAAGTACCGCGCATTTTACACGGCACCTGCCCCCTGCTCATCAATTTTGCTTTCTGATACTGATAGAGCATCTTCTTCATATACGAAGGAACGAGATATCATGTCATTCCTTCTGCCGAGTCTTCCTTGTTCCCCTTCGAATGACGGCGCGACGCGGGGACGTCTTGCCTGAAATTCGGGGCAGATGCTAATTGGTGCTATCCGTTCACCTCTCCGAAGATGCCAAGTTGATTTATGGCACCATGTATCGAAGGTTTAAACGGATGCGTCCGATGTAGCAGACTTCGTCAGATTCCCCCTCGCTTGAGGGGTTTTTGATTGCGGGGGCGCTCTTCCTTGCAGGCGCAAGCCCCTGCGGTTAATTACGCTACCGCATTGCGGTAACAACTTTCTCCTTCTCCAGATGATCACTCCGTGTCGTGTGTGTTTATTTTGTATTTGGTTGCCCGTAGATTGTATACGGAGACTGGGTTATGTCGTCGCCCGTAGGGCATGGACTAGTCCAAATCCGTATTATCTTAGATTTGGGTTTGGGGGTTGTGTTTAAGGATACGTTAGCCTCATTTGAGACTAAGATCGACTTAAACGTTTGTTAAGGATACGTTAGTCTAGTTTTAGACTAAGATCAACTTAAAGGGATTATTTAGATCCAACGAGAGAGCAATTAGGGGAGCCCTGTTGTTTAGTTTAGTGACATTGCGGTCGATAGGTAGTTTAAGGACATTGCGGTCCGATATTAGTTTTAAGACGTTGCAGTCAAGGTTGAGGACATCATAGTCCGAGGATTTAAGGACTCCGCAGTCCGGCGTTAGTTTTAAGACATCCCGGTCAAGGTTAAGGACGTCATAGTCCGTTGTTAGTTTTAAGACATTCCGGTCAAGGTTAATGACCTCATAGTCCATGAGTTTAAGGACCCCACAGTCCGGTGTTAGTTTTAAGACATCCCGGTCAAGGTTAAGGACCTCATAGTCCATGAGTTTAAGGACCCCACAGTCCGTATCAATGTGTGGTCATCGGGACCCGTCACCTCTTTAAAGACATTGAGGAATTACAACGCCAAGTATCAAAGGAGTGAAGAGATGTACCCTTGAACCAAGGTAGATTAAGGGATATGTAGTCCAATTTGGAAACTAAGATCAATTATTATATTATGAGCCCATTGGCCCAGTTAAGTTTGAATTGAGGACTTATGGCCTTCTTGGGCTAAGTCCAATCATGTTTCATATTGACCCTCTGTTGGTTCATTGAAGGAGAGGCTTTGCCTATAGAAACTTAGCCAATTAGGCTAAAACTAGTGTTAAACACTAGAGACCAACAGTGTTGAACACTGGGAAATAAGATTATCAGATTAGTGTTAAACACTAAAAATTGTGATTCTCGAATCAGTGTTAAACACTAATAAATAACGATGTTAAACGCTGGCAACCAAGTTATTAGTTTGGTGTTAAACATTAGCAAAGAGGAAATCACGTGGGAGCACGTGATGGCATCCAAAAGGTGGGGCCAGATCCCCCTCATTTTGTTATACAGATAAGTGTTTAACACTTTTTATTCTGACAGCCATCACGTGTGGGCACGTGATGAGGGCTCACGCTTTGATCTGTTAGAATGTTCATTAGGGGTCACGTGGTGACACGTGAGGGCGCCCTGCTTCCCTTTATTTTGTTCTGCCAAAAGTATTGAATACTTTGGAGCATCACGTGCTGTCACGTGATGAAAATTTGGGTGTTTGTCTGTCAGAGCCCCAGCCAAGGGGTCACGTGGTAGCACGTGAGAGCGCACTAGAGCTCTTTTTTGTTTCTTTTGCCTTTTTCTCTGTGTGCTTCAGGGGTCACGTGGGGGCACGTGAGGCATTGCCTCAAAGTTCTTTTCTGTGGATCTTTGCAGGGGTCACGTAGTAGCACGTGACTCTGACTCAAAGTTCTTTTCTGTGGATCTTTGCAGGGGTCACGTGGTAGCACGTGACTCTGACTCAAAGTTCTTTTCTGTGGATCTTTGCAGGGGTCACGTGGTAGCACGTGACTCTGGCTCTTTGCATGTTTTAAAGATTTGTTCATCTTTTAAGAATTAAATTCTTCATAGGGTCAAACCCTAACAATAAACTTTAGAGGAATTAAATTCCTGTTTTCTTCTGAAGAATTATATTCTTAAATAGGGTTAAACCCTAATTTCTTTTCTGTAAAGAATTAAATTCTGGTATAGGGTGAAACCCTAATTCTTTTTTCTTTAAGGGAATTAAATTCCTGTGAGTTTGAGAGAATTAAGTTCTCAAAACCCTAGTTCTGTCCATTCTGAAGGAATTAAATTCCTAGGGTTAAACCATAATTTTATCTTAAAGGAATTAAATTGCTATCATTCTGTGAGAATTAAATTCTCAAAGCTCATTTTCTCTCTATGTTTTAGATCTGCATGGCAGGATCTCAACCGAATGAGAATTAAATTCTCAATTTATGGGGAGATGTGCACTTTGCAGGTCTTCAACCAGAGAAAGAACTAAGTTCTTTTCTTTTTATAAGAGTTAAACTCTTTTGAGAATTAAATTCTCTTTTGAAGCCTCTCTTTTCTTATCTAGGGTTTTTCTTTTGCAGAGAATCAAATTCTTCCTTCTAAATTTTCAAGATTCCAAGGCTCTATATCTCACTCTCTCTGTATGTATCAAAAAAAGGTCCTTCCTCTTCTTTTCTTAGCTCCTATTTATAGGAGAAGGAAAAGAATCAATCTGTTTGGTAAATCTCTCATTGAGAGATTTGATTTGTTCATTGAGAGATTTGATTTATATTTATCATTAATCTGGGCCTTTAGATTATTAGGTGAATTTTATTCACCATTGGATTTTAAATCCAAAAAAATCTCTTTGTTATTTCGGTTAGATTTAGGGGGAAATCTTTCCAAGTCCAAGATTTTTCCATAAATTGGTGATATTTAATCACCTTTAGATTTTTAATCCAAAGGTTTCAGATAATTCTTTTCCATTTTGGAAAGATTTGAAAGATCTTCCCTCAGAATTTAATTCTGTCAAAGAATAAGGCTTTTAAAACCGGTCACGTGTGGCCACGTGACCCCTGGTCACGTGTAAGCACGTGACCCCTGGAATGGACTTCTCTTCTTTTGTGCTCTGTTCTCTGGCCGCTGCTTAACCTTCACGTGCCAACACGTGACCACTGGTCACGTGTGAGCACGTGATGCCTCTTCTGAAGCTTCTTCTTGACTTTTAATTAGAGAACAAATATGCTCTGTGCCGCTGCTTAACCATCACGTGCCAACATGTGACCACTGGTCACGTGTGAGCACGTGATGCCTCTTCTGAATCTTTTCCTGATTTTTAATCAGGGAACAAATGACCCCACAGCGTTGTTCTCACGTGTCTGCACGTGAGTGCAACGCTGTCACTTTTGTGACCATCGGATCTGTCTTGGGAGTAGGGTAGATGAAACGTTTTCCATCCCATCCTATAAATGCCCATGTCCTTTCAGAATAGCATCCACTTTTGCTCATCTTCTTCCTTTGAGAACTTTTCCCTTGAGAATTTAATTCTCGTTCCTCAGAGCTTAGTTCTCTGCTTCAAACTTTTCAGAGTCTAACTCTGTTGACTGATTCCTTTTCCTCAGGTAATCATCTTGAGCGAATGAAGAACTTTCATACATAAAACTCTCTGGATTTTAAATCCACATCAAGGGTTTCACCCTTTTAACATGAACCCATTTTCTTCAAGTTCATCAACAAAAATAGAAAACCATTTAATTTTCGAACAGTAGATCTCTTAGGGTTCATATGATCTTTAGGGAGATGATGGTGACGGTTCAAATCCATGGAATTTAACTCCATCCAAAAAAATATTTTTGGGAATTTAATTCCCCTTTTCAAAAGGAATTTAATTCCTACGAAGAACTCAGTTCTTCCCATGGAGGCTTCTTAGGGTTTTCTTGCCCTGGGTTGTCCTTCTGTGATCAATGAAGAAGAAGCTTGCAATGATGTCTTTTGTGAGAATTTAATTCCCTTGACCCTGTTTGATTTGTTGTAGAGTCCAAGGTGGATTTCTTTTAGGGGAGTGTGTAGGGTTATTTGAAGTCCCCTATTTATTTAATTAGAATATTCCCTTTGTCTTATTATGATTGCTGTGCTTCATCATTAGCCAGCCGTCATCTTGATTTCATGGGACCCCCATGTTTTGTAACTAGTGGTCCTACCAAACAAGTCCTCTGTCACTTTCTTCAACTGTCTTTATATATTTATGCTTATATATATATATATATATATATTGCTGGCTTCGCTTCTGACAGTTTTCCTTTATTTGATTTTAGGTGCGATAGCTTCTGCTCCGTGTTTTCCCTTCACCCGCTCGGAGGCCGCTTTTCCTCAATCACTGTCCGACGAGGAAGCGATGGCGATGATCCGGGCTCATGACCCGAACTGCGCTAGCTTACTTCTATGGGGAACTTGGTACAGCCATATCATCCGAGATTGCCGGAGTTTCCTCTGTGAAGTGCCGACAGAGCCCACTTTAATCTCTGTTGATATTTTTTAGAGAATTTAAATTTCTATTACTGGTATTTTGACTATTAACGATCACTATGATCACTATTTTGAGGATCTTGGATTGGATTCTTTAAGAACTAAGTTCTTGATTTGAAAGAATTATGTTTCCGGAGTATTATGAACTCCATCTTTTTTATGTTCCTGTATCCATGTTCTCCCCTGAATTTTTGATTCTCAAGAAAAAAGATCTTTCCGATGAGAATTAAATTCTCAACTTGTGGGAGACTTGTCTTGTGGATCTCTGATCCAGAGAAAGAACTAAGTTCTTTGAGAAGGGTTGAACCCTTAGATGTGATTGATGTGTAAATGAGATATTTTGATCTCTTCTTTTTTTTACCTAGGGTTTTAGGAGGGAGATTTTCTTCTTTGAGAGAATTAAATTCTCTGTTGTTTTTAGAGTTTTCTGTATTTCTACAGAAGCTTATGGAGGGTTTTTCCTCTCTTTTCCCTTTCTCTTTTCAACTTTTTGCTCCAATTTATAGGAGAAGGAAAAAAATCAATTTGTTGAGAAAATCTCTCATTGAGATCATGATTGATTTCATAATCAATCCAATTGATCTTTAAAATCAACCGGTGAATTTTATTCATCGATAAATTTTTAATCCAAAAGCTCTCTGTTTAACAGAGGAGATTGTTTGTTTGTTTTAATAAGATTAAGAAAATATTTTCCTAAGATAGAATTTTATTCTATCATATGAATATGTTGTTAGTTTAAAAATATTAGAATTTTATTCTATCATATGAATATCTTGTTAGTTTAACAAGACTAGGAAGATATTTTCCTAATATAGAATTTAATTCTGTTATATTAATGTCTTGTTAGTTTAACAAGATTAGGAAGATATTTTCCCGTCATAAAATTTAATTCTGTTATATGAATATCTTGAAAGTTTAATAATATTAGGAAGATATTTTCCTAATATAGAATTTTATTCTATCACAAGATTAGCAAGATATAGAATTTTATTCTATCTAATAGAGAAGATCATTCTTGTTTGTTTATCAGGATTAGGAAATTTTTTTCCTAAGATAGAATTTTATTTTATCAGATGACCGATGGGTGATTTTATAATCAACATTGGATTTTTGATTCAAGGATTCTCTGTTTAACAGAGAAGATCTTTCTAGTTTGAGAAAGATCAGGGAAATATTTATCACATAGAATTTAATTCCATCAGATGGTTTAATTGGTGATATTTTATCACAATTGGATTTTAAATCCAAGATCCTCTGTAAGAGAAAGATAGAAAAAAATATTTTCCAAATAGAATTTAATTCTATCAGATAATTTAATTGGTGATATTTTATCACTATTGGATTTTAAATCCAAGATTCACTGTTAGAGAAAGATCTTTCCATATTACAAAGATCAGGGAAAATATTTTCTAAATAGAATTTAATTCTATCATATAAGAATTAAATTTTATCAGATTATTTAATTGGTGATTTTTTATCACCATTAGATTTTAAATTCAAGATTCTCTATTAGAGAAAGATCTTTCCATATTTGAAAGATTGAGGAAAATATTTTCTAAATAGAATTTAATTCTATTATATGGGAGCATTTTAAATTGGGACACTCACATGCTTTGCATGTGAGCACTACCAAAGAATGCGGCAAGAGAACTCACGTGTTTAACACGTGAAGCATGTTTTGCCTTTGGTTATTGCATATGAGCGCTCACGTGTTTAATACATGAGGCCAGTTTGGCCCTTTGTTATTTATTTTCAGCGCTTATACACTTTACATATAAGCGCCGACGTGTTTAACACGTGATACCAAACTATGAGAATTCTTTTCCTCTTTCTTTTCTCTCCCATTTTTTTTATAAGGGAACAAATAGCACTTAGCAAAAAAGACATTTTGGCGGGAACAGACTGGTTTACATCCCTATCACCTAAGGCTTTTCAATTTTATGAACCGTAAGGGTCATAAAAGCATTTTCTCCCCACAAGTCGAGAGGATCTTGCAGGTGTATTTTCTCCCTGGGAATCGTGGGGATTCCTAAGTGTGTTACTCTTTTGTGAGTTTTAAGAATCTCACTCGCGAATATTCTCCTCACAAGGTCGAGAGAAGTTTGCGAGTGTATTTTCGTCTCTTTTTCACGAGTTTGCGCCCTTTCGGGTTTTCACAAACTCGCCGGCAGTCCTGCTGGTTTTACTCACGGAGCCCTTTCGGGTTTTCATCCGTGCCTGTTTTCCCCGTGGACATACCTATTTTTTGTTTTTTAAAATTTTTTTACATCAATTTTATTTTATTTCCCAGTTTAACGACTTAGAGGTCATAGCTATGCGCTTATTCAAAAATCCTTGGACTTTGATCTTACGGCGCTTCAATGCTCTCTTTGTCCTTTTGGAGAGACGTTTACGTGTGTTCCGTAGAAACTGTGGTGGACTGGGTCATTTTCTGGAGCGGGCGATTGAGCCGTCTACCCCAAAAGGGTTTGGTTTTTGTTCGAATGGAGTGGACAATCATAGCTTGGTTTTCTGCTAACACATCTTTGGCCATTGAGACCACTCTCTCATTGTATTATTTTTCAACCCAATTCTTGAAAACAAAGCAATCTTCAATGGTATGACTCGCCTTTTTATGATACGGGCAGTACAAGGGATCATCAGTCATATTTGCTTCATGTGGTCTTTTTGATTTAGGAAATTTCATACCGTTTCTCAGGGCGTCCTTAAATATTTTACGGACTTCGTCTCTTCTGAAAGAATAGACCTTATTCAATTTCTCTTTCAGGGGTGATTCCCCTCCTCCTCCCAACACTGGTTTTCGAGGCTGGTCGGCATTAGGCCTGCCTGCTCCTCGCCTACTCTGGTCGACAGATGCATTAGAGGATTCAGTGTCCTTGAGAGGCCTTCCTTTGCTGTTGTTGTTCTCCGGATATTTAGACTTGTTGTTATATTGGTAGTTTGGAAGAGATTCGGGGCCCGCATGTTCCAACATTTGGACTCTTTTAAGTAAGTCTTAGAGAGTTTCGGGATCTGCTGATGACTTTCCCTTAATTTTGTCCTGTGTCAATTGATCACAGCCATGCGTTAGGACTTTCCCAGGGGCTAGCCGTCATTGACTTTCATGAAGGTATTCCGCTCTTAGACCGAAGGGAATAACTGTTGGCTGTTTTGGGACATCAATCCCTGGTTCGTGGACCAAATTTTGATTTTGTTATGATTGCATTTGAAGGACTCGGATTGCCAGATTTTCCACAATATTCACTAAATCGTCGACTTTGGAACAGATCTCGGCTAACTCCCTATCACAGTCCTGAAATTGCACTTGAAGCGATTAGAATAACGCTTGTTCTGTAGTTTTGGGGACGGCGATTGGGCTATCCTCATCGCCCAAGCTTGATTCCCCAAGAACCATGGGATCTTTTCGCTTAGCAGCTCGAGCAGGGTCTTCAACATTATCTGAATCGAGCAATATTGGGCGGCGTCAACCATGTTGGAGATAGTGCCCTCAAAATCAATTATTGGAGCGCAGGTACGTGATTGCAATGATTGAGGCAGGACCTATACCGATATGACAGTCTTGCTCGAGATGATAGTATGCTATCTGGTTTGTCTTTATCATCGTATAGATACTTTAGTTCACTATTGCATGATGATAGAGCCCATAGGATTCTTGCTTGACTACCAGCAGTATGATGGCGATCATATACGTGGGAGCTGGGGTCTGTAAGCACATCCTTAAAGTGTCCTTAGTCGTGGGAGTTTCGAGACAGGGCATCGATACTCCAGAGTAGACTAGTGTATACAGTTGAGACCCCGACGAGGGACGATGGCCGGTCTCACAAGCTACTGGTGTCAGTTTGATCACCTAAGATGTATACAGGTACTCATTGGGTTATGAGTACACCGGACAGGACTCGCCGGGAACATGCTAGTTGGTATTATACATATCGTCAGATAGCAGTTCCCTGGTGACATGTGTACAGGTTAGTTCATCGACCTGAGATCGTTATTTGTCTCATGTGAGTTCCCACTGTGCTTAGATTACTACCCTACCACGCTCAAAGGAGTTGTGCAAACAGGTTTTAGTTGGGTACAGTCCCGAGTCACATTGGAGGCAAGTGAGCGGATCGGCAGGGGATTCATCTCTCCCGGTATTGGGGGTGAGATCGCGCTGTGTCTAGGAGAGCCATTACACAAAGCCCTCGGCCGAGACAGGAGATTTACTGGTAGATATTCCAGTAGTATCTCAGGGTGTTCTGGGCCACTCTCTGACACGACTTATACTGCTATTGGGGGTCTGACGTTACCAGCCCCTAGGCCGATATGCGATACTCATAGACGAACGGACCGGACTGTATGTATATTGTCACTGTTAGGCTCAGTAGGGTTTATGGATGAGTTTGCTCGTCAGCTTCCCTTCCAATCAATACATAGGCAAACCGTTACGTACAGCTTGTACCTCTGACGTGCTAGAGGTTATACCCAGTGCCAGTGTGTTGATGAGTCATTAGAGTCCCCCACAGACACTTTGCCAAGTTCGGGCGAAACGTTGTAGAGGCCGTATGGAGTTATGGCAAGGTTCGGAAAATGCACGTGCGTTTTCGCAGGTGTCGTTTTTCAGGCGGATAATACTGGTCGGCTTTGGTTTAAGCCGGATCCGAGTATTATACTGTGTAGATATAATATCTTTGTCTCACATGCATTTGTATTCGATCGTAATACAAATGCGGGTATGTTTATACTGATACGGGGTTATCCTGAAATTCGTTTCAGGATCACTTTTGGAAGTTGCCAGTTTCCAGTTTTCTATCAGCCGTATTTAACATTTGGTTAAATGCGGATTTACCTTTTCTTCTTGAGGTGAGTCGTGTTTCTAGAAGGTTCTAGAATGATAACGAGGATGGTGACTCATTCATTAGCACTAATTATATGATGACTAGGTTTAGATGAGTCATTCATTACATTAATGCATTTTGTTTGTGCTAAGATATTTTTCCTTGATCTTTATGCTTATGGTAACCTTCCCCCTCCTACACTCACCTCCCTCCCTCTACATAAGTGGCCGGCTACCCTTTGGTGGAGGTTCATGGTTGTTATTTGGAAAAAAAGATATAAGTTTTGGTGCATAGAAATTAGATGTGATCGATTTCTCTTTTCCATTCGATCCAAAAGGCAACTTCATTAAACGTTCGTCCATGGCCTTTGACGTAATGAGACAAAGTGTTCTACTCATTCTCTACATCATCTTGGTTATCTCTTTTAGCAAACTTGACGACCGAGTTGCCTCGGTTCAGAGGCGGGAGCCCGTTTAAAGATCCGTCGGCGTGGTGCCACCTGGACGACGAGACTGGAGATTCAGGAGATCGGAGCAGCCGCAACAAGCGTGGGATGATGGTTGAATACCGAAGGACTCGGATCGTTCGGTATAACTCTTCCACCCACTTTGTAGTTTGTTAGTTTAGCTTTAATGGCAGATCCGGGTTACGGTACACGATAGCTCCAGTTTTTAAAAAGTTTTTGTTCCGCATTTGGCGTCTGTTAGACGGCCGGGGGGCTACCGTAGACTTACAGTGGTATCAGAGCCTCACCATTAAGCTATACTAACTTGTGCTAACACGTTTAAAATATCGATCGAACGGAATTTCGAAAATCACTTTTTTCAGTGCAAAACTTTCTGTCGATTTTAAACTGTGTCTAAAAATTATTTTGCACATCTCAGAAAGTTAAGCAGGGTTTTCTAAGCAAACTGCAAAAAGTTGGTCACGTGATCCTACAGTTCCACCGCGGATCCACGGTCAAACTTCGGGTTTGACCGCGCATCCGCGGCAAGATTGTAGGAACAGTGATCCAAATTTTTGCAGTAGCTTATTCACTGGAAATTGTGGCTTTTGGTAATATTTGTTTGGGCCCAGATTTTGTTACTGTACAGCAGATGTACGTGGGGCCCACTTCGGGAAATTTATTCGATCGAAATTTTAAACTTGTTAGTTTGCAGTATTTACATTATATCTCCGACCGGGAATGTCATTTGATCGGTAAACCGCGTCTGATTGCTATATTTCTTTTAGACGGGTTTGCGAACGTGACATTCGCGTTGATGTTCTGTGTTGTGCTGTGATGTTGCGGATATGTCGTGGTGGATAGCAGTGTGTAATGGTAGTGCCGTTTAGATTTATATGTACATTTGATATTGCGGGGAGAGCGTCTAACATGTGGACTGCCGTCACTGCTTGTTGTATAATATTCTTTTGGGGCACGACCGGGTTGAGGTCGATGTATCCGTTGTATATTTTTCATTTCTGTACTAGGTTTATCCCGCGAAAGAGTGCACGGATAGCCGGATTCTGGAGGGCAACTGGTCCGTATCTCATGGCTTTGAGAGGCAAAAGAACCTTACTCTAGAATTGGCAGACTATTCGCCGCACTCGTAGGGGGTACAGGTTGACCCAAGGAGGGGTGCTCAATTTACCGGATTCCGTGAAGTGCCGGGTGTTCCATTCACTATGTTGTGGGGACTACCTCGCTTCAGGTTTTGGCGGGTAACTTGCCGCACCCGTAGGGGTCTAGGTTTCATTGCACAGGCTATCAACACGACCAGGGGAACGTCGGTTTTCAGCAGCGGCTCTGTGAAACCCGGGGATCCCAGATTATATGTATTGTTCTATGATGCTTATTACTTTTCGGTAATGTTGCATATTATCACGCCTGGAGCAATTATTGTATATTGGTATATATACTATTAGATGTTGTATATGTTTTACACCCGCGCTAGTCCAGCCCCCGCTCCGTCGTTAGTTAAGTAACCTAACGGGTGATGACGGGACCCAGTGACGAATGTGGATGGCATATACGTACATTTTATTTTTCGTTCTTTTCTGGTGTGATTGATTGATGGGACTGCGTTGATTCTTATCAATGCAAGGATAAAACAAACCTATATTTGATGTTGTTGGAACAAATTTTAAAAGGTGTTATTACAAAGATGTTTCCTTTTGTTTTGCATGGTGATATTCAGTTAGAATATCCTGCATCTCATTCGACGAGGCAAGGGCCGAGATCCCTTCACCGGGAGTGACCCCTTGGGCAGAAGTTTGCGTTAGGGTAATAACTTCATTATAGTCGATTACAAGTTGCTTTGCATCGCGGTATTCAGTTAGAATATCCTGCACCTCATTCCACGAGGAAAGAGCCGAGATCCCTTCACCGGGAGTGACCTCTTTAGCAAAAGGTTTTTCGTCACTATATTTTTTATAAAAAGCTATCCGTTTCCTTCAACGAGATCAAGTTCAATACGTTAAAGGTTTTTCGCCAAAAACCAGCCATAGCCCTCCGTAATTTCTTTTGGGTATTCAGTAGGATTCAAGCTATGTATTTTGACCTTCGCCAAGGCATAGTGTTTGGTAGCTGCTGGGTATTCATTTATAGCATAGATAGATGTGTTGGTTTGGGACAGTCGCACTACTATTTTGGCCTTCGTCAAGAGTATGTACGGGTGGGTTCAAATTGACCTGGACAATGACGGGTAGAACTTGGCATGTGACTTATGACATTTTGACCTTCGCCAAGGTCATAAGAGCATGGGGCAAAAATCACATCGGGAGTTTCAAATATACAGGAAACTTGCCAGGCATGCGCATACCTTCTGGAGTGTGATAACTTGATTGGCTTCCATCAAGTTATCATGCGATGATAGTTGGATTCCGATTCTCACTGATGAGTTGGTTTACTCTTCGGGTGATCCCGTCTAATTCTTCTTTCAGGTTTGGAGGAGAATTTGAGATTACAGTGGGAGGTTTACTGATTAGATAAAATGATAATCATTTTGATCTAGGTTAGAGTGCACGCAGAGTGTTTCTTTTATCTCTCTCTCTCTTTGGCAGCGACCTTTGACCGACCCTAGACTATGACTCAGTGACCAAGTTGACCGAACCTTCTTAAAATACTGGCTTTTGGATTGTCCAAGTTGCATAAGTCATTGCCGCTCCTTCCTTTACCCTTTGTATTTCTCAGAACACTCCGTATTACTACGGATATCCACTTCCATTGGATAGATCCATCGTATTGTTATATACGAACTCGAAGGGACTTCTTCGAGGATGGATCCAGGTTCAGGAGAAATAGAATTAGTTTATTCAGTTGTCTTTTATTATCACCTTCTCTCAGGTTGCGAGGGCTCCTCAGTTTAGGAGAGTACACCTATTACGCTTATTGGATAGTCTTCTTCCAAACCATAGGCTGGTGCCGAAAGGTGGGGAATGAAGAAAACCAATTAGCCTAAGTAGGGTGTACAGAAGGTAATAGCTAAAGACAAATAAAGGAATTAGAATGAGGGCAAAGTAAATTGCGACTGTTATTATTCACGACCAAACCGCGTACTTCATCGCCACTCCTATTTCACCTTTGCTTTTTTCCAGTTCGGGAGAAATAGAATAAGGTATTATTCAGTTGTCTTTTATCATCACCTTCTCTCAAGATACGAGTACTCCTATGTTGAGGAGGGTACACCTATTATGCTTACTGGATAGTCTTCTTCCAAACCATAGGCTGGTGCCGAACGGTAGGGAAGGAAGAAAACCACTTAGCCTAAAGGGGTGTACAGAAGGTAACGACTAAAGACAAATAAAGGGATTTGGAGAGATGGCAATGAAATATACGGTTAAAGTCATAAATAGGATTATGGAAGAGGCATTACTAGGAATACCAGAATACCCCTACGAAACATTTTCATGTTTCAGTTTCACTGTGCATTGTTAAAGGAAACTGATTTCCCGATTAGATACTTACTCCAGGGTATGTATTTACCAGGTTTCATTCTCATATCTGTATGGTTTTACAGATGATGAGTGGGAGTAAGTTATTGGGAATTAGGTGATCATCCTCATTATATCGGAATTCGTTGTAATTGGTGGTATTTGAGGAAATCGCCTGGGTACAGTCTTTCAACCTACGACGCACATGTTTAGAGTTATTCAACTCAGCGGACTTATACAGAGTATTGTATGTTGTCCAGTGTCCGTCAGGACAAAGGGGTAGGTCCTCATACTATGTTCTGTTTACTTGTGACTTCTCTAGTTTTTAGACAAGTGTTTCATAGAAATACAATGTCTAAGTTTTGAGAAGTTGTGGGTATAAGAATAAAGTAGAGAACCAGGTGTCGCAAGTATCGAGATTCTTCAAAGAGATTGAAGATGTAGATTCTTGTGACTGGTATTCAGATGATAGTAATGGTTTTTGAGAAACTTGTTTCTCTTTCAGATTACTCATAATTGGATGGATTCCTAAGTTGAGTAATGCTGATTAGCCTTTTTCCATTAAGTTGTTATGCACTGGAGACAGCTGCATGATTTGAATCTGGTTCCAATTAAATTAGTGCCTCTGTTTCTATATTAGATATAGAATGGTTCATATCTTAAACGATGTTAAGGTAAGGGTAGTTGTCCAGCTTATGCTTAAAACCAGACACTGGATAACTCAAGGCACGGTTCTGTAATGGCTGTTTGTGGGTTGACCCTGACTTTGACGAGGGTTGACATTTCTACCATCTGGAAAATCAATAGTGATATTGTTCTTGACTCGCCACAGTTTTAGTAAAATGGATTTTTTCAGAAAACAGTAGTGGGAGTATGGTAGAACTGGAAGTAATTCCAGAACCGCAAACGATTATGGAAAATTTAATAGGACCCATATATTCAATCGGGTTTGACATTCCATTAGCCACTCCGCAGATATGGTGGGTAACCTCAGTCACCCGAGAGGTACTCCGGTAGCCTCAAGGACGGTGACAGGGAGGTTTTTGTTTACCCAGACTTGACACTACTGTTGCTCCAGACTATGACACCCGGCAGAAGGATATGTATAGCGTCGTTCTAAACTAGCTTTAGAATTATACGTATATATTATTCTGCCAGAGGGTTGTTGTAGTCAGTGGGAACAGCGGAAGAATAGTGGGCAAGTAGCTTATGTCTATTTATAGACTTGAGCGGATATAGCGGAGATAGATCATCTAATTTTGATGTAATAGTCATGGCTTTGACTTCATCAGAATAGGGGATAGATCTGTTAAGAAGATAGTAGGGTGTGATGTCCTGGTATTTGGATGACATACATAGAGTAGGAAGTAAAATTCCTATACTACAATCGGTTGTACTGTGGTCGTCACACAGTTGCTTCTTCACAAAGGACATGGATATAATATCAGACATTCTGGTTACTAGATCTACGGTTTTAGATCTAGATTTGGGTAGTTTCCCAATATGGGTACTTTGACAATATTCTAATAGTATTTTAGAATAGATGACTCCTGGCATGGTGGTGTACCTGCAGGTGATGGAGTCACCCTCTCTAAAGGTGTCATAGAGACAAAAGGAGAGAGGGAAGTGCATGATTGGCAGATCACTTGCTTAGGCAATTGAGTCAATCATAAGATATCAAGTACCACACCAGATGTTGTTTTTGCACGAGATGCGATAAGTTTATATTAATCCAATCCTAAAGAAACATAAGAAAGCAGTTTTAAAACATAAGTGCTTGTTCTACGGATTTGATGACGGCAGCCTCCTTCGGGAGACGGTTATCATTCCAGGCTTCCAAGGTGACATGGATGACAGAGTGATTGTCACAGTTATAGTTTTCCCTCTGACGAGGGACTGTATTATGGATAGGTGGTCCAAGAGGATACTATGGGAGGCATGGTGCTAGATATTGATTAGGTTCAGTTATCAATACAGTCTAAGAAGTTTGGATTTGGAGTTCATTTATGAACTAGGTCCTATCAGATATCCAGACATATTCTAAGACAGGTATTACTCGATTCGGGAGATGGTTTTCTCCGCGAACTTGAGATTAAGAGAGACATAGAAAGAAACATCAGGGCAGATCCACTCACTGAGGCTATTTCTCGAACACAAGAGTTTTACAAACTAGCTTTGTGAAACTGATTAGTAGAGGAGTTGGATGTTCGGTATCACACGGGCTATGAGTATGCGACATCGCAATAATTAGCCTTGAGTGCAAGTGGGAGATTGTTGGAGATAGTGCCCTCAAAGTCAATTATTGGATCGCAGGTACGTGATTGCAATGATTGAGACAGGACCTATACCGATATGACAGTCTTACTCGAGATGATAGTATGCTATCTGGTTTGTCTTTATCATCGTATACATGCTTTAGTTCACTAATGCATGATGATAGAGCCCATAGGATTCTTGCTTGACTACCAGCAGTATGATGGCGATCATATACGTGGGAGCTGGGGTCTGTAAGCACATCCTTAAAGTGTCCCTAGTCGTGGGAGTTTCGAGACAGGGTATCGATACTCCAGAGTAGACTAATGTATACAGTCGAGACCCCGACGAGGGGCGGTGGCCGGTCTCACAAGCCACTGGTGTCAGTTTGATCACCTAAGATGTATACAGGTGCTCATTGGGTTATGAGTACACCGGACAGGACTCGCCGGGAACATGCTAGTTGGTATTATACATATCGTCAGATAGCAGTTCCCTGGTGACATGTGTACAGGTTAGTTCATCGACCTGAGATCGTCATTTGTCTCATGTGAGTTCCCACTGTGCTTAGATTACTATCCTACCACGCTCAAAGGAGTTGTGCATACAGGTTTTAGTTGGGTACAGTCCCGAGCCACATTGGAGGCAAGTGAGCGGATCGGCAGGGGATTCATCTCTCCCGGTATTGTGGGTGAGATCGCGCTGTGTCTAGGAGAGCCATTACACAAAACCCTCTGCCGAGGCAGGAGATTTACTGGTAGATATTCCAGTAGTATCTCAGGGTGTTCTGGGCCACTCTCTGACACGACTTATACTGCTATTGGGGGTCTGACGTTACCAGCCCCTAGGCCGATATGCGATACTCATAGACGAACATACCGGACTGTATGTATATTGTCACTGTTAGGCTCAGTATGGTTTAGGGATGAGTTCGCTCGTCAGCTTCCCTTCCAATCAATACATAGGCAAACCGTTACGTACAGCTTGTACCTCTGACGTGCTAGAGGTTATACCTAGTGCCAGTGTGTTGATGAGTCATTAGAGTCCCCCACAGACACTTTGCCAAGTTCGGGCGAAACGTTGTAGAGGCCGTATGGAGTTATGGCAAGGTTCGGAAAATGCACGTGCGTTTTCGCACGTGTCGTTTTTCGGGCGGATAATACTGGTCGGCTTTGGTTTAAGCCGGATCTGAGTATTATACTGTGTAGATATAATATCTTTGTCTCAGATGCATTTGTATTCGGTCGTAATATAAATGCGGATATGTTTATACCGATACGGGGTTATCCTGAAATTCGTTTCAGGATCACTTTTGGAAGTTACCAGTTTCCAGTTTTCTATCAGCCGTATTTAACATTTGGTTAAATGCGGATTTATCTTTTCTTCTTGAGGTGAGTCGTGTTTCTAAAAGGTTCTAGAATGACGACGAGGATGGTGACTCATTCATTAGCATTAATTATACGATGACTAGGTTTAGATGAGTCATTCATTACATTAATGCATTTTGTTTGTGCTAAGATATTTTTCCTTGATCTTTATGCTTATGGTAACCTTCCCCCTCCTACACTCACCCTCCTACCTCTACATAAGTGGCTGGCCACCCATTGGTGGAGGTTCATGGTTGTTATTTGGAAAAAAAGATATAAGTTTTGGTGCATAGAAATTAGATGTGATCGATTTCTCTTTTCCATTCGATCCAAAAGGCAACTTCATTAACCGTTCGTCCATAGCCTTGGACGTAACGAGACAAAGTGTTCTACTCATTCTCTACATCATCTTGGTCGTCTCTTTTAGCAAACTTGACGACCGAGTTGCCTCGGTTCAGGGGCAGGAGCCCGTTTAAAGATCCGTCGACGTGGTGCCACCTGGACGACGAGACTGGAGATTCAGGAGATCGGAGCAGCCGCAACAAGCGTGGGATGATGGTTGAAGATCGAAGGACTCGGATCATTCGGTATAACTCTTCTACCCACTTTGTAGTTTGTTAGTTTAGTTTTAATGGCAGATCCGAGTTACGGTACACGATAGCGCCAGTTTATAAAAAGTTTTTGTTCCGCATTTGGCGTCTGTTAGACGGCCGGAGCGCTACCGTGGACTTACAAACCATATCATCATCATGGCTGTGAAGCGTAGGAGGGTTCGTTTCTCCTGGTCCAACCATGTAGACCATATGGATCGCGCGTCTGTGTGTTGCCCCATCATTGTCAACGTTACTCGCTGGACTTTTGGATTGTCGCTGTGGTTTTCCCCTTTGAGGGAAGGGTAAACAATTGAGAGCGGTCGGTTCCCGAAATACCTCGGTTTCTGTTTGTATAAAATTGGCGGTTGCGGCTTGATCGTTTGTCAACACGCCATGGGACAACGAGATTTCTCCCGCCTTGTATTGTTTCTCAACCCAATCTTTGAAAATGCAACAGTCTTCGATAGTATGTCCCAACACTCGGTGGTATGGGCAATAATTGGGATGATCAGCTATGTTCGCTTCACTTAGCCTTTTTAGTTCTGATAGCCGCAGGCCATTCTTCAGAACATCTTCGAATATTTTGTGAATCTTGTCTCTTCTGAAAGGGTAGACCTTATTTCTCCTTTGCTCCAAAGTTGGCTCTCGGGGTTTGTTAATCTTTGCTCCACCCGCTCTCTGCCTATTGAGAGAATCGGTGCTGTTGGAATTTTCGCCTTTCCGATTTTCGTCCCTCCGATGTCTCGGTCTGTTTGTGAATTGGAGATCCTGAGTGAACTCAGGATTTGAGCGTTCCAACATTTGAACCTTCTTGGTCAGCTCTTTGAATTTTTTGAGGCCTGCGGTGCACAGGAAAGGTTTCATCCACTTGTTCAGATTTTCTATAAGAAGACTGACGGATTGGTCTTGTTCCAACGGCGGTTCACATTTGACAGAGAGATTGCGCCATCGGACTATAAAATCTATGCTACTTTCGTTGTTCTTTGTCTTGGTCCTTACGAGGTCGGCAATGGTGATTTTATCGCTGACACTCATGAACCTTTGCTTGAACATGGATTCTATTTGAGCGAACATCGTGATCGAGTCATCCGGTATGCTTGCATACCAATCGAAAGCAACATCGGTCAAGCCATTGACAAACTGGCAGAGAAGGAGCGCATCATTGCCCCCAGTATTCGCGCATGATGCTTTAAATTGGGCAATGTGCCGGTTCGCATTTCCCATCCCATCGAACCTTTCAAATTTGGGGACGACATAGCCAGTGGGAAACTCTACAAGATCATACTGAGTAGGATATGGTCTCCTGCTACTGTTGACAGCTTTTTGCTCTCCAGTTTCGCCTACCAATGTTTTGACTTTGTTGGCGATCAAATCCATGATTTGATCTTATGTTAGCGGGTTGCTGTCATCAGTGGTCAAGACATTTCCCGAGATAGGTTGCGGCCGTCATTCATGCGGCTTGCCCACCTTTGGATTTGAGGGAACAGGCGTTGGTTGCCTCGGAACACCATTTCCCGGTTCATGAGCAGAGCCGTACGCTTGATTGGGTGGCTGAAAGGAAACTTGGGCCGTGAGCTGTAAGAATACGTTTGTCAAGTTGTTAATCTTCGAGTAGAGCTTAGCCATCTCCTTGTCTTTGTTTCTGAGTTGCTTTTGGAGCTCTTGGAGAAATTGCTGCTCTGCGGTCTTGGGACGGAAGATTGGCTCATCTTCGCTCTCCGAGCACAACTCCTCATGAACTATAGGACCTCTCTGCTTATCAGCCTCACTGGAAGGGTCTTCATTACCTTCTAGAGGAGGCTGTTCTTAGAAAGTGGTAGCCACATTCACACCATATTGAATTTGAGATATGGTAGCCCCATCCTTGCTCTTGCTGCTTATGCCTACCATGTAGACAGTGTGGACTACATATCCATCCATCTCTTTATGTTTGGCGACTGATTTTTTGGACCGAAGTCGTGGCCCTTCCTCTTTTGAAAAGGATAGGTGACAGAAGATGGTTGGCCTGGCTAGGTGCTTGGGTGACGCTGTCTGGGTCGCAGTTTTTTTCACTCTTGTGGTCATAGGCATTCTTCTGAACCAATTTCAGCGGTTCAAATGAGTTAGCGAGCTTTACAGCCGATTCAGCTGTTGTTGCGGGGTAACCCTGTTCTTAGAACCCCATAAAGTTCAACCCAGCAGGAGCCCTAGCCCTTTTATTGGCTCTGTATCTGATCCTTTTTTGTCTTAGCTTCTTGATTTTAAGGGCCTAGCGGGCATCCGTTTTCTGAAAAGGCACCGTTGAGTCGGTTGACGGGGAGCTTAGATAAGATACCCGATCGAGCAGTTGTCAGGGGTACCGTTAAAGCTTGCCCGAGACTCCTATTGCTTTGTTGTGTTGATGGCTTTGCCCCCAGCTGGAGCAATGGAGATTCGTTCGGAAAAGGATTTGTGCTTGGGCTGAGGTGCCTTCGCAACTATGACATTTGGTCTTTTCCCTTTTGAGATCGGCTTATCTATCACCGGGGCTTGAGAAGCAGTGATGGCATTAGCTAGCACGAACAGAATATAGCCAAATGGTAGTAGCGGCTCCTCCCCACTATCTCCCGAGACTGGCCGAGAGGATCGTCCTGATGTCCATCTTCATCATGTAGGAGACGGGAGCTGTGTTGAGAGCTGAGTTCGTCTTTGGAGACATTATTGAGAATTGGTTGCTTGAAAGCCTGCATGAAAGAGCATTATTTTAGTATAAATATCGATATGTATGTTGATTGAGTTCGCATGAACGTTGAACCCAAATATAGGAGGAGAGAAAAGGTCCACAAGACGTGCCAGAATCTGTAGGGTGTTTTTCATCAGCTTATTGTGATGGGGAATGCATGCGCTTGTCAGGCATGTACAGATTCCCCCTGCCTAGGGAGGGGGGTTTTATTTCATGCGGGGATCCGAATCTCCGGCAGCCGCGGACTAAACTGTCGTTAATTACCCCTTGCTTTTGGAGCGAGAGAAGCTCCGATTACGGGTCAAACTGGTCATGCGAACTCAATGTGCCATGTTCGTGTGTTATGTTTTGGAAGGGACTTGGATGTATTGGGGGCCATGCAGAGTTTACGGGGTTCTGCTACCCGGATAGCGGGCTAGGGGTCAAGGGGGACTACCAGCCCCCTTACGGGGTGCGTGGCAGCTCCCTGTTAGAAATTTTATTCTAACTGGGTACGTGTTTTGATAATGGAGTGTATGGGGTGTGAGTAGCGTCCTAAGGATGCGTGGGCGCTAGGCGCCAGGGTCCTCACGCGCCCGGCACATGGGCGCTGGGCGCCAGCTCCTTACACGTCCGGCATGTGGGCGCTGGACGCCTGCAGAAGAAGGGGCGTAGCCCCGGAATAAGGAGTTAAACTTCCGAGAGACTTTAGAAATTCCCAGAAAAGGGAAGGATTTTTATTTTTATGGAGTTAAACTTCTAAAAGTATTTGAGTGGAGTTAAACTCCAGAACATTTTGAAAGGAGTTGAACTCCTAACAGGATTTTATTAATGGAGTTAACTCCAAAAGATTTTGACAAATGGAGTTGAACTTCCAGAATCTTTGAAGATGATCAAAGGGGACCCCTTTCTTCTCCCATTTAGCCCTATATCTTCTTTTGAGCCTTGGATCTTCCGGAAGTGGTTTTTTTTAGAGATGAGTCTCTTTCTCCTCCTCTCTGTTGGCTGGATCTTGGAGAAAAGGGGTGAGATTTAAAAATCTCCACTTTTGGGGGATTTGATGGAAGATCCGAGCTCCCTTTCAAGAATTTTATGGTGAAAAACTGTTTCTTTTTGAAAAAGAAGAGTTAAACTCTTAATTTAATTCAATAAAGGAAAAAAGGTTAGAACCTTGAGGAAGGAGAAGGAGGCACAGAACCCTAATTTTTGAGAGAATGAAAAGTTGTCCTTCATTTCATTATCATGTGCCTTATACAGGCTTATAAGTTTACACATAGCCCCTTGGCTTTACAAAATGGCATTTTCCTATCCTATGTCTCATGTGCTTATTTCTTTTGCACATGAGCCATGGACTTTACAAAATTTGGCTTTATGCTCTTTTTCCTTACATTTATTCATAAAAATTACATCAAAATTATTATTACATAATTTTCTTCTTGGAATGGGAGAGGGTCGGCCGCTTCATGCTCGGGCTTGACTTGGGCATGGGCCTATTTGGTTTTGGGTTGACTTGATTTTGATTTGGTCAACCGGGGTGTAATTTTTGACCCCAACAACAACTTCTCTTTCCTTAACGTTGCAGTGCAATTTTCAAGTGTTCTCATGTCCCTCCTTGCTCTTCGAATACCCCGGTATATCATCGATGAACACCACCACGAACCGATCTAAATACGGTGATAAAATTCTGTTCATTAGATCCATAAACACGCCGGTGCATTCTAAACTCCAAACGTTATAGCTAAATACTTATAGCGCCCGTATCGAGTTCGAAACATCGTCTTGCAAATAACATCTTACTTCACCCGAACTTGGTGATAACCCGATCACAAATCCAACTTCAAGAAAACCCTTACGCCATTGAGCTGATCGAACAACTCACCCATACGTGGAATTGGGTACTTGTTCTTGATAGTCACCCGATTAACCTCTCCGTAATCAATGCACATTCGTCGCGTGCTATCTTTCTTCTTGACCAATATCTTGACCAACAGAACTAGAGCTTTCTAAAGTGAACCACTACTGTGAATCTAACTCTTCTCTAACAAATCTGAAACTTGCTTCTTACTTCCTCTTGTTCCATGGGTGCCATTGGATAAAAATTCTTCAAAATTGGTGTTGCTCCATGAATAGATCAATCATAAACTCCACATCTCGCTTTGGCGGCAAACCGAGATGTCTTCAAATACATCCATGAATTCCCAGACTAAACCAACGCTTCTTCCATGTTCACCTCCATTGCCGATAAAATAGCAGTCGTCGGTTTAGCCCTAAACTCAATCGGTTCGACGAATCTACAGCCTCCCAAGAATTGAAACTCCGGATGATTAGGAATTTGGAAAATCACCTTCTTCGCTCTGTAATCAATGTGAGCATGAAAGGTGCCAAGAAATTTAATCCCAAAACAACATCATAACTTCCGGTATTAATCACCAAGAAATCCGCAAATACTCCCTTTCGCAAACGACAACTGAACAATCCTTACATTCCCTACTAGAAATAATTTTCCCATTCCTAGTATGTATGTCCCAACTACTAGACAAGGCCGTGTGTGGGATCGAGTGTGGACCAACAAATTTGGATGACATAAAATAATGGGATGCACCAGAATCGATAATTCCAATACGGAAAACTAAAAACAGGTTGAAAGCTCGTCCCTGATTAGGCCCTGATTAGGCCTTGAGTAATTTGTTTTTGTCCATAAGCCTACTTATGCGGTGCTCTCGGAGTATCGCCTTTCAACTGAACCCTCGATGGACAAGTGTTGACCTGTTGGTCTGCAGCTCCACAAACAAGGCACTGTCCAAGCTTCCTCTGGAAATCTTTCTGAATATGGCCCGGTCGCTGGCACAAATCATATCTTCTTTAGGGCGGAAATAAACGGTCGCTTTATCAGAACGGTTCACCTGTCTCCTGACTGGATACCCCTATGTATTGAAGCCCCGGTTGGTGCCTGTATTGTCTTCTGCGTTGGAATATCTTATTGAGGTGTACCCTTTTCTCTCTCTGCAAGCCTCTGTTGTTCCCTGTCCGCAGTGAGAACTTGAGAAAGTATAGTAAATCCGAACGTAGTAATAAGCTTATGAATCTCCACATCGAGACTACGCAGAAACCGTCATGCTCTGTCAGCCTCATTAGCCACCAAAGGTCCTGTAAATCGACTCAGCCGGGTCCACTCTGCTGCATGAGCATCTACAGATCATCACTCTGCATCAAGCCAATAAACTTCTTTTCTATTTCCTCCTTTGCAGACTGCGGAAAGAACTTCTATAAGAAACTCCTGAGTAAAACCCTCCCAACTGATCGGCTTCGCCAAACTAGTCTCTTCTACTAGCCACCACTCTCTAGCATAGTCAATCATCTGGATGCGCACCGCATCCACCTTCTTCTCATTCGGAATCTAAGTAGAAATCAAAAGATTCTCTGTATCCACACCTACTGCTTTGCTTGAAGAGGTCCTCCAATCCCCGTAAAAATTGCTGGGCTAAGACTTCTGAAGTCCATAATAGTACTCTCACGCTGACCCTGCCTAGGAACTCCCGTCCTTTCAACTGCCATGGCAGCATTCTGTAGGGCCAGCCTTAAGCCATTCCGAAAATCCTCAGCCTGTTGTTGCCAGGTCTCCAGTATGCCGTGTATAAGCCAAGCAGTGCTGCATTGTTAGCTGGTTGCACGGTTGATTCCAGTTCCGAAACCAATGATGAAAGACGAGGATTAAAAATGGAAACAAGATTCACTAAAGACAAGGATTCAAGAATCAAATAACAAGATAATAAAATGTGGCAAGATATGTTCTCATAATTCCAGCGTTTCAGGGTCAATGTATTTGGTACAATACTCAACTACAAATTGAACCAAGCCCAACTAACCTAAACTTATACTTTGATACCAACAAAACCTTTTCATGCCCCGCTTCCAAATATACATGTAATACGGGACATTACTCGGTCAACCATACTACCTACAGTAAGGAAACATCTTTCCATGGTCATATTAATACTGTCATGCAGTGATCAAGCTCAACAGTGTATAATATCTATCTATTATATGTCCAATAACCACAATAAACAATAACGATAATTAATAGTCAAGAGTCAAAGAATAAGTAATAATAATGATTAGGTCTCAAGGTCTAAGGATAACTAAGAATAATAAATAATTGACCCTTACGGGTTCACAATAAATCCCATAAAAAGATTCGATACGAGAAATAAACTTAAAGCATAATAACTAGTTCAATAGCAATATCCTTCACTGCTCAGCAAGCTTCTCGAAATACTCTTTGTCTTACTATGCTAAAACCAAGGAATCTGGATTATTCAAAACCCAGACGTCAGAGCATCGAATATAAATATCGTAATGAATATAGCCGGTAACAATGTCAATGAATATAGCGAGTAATAATAGCAATAACAATAACCTCATAACAATGTAGAATAAGGAAATCGTGTCAATATGTTTTCTTGGGGTCCATGTCGCTAAGTTATTTATCCTACAGGTATTTGAAACAAATCAATACAATCATCATCATAACATAATAATTTATCCCGTACGCCCCCAGGAAAACTACAAAATAGTATATCCCGTATGCCCCTGCGAAAACGACACAATAATATATCCTCTTGAGTTAAAATTCAATTACATTCTTGATTTTCCCTTCCCCCTGTTTCATGTTCATGTCAAGTATCAATAATATATGTTACTTAATACCAACATAAGGTCAATCAATACATGTACAGTTTATGTTTATCAAAATAACGGGTCGATCAAGTCGATATCAATGAATTGTTGGCATTCTGGGTGAACATACATTATAAGCAAGGTTGTCATGTTCCAATAGAAATACAGTAACAATATCAAGGTAACATGGATACAAGAATCAATTAATACACAAGCATGTTAGGAATAGAAATATCATATCACTAACATGTCGTAAATATCATAGTATAAGACATGTAAGACGATCAAACAATATATATTGTGTTCGTGAAACAATATAGCATATCAGGTTCATATCATGTTTAAGTGTCAAGTTGAGATGGCTCGGGAATATTTGAGACGGCTCACAAGGTGTTCCAATTAATTATATGTTCTCTAGGTGTGAGAGACGGCTCAAGATGGTCTTGAGACGGCTCAGAGCTGTCTTGAGACGACTCAAAGTTATATCTAAAGCAATATTAAATTCACTGTGTACATGAGACGGCTCAAGTGATGTTGAGACGGCTTATGTCCAACTTGAAACGGCTCAAACTGTTTTGAGACGGCTTAAATATGTCTGAAAGCTATACATATTGCACTATTTGTATGAGATGGCTCGTAGTTATCTTGAACCGGTTCAAAGCCTATTTCCTGGGATGATCAGATATTTTAATTAAGGTTTTAGTTTAATGTTGATACATTAAAATAAATATGTGTTAATTAGTTTAACACAAGGATGATAATTTTTAGGGTTAACAAAGCGTCACAAAAAATATAAACTTGTTAATGCGTCATGATTCCGATCTCGACATATCGTTAATTAAATTAGAACTTAGATTTCAACAATCAATATCAGTAATGCAAGATTAACAATGTCCAGCGAGATCTCAATCATACGATTAACAATAACCAAAAGAATCAATTAAAGGAAATAGCTTGCTTACTTATTTCAATGTATAAATCGATATCTATTAATTATAAGTAATAAATAACATCTAATCTTGCTTAGCATGTAACAAGTACTAAGTACTTATCTCAATCAAATATAAATAAGGAAAACCAAACAAGCGATTTCATGTAATAAATATGTCACGACTCGATTTGATCGGATCGCAACTAGCATGTAGCAAGCATATAAAATTCTTCCTCAAAACGATCTTACAAACAAGATGAAGATGATCTCTCGATTAGATGGTTTGGATCCTTTGCTTGCAGGAACGAGAGGAAGAAGACAATGGTTATGTCGATGATTCCCACGAGATGGTGAAAACGATAGCAAGGGATCAACTACTAGGGTTTCGAGGAGGGTTTGGGGTTCGGTTCAGGTGTTGAGAGATGGATATGGAGGCTAGGGTTTGCTTGAGATGCATTAGCATGAGGATTCATAAGGGTTTAAATAGGGTAGGTCTAAATCATGGGTCGGATATCAATAATTTCATATCAATTAGAGATAAGATAAACATATAACTTATATTAAACCATATATATATATATATATATATATATTGAACCATTTTAAACCCAATAATTAAATTTACCAATAACCCAAAACAATCAAGATCTAACCTATAGCATTGAAAACCACACCAAGAATCAAGTCAGGAACAATATCAGGTCGCATGCAGGTTTGAGATGGCTTAATATTACCCTGAACCGACTCACAAGCGTTTCTAATCAAATCATGATTCTCTGGATGCATGAGACAGCTCTCACAATCCTTGAGCCGACTCATGATGCCCAAAGCCAAAACTCATAAAATAAACAAAACAATCAATATCATTTATTAATGTAAAACGTACGATCGTTTTAGGTTCGGGGACATCTGATAAAATTGGAACGATATAGAGATTCAGAGTTCGTGATTGATGATCAGGGGGGCACTACCGACTGGTTATTATTGACGCGGTGGATATCCGGAGGATACCGACGTAGTCGTGAGATTTGATAATATGGGTCGATCCGGACTAACGGAGCCCGAGATATTGAGATATTGAGACCATGAGATATTGAGATATTGAGACATACATATTTTGTATCGATATTTGACATGGATTTCTGTCGATTTCACTGATGATAATCCAGTTTTTATTTTACAAAGGTTTTATGAAGTTAAAGGTACAGATCTTCTCATATCAGATATATCATAATTTCGTGTTGATTATACATCCATGTTGCATTCATACTTGTGCATCGTATCATATTAGTATATGTAGGCCGTAACGCATTTGCGTGCATGCTTAAGATAGCTTTATTAGATGTTACTTACTACTCACGAGTTGGCAACTCACCCCCGTTGTGTCACAGTATCTTGCAGGTTCGACCTGTTAGCATAGTAGCGGTGGGCGTACTTCTTCTTTTGTTTCTTTTTCTTGGACTTGCGGCATTGCTCATAAGTGGGTTGCGAGGATACTTTTGTTCCACCTTGTATTATTATTTGTATCTAGTATTCTCCATCTACCGCTTCTACCATTGTATATGTGACCTAAAGATGTGACAGTGACATTAGTTTTTGTGTTGTTCTCTGGTGTCGAGCTCACTTGAGCCGACGTGACGTTTTCTTTTTTCGTGCTTTTATATGCTTATTTGCTCTATTATGATATATATTGCGCGTGGTTGTAATTCCGCCATTGGCGAAGAGCTAGCTCCTGCTTGGGAATGCCTTTATTCTTTAATTATGCATATTTTGTATTGTATCCGTTTCAGGGCCAGTTTTTACAAAGGAGACTCTGCCGAAATTTTCGGAAAAATTTGATATTTTAAAATGTTTTAATGTGACTTTATTTTACCAAAATCACCTTTTTAAATTAAGTTTCCTTCACTCTATTTTTTTAAACGGTTTAGATTTCTGGGTTTTGGCTTACTTAGATTACGTTACGCTTTTAGACATTTCGTAATTTAAGTGTCAGTCACGTTCCATACCTTCGGGTCGTGACAAAGTTGGGTGTTGCAAATTTAGTGTCCAAAACAGATTCCAAGAGAAAGCCCAAGGAGAACTAAGAAAGGCCCAAGTAGAGCATGGAGCCCATGTGCCATGGTAAGAACAGAGGCATGCGCAAGAGATCTGGGTTTAATTGATGGGAGTTTAATTATTAGGGTTTAATTGATGGGAGTTTAATTATTTGCTCTTATCCTCTTGTAGATTTAATTATTAGGGTTTAATTGATGGGAGTTTAATTATTTACTCTTATCCTCTTGTAAACCTATCTCTCTCTCAATATATATATATATATATATATATATAGAGAGAGAGAGAGAGAGAAAGAGAGAGAGAGAATAATGGACGAAAGATGCCATAGAAGGGAATTTCCTCCTATGGCGTTGAAAAAGTACTCCCTCCCTCATTTTTTCCGACGATCGGCACACATCATCTTCATCGTTATCATCTAAGATGTAGGTACACCAAATTTCATGCGATTCTACAACCTTTTCACCGTTGATTTAGTGGTTTCAAAATTAACGGTTTACCGATAATAGAACTTTTTACATTACTAAATCAACGGTGAAAAGGTTGTAGAATCACATGAAATTTGGTGTATCCACATCTTAGATGACAACGATGAAGATGATGGGTGCCGATCGCCGGAAAAAATGAGGCAGGGCATGCTTTTTCGACGCCATAGGAAGAATATCCCTCCTATGACCTCTTCCCTCCATTAACCTCATATATATATATATATATATATATATATATATATATATATATATATATATATATATATATATATAACGGAGGAAAGAGAATAGTGGAAGGAGGATGCCGTGGGAGGGAATTTCCTCCTATATATATATACACCTTCCACGATTTTTCCCAACGATTGGCAGACACCATCTTCCTCTTTATCATCTAGGATACGAACACACCAAATTTTATGTGATTTCACCACGTATTCACCGTTGATTTAGTTGGTGCAACATTAACGGTTTACCGACAATAGAAATTTTTACTTTGCTAATCCAACGGTGAAAAAGTGTTAGAATCAAATGAAATTTGGTGTGTCATCATCTTAGATGATAAAGATGATGATGATTGGTGCCGATCATCGAATAAAATGTTAGAAGGTGTATTTTTTCAACGCCACCTGATGAAAAACCCTCCTAGAACATCCTTAATGTTAGAAGGTGTTAGTGCATATGCCCTAGGGGCCATTATTGTATCATACTAGGTTGTATATTACTTAATGGAAGCTTGGGATATTCACAGTTATACAACAGTCTTGCTAAAAATGGTAGTATGCTACTTGGTTTGTGTCTACTTTAATATGTTTCTTGTAACGTATCACTTATACATATTAGTAGAGCCCATAGGTTCTTTGCTTGATTACCAGCGTTGTGATGGCAGTCACACTACTGGGGGCTGGATAGTCTATAAGCAACATCCTATACAAGTCCCTAATCGTAGGATTATCGAGACTGGGCATCGATACTCCAGAGTAGACTAGTGTGTACGCTTCTCATCCCAGTTGGGGAGATGGTCTGTCCCACAGCCATCAGTACGTCGTACTGGAGATAGTATACAGGTGCTCGTTAGGTTATGGGTACACCGGACAGGACTCGCAGGGGAATTGTTGGATGGTATTATACCCATCGTCAGTTAACAGTTCCCAGGTGACATGAGTACAGCATAGTCCGCAGACTTGACACTGCTACTTCGCCTCGAGTGTGTCCCACTGTTCTTAGATTGCTACCCTACCACGGCTCAAAGGAGTCGTGCAAACAGGTAGCAGTTGGGTGCAGTCTCGAGCACTTGGAGGCAGTGGCGGTTAGACATGATTTGTCTCTCCCGGTATTGGGAGTTGATATCGCGCTGTGTCAGAGAGCCATTACGCAAAGTCCCTGGCCAGGGCAAGCGAGATTTACTGGTAGGTTCCAGTAGTTTCTCAAGGTGTAATGGGCTACGCTCCGACACGACTTATACCGCTATTAGGGGACTGACGCTTGCCGCCCCCTAGGCTCGATATACGATAGTCTTAGACGAACAGACCGGACTGTACGGAGATTGTCACATCAGGCTCAGTAGGAGTTCGGATGGGTTTCCTCATTGGCCTTCTTATCGACATTTACCTGGGGACCGTTACGTACAGCTAGTGCCTCTTGCGGTCTGTGGTTAAACCCACTGCCAGCGTAGTGTCGAGTCTTTAGAGTCCCACACAGGGGGTTTCCCTGCTCCAGGCGAAACGATATAGAGGTCGTATGGTTTTACGACAAGGGTTCGGATGCATACGTGTTTAAACGCACGTGCGACGTTCGGACAGTTTTTACTAGCCGGCTTTGGTTTAAGCCAGATTCTAGTATCAGGTTATTGGATTTATACAGTCTAAAGTTTTTCCGTGTTTTCACGGATAGGAGGGGCGTTCTCGTAATTTTTCGGGAAGCTTCTAGAAGGATGATGACATGGAGGGTAAGGTGGCATTAGCATTTAATGAATTTGTGACTCACTTAGATGAATCATTCAAGTGAGTATAATTTCGAATCCGAGTAGTTAAACCTTTCGTAGTTTGCTATTAACGGTTTAGATACGATTCCATTCGTAGCCCTCCGTCATTTCATATAGATAGTCAATAGTATTCAAGCTGTGTTTGTTGACTAAAATCAAGGCACAGTGTTTGGTAGCTGTTGGATATTCATATGCAGCATAGATAGATGCGTTGTTTTGGGACAGTTGTATTACCTTTTTGACTAAATTCAAGGGTATGTACGGGTGGGTTCAAATTAACCTGGATAATGACGGGTAGAACTTGACCTGTGACTTATGATTTGTTGACTAAAGTCAAGGTCATAAGAACATGGGGCAAAAATCCACATCGGGAATTTCTGAAGAAACTGAAATTTGCAGAGAGTAGCATACCATTTGGAGTTTGATGAATGTTGGTAGGATTCCTTCAACATTATCATACGATGATATTTGGATCCCGATCCTACTGTGAGTATATATTACTTATCAGGAGATTCGTCACTTAACGATCAATGCTATAAACCAAGTAGGTGTCGAGAAAGGTATCAGCGGGGCTACGCCCCTAGAGAAAAGAGGTTATTTAATTAAGGAACTTCGCGAAAGTGTTGGAAAATCTCCCTCGAAGTATCGACACTGACTTGGCTGAACGGTTAAGCAAGTATTGTACGGTGAGAATAGTCCTCGCTAATTCTTCTTTTATGGTTTGAGGAAGGATTCGAGAAACAGTGGGAGCCATCCTGTTTAGATAAATTAAAAACCACTCTAAACTTGCAAGTGCATCATGCTAATAGTATTTTCTTCTCTCTCTTAAATTGCAGCAACCTTGTGACCACGACTAGGTTAAATCTAGATAACAAATTGACTGAATCTGACTTATATGACTGGCAAAGGTCTGTCCAGATGTCCATTACCTACGACAAGCCGGACCACCCTATTACTGCTCAAGATCCTGTCGTCCCAGGTCCAGTTTCCATTGTCACGGATATAGATATCGGTCAGACAAGGGAAAAGGATAAAGCGAAAGCCAAGTGCCTCGTGTTAGCTTCAGTTGATAGTGTAAACCAGAAGCAGCACGAGAAGATGGACTTAGTTTCCATCTTTCTCCATAACAAAGATTTATATGGAGAGCAATCTCATATCACAAGATATGAAACCTCGAACGAATTAATTCAAGCGAGGTTGGCTGACGGGTCATCTGTAGGGGACAACGTCCTTACAATGACTAGCTATATTGATGAGCTCACGGACCTGAAGACCACGTCGTAGAACGGGTCATATACTGACTTGATTCTACAGTCTCTGCCTTCTATCCTGAAGGAAACAAGGGAAGAAGAAGGAAAGGGAAAGGCAAAAGTTTTGGGACTAGATGTAGTAAAAGAGGGACGTTTCTATTGTTACAAGAATGAACATTGGCAGAAGGATTGCGGGGCTAGCAAAGCCAGTAGCCAGGATTCGAAGCATGTTGTGGTTTCGGCTTCAAGTGTATTTGTAATTGAGAACTGTTTATCAATTAACTTTACTTCCTGGGTATTAGATACCGGAGCAGGATCTCATATCTGTAATTCATTACATGCTTTAAGAAACGGTAGAGTTATGAAGGTAGGTGATTTGTCTCTCAGAGTTGCAAACGGAATGAGCATGGACGCTGAATCCGTGGGAGAATATCGCCTAAGTTTGACAAGTGGGCAGATATTGAATCTACGTACTGTCTGTATGTACCTAGTATGACTTGTAACATCATATCAGTATCCTCACTTTTGAGAGAAGGATATGATTTTACATTCGTAGGCGATGTAGTTTACATCCCTCTAAATCAAGTTTTGATTGGGTCCGGTACATTAGATAACGGCATATACGTATTGAGTCAAGCTCAGGTTTTCAATATCCAGAACACACTTAAAAGAAAGTCTCCGGAATTAAATCAGGCTTTCTTATGGCATTGTAGACTGGGTCACATCAATGAAAGAAGGTTGACTAAGTTACATAGAGAAGGATATTTGAATCCGTTCGAATATCAATCTTATGCTACTTGTGAATCTTGTATCATAGGAAAGATGACAAAAACTCCGTTTACTAGACACGGAGTAAGAGCGAGCGAGCTCTTAGGGATCGTACACAGTGATGTGTGCGGTCCAATGTCTACACATGCGCGAAGCGGTTATTTATACTTCATTACTTTTACGGATGACTTTTCAAGGTACGGATATATCTTCTTAATGAAACATAAATCTGAAGCATTTGAAAAATTCCAGGATTATAAGAATGAAGTAGAAAACCAAACATGCAAAAGTATCAAGACACTGAGATCTGATCGAGGTGGTGAATACTTAAGTGCCGAGTTCCTAGGTTACTTAAAAGAGAATGGAATTCTCTCTCAGCTTACTCCTCCATACACACCACAACATAACGGTGTATCGGAGAGACAGAACCGAACCCTATTGGATATGGTTCGTTCCATGATGAGTAACGCTAAGTTGCCGCGATCATTCTGGGGATATGCACTAGAATCAGCTGCATATCTTTTGAACCGAGTTCCAATCAAGACTGTGCCTACCACACCATATCAGATGTGGAGTGGAAAGAAACCCTGTCTTAAGTATCTTAAGACATGGGGATGTCCAGCTTTTGTAAAGAAGCAGCATACGGGCAAACTCGAGGCACGCTCAGTACATTGTAAGTTTGTGGGATATCCAAAGAACTCAATAGGATATTGTTTCTATTACGCAGATGAACAAAAGGTCTTTGTTTCTCAACATGCCCGCTTCTTGGAAACTGAGTTTTTAGAAAATTAGAAGAGTGGGAGCACAATAGAACTGGAAGAAATTCCAGAACCACAAGCTATTACTGAAACCTTAGTAGAACAAGAAGGTTCAGGAGAACAGGACATCCCGACGCCACTCCGCAGGAGTAGTAGGCAATCTCATCCGCCCGAGAGATACTACGGTTTTCTCATAGACGGGGATAGAGAGGATTGCACTATTGGCTATGATGAGCCTAATAGCTTCCAGCAAGCCATTCAGAGCGGTGACTCAGTAAAATGGCTGGATGCAATGCGGACCGAAATGGAGTCCATGTACACTAACAAAGTATGGACTTTGGACATTGCTCCAGATGGGGTAAAACCCGTAGGATGCAAATGGATCTTCAAAAAGAAGATTGGTGTAGATAGACAGGTTGAAACCTATAAGGCTAGACTTGTTGCAAAGGGTTTCCGTCAAAGACCTGGTTTGGACTATGACGAAACCTTTTCTCCAGTGGCTATGCTTAAATCCATTCGAGTCCTTCTTGCTATTGCTGCCTTCCACGATTATGAAATCTGGCAGATGGACGTAAAGACGGCCTTTCTAAATGGTAATTTAGAAAAGAGCGTCTATATGGATCAGCCAGAGGGATTCATTCAGAGTGGGAGCAGCGGTAAAGTATGCAAGTTGCTTAAGTCCATTTATGGACTAAAGCAGGCATCGCGGAGCTGGAACATCTGTTTTGATGATGCTGTCAAAAAATTCGACTTTATCAAAAATCCAGATGAACCATGCATATACAGTAAGATTGTAGGGAGATCTGTAGTATTCGTCGTCTTGTACGTGGATGACATTCTCCTAAAATGATATTCCTATGTTACAGTCAGTCAAAAGATTCTTATCACAGAAATTCTCCATGAAAGACCTGGGTGATGCCACCTACATTCTAGGGATCCGGATCTATCGTGATAGATCAAAAAGGATGTTGGGACTTTCGCAGTCCAGGTACATAGACACCATAGTGAAGAGATTCAGTATGGAAGATTCTAAGCGCGGTAACCTACCGGCTTGTCACGGAATCACCCTCTCCAAAGAGATGTCTCCCAAGAATGATTTGGAAAGGGATCGCATGTCGATTATACCCTACGCTTCTGCGGTAGGCTCTATAATGTATGCGATGTTATGTACCAGACCAGATGTAGCATACGCATTGAGCGTAGTAAGTCAGTATCAAGCAAACCCAGGGGAGAAGCACTGGAGAGCCGTAAAGAACATTCTCAAGTACCTAAGGAGGACTAAGGAGATGTTCTTGGTGTATGGCGGAAAAGACCTCCAGATGGAGGCCTTTGCCGACTCCGGCTTCCAGAGTGACAAGGATGACTCCAAATCCATGTCGGGTTATGTCTTTACCCTCAATGGAGGGGCGGTCTGTTGGAAGAGTTCCAAGAAGGAGACCGTTGCTGACTCAACAATGGAAGCGGAGTACATAGCTGCTTGCGATGCCGCAAAAGAAGCAGCCTGGATGAAGAAGTTCCTCACAGAACTTCAGGTGGTTCCTACCAGTGTTGATCCAATACCTCTGTATTGTGACAACAACGGCGCTATAGCTTTAGCGAAGGAACCCAGGTCCCATCAGAAGTCCAGACACATCTTAAGGCGGTATCACCTGATCAGGGAGATCGTAGATCGCCGGGAGATCGAGGTGAAAAGAGTAGAGACGGAGAATAACATTGCTGATCCATTCACAAAGGCCATTCCTCAAACGCGGTTCGAGAGGCTATTCGAGATGATAGGTCTACGATATGCTAGCTCATGGCCCTAGTGCAAGTGGGTGATTGTTATTGCATATGCCCTAGTGGCCATTATTGTATCATACTAGGTTGTATATTACTTAATGGAAGCTTGTGATATTCACAGTTATACAACAGTCTTGCTAAAAATGGTAGTATGCTACTTGGTTTGTGTCTACTTTAATATGTTTCTTGTAACGTATCACTTATACATATTAGTAGAGCCCATAGGTTCTTTGCTTGATTACCAGCGTTGTGATAGCAGTCACACTACTGGGGGCTGGATAGTCAATAAGCAACATCCTATACAAGTCCCTAGTCGTAGGATTATCGAGACTGGGCATCGATACTCCAGAGCAGACTAGTGTGTACGCTTCTCATCCCAGTTGGGGAGATGATCTGTCCCACAGCCATCAGTACGTCGTACTGGAGATAGTATACAGGTGCTCGTTAGGTTACGGGTACACCGGACAGGACTCGCAGGGGGACTGTTGGATGGTATTATACCCATCGTCAGTTAACAGTTCCCAGGTGACATGAGTACAGCATAGTCCGCAGACTTGACACTGCTATTTCGCTTCGAGTGTGTCCCACTGTTCTTAGATTGCTACCCTACCACGGCTCAAAGGAGTCGTGCAAACAGGTAGCAGTTGGGTGCAGTCCCGAGCACTTGGAAGCAATGGCGGTTAGACAGGATTCTTCTCTCCCGGTATTGGGAGTTGATATCGCGCTGTGTCAGAGAGCCATTACGCAATGTCCCTGGCCAGGGCAAGCGAGATTTACTGGTAGGTTCCAGTAGTTTCTCAGGGTGTAATGGGCTATGCTCCGACACGACTTATACCGCTATTAGGGTACTGACGCTTGCCGCCCCCTAGGCTCGATATACGATAGTCTTAGACGAACAGACCGGACTGTACGGAGATTGTCACATCAGGCTCAGTAGGAGTTCGGATGGGTTTCCTCATTGGCCTTCTTATCGACATTTACCTGGGGACCGTTACGTACAGCTAGTGCCGCTTGCGGTCTGTGGTTAAACCCACTGCCAGCGTAGTGTCGAGTCTTTAGAGTCCCACACAGAGGGTTTCCCTGCTCCAGGCGAAATGATATAGAGGTCGTATGGTTTTACGACAAGAGTTCGGACGCATATGTGTTTAAACGCACGTGCGATGTTCGGACAGTTTTTACTAGCCGGCTTTAGTTTAAGCCAGATTCTAGTATCAGGTTATTGGATTTATACAGTCTAAAGTTTTTCCGTGTTTTCACGGATAGGAGGGGCGTTCTCATAATTTGTCGGGAAGGTTCTAGAAGGATGATGACATGGAGGGTAAGGTGGCATTAGCATTTAATGAATTTGTGACTCACTTAGATGAATCATTCAAGTGAGTTAATGAAGCATTTATTGCTTAATGACTCACTTGATGATTCATTGCATATATTTAATGAAGCATGATGATAATGCATTTTGATATATTCTTTTTGATTTTCTTATGCTTCATAATATATTAGAAGTGAGAAGCTTTTTTCATTCTTTTTCACATGCTCAGCTTCTCTCTCCTCAAGCTCTCTCTTGAAACCCTAATCCTCCCCTCTCATATGTTGAGATCAAGAATTAGATAGACTAATACATCCATAACCTCATTCTATATCCCCTAGGTAGCTTAGATTAGCACTTTGAGCAACCTAGTTATCTCAAGTTAGAGATCAAGCTTGTAGTAGGAGCTCTCGGGTGGATCGTCTTTGATTCGAGGAGGCCGTTAAGGTGCCGATATTCTAAGGAGCCTACAAGGAGTGGAGGACAGCGATGAAGACCCGAAGGACAAGTAACGTGAGGTATAATTTCGAATCCGAGTAGTTAAACCTTTCGTAGTTTACTATTAACGGTTTAGATACGATTCATGCGCTCAAGTCCGTGTTATGAAACTTTGATAATCGTTTTTCATATATTCCGCCTCCCCGCAAGATCGTGGGGTGAGTGACATGGACTTACAGAAGGTGTATTTTTTCAACGCCACCTGATGAAAAACCCTCCTAGAACATCCTTTCTTCCTATGACGTGTGTGTGTTTGGAGGAAAGATGCTATGGGAGGGAATTCCCTCCTATGACGTCGAAAAAATACACACTCAACGATTTTTTCCGACGATTGACATACATCATCATCATTTTCATCATCTAAGATGTGGATATACCAAATTTCATTTGATTCTACCACTTTTCATCGTTGATTTAGTGGTACAAAATTAACGGTTTACCGATAATAGAACTTTTTATATTGCTACTTCAACGGTGAAAATGTGATAAAATCAAATGAAATTTGGTGTACCCACATTTTAGATGATAAAGATAATGATGATGGATGCCGATCGTTGCAAAAAATTATGAAAATTATATTTTTTCGACTACATACAAGGAAATTCTCTCGTATGCCATCTTTTCTGCATTATTCTCCTTTATCTACTAATCTAATGACTAACCGCATGTCAATTAATCCAATAGGGATTTTGGTGGCTGGGGCCAAAAATCCAAAGGGTTTAATTTGCTTGTGGCAAATTGCCATGAGAAGAGAGAAGGATCAGAAGGAGAGAAGCTTTAGAGAGAGGGAGAGAATTGTATTGGACGGGTGATTGGAGGGCAGTTCTCTTGTAATCCTTACTCTAGTGGAAGTTCTCGCTGCGAAAACAGGATTAGGTGAGAATTTGCACTGAAATTGGGTATATCGTTGTGTACTTCATTGTTGATGTGCTTTTATATTTGTTTGTGGTATGTTGTGATAGCCGTCGGATATTATTTTTTTATCGTCTTTGTTTGTACGCAATCCTTAGCTGCATCGTACCGCTTGTTCGACTTTCGACTTATGTGATCTCTTCATGGTTCACCGTGCCCTATTAAAGAAGATCGGGATACCAACAGAAAGAAACTTTGCTTGTTTCAAAGAGAAGTAATTCCAAATGTTACAGGGTAAGGCTTTTGGACTTTCAATGTAATGTCTGAGGTTTTTTTTAACCCTTTTTGGTCAAAATTTAGTGCCAAAGTTAAATGAAAGAATCACCATTTCATCTTATTCAAATGACAAAAGTTCAAGAGTTGTACGATTTATTAAATGACCATATGCTTGTGACCTTTAAATGTTATTCCTTCCAGTATACAAGCAGCAATAAACGTCATCCACAAATGCACTCATTCTTGAAGATATTGAACTTTTTTATCATCAAAACTCATTGAAAACGTGATATTGATCGTTTAGTTTCATTTCTCACTTGATATATCGAATATCCCGTTAAGGATTCTGAAACATCTCAGCTAGACTCGTGAATAGAATTCGTTATAAATAACGAAATTCATAACTGAGTTCCTCTAAAATGCTTGCAGAAACCGTTTGACAAAGTGAACTTAGAAGTTGTCTTAGATCATATCAAAACAAATCGAAATCCAAGAAAATATTATATAGTCTCAAGTTTCATAAAATAATTTTTCAGGCCATCAAACAATCGTATAAATTCTTACAAAATAACACCAAAATACTATGAAATCATGTATCTATATCTATCAAATTCAAAGATTCTCGAATTGGAGCAAATCGGGCCTTATTTAAGCGTTTTGTAAAGATATCTGCCAATTGATCTTCAGTTCGCACATACTCAAGAACAGTATCGCCCTTGTGATAATGATCGTGCAAAAAGTGACACGGAATGTCAATATGCATAGTTTTTTTTAGTGTTGGTCCATGTTTTTAGTCATATGCATGGTACGAGTGTTGTCGCACAAAATTGAAATTTTTGAAAAATATTCATCGTAATCGTTTAAAATATATTTCATCCAAAAAGTTTGTGCGCAACAAGTACCGGCAGCGATGTATTCTATCTTGGCCGTACATAAAGCAACTGTTTTGTCTTTTTGAAATCTACAAGACAAAACAGTTACCAAGTAAATGACAAGTATCACTAGTACTCTTGCGATCTACTTGACTACTCACATAATCAACATCCGAATAACAAGACAACGAAAAAATTGTTGTTCTTCGGATAGCAAAGTACTAAATTAATCGTACCTTTCAAGTATTTCAAAATACGTTTAACTGCAGAAAGGTGCGATTATCTAGGATCAGACTGAAAATGCGCACACAGATAAATACTAAATATAATATCCGGATGACTAACCGTTAAATAAAGTAAGCTGCCAATCATACCTCGGTGTAGAGTCTTATCTTTACTCTTACCATTTTCGTCCTTTGATAGCTTAACCGTTGTAGGCATAGACGTGTCGTAAGGACACGAGCTTTCTAAACCGAACTTCTTGATTAATTCTTTTGTGTACTTAGATTGATTTACGAAAACTTCGTATTTAGTTTGTCGTATTTGGAGTCTAAGAAAATAGCTTAGTTCGTCCATCACGCTAAACTCGAACTCATCCTGCGTTGACTTGGCAAACTCTTGACAAAAATTTTCGTCAGTGGATCCAAAAATAATATTGTCTATATAAATTTGCACTAACAAAATATTTTTAAAAAAATGTTTTGTAAAGAGCGTTTCATCAACAATTCCTTTTGAGAAACCAATATTCAATAAAAATGCACTTAGACGCTCATACCAAGTTTTAGGAGCTTGTTTGAGACCGTATAAGATTTTGTGGAGTTTAAAACATAGGATTAAGGAATTGATGATCTTCAAATCCGGGAGGTTGTTCCACATACACTTTCTTCTCTATTTTACCATTTAAAAACACACTCTTTACATCCATTTGAAAACGACTGAAATTCTTGTAACAAGCATATGCCAATAAAATTTGAATGGCTTCAAGTCTGCCTATGGCAGTATAAGTCTCATCGTAATCTATTCTTTCAACCTGGTTATAATCTTGCGCAACCAACCGCGCTTTGTTTCTAATCACGTTACCGGAATCGTCAAGCTTGTTTCTAAACACCTACTTAGTACCAACAACTGGCCTATCGTCAGGTCTAGATACAAGTTGCCAAATTTTGTTCCGTTCGAATTATTCTAACTCTTCTTATATAACAAGAATCCAATCGCTTTCTAACTCGGCTTCTTTAAATGTTTTAGGTTCGATTTTAGAAATGAAAGTCAGATTTAGATAGCTAAGAAAATTAGAAGAACGAATAACAACTCCCTGCTCTACAATGCTAATAATATGCCTTTTTGGATCATCTTTCTTAAAGCGCTAATACTTAGGAAGCTCTTGATGTACATTAACTGTTTGTTCGTCTTCCTTTAGATCTTCCGTCGCATCATCCTTTATACTCATCTCTTGCAATCAATCATCTATATCTGCATCATCAGAACTAGCACTTTCCTTGATAGGAATATTAGACTCATCAAAATTTACGTGCACACTTTCAACAATATTTTGAGTCCTTTTGTTAAATATTCTAATGGCTTTTCTAGTTAAGAAATAACCAAGAAAGATGCTTTCATCACTTTTAGAATCGAATTTACCCAAATTATCCAAAGTATTTAAAACAAAATATTTGCAGCCAAATACATTAAAAATATTTTATGGGTGACTTATTTTCATAAAATAACTCATAAGAGATTTTCTTCAAAAATTTTCGTAACGAAATTCGATCCAAAATGTAACAAGCAGTATTGAATGTTTTAGCCCAAAAATATTTCGATAAAGAATTTTCTTTTAACATGGTTCTCGTCATTTCTTATAAAGACTGATTTTTCCTCTCCACAACACCGTTTTGTTATGATGTTCTTGGACAAGAGAACTCATATTTAAAACCAATTTTTTTGCAAAATTATTTAAATAAGGCATTTTCAAATTCTCCTCCATGATCACTACGGATCTTGGAGATTTTCAAATCTATTTCATTTTGGATACGTTTAGAAAAGATTTTAAAAGTGCTAAACACATCATTCTCACAAGCAATGAAGAATACCCAACAAAAACGTGAATAGTCATCAACTATTACATATACATATTATTCTCCATCTAGACTCAAATTTCTAGATGAACCAAATAGATCCACATGTAATAGTTGAAGGGGTTTAGACGATATTACCCCAGTCTTCATTTTGAATGAAGATTTTACCGGTTTACCCAATTGACAAGCATTGCACAATTTATTCTTTCCGTACTTCAGTTTTGGGATTTCTCTTACGTGGTCACCATTAGAAATTTTGTTTAGCAAGTTGATTGATTCGTGACCAAGCCTACGATACCAAAACCATATATCTGCATCGTTTGCAACTAAACACTTAATCTTAACATTAGCGAAATCATTAGGATCAACAATATAAATATTATAGTGCTTTTTACCTAAAAGAATATACTTGTCATTTTTAAAAATTTTGCAACAGGTTTTATCAAAAACAGCGGTGTATCCTTTGTTGTAAAATTGACCAATGCTAAGCAAATTATGTTTCAGATTATCAACTAATAAAACATTATTAATGATGGTAGAACCGCTTACCACGATTTTACCCTTATCCTTTATATAACATTTCTTAATACCCCCGAAAGTGACACTGCCACCTTCCTCTCTTGATAGTGAGTCGAAACTAGATATATCACCAGTCATATGACTCGAACACCCACTATCAAGATACCATATGGCTCTATGTTGTTGCGGTTGAGATGCCTGAAATAGAAGATTTGCTTCTGACTTTTGGTACCCAAATCATCTTAGGTCAATGGGGTTAGTAGCATAAAATTGTGATTTAGAAGTAGATAATCTAGTGTTATAATTAAGTATGCTAGTTCTAGGCACAAAATGATATTATATGTTGAATTGTTCTTAATAGGGCAATATCTAATGGTATGGTCAAGAGAAAGACAATAGTTATAAGTTTTCAAAGCATATCTATGGGCATATTGATACGTAGTACTCCTAAGAAATCTATTGGTTGAAGTATTAGCCAAAATGTTAGGATCAAATCCAAGGCCTTAAGATTTGTGATTCCCTTTAAATTCACCAAGTACGATATCCAACGTGTTCTTGCATTGGGTGAATTTAACAAGAGCCTCTTTAAGTTTTGTGGTTTTCGATTTAGTACTAACAAGCTCATGTTCCAATTTAGCGTTTGAATCTTGAAATTCTTTAAGGGAAGATGCTAAATTGTCATACTCAACTGAGATAATTTCAAGCTTAGTACTTAAATCAATGATATCATCTTTCAAAACATCATTTCATTTTTAAAAATAGTACAAAATTGCAAAAGATAGAAGATGATTTCTTTTTCAAACTTTTGTACTTTGAAAATAATTTTTGAAAGCTTTCTTGCAATTCAGTATATAAATCTATCAACTCATCTCTATCTATGTTATCTAGATCATCATCATTTACCTCGTCGCTGTCTCCATATGCTATGAAGCACATGTTAGCAACGATCTTTTCTTCATTGTCCGAAGTTTCTAAATTTGATTCGTCCCATTTTTCTTGGAATGCTCTTTTCTTCTTATATCTGTCCTTACCATCCTTATAATTGTTCTTGTCTTTGTTCAACGTCGTACAATCGACCTTTATCTGACCCAGTTTGTGGCATTCATAACAAGTGGAATTAGTAGAAGAACTTGAAACCTTATTATCTCGGTAGTTTCATCTTTTCTTGAAGTTTCGGAATTTTATTAATCTTGTGAATTACTTTGCGAGAGCGACCATATCATCTTCATTTTCACTTTTGTCGCTTTCACTTTCCGATTCTTCTAGTGGAATGTTATTCGCCTTTAGAGCTAAACTTCTCTTTTTTGAAGGCTCTTCAACCTTTTGCTTTGCTCTAAAGTCGTTGGGCGTCATCTCTTACGTCTTGAGTTTCCCAACAAAGTTCTTCAAAGTTAATCCATCTAGATTACTTGCTTCTTCAATAGCTGTAATTTTGGGTTGCCATTTTTCTGTAAGAATCCATAAAATCTTTAAGCACTTTTTTTTTTTGTAAAAGTTTTACCATAATTGAAGAGTTCAGTAATAATCTTATTAAACTTTGAATACATTACATCAATCGTTTCATCAGTACCTATCTCGAACTGTTCGTACTCCCTCATAAGACGATTGATTTTACTTTCTTTCACTTGAATCGTCCCTTCGTGAGAAAATTCGAGTCTTCCAAATCTCATGTGCGGTAGTACACATGGAGATCCGGTTGAACTCGTCGAGTGAAAGAGAGAAGTGTAATGCATTCATCGCTTTAATATTTAAAGCCATATTTTTCCGATCATTATCACTATAAGGTCTAGATGGTGTAATGAATTTATCCTCTACAATATCTAGAATATCAAGATCGGTGCATTGAAGAAAAATTCGTATCTTGATTTTCCAGAAGTTATAGTTCGTGCCATCAAAGAGCGGTGGCCGATTGGTGGCTTGATCTTCTAGTGATCTATTGTTTTGAGTAATGTTATTATTGTTAGCCATAAAACATAAGCTCTAGGGTTTTACGCCAAAAATAGAGCTAACCATTTTGATACCAATTGAAAGTGTCCTAAAGGGGGTGAATAGGACAAATGGCTAACAATTAAAACTTTATTACTCAAATCAATAAATGTTGCTGAATAATAACGTGAAGAATAAAAAATACGCAAACAATAGAATAAATGAGATCAGAAAATGCAAACTTAGTAGCGACACCAGCGATTAGTAACGATATTTGATACCGCGGTATCTAGTCTTCACCTAGGTCTCCCCCTCGGAACATCCACTATTCAACTTTTCTTAAGATGATGAAAGCTTTACTGCTGATGGACCAGCTCCCCCTAGTTTATAATTGATGGAAAACCTCCACTGGGTAATTTTTTCTACAGGCTCAGATCAAATCTTTACAACTTGATAGACAATCTCTACTAGATTCAATTACAACACAAGTAACACAAACCAACTCCTAATATTGTATATGAATCAATCACAATTTTTAAACCAAGAGAATTAGGGTATTTGATAAAGTCAAGTTAAAGCACTTTTTGATATCAAAAGATTTATAAAGAATTTAAAATGAGAGATCAAGATCTTTGCAAAGGAAATAGATTTAAAACCAGTTAAGAAAAGCATTTGCAAGATAAAAAAAGAAAAGCTTTTGAAAAAACCCAAGAAGAAAATGAATCTGGTGAAAAACCTAGGGTTTCGAAAACTTTGGAGGTGAACTCGAGAGCTTGAGAGATGATAATAATATTCAGAAGTGTTTCAAAAATTCTTACTGATTTTCTTGACCAAGGCCGTATAAAAAGAGTTGGGAAAGAATCCAACAAAACTGAAAAGAAATTGGTCAAGAAGAATTTCAGGGATTTCAAACGGTCGTATGTTAAGCCGTCTCAAATAAGTATGACCCGTCTCATACCAATAGTGTAAAATCATCAAGTGTAGGAAATATATTGAGCCGGTTCAAAAAGAGCATGAGCCGTCTCAAGACTAAGGTTGAGCCGGCTCAATGTAATATGAGCCGTCTCATGTCAATAAAGCAAAATTGGAGTTGTAGGGAATCCACTAGAGACGGCTCAAGATATGGTGAGCCGGCTCAAGGCAGAAATATTAAGATGCAGCAGCTTATGTGAGACGACTCAAGATAGTGGTGAGCCGGCTCATAGCAATAGAACAAAAATCAATGTGTAGGGAATGGAAATGAGACAGCTCAAGACAAGGGTGAGCCGGCTCAAGATCTCAAGAACAAAGAGAAGAGATCAAAGATAGTGTGAGACGGCTCAAAACCTGACATTTATGATGTTTGAGAGATTTTGAAAGTTTAAAATCGTATGAATCATACGAGATGACCAACGAATTAATAAATAGAGAAAATACATATTTTTACTCATTTGTAACATGTTCTCTGAGTCGCTTGAGTCTTCATCTCTCGATCCATGTCCTTTTTTATTTCTTTGTCTCATTGTCTTAAAAATTCCTTATTGCATTGTCTGTTTTGCTTCCTTGATATCGTCAAGCTCATACTATTTGATTTCCTCATCAGTGCGTCTTGTAAGTTCATATCATCATGTTCTTTTGCGCTTGAATATCACTATACTTGTTCTTTTTCTTTGATTTGCAATACCTGTTATGCGTCTCACACTGAAAACATAAAACTTAACCGCAAGTATCGTCAGTGTGTAAAATAGTTAAATAGTGTTTTGTCCAATATTAAAACGAAGGTGAATAGATGTTACCCAATAAGGACAATAATCTCTCCCTTTTTATATTTAACAAAACCTATTTACAGTATTTGATATTGAGACATATCCAAATATAAGAACATAAGAAAAACTATACAAACTTCCCTTGAATTCAATATCCATATAAATATGCAAGAATTCAAATTTTAAACCAATATCAATAAAAAAATTAAAAAATATCATCCTTAAGAAATAACAAGCACATATATAGCAATAGTAATAACATGCATACCAAAAAAAATCATGCATACAAGATATCATAAAAATTATATCATATTCATAACCATGATATTAAAACAATAAGCATATTCAAATCAAAAATATCTATAGCCATGTCGACAATAGAATCAAACTATTCATGAAATCAACATAAAATCCATCCATATCCATATACTGATATCCACCAAACCTTAAAGTGAATGCATAAAAGAATATTCATAAAAACAAAATATTCATAACATAACCACCAAAGTATCATCATTGTCAACATCACAAAAAAATATTACATCCATTTTTTTTATACTTAACATCTAAACATCATTGTTTCTTAAAACTACAGCCAAATCAAAACACAAAACATACTACGCTCAATAAGTCATCGTCATAGAAGTACTAATGCGCGAGAGCAGCTGGATCAGTCGAGGTCTTGGGAGCAGCAACAGTAAGATCGACATGAGCTGTAGAGGTAGAAGGATCAATAGATGTAGAGGGCGTGTTAAGAGTAGTGGAAAAGATAGCAGGACTACAACTGGAGGAACAGTATCAGCTGGAGTAGTTATAGTAGAATCGGTAGGAGGAGCAACTGAACTGGAGGGTACGATTGAAGTGGGAATAGGAATAGGAATAGGAGGAGGATCTACGCCATAGAAAGAGGCGATAAAAGCCATGATCCGATTCTCTAACTCAATTAGTCGATGAGAGATAGATATGGGTTAAGTCATTATAGTAACCATCCTATCTTGAAGACGTTTCTCAACCTCATCGATACGATTAAAAGCATGTGTCAGAATAACAGAGCGTTGAGAAAAGAAGTCCCTTGACGACAAACATGTGTAAGAGAAGGTGTAGGAGAAAGATCTGAGGTATGCTCCGACTCAGAAGATGGAGATCCAAGAGCAACATCGTGTAACGACTTTAAAATATTGTACGGAAATTCTATTGTTAATATACAAGAAATGAGTTTTACAGTCTGAGTTTGAGTTATAAGCCAATTTTGTGAAATAACAGTAAGAAACAACTTGTCGCTCACAGGTAAAACCCGTGCACTAATGTGACATAAAAAATTATTTTTTCCTGAATTTTTTTAACTTTTTGGAAGCTCAAAATATTTCACGTGAAATACACGGGGAAATGAAAAGTTCAGAAAAATCAAACATGTGCAAAATAGTTTAAACAGAGAATTAATCAAGTGGCACGAATCTCGAGGCAAATGTCTCGAGATCGACTGGCCAAAAGCTCAATATAACCGGTGGGGGCGGTTGGATGGTGCCCAAGAAAGCGCGAGCTCTGCCCACTCATCTCTTCACCTACCTCTAACCCCTCTGCATTGTTTGATTTCCCTGCAATCAAACAGAGACTTTTTATTTCATAATTAAACACCATTTTAATGTTTTTTAATTCACAATTTTAATTCCCAAACCTTAATTCTCCACTATAAATACCACCCCACAGTTTGGCTTAGCATCATTCTGAAAACTCTAGCCAAAACTCTCTAAAAAGTTCCTAGTGCAAGTGAAGTAAAAAGGAGTTAGCGAGCAAGTTGGTTCCGACGAAGATCGAAGCCAATTCCGGAGCTCCTGCGATGCCACGACGATCATCCTCTATTCCTTACCCTTTTTCAGCTTTCTAAATAGTAAGTCCCTCCCAAACTCACTTTTTTTTCATTGAATTTCTTTTCAATCAATATCGGTAAAAGTGTAGTTATCACCGATATCATCTTTTCTAAAACCGATAACTTCATTCTCCTTTATCATTGGACAAGCTAATTTTACCACTTCACTTGTAATCTTAATACCAGTGTTTAGAATAAATTTTACCCAATAATCTCTAGTAAAACAATCATATTTGAACTTTTACATTAAAATACCTTGAACTTTGTTATCACATCTTTTCGAAAAAATTGCTTAACAATACCTTTAGGAAAACTTCACGGGGTAACGACCTACCCTACATACACACTTGGATCTATAGCACGATATCTCTTTTGTAGGAATATTTGTTACGGAGAAAAATTTACAATAAAATACCATATAATTCTAAAACCGGATTTTTTTAAAGCGATATTTCATTTCCTTTGCAATTATACATTTACAACCCTCTTTAGGAGACCCGCTAAAGGATGGTACGGATTATCGCACCTTCTTGGGCTAGTAGAGCGAGATGCAGACCTTCTCATGGAGCATTCAATCTTGAAAGAATTTAAATACGTTTTTAAGAAATACGAATTTTCTAAATAAAATAAAATTATTTTAAAAAAATTTTAAAATTATATAAAATTATAAATCCATATTCTCAAAATATAATAAATCTATATTTTTCTAAAAAATGAAAGTTTCACAAATGCCAATAAAACATCATCAAAATACCAGAAAGGACAAGTTTTTTTATTAAAATACCTGGAACTTTCCAAAGCTAAGTATTTATCACTAAAATACGCCAATACTTAAAATTCATTCTCATGAAAACCCTAAAGTAATACTAATCACCGTCGAGCTTTACTTTTAAAATATATTAAAAATATTTTTCATAAAACCCTCTCGAGATATATAAAACACTATTTAAGGATATTAGTAAATATAGGTTTAAGCGGGATCAATTCTCTTGAGCCCCAGGAAGCCGGAGAAAGTGAGTGCTTGTCTATTTAAGGTAGATGTTTCCCCCAATCAGAGCAAAGCTCTGTTCAAATTCCAAGACTGGAAATGAAGCGACGCTTCTGCTTCCCCCAATCAGAGCAAAGCTCTGTTTAGAAATCTAAGAGTCAAAAATTGAAGCAACGCTTCAAATCCAGCGCTCTGCGCTGCGCGCCACGTGTCTAACACAGGCGCGCTGGCGCAGTTGCGCTGCGCATTGCGCTGCTCGCCACATGTCTAACACAGGCACGCTGGCGCAGTTGCGCTGCACTCTGCGCTGAGCGCCACGTGTCAAGCACGAGTGCGCTAGCGCAATTGCGCTGCGCTCTGCGGTGCACGCCACGTGTCCAATGTAGGTGCGCCGGTGCTGGAATTAAAATTCCCACCGTTGGATCAAAAGATCTGATAATAATGATAAATCATTAATTAACTAGAATTAAATTCTATTAAGGAAAGATTTCTCAAAATCTTTCTAAACAACAAGATTGCGCTTTAAGCACCGCTGGATCAATGATCCAATGGTAAATAATGAATTACCAAAAACAGAACAAATTCTACATAGAAAGATTTCTCGGTCTTATTGAAAAATAAGAAGATTTTCTTCTGTAAAACAGAAGCCTTAGGATCAAAGATCCAACGGTGGGAAATATTCCCAAATCAATCAGAGAAAGATCTCTTTAAATGATTTAACAAATCAATTGGCCCTATATAAAGACCCCTAGACTTCAAGTCTCGATATACAGAAGAGCGATAGAAAAAAAATCTCTGTAAACTTTGAGAAGAATTCAAAAAGGAAAAGAAAGGTAAAGAATTGATTTCTTGAAAAACAGAGATGAAACATCTCGTAAAAAGAAGAAATGTCTTCTAAAAAGATCTTAGATCTATAAAAAAGACCAAGGTCTTTTGAGTAAAAAGAAAAGATCAAGATCCAATCCTTAAAATAAAGAAGTAATTTACTGCATTCACAGATCTTTTGATCTATAAAGGCAGAGCCTTTTGATAAGAAAAAAACTTTGGTTCTTGGATCTTGAGGCAAGGCCTCGATTAAAGAACATAAACTTGTTCTTTGATCTTAAATTGATCAAAATGTGCTTTGCGCTACTGGAAAGTGCTTTGCACTCTTGAACTGCGTCTTTGCGCTCTTTGGATCGGCGCTAAGCGCCAAAACATGCCACGTGTCAACCACAGACACAGTTTGCGCTTTGCGCTCCTGAAACAGAGCACTGCGCTCTTGGATTGGCGCTCAGCGCCAAGCGCGCCACGTGTCCTTCACTGGCACACCCATAAACTGGTGCAGTGCACTCATAAATCAAAAGCGCAATGCGCTAACAAACTAGCGCTTAGCACTAAGCGACACGTGTCCTCCTCATGTGCGCTAACCAATAGAAGCGCAATGCGCTCTTTAAATGGCGCAAAGCGCCTGACACGCCACGTGGCGCACTTTCAGGACACACTCTGTCCTGATGAATGCTATGCATTCAATGAAGCCAAAAAAATGTCAGAGCCCACTACTTGGCATTATTGGAAAGGGAGCAGAAAGTCTGCTACATCGGCCGCATCCGTTTAAACCTTCGATACATGGTGCCATAAATCAACTTGGCATCTTCGGAGAGGTGGACGGATAGCACCAATTTGCATCTGCCCCGAATTTCAGGCAAGACGGACCTGCGCGGTCGCGTCTCCGTGATTCGGTAGGGAACAGATTCTGGCACGCCCGGTGGGACCTTTTCTTCTTTCCACTCCACACTTCGTGTGTCTTGTTCGCGAACCAATCGCGGTTTTCCAATGGTTGCTCTTGGGTTTCGAGTTACTAAGATTTGATTTCTTGCTTGGCGCAGAAAGCAAAACAGCAATGGCATCTACTTGCGTAAAGTGTTCCACATGCAACTGCAACTCGCGTCCTGCCTCAACTGGGGGCATAGCCTACGGGCCCCAAGCGGCTTCCCTATTCACGATGCCCGTGGAACAAGCCACTCAAGCCACTACAGGGTTGTTTTTCGGGACCATGCTTTCGCCAACGAGCTTCACCGCTCCTGTGTTAACACCGGAAACTCCCAAGAAGTCGGTCTTTGATCGGCTTACACCTACTGCGGCCCCTCTCAACAGGTCGTCCAACACCGGCGCCTCGGTCTTCTCCAGATTGGGCCAAAATTCAGGGGGGCCCATGATGAAGCCTGCACCCCAAGAAAAGGTTATTCCGAAGTGAGTAACCAACCCTGCTCCTGAAGTCATTAAGGTGACTTCTCCTTCCAAGGGGTCGGTCTTTACAAGGCTGACTGTCCCAACTCCCGCTCCCGCTCCTGCTACTCAAAGGACATCAGTTTTCAACAGGCTGACGCCAGCAGCATCCCCTCACCTGAATAGGGGCGCAAGATAAAGCTATCCTCATCATCGAACCAACTCCATCAGCTCGACACGCTCGACGTCGCCACTGGCGCCGGGTAAGGAAGGCCGGGGGCAACTCCCCCTCTGGGCTAACTCCACCAGCCCCGACGGCGGAAATCAATACTGCTGTTCCAACCGGGAACAGCTTCGAGCTGCTGAATAAGGTGCGCAGGAATTCTCCCACCGCCGTACTGAAAAGATCTCCTCCGCCGGTGGAGAATGTTGTGGAAGCAAAGCCAGAACAGTCCCCTCAGCAGCTGTCCTCCAAGATCTACAAAGTCTGGCGGCAGGTCCGGAACTCACTGGTTGATCAAGATTACCCTCGCCGACAAAAAACGGCGAAGGTTCAACAAGAAGAAAGCCATCCTGCCAAGCCACGAAAAGCTATCTGGATGCCCACCGCGACGGCCCCCTCAACTTCGACCGCTCATAAGAAGAGAAGGCCGGAAAAGATCCCCGTGCCTGCGACAAATGTCAAAGGCACTGAGCCCAAACGCCCTAAGTCTGGGGGCATGGTGGTGCATACTATTTACATGGCATCCGGGAAGGAGGATAGCCGCGCTTCTACGGGCCACCGACCACTCACCCGATCCATCATAAGAGCTCAGGAACAGCAACAGCAGAAGCTTCAGGAGATGCTGACTGCCATGGCCGCACTCACCGGGCCAAAAGAAAGCCCGAAGGCGTCATCGGAACAACGTCACGAGCACGAGACTGATGCTGAATTCCTTCAGAGAATGCTCGAAAAGAAGGACAAAGAAGCTGCGGAGCAAGCGGCCAATATAAAGAAATTCCATGTGTATGGTGGGCATGATGATCCAGCCGGATCCCCCAGCTGAAGATCCTCCAGTGATAATTGAAGATGATAGAGGAGAAACATCAAACCCTCTGCCGGCTCTATCAACAGCCAAGTAGGAGACTATCTCCAAGGCCGTCCTGGATGACTATATTGCTCAGCAAATAAGAGTTCACCAGGCAAATGAGGCAGCCGGCCAAGTTGTCAAGACTGGGCGACCGTATCCTGGCTGGTATGATCAGATAAAGTATCCGCCAGGCTACACGATTCCCAAATTTCATGTGTACAAGGGGACGGGCAATCCCCATCAACATGTTGCTTAGTTCAGGGCCCTCTGTGGCAATACCGGTGGCGATGATAAGCTTTTGCTCCGTCAATTCGTCGGCAGCTTGTTGGAGACTGCATTCGAGTGGTACTTTGAGCTTCCAAATGACTCCGTCAAAACTTTCTCAGAGATGGAGTTGCTATTCACCCAGCGATTCACGAGTGCCAGCGAACGTACTCCAATAACGGCGTTGATCAATGCAAGGGTGAAGCCGGGCGAAACTTGGGTTCAATACGCAATCCGATGGCGAAATCTATGGTCGAAGTGCGAACAGCGCATCGAAGAAGCACCAGCGGTGGGCATGTTCGTGAGCACTCTAGACCCTCATGCAACTATTTCAAAGTTTATGATGTTCTTCAAACTGACCACATTCCATGCTCTAATCGACAAGCTGGCCCAGATGGACCAGATGGGTCACAGACCGTCTCCTCCGAAGCCGGAACCGCGGAACGAAAAAGGTAAAGGGAAGGCGACCTTCGTTGCGAACACCCAACAATAGCCCAGTGCTTCAAGACTAGCGGATCAATTGGAGGAGAGACGGCGATACTACAATGAGAAAATGAAGCGCCCTTATTCATTCCCGCAGGATAAAACGAAGAGACTATTCGAGCTGGCGGTGTGCAACAGGCTTATCAATTTGCCAAATCCAAGGCGACCGCCGCAACCCAGCGAAGTGAATAATCCCAATTATTGCCCTTACCACCAAACGGTAAGCCATCCGATCGAAAATTGCTTCATCTTTAAGGGATAGATCGAGGATCAGTACCTACAGAGCAAGTTCGTGCTGTCCGAAAGTGAGCCCACCACAACCGCACACTCCTAAGAGGATGGACACACTGGGGGCAACATGCTCTTTTGTTGAAGAAGCTCCATGGGAGGTCGTGCTTTCAGCCAAAACCAAAAGGATGCTGAATGATCTCCAGACATGTCCGGCGATCAGGTGGAAGAACCCGCTGGAACCCCAGATCATCGAAGGGATGCTGAAGCGCGCCCAACTCCAAAGATTGGTGGTGATAGCCAAAGTATTCACACCCAGCCGCCGAAGTCTTCGAAAAAGAAGAAGAAATCCATGAAGCCCGTGAAGCCTGGTGACAAGCACACAGACTTACAGAAGCAGATCGACGCGCTGGAAGAGTATAATCAGAAAGCGCCGACTCCAAGAGTTCCTCAGCCACGTCCTTGAGGACGAAGATGATGGAGAAGGCTCGTCGGATAGATCTGAGGATTACGTAGCGAGTTGCCATGTGATCTCTCATTCATCGCTAGACAATGAAGAAGCTCCCTGCACAGAGAGACTGGGGGCAGGTCCCGAGCCGGAACTTCTATGGTCGTCAGACGAAATGATCGACGCCTTCCTGAATGAGATTCATCTGAAAAGTAAAGCCGATAGGGAGCGTGAGATGACCATATTTGAAAGGGCCAAACGCTGGCGACTAGATGAAAGAGTCGAAACACTCCCGCCGAATCAAGGAACATCCGTCGCGGATAAAAAGAAGTTCAAAATGAGGAAAAGGTTTGCTAAAGCCATATCAATGGGAATGAAGCTACCACCCTCCGAAGGAAACACTCCCGGTGAAGCAGAGATGCATCCTAGCTACTGCTCATATCATCAAAAGATTTCGCACCCTACTGAAGAGTGCGGCGCTTTTAAAAGATAGTGGCAGGGATATGTTGCTCACCGGCAACATTTTAAGCGGATGAAACGCAAAACTCGTCGGGAACAAAGAAGTGCGAGCGAGGAGCATAAAAGAACTACCGGTAACTGTCGCACGATCAACACCGGGGGATCGCAGGTTCTCACTTTTGGGAGCGACTCTGACGAGGAAATGGCTCTAGGCCCTCTCTTTAAAGAATCCACCTTGGGGAAGGAGGAAGAACCGAAGGCCTGTGAAAACATTCAGCTGCGCAATCGCACGCTTCCAGAAAAGAATCTCGGACCCACGAGTAGAAAAGATAAGGGGAAAGAAAAGGTCTCTGTGGATATCGCCCTGGATGACCAAGTCATGAAAGAGCTGACTGCCAAGGACCCGCCAAAGAAAAGTAAGGCAGACTACAACATTCTGGCGCACTTGAGGAAGTTACCCTCGCAGCTTAGTATTCTCTACGCCCTTTTTCTATCCAAAGAAGCGAGAGATTCATTGATCAAGGCGCCACAAGAGCCAGAGCAATTCCAAGCTTTTCTCGCCGAAGAAAGGATGAAGGACGAGCTGGAGGAAGTACACACAGCCGATATCACCTTCGGCGACGAAGACCTCCTCCTTGGGATGTGCGAGCACAACCGTCCCCTCTATGTCTCAGGATACTGCCACGATATAAAGATAGGCAAAATCCTGGTCGACAATGGGTCTTTCGTCAATCTCCTTAACGTGCGAGTGTTGAAGGAAATCTGCATGAGCGTCCAGCACCTCGCTCGTGATAAAATCACCATCTCTGGTTTTAACTCCCAGTCATCGTGGACTCTCGGGTCTGTGATATTGACATTACGATTCGAGTTACTTGTCACGGATATTAAATTTCATGTCATTGACGCCAAGACATGTTATAACGCTTTACTCGGCCGGCCTTGGTTACACGAGTACAATATCATCCCTTCTGCACAATATCAGTGTATGAAGTACTTTAAAGATGGTCTCGAGTATACCGTAACAGGAGAGCTGAATCCATTCTCCATGAACGAAGTCCGCAAATACGAAGATGCAAAATACTTTTTGCCAGATTTCGAGGACACGGAGAGATGTCACAAACCGGAGAACAAAGCTGTCACCACCATTCCAGTCTTCGGGAGTGATACTGAAGAAGAGGAAGCGATAGTTTATTCAGGTCCACCCCAGCACAACAAGCCAGGACTGTCCACCCCTATGCTTATCTTCGGCAGCGACTCGGAAGATGAGGTCCATGCCGTATTCTCCACTCGGCCTTCAATACAAGCCTTCGCCGACGAAGAGCAAAGTTTGCAAGTTGCCATGGTTCCGCCCAAACATCATAAAGAACTAGACGCGCTTGATACCTACAGTGTGGAAGAGCTGCAGACGTTCTATGTCCCTCCCAGGCGAGAAGGTGAAAAGGCGATCCTATTCTACCGATCTGGGGAAACTAAAGTGGAGAAAGAAATCTGGCACGGTGCGGATTCCACACTCGACAGGCTCCAACCCATCCGTTTTCCCAGATATTACACAGACGGACTAAGGAGACTCTTGAGACGCCAAGGGATAGCCTTCAAACAGACCGCTCGAAAAGCTAAGTTCTATGAAAGGATCTGGAACGTTCCCGGAACTCGGCATAAGTTGCCCAACGGGAGAATGGAAGCGATCGGGCTTGGATATGTTCGGTCCAAGAAACGGGAGCTACTCCACGACTGCTATGTCGTACATGACTTTGATGAAAAAGGAGATACTCAATGGGAAAATGCTAACCCTGAACCAGAAAGAGCCCCCGACGTGAAAATGCCCAGTCCAGTCGTTCGAAAAACAAATGGACAAGCTTATAAGGGAAGCTGGTCAAAAAGTTCGAGACGACCATCTACGAGAAAGCCAGGACTCGGCGCCTTCTTCAACGGGCTGCGAAATATGAAAATGCCCCTGTCTGTCAACCTGTTGTACAAAAGGCTCGACACAGAGGCCGAAACAAGTCAAGGGGCGGAAAAGGTGCTCAGCAACAACAAAGCGGGACCAAGAAGTCACGCGATCGAGAATCGAGCGGTCCGGATTTGTCCGTTATGAAGAAGATGAGTCGAGCATACTCTTTTCCTCAAGACAAGACAAAGAAGATACTCGATCTCGCCATAAGACATCAACTGATTATACTCCCAGAGTCAAAGCACCCCGAGCAAGTAGGCGAAGTCTCTCATCCGGACTATTGCTCCTATCGTAGGGTAATAGGACATCCTATTGAAGACTGCTTCACCTTCAAGAACTGGATCGAAGATCAATATCGACAAGGCAGATTCATTCTATCCAGCAGCTGGAGGGTAACACCGCCGCAGAAACATGAACCCAAATCCGCGAAAGTAGAACCAGATCAACATCGGTCGTGGAAGCGAGCTCGTACTTGTCATATGATAACATTATCAAAAGAAAAGCCTGGGGATAGGGATGCTGGTGCTTTGAAAACAATGATGACGAGGTAATCTCAGAATTTCCACCAGCACCGAAAGAGCTGGAGGATGGAATACATACTACTGCAGATAACCTCAAGAAAATCGATTTGGGGACGACAAGCGACCCTCGGCCGACGTTCATCAGCGAGTTGCCGTCTGAAGAAAAGGTGGCTACACTAAAGGACGTGCTTATGAAGCATAGGGATTGCTTCGCATGGAACTATTCCGAGATGCCAGGAATAGATCCAGATATTGCTGTCCACAAACTAGCAATATCCCCGGACGTCAAGCCAATCAAACAAGCGCCGAGAAGAATGCGGCTCGAGCTTGAGATGAGCATCAACGCCGAGGTCAAGAAGCTGATCGACTCTGGCTTCATCCAAGAAGTTCAGTATCCTGACTGGATCGCCAACATCGTCCCGGTGATGAAGAAAAATGGGACGGTGCGCATATGCGTAGACTTTCAGGATCTCAACAAAGCTTGCCCAAAAGATGACTTCCTAGTGCCAGTTACCGAGCTGATGATAGACAATACGTCCACTCACGAAGTTTTCTCCTTCATGGACGGATCGTCGGGATACAATCAGATAAAGATGCATCCCGAAGACCAGAAGCACACCGCTTTCCGGACCCCTTTGGGTATATTCTGCTATAAGGTAATGCCTTTTGGTCTAAAGAACGCCTGTGTCACCTATCAGAGAGCCATGATGAAGATCTTCGATGACCTTATACATGAAATCGTCGAATGCTATATCGACGACCTCGTGGTGAAAAGCAAATCATACGAGGAACATCTCGAGCATCTGAAGATCGTGTTTCAACGCCTCCGGCAATACAACTTGAAGATGAACCCTCTCAAATGCGCGTTTGTGGTGTCCTCAGGAAAATTCCTAGGATTCATCGTCCGACACCGAGGTATCGAGATAGATCCGTCAAAGATCAAGGCGATCATGGAGATGCCCCCACCAAGAACTCTCAAGCAATTGCGGTCTCTCCAAGAGAATCTCGCGTTCATCCGGTGATTTATAGCCAATCTCTCTGGCAAGTCCCACCCTTACAGTCACCTGATGAAGAAGGGAACCCCGTTCGTCTTGGATCACAAATGCCAAGGCGTGCTGGACGAATCAAACAGTATCTGCAGAACCCGCTAGTGCTGGCTGCTACGGTCAAAGGAAAACCTCTTATTCTTTATATAACAGCCCTCGAAGGCTCCTTAGGTGCATTATGGGCACAAGAGAACGATCAAGGGAAAGAGAGAGCCCTTTACTATTTGAGTCGAGTTATGCTGGGGGCAGAAAGCAATTATTCTCCCATCGAAAAACACTGCCTAGCGTTGATCTTCGCGATAATGAAGCTCAGGAACTATACATTGGCGCATGAAGTCCGTCTCATATCGAAGGTGGATCCTCTCAAATATTTGATGTCAAAAGCCATATTGACGGGACGGCTCGCTAAATGGGCCTTGCTCTTGATGGAGTTCTCAATAACTTATCAGCTTCTTAAGGCAGTGAAAGGCCAAGCCATCGCCGACTTCCTCGCTGAGTATCCAATACCTGCCGATTCTCCTTTGAATTGCGAACTGCCAGACGAGCATGCGTTTGACACGATCGACGGTAGTGGCACCCGATGGGAACTTTACTTTGATGGAGCGTCTTCCATGAAGAAGCGCAAACAAAGTATCCCTATAATCAAATCCAGGGTAAGCCTTATCTTCGTAACTCCATAAGGAGGGATAATGCGCTTCGCCTTCTCTTTGACAGAGCTGAGGACAAACAATGAAGCTGAGTATGAAGCTTTGATAGCAGGCCTCAAGATCGCCATCGACATGGGAATTGAAAACGTCCTCATATACGGAGACTCCCAACTGGTCGTTAGCCAAGTAAACAGCGACTATCAAACGTGCAAATCAGAACTGGTAAAGTACGGCGAGAGGGTACAACAACTGCTGACCCAAATACCTTCCTACATCTTAGAAAGCATACCGCATGCAGAAAATAGCAAAGCGGATACACTAGCTAAGCTCGCTAAAGAACTGGCCGACGAGAACCTCGATAACGTGAGAATCGTTGTGCAAAGCCGTCGGGTTCTTGCACCGGCGGAAATATCTCCGGAGTCGTCCGAAGAAAAAGGAGTGACTGAGCAAATGGCTATGCAAATAAAAGACCAAGAAACGGTTGAAGATTGGAGAGAATTCTTCATAGACTACTTCAAATCCCGTCGAACGCCTGAAGATGTGTCCTCGAAACATCAGCTCATGAAGCGAGCCCTATCTTTCGTTTTCGTCAATGATACTCTGTACAAGAGGTCATTTGATTCTTTATGGTTAAGATACCTGGGACCTGAAGAAGCAAAAAGGGTCGTCCAAGAAACTCACGACGGACTCTGCGGTTCTCACCAAGCAGGCCCGAAGATGAAGTTGAAGATCAAACGGATGGGTTATTATTGGCCCACGATGATCCTGGACTGCCTCGAGTATGCGAAGTAATGCCACTCGTTCCAGATCCACGGGGACTTTATCCATCAGCATCCGAATCCGTTACATCCGACAGTGGCTAGCTAGTCGTTCGAAATGTGGGGGACTGACATAATCAGCCCCATCGAACTAGCATCGTCCAGAGGACATCGATTCATTTTAGCGACAACTGATTACTTCCCCAAATGGGCAGAAGCAGTGCCGCTGAGGGAAGTAAAGACGGAAAATATCCTCCACTTCTTCAATACGCACGTCATTTATCGGTTTGGAACTCCGAGACGGATCATCTCCGATAACGGACCAGCCTACAGAAGCCACAAGATCAGCCGCTTCGCACAACAACACAACATAGACTGGAGATACTCCTCAGTTTATAATCCCCGAGCTAACGGTCTAGCTGAGGCTTTCAACAAGACCTTGACAAAGATCGTGAAAAAGACGGTGTCCCGAAATAAAAAGGACCGGTACGAGAGACTGCATGAAGCTCTCTGGGCATATCGAACTACGTTCAAGACAGCCACGAACACAACGCCGTACGCGTTGGTATTCGGTACAGAAGCGGTACTCCCCCTCGAGATAGAGTTACCCTCTCTACGAGTGGCAGTCCATTATGAGCTAACGGACGAAGAGAATGCTCACTTTCGACTTGAGGAGCTTGATGCCCTTGATGAAACTCGACTCATAGCGCAACAAAATCTGGAGGCTTATAAATCAAAGATGACGCGCTCTTATGAAAGATTGACTAGGCCAAGGACATTCCGCCAAGGAGAACTCGTACTAGTAGTCAAAAGACCTATGATCCCCAATCGCGCCAAGCGGGGAAAATTCGAACCGAACTATGAAGGCCTGTATATCATAGACAAGGTCTATCAGGGTGGAGCCTACCTACTCATGGACATGCATGGTGAAAGACCCTTCAGGCCAATAAACGGTCGTTTCCTGAAGAAGTACTACGCTTGACGAGTCACGGCCGATGTCAATGATAGATGACGACGACTATGTCCGCTCGCTATCTTCCTAAGCCCAAACTCTATAAGTAGTAACCGGCTTTCTTGTCATGGACCGAAATGTCCTTAAACTAACAACGGACCGAAACGTCCCTAAACTAACGACGGACCGAAATGTCCTTAAACTAACGGCGGACCGAAACGTCCTTAAACTAACAACGGACCGAAACGTCCTTAAACTAGCAACGGACCACTATGTCCTAAAACTAGCTGTTGACCGAGATGTCGATAAACTACGGTGGATTGCAGCATCCCAAAGCTGACACAAAAAGAGTAAAAAAAAGAACAAAGAAAAAAGAAAACGGTATGTCCATAAGCAAAATAGGCACGGATGAAAACCCGAAAGGGCTCCATAAGTAAAAACAGCAAGGCTACCGGCGAGTTTTGTGAAAACCCGAAAGGGCGAAGCCTCGTTAAATAAAAGAATAAAAAAAGAAAAGAGAAAATGGTATGTCCATAAGCAAAATGGGCACGGATGAAAACCCGAAAGGGCTCCGTGAGTAAAAACGGCAGGGCTACCGGCGAGTGTTTGTGAAAACCCGAAAGGGCGCAACCTCGTTAAAAGACACTTGCAAGGTCCTCTCGACCTTGTGAGGAGAAATCACCCGCGTGAGATCCTTACGACTCACAAGGAAGCAACACACTTAGGAATCCTCACGATTCCTAAGGAGAAATTACACTTGTGAGATCCTCACGACTCGTAAGGAGAATCCTCTTATGAGACCCTCACGGCTCACAAGATTTGAAAGTCTTAAGCTACAGAGACCTGAACCTGTTCTTAAGCAACCCCCATAACCTCCGACACTGCCCTACAAGCGGTGCAACACCGACCCTTGTATACAATCCACGGGCGCAAATAAACATCTCCCTAACCAAGTCCCACCCGTGACTAGGGATATGTTCACATGGTGAACAACCCTTGTGAGTCCTCTCGACTTATAAGGGGAAAACTCTCTTGTAAGATCCTTACGACTTACGAGAAGCCATACACTTAGGAGTCCCCACGATTCCTAAGGGGAAAACACACATACGAGGTCCTCACGACTTGTAGGGAGAAATACCTTTGGGAGACCCTTATGGCTCATGAAGTCAAAAGCCTTAGTCGACAGAATCCTAACCCTGTTTACTAAGCTACCTTTGTTCGACATCGACAGAGGCAAATGATGATTCCCTCCTGGCAATATCCCAGTTGTAGCGGCGCTGATGCCGAAATCGGTGTCTGATTCCAAGCTTGCAGCGAAAAACCAGCAAGCCACGCATGCATACGAAATAGCCGAAATGATGGGGCAACTTGCGACAAAATCAGCAAGTAAAAATGTATGCATGCGAAATAGCTGAAATGATTGGGCAACTCGCAATAAAAAGCAGCGAGTAAAAATAAGATGAATAGCCGAAATGATTGGGCACCCCGAAAAATAGCCGAAATGATGGGGCAATCGCGACCTTCGCGATATAAAAGATGAAATGATAGAGCATCGCGGAAGAAATAAAATAAAAATAAAAATGGAATTTTTGCCCTACAGGTGATATCATGTCAATCCCTATATACAATCCAGGGACGCAAACAAAGAAGGAATTACACTCCTCCTCCCCAGGTTTCATCAGGAGAAGAAGCCAAATCTCGACGGGTCACAGATAGCCTGGAGATCATCTCAACATTCGTCTCATTACAGCAGACACAACATCAAGCAAAGCGGAACAGCGGCAACTCCCAGTTCCATGACTCGGTGGTGTACAGATGACTAAGAGTCAAATTCCGACTCCGTGAAATGCGGATAAAGCCAACCTTTCCTGGTTACGTGGAACGCGGATTATGTCACTTCTGACCCCGTGGAAAACGTCCAGAGCGGATCCTGGTCCTCGCAGAGCACGGTAGTGAACCCGTGTGAAGTATCCAGAGAGGAGCCTAGACCTCGCCGAACACGAAAGCGAACCCGTGGGAAGCATCTAAAGAAAAATTCCTGGTTACGTGGAACACGGATAACGTCACTTCTGACCCCGTGGAAAATGTCCAGAGCAGATCCTGATCCTCGCAGAGCACGGCAGTGAACCCCTGTGAAGCATCCAGAGCAGAGCCTAGTCCTCGCCGAACACGGAAGCAAACCCATGGGAAGCATCTAGAGAAAAATTCCTGGTTACGCGGAACGCGGATAACGTCACTTCTGATCCCGTGGAAAACGTACAGAGCGGATCCTGGTCCTCGCAGAGCACGGCAGTGAACCCGTGTGAAGCATCCAGAGCGGAGCCTAGTCCTCGCCGAACACGGCAGTGAACCCGTGGGAAGCATCTAGAGCAAAATTCATGTTTACGTGGAATGCGGATAACGTCACTTCTGACCTCGTGGAAAACGTCCAGAGCGGATCCTCGTCCTCGCAGAGCACGGCAGTGAACCCGTGTGAAGCATCCAGAGTGGAGCCTAGTCCTCGCCGAACACGGCAGTGAACCCGTGGGAAGCATCTAGAGCAAAATTCCTTGTTACGTGGAACGCGGATAACGTCACTTCTGACCCCGTGGAAAACGTCCAGAGCGGATCCTGGTCCTCGCAGAGCACGGCAGTGAACCCGTGTGAAGCATCCAGAGAGGAGCCTAATCCTCGCCGAACACGGCAGTGAACCCATAGAAGCATCTAGAGCAAAATTCCTGGCTACGTGGAACGCGGATTATGTCACTTCTGACCCCATGGAAAACGTCCAGAGCGGATCCTGGTCCTCGCAGAGCACGGCAATGACCCCGTGTGAAGCATCCAGAGCGGAGCCTAGTCCTCGCCAAACACGGCAGTGAACCCGTGGGAAGCATCTAGAGCAAAATTCCTGGTCGCGTGGAACGCGGATGTTTCCTGATTTAAAATCAGGAAAGCTTCTGGGAAAAGCTTCAAAAGAGGCCACGTGCTTACACGTGACAGCAGTCACGTGTTGACACGTGACCTATAAAATACAGAAAAAGCGCACTTTGATTCGCTGATCAAGTCAAGAAAAAAAAGCTTCAGAAGAGGTCACGTGCTCCCACGTGACCAGGGTCACGTGTCGACACGTGACGTTCAAAGCAGCAAACTCGCTCTCCAATTGAACCAAAGAAAGAAGCGCCAGACAGGGGTCACGTGCTCACACGTGACCAGGCGTCACGTGGTAGCACGTGATGGCTACAACAGCAACCGGAAGACAGCGCAGAAAGGAAGAGGATTCTTCATTCCAAAGAGGGTCACGTGTCTACACGTGACCATGGGTCACGTGGTCACACGTGACCGGCTTTCAAAGCCCATTTTTGACGACAGAATTAAATTCTGAAGGAAATTCGAATCTTTCCAAAGGAAAGTAATTATTTGGGACCAATCAAATTAAAGATTCAGAGATGATTAAATATCATCTATCTATGGAAAATCTCGGGTTTGGAAAGATTTCCCCCTTAAATCTAACCAAAATAACAAAGGAGAATCTCTGGATTTAAGATCCAATGGTGAATAAAATTCACCTAATAATCCAAAGGCCCAAAATGAATAATGGACGCAAATCAAATCTCAATGAAGATTCGTCAAAAAACTGATTGATGCGGCTGCTTCTCCTATAAATAAGAGCCGAGGGACACAAAAAAGATATATACATACGCAGAGAAGAAAAGAGAGGAGGAGAAGAGCTTTGATACTCAGATCTTCTGCAAAAACCCTAGGTAAGAAAGGGAAAGACATTGGAAAGAAAGAGAATTTAATTCTCAACAGAGTTTAACTCTGATATGTAAAAACAGAAGAACATATTTCTTCTCTCTTTGATAGAGGATCTGCAAAGCGCACATCTCCCCTTAAGGTTGAGAATTTAATTCTCAATGGGTCGAGATCCTGCCATGCAGATCCAAAACATAGAGAAGGAATGCAAGCTCGAGAATTTAATTCTCACAGAACTATAGGAATTTAATTCCTCCAAAATAAAAGTAGGGCTGGACCCTATATCATGGGAATTTAATTCCTTCAGAACAAAAGAAGAAACAGGGTTTAACCCTAAGTAAAAAACCAGTTCTGTTGAAACATCAGGAATTCAATCCCCTTAATCATAATTTAACAGAGGATGGAAGTTTAAACTCCTTAAGAAACTTTTATTAGGGTTTAACCCTATTCAGCCCCTCGCATATATGAGGAATTTAATTCCTACAGAAAATTCAGAGTTAAACTCTATTCGAGAAAAAAAACAAAGTCTTCGAAAGGAAGTAGGAATTTAATTCCTCTGAAAATCTACAGCTCGAGGAATTTAATTCCTGAAAAAGATTAACAAAGACTCCAAACAAAATACATGAAGGCAGGGTCACGTGCCACCACGTGACCCCCTCAAGAGATATACAGAAAGCCCCTTGAAACAACACCCCACGTGACCCACGTGACCCTTGACAGAGGCTCTGATACATAGGCATATGAATGCCCGTCACGTGATGACACGTGATGCCCTGAAAGATGTAGCAATGTCAGCAGAACAAACGAAGGGAGGGCGCTCTCACGTGCTGCCACGTGACCCCTCTTGCCTTAGTGTTTAACACTAAATTAAAACTCTCAAACCCAGTGTTAAAACACTGTTGGGCCTTAGCATTCAACGCTGATTAAAAAGCTTTATTTGCAGTATTCAACACTGATCTGTTTTAGTGTTTAACACTAATTTGAAAAGCCTTGTCGCTGGTGTTTAACACCAACTATCTCTTAGTGTTAAACACTAACTTGTCAACCTCATTCCCAGTGTTCAACACTGATTGCTCTGTAGTGTTTAACACTAGGTTTTGGCCCAATTGGCTAAAGGGATAGAGGCAAAGCCTCTCCCTCAATGAACCAACAAGAAGTCAATATTCCAGACCTGACTGGACTTAGCCCAAGCTGGCCATAAGTCCTCAATTTGTGATTAACTGGGCTAATGGGCTCATAACATAATTAATTAGTCTTGACCCCAAATTGGGTCAGGGACTATTCAAGCCGTTCCGGTTCTAGGGTACATCTCTTCACTCCTTTGATACTTGGCATTGTAATCCCTCAATGTCTTCAAAGAGGTGACGGGTCCCGATGACCATTCATGATATGGACTGTGGGGTCCTTAAACCCATGCCTAATGCAAAATTCCTGGTTACGTGGAACACGGATAATGTCACTCTCTGACCCCGTGGGAAACGTCCAGAGCGGATCCTGGTCCTCGCAGAGCACGGCAGTGAACCCGTGTGAAGCATCCAGAGCGGAGCCTGGTCCTCGCTAAGCACGGCAGTGAACCCGTGTGAAGCATCCAGAGCACATACCGGACTGTGGAGTCCTTAAACCCACGGACTACGACGTCCTTAACCTTGACCGAGATGTCTTAAAACTAACAACGGACCGCAATGTCCTTAAACTACCCACGGACCGCAATGTCCTTAAACTACCCACGGACCGCAATGTCCTTAAACTACCCATGGACCACAACGTCCCTAAACTAGAACAATAGAGCCCTTTCCTATGCTCTTTTGTTGGACCTAAACGGTCCCGTTTAAGTTGATCTTAGCCTTGAAGATGGCTAACGCGTCCTTAAACCCTCAAACATACTGGACTACGAATCCCCCAAATTAACTCCGGCTCAAGGGTACATCTCTGAACTCCTCTGACATCTGTCGTTGTAATCCTTCAACGTCGTCAGAGAGGTGATGGGTCCCGACAGCCATACAGACGATGGACCACTATGTCCCTAAACTGGAACATTAGAGTCCAAACACTCTTTTGTCGGATCTAAACGATCCCGTTAAGTTGATCTTAGTCACAAAGTTAGACTAACGTATCCTTAACAAACGTTTGAGTTGATCTTAGCCTCGAGTAGGGCTGACATATCCTCAAACCAAACCCCCCCCAAAACCAAATTTAAGATAATGCGGATTTGGGCTAGTCCACGCCCTACGGGCGACGACATAACTCAGTCTCCGTAAACAATCCACGGGCAATAAAACAAACACCCACGACACGAAGTGACCATCTGGAGAAGGAGAAAGTTGTTACCGCGATGCGGTAGCGTAATTAACTGCAGGGGCTTGCGCCTGCAGGGAAGAGCGTCCCCACAATCAAAAACCCCTCAAACGAGGGGGAATCTGACGAAGTCTGCTACATCGATCGCATCCGTTTAAACCTTCGATATATGGTGCCATAAATCAACTTGGCATCTTCGGAGAGGTGGACGGATAGCACCAACTAGCATCTGCCCCGAACCTAACGCCTCAGACGTCCCGACGTCCCGGCCGCCGTTCGGAGGGGAACAGATTCTGGCACGCCCGGTGGGACCTTTTCCTCTTTCCACTCCACACTTCGTGTGTCGTGATTCGCGAACCAATCGCGGTTCGCTAATAGTTGCCCTTGGGTTTCAAGGTACTGAGAATTAGCATCTCGCTTATTGCAGAAAGCAAAGGATCGATGGCTTCCACCCCTGCGAAATCCTCCAACTGCTCAGATGGCAATTTCAGCCGACGCTCTGCCTCGCCAGGAGGTATAGCCTATGGACCCCAAGCTGCTTCGCTATTCACAATGCCAGTGGAACAGGTCATTCGCGCCACCACAGGATTGTTCTTTGGGACTATGATCCCGCCGACAAACTTTACCGCTCCAGTGCTGACGAAGAAAACTCTCGGGAAGTCGGTCTTTGATCGTCTTACCCCTGCCGCGGCTCCTCTCAACGAGTCGCCCAACGTCGATGCCTCGGTCTTCTCTAGATTGGGCCAGGAATCCTGCGAGCTCATCACGGGGCCTACAATCTCAGAGAAGGCTGCTTTTAAGAAAGTGCCCGTTCCCGTTCCCGAAATCGCCAAGGCGACCTCTCCAGCCAAAAAGTCAGTCTTTACAAGATTGACGGCTCTGGCCTTTGCTCCCGCTTCCCAGAGGACATCGGTCTTCGATAGGCTAACGCCAACAACAACCCCCCATCCACACAGGGGGCAAGAAGGAACCATTCTTACTGCTGACCCAACGCCGCCCGCTCGACGCGCTCGACGTCGCCATTGGCGCCGAGTAAGGAAGGCTGGGGGCAACTCTCCCTCCGGGCTGACTCCAGCGGCCCCGGTGGCAGAGGTCAATGCTGCTGTTCCAACGGGGAACAGCTTTGAAATGCTAAATAAGGTGCGAAGGAATTCCCCCACGGCAGTACTGAAGAGGTCTCCTCCCTCATTGAAAAAGGTTGAGGAAACAAAACCCGAACAGCCCCGATCTCCTCAACGGCTGTCTTTCAAAATCTATAAGGCTTGGCGGCAGGCCCGAGACTCGATCATCAATCCAAACTTCTCCCGCCAGCACAAGAAGCTGAAAATCCAACCTGAAGCCGGTCACCAGGCTAAACCCCAAAAAGCCGGTGATCAACTGACTCACAAAAGGAGGAGGCCAGAGAGGACCTCACAGCATGTAGCGACGACTGAAAGCACTAAACCCAGATGCCCTGAGTCTGGGGGCATGGTGGTGCACACTGTTTACATGGCCTTTGGGAAAGAGGAAAGCCGCACTTCCACGGGCCACCGACCCCTAACCCGATCCGTGACGAAAGCCCAGGAGCAGCAACAAAAGCTTCAAGAAATGATGAATGCTATGGCCGCGCTCACCGGACCACAAGAAAACCCAGAAACGTCCTCAGACGCACGCCGGGAGGAAGAAACAGACGCTGAATTCCTTCGCCGAACACTGGAGAAAAGGGACAAAGAGGCTGCTGAACAAGCGGCCAACATACAACGGATGGGCCTTCTCTTCCAAGATGTGATAGGAATGATGATCCAGCAGGACTTACCCGCCGAGGATCCCCCGATCGTTCTTGAAGACGACCGAGGAGAAACGTCAAATCCACCACCAGCCCTCTCAACGGCCAGGGAGGATGCAATCTCTAAGGCTGACTTAGCTGACTATATAGCCCAGCAAATCCGAGTTCATCATGCGACTGAGGCAGCTGGTCAAGTCGTGAAAACGGGGCGGCCGTATCCGAGCTGGTACGATCAAATCAAATACCCGCAAGGCTATACGATACCGAAATTCCATGTGTATAAAGGGACCGGCAATCCCCATCAACATGTTGCCCAGTTCCGGGCCCTCTGCGGTAACACCGGCGGTGACGATAAATTGTTGCTTCGCCAGTTCGTGGGCAGCTTATCAGAAACAGCGTTCGAATGGTATTCAGAACTCCCGAACGATTCCATCAAAACGTTCGCTGAAATGGAGTTGTTGTTCACTCAGCGATTTGCAAGTGCCAGCGAACGCACTCCAATAACCGCACTTATTAACGCCAGGGTAAAACCGGGCGAAACCTGGGTCCAGTACGCTATACGCTGGCGGAACTTATGGTCGAGATGTGAGCAATGTATCGAGGAAGCACCCGCGGTGGGCATGTTCGTGGGAACCCTAGACCCCCACGCAACTATCTCCCAGTTTATGATGTTCTTTAAGCCAACCACATTCCAGGCTTTAATCGACAAGTTGGCTCAGATGGACCAGATGGGTCATAGACCACCTACACCGAAGTCGGAACCTCGGAATGACAAGGGTAAAGGGAGGGCAACCTTTGTTGCGAATGCCCAACAGCAACCTAACGCCCCGAAACCGGCAGATCAACTAGAGGAAAGGCGTCGGTATTATAATGAGAAAATGAAGCGTCCCTACTCGTTCCCACGAGACAAGACGAAGCGGTTATTCGAGCTGGCGATACGCAACAGGCTTATAAACCTACCAAATCCAAGGCGACCGCCGCAACCCACCGAGGTGAATGACTCCAACTACTGCCCTTACCATCAAACGGTAGGCCATCCGATTGAAGATTGCTTCGTCTTCAAAGGATGGATTGAAGACCAATACCTCCAGGGGAAGTTTGTACTGTCCGAAAAGTGGAAGGTGAACCCACCACAGCCGCATGCTCCTAGGAAAGCGGATACACCGGGGGCAACATGTTCTTTTATTGAAGAAGCTCCATGGGAGGTCGTGCTATCAACTAAAACCAAAAGAATGCTGAGAGACCTTCATGCGTGCCCTGCGGTCGAATGGAAGGACCCTCTTGAACCTCAAATTATCGAAGGGATGCTAAGGCTCCGCCCGACTACAAAGGCTCACGGTAAGAGCCCAGATACTCACGCCCAATCGTCAAAATCTTCGAAGAAAAAGAAGAAGAAATCCAAGAAGTCCGTGAAACCTGGAAAAGAACACACGAACTTACAAAAGCAAATCGACGCGTTGGAAGAGTACAATCAGAAGGCGCGGACTCCTGTCACACTGCAAGAGTTCCTCAACCACATCTTTCAAGAGGAAGATGATGGAGAAAGCTCGTCGGATGAATCCGAAGGATATGTGGCGAGTTGTAATGTAATCTCCCACTCGTTTGCCGATGATGGGAAAACTCCTGGCATTAGGAAACTGGAGGCAGAGCCTGTACCAGAACGCGCATGGCCAACAGATGAAATGATCGACGCTTTTCTAGACGAGATTCGTCTAAAATGTAAAGCGGACCAGGAGCGTGAGATGACCACGTCGGAAGGAGCCAAATGCGGGCAACTGAACGAAAGAGTTGAACTACCCCTGACAGAGCATAAGGCATCCGAAGCAGACAAGAAGATATTCAAGACGAGAAAAAGGTTTGCCAAAGCCATGTCAATGGGGATGAAGCTACCACCCTCGAAAGGAAACACACACGATGGGGTAGAGATGCACCCTGACTATTGCACATATCATCGGAAAATCTCACATCCCACGGAGGAGTGCGACGCCTTTAAGATATGGTGGCAAGGATATGTTGCTCATCGGCAACATTTTAAGCGCATGAAACGCAAGATCCGTCGGGAGCGAAGAAGCACTGTCGATGGGCACAACATAACGACTGGCAACTGTTGCATGGTTAACGCCAGGGAGTCACAAGTTCTCACCTTTGGGAGCGACTCTGATGAAGAAATGGCTCTGGGCCCTCTCTTTAAAGAATCTTTCTCGGGGAAAGAGGAGGAATCGGAGATCTGCGAGAACATTCAGCTGCGCAATCGCACACTCCCAGAAAAGAATCTCGGGCCCGTCGGCCGAAAAGATAAGGGAAAGGAAAAGGTCATTGAAGATATCACTTTAGATGACCAGGTCACAAAAGAGCTAACTACCAAAGACCCTCCCAAAAAGGGTAAGGTAGACTATAACATCCTCGCGCACCTAAGGAAGCTACCTTCTCAGCTTAGCATTCTTGATGCCCTCCTATTATCGAAAGAAGCGCGAGACTCACTAATTAAGGCGTTACAAGAACCCGAGCAATTCCAAGCCTTCCTCGCCACTGAAAGGATGAAGGATGAACTGGAGGAACTGCATACGGCCGATGTCACTTTCGGTGATGAAGACCTCCTTCTCGGGACGTGCGACCACAACCGCCCCCTATATGTCTCTGGATACTGCCATGACATCAAGATAGGCAAGATCCTGGTGGATAATGGATCCTCCGTTAACCTCCTTAATGTTCGGGTGTTGAAGGAAATCTGCATGAGTGTGCAACACCTCGCTCGTGACAAAATTACTATCTCCGGTTTTGACTCTCAATCGTCACGGACTCTCGGATCTGTAATACTGACGTTACGCTTCGAACTTCTCGTCACAGACATCAAATTCCATGTCATTGACGCCAAGACCTGCTACAACGCCTTGCTCGGTCGTCCTTGGCTACACGAGTACAACATCATCCCTTCTACGCAACATCAGTGTATGAAGTACTTCAAGGATGGTTTCGAGTACACCGTAACAGGCGAGTTGAACCCGTTTTCTGTAAACGAAGTTCGCAAATACGAAGACGCGAAATATTTTTTGCCAGATTTCGAAGATACAGAAAGGTGTCACGACCCAAAGGACAAAGCCGCCGCCACCATTCCCGTTTTTGGGAGCGATACCGAAGAGGAGGAGGAAATAGTGTATACAGGGCCATCCCAATGCAACAACCTGGGGGCGCCCACCCCCATACCGGTCTTCGGGAGTGATTCGGAGGACGAGGTTAACGCCGTATTCTCCAGTCGGCTGTCAATACAGGCACCCCTTTGCGAGGACCATAGTCTGCAAATCACCATGGTACCGCAAGAACACTATAAGGATCTCGACGCGCTTCAAGCTCACAGCGTGCAGGACCTGCAAACATTTTACGTCCCTCCCAGGCGAAGGGGTGAGAAGGTGATCCTATTCTACCAATCCTCAGAGTCGAAGGTGGAGAAAGAGATCTGGCACGGCGCGGATGTTACACTCGACAGGCTCCAACCCATCCGTCTGCCTAGATACTATACAAATGGATTGAAGAAGTTATTGAAGCGCCAAGGAGTACCCTTAAGACAGACGGTGCGGCAGGCTCGGTTCTATAACAGGATTTGGGATGTCCCCGGGACTCAACGCAAATTGTCCAACGGGAAGATGGAAACACTCGGGCTTGGATACGCAAGAGCCGGAAAACGGGAACGGGCTCACAGCAGCTACGCTATATATACCTTTGATGAAGAGGAGGACGCCCTGTCAGGAGATGCCAACCGTCCATCAAAACTAGACCCCGCGATTAAAGCGCCGAGTCCGTCGTTTGAGGAACGAATGGGCAAGCCTATCAGGAAAGTGGGTCAGAAAGCTCGGGAAGACCACAACCACGAAGTGGCCATCTATGAGAAGGCCAGGACGCAACGTCTATTCCAACAGACTGCACAGGCTGCAAAAGATAAAGATGTTCACCATTGTCAACCCGTCATACGAAAGGCCCGATGCGGGGACGGAAATAAATTAAGAAACGGGAAAAGAAGCCGACAACAACGACGCAGGATTAGAGGGTTACGGGTACTGCGCGGCTCGGATTCGTCCCTCGTGAAAAAGATGAGTCGAGCATACTCCTTCCCCCGAGACAAGACGGAACGGTTGCTCAAGCTCGCCCTAAAACATCAGATGATCACGCTTCCAGATTCTAGGCATCCTGAGCAAGCTAGCAAGGTCTCTCATCCGAGTTATTGCTCTTATCACCGAGCCATAGGACATCCTACCGAAGACTGCTTCACCTTCAAGAACTGGGTCGAGGACCAGTACCGACGGGGTAGATTCGCTTTATCCGACGGTTGGAGAGTAACGCCGCCGCAAAAGCACGAGCCCAAAGCCACAAGAGCAGAACCGGATCCACCTCAGTCTTGGGAGCGGGTTCGCACCTGTTATATGATTACGATATTAAAAGAAGAACCCGAGAACGAAGATGACCTTCCCCGGTGTTTCGAGAACAGCGATGATGAGTTGATCTCGGAATTTCCGCCCGCTCCGAAAGAACTTGAAGACGGTATACATACTACCGCAGATAACCTCGAGAAGATCGAGCTGGGATCGGCAGACGACCCGCGACCGACATTTGTCAGCGAGCTGTTATCCGAGGAAAAGGTGGCCGCGCTAAAGAACGTGCTCCTACGGCATAAAGACTGCTTCGCGTGGAACTACTCCGAGATGCCAGGATTGGATCCGGAGATTGCGGTGCATAGATTAGCAATATCCCCAGATATCAAGCCAGTCAAGCAGGCGCCAAGGAGGATGCGACTTGAGCTGGAGATGAGCATCAACGCCGAAGTCAAGAAGTTGATCGATTCCGGATTTATCCAGGAAGTCCAATATCCCGACTGGATTGCCAACATCGTCCCGGTAATGAAGAAGAATGGAACGGTGCGCATATGCGTGGATTTCAGGGATCTCAATAAAGCATGCCCAAAGGACGATTTCCCGGTGCCGGTAACCGAGCTAATGATAGATAACACATCCACTCACGAGGTCTTCTCCTTTATGGATGGTTCGTCAGGATACAATCAGATAAAGATGCATCCCGAAGACCAGAAGCATACCGCTTTCCGCACCCCTTTGGGTATATTTTGCTACAAGGTTATGCCCTTTGGCCTAAAGAACGCTGGCGCCACCTATCAAAGGGCCATGACAAAAATCTTCGACGATCTCATACACGACATCGTCGAATGCTATATCGATGACCTCGTAGTGAAGAGCATGTCATACGAAGAGCATTTAAAGCATCTCGAGACCGTATTTCAACGCCTTCGGCAATACAATTTGAAAATGAATCCCCTCAAGTGCGCGTTTGGAGTCTCCTCGGGTAAATTCCTGGGATTCATCGTTCGACACCGAGGTATTGAAATAGATCCGTCAAAGATTAAAGCGATTATGGAAATGCCTCCGCCAAGAACCCTCAAGCAGTTGCGGTCTCTCCAAGGGAAGCTCGCATACATCCGGCGGTTTATCGCTAATCTTTCGGGCAAATGCCGTCCTTACAGCCACCTGATGAAAAAGGGAACCCCGTTCGTTTGGAATCATAAATGTCAAGGTGCACTAGACGAGATCAAACAATACTTGCAAAATCCTCCGGTGTTGGCTGCCCCGGTGAAAGGAAAGCCTCTCATTCTTTACACGGCCGCCCTTGAAGGTTCTTTGGGCGCATTATGGGCACAGGAGAATGATCAGGGGAAAGAAAGAGCACTTTACTACTTAAGTCGAGTGCTGCTGGGGGCAGAAAGCAATTACTCGCCCATCGAAAAACATTGCTTGGCATTAATCTTTGCAATAACGAAGCTCAGGCACTATGCGTTGGCGCATGAAGTCCGTCTCATTTCGAAGGTAGACCCCCTTAAATACCTGATGTCAATGGCTATATTGACGGGAAGACTCGCTAAATGGGCCTTGCTCTTGATGGAGTTCTCGATAACATATCAACCCCTCAAGGCAGTGAAAGGCCAGGCCATTGCTGACTTCCTCGCTGAACACCCGATACCGGCCGACTCTCCTCTGAACTGTGATTTGCCGGACGAGCATGCATTTGACGCAATTGGCGGTGGAAGCACACGATGGGAACTCTATTTCGATGGAGCGTCCTCCATAAAGAAACAGAAACAGGGTAGCCCGATCATCAAATCGGGGATAGGCCTTATCTTTGCAACTCCACAGGGAGGGATAATGCGCTTCGCCTTTTCCTTAACAGAGTCAAGGACAAACAATGAAGCCGAATACGAAGCCCTGATAGCAGGCCTCGAAATCGCCATCAACATGGGAATTGAAGACCTCCTCATATACGGGGATTCTCAGCTGGTCGTTAGCCAAGTAAATGGTGACTACCAAACGTGCAAACCAGAATTGGTGAAGTACGGCGAAAAGGTGCAACAACTGTTGGCCCAGATCCCCTTCTATATTCTAGAGAACATACCGCGCGCGGAGAACAGCAAAGCAGACGCGTTGGCCAAACTCGCTAAAGAACTGGCCGACGAGAACCTCGATGACGTCAGAATCGTGGTACAAAGCCGTCGAGTGCTCGCCCCGGCAGAAATACCTCCGGAATTATATAAAGAAAAGGGAGCGATTGAGCAAGCAACCCTACAAATAAAAGACCGTGAGAAGGCTGAGGACTGGAGGGAAGTCTTCATAGACTACTTTAAGTCCCGCCGAATGCCCGAAGAAGCGTCCTCAAGGCATCAGCTCATGAAACGAGCTTTATCTTTCGCTTTTGTCAACGACATTCTATACAAGAGATCATTTGATTCTCTATGGCTGAGATGCCTGGGACCTGACGAAGCAGAAAGAGTCATTCGGGAAGTTCATGACGGACTTTGCGGTTCTCACCAAGCAGGCCCAAAGATGAAGTTAAAAATTAAACGGATGGGTTACTACTGGCCCACGATGATCCAGGACTGCCTCGAGTATGCGAAGCAATGCCACTCATGCCAGATCCATGGAGACTTCATCCACCAACATCCGAATCCACTGCACCCGACGCTGGCTAGTTGGCCATTCGAAATGTGGGGGACTGACATAGTCGGCCCCATTGAGCCAGCATCATCCCGGGGACACCGCTTTATCCTGGGGACAACTGATTACTTCTCCAAATGGGCAGAAGCAGTACCACTGAAGGAAGTGAAGACGGAGAATATCCTCCATTTCTTCAAGACGCACGTCATCTATCGGTTCGGAACTCCACGACGGATTATCTCCGATAATGGGCCGGCCTACCGAAGCCATAAGATTAGCCGCTTCGTACAGCAGCACAATATAGACTGGAGATATTCTTCAGTTTACAACCCACGAGCTAACGGTCTGGCCGAGGCTTTCAATAAGACCTTGACGAAGATCATAAAAAAGACCGTCTCCAGAAATAAGAGGGACTGGCACGAAAGGCTGTAAGAAGCCCTTTGGGCTTATCGAACTACATTCAAGACGGCCACGAACACAACGCCGTACGCGTTGGTATTTGGGACGGAAGCAGTTCTCCCCCTTGAGATAGAGTTACCCTCTCTACGAGTAGCAGTCCACCACGAGCTGACGAACGAAGAAAATGCTCACCTTCGGCTTGAGGAGCTTGACGCCCTCGATGAAACCCGGCTCATAGCGCAACAACATCTAGAAGCCTACAAAGCAAAGATGACGCGCTCGTACGAAAGATTGACCAGGCCGAGGACATTCCGCCCAGGCGAACTCGTACTAGTGGTCAAAAGACCTATGATCCCCAATCGCGCCAAGCGGGGAAAATTTGAGCCAAACTATGAAGGCCCGTACATCATAGACAAGGTCTACCAGGGTGGAGCCTACCTACTCATGGACATGCACGGTGAAAGGCCTTTCAGGCCAGTAAACGGCCGCTTCTTGAAGAAATACCATGCTTAATAAACTGCAGCCTAGGTCAATGATGGATGACGACGACTATGTCCGCTCGCTATCTTCCTAGGCTCAGACTTTACAAGCAGCAGCCGGCCTTCCTATAACGACGGACCGAAACGTCCTTAAACTATCGTCGGACCGAAACGTCCTTAAACTAACAGCGGACCGAAACGTCCTTAAACTATCGACGGACCGAAACGTCCCTAAACTACCACCGCAACGTCCTTAGGTTGACGAGATGGATAAATAAAGAAAAAAAAATGATAAAAAAAAACGGTATGTCCATAAGCAAAATGGGCACGGATGAAAACCCGAAAAGGGCTCCATGAGTAAAAACAGCAGGGCTGCCGGCAAGTGTTCGTGAAAACCCGAAAGGGCGCGACCTTGTAAAAAAAAAAGAGAAGAGTAAAAATGATATAAATAAAAAAAACGGTATGTCCATAAGCAAAATGGGCACGGATGAAAACCCGAAAGGGCTCCGTGAGTAAAAACAGCAGGACTACCGGCGAGTGTTTGTGAAAACCCGAAAGGGCGCAACCTCGTTAAAGGACACTTACAGAGTCCTCTCGACCCTGTAAGGAGAAACCACCTGCGTGAGATCCTTACGACTCACAAAGGAGCAGCACACTTAGGGATCCTCACGATTCCTAAGGACAAAATACACTTACGAGATCCTCACGACTCGTAAGGAGAATTCTCTTATGGGACCCTCACGGCTCATGAGATTTGAAAGTCTTAAGTTACAGAAACCTGAACCTGTTCTTAAGCAAATCCCCCACAACCTCCGATATTGCCCTACAAGAGGCTCAATACTGACCCTTGTATACAATCCACGGGCGCGAATAAACATTTCCCCAACAAAGTCCAACCCTTATAGGTCCTCTCGACCCATAATGAGAAAGTCCTCTTGTAGGATCCTTGCGACTTACAGAGGAGCACACACGTAGGAATCCTCACGATCCCTAAGGAGAAAACACACCTACGAGATCCTCACGACTCGCGGGGAGAAATACCTTTGTGAGACCCTTACGGCTCATGAAGTCAAAAGCCTTGGTCGACAGGACCCTTAACCCTGTTTGCTGAGCCACCTTTGCTTCGTCATCGACAAAAGCAAATGATGATTCGCTCCTGGCAACGTTCCAGTTGTAGCGGTGCTGATGCCAAAATCGGTGCCTAAAACCCAGGCTTGTAACGAAAAGCTAGCAAGCCACACATGCCTACAAAATAGCCGAAATGATGGGGCAACTTGCAATAAAAAGCAGCAAGTAAAAATGAAGGCATGAAAAATAGCCGAAATGATGGGGCAACTCGCAATAAAAAGCAGCGAGCAGAAAATAAATAAATAGCCGAAATGATTGGGCACCGCGAAAAATAGCCGAAATGATTGGGCAATCGCGATTTTCGCGATATAAAAGCTGAAATGATAGAGCATCGCGGAAAAAGAAATAAAATAAAAATAAAATTTATGCCCTACAGGTGATATTCCATCACACCCTGTACACAATCCAAGGGCGTAAACAAAAAAGGGATCATACTTCTCCCCCAGGTTTCATCAGAAAAAGAAGCCAGGTCTCGACGGGCCACAAGCGACTTAGAGATCATCCAAACACTCGTCTCGTAACAACGGACATGACTTCAAACAAAGCAGAGCAGCGGCAGCTCCCAGTTCCATGACTCGGTGGTATACACATCGCCAACAGTCAAGCCTCCATCCCGCGAAATGCGGATACAATCAGTACAAACTTCCTGGTCACGTGGAACGCGGATAACGTCACTCTTTGACCCCGTGGAAAACGTCCAGAGCGGATCCTGGTCCTCGCAGAGCATGGCAGTGAACCCGTACGAAGCATCCAGAGCGGAGCCTAGTCCTCGCCTAACGCGGCAGTGAACCCGTGTGAAGCATCTAGTGCAAACTTCCTGGTCACGTGGAACGCGGATAACGTCACTCTTTGACCCCGTGGAAAACGTCCAGAGCGGATCCTGGTCCTCGCAGAGCATGGCAGTGAACCCGTGCGAAGCATCCAGAGCGGAGCCTAGTCCTCGCCTAACGCGGTAGTGAACCCGTGTGAAGCATCTAGTGCAAACTTCCTGGTCACGTGGAACGCGGATAACGTCACTCTTTGACCCCGTGGAAAACGTCCAGAACGGATCCTGGTCCTCGCAGAGCATGGCAGTGAACCCGTGCGAAGCATCCAGAGCGGAGCCTAGTCCTCGCCTAACGCGGCAGTGAACCCGTGTGAAGCATCTAGTGCAAACTTCCTGGTCACGTGGAACGCGGATAACGTCACTCTTTGACCCCGTGGAAAACGTCCAGAGCGGATCCTGGTCCTCGCAGAGCATGGCAGTGAACCCGTGCGAAGCATCCAGAGCGGAGCCTAGTCCTCGCCTAACGCGGCAGTGAACCCGTGTGAAGCATCTAGTGCAAACTTCCTGGTCACGTGGAACGCGGATAACGTCACTCTTTGACCCCGTGGAAAACGTCCAGAGCGGATCCTGGTCCTCGCAGAGCATGGCAGTGAACCCGTGCGAAGCATCCAGAGCGGAGCCTAGTCCTCGCCTAACGCGGCAGTGAACCCGTGTGAAGCATCTAGTGCAAACTTCCTGGTCACGTGGAACGCGGATAACGTCACTCTTTGACCCCGTGGAAAACGTCCAGAGCGGATCCTGGTCCTCGCAGAGCATGGCAGTGAACCCGTGCGAAGCATCCAGAGCGGAGCCTAGTCCTTGCCTAACGCGGCAGTGAACCCGTGTGAAGCATCTAGTGCAAAATTCCTGGTTACGTGGAACGCGGATAACGTCACTCTTTGACCCCGTGGAAAACGTCCAGAGCGGATCCTGGTCCTCGCAGAGCATGGCAGTGAACCCGTGCGAAGCATCCAGAGCGGAGCCTAGTCCTCGCCTAACGCGGCAGTGAACCCGTGTGAAGCATCTAGTGCAACCTTCCTGGTCACGTGGAACGCGGATAACGTCACTCCTTGACCCCGTGGAAAACGTCCAGAGCGGGTCCTGGTCCTCGCAGAGCATGGCAGTGAACCCGTGCGAAGCATCCAGAGCGGAGCCTAGTCCTCGCCTAACGCGGCAGTGAACCCGTGTGAAGCATCTAGTGCAAACTTCCTGGTCACGTGGAACGCGGATAATGTCACTCTTTGACCCCGTGGAAAACGTCCAGAGCGGATCCTGGTCCTCGCAGAGCATGGCAGTGAACCCATGCGAAGCATCCAGAGCGGAGCCTAGTCCTCGCCTAATGCGGCAATGAACCCGTGTGAAGCATCTAGTCCAAACTTCCTGGTTACGTGGAACGCGGATAACGTCACTCTTTGACCCCGTGAAAAACGTCCAGAGCGGAGCCTGGTCCTCGCCAAGCACGGCAGTGAACCCGTGTGAAGCATCCAGAGCAAACACCGGACTGTGGAGTCCTTAAAATCCACGGACTATGATGTCCTTAACCTCGACCGTGATGTCTTAAAACTAACGATCAACCCCCCCGATTCCCTACGGATTTCGCCTTGGTTTAAGGGTACATCTCTTCACTCCTTTGATACCTGGCGTTGTAATTCCTCAACGTCTTCAAAGAGGTGGCGGGTCCCTGCAACCAAACACCGGACTGTGGAGTCCCTAAATCCACGGACTATGAGGTCCTTAACCTTGACCGTGATGTCTTAAAACTAACATTGGACTGTGGAGTCCTTAAATCCACGGACTATGAGGTCCTTAACCTTGACCGCGGCGTCTTTAAACTACGATACCTTGAGAGATCCCTAACCCCGTGAAACACGGAAAGAGGTGATCACACCCGGAACTTGCAGGCCCTCACGACCTGTAAGGAAGAAAAACTCTCTTGTGAGATCCTTGCGACTCTCAAGGGAAAACCCGCTTAAGGATCCTCACGATCTTTAAAAAGAACTCACACCTATGGGATCCTCTCGACCTATAGGGAGAAAGACTCCTTATGAGACCCTCGTGGCTCATAAGAAGCAAAGGCCTCAGGAAACAGATCCTAACCCTGAATCCTAAGCCACGGCTGTGCAAGGAGATCAAGATAGAATATCCGCAGAATGCATTCAATGAAAAGGGGACACATCACTGAGAGGAAAATTGTATCTTTTATTCATAAACCAAAATGGATGCAAAATACAATTCAAAGCAAAAAAGGGCAGATACTCTTATTCATGAGTATGTACAAAAAAAAAGGGGTTCTACACTAACGAAAAAGATCACCAAACACAGGATCAACGGCACAGGGGTTGATGAAGCAAAGGACAAGATTCTCCATCTCTCTCTCCGCTTTCTCCAGCACATCGAAACGACGATTCTCGCGAGGAGTCGCTCCCCATCGGTTGGTGCCGTGTTCGTCCGCGAAAGCAAACATAATGGCTCGCCCGGCCCTTATCTCGCTCAACAGACGAATTGAGCAGGCCTTCAAGGCCTGGGTAATCAGGCACGCTTCATGAAAGCCCTCGAGCTTTTCTTCCGCCGCATCAAGCATTGCCAGGGTCATCTCCGCTGGGTGAGGAGGAATGTCGGCAAGCACGATCGTGAGAATCATCTGGAGCCAGAAGGAACCCATCGGGAGGGGAGATCCCCTACGGATCGAGAGTTCATGCACGGCTGAGTCGCATTCGTCGTCAGTAAGGAGCGGATCCACTAGCCGAGCGGCAAAGCGGGGGATCATCTCCTCGATGGGCACTTCCCATGGCTGCCGACGAGCGTGTGGACGGTTGCAGGCCATAACGCTCAGATACTCCTCAAATTAAATCACGTCGATATGGGAATGAATTTTTCTGTGAGGAGAAAATAGGCTATGGCCTCAAGAATATAAAGAGGTGCATTAAGTGCCATGCGCGAAAAATCTTGCAGGCGAAAGATGTTTCCAAGGCCCAAATAGGAAAGGCATCGAAAATCAAGGAGAAATAACTATTTCCAAGGCTCTTTTTTTTATGCATCCGATACTGCGCGCTAAAAATGCGGCATGGAAAATTTTGTGAACAGTCCCATCAAATGGTCCCACGTGCGGAACGTGTGAGACCCAAATTTGACGTGCACTAGAAAATAGGATAGCACCATGCATATTAAAGGCATCAGCAACAACAATAGTGAAATGATAAAATTCTAGGAAAAAGGCGTGCAAACATGGGAGAACATAATAAAACTCGCCGCTCATACTTCAAGAGATTCATACAAAATATAGAGGACACATTCACAATGGAAACACTTCAGATGCGGGGCATGGGTTGAGAAACTCAAAATTAACTTTATTCAAAACCTTCCAAACATTGCGAACCTCCCGAGTATGCTTTCGCTCACGGTCACAAGCATCGGGATCCCCACGGATGTCCTCTACCCTCCGATAGGCGCCCAGTATGGCTGATTGTTGAAAAAGCTGATGAAGAAGATCAATGAGAGCATCCCGCCTCCTCTTTGAGATCAAGCCCATAAGGTACACCGAATGCACCTTATCCTCGGCAGCGTCTAAGTCCCCGAGTGGTATGCCGGCGCAAAAGAGAGGAAGGGCCTCCCGGATCGCCAGTACGATCAGCCTCAGAAGTGAAGAGCGACGGGGAAGTAGTCGATGGTTGTACTCATCAAAGCGGCTCATGATCTCGGCGCACTGGGCATCAGTGAACTCTTGGTCCTGACTGCGGCCCAGCGCACGAATGTTCCCATAGGAAATGATCTCGTCAAGACGATACAGATGGGCGTCCATGATACCTGAAATAAAAGTCACTAGCATCATTACAAAATCCCCATTGTATTAATTACAGAAGAACAGCCTCGGGCCAAGAGACCCCAAGGAGCCTCTGTGTGAAGAGATTGAGTTATTCATAGGAATTAAATTCCTTATTAGAAAAAAAGGGGAATTAAATTCCCAGAAATAATTTTGATGGAATTAAAGTCCATGGAGTTGAAACGTTGTCATCATCTCCCCAAAGGTCACCTAAAACCTAAGAGATCTACAGTTCGAAGGCTCCCTGTTCTTATGGAGAAACGTGAAGAAAAATGGGTTCTTGGCGAAACCCTTAATATAGATTTGAAATCCAAAGAGTTCTTTTAAAGACAAAGGCGCTTTGGCCGTTTAACATTCTTACCTGAGGGAAAGGATCCGTCAACAGAGTTAAACTCTGGGAAATGATCAAGGCAGAGAACTAAGCTCTGAAAGTGGGAATTAAATTCTCAAAGGGGAAATTCTCAGAGGAAGAAGATGAATGAGCAAAGTGAAGGCTCCTATGAAGAGACAGCAGTATTTATAGAAAAACAATGGAAACGTTTCATCTCCCCAGATCCCTAAAGGAACCCAACGGTCGCGAGAGATGACAGCGTTGCACTCACATGCTGACACGTGAGAACAACGCTGTGGGGGCATTTGTTTCCTGATTTAAAATCAAGAAAGCTTCTGGGAAAAGCTTCAAAAGAGGCCACGTGCTTACACGTGACAGCAGTCACGTGTTGACACGTGACCTATAAAATACAGAAAAAGCGCACTTTGATTCGCTGATCAAGTCAAGAAAAAAAAGCTTCAGAAGAGGTCACGTGCTCCCACGTGACCAGGGTCACGTGTCGACACGTGACGTTCAAAGCAGCAAACTCGCTCTCCAATTGAACCAAAGAAAGAAGCGCCAGACAGGGGTCACGTGCTCACACGTGACCAGGCGTCACGTGGTAGCACGTGATGGCTACAACAGCAACCGGAAGACAGCGCAGAAAGGAAGAGGATTCTTCATTCCAAAGAGGGTCACGTGTCTACACGTGACCATGGGTCACGTGGTCACACGTGACCGGCTTTCAAAGCCCATTTTTGACGACAGAATTAAATTCTGAAGGAAATTCGAATCTTTCCAAAGGAAAGTAATTATTTGGGACCAATCAAATTAAAGATTCAGAGATGATTAAATATCATCTATCTATGGAAAATCTCGGGTTTGGAAAGATTTCCCCCTTAAATCTAACCAAAATAACAAAGGAGAATCTCTGGATTTAAGATCCAATGGTGAATAAAATTCACCTAATAATCCAAAGGCCCAAAATGAATAATGGACGCAAATCAAATCTCAATGAAGATTCGTCAAAAAACTGATTGATGCGGCTGCTTCTCCTATAAATAAGAGCCGAGGGACACAAAAAAGATATATACATACGCAGAGAAGAAAAGAGAGGAGGAGAAGAGCTTTGATACTCAGATCTTCTGCAAAAACCCTAGGTAAGAAAGGGAAAGACATTGGAAAGAAAGAGAATTTAATTCTCAACAGAGTTTAACTCTGATATGTAAAAACAGAAGAACATATTTCTTCTCTCTTTGATAGAGGATCTGCAAAGCGCACATCTCCCCTTAAGGTTGAGAATTTAATTCTCAATGGGTCGAGATCCTGCCATGCAGATCCAAAACATAGAGAAGGAATGCAAGCTCGAGAATTTAATTCTCACAGAACTATAGGAATTTAATTCCTCCAAAATAAAAGTAGGGCTGGACCCTATATCATGGGAATTTAATTCCTTCAGAACAAAAGAAGAAACAGGGTTTAACCCTAAGTAAAAAACCAGTTCTGTTGAAACATCAGGAATTCAATCCCCTTAATCATAATTTAACAGAGGATGGAAGTTTAAACTCCTTAAGAAACTTTTATTAGGGTTTAACCCTATTCAGCCCCTCGCATATATGAGGAATTTAATTCCTACAGAAAATTCAGAGTTAAACTCTATTCGAGAAAAAAAACAAAGTCTTCGAAAGGAAGTAGGAATTTAATTCTTCTGAAAATCTACAGCTCGAGGAATTTAATTCCTGAAAAAGATTAACAAAGACTCCAAACAAAATACATGAAGGCAGGGTCACGTGCCACCACGTGACCCCCTCAAGAGATATACAGAAAGCCCCTTGAAACAACACCCCACGTGACCCACGTGACCCTTGACAGAGGCTCTGATACATAGGCATATGAATGCCCGTAACGTGATGGCACGTGATGCCCTGAAAGATGTAGCAATGTCAGCAGAACAAACGAAGGGAGGGCGCTCTCACGTGCTGCCACGTGACCCCTCTTGCCTTAGTGTTTAACACTAAATTAAAACTCTCAAACCCAGTGTTAAAACACTGTTGGGCCTTAGCATTCAACGCTGATTAAAAAGCTTTATTTGCAGTATTCAACACTGATCTGTTTTAGTGTTTAACACTAATTTGAAAAGCCTTGTCGCTGGTGTTTAACACCAACTATCTCTTAGTGTTAAACACTAACTTGTCAACCTCATTCCCAGTGTTCAACACTGATTGCTCTGTAGTGTTTAACACTAGGTTTTGGCCCAATTGGCTAAAGGGATAGAGGCAAAGCCTCTCCCTCAATGAACCAACAAGAAGTCAATATTCCAGACCTGACTGGACTTAGCCCAAGCTGGCCATAAGTCCTCAATTTGTGATTAACTGGGCTAATGGGCTCATAACATAATTAATTAGTCTTGACCCCAAATTGGGTCAGGGACTATTCAAGCCGTTCCGGTTCTAGGGTACATCTCTTCACTCCTTTGATACTTGGCATTGTAATCCCTCAATGTCTTCAAAGAGGTGACGGGTCCCGATGACCATTCATGATATGGACTGTGGGGTCCTTAAACCCATGCCTAATGCAAAATTCCTGGTTACGTGGAACACGGATAATGTCACTCTCTGACCCCGTGGGAAACGTCCAGAGCGGATCCTGGTCCTCGCAGAGCACGGCAGTGAACCCGTGTGAAGCATCCAGAGCGGAGCCTGGTCCTCGCTAAGCACGGCAGTGAACCCGTGTGAAGCATCCAGAGCACATACCGGACTGTGGAGTCCTTAAACCCACGGACTACGACGTCCTTAACCTTGACCGAGATGTCTTAAAACTAACAACGGACCGCAGTGTCCTTAAACTACCCACGGACCGCAATGTCCTTAAACTACCCACGGACCGCAACGTCCCTAAACTAGAACAATAGAGCCCTTTCCTATGCTTTTTTGTTGGACCTAAACGGTCCCGTTTAAGTTGATCTTAGCCTTGAAGATGGCTAACGCGTCCTTAAACCCTCAAACATACTGGACTACGAATCCCCCAAATTAACTCCGGCTCAAGGGTACATCTCTGAACTCCTCTGACATCTGTCGTTGTAATCCTTCAACGTCGTCAGAGAGGTGATGGGTCCCGACAGCCATACAGACGATGGACCACTATGTCCCTAAACTGGAACATTAGAGTCCAAACACTCTTTTGTCGGATCTAAACGATCCCGTTAAGTTGATCTTAGTCACAAAGTTAGACTAACGTATCCTTAACAAACGTTTGAGTTGATCTTAGCCTCGAGTAGGGCTGACGTATCCTCAAACCAAAACCCCCCCCAAAACCAAATTTAAGATAATGCGGATTTGGGCTAGTCCACGCCCTACGGGCGACGACATAACTCAGTCTCCGTAAACAATCCACGGGCAATAAAACAAACACCCACGACACGAAGTGACCATCTGGAGAAGGAGAAAGTTGTTACCGTGATGCGGTAGCGTAATTAACTGCAGGGGCTTGCGCCTGCAGGAAAGAGCGTCCCCACAATCAAAAACCCCTCAAACGAGGGGGAATCTGACGAAGTCTGCTACATCGGTCGCATCCGTTTAAACCTTCGATATATGGTGCCATAAATCAACTTGGCATCTTCGGAGAGGTGGACGGATAGCACCAACTAGCATCTGCCCCGAACCTAACGCCTCAGACGTCCCGACGTCCCGGCCGCCGTTCGGAGGGGAACAGCGGATAACGTCACTTCTGACCCCGTAGAAAACGTTCAGAGCGGATCCTGGTCCTCGCAGAGCACGGCAGTGAACCCGTGTGAAGCATCCAGAGTGGAGCCTGGTCATCGCTGAACACGGCAGTGAACCCGTGGGAAACATCCAGAGAAAAATTCCTGGTCACGTGGAACGCGGATAACGTCACTTCTGACCCCGTGGAAAACGTCCAGAGCGGATCCTGGTCCTCGCAGAGCACGGCAGTGAACCCGTGTGAAGCATCCAGAGCGGAGCCTGGTCCTCGCAGAACACGTCAGTGAACCCGTGGGAAGCATCCAGAGCAAAATTCCTGGCCACGTGGAACGCGGATTATGTCACTTCTGACCCCGTGGAAAATGTCCAGAGCGGAGCCTGGTCCTCGCAGAGCACGGCAGTAAACCCGTGGGAAGCATCCAGAGCAAACAACATTGGACTGTGAGGTCCTTAAACTCATGGACTATGATGTCCTTAACCTTGACCGTGATGTCTTAAAACTAACAACATTTGACTGTGAGGCCTTTAAACTCACGGACTATGATGTCCTTAACCTCGACAGTGATGTCTTAAAACTAACATCGGACTGTGAGGTCCTTAAACTCACGGATTATAACGTCCTTAACCTCGACCGTGATGTCTTAAAACTAACATCGGACTGTGAGGTCCGTAAACTCACGGACTATGATGTCCTTAACCTTGACCGTGATGTCTTAAAACTAACAACATTGGACTGTGAGGTCCTTAAACTCACGGACTATAATGTCCTTAACCTCGACCGTGATGTCTTAAAACTAACAATGGACCGTAACGTCCTTAAACTAATTTTACCTTGGTTCAAGGGTACATCTCTTCATTCCTTTGACATTTGTCATTGTAATTCCTCAACGACTTCAAAGAGGTGACGGGTCCCGACAACCACACATTTTACGGACTGTGGAATCCTTAAATCTACGGACTATGATGTCCTTAACGTCGACCGTGATGTCTTAAAACTAACATTGGACTGTGAAGTCCTTAAATCCACGGACTATGATGTCCTTAACCTCGACCGTGATGTCTTAAAACTAACATCGGACTGTGAGGTCCTTAAACTCTCGGACTATGATGTCCTTAACCTCGACCGTGATGTCTTAAAACTAACAATGGACCGTAATGTCCTTAAACTAATTTTACCTTGGTTCAATGGTACATCTCTTCACTCCTTTGATATTTGTCGTTGTAATTCCTCAACGTCTTCAAAGAGGTGACGGATCCCGACAACCACACATTTCACGAATTGTGGGGTCCTTAAATCCATGGACTATGATGTCCTTAACCTCGACCGTGAAGTCTTAAAACTAACATCGAACTGTGAGGTCCTTAAACTCACGGACTATGATGTCCTTAACCTCAACCGTGATGTCTTAAAACTAACAACGGGCTGTGGAGTCCTTAAAACCACGGACTATGATGTCCTTAACCTTGACCGCGATGTCTTTAAACTACGGTATTCTGGAAAACATCCAGAGCGGAGCCTGGTCCTCGCCAAACACGGCAGTGAACTCGTGGGAAGCATCCAGAGCAACCCTTAACTCCGTGAAATGCGGATAAGGACAACTTCACCCATCAGTTGCGGTTCCTCACGACTCGTAAGGGAGTAAATTCTCTTGTGAGATCCTTACGACTTTCAAGAGAAAACGCACTTAGGAATCCTCACGATTCTTAAGGAGAAATTACACCTACAGGATCCTCTCGACCGGTAGGGAAAAAATTCTTTATGAGACCCCCACGGCTCATAAAGTTGAAAAGTCTTAGAGGACAGATCCTAACCCTGTTTTCTAAGCCATCACCACTCTACAAAGAATCCAAGACTGACAGTTACATACTATCTAAAATTACATGGCAACAATACAGCAAAGAGAAGAAGGCAACAAGGAGAACATCTGATCTGCAATTAATTAAGCGTTCGAGGCACACCCCATCCATGCATTAGCAAAAGATTCAGAACATGAAATAAAACACGCTAAAATGAGAAATTTTCCATTCATATTGCAAAAAGGTTCTTACAATTATGAAAGCAATGAACAAAGACATTACTAAAGTAATTACAATGGCAAAACCTTAAATCTAGGACATGGATTGAGGAACTCAAAAGTGACCTCGTCCAGAATTTTCCGTGCCTGGCGAACCATCCTAGTGTGCTTTCTTTCGCGGTCATAAGCGTCGGGATCCCCACAGATGTCCTCCACCCTCCGATAGGCAGCAAGTATGGCAGACTGTTGAAAAGCTTGGTGCAGGAGATCGACAAGATTGTCTCGCCGTCTCTTCGAGATTAGGTTCATCAGATACACCGAGTGCACCTTATCCTCAGCGGCATCCAATGCTCTAAGCGGCACGCCAGTACAGAATAGAGAGAGCGCTTCCCAGATCGCTCCCACAATAAGCTTCAGAAGAGGGGAACGCCGAGGAAGCAGTTGACCATTATATGCGTCAAAGCGACCCATAATTTCGGCACACTCGGCGTTTGTGAATTCGCGATTCTGAGAACGGCCGAGTCGGCGGATGTCTCCGTAAGAGATAATCTCTTCGAGATCATACATGTGAGCGTCCATTACTCCTGTAAAAGAAAATCAGTAAAGATCAGCAGACAGACTGAATAAACAATTTCTTATTCAAAATAGGCACATGGAGTTAAACTCCTCGAGAGCAATACTCTGCAGACAGGAGTGACACCTGTCAAAATCAGTTATGAAGGAAAGTTAAAGAAGGCCCCCGAGAACATTGAAAGCTTTGCTCTAAGAAGATGATGTAATTCATTAAAAATAAAATTCCATCTTAAATCTTCAAGATCCATGAAAATACTCTCAAGAGTTCTTCTATATGATTTGAAAGGAGCAAAGCTCCATTAATGAATTAAGAGATCACAAGAAAAATCCTTTTAGAGAGCAAAGCTCTGTTAAAGGGTAAAACCCTGGTTTATTAAAAATTTTAAACTATGCTGAAGTCTTGGAAGAGTTTTACTCTTGAAAAGTTCTTGAAACTGAAAAGCAGCGCTCTGAATAAGAGAAAATTCTCAAGAAAAAAGATGGTAATCATCTAAGGACTAAAGGTCCTATTTATAGGCATTAAGGTCCATTTCAACTCCCCAAAAGTTGATCCAACGATTGAGATGCTACCACCGCCGCACTCACGTTTGGGGCCACGTAAGCGCAACGGTGGGGGGTATTTATTTCCCCCAATCAGAGCAAAGCTCTATTCAAATTCCAAGACTGGAAATGAGGCGATGCTTCTGCTTCCCCCAATCAGAGCAAACCTCTGTTTAGAAATCTAAGAGTCAAAAATTGAAGCAACGCTTCAAATCCTGCGCTCTGCGCTGCGCGCCACGTGTCTGACACAGGCGCGCTGGCACAATTGCGATGTGCATTGCGCTGTTCGCCACGTGTCTGACACAGGCGCGCTGGCGCAGTTGCGCTGCGCTCTGCGCTGAGCGCCACGTATCAAGCACGAGTGCGCTAGCGCAGTTGCGCTGCGCTCTGCGGTGCACGCTACGTGTCCAACGTAGATGCGCCAGCGCTGGAATTAAAATTCCCACCGTTGGATCAAAGGATCTAATAATAATGATAAATCATTAATTAACTAGAATTAAATTCTGTTAAGGAAAGATTTCTCAAAATCTTTCCAAACAACAAGATTGCGCTTTAAGCACGCTGGATCAATGCTCCAATGGTAAATAATGAATTACCAAAAATAGAACAAATTCTGCATAGAAAGATTTCTCAGTCTTATTGAAAAACAATAAGATTTTCTTCTGTAAAACAGAAGCCTTAGGATCAAAGATCCAACGGTGGGAAATATTCCCAAATGAATCAGAGAAAGATCTCTTTAAATGATTTAACAAATCAATTGGCCCTATATAAAGACCCCTAGACTTCAAGTCTCGATATACAGAAGAGCGATAGAAAAAACTCTCTGCAAACTTTGAGAAGAATTCAAAAAGGAAAATAAAGGTAAAGAATTGATTTCTTGAAAAACAGAGATGAAACATCTCGTTAAAAGAAGAAATGTCTTCTAAAAAGATCTTAGATCTATAAAAAAGACCAAGGTCTTTTGAGTAAAAAGAAAAGATCAAGATCCAATCCTTAAAATAAAGAAGTACTTTACTTCATTCACAGATCTTTTAATCTATAAAGGCAGAGCCTTTTGATAAGAAAAAAAAACTTTGTTTTTGGATCTTGAGGCAAGGCCTCCTTTGAAGAACATAAACTTGTTCTTTGATCTTAAATTGATCAAAATGCGCTTTGCGCTACTGGAAAGTGCTTTGCACTCTTGAACTGCGCCTTTGTGCTCCTTGGCTCGGCGCTCAGCGCCAAAACATACCACGTGTCAACTACAGACACAGTTTGCGCTTTGCGCTCCTGAAACAGAGCACTGCGCTCTTGGATTGGCGCTCAGCGCCAAGCGCGCCACGTGTCCTTCACTGGCGCACCCATAAACTGGCGCAGCGCACTCATAAATCAAAAGCGCAATGCGCTAACAAACTAGCGCTTAGCGCTAAGCGACACGTATCCTCCTCATGTGCGCTAACCAAGAGAAGCGCAATGCGCTCTTTAAATGGCGCAAAGCGCCTGACGCGCCACGTGGCGCACTGTCAGGACACACTCTATCCCGATGAATGCTATGCATTCAATGAAGACAAAAAAATGTCAGAGCCTACTGCTTGGCATTATTGGAAAGGGCCGAGCCCAAATAAAGGCTTTATAATAGCCAACACAGAAAAAAAATGTTAAAATATTATTAACTGGACTTAGCCTAATTCTGGCCATAAGTCCTCAATTTAAATTGAACTGAGCACACCTGCTCTTCCAATCAATTTACACCCAGTTCGAGGGTACATCTCTTCACTCCTCAGATATCTGTCGTTGTAATCCTTCAACGTCGTCAGAGAGGTGACGGGTCCCGACAACCACACATTGCTACAGACTGTGGAGTCCTTAAATCCACGGACTATGATGTCCTTAATCTCGACCGTGATGTCTTAAAACTAATGTCGGACTGTGGAGTCCTTAAATCCACGGACTATGATGTCCTTAACCTCGACCGTGATGTCTTAAAACTAACATCGGACTGTGGAGTCCTTAAATCCACGGACTACGATGTCCTTAACCTCGACCGTAATGTCTTAAAACTAACACCGGACTGTGAGGTCCTTAAACTCACGGACTATGATGTCCTTAACCTCGACCGTGATGTCTTAAAACTAACAATGGACCGTAATGTCCTTAAACTAATTATCGACCGCAATGTTTTTAAACTAAACAATAGAGCCCAACTGCCCTCTTGTCGGATCTAAACGATCCCGTTAAGTTGATCTTAGTCTAAAATTAGACTAACGTGTCCTTAACAAACATTTAAGTTGATCTTAGTCTCAAATAAGGCTAACGTATCCTTAAAAACAAACCCCCCAAACCCAAATCTAAGAAAGATACGGATTTGGACTAGTCCACGCCCTACGGGTGACAACATAACTTAGTCTCCGTATACAATCCACGGGCAACCACAAACAAAACAAACACCCACGACACGAACTGACCATCTGGAGAAGGAGAAAGTTGTTACCGCGATGCGGTAGCGTAATTAACTGCAAGGGCTTGCGCCTGCAAGGAAGAGCGTCCCCACAATCAAAAAACCCTCAAACGAGGGGGAATCTGACAAAGTCTGCTACATCAGCTGCATCCGTTTAAACCTTAGATACATGGTGCCATAAATCAACTTGGCATCTTCGGAGAGGTGGACGGATAGCACCAATTAGCATCTGCCCTGAATTTCAGGCAAGACGGACCTGCGCGGTCGCGTCTCCGTGATTCGGTGGGGAACAGTAGACAACCTAACGGAGTTATCAATGGTAATTGTCTTGGAAAAAGACATAAATCCTGCCGTCCATGTGCAGCAGTTACCGATGATTCCCGAATCTAATTCAAGAGCTAAATTTGTTTACAAGTGTCTGACTCAGTCTGAGTCTAATTCAAATATGAATCTAAAATCAAACATGAATACTTGATCAAGAACATGAATACTCGAATTCAAATATTAATATCAAACATGTATACTTGATTTGACTTGACCGGACCATGATTATAACTTGACATGACTACTTGAATACTTGACGACATCCTGAACATGAATACTTGAACAATTTGTATCCATGGTTTCGGCAAGACTTGTAAACATAATCTATACAATATATTACGCGGGGATAAAGGGGTAGATTGGTGCAGAACGTATATCGTGGCCCGAGAGGTCACTTAAAAGACACCTACATGAATTCACAAGCCGTTGTCCCATGGGTTATGACGAGGCCTTGTACTACATGTTACCATAGTCCACGGGGTAAGATGAACTACTTTCGTATACATGAATACCTTCTTTACCAAGCTACAAACAACCACGTTAGAATAACCATCATATACCAGTAATCACTCAGACACAACTTACCTATTCATTTCACATTACCTGTTATATTCTCTTTCTTCTTTTGGGACATACCGAGCGTTAGTTCGCTGACGACGTTCCTTCTGTTTCTTTCTTTGGAATGTTCTTCAGGAGGACCGGACTCTTAGGAGATCGAGCCTAGCCAAGAGGACTTAGACCAGCTCACCACTCATGCCACGCCCCGCTTCCCAGTGTACGGGCAGAGGACGCGACAAGGCCGCTACGTATTTACTCAGAAGTAAACACGCTAAGCGTATCTAAGCAATATAAAATGAAATATACACAAGAGACAAGGTGTAAATGAACATCAACTTTATTTATTAACATTCTTTTTAAAATACAACTGAAATGAAAATACATGTACTGAAAGCAATGCCTAAACAATGGCATAACAGAAATGAAAATGAAATGTACAAGTAAACTAGAGCTCCGGGTCAAAGGCTAGCTGATCCAAATCCTAACTGGTGGGCTCTGTCTGGAGAAGGCCCGATCCACCTGACAACATTCCAAAGAAAGAACAAAAGGAATGTCGTCAGCGAACAATCGCTCGGTATGTCCCAAAGGTAAGTAGAGAAAGAATAAACAGAAAGAGAATGTAACGTTTAAAGTTGTATTATAATGTTAACACTGTTGTTTGTAGCTTGGTACATAAAATGCCAGTGTATACGAGAGGAGTCCCACTATCCCGGAGACTAAGGTATACGGAGTATAAGGAACCGTTCAGCCATGGTACAACGACAATGGAGATTCAGGTTAGGTGTCTTATGCTTACAGTCTCGTGTCACTTTTAACACCTTCCGTACCAATCTACCCCTTATAAACCCCACAATGTCTTGATTGTATTGTCTTGTATTGTCTTGTATTGTAAATTGTTTATAGATGACTTGCCGACACCATGATATCAGTAATGGAACGGATATAATGGATGAACATATAAATGAAGTATATTCATGGTTCGGTTTAGTCAAGTTGTATAGATTGAATAGATTGAATATATAGATTCATATAAAATTGGATTTTATACTTGTATCATATTCAAGTCAGATTGATTATATTGAGACTCAGTCTGAGTCAGACATTGTAAGAAGAACTTGAAATCCTGATTGTTTTGATGTTATTGGTAACTACTGCACATGGACGGCAGGATTTGTGTCTTTTTCCAAGACAATTACCGTATTGATAACACCGTTCGTTAGGTTGTCTACCTTAGATAGGCAAGCACCCATATCTCCGGCTCCCTGAGGCTCAAGAGACTGGTCCCGCTTAAACCCATGTTTACTAGGGTTCTTATTATAATTTAGTATAACTTGAGAGGTTTTATATAAAAATAGTTTTGGCATAATTTCAAAATACTCCTCAAGAATTTAATTATCATCTTTAGAGTTTTCATAGATGTGTATTTTACAATTGTGCAATTTCTAGTAAATAGAACCTAGTTTCCATAGTATATGGTATTTTCTTAAAATGTTGTACTTGTGTTGTATTTGGATGGTATTTTCATGTAATAGTGATTCCTTTGATTTAGAAAGCTTTGAATATTTATATAATTAAAATAGATATTTTGATAATATATATATATATATTTAATGAAAATAATTTATTTATTTTCTTGTAGAAATCTCATTTTTCTAAAAAAAATGTATAAAAATTTCCATTGAGATCGAATGCTCCTTGCGGAGGTCTGCGTCTCTCTCTACTAAGCCCAAGAATGTGCGATAATCCACACCATCTCGAACGGGGTCCCCAAAATGGGTTGTAGAGCCACAATTGCATGGAAATGATTAATACACTTTTGTATAGAAAACAATTTTATAAGTTTAGGGTATTTATTTGTAAATCGTATTTCCCGTATTCTATTATCCCAAATTTCATCGTGGTATAATAGAGATGTGTGTTGTGATGAGGTAGGTCATTATCTCGTGAACTATCTAAAGGTATAGTAAGGAATAAAGGTTATAATGTCAAAATGAATAGTTTGTGGTATTTTTATGTAAAAATGCGATAAATGTCACAAAAATGATTATTTTGATGTGAAACTTGTTTTATTGAGTTTGTTAGTATTTATTAATCAACATATGAGAATATGGTTTTATCTTGTTAAAGAAAGTGTAGTTTTTAATGAAAACCGAATCGGAAGTCGGACTAACTCCGCTTCCGCTGGGTTTTAGAAATGGAACTTTTTAAAGAAAAATATGAGAGGGGAGATGGGACTTACTGGATTTGATGAGAGGGGGGTGGTAGGAGGAGGTCTAGGATTCGTCGGTGCTTCGTTTCGTTGCCGGAAACTCCTCGTATCATCGCCGGAACTTCGTCGGAGCTTCGCCCTTTGCTAACTCCACTTGTACAATATAAAGACTTGGGAATTCTTGAGAGTTTTGGCAGGGGTTTGTGTGTGAGGAAGTGTAGAATGAGGGGTGGTATTTATATAAAAAGCTAGGGTTTAGGGTAGTGAATGGGTGCATTAAAATTTGTAATAAAATGGGATTTAAATGGGTGATTTAAATTCTCTGTGTGAATGCAGAGAAAACAAGCAGTGTGAAAGGAAGTGGGGTAGGCCAAGGGTTGTAGATAAAAGAATTGGGAGAATTAGGGACGGGTATGAACGGCGGCGCCGGCCTTTTTGAACTTATCGCCGGGTCTTTACCGTCGGGTGTGGGTTGGGTTTGGTGCAGAGTGTTGGGGTTCGTTTGGTATTCTTCAGTGTATGTGTTTCTTTATAGTGTGACTCTTCAGTTTACGTGCAGGGCACATGTAGACTCTTGAGCTTCTAAAAGATTAAAAGAAAAATAACTAAAAAGATAATGTGGCTGGGGGGATTCGATCACAGGGGCTACGTCACAGCAGTGCAAGGCTTTACTAATGAACTACAAGTGTTTTCTTGCTGTTCTAAATCAAAACAAATACTTATAGCATTCACAGGAATTGTAAATACCCCAATTGTACATTAACTTTAAATGAATTTTATATATACAGAATTTGGAGTTGTTACAGTCTACCCTCCTTACAAAAATTTCGTCCTCGAAATTTACAATTTATTTTATGGAGTAGTTTACAAATAAGTGAGGATATCTTGCACGGATCTCATACTCCCTTTCCCATGTCGATTCTCCTGGAGTGTCTTTCCTCCACATCACTCGAACCAAGTTGACGTCCTTGTTCCGAAGTGACTTCAATTTTCTGTCCAGGATATCCACATGTTGATGCTCACAAGATAAATCTGGCTATACAGTGAGCTCGGAATGATCAAGAACATGGCTGGGGTCACTCACATACCTTCTGAGTTGGGATATGTGGAACACATTGTGCACTCCTTCCAATGAAGGTGGAAGTGCCAAGCGATAAGCTACTTCACCGACTCGTTCGAGTATGTCGAACGGTCCAATATACCTTGGTCTAAGTTTACCCCGTCTTCCAAAACGAATCACTCCACGGTTTGGAGATATTTTCAGAAATACGTGATCTCCTGGTCGGAACTCCAAATGACGGAGCTTTGCATCAGCCCAGTGCTTCTGTCGATCTTGGGCTATGCGCATTCGTTCCTTGATAGTACGAACTATGTCGACAGTTCCTACTATCATCTCAGGTCCAAGGAGTTCTTTATCTCTAATGTCGTCCCAACTTAATGGTGATCGACACTTCCTTCCATAAAGTGCTGCAAAAGGTTCCATTCATATACTTGCTTGGTAGCTTTTGTTGTATGAAAACTCTATAAGATGTAGGTGATCTTCCCACGATCCTCCGAAGTCTAGCATACACGCTCTTACCATATCCTCTAAGATCTGAATAGTTCGCTCAGACTGACCATCTGTTTGTGGATGATAAGCCGTGCTGAAGTTCAGACTTGTTCCCAAGCTCGCTTGAAGACTCTGCCAAAATTGGGATCAAAATCTAGTGTCACGATCGGAGACAATGCAGACCGGTACTCCATGAAGTCTCACGATCTCCTGTATGAGTTCATAGGTATCAGAGATAGTACATATTTGAAGAGTTTAAAATCTTACTTGGATTCTTACCTCCATGTACTTCTTTGCTAATGTCTTAGTAGATTGGCCAACTCGAAATGGGATGAAGTGAGCCGACTTTGTGAGTTGATCCATAATAACCCATACCGCATCGTTACCCTTTGTGCTGCGAGGAAGTGCAGTCACAAAATCCATCGTGATGTGTTGCCACTTCCATTCCGGAATTGGTAACGGTTGAAGTAACCAGCTGTCCTGTGATGTTCAGCCTTTACTTGCTGACACATCAAGCATTTAGCGACACTTCTGGCTACTTCATACTTCATTCCATGCCACCAGTAATTTTGACATAGATCTTTGTACATCTTTGTACCTTCAGGATGTACTGAGTAGGGAGAGCTGTGAGCTTCTTTCATTAACTCGTCCCGGGCTTCTTTCATTAACTCGTCCCGAACAGAACCTTTTGGTACACACAGTCTGCTGCCGTATCTCAAAGATCCGTCTTCATGAATGATGAAGTCTGTTCTGAGTCCATTCTCTACTTATTCTCTGATCTTTTGCAACGCAGCATCACTTGCTTGAGCTGCTTTGATCTGATTGACAATGGTAGATTGAACTTGTAAGTTCATCAAACTTGAAACGTTACCTGGCATGACCACTTCAATCTCCATCTGATGCAAGTCTTGTTGAAGCTTCCACTAAGCGGTGAGATTCATTGCTAATGGTGGGGGACTAAAGGCATCAGGTACCACATTCACCTTCCCTGGGTGATATTGCAGATTGATATCGAAGTCCTCCATGAGTTCTAACCATCTTCTCTGCCGCATATTCAACTCTTTCTGAGTAAACACATATTTCAGACTCTTGTGATCTGTGTATATGTTCACTCGTTCACCAAGAAGATAATGGCGCCAAATTTTTAAAGCAAAGATAACGGCCGCCAACTCCAAGTCATGCGTCGGATAATTGTGCTCATGAATCTTCAGCTGTCATGATGCATAAGCTACAACTTTACCATGCTGATGTAGAACACATCCTAATCCCTTACCGGATGCATCGCAATGCACTTCAAAACCTCCAGATTAGTCCGGTTTGATGAGAATAGGCGCTGATGTCAATCTTAACTTGAGTTCTACGAAAGCTTTCCGCATGCTTCTGACCACACGAATTCTTCATCTTTAAATGTGAGCTTGGTCAGGGGTGTTGCAATCATGGAAAATCCTTCAATGAACCTTCTGTAATATCCAGCTAGACCCAAAAAACTTCGAATGTCCTTCACTGACTTTGTTGTCGGCCATTCGCTTACTGCTGATACTTTCGCTGGATCCACAGAGATTCCTTCGCCTGATACAATATGTTCGAGAAAACCAACTTGATCTAGCCAAAACTCGCATTTGTTATACTTGGCATAGAGTTGATGTTGTCGCAAAGTTTCCAGGACAATTCGTAGGTGCTCGGCATGTTCCTTCCGACTCTTAGAATACACCAAGATGTCGTCGATGAAGATAACAACAAACCTATCTAGGTACTTCCGGGAAACTTGATTCATTAGGTTCATGAATATTGCTGGTGCGTTGGTCACTCCAAATGGCATTACAAGAAATTCGTAATGACTATAGCGAGTTCTGAATGACGTTTTATGGATATCAGATTCTTTGACCTTCACCTGATCATAACCCGAACGAAGATCTAACTTGGAGAAAACACAAGATCCACTTAGCTAATCGAATAGATCATCAATGCGCGGGAGTGGATACTTGTTCTTTATCGTTACTTCATTCAAGACTCTATAATCAATGCACATTCTGTATGAGCCTTCCTTCTTCTTCACAAGCAGAACTGGAGATCCCCAACTTGAAGTGCTGGGAAGAATCCATCCTTTCTCCAATAATTCGTCCAACTGAGTTCGGACCTCCTTTAAACCTTCCGGACTTAGTCGATACGGTGCTTTGATTACCGGTTGTGCTCCTGGTATTAAATCAATGCTGAATTCAAGAGCTGGATCGGGAGGCAAACCCGATATATCGTTAGGAAACACATCGTCGAACTCTCAAACCACTTCTGGCTTTGATCCTTCCTCTGCTTGAATTGCCGCAATTACTACCTTCTTTGGTTTCGCTTTGTAAGTACTTGGCTCCAGAGTAAGGTCTCCACTTTTGAAATAAAATACTAGATGGTCTGGAATCTCGAATACTACCCTCCTTTGACGACAGTCAATGGTAGCATAGAATGTTCTGAGCCAATCCATACCTAGAACCACATCGAAGTTTGGTATGTCCATCACTTTGAAGTCAGCATAGAATTCTCTGCTACAGACGACCACTGGACACAGTCTGTATCCCATTGTTTCATTTAGAACGTCGTTCCCTGAACTGATATTCCAGCCGGATACAAGCGGTTTGACTGGAATCGCATGAGTTCGGACGAACCGTTGCGACATAAAGCAATGAGATGCTCCAGTATCAAAGAGTGCAAGTACAGGAAGTAAAGCTACTAAGATTGTACCTAAGTTATATGTGGGATATGTTTTAGGTATAAGGAAGATGTATGTATATATAGATGGAAAAGTAAAGCTTGAAGGGAAAATATTACCAGTAATGACTTGGGCGGTGACTTCAGCCTCTTCCACAGTCATTGTGAAAGCCTGTCGCCTCGACACATTCCTCCTTGCTGGAGGAGCATTTCTCTGTCCGTTCCTTTGTTCTTGAGGTACGTTCCGTTGAGCTTGATGGAACTGACGAGGAGGAGGTGCAGTCGGTCCATGAGGAGGTGGAGAAGGTAGTGCGAGTCATGGAGCAAGTGCCTGAATGGCTGGGCGCTGCTGGCAAGTGATTGCTGGCCTGGGTGCGGCATATGGGTTGTCTACGAGGAAAAGACCCAATATCATGTGTAGCTGAGCCGCAGACTAAGCAAAGGCGATTTGCTCGCCGACAATCTTTCACCAGATGTCCATCTCTCCTGCAGTAGGTGCAAAAGGATGGGCTAGGCCGGTTGTTTGGTACTCCCGGTCTCCTTGGCACAAATGGTATCCTTGAAGAGGCTCCTCCTGCCATCTGGTTGGCAGAGCACTTCATCCCGGCAGACTGAGGTCTGTCCCTCATCTTTACCACCGCCTCATATCGACAGGCCGCTTTCAGAGCCAATTCATGAGTCAATTCATGAGTCGGGAAATCTCATGTGGCTAATGCAGCCTGGATCTCCGGATCTAACCCTTGTTGGAATCGTCGGGCTCTGATCTCATCCGTCGGTATTAGGTGTGCCGTGAATCTGTTATGGTATTGTGTTAGCTGCGTAATATGTGATATTTTAAAATCAAAACATTGAAACGTATCTTACCGACTGAGCATGGTAAACTCAGTATCGTACTCATCCACTGATTTGGCCCATACTGAACCCTGTTGTCAGTGGATGAACTGTTGTTCCATGTCGAATCTGGTAGCCTCGGGGAAGTACTTTGCGTCGAACATATCACGGAAATTCCTCCATTCGATCGGTTGGGTGAGACGGCTTTCTTCCGCCTTCCACCAAACCCGTGCATTGTCAGTGAGCTGCAACTTTGCAACTCGAACCCAAGCGACCTCTGGCACTTGTGCTGCAGCCAGGTAATCTTCAATACTCTGAGCCCATTCCTCAGCTTCTAAGGGGCTCTCTTTTACTGAGAATTGCTTGGGGTGCAAGGCCCTGAATTGCCTCACCCCAGGTGCTTCTGCCTCGGGAAGATTCATCAAGATAGCAGTCTGCTGCTGCTGTCCCTCCAGGAGGCTGTGAATCGCCTCAAGCAGTACTGTCTGCTCATTGATCGGAGCAGCTACGGCCGGTGTAATTAGTAGGGGTGGTGGAGTGTTGTTGAACTTGTCGCAGAGTCTTTACCGTCGGGTGTGGGTTGGGTTTGGTGCAGAGTGTTGGGGTCATTTGGTATTCTTCAATGTATGTGTTTGTTTAAAGTGTGACTCTTCAGTTTACGTGCAGGGCATGTGTAGACACTTGGGATTCTAAAAGATTTAAAGAAAAATAACTAAAAAGAAAATGTGGCTGGGGTGATTCGATCACCGGGGCTACGTCACAACAGTGCAAGGCTTTACCAATGAGCTACAAGTGTTTTCTTGCTGTTCTAAATCAAAACAAATGCTTATAGCATTTACAGGAATTGTAAATACCCCAATTGTACATTAATTTTAAATGAATTTTATGTACAGAATTTGGAGTTTTTATAACTCAGCCTGACTACTAGTTCACCTGAACTTTCATTTTGTATGCCATTATTTAGGCACTTATTTACTCATTGTATCTTTTCTTTTCAAACAATTGTATATAAAGATGAAGGTAAATAAAATTGATTTTTTATTTTAATACTCTTGTCATTCATGTATATTTACATATTTCTTAATTACGTTTAACCTATTTATTTCTTAGTAAATACATTGCGGTTTTTCAAGTCACCGTTTCCGTCTACTGGAAAGCGGGGCGTGACAGGTTTTGTTTGCGGCCCATGCAGGTTAGTTCTGCATGAAATCTTAAGCAATATATCACAAGAATTATAAGAATCAGCAACTATACATTCCTTACATTTCAAATTTCTTAAATCTATCCTAACCATTCATTTTCTATCAAGGTCATGGATTCTACCAACAACACCAGTACCAATGTCAATGGCAATACACCACCGCCTACTCTACGACCACCACCTACCATTGCTGCTTGATCAGTCAAAAATAGTGCATTCTCAACACGTTAATTGCCCTACTCTTATTGATCATATATAGATGTTTATTGTAAATATAACACAGATTATGAATTCATCTGGAAAATACCAAATACCCTGTGTTATAGTTATAATCGACATTCTAAAGGGAAATTAAGAGTTTATTATTATTCGCATGATTTTTTATATATCAACACTTGTCTCGAGATTGTGTGCAGGAAATTCTCCAGGTTAAAGAGCCGGAATCACAAAATTGCCGATAAATTGCAGCAAGTCCAAGACTTGAGATCTGGCAGTAAACTAGAAAGAACAATAAGATTCCAGACATCAGGAAACAACCTTAAAGCCAGCACCAGAATACCCTAAAGATTTGAAGCACTGAGTCCACTATATGGCCGCAGATCCGCGGTCGAGTCAGGCCGATCCGCCGCGGATCCGCGGCCGATTCGACTCGTCGGCAGTTGGAACTTTTCCCGAGGTCTCTCTTTTAACGGCCAAACTTTTTCAAGACGCTTCAAAGTCCCTGGAAATCTCCAGAAGCTTCTCTACAACAGCCAATCTTCTAGTGTAAGCTTGGTACCTACCTAGCTTCCTATGCAAGCTTCATAACAAACTAGCTTTTAGGAGAAGATAGAGGAAAAACTATAAAAGGGGACCTATGGCTTCATTACAAAGGTTGTTCGGTTGTTGATCATTATACATCAATTCACCCACAAGTTGAGTGACACAACTTGCAACTCAAAATCCTAGCCAAATCAAATTCAAAAGCCAAATCAAGATTCATTGAGAAGCGTCTCAAGCAAGCCTTCAACGAGCCTTTGAAGCAACGCTGATCTTCATCCGAGCAAGAGATCCACGAAGATCCGCGACTCAAGAAGATCGATGCGAAGCTAATTTCGGCGGATCTAGTTACCTCCTCAAATCTTGTAATCTTTGAGTGAATTGTACATAATCGTCGATTAATAAAGGTGAAAATTATAAATCTTGCTTTTCTTTACATTCTTGCATTATGAAAAGTTACCGATTCTTGATTCTTTCCTTCGTCATGGTATTTGAGTGAAATCTCTGCTTGTAGCGGAATCGAGAGAATAGGTAGATGATGATGATCAAATTCTTGAACGATTCTTAAGTCTTATGAGTTTTGTAAACTTTAGGAAAATTGAATCATCGAAGACTTAATTTTGAGACCGATCGCTTTCTTGAATGTTTTCGCTCCAAATTAGAAATCAACGATCGGTGATTTAATTTGCTAGAGGCTAGAAATTAAATGATAATCAATGAAAGGACAAGGGATGATGAAGGAGAAACCCTAGTTTCTTCAATAGATCCCTAAATCTCGTTGATCGTCATCGATCTAGCAAAAAATTCTCAATAGATAAGAATTAGTAATCATTAGTATTCATCATCACTATCAATTGGATCGATTCCTACAAGCTACTTTACAAATCTTGATAATTCAATCGATTTGGACATTTTCTTGATCTTTAGTAATTCTTGATTTTAGATCTATTTCTTTATGTTTCTTAAAATCAAATCTCACAAATTTTGAATCAACTTTCTTGAATTTTCTTTTCTATTTTCAATTCGACTCATCTAAAGCAAAAATCGAACAAGTACTCGCATCTCAGTGGACGATCCGTATTCATTAACGCACTACATCGACACCGTTAATTGATTGCGGTATAAATTTCTTTGGTTGTGAAACATTTTTACTTAACACGTCAAGAAACGATCAATCAAATGGCGCCGTTGCCGGGGATGTGTACTATTTTGTTCGTTTTTGTTATTTTAGTTGAAAATTTATTATTCCATCAGAATTTTTAATTCAAGAATTGTTTCAAATGCTTAACGATTAATGTTTGAATTTTTGCGAAGGAATCTGGAAGCATTTTAGCAGTGCGATCAAGTTTCAGAGAAGATCTACAGATTCCAGAGGAGTACAAACAGCTGCAGAAAAAATTTGATCGCCTATCTCCCCATAGGACCGTGGATCCACAGCCATAGTGTGGTTTTTCCGGCTGTTCCGCCGCCGTTTAGGTGAATCAGTGCATAAAATCTCTGTGGTATACACTCTGTTCTCTCCTCTCCTCTCTGATCTTGTCCAATAATCAATTTCTTGCAGGATTCTTTGCAAAATTCAGCGCCGCTAAAAAATAAATTTGTTGCGATTCTTGAAATTGGTTGTTTTGCATATTTTAATACGGAAATTAAGGGGAAAAGACCAAATTCAGATTAGGTAAGGATTTCATTTCCCTTCCTAAGCCCCAAAAATCACAAAACTAGCATCCGCATCACCCTCATTAATTAAAAAATATCTAGACAAGACTCTAAAGACCGTCGCGCTCAATTAGGACAGAAGGGGGTCATGGGTAATCTATTGCTTATCCGCGTTTCTTTTGTGGTGTCTAAGGCAAGTGTGTCTAAGGCAAGTGGTTACTTAATTAGGCCCACTACTTACGTAGTGGAGAACCTCCCACTTACCTGGCACTTACCTGGCCACAGAAGGGATAAAGAGGCAGTAGAGGATTTATCCTGCGATTTGTTTTCTGGAAGTCTAGGAGCAGTCTAGAGACTTGACCTAGGTGGCCATTAGATATAGGGTTGGTTGTGCATGTTTGTGTGAATTTTCATAAAACTGTCCTTTTTCAAAACAAACCAATTATTTTCTCCCATTTTCCCCATTTTTCCCCTCTTCTCTTCTTATAATGGGTGACCCAAACAGACGAACTCTTGCCGAGCTTTGCTGTCCACAACCAGATATTTCTTGTTTTTGTAATCGCTTCGGTATACCATCTGACTCTCCCATGTCTTTAAGAGATCGGATAGCGCAAGCGGATAGAAACAGTTGGTCGCCTCAGTCCAGTTCTTATCAACCGTATCCTAATTCTACATCTATTTCCGTTGATACTCCGAGTGAGGATGCCCCTAGACGGATGTCCATTGCTGAGCATATAGCTAGGGCTAAAGGCCAAAGTTTCAATCTGGACCAATATCAACCATCAGCTCCACTTTCTAAAGACGAATTTCATAATCGGGTTGTAGCATGTATGATGTCCAATAGCCAGCCAACCAACCAATATCAATATTCTTCTTATCACAATGTTGACCCCACTCCTGCCCAATTTTCACAACCACTCAATTCCTATCAATCCAATCCGACTTTTCCACCTTCTCTAGACAGTCCTTCTAATCAGTCATTTGGGAATTTTAATTGTCCACAAGAATTTCAATCTTATACTGAAACCCCTTATCGACCAAAGTCTAGTCTTGAGCAGACATTAGAAAAATATTTGGAAATGTCGAACCAAATTAGGAAGGAACTAGCAGAGTGGAGGCAAGAAACAAATGTCGAACCTGCCCAAAATTCTTCAGTGTATAATTCGGGCATAGGACAAAGTGAGAATTTGGGTAGTGAGACGGGACTGTACATCTTTCCTAATCAAACCTTCCCTTTCCAAACTGAAATCCACAACTCTAGTTTCACAGATTCATCGAGTACACCAAATGATCCACCAATTGATAGGTTATGTGACTTTGAAATGTTTGATTTACCCGACTGTAAGGGGTCCATTTCGAGTGAAACCATGCCAAATCCTTCCGATCTCTACACCTCCACTCTTGAACCAAAATTGATTGAAATCTATACTTTTGATGAGGCGTTTGAGAATTTTAACCTTCACTTGAATAAGGTGATTGACGTTGGGGATATATCGATTGATGAACCCGAAATTTTGGATGAGGGTGTCCCATCAATTCATCAGGTCCTTTCACTTCCTTGTGGTTATCATCTTGAGCCTGTAATTCTTCCCAAACCCCAAATGCGTCTTGAAGTTGATATTAATCATATAACCGATGATCGGACCGAAATTCAGCCGCCATCTCCCACATCTGGTTCTGCGATACTTGACACACCAATTTGTTTACCCATTTCACCTTCTACTTACTCCGGTTCTTCTTCTATTCTTCCTGTAATGTTAGCGAGTGTTGATGAATCACAATCCGATAATTCAAGTTCAATAATACCATAAAGTCAACTTGATTTGGATACTTTTGAAAATGAGGTAGATGAGTTTTTCAAATCTTCTACCTCCATAATTTTTGACAAATCAAGTTTGATAAATTCTGGCACAAAATTTATTGACAGCAAAATGTTCAATCACACCATTGATGAAAGTTTTGAAGAACTTTTTGCTGACAAACTTGCATTCCTAAACAACACGGATTTTGTGATTAATCAACCTCCACCTATAGAAGTTGAACTGCCACCACTCCTTCTTCCTAATCATTCACATTCTCCCTGTCATTCACCCTCTTCTTTCATTTCTATAATTTAAAACTCAAACCCTTTCCAGACACCACTTATCTCTTCCCCACTTTTTCCTGACTCGATACAACATGTTCTTCCACCGACCTATACGTTACATTGATAAAATCTTTGAATGGTTGGTATTAATTTTTGGTCTTTGCAAATTCTTATATTGACCAAATTACTTTACCCCCTCCTAAAATGCTTAATATTGTTTAACTCAAGTTTAGGGGGGGTTATATTTTTGGCTCATGAAAATAAATGTTGTCCTCAAAATTGTGAGCCAAAAATAAGTTTGGGGGAGATTTTCACATACATATATTCTTTGACCCCGTTAATAAATTTTCCTCCCAAGCTTACAGGTTTTTGAGATTTAACAGATGACAACAGTGAGGATACTGTTGTAAACAAGTTTGGGGGAGGTTTGTGCTTATTTACGTATCACTTTGCATCATACTTTGCATAAGCACAAAACATATAAAAAAAATTTGTAAATAAATAAGATAATAAAAGATTAGATAGTGAAAAATTACATTTAAAACATTGGAAAAATTTAAGAAAACCAAGAAAATTAGAAGTTTTCTTAAACGAAACTAGTAATAAGTAGTTATGAGCCGTTGTCCCAAGGGTTAGTAAGATGAAGGAAGTCACTAATCTGAAGATAAAAATAAGTCTAAAAAATAGTTCCTATTCTGGAAGCCAAACATTTGAATGTTGATACCCTACTAAATGCATTTACACACGTCTTGAAACTCGGGATAGTAGAGGATACCTTGAAATGCTCTTGTCTAAAAGCCAAAGTACGAAAATGAAAAAAAATGAAGAATAAAATATAAATTGGTGTAGAAAAATGAACACTGGTTTTGTAATCACCAATGCAGCATAAAAAAAAATATAGCGAGGGTGCTTCATCACCTAGTACTTTAGACCAACTGGTTTGGGAGTCACTGCTAAGTCTTAGGTGTTGCAAGACGAGCAAAATACTAATACACCTAATCAGCAAGAACATGAGTAATCGGTCGGTTAGTACCTCAAGAAGTATTAACGGTCGCATGAAAAAATGTGTGAGCAAATCCATCTAAATATTCACGGATTAAAAAGTACCGAGGCGGATGGACAAGAGTATGATAGCTTAAATTGAATTCTTCAAGTAAAGGGATGTTCTTTATACACACGTAGGGGTATATGATCAGTGTTTGGAAGAAATGTAGGAATGAAGAATAAAGACGATGTTTTATTGAGGGATGATGTGATTTCTAACATCTTTTCATAACTATTAAGATATGGCTCATGACAACCGAAAAGCTAGTATTAGTTGGAAACCCTGATTTTCATAGTCTTTCTTTTATAATTCTTATCTTTACATGTAACTTTCACAGTCTTCCTTTTATTATTGGATTTTGTGGGTGCAATCCGCTGAAAACCCTCAGGAGACAACACTCCTCCTACTAGGGACACCTAGAGGTTTAAAGGCTTGTTGCACGTGCTCAGTGCAATCGTGTTGCCTACGAAAGTTTGCTAGTTAGTTTTCCTTTTTCTTATATTCTCCTTCTCTTAAATAAAAATAAAAGACGTTTGCTCGAGACGACCAAAATTAAGTTTGGGGGAATTTGATCAGTCGAAAATAGTGCATTCTCAACACGTTAATTTCCTTACTCTTATTGATAATATATAGGTGTTTTTTGTAAATATAATACAGATTACGAATTCATCTGTAAAATACCAAATACCCTTTGTTGTAGTTATAATCGACATTCTAAAGGGAAATTAAGTGTTTATTATTACTCGCATGATTTTTTATATATCAACACTTGTCTCGAGATTGTGTGCAGGAAATTCTTCAGGTTAAAGAGCCGGAATCACAAAAGTGCCGATAAATTGTAGCAAGTCCAAGACTTGAGATCTGGCAGTAAACTAGAAAGAACTATAAGATTCCAGACATTAGGAAACAACCTTAAAGCCAACACCAGAATACCCTGAAGATTTGAAGCACTGAGTCCACTATATGGCCGCGGATCCGCGGCCGAGTCAAGCCGATCCGTCACGGATCCGCGGCCGATTCGACTCGTCGGCGGTTGGAACTTTTCCTGAGGTCTCTCTTTTAACGGCCAAACTTCTTCAAGACGCTTCAAAGTCCCTGGAAATCTCCAGAAGCTTCTCTACAACAACCAATCTTCTAGTGTAAGCTTGGTACCTACCTACCTTCCTATGCAAGCTTCATAACAACCTAGCTTCTAGGAGAAGATAGAGGAAAAACAATAAAAGGGGACCCATGGCTTCATTACAAAGGTTGTTCGGTTGTTGATCATTATACATCAATTCACCCACAAGTTCAGTGACACAATTTGCAACCCTAGCCCAAATCAAATTCAAAAGCCAAATCAAGATTCATCGAGAAGCGTCTCGAGCAAGCCTTCAACGAGCCTTTGAAGCAACACCGATCTTCATCCGAGTAAGAGATCCACGAAAATCCGCGACTCAAGAAGATCGATGCGAAGCTAATTTCGGCGGATCTATTTACCTCCTCAAATCTTGTAATCTTTGAGTGAATTGTACCTAATTGTTGATTAATAAAGGTGAAAATTATAAATCTTGCTTTTCTTTACATTCTTGCATTATGAAAAGTTATCGATGCTTGATTCTTTCCTTTGTCATGATATTTGAGTGAAATCTCTGCTTGTAACGGAATCGAGAGAATAGGTAGATGATGATGATCAAATTCTTGAACGATTCTTAAGTCTTATGAGTTTTGTAAACTTTAGGAAAATTGAATCATCGAAGACCAAATTTTGAGTAAGATCGATTTCTTGAATGTTTTCGCTCCAAATTAGAAATCAACGATCGGTGATTTAATTTGCTAGAGGCTAAAAATTGAATGATAATCAATGAAAGGACAAGGGATGATGAAGGAGAAACCCTAGTTTCTTCAATAGATCCCTAAACCTCGTTGATCGTCATCGATCTAGCAACAAATCCTCAATAGATAAGAATTAGTAATCATTAGTATTCATCATCACTATCAATTGGATCGATTCCTACAAGCTACTTTACAAATCTTGATAATTCGATCGATTTAGACATTTTCTTGATCTTTAGTGATTCTTGATTTTAGATCTATTTCTTTATATTTCTTAAAATCAAATCTCACAAATTTTGAATCAACTTTCTTGAATTTTCTTTTATATTTTCAATTCGACTCATCTAAAGCAAAAATCGAACAAGTACTCGCATCTCAATGGATAATCCGTATTCATTAACATGCTACATCGACACCGTTAATTGATTACGGTATAAATTTCTTTGGTTGTGAAACATTTTTATTTTTACTTAACACGTCAAGAAACGATCAATCACTTCTCCCATCAACGAGCAAACGGTACTGCATGAGGCTATCAAAAGCCTTCTGGAAGGTCAGCAGCAGTAGACTGCTATCCTCATGCACCACCCCGAAGCCGAGGCCCCCGGAGTCAAGCAGTTCCGGGCATTGCATCCAAAACACTTCTCTGGAAAAATACCCACTGGAGGCGGAAGAATGGGCTCAATCGATCGAAGATGATCTGACAACAGCTCAAGTACCAGATATTGCCTTGGTGAGTGTTGCTAAGTTGCAACTGACAGACAATACAAGAATCTGGTGGAAGGATGAGGAAAGCCGTCTCACCTAACCTATCGAGTGGAAGACGTTTTGCGATCTGTTCGATGCGAAGTACTTCCCTGAGACTGCCCATTTTGACAAGGAGCAGCAATTGATCCATTTACAACAAGGCTCGATGTGGGTCAAGTCTGTGGATGAATACGATGCTGAGTTTACCATACCCAGCAAGTAAGATATTGTCTAAATATTCAAATTCCTGATTTCACTCATTAAACTACTAACACAAGGTCGTAACAAGTTCGATGCACACCTGATTCCTACTGCTGAGATCCGGGCACGACGATTTAAGCAAGGGTTAGACCCAGAAATCCAAGCTACACTCACTACAGGGGATTTCCCAACCTATGAACTTGCATTTAAAGCTGCCCAACGGTATGAGGCAGTTATGAAGAAGAAAGGTAGACCACAGACTGCCGTGGTGAAATGCCCTGCCACACAGATGACAGGAAGAGCATCTTTTAGGCCAACTTTTGCACCCAGGAGATCGGGAGGATCATTTAACCGTTCGAGTCCAGACTTTTGTTTCCACTGCAAGAGGATTGGACACCTGGCGAAGGACTGCAGGAGTGAAAATGACCTGTGTTTGGTTTGTGGCGCATCCACTCATGCCATAGGAGCATGTCCATACTGTTTCAACACAGCTCCCACACCCAGACCCGCAATCACAGTTCCGCAGCGGCCAGCTATCCAGGCACCTGCACCTCGTTTAAGTCTGCCTGCACCAGCTCCATGTGGACCACCTACACAGCATCAACGTCAGTTCCATCAGGCACAAAGAAACATGTCTCAAGGACAGAGAAACATGCCCCAAGGACAGAGAAATGTGCCTCCAGTAAGGAGGAATGTACCCCGACGTCAAGCTTTTACAATGACGGTTGAGAAGGCCGAAACCACATAACAAATCATCACTGGTAATTCCCAATCTTTCCAAACCTTTTCAATCCTTGTATATTAATATAACTTTTCCTATACCTAAACCTATCCCACACAACTTAGGTACAATCTCAGTAGCCTCCCTACCTGCTCTAGCACTCTTCGACACTGGTGCATCACACTGCTTTATGTCGCAACGGTTCGTCCGGAATCATGTGATTCCAGTTAAACCGCTCGTATCCAGCTGTAATGTCAGTTCAGGGAACGACGTTCTAAAAGCAACTTTGGGATATGATCTGTGTCCAGTGGTCGTTTGCAGTAGAGAATTTTTTGCGGACTTCAAGGTGCTGGACATACCGAACTTCGACGCAGTCTTAGGAATAGACTGGCTGGGAACTTTCTTCGCCACCATCGACTGTCGCCAAAGGAGGGTAGTGTTCGAAATACCAGATCATCCAGTGTTCTATTTCAAGAGTGGAGACCATACTTTGGAACCAAGCAACTACAAAGCAAAACCAAAGAAGGCAGTGGTTTCAGTATTATAAGCGGAAGAATCGAAGCCAAAGGTAGTTTGAGAGTTCGAGAATGTATTTCCGAAAGATATATCAGGTTTGCCTCCCGATCGAGCTCTTGAATTCAGCATCTATTTACAACCTGATGCGCAATCGGTAATCAAAGTTCTGTACCGGCTAAGTCCAAAAGGATTGAAGGAGATCCGCATTCAGTTGGACGAACTCCTGAAGAAAGGTTGGATTCGTCCTAGTACATCAAGATGGGGATCTCCAGTATTACTCGTGAAGAAGAAAGAAGGTTCATACAGGATGTGTGTAGATTATCGAGCTCTGAATGATGTGACGATCAAGAACAAGTATCCACTACCACGCATCGATGATTTTTTCAATCAGCTAAGTGGGTCTTGTGTATTTTCGAAACTAGATCTTCGTTCGGTTATCATCAGGTGAAGGTCAAAGATTCCGACTTTCCGAAGACGACGTTTAGGACTCGATATGGTCATTATGAATATCTTGTAATGCCATTTGGAGTGACCAATGCACTTGCCATATTTATGAACCTGATGAAACAAATTTTCCAAGAGTACTTAGACAGGTTCGTTTTCATCTTCATCGACGACATCTTGATGTATTCAAAGAATCGGAAAGAAAACGCCGAACATTTACGGATTGTCCGAGAGACATTGCAACAACATCAGCTCTACTCTAAGTACAACAAGTGTGAATTTTGGCTAGATCAAGTCGGATTTCTTGGACATATCGTTTCAGGCGAAGGAATCTCAAGAGATCCAGCTAAGGTGTCAGCTGTCAGCGAACGGCCGATACCAAAGACGGTGAAGGATATACGAAGTTTTTCGGGATTAGCAAGATACTACCGACGATTCATTGAAGGCTTCTCAAAGATTGCAGCACCTTTAACCAAGCTTACGCGTAAATATGAAGCATTCGTGTGGTCAGAAGCATGTGAAAAACTTTTGTAGAACTCAAGTCAAGATTAACCTATGGTTCTATTCTTGTAATACCGGATCAATTTGGAAGATTTGTTATGCATTATGATGCGTCCGGTAAAAGATTAGGATGTGTTCTACACCAGTATGGAAAAGTTGTGGCTTTTGAATTAAGACAACTGAAGGTTCATGAGCGCAACTATCCAACGCATGATCTGGTGTTGGCAGCCTTCATCTTCCCACTTAAGATTTGGCGCCACTATTTTCTGGGAGAACGAGTGGATATATACACTGACCATAAGAGTTTGAAATATGTATTTACTCAGAAGGAACTAAACATGTGGCAGAGAAGATGGCTAGAACTCATGACGGACTTCGACATCAACCTACAGTATAATTCTGGGAAGGTGAATGTTGTTCCTGATGCACATAGCCGCCAGCCATTAGCAATGAATCTCACCGCTCAATGGAAGATACAACAAGAATTGCACGGATTGGCGATCGAAGTAGTTATGCCAGGTAACGCTTCATATTTGATGAACATAAAAGTCTAGTCCACTCTTGACAATCAGATCAAGGCAGCTCAAGAAAATGATGCCAAGCTACAAAAGATCCGAGAACAAGTAGAAAGTGGACATCGAACTGACTTCATCATCCATGAAGACGGATCATTGACATATGGAAGTCGATTATGTGTGTCAATCGACTCAGTTCGAGAAGAGTTGATGAAAGATGCTCACAACTCTCCTTATTCTGTACACCCCGATGGCACAAAGATGTACAAGGATCTACGACAACACTCCTGGTGGCATGGAATAAACCACGAAGTAGCTAGAAGCGTAGCCAAGTGTTTGGTGTGTCAGTAAGTGAAGGCTGAACATCACAGAACTGCTGGTCTACTTCAGCCATTATCAATCCCAGAATGGAAATGGCAGCACATTACCATGGACTTTGTGACTTTTCTTCCTCACAGCACGAAGTGCAACAACGTAGTATGGGTTTTTGTGGATTGACTCACCAAGTCGGCTCGTTTTATTCCATTTCGAGTTAACCAATCAACCGAGACGTTAGCAACGAAATACATGGAGGTAAGCATATATCTAAAGAAAGATTTAAACCTTCAATATGTACTATATTTGATACCTATGAACTCATGCAGGAGATCGTGAGATTACATGGAGTACCTGTTTGCATCGTCTCCGATCGTGATACAAGATCCCGATCACAGTTTTGGCAGAGTCTGCAAGCTATCCTGGGAATGAGTCTGAATTTCAGCATGACTTATCATCCATAAACGGATGGACAATCTGAGCGAACAGTTCAGATTCTGGAGGACATGCTAAGAGCTTGTATGTTAGACTTTGGAGGTTCGTGGGAAGATCACCTACACCTTGTGGAGTTTTTATACAACAAGAGCTATCAGGCAAGCATTGGAATATCACCATTTGCAGCACTCTATGGACGAAAGTGTCGTTCACCACTAAGTTGGGACGACACCGGAGATCGTGAACTCCTTGGACCATAGATGATCATGGCAACTGTGGACGTAGTTCGCACGATCAGGGAAAAAAGGCGCATAGCCCAAAACCGATAGAAACATTGGGTAGATGCAAAGCGGCGACATCTAGAGTTCCAACCTGGAGACCATGGTTTCTTAAAGATCTCTTTAAACAGAGGAGTGATTCATTTTGGAAAGAGGGGTAAGCTAAGTTCGTGATACATAGGACCGTTCGACATACTCGAACAAGTTGGAGAAGTGGCATACCGTTTAGCACTACCACCCTCATTAGAAAGAGTGCACAACGTGTTCCACATATCCCAGCTATGGCAATATGTGAGCAACCCCAGCCATATACTTGATCACTCAGAGCTCACAGTACAGACTGATTTAACTTATGAGCAACAACCCGTTGAGATCCAGGACCGAAAGGTGAAGACACTGCGTAACAAGGAAGTAAACTTGGTCCAAGTAATGTGGAGAAAAGATTCGCCAGGAGAATCAACATAGGAACGAGAAGAAGACATGCGTACAAGATACCGTTACCTCTTTGAAAATTAGTCCATATGTAAATGTAAATTTCGAGGACGAAATTTTTATAAAGAAGGTAGAATGTAACGACTCTAAAATCTTGTACGGAAATTTTACTGTTAATATACAAGAAATGAGTTTTATAGACAGAGTTTGAGTTATAAGTCAATTTTGTGAAATAACAGTAAGAAACAACTTATAGCTCACTGATAAAGCCTTTGCACTGATGTGCCGTAGCCCCTGTGTTCGATTCCCATCAGACACAATTATTTTTTTTTCTGATTTTTTAAAACTTTTTGGAAGCCCAAAAGATTTCACGTGCAATACGTGGGGAAATGAAAAGTTCAGAAAAATCAAACATGTGCAAAATTGTTTAAATAGAGAATTAATCAAGTGGCACGAATCTCGAGGCAAATGTCTCGAGATCGACCGGCCAAAAGCTTAATATAACCGGCGGGGACGGTTGGATGGTGCCTAAGGAAGCCCGGGCTCTGCACACTCATCTCTTCACCTAACCTCTATGCGCTGTTTGATTCCCTGCAATCAAACAAAAACCTTTCATTTCACAATTAAACACCATTTTAATGCTTTTTAATTCACAATTTTAATTCCCAAACCCTAATTCTCCACTATAAATACCACCATACACTTTGGCTCAGCATCATTCTGAAAATTCTAGCCAAAACTCTCTAAAAAGTTCCTAGTGCAAGTGAAGTAAAGAGGAGTTAGCGAGCAAGTTGGTTCCGACGAAGATCGAAGCCAATTCTAGAGTTCCTGCGACGCTACGATGATCATCCTCTATTCCTTACCCTTTCTTTCAGCTTTCTAAACAGTAAGTCCCTCACAAACTCTCTTTCTCTTCATTGAATTTCTTTTTAATCAATATCGGTAAAAGTGGAGTTATTACCGATATCATATTTTCTAAAATAGATAACTCTATTCTCCTTTATCATTTGGACAATCTAATTTTACCACTTCACTTGTAATCTTAATACCAATGTTTAGAATAAATTTTACCCAAGAATCTCATGTAAAACAACCATATTTGAACTTTTACATTAAAATACCTTGAACTTTTTTATCACATCTTTTCCACAAAATTGATTAACAATACCTTTAGGAAAACTTCACGGGATAATGACCTACCCCACACGCACAGTTGGATCCATATCACGATGCCTCTTTTGTATGAATATTTGTTACGAAGAAAAATTTACAATAAAATACCACATAATTCTAAAACCGGATTTCTTTTGAAGCAATATTTCATTTCCTTTGCAATTATGTTTCTACAATCCTCTTTAGGAGACCCGCTAACGGATGGTATGGATTATCGCACGTTCTTAGGATAGTAGAGCGAGATGCAGACCTCCTCACGGAGCATTCGATCTCGAAAGGATTTAAATACGTTTTTTAAGAAATACGAATTTTCTAAATAAAGTAAAATTGTTTTTTAAAAAATTTAAAATTATATAAAATTATAAATCCATATTTTCAAAATATAATAAATCTGTATTTTTCTAAAAAATGAAAGTTTCACAAATGCCAATAAAATGTCATCAAGATACAAAAAAGGACAAGTTTTTCAGTAAAATACCATGAACTTTCCAAAACTAAGTATTTATCTCTAAAATACCCCAATACTTAAAATCCAAGTCATGAAAACCCTAGAGTAATACTAGTCATCCTCGAGATTTACTTTTAAAATATATTTGTCACGACCCGGAAAAGGCACGTGACTGTTACTTGAATTATGTGAAGTCTATAGGACCCCACCTAATTCAAGTAAGCCAAAAACCCAGAAATCTAAACCAATTTGGGGAAAATAGTGGAGGTGAAGTTTTGAAATAAAGGCTTAATGAAATCAGGTTCTTTCTTTAAAACATAAGTAATATCATATGAAAATGCAATGTTTTATATCTATCTTAGAAACATTTTCGTCATTTGAAATTCGGGCAGCACCTTCTTTGTAAATTTTAACCCGAAAGCAATACAAGCAATAATAATAATAGGCATCCCCAAGCGGGAGCTAGCTCTTCGCCAATTGGCGGAAACAACCATGCAAAGATATAAATATACGACGCCCTGAGTCAAAGATCAAACACCGAAAGAAAGGAAAACCAAAACATGATCAAGAAAACCAGAAATAAAGAATAAATATATGAGCATGACTCTAAGTCCGAAAGAACATACAACAGTGGCACAACAGGGGTGAGTTGCCAACTCGTAAATAGAAGACATCATCGAGTAGAAATCGAATGTATGACGATCTCCTAGGTCATACAGTAATATAATAATAATAATACAATAACATCGAGTGGTGGCGAAGGTAACAGTATAAACATAAGTATAATACTAAAGTACTCATATTTGTGTTATAAGGTGGTAACATGCTATGTGTATTATGTATAAATGCATCATCCAGCGTGTGCCCAGCAACAACACACAAAATCAAGATAAAAACTGAGTGTCCAGCATCAACACACAAAATCAAGATAAAAACTGAGTGTCCAGCATCAACACTCGAAAACATCATAGAAACCTTGTCCAGCCGCGACACATAATCCTCATATCTTGGGCTCCGTCTGTCCGGATCATCCCCATATCCAACTAATCTCACGACTTCGGTCGATATCCTCCGGATATCCTCCGAGCCAACTATCACCGGTCGATAGTGCTCCCCTGCCGGGCTCAACGTCTCTCTATACGATCTTCTTGCTGTGGGGTATCGCACCGGGTCCACCATATACCCGCAGACGGTGCCTCCTCTCTCCTCGAATCGGGTATATATATACAAGGCTCAAGAACCGAGAAAACTCATGGTGGACGACACACATCATATCATGAGAAACCGCATTTTCCTATTTGAAATGATCATAAGTTTATAAAATTCACATGCGGTATCCCCTAATCCAGAAATCTCATGAAAAACGAAATCTCATAATCATAAGTCAATAATGAAACAATGAATACCGGCATAGAGCCATTCTACAGTGCATAGCTAGAATGTATATATATAAATGCATGTGGCATCTAATTAAGAAATGCGATATCTAAACTACCTTATAAGATCATGAATGCTAAACAATACTACTAAGCTACAACTTATCAGGTTATATGAGTGAAGTGATGATTTCTAATGTGTACGTGGCATGTCAATTACCGATGATGATGTATGTGAGCCGAAAACTAAATGTACGTGCAATATACTCATCATCGGTAATGGTGCATGTGTCCTAGTAGACGAGATCATAACAGCTAATGAAAGTGTTGGAGATAGTGCCCTCAGAGTCAATTATTGGATCACAAGCACGTGATTGCAATGATTGAAGGAGGACCTATCCCGGTAGGACAGTCTTACTCAAGATGATAGTATACTATCTGGTTTATCTTTATCATCGTGTACTGCTTTAGGTGACCTGACATGTCGCTATTACACGTTGATAGAGCCCCTAGGATTCTTGCTTGGCCACCAGCAGTATGAGGGCGATCATATACGTGGGAGCTGGTAGTCTATAAGCACATTCTTAAAAGGTCCCTAGTCGTGGGAGTTTCGAGATAGGGCATCGATACTCCAGAGTAGACTAGTGTATACAGTCGAGACCCCGACGAGGGGCGGTGGCCGGTCTCACAAGACACTGGTGTCTGTTGGTTCACCTAAGATGTATACAGGTGCTCATTGGGTTATGAGTACACCGGACAGGACTCGCCGGGAACCTGCTAGTTGGGATTATACCAGACGTCAGATAGCAGTTCCCAGGTGACATGTGTACAGGTTAGTTCATCGACCTGAGGATCGTCATTTGTCTCGTGTGAGTTCCCACTGTACTTTGATTACTACCCTACCACGCTCAAAAGAGACGTGCAAACAGGTTTTAGTTGGGTGCAGTCCCGAGCCCATGGAGGCAGTGAGCGGATCTTCAGGGGTTCGTCTCTCCCGGTATTGGGGGTGAGGTCGCGCTGTGTCTAGGAGAGCCATTACACGAAGCCCTCGGCCGAGGCAGAAGATTTACTGATAGGTATTCCAGTAGTATCTCAGGGTGTTCTGGGCTACTCTCCGACACGACTTGTACCGCTTTTGGGGGTCTGACTTTTACCAACCCCCTAGGCCCGCCATGCGATGCTCATAGACGAACGGACCGGACTGTACGGATATTGTCACTGACAGGCTCAGTAGGGTGTCAGGATGAGTTCGCTCATCGACGTCCCTTTTGGTCAATACCTGGTAGCCCGTTACGTATTGGCTTATACCTCTGACGTGCTAGTGGTTAAATCCACAACCAAGGTGTTGACGAGTCTTTAGAGTCCCCCACATTCAGTTGCTTAAGTTTTCGGGCGAAACGCTGTAGAGGCCGTATGGAGATATGGCAGGGTTCGATCAGATACGTGCGGTATTGCACAGATCAGGATCGAACGGATAATACTAGCCGGCTTTGGTTTAAGCCGGATCCTAGTATAGTACAGTGTAGATTTTGTCTCATTGCATTTGTATTTCGGTCGAAATACAAATGCGGGTGTGTATACACAGTATCGGGGTTTTCCTGTAATTTATTATGGGACCAGTTTTCTGGAGTTGCCAGTTTGCTTTCCGTTTCGGCCATTTTCATTTGTATCTTTCCATAGCCGAAGATTGGTGGAGGAGGGCTTATTTGCTTTTGTGCAAATAAGCATTGTGGAGGGTGTTCTTTGCATATTGTTGTATCATGATAGCTCTTCTTTGACCTTGACTTCTATCTTCATCATGGCTTGACTTTTGTAGGACACGATTGTTGATGATGATGAAGGGTGAGGTTGGTGGAGTGTGGATTTGTTAGTGATCATTGCTTGACTTTGGAGTCATCATGCTTTTGATGATGGTTGAATATGATAACCATTTTTCCTTTCACTTGCTTATTCTTGGGGCTATCCTTTTTCACTCACTCCCTCTCTCATTCTCTCCACCACAAGTTGCATGGCCGGCCAAAGCTCATGGGGCTGTCCAAAATTTGAGATGTGGGATTTTGTTCTCTTTTGGCTTTGGAAAATTCCTACAACATCATCTCCAAAAGTTTATATCATTTCCTCCACCAAATGGCAACTCCCTCAACCCCAAAATGAGACATAAGTTCTACACACATTCTACAGCAAACCTTGGGCACGTCGGCTCGCCAACTTCGTGCCCGAGTTGCCTCGGTATAGAGGTGGGAGCCCGTAAAAGAAGCCGGCGTCGTGGTGCCTTTCCGGCGACGAGGTGGAGACCGGAGATTCCACGGGAGATCGGGACGACGACGAGAAGACCGAAGGACTCGGATCACTCGGTATATCTCTCTTCCCCATCTTGTAGTTAGCTAGGACTAGTTAATGGCCCGATCCGGGTTTTAGTGCGCGGTGATGCCGGTTTGAAAATTTTAAAGTTAACCATCGCTTCCGCATTCCGGCGTCGGATTGACGGCCGGGGCGCCGCCGTGCACTTACAGTGGTATCAGAGCCTCGCCATTAACATAGTCTAGCTTGGTCTAACGTGTTTGCATTTCCGATCGAACAAAAATCCCAAAACCCGCGTTTTCATGCATATCAGTTTCTGTCGAAATTTTTTTGTCTCGAAAAATTTTTCAGGGTGTTGCAGAATGATGTGCAGGGAATCCTAAGAACACTGTAGAATTTTGGTCACCTGATCCTTCCATACGACCGCGGAACCGCGGCCATAACCCCTCTTTGGCCGCAGTTCCGCCGCAAGAATTTGGATTCACGTCACCAATTTTTTTGCAGTGGGCTTGTGGGCTGAAAATAGGGATTTTGGTATACTTTTTTTTGGGCTCAGAATTTCTGTGAGTGCTACAGTATTGCTTGGGGGCCCACTTGGTAAAATTTGATCGATCGGATATTTTAAACACATTAGTTCACAGTATTTACATTATATCTGCGACCGTGAATGTCACTTGATCGGTAAATCCGGTCTAACCGCTATAGCCCGGTTAGACGGATTTGCGAACGTGACTTTCACGTTGATGTTCTGTGTATTGCTGTGATGTTGCGGATCGGTCGTGGGGGATAGCCTGGATGAATGCTAGTACAGTTTTGTTGTATTATGTACATTTGATTTTGCGAGGCGAGCGTCCGACATGTGGACTGCCATCACTGCCTGTTTGTATATTATTATTTTGGGGCACGGCCAGGTTGCGGTCGATGTACCCGTTGTATGTATATTTTACTTTCTGTACTAGGATTACCCCGCGGAGGGGTGCATGGATAGCCGGGTTCTAGAGGGCAACAAGCCCGCATCTCATGGCATTGAGACGGAGGGGGCTTCACTCTAGAATTGGCGGGCTATTCGCCGCACTCGTAGGGGGTACAGGTTGACCCAGGAGGGGTGCCCAAGTTACCGGATTCCGTGAAGTGCTGGGTGGTCCATTCACGTTGCTGAAGGGGGCTGCCTCGCTTCAGGTTTTGGCGGGTAACTTGCCGCGCCCGTAGGGGTCTAGGATTTCATTGCACAGGCTATCCACACAACCAGGGGAACGTCGGGTTTCAGTAGTGGCTCTGTGAAACCCGGGGATCCTAGATATCTGTATTGTTTCTGTGATGCTGTACATTTCTGTGATGTTGCATTTTATAACGCCTTGAGTGAAATATTATATATTGGTATATATATATTAGTAGATGTTGTATATGTTTTGCATCCGCGCTAGTCTAGTCCCCGCTCTGTCGTTAGTTAGCTAACCTAACGGGTAATGACGGGACCCAGTGGCGAATGCGGATGGCATATACGTACATCAGTATATTTTCGTTCTTTGTGGTGTGATCAATTGATGGGACTGCGTTGATTCGGATCAATGCAAGTTAAAAACAAAGCTAATCTGATGTTGTTGGAACACTTTTCAAAAAGCTGTTATTGCAAGGACGTTCACTTTTGTTTTGCATCGTGGTATTCAGTTGGAATATCCTGCTCCTCAGTCGACGAGGCAAGGGCCGAGATCCCTTCACCGAGAGTGACCCCTTGGACAAAAAGTTTGCGTCAGGGCAATGACTTCACTATAGCCGATTACTTTTGCTTTGCACCGTGGTATTCAGTTGGAATATCTTGCACCTCATTCTACGGGAAAAGAGCCGAGATCCCTTCACCAGGAGTGACCTCTTTAGCAAAGGTTTTCGTCACTATATTTTCATAAAAGCTATCCAGTTCCTTCAACGATATCAAGTTCTTTACGTTAAAGGTTTTCGCCAGAAACCATTCATAGTCCTCCGTCGTTTCATATGGGTGGTCAATAGTATTCAAGCTGTGTTTGTTGGCCAAAGTCAAGGCACAGTGTTTGGTAGCTATTGGGGTATTCATATGCAGCATAGATAGATGCGTTGGTTTGGGGCAGTCGTATAGCCTTGTTGGCCAAAGTCAAGGGCTTGTGCGGGTGGGCTCAAATTAACCTGGAGAATGACGGGTAGAACTTGACATGTGACTTATGATTTGTTGGCCAAAGTCAAGGTCATAAGAACATGGAGCAAAAATCACATCGGGGGTTTCTAAAGAAACTGAAACTTGCCAGATATGTGCATACCTTCTGGAGTGTGATACCATGAGCGGATTCCGTCACGTTATCATGCGATGATAGTTGGATCCCGATTCCCACTGATGATTTAGTTTACTCCTCGGGTGACCCCGACTAATTCTTCTTTCAGGTTTGGAGGAGAATTTGAGATGACAGTGGGAGGTTTCCAGATTAGATAAATTGGTAACCATTCTGATCTAGGTTAGAGAGCACGCTGAGTGGTTCTTTTCTCTCTCTCTTTGGCAGCGACCTTTGACCCGACCCTAAGACTATGACTCAGTGACCAAGTTGACCGATCCTTCTTAAACACCGGCTTTTGGATTGTCAGAGTTGCAGACCTCATTGCCACTCCTACTTTTATCCTTTTCTCCAGGACACCCCGTATTACTACGAACGTCCACTTCCATTGGAAAAAACCATCATATGGTTATAAACGAACTCGAAAGAATTTATTCGAGGATGGTTTCCGGTTCTGGAGAAAACGGATAGGATTATTCAGTTGTCTTTTCCTTTTACCTTCTCTCAGGTTGCGAGTACTCCTTGGTTTAGGAGATAGTACACCTATTACGCAAATTGGATAGTCTTCTTCCAAACCTTAGGCTGGTGCCGAACGGTGGGGAATGAAGAAAACCAATTAGCATAACGATGGTGTGCAGAAGGTATTAAGTTAAGACAAAGTAAGGGATTAGTAAGAGGGCAAAGTAAATTGCAACTGATATTCACGACCAAACCAAATATTCCTTCGCCAATCCTAAATCACCTTTGTATTTCTCCAGGACACTCCGTATCACTACGAAGATCCACAGTTTATTAGATACTCCATCGTATGGTTATATACGAACTCGAAAGGAACTTGTTCCAGTTCGGGGATGGATTCTGGTCCAGGAGAAATAAGAATAAGCTTTATTCGGTTGTTTTTTATCTTCACCTTCTCTCATTGCGAGTGCTCCTAGGATTAGGACAGTACACCCATTATGCTTATTGGATAGTCTTCTTCCAAACCATAGGCTGGTGCCGAACGGTAGGGAAGGAAGAAAACCATTTGGCCTAAAGGGGTGTGCAGAAGGTAATGACTAAAGACATATGAAGGGATGTGGAGAGGTGGCAAAGAATTATGCGGTTACAGTCATGAATCTGGAAGAGGCATTACTAGGAATACCGAGATAACCCATTGAAACATTTCAATGTTTCAGTTTCACTGTGTACTGTTAAAAGAAAACTGATTTCTCAATTAGTCCTTACTCCAGGGTATGTATTTACCAAGTATGATTCTCACTTCTGTATGGTTTTACAGATGATGAGTGGGAGTAAGTTATTGGGAATTAGGTGATCATCCTCATTATATCGGAATTCGTTGTAATTGGTGATATTTGAGGAAGTCACCTGGGTTGTTTGCCGGACGGCGAATATTTGGTCTTGAATATCCGTTATAATGCACCATTTTCAAATTGATATATCTGTACATCTATTTTTATAGAGTGAGATATACCTTTTGAAATTATGTCTATGACATTTACCTATATCAGTGGATGGTTAGGTAAGGAGCATTAAACAGCGGTGTAATTCTTCTTAACCATAAGTACAGTTTTCAACCTACGACACACAGTGAATGAGTTATCAGACTCAAGAGACTTATACAGAGTATTGTATGTTGTCCAGGGTCCATCAGGACAGAGGGGTTGGTCCTCGTACTATATTCGGTTTACTTATGACTTCTCTAGTTTTTAGACAGGTGTTTCGCGGAAATACAGGGTCCGAATTTTGAGAAGTTATAGGTATTTGAATAAAGTAGAGAACCAGGTATCGGGATTCTTCAAGTTGATCGAAGATGTAGATACTTGAGTATGGTATTCAGTTGATAGTAATGGTTAAGAGAACTTACTTCTCTTTCAGGTTACTCATAATTGGAAGCATTCCTAAGTTGAGTAACACTGATCGGCCTCCTTCCATTTAGTAGACATGCACTGGAGACAGCTGCATGATTTGAATCTGGTTCAATTAAATCAGTGCCTCTGTTTCTATATTGGATATAGAACAGTTCATATCTTAACGATGTTAAGGTACGGGGAGTTGTCCGGTTTATGCTTAAAACCAGACTCTGGATAACTCAAGGCACGTTTCTGTAATGGCTGTTTGTGGGTTGACCCAGGCTATGACGAGGGTTGACTTTCTACCATCTGGAAGAACAATAGCGATATTGTTCTAGACTCGCCACAGTTTTAAATAAAATGGATTTTTCAGAAAACAGTAGTGGGAGTATGGTAGAACTGGAAGTGATTCCAGAACCACAAACGATTACTGAAGATTTGATAGGAACCTAAAGATTCAATCTGGTTTGACATTCCATTGGCCACTCCGCAGATACGGTGGGTAACTTCAGGCACCCGAGAGGTACTCCGGTAGCCTCAAGACGGTGACAGGGAAGTTCTTGTTAACCCACAATTGCCATTGCTGTTGTTCCAGGTTGCGAGACCCGGCGGGAGGATGAGTATAGCATCGTTCTAAACTAGCTTTAGAAGTGTACGTGTATATGACTCTGCCAGAGGGTTGTCGTAATCAATGGGAGCAGCGGAAGCATGGTGGACAAGTGGCTTATGTCTATTTATAGATTAAAGCAGATATAGCGGAGATAGATCATCAATTTCTGATGTGACAGTCATAGGTTTGACTTCATCAGAATAGGGGATGGATCTGTTAAGAAGGTAGTAGGGTATGATGTCCTGGTATTTGGATGACATACACAGAGTAGGAAGTGATATTCCTATACTACGATCGGTTATACTTTGGTCGTCACACAGTGGTTTCTCCACATGGGACTTGGACATTATATCAGACATTCTGGTTACTAGATCTATGGTTTTAGATCTAGATTTGGGTAGTCTCCCAATCTGGATACTTAGACAGCATTCTATGAGTATTTAGACTGAACGACTCCGGCACGGTAGTGTACCTGCTGGTAATGGAGTCACCCTCTCTAAAGGTGTCTTACAGACTAAAGGGGAGAGGGATGTGCATGATTGGCAGATCACTTGCTTAGGCAATTGAGTCAATCATGAGATGTCAAGTACCACTCCAGATGTTGTTCTTGCACTAGATGCAATAAGTTGACATTGATCCAATCCTGGAGAAACAGTCGGAAGCAGTTCTAGAACATAAGTGGATGTTCTAGGGATATGATAACGACAGCCTCATTCGGGAGACAGTTATCATTCCAGGCTTCCAAGGTGACCTGGACGACAAGGAGGTTGTCAGAGTTATAGTTTTCCTTCTGACGAGGGGCAGTATTTTGGACAGGTGGTCCAAGGCAATACTGAGGGAGGCATGGCGCAGGATACTGATTAAGTTCAGTTGACGAGACAGTCTAAGAGGTTTGGATTTGGAGTTCATCTATGAGCTAGGTCCCATCAGACATCCAAACACATTCTAAGACAGGTATTGCTCATTTCGGGAGATGTTTTCTCCGCGAACTTGAGATATAGAGAGACATAGAAAGAAACATCAAAGCGGATCCACTCACTGAGGCTATTCCTCGAACGCAATAGTTTCGCAGACGAGCTTTGTGAGACTGACAAGTAGAGGAGTTGGGTGTTCGGTATCGCACGGGCTGTGAGTATGCGACATCGCAATAATTAGCCTTGAGTGCAAGTGGGAGATTGTTGGAGATAGTGACCTCAGAGTCAATTATTGGATCACAAGCACGTGATTGCAATGATTGAGGGAGGACCTATCCCGGTAGGACAGTCTTACTCAAGATGATAGTATGCTATCTGGTTTATCTTTATCATCGTGTACTGCTTTAGGTGACCTGACATGTCGCTATTACACGTTGATAGAGCCCCTAGGATTCTTGCTTGACCACCAGCAGTATGAGGGTGATCATATACGTGGGAGCTGGTAGTCTATAAGCACATCCTTAAAAGGTCCCTAGTCGTGGGAGTTTCGAGACAGGGCATTGATACTTTAGAGTAGACTAGTGTATACAGTCGAGACCCCAACGAGGGGCGGTGGCCGGTCTCACAAGCCACTGGTGTTTGTTGGTTCACCTAAGATGTATACAGGTGCTCATTGGGTTATGAGTACACCGGACAGGACTCGCCGGGAACCTGCTAGTTGGGATTATACCAGACGTCAGATAGCAGTTCCCAGGTGACATGTGTACAGGTTAGTTCATCGATTTGAGGATCGTCATTTGTCTCGTGTGAGTTCCCACTGTACTTTGATTACTACCCTACCACGCTCAAAGGAGACGTGTAAACAGGTTTTAGTTGGGTGCAGTCCCGAGCCACATGGAGGCAGTGAGCGAATCTTCAGGGGTTCGTCTCTCCCGGTATTGGGGGTGAGGTCGCGCTGTGTCTAGGAGAGCCATTACACGAAGCCCTCGACCGAGGCAGGAGATTTACTGATAGGTATTCCAGTAGTATCTCAGGGTGTTCTGGGCTACACTCCGACACGACTTGTACGCTTTTGGGGGTCTGACTTTTACCAACCCCCTAAGCCCGCCATGCGATGCTCATAGACGAACAGACCGGATTGTACGGATAATGTCACTGATAGGCTCAGTAGGGTGTCAGGATGAGTTCGCTCATCGACGTCCCTTTTGGTCAATACCTGGTAGCCCGTTACGTATTGGCTTATACCTCTGACGTGCTAGTGGTTAAATCCACAACCAAGGTGTTGACGAGTCTTTAGAGTCCCCATATTCAGTTGCTTAAGTTTTCGGGCGAAATGCTGTAGAGGCCGTATGGAGATACGGCAGGGTTCGATCAGATACGTGCGGTATTGCACGGATCAGGATCGAACGGATAATACTAGCCGGCTTTGGTTTAAGCCGGATCCTAGTATAGTACTGTGTAGATTTTGTCTCATTGCATTTGTATTTCGATCGGAATACAAATGCGGGTGTGTATACACAGTATCGGGGTTTTCCTGTAATTTATTACGGGACCAGTTTTCTGGAGTTGCCAGTTTGCTTTCCGTTTCGGCCATTTTCATTTGTATCTTTCCATGGCCGAAGATTGGTGGAGGAGGGCTTATTTGCATTTGTGCAAATAAGCATTGTGGAGGGTGTTCTTTGCATATTGTTGTATCATGATAGCTCTTCTTTGACCTTGACTTCTATCTTCATCATGGCTTGACTTTTGTAGGACATGATTGTTGATGATGATGAAGGGTGAGGTTGGTGGAGTGTGGATTTGTTAGTGATCATTGCTTGACTTTGGAGTCATCATGCTTTTGATGATGGTTGAATATGATAACCATTTTTCATTTCACTTGCTTATTCTTGGGGCTATCCTTTTTCACTCACTCCGTCTCTCATTCTCTCCATTACAAGTTGCATGGCCGGCCAAAGCTCATGGGGCTGTCCAAAATTTGAGATGTGGGATTTTGTTCTCTTTTGGCTTTGGAAAATTCCCACAACACCATCTCCAAAAGTTTATATCATTTCCTCCACCAAATGGCAACTCCCTCAACCCAAAAATGAGACATGAGTTCTACACACATTCTGCAGCAAACCTTGGGCACGTCGGCTCGCCAACTTCGTGCCCGAGTTGCCTCGGTATAGAGGTGGGAGCCCGTAAAAGAAGCCGGCGTCGTGGTGCCTTTCCGGCGACGAGGTGGAGACCGGAGATTCCGCGGGAGATCGGGACGACGACGAGAAGACCGAAGGACACGGATCACTCGGTATATCTCTCTTCCCCATCTTGTAGTTAGCTAGGACTAGTTAATGGCTCGATCCGGGTTTTAGTGCGCGGTGGTACCGGTTTGAAAAATTTAAAGTTAACCATCGCTTCCGCATTCCGGCGTCGGATTGACGGCCGGGGCGCCGCCGTGCACTTACAGAAAGAACATGTATATATATAAAATGCAACGAGAACAATATCAGCATAGCAGAAAGTAAACATTAAACGTAACAGTATATATATATATCCATATATATATGTAGGGTGTTTTTCGTCACCCCATTGAGATGGGAATACTCGCGCGCTTGTCAGGCGCATTACAGCTTCCTCCTGTCTAGGGTAGGCTGGGGTTTATTGATTGTGGGGATCCGAATCTCCGGCAGCCACGGATTAAGCTGCCGTTAATTACCCCTTGCCTTGGAGTGAGAGAACCTCCGATTGACGGGTCAAGCAGGTCATGCGAACTCAATGTGCAGTGTTGTGTTTTGAAAGGGTTTTGGATATATCAGGGGCCCCGCAAAGTTTTTACGAGGGTCCCGCTACCCGGATAATGGGCTGGGGGTCAAGAGGGCTTGCAGGGTGCGGTGCAGCGCCCTGTTAGAAATTTTTTTCTAACGGGAACAGTGTTGTAGAGTATGTGTGTGTGTGTATACATATATATATATATATATAAAGGGAAAGGGCATCCAAAAGATGCGTGGGAGAGGGCGCCAGCGCCTCACGTGCACGGCACGCGGGCGCTGGGGCGGTCGGGCGCTGGAGCTAGCGCTTTGGCCGCTAGCGCTTTGGCCGCTAGCGATTTGGGCACCAGGACGCTAGCGCTTTGGGCTCTAGCACCTCACGTGCCAGGCACGCGGGCGCTCGGGCGCTAGCGCTTTGGGAGCTAGGGCGCTAGCGCCTCACGTGCCAGGCACGTTGGCGCTCGGGCGGTAGCGCTTTTGGCCCTAGCGCCTCACGTGCCAGGCACGTGGGCGCTCGGGCGTTTAGGCGCTAGCGCCCCACGTACCGGGCACATGGGCACTCGGGCACTAGCGCTTTGGACGCTAGCGCCTCATGTGCCAAGCACGTGGGTGTTCGGGCGCTCGCGCTTTGGGCGCTCGGGCGCTAGGCGGCAAAAGGAACTTGGTCCCTGCACTGGGAGTTGTACTCCTAAAAGGAAATACTTATTATTTTGTGTGTGTATATATATATATATTGAGGAGTTAAACTCCTAAGATGTTTTTGGAGCTGATGAAGGAGCTTCTCCCTTGAGCCCTAGATCTTCCCCAAAGTGAGGTCTTTGGAGATGGGTCTCCTTCTTCCTCCTCTGTTGGCCGGATCTTGAAGAACAAGAGGTATGAGATTTTAAAAATCTCTCCCTTTTGAGATCTAATGGAAGATCTGAGCTCCTCTTTGTGGGTTTTGTGGTAAAAAACTATTTAGTTTTTGAAAAGGAAGAGTAAAACTCTTAATTTAATTCAAAGGAAAGGAGAAAGTTTAGAATCTTGAGGAAGGAGAAGAAGGAGGCACAAACCCTAGAGTTTTAGAGAAATGAAAAGTGTATCTTTTATTCATCATCATGTTTCCTTATATAGGCTTACACATTTACATATAGCCCCTTGGGCTTTACAAAATGGCATTTTGCCCATCCCATACCTCATGTGCTATTTCTTTTTGCACATAAGCCATGGGTTTTACAGAAATTTGGCTTTATGCCCATTTTGCTTACATTCATGCATAAAAAATTACATTAAAATTATTTATTACATGATTTTTTTTATTTGCGTAGGGGAGGCCGGCCGCTTCATGTTCGGGCTCGACTCGGGCATGGGCCCACTTGATCTGGGCTTGGGCCTACCTGGCTTGGGGTTGACCTTGACTTTGACCCGGTCAACTTGGGTGCAAATTTTGACCCCAACAAAGTGCCCCCCATCAATAAATGCACACCGCTCATATGAGTTGTGCGCATGAAATTGATGGATCTTGAAGCTGGACTTCGAGGTGGAACATCATTTCGGAGGCAGAGCATCTCTCGGGGAGCATGATTCCCGGGGATCGGAGCATCATTCCGATTTGCGGAGCATAATTCCCGGGTCGGAGTATCATTCCGAAGAGTCGGAGCATAATTCCAGGGATCGGAGCATAATTCCGAAGAGCGGAGTATGATTCCAGGGATCGGAGCATAATTCCAAAGAGCGGAGCATGATTCCAGGGAGCGGAGCATGATTCCGAAGAGCGGAGCTTGATTCCAAGGGGTCAGAGCATAATTCCGACGAGCGGCAGACATTCTGACTGAAGCATAATTTCGATGCAGAAGTTGATTCCCAGGAGAAACATAATTTTGACAGGGAAGGCAGATACTCGGAGGCAGAGCATGATTTTGACACAGGGTGCACATTCTAAGACGAAGCATGATTCCGACGCAGAGCTTACTGGTTGACTTGATTTCGAGACGGAGCATAATTCCGACGAAGAGGTCGCTGGTTGATTCCGAGCCGAAGCATAATTCTGACAGGGAAGGCAGGTACACCGAGGCGAAGCTTGATTCCGACGCAGGGGACACTCTGAGACGAAGCATGATTCCGACGCAGAGCTTGTTGGTCGACTTGATTTCGAGGTGGAGCTTGATTCCGACGAGGAGGTCGCTGGTTGATTCGAAGCCAAAGCATAATTCCGACAGGGAAGGCAGATACACCGAGGCGAAGCTTGATTTCGACGCGGGATACACTCTGAGACAAAGCATGATTCCGATGTAGAGGTTGTTGGTTTGATTTGATTTGGGTTGACATCGGCATCGCTACACTGGAATATGGTACCAGAAGCGAATCATCATTTTCCATGAGAGGATTTGGAGATTTTGGTTTTTGTTTGGCATCAGCATCGCTACACTGGAATATAGTACTAGGAGCGAATCATCATCTGCGTTTGCTTATTAGGAAGCGATGGCTTAGGAGACGGGTTTTAGGTCCCTATCACCTAAGACTTTTCAATTTTATGAGCCGTAAGGGTCCCACAAAAGAATTTTCTCCCTACGAGTCGTAAGGATCCCGTAGGTATATTTTCTCCTTAGGAGTCGTGGGAGACTCCTAAGTGTGTTTTTCCTTTCTGGGTCGTAAGGATCTCACGCGGGAATTTTCTCCTCACAAAGTCGAGAGGACTTTACTAGTGTATTTCATCTCTTTTTCACGAGCTTGCGCCCTTTTGGGTTTTCACAAACTCGCCAGCAGTCCTGCTGTTTTTACTCACGGAGCCCTTTCAGGTTTTTATCCGTACCCATTTTGCTTATGGACATACCCCCCTTTCTTTCTTTTTTTTATCATCGCCTGTGGGACTTTGAATGTGGTCTCGCCGGTAGGACTTGGGAGAGATTGGGATCATTTTACGCCCGTGGATTGTATACGGTTTTGCAGGATGTATGATCCAGACCGTAGGGCCGGAAAAATTATGGGACTTTGTTGGAGTCTGCATCGCTGCACTGGAATTTGGTACCGGGAGCGACTCATCATTCGCCGTCGGAAATTTGAGTTTTGGTTGGCGTCTGCATCGCTGCACTGGAATATGGTACCAGGAGAGACTCATCATTCGCCGTGAGGGGATCTCCCTCGTTTCCAGTTTAACGACTTAGAGGTCATCTGTTTCCAGTTTAACGACTTAGAGGTCTTCTGTTCCCAGTTTAAATACTTAGGGGCCTATTGGACCGGAGTTTGGAATTTTGGGGTTAGGATAGGCATCAGCGTTGCTAACAATGAAGCACATGTACCAGGAGCAATTCATCATTTGCCGTTCCCTGTAGGGGAGCGATGGCTTAGGAGACCGGTTTAGATCCCTATCACCTAAGGCTTTTCAATTTTATAGGCCGTAAGGGTCCCATAAAAGCATTTTCTCCCTACGAGTCGTAAGGATCCCGTAGGTGCATTTTCTCCTTAGGAGTCGTGACGACCCCCAAGTGTGTTTTTCCTTTGTGAGTCGTAAGGATCCCACGAAGGCGTTTTCTTACGAGTCGTACGCATCGTGAGGACGCATGAGTGGGTCTTCCCAAATGGAGCATAATTCCAAGGGCGGAGACTGGCCGCTGGACGGGTGGCTGCGGTGGGGCATGGGTATGATAAGAATTATTTAAGCCCGTGGATTGTATACGGTAGTCAACTTGGGGACCAACCGTAGGGCTGGGAAAATTTTGGGAGATTGGAGTTTGTACGGCGACTGCATCGCTGCACTGGAACATGGTACCAGGAGCGACTCATCATTCGCCGTCCTTTTTTTTATTTTATTATTATTATTATTATTTATTTATTTATTGACCGCGATTACTCCATCATTTCATCTTTTCTTATCATGAAAGTCGTGATTGCCCTATCATTTCGAATTTTTATTCGCGGTTGCCCCATCATTTCGGCTTTATTTTCAATTTTTTTATTTACATATTTTTACACCCCCAGTTTAAAGACTTAGAGGTCGATTATTCCCAGTTTAATGACTTGGTGGTCAGTTGTTTTGTATGAAGTTGGCGGTCGCAGCTTGACTGCTTGCCAATACGCCTTTAGACGATTCTATCTCTCCTGCCTTGTATTGCTTTTTGACCCAATCTTTGAAGACGAAGCAGTCCTCAATGGCATGACCTATCACTCTATGATAGGGACAGTATTTGGGGTCGTCGGTCATATTCTCTTCCTGAGGTCTTTTTGATTCTGGCAATTGTAGACCGTTTCTTAGGGCGTCTTTGAATATTCTACGGACTTTGTCCCTTCTGATGGAATAGACCTTGTCCAGCTTCTCTTTCAGTGGAGATTCTCCCCCCTCTTCGAACACTGGCTTCCGAGGCTGGTTAGCATTAGGCCCGCTCATCCCTTGCTTATTTCGGTTAGCCGAAGTATTAAAAGATTCAGAATCGTCGGAATTTCCGCCTTTGCGATTATCGTCCTTTCGGTTTCTCCAGGACCTATTGTTATTTTGGGAATCCGAAGAGGACTCCTGCTTTGAGCGCTCCAGTATCTGAACTTTCCTGGTCAGCTCTTGGAATGTTTTGAGACCCGCGGTGTATAGAAACGGGGTCATCCAATTGTTGAGATTTCCGACAAGAAGACTGACAGATTGGTCCCGCTCTATCGGCGGTTCACATTTGACGGAGAGATTACGTCATCGGGTTATAAAATCTGTGCTGCTTTCGTTGTTCTTTGGCTTGGTCCTTATGAGCTCGGCAATGGTGATCTTGTCGCTGACGTTCATGAACCTCTGCCGAAATAGAGACTCCATTTGGACGAAAGTTGTGACGGAGCCATCCGGTAAACTCGCGTACCAGTCGAAAGCAACGTCGACCAAGCTATTAACGAACTGGCGGAGGAGAAGCGCATCATTGCCCCCAGTATTCCTGCATGAGGCTTTAAAGTGGGCGATGTGCTGATTCGCATTTTCCGTCCCATCGAATCTTCCGAATTTAGGGATGACATAGCCGCTAGGAAATTCTACCAGACCATACTGAGCAGAATATGGTCTCCCGCTACTGCTAGCATCTTTTTGCTCTTCGGCTTTGGCTACCAATGTTTTGACTTTGTTGGCAACCAAATCCATGATTTGATCTTGAGTTAGCGGACTACTGTCATCGGTAGCCAAGACATTTCCTGAGATAGGATGCGACTGACTTTCATGCGGTCCGCTGATTGAATGATTCTCGGTGTGTAGGTAGAAAATGTATAGAAATCACAACCAAAGAAATTTGTAAACCGCAATCAATAACGGTGTCAATTGTAGGTTCGTTAGCGAGTGCGGATCTTCCACAGGGAAAGTGTGATTTGATCGTATTTGATTTAGATGAATTGAAAATTAAAAGAGAAAAGAAAAGAGAATTCAATTCATGATTTAAAAGTGAATTTCAAGAATTATCAAAATATAGATCTAATATCAAGAATGCTAAAAATCAAGAATCAAGAATCGTCCAATTTGAATTAGTAATCAAGATTTGTAATGAGGCTCGTAGGAATCGATTGAATCGATAGTAGTGATGAAAACTTGTGATTACGTTTTCTTATCCATTGATGATTTGATGCTAGATCGATGATGATCAACGAGAATTAAGGATTTCTTGCGGAAACTAGGGTTTCATCATCTATCCCTTGTCCTTTCATTGATTTCATTCACACTCTAGCCTCTAGTAAATTCAAGCATCAATCGTGGATCACTAATTAAGAGCGAAAATATTTAAGAAAGCATCGCTCGAAACTAGGTTGTCGATGCTTCAATTTACTAGAGTTTACAAAACTCATAGGACTTGAGAATCGTACAAGAATCTAATCATCATCAACTATCAATTTTCTCGATTCCTCCACGAGCGGAGTTTTTACTCAAGCATCATAACAAGAAACACAATCAAGAATTGAGATCTCATCACAAATGCAAGAATGTAAAGAAAGCAAGATTAAAGATCTTCACCTTTTATTATTCAACAATTCGTTACACTTCGCTCAAAGACTACAAGAAATTGAGGAGAGAACTAGATCGTCGAATTGAGCATCGCATTGTCTTCGTGAGTCGCGGATCGTCTTGGACCACTTGCTCGGATGAAGATCGGCTTCGCTCCAAAAAGGATTGTTGATTTCTCGCTTGATTTGGTACTCAGTGATCTTGATTTTGGCTTTGGATTTGGATTAGGGTTACAAGTTGTGTCACTCAACTTGTGTTGGGAAATTGATCAACAATCAACAACCTTAGAATAGAAGCCCTTGGGTCCCTTTTATAGCCTCCACCTTTAGATTAGCTTCCTTTAGAAGTTAGGTTTAGTTTAGCTTCACTTGTAAGCTTGGTAGTTAGGTAGAAGGTTCTAGAGATAGTTAGTTAGGGCTAGCTTCTTTGATAAGCTTGGAGGTTAGGGAGAAGCTTCTATGTTTAGGTAGTTATTCGAGAAGCTTGCTTGAGAAGCTTGAGAGTGTTTAGCTTTAACAAAAAGCTTTGCTATTCGGACAGAAGCTTCTGGAGATCTCTGGAATTTGTATTGGCTTGAAGAAGTGTGGGCCCTGAAAGAAGAAACCTGACATGAATCTCTGCTGACATCACCATCAAGTGGCCGCGGATCCGCCGCGGGAAAGGCCCTACGGCCGCGGATCCGCGGCCGTTTTGTGGGTTTAGTGCATGGAACTTCTGTGTTAATTTTGTGCTGGCCTTGTGGCACTTTTCTGATGTGTGGAATCTCATTTCTCTTTTTTGTTCACAGCCAGATCACAAGTCTTGGACTTGGCGTATTTTTATCAGCACTTTTTACAGTTTCGGCTCTTTTCCTGAAATTTCCTGCACAGATTTCTCGAGACAAGTGTTGCGCTATACAAAGATGATGCATGCAATGATAAACACTCAATTTCCCTCAAAATGTCGGTTATAATACATAACACAAGTTATTTGGTATTTTACGGATGTTTTGCAAATATGTGCTATAATCATACCGAACACCTTTAGATGAGTGCAAATGGTAGGGAAATTGATGTGTTAAAAATGCAATATTTTCGACTGATCAAATACCCCCAAACTTATTTTTGGTCGTCTCGAGCAAACTATTTTATTAAAAAGAGAAGGAGAAAATAAAGAAAGAGAAAAACTAACTAGCACACTTTCGTAGGCAACACAATTGCACTGAGCACGTGCAACAAGCCTTTAAACCTCTAGGTGTCCCTAGTAGGAGGAGTGTTGTCTCCAGAGGGTTTTCAGCGGATTGCACCCACAAAATCCAATAATAAAAGGAAGACCGTGAAAATTACAAATAAAGATAAGAATTGTAAAAGAAAGACTTTGAAAATTAGAGTTTCCAACTATGCTAGATTTTCGGTTGTCATGAGCCCTATCTTAATAGTCATGAAAAGATGTCAGAAGTCACATCATCCCTCAATAAAACATCGTCTTTATTCTTCATTCCTATCTTTCTTCCAAATATCGATCATATACCCCTACGTATGTGTAAAGAATATCCCTACACTCGGAGAATTCAATTCAAGCTATCATACTCTTGTCCATCTGCCTCAGTACTTTTTAATTTGATGAATATTTATATGGATTTGCTCACACATTTTTCATGCGACCGTTAATACTTCTTGAGGTACTAACCGACCGATTACTCATGTGCTTGCTTATACGGTGTTTTTTTCCCGGTTCATGAGCAGAGCCCTGCGCTTGATTGGGCGGCTGAGAGGCAAGTCGGGCCATGAGCTGCAAGACGACATTCGTCAAGTCGTCAATTTTTGAGTGGAGCTTGGTCATCTCCTTGTCTTTGCTTCTGAGCTGTTTTCGGAGCTCTTGGAGAAGTTGTTGCTCTGCGTTCTTGGGATGGAAAATTGGCTCATCTTCGCTTTCCGAGCCTGACTCCTCATGAACCGAGGGCTCTCTCTGCTTATCAGCCTCACCGGAAGGGTCTTCATTACCTTCCAGAGGAGGCTGGTCTTGGAATGTGGCAGCCATATTCACACTAGATTGGATTTGAGATTTGGTGGCCCCGTCCTTGCTTTTGCTGCGAAGGTTCTCGCTGGGACGCGTGCCCACTATGTAGACGGTGTGGATAACACATTCAGCCATCCTTTCATCACTGGCAGCTGGTTTCGCGGAGCGGTCCGGGTTTTGGAAATTCATAAATTTTAACATGGCCAGAGCCCTGGCCCTTTTATTGGCTCTGTATCTGAGCCGCTTCTGCCTCATCTTCTCTGCCTTGAGCGCTTGGCAGGCTTCTGCTCTTCGGGAAGCCGCCATAGGCTGAGTGATGGGGAGGCTTAAGAAGACATCTGCCCGCGTGTCCGTCGAAGGTATCGCCTGGGCTTGCCCACGACGTCTGGCAATTTATTTTTTTCTAACGGCTTTGCCCCCAGCTGGGGTCATAGAGAGCCGTTTGAACACCGACTCGCGTTTAGGTTGGAGCGCCCTCGAGATCACCCAATTTGGCCTTTTGCCTTTCGAGGCCGGTTTGTCGGTTACCGGAGCTTGAGGTGCAGGGATGGCATTAGCCAAGACAAACAGAATAGACCAAAATTGTTGCAACGGTTCTTCCCACTGTCGTTCGAGACTTGCCGGGAGGACCGTCCTAGCGTCTATCTTCATCGTGTAGGAAACGGGAGCTAAGTTCATCTTTGGAGACATTGTTGAAAATTGATTGCTTGAAACCTGCATGAAAGAGCATTATTTTAGTATAAATATATATATGTATATTGATTGAGTTCGCATGGATATTTAACCCAAAATATGGGAGGAGAGATCGGGTCTCACCGGGCGTGCCAGAATCTGTAGGGTGTTTTTCGTCACCCTATTGAGATGGGAATACGCGCGCGCTTGTCAGGCGCATTACAAATTCCCCCTGTCTAGGGTAGGCTGGGGTTTATTGATTGTGGGGATCCGAATCAACGGCAGCCGCGGACTAAGCTGCCGTTAATTACCCCTCGCATTGGAGCAAGAGAACTTCCAATTGATGGGTCAAGCAGGTCATGCGAACTCAATGTGCAGTGTTGTGTTTTTAAGGGGTTTTAGATATATCGGGGGCCCCACAGAGTTTTTACGGGGGTCCCGCTACTCGGATAGCGGGGTGGGGGACAAGGGGGCTAGCAGCCCCCTTGCGGGGTGTGGGGCAGCGCCCTGTTATAAATTTTTTTCTAACGGGAACAGTGTTGTGGAGTATGTGTGTGTGTATGTACATATATATATATATATATATATATATAAGAGAAAGGACGTCCAAAAGATGCGTGGGAGAGGGCACCAGCGCCTCACGTGCGCGGCACGCGGGCGCTGGAGCTAGCTCTTTGGGCGCCAGGGCGCTAGCGCTTTGGGTGCTAGCGCCTCACGTGCCAGGCATGCGGGCGAGCGCTAGCGCCTCACGTGCTAGGCACACGGGCGCTAGCGCTAGCGCTTTGGGCTGTAGGACGCTAGCGCCTCACGTTCCAAGCACGTGGGCGCTCGGACGCTAGCGCTTTAGGCACTAGCGCCTCACGTGCCAGGCACGTGGGCGCTCGGGCACTTAAGCTTTGGGCACTAGCGCCCCACGTGCCGGGCACATGGGCGCTCGGGCGCTAGCGCCTCACGTGCCAAGCACGTGGGCGCTCGGGCGCTCGCGCTTTGGGCTCTTGGGCGCTAGCGCCTCACGTGCCAAGCACGTAGGCACTCGGGCACTGGGCGGCAAAAGGGACTTGGTCCCTGCACTGGGAGTTGTACTCCCAAAAGGAAATACTTATTATTTTGTGTGTGTGTGTGTGTGTGTGTGTGTGTGTGTGTATTTTGAGGAGTTAAACTCCTAAGATATTTTTGGAACTGATGAAGGGGCTTCTCCCTTGAGCCCTGGATCTTCCCCAAAGTGAGGTCTTTGAAGATGGGTCTCCTTCTTCCTCCTCTGTTGGCCGGATCTTGAAGAACAAGAGGTATGAGATTTTAAAAATCTCTTCTTTTTGAGATCTAATGAAAGATCTGAGCTTCCCTTTGTGGGTTTTGTGGTGAAAAACTATTTAGTATTTGAAAAGGAAGAGTAAAATTCTTGATTTAATTCAAAGGAAAGGAGAAGGTTTAGAACCTTGAGGAAGGAGAAGAAGGAGGCACAAACCCTAGAGTTTTAGAGAAATGAAAAGTGTATCTTTTATTCATCATCATGTTGCCTTATATAGGCTTACACATTTACATATAGCCCCTTGGGCTTTACAAAATGGCATTTTGCCCATCCCATGCCTCATATGCTATTTCTTTTTGCACATAAGCCATGGGATTTACAGAAATTTGGTTTTATGCCTATTTTGCTTACATTCATGAACAAAAAATTACATCAAAATTATTTATTACATGATTTTTTTTATTTGCATAGGGGAGGCCGGCCGCTTCATGTTCGGGCTCGACTCGGGCATGGGCCCACTTGATCTGGGCTTGGGCCTACCTGGCTTGGGGTTGACCTTGACTTTGACCCGGTCAACTGGGGTGCAAATTTTGACCCCAACAATATATATATATATATATATATACACACACACATATACGAGCCATATAGTTACCGTATTTAAAATAGCACGAATCGTTGTTTTTGAAACGTAGGGGCTACGGTGTTTTTGAGAAAAGAGATACCTTTTGAAAATCCGTAGCGTCCCTCGGGTTTTTTTTGAAAATACATACGATTTGTTAGTTTTGAAAATAGGTATGACTCTAATATTATACTCTAACATCTACTTAACTAATTAAAAGACTAAACTAAAAACTCGAGTCGAAAGTAAATAGAAATCGAAAGTATTTTCGAGTCAATATATCTAGCAGTCGGCGATCCAGCCTCATAGCATCACGTACGGTATAATCCATCGTACAGCATTCTCGAGTCAAGAGTGCGGATCAATCACACACACACACACACACACACACACATACCTCGTACGGTAAAATCCATCGTACGGCATCCTCAAATCGAGAGTACGGGTCAATATCATATTTATATCTTATCTCGTACGGTATCATCCGTCGTACGGTATCATAAACAAGGGTACGGATATAAGGTCATGTACAATCTATTATCTCATCTAGTCACATGTTATCGTATGTTATGTGTATATCGCCCAATGATCCTTTAATGTATCATAACATAATACGATGCTTTAGTCTCAAATCATATAGCATAACCTCATGACATCAAGTCCGATTATATCGACTCATATCCATTTGACATATCATATCCTCATCTTACATGTATATGTAAATCATACACACACACACACATATCATACCAAGAGTATGTGTGTGTGTGTGACTAAATAAAACCAACGGCTCGCGACTAAGAGGAAATAACACAAAGGGTAAACCTTCCTACGAGTACGCTTATTCTAAACTAAAGTCTCCTAGAACCCTATTCGTTAAGTATCCATATCTCACATTGATATATATATATATATAATAAATATACGTATCCTAATCTACGATTGAGGGGGTGCTATATGCCATTCACCCGACTTCCCCCGTAGATATACACTACTCACCTACAATCCTCGCTTTAACTGAAGTCGAAGACGCCTTGCTCTCCTTTGTCGTCCCGAAAGTCAATGCAAAGGTACATATAGTTCAATACATGTCGTATTGTTAACAAGAATCGAATACGAAAACCGATACGGCACGCGAAGTGCACAAAGGTTAGAACCTACGGTACACGCATGCAAGAATAACTAAACAACTCTCGACGTTGACGTGGAAAGATCAAACGACCGAGACAAAGCGCAAATACCAAAACTCCATTCAATAAAAGCCGCAAAACGAAGTCAACAACTTCGGAAAATACTCCCAGATTTTACCCTAGGTTGAATTTGGACATTTTGCACATAGGATAAGCCTAATTACTAGATAAATGAGCTATAGACTAAGCACGAGAACAATACCTCATGCCCAGGCCGCAATTTGCGGCCAGAATGTATATTTTGGCGGCCAGAAGAAGGAATAGGGGTCTCGGGTTTTGGGGGTAGTTTCCTATGCGCCTGCTTGTCTAACTGTGTTTGCTAAATAATTTTCAGAGCTCACGAGTTATAGCAAATCCTAATATCACATCATATTTTACAAAAAAATCCGATATCGGGAAACTAAACTATCAAGTTTGGGATTTTAAACTCAGTTTGGTCCGGAATTCTAGCACTAGAAGGGTTGTGGTCAATAACTAAACCTCAATTACACCTTCACAACTCCAAATATTCCCTAAACCTCATCTTGGAATTTTCCAACATCACTAATCTACATTTGTTTAACTCTAAACTACTATAGGAGATTAGGAAAACTCATTACTTAACTAAAAGTGTAGGAATATACTTCATGGAGCAACTAAAGAAAATTCTATGATGGCCCAAAATGCTCAAAGTCTCAACTTGATTCAACCATGGGGTTTGTAGTGAGGTAAGGAATGATTTTTGTGAAGGTGGCATGGTATTTTATGGCGGTTTTGAGGGTGGACATGGATGGTAGTGGAGGTGGAGGGAGAGGAGATGAAGATGAAGAATCAAGCTGAGGAAATGAAGAGAGGCTATGAGAATTATATTGAAACTTCTCACTCTCTCTCTCTCACCCTCTTGAGCCCATGCCTCAAGGCCCCCCTTGTCCCCTCTCACAAAATCTTTTCATTTTCTTTTCTTTTTCTTTTCGATTAAAATCCAAAACCATGCAAATCAACTAAAGAATTAAAGCCATGGTTCAAAATATAACATGTGTTGCAAACATGATACGTTGCATGTCATAATACATAAACAAGATTATTGCATAATTAGTGATCTATTAATCAAGTTTAGCATTAACTTGTATACAATTAATTGTATACTAATCTATAAAATGTCCAAATTACATAAATCCTTTCAAAATCAATAATTCATATAAATTTCCAAATATTTCTCAAACTATAAGTATATAATCATATTATTCCATTAAAAATAATTTCTATACCTTTTTATAATAATCATAAAATTTATTATTTTAATTATTTAAATTCTAAAAATAATATTTTATTTTTCTGAAATGTTACAATATTAAAAATATTTTTCATAAAACCCACTCGAGATATATAAAACACTATCTAAGGACTTTAGTAAATATAGGTTTAAGCGGGATCAATTCTCTTGAGCCCCAGCAAGTGGGAGAAAGTGAGTACTTGCCTATTTAAGATAGACAACCTAACGGAGTTATCAATTGTCTTGGAAAAAGACACAAATCTTGCCGCCCATGTGCAGCAGTTACCGATGACTCCCGAATCAAATTCAATAGCTAAATCTGTTAACAAATGTCTGACTCAGTCTGAGTCTAATTCAAATCTGAATCTAAAATCAAACATGAATACTTGATCAAGAACATGAATACTCGAATCCAAACATCAATATCAAACATGTATACTTGACTTGACTTGACCGAACCATGGTTATAACTTGATATGACTACTTGAATACTTGACGGCATCCTGAACATGAGTACTTGAACAATTTGTATCTATAGTTTTGGTAAGACTTGTAAACATAATCTATACAATACATTACGCGGGGACAAAATGGTAGATTAGTACGGAACGTATATCGTGGCACGAGTGGACACTTAAAAGACACCTACATGAATTCACGTGCTGTTGTCCCGTGGTTTATGATGGGGCCTTGCACAACATGTTACCATAGTCTACAGGGTAAGATGGATTCCTCTCGTATACATGAATACCTTCTTTACAAAGATACAAACAACCACGTTAGAATAACTATCATATACCAGGAATCACTCAGACACAACTTACCCGTTCATTTCACATTACTTATTATATTCTCTTACTTCTTTTGGGACTTACCAAGCGTTAGTTCGCTGATTCCATTCCTTCTGTTTATTTTTTTGGAATGTTCGTCATTGTAAGTCCACGGTAGCGCCCCGGCCGTCTAACAGACGCCAAATGCGGAACAAAAACTTTTACAACTGGCGCTATCGCGTACTATATCCCGGATCTGCCATTAAAGCTAAACTAACAAACTACAAAATGGGTAGAAATATTATACCGAATGATCCGAGTCCTTCGGTCTTTAACCATCATCCCACGCTTTGTTGCGGCTGCTCCGATCTCCTGAAACTCTAGTCTTGTCGTCCAGGTGGCACCACGTCGACGGATCTTTAAACGGGCTCCCGCCTCTGAACCGAGGCAACTCGGTCGTCAAGTTGCTAAAAGAGACGACCAAGATGATGTAGAGAATGAGTATAACACTTTGTCTCGTTACGTCCAAAGTCACGGACGAACGGTTAATGAAGTTGCCCTTTTGGAACTGTGATGGAATGAATAGAGCTATCAAATTTCCATACACTATAAACTATATCTTTTCTCAAATGAACAACCATGCTCTTTAACAAGAGGGGCCGGCCAAATATAATGGGAGGGAGGTGAGTGTAGGAATCAAGAGAGTGACCATTAGCAATAATGAAGAGGATGAGTCATAATGCACACCTTGCAAAACTATAAATGCAAGTGATGAATCATCAAACCTAGTCACTAAAACATTAATTGAAAACCAATGAGTCATAAGCCAAGTCATCATCCATTAATGCAAATGAGTGACTCACAAATCCTAGTCACCAAATCTAGAACCTTCCACACTCATCGCAAGAAAAGATAAATCCGTCTTTAACCAAATGTTAAAGACGGGCGATAGAAAACTGGAAACTGGCAACTTCCAAAAGTGATCCTGAAACGAATTTCAGGATAACCCCGTATCAGTATAAACATACCCGCATTTGTATTACGACCGAATACAAATGCAACAGAGACAAAGATATTATATCTACACAGTATAATACTTGGATCCGGCTTAAACCAAAGCCGACCAATATTATCTGCCCGAAATATGACACGTGCGAAAACGTACATGCATTTTCCGAACCCTGCCATAAAACCATACGGCCTCTACAACGTTTCGCCCAAACTTGGGAAACTGTCTATGGGGGACTCTAATGACTCATCAACACACTGGCACTGGGTATAACCACTAGCACGTCAGAGGTACGAGCTGTACATAACGGTTGCCTATGTATTGATTAGAAAGGAAGCTGACGAGCGAACTCATCCAGAAACCCTACTGAGCCTGACAGTGACAATATCCGTACAGTCCGGTCCGTTCGTCTAAAGAGTATCGCATATCGAGTCTAGGGAGGTGGATAAAGTCAGACCCCTAATAACGCGATAATTCGTGTCGGTATGAAGCCCATCACCACCTGAGAAACTACTGATCCAAATCAGTAATTTTCCACTACCTCGGCCGAGAATTTCTAGTGATGGCCATCCATGCACTGTGCGACATCAACCCCCAATACCGGGAGAGACGAATCCCCGACAATCCGCTCACTGCCTCCATGTGGCTCGGGACTATACCCAAAAAATACCTGTTTGCACGTCTCCTTTGAGCGTGGTAGGGTAGAAATCAAAGCACAGTAGGAACTCACATGAAACAAATGACGATCTCAGGTCGACAAACTAACCTGTACACATGTCACCAGGGAACTGCTATCTGACGATATGTATAATACCAACTAGCATGTTCCCGGCGAGTCCTGTCCGGTGTACTCATAACCTAATGAGCACCTGTATACATCTTAGGTGATCCATCTGACACCAATGGCTTGTGAGACCGGCCACCGCCCCTCGTCGGGGTCTCGACTGTATACACCAGTCTACTCTGGAGTATCGATGCCCTGTCTCGAAACTCCCACGACTAGGGACACTTTGAGGATGTGCTTACAGACCCCAGCTCCCACGTATATGATCGCCATCATACTGCTGGTAGTCAAGCAAGAATCCTATGGGCTCTATCATCATGCAATAGTGAACTAAAGTATGTATACGATGATAAAGACAAACCAGATAACATACTATCATCTCGAGCAAGACTGTCATATCGGTATAGGTCCTGCCTCAATCATTGCAATCACGTACCTGCGATCCAATAATTGACTTTGAGGGCACTATCTCCAACAATCTCCCACTTGCACTTAAGGCTAATTATTGCGATGTCGTATACTCACAGCCTGTGTGATACCGAACATCCAACTCCTCTACTAATCAGTTTCACAAAGCTAGTTTGTAAAACTCTTGTGTTCGAGAAATAGCCTCAGTGAGTGGATCCGCCCTGATGTTTCTTTCTATGTCTCTCTTAATCTCAAGTTCGCGGAGAAATCCATCTCCCGAATCGAGTAATTCCTGTCTTAGAATATGTCTGAAATCTGATGGGACCTAGTTCATAAATGAACTCCAAATCCAAACTTCTTAGACTTTATTGATAACTGAACCTAATCAGTATCCAGCACCATGCCTCCCACAGTATCCTCTTGGACCACCTGTCCATAATACTGTCCCTTGGCAGAGGGAAAACTATAACTCTGACAATCACTCTGTCATCCATGTCACCTTTGAAGCCTGGAATGATAACCGTCTCCCGAAGGAGGCTGCCGTCATCAAATCCGTAGAACAAGCACTTATGTTCTAAAACTGCTTCCTTATGTTTCTTCAGGATCGGATTAATATAAACTTATCGCATCAAGTGCAAAAACAACATTTGGTGTGGTACTTAACATCTCATGATTGACTCAACTGCCTAAGCAAGTAATCTGCCAATCATGCACATCTCTCTCTCCTTTAGTCTGTAAGACACCTTTAGAGATGGTGACTCTATCACCTGCAGGTACACCACCATGCCAGGAGTCATCTATTCTAAAATACCATTAGAATACTGTCAAAATACCCATATTGGGAAACTACCCAAATCTAAATCTAAAACCATAGATCTAGTAACCAAAATATTTGATATTATATCCATATCCTTTGTGGAGAAACAACTGTGTGATGACCAAAGTACAACCGATCGTAGTATAGGAATTTTACTTCCTACTCTGTGTATGCCATCCAAATACCAGGACTTCACACCCTACTACCTTCTTAACAGATCCATCCCCTATTCTGATGAAGTCAAAGCCATGACTGTTACATCAAAATTAGATGATCTTATCTCCGCTATATATGCTCAAGCCTAAAAATAGACATAAGCTACTTGCCCACTATGCTTCCGCTGCTCCCACTGACTACGACAACCCTCTGGCAGAATAATATATATACCTACACTTCTAAAGCTAGTTTTAGAACAACGCTATACATATCCTCCTACCGGGTCTCATAGTCTGGAACAACAGTAGTATCAAGTCTGGGTAAACAAGAACCTCCCTATCACCGTCCTTGAGGCTACCTGAGTACCTCTCGGGTGTCTAAGGTTACCCACCATATCTGTGGAGTGGCTAATGGAATGTCAAACCTGATTGAATATATAGATCCTATTAAATTTTCCGTAATCGTTTGCGGTTCTGGAATCACTTCCAGTTCTGCCATACTCCCACTACTGTTTTCTGAAAAAAATCCATTTTACTAAAACTGTAGCGAGTCAAGAACAATATCACTATTGATCTTCCAGATGGTAGAAAATCAACCCTCGTCAAAGCCAGGGTCAACCCACAAACTGCCATTACAGAAACGTGCCTTGAGTTATCCAGTGTCTGGTTTTAAGCATAAGTTGGACAACTCCCCGTATCTTAACATCGTTAAGATATGAACCATTCTATATACAATATAGAAATAGAAGCACTAATTTAATTGGAACCAGATTCAAATCATGCAGCTGTCTCCAGTGCATATCAACTTAATGAAGAGAGGCTAATCAGCATTACTCAACTTAGGAATCCATCCAATTATGAGTAACATGTAACAGAAACAAGTTTCTCAAAACCACTACTATCATCTGAATACCAATCACAAGAATCTACATCTTCGATCTCTTTGAAAAATCCCGATACTTACGATACCTGGTTCTCTACTTTATTCTTATACCCATAACTTCTCAAAACTTAGACATAGTATTTCAACGAAACACTTGTCTAAAAACTAGAGAAATTACAAGTAAACAGAACAGAGTACAAGGACCAACCCCTTTGTCCTGATGGACACTGGACAACATACAATACTCTGTATAAGTCCGCTGAGTTGAATAACTCAAAAACTATGCGTCGTAGGTTGAAAATTGTACTTATGGTTTAAGAACTACTCCGGTGTTCAATGCTCCTTACCCAATCGTCAACTGATATAGGTAAATGTCACCGACATAATATCAAAAAGTTATATCTCACTTTATAAAAATAAACGTACAGATATATCATTTTGAAATTGGTGCACAACAACGGATACTCAAAACCAAATACATGCCATCCGGCAGAAACCCAGGCGACTTCCTCAAATATCACCAATTATAACGAATTCCGATATAATGAGGATAATCACCTAATTCCCAATAACCTACTCCCACTCATCATCTGTAAAAACCATACAGATGTGAGAATTATACCTGGTAAATACATACCCTGGAGTAAGTATCTAATCGGGAAAACAGTTTTCCTTTAACAATGCACTGAAACATGAAAATGTTTCGTAGGAGTATCCTGGTATTCGCAGTAATGCCTCTTCCATAATTCAATTCATGACTTTAACCATATATTTCTATGCCTTCTCTCCAAATCCATTTATTTGTCTTTAGTCGTTACCTTCTGTACACCACCGTTAGGCTAAATGGTTTTCTTCCTTCCCTACCGTTCAGCATCAGCCTATGGTTTAGAAGAAGACTATCCAGTAAGCATAATAGGTGTACTCTCCTCAACCTAGGAGTACCCGCAACTTGAGAGAAGGTGATGATAAAAGACAACTGAATAATACTTTATTCTATTTCTCCCGAACTGGGAAAAAAGCAAAGGTGAAATAGGAGTGGCGATGAAGTACGTGGTTTGGTCGTGAATGACAACAGTCGCAATTTACTTTGCCATCTTTCTAATCCCTTTATCTTGTCTTTACATATTACCTTCTGCACACCCTACTTAGGCTAATTGGTTTTCTTCCTTCCCTACCTTTCGACACCAGCCTATGGTTTGGAAGAAGACTATCCAATAAGCGTAATAGGTGTACTCTCCTAGACTAAGGAGCCCTCACAACCTGAGAGAAGGTGATAATAAAAGACAACTGAATAATACCTTATTTTATTTCTCCTGAACCTGGATCCATCCTCGAAGAAGTCCCTTCGAGTTCGTATATAACCATACGATGGATCTATCCAACGGAAGTGGATATCCGTAGTAATACGGGGTGTTCTGAGAAATTCAAAGGGTAAAAGAAGGAGCGGTAATGACTTATGCAACTCGGACAATCCAAAAGCCAGTATTTTAAGAAGGTTCAGTCAACTTGGTCACTGAGTCATAGTCTAGGGTCGGTCAAAGGTCGCTTCCAAAGAGAGAGAGAGAGAAAAAAGAAACACTCTGTGTGCATTCTAACCTAGATCAGAATGGTTATCAATTTATCTAATCAGGAAACCTCCCACTGTAATCTCAAATTCTCCTACAAACCTGAAAGAAGAATTAGTCGGGATCACCCGAAGAGTAAACCAACTCATCAGTGAGAATCGGGATCCAACTATCATCGCATGATAACTTGATGGAAGCCACTCAAGTTATCACACTCCAAAAGGTATGCGCATGCCTGGAAAGTTTTCTGTATGTTTGAAACTCCTGATGTGATTTTTGCCCCATGCTCTTATGACCTTGCCGAAAACCAACAAATCATAAGTCACATGTCAAGTTCTGCCCGTCATTATCCAGGTTAATTTGAACCCATCCGTACATACCCTTGACGAAAGCCAACAAGGTAATACGACTGTCCCAAACCAACACATCTATCTATGCTACAAATGAATACCCCAGCAGCTACCAAGCACTATGCCTTGACGAAAGCCAACAAACATAGCTTGAATACTACTGACCATCCATAAGATACGACGGAGGGCTCCGGCTGGTTTTTGGCCAAAAAACCTTTAACGTAATGAACTTGATCTCGTTGAAGGAACCTGATAGCTTTTTATATAAAAATATAGTGGCGAAAACCTTTTGCTAAAGAGGTCACTCCCGGTGAAGGGATATCGGCTCTTTCCTCGTGGAATGAGGTGCAGGATATTCCAACTGAATACCACGATGCAAAGCAACTTGTAATAGACTATAGTAAAGTTATTACCCTGACGTAAACTTCTGCCCAAGGGGTCACTCCCGGTGAAGGGATCTCGGCCCTTGCCTCGTGGAATGAGGTGCAGGATATTCCAATTGAATACCGCTATGCAAAACAGAAGGAAACATCTTTGTAATAACACCTTTTAAAATTTGTTCCAACAACATCAAATATAGGTTTGTTTTATCCTTGCATTGATAAGAATCAATGCAGTCCCATCAATCAATCACACCAGAAAAGAACAAAAATAAAATGTATGTATATGCCATCCGCATTCGTCACTGGGTCCCGTCATCACCCGTTAGGTTACTTAACTAACGACAGAGCGGGGGCTGGACTAGCGCGGATGTAAAACATATACAACATCTAATAGTATATATACCAATATACAATAATCGCTCCAGACGTGATAATATGCAACATTACAGAAAAGTAATAAGCATCACAGAACAATACAGATAATCTGGGATCCCCGGGTTTCACAGAGCCGCTACTGAAACCCGACGTTCCCCTGGTCGTGTGGATAGCCTGTACAATGAAACCTAGACCCCTACGGGTGCGGCAAGTTACCCGTCAAAACCTGAAGCAAGGCAGCCCCCTACAGCAAAGTGAATGGACCACCCGACACTTCACGGAATCCGGTAACTTGAGCACCCTTCCTTGGGTCAACCTGTACCCCCTACGAGTGCGGCGAATAGTCTGCCAATTCTAGACTAAGGTCCCTTTGCCTCTCAAAGCCTTGAGATACGGACTCGTTGCCCTCCAGAACCCGGCTATCCGTGCACTCCTTCGCAGGATAAACCAAGTACAGAAATAAAAATATGTACAACGGGTACATCGACCTCAGCCCGGTCGTGTCCTAAAAGAATATTATACAACAGGCAGTGACGGCAGTCCACATGTTGGACGCTCGCCCCGTAATATCAAATATACAAATAAATCCAAACCGCACTATCATTGCACCCTGCTATCCACCACGACAAATCCGCAACATCACAGCACAACATAGAACATCAACGCGAATGTCACGTTCGTAAATCCGTCTAAAAGAGCTATAGCAATTAGACGCAATTTACCGCTCAAATGATATTCCCGGTCGGAGATATAATATAAGTACTGTAAACTAACACGTTTAAATTTCGATCGACAAAATATCCCAAAGTGGGCCCCACAAACATCTGCTGTACAGTAACAAAAACTGGGCCCAAAAGAAATATACCAAAAACCACAATTAAGTATATAAAGCTCACTGGAAAAATTTCATGCACTGTTCCCACATACTGGCCGTGGTTCCGCGGTCAAACCCTAGGTTTGACCGCGGAACCACGGCCAGTATGTGGGAACAGTACTGTGGAATCATGTGCCCAAATTTTCCCAGAATGCTTAAAAAAGCCTGCTCTGTTTTCTGTGATATGTAAAATAATTTTTATACCCTTTTAAAAATCGACAGAAATTTTTACACTGAAAATTGTGATTTTCGAAATTCCATTCGATCGACCTTTTAAACGTGTTAGCACAAGTTAGTATAGCTTAATGGTGAGGCTCTGATACCACTGCAAGTCCACGGTAGCGCCCCGGCCGTCTAACAGACGCCAAATGCGGAACAAAAACTTTTACAACCGGCGCTATCGCGTACTATATCCCGGATCTGCCATTAAAGCTAAACTAACAAACTACAAAGTGGGTAGAAATGTTATACCGAATGATCCGAGTCCTTCGGTCTTCAACCATCATCCCACGCTTTGTTGCGGCTGCTCCGATATCCTGAAACTCCAGTCTTGTCGTCCAGGTGGCACCACGTCGACGGATCTTTAAACGGGCTCCCGCCTCTGAACCGAGGCAACTCGGTCGTCAAGTTGCTAAAAGAGACGACCAAGATGATGTAGAGAATGAGTAGAACACTTTGTCTCGTCACGTCCAAAGTCACGGACGAACGATTAATGAAGTTGCCCTTTTGGAACTGTGGTGGAATGAATAGAGCTATCAAATTTCCATACACTATAAACTATATCTTTTCTCAAATGAACAACCATGCTCTTTAACAAGAGGGGCCGGCCAAATATAATGGGAGGGAGGTGAGTGTAGGAATCAAGAGAGTGACCATTAGCAATAATGAAGAGGATGAGTCATAATGCACACCTTGCAAAACTATAAATGCAAGTGATGAATCATTAAACCTAGTCACTAAAACATTAATTGAAAACCAATGAGTCATAAGCCAAGTCATCATCCATTAATGCAAATGAGTGACTCACAAATCCTAGTCACCAAATCTAGAACCATCCACACTCATCGCAAGAAAAGATAAATCCGTTTTTAACCAAATGTTAAAGACGGGCGATAGAAAACTGGAAACTGGCAACTTCCAAAGGTGATCCTGAAACGAATTTCAGGATAACCCCGTATCAGTATAAACATACCCGCATTTGTATTACGACCGAATACAAATGCAGCAGAGACAAAGATATTATATCTACACAGTATAATACTTGGATCCGGCTTAAACCAAAGCCGACCAGTATTATCTGCCCGAAATATGACACGTGCGAAAACGCACGTGCATTTTCCGAACCCTGCCATAAAACCATACGGCCTCTACAACGTTTCGCCCAAACTTGGGAAACTGTCTGTGGGGGACTCTAATGACTCATCAACACACTGGCACTGGGTATAACCACTAGCACGTCAGAGGTACGAGCTGTACGTAACGGTTGCCTATGTATTGATTGGAAGGGAAGCTGACGAGCGAACTCATCCAGAAACCCTACTGAGCCTGACAGTAACAATATCCGTACAGGCCGGTCCGTTCGTCTAAAGAGTATCGCATATCGAGTCTAGGAAGGTGGATAAAGTCAGACCCCTAATAACGCGATAATTGGTGTCGGTATGAAGCGCATCACCACCTGAAAAACTACTGATCCAAATCAGTAATTTTCCACTACCGCAGCCGAGGATTTCTAGTGATGGCCACCCGTGCACTGTGCGACATCAACCCCCAATACCGGGAGAGACGAATCCCCGACGATCCGCTCACTGCCTCCATGTGGCTCGGGACTATACCCAAAAAATACCTGTTTGCACGTCTCCTTTGAGCGTGGTAGGGTAGAAATCAAAGCACAGTGGGAACTCACACGAGACAAATGACGATCTCAGGTCGACAAACTAACCTGTACACATTTCACCAGGGAACTGCTATCTGACGATATGTATAATACCAACTAGCATGTTCCCGGCGAGTCATGTCCGGTGTACTCATAACCTAATGAACACCTGTATATATCTTAGGTGATCCATCTGACACCAATGGCTTATGAGACCGGCCACCGCCCCTCATCGGGGTCTCGACTGTATACACTAGTCTACTCTGGAGTATGGATACCCTGTCACGAAACTCGCACGACTATGGACACTTTAAGGATGTGCTTACAGACCCCAGCTCCCACGTATATGATCGCCATCATACTGCTGATAGTCAAGCAAGAATCCTATGGGCTCTATCATCATGCAATAGTGAACTAAAGCATGTATACGATGATAAAGACAAACCAGATAGCATACTATCATCTCGAGCAAGACTGTCATATCGGTATAGGACCTGCCTCAATCATTGCAATCACGTACCTGCGATCCAATAATTGACTTTAAGGGCACTATCACCAACAAGGAGGACCGGACTCTCAGGAGATCGAGCCTAGTTAGGAGGACTTGGACTAGCTCACCACTCAGCCTGACTACTAGTTCACCTGCACTTTCATTTTGTATGCCTGTCACGACCCAAAGTTTTGCCCGTGACCGGCACTTAACCACGTAACGTCTACAGGCGTAACGCAACTAAGTAAGCCGAAACCCAGAAATCAAAACCAGAAAAAGTATAGAGTGTTTAAACATTTAATAGGAACATTTGTTAAAAAGTTAAGAAAACCTCAAGTAGACAATCACCACGGTAACAATATACGACGCCGTAGAGAAGAAAAGAGCAATAAGTGGAAAAACATCACACAAGATAAGAACTGCATAAGTAAAGTCGGCTCACAACGAGCTCGACACCAGAATACAAAATAATATAGATCATCATCCTCACACTGGTCTCTAAGTCTAATACATAAAAGTAGATGGAGAGTACTAGATACAAAATATGTACAATGGAAATAACCAGATACCACAAACCCACCTAGCAGTAAACAGCTCACGCACCAACTGCAGTGGTATCCGTAGCCAAAAAGATATAGGAAAGCAGCCTGCCGCGACTACTCCGAGGGGCAACCTGCAAACACTGTGGCACAACGGGGGTGAGTTGCCAACTCGTGAGTAGTAGATAACATATAAAAGTAATCGCGAGTATGCACGTGCTGTGATACTCTAACCTATGCCAACAGATAACATCTATAAGATGAACTATATGAGCGGTAATCATGCATCAAGTACGATATAACAACATCTCTAAATGATAAGCAGGGTATGCAATAATCGTGCATAGCGAATGCAATCTAATAACATATATATGATGAGTAAGGTATGCAATAATCGTGCATAGCAAATGCAATCTAATAACATCTATATAATGAGCAAGGTATGCAATAATCGTGCATAGCAAATGCAATCTAATGACATCTATATAGGATGAGCAGGGTATGCAATAATCGTGCATAGCAAATGTACTCTATCAGGTACAACAGATACATGATGAGATATAAAATACTGAATGCTGAGCATGGGAATAATAATATCTACACGGAATATCAACGTGGAAAATAATCGGTGTCCATCCATATGCCCAAATCATGTAAATCTCATAGAATCATGGGTGCCTAGCATCGGCACACTAAAATATCATGAATCATTGTGTCTAGCATCGACACGTAAATCCTCAAGTATCGGGCTCCGTCTACGGAATCGGCCCTCGACCCGGCAGTACGGATCGTCCCGTATCCATCTCTCATCACTGGTCAGTATCCTCCGGATAACCGCCAGATCTAACCAATCACCGGTAGGTAGTAGTCCCTCCGCCAGGCTCACTGTCTACTACACAGCGATCCGTTCTCTCCCCGGGGTACCATACAGGGTCCACCATGTACCCGCAATCGGCCTTATCCACCTCCTCGAATCGGGTCTCACATGTCGCTCTCAGCACCGAGAAAACACATGGTGGACGCACTGAAATATCATATCAAGGGTAACCGGGATTTTAAAACAATTACATATTCTCTTTTTAAATATCCACGGTTCCTAAATCCAAAAATATCATGGAAACAACATATCTCAATGCGTAAATCCATGCAGGTATGAAGATATCAATATATGTGTGCACTGGTATGAATATACAATGTGCATGTGCGCAGGTATGAAAATATCAATATATGTGTGCACTGGTATGAATATACAGTGTGCATGTGTGCAGGTATGAAAATATCAATATATTTGTGCACTGGTATGAATATACAGTGTGCATGTGCGCTGGTATGAAAATATAAATATATGTATGCACTGGTATGAATATACAGTGTGCATGTGCGCAGGTATGAAAATATCAATATAAGTGTGCACTGGTATGAATATACAGTGTGCATGTGCGCAGGTATGAAAATATCAATATATGTGTGCACTGGTATAAATATACAGTGTGCATGTGCGCAGGTATGAAAATATCAATATATGTGTATATGCGACAAGTCGTGACAATCATTAATGATGCGACAATCAAACGATATGTATAATGCGTAGCAATCCTATAGTGCGAGTGTCATGGCAATCACTAACGGTATGAGTGTAACATACAAATAGTGCTCGTGCAACTTGAACCGTTAGTGACAGTGCAGTGTTCTATGCTATCATTTCTATATGCAACAAGAAGGTATGCTACTAGTCTATATGAACATCTACGACTAAATATCCTAACACGCCCTGACGCTTAACGCCATACGGGCGATTTCCCCGTAGATGTTAAATCTACTCACCTGGTCGTGCGCTACTCATAGCTGACCACCTGCTTCCCTTTCTTTGCTTCGTCCGACGTACCCGCCTGCGAACCTAGAATTCACAAAAGGAAAATCTACATAAGCAAATATCTCGCAAAACGCGATATTGAAGTCAAACGATACACTCGCGTCGCGAACTAAACGCGCCTGTGTACGATACGCTAAAACGTGTGTATACACGTCTAAAACTATCCCGACACGCCGCGACACGCTGGATCACAGAACCCACTCACGTATCGTGCGTATCGCGCGAACTAAACATACTAGAAAAGCGATATATCGTCCCAGATTTTCCTACAGAGAGAAACTTACAAAATTGCATATGACAAGACAGTGGGAAACACAGCAGACTACCCTAGACAAAACCCTAACACCTATCTCCCAAGTCTGGCCGCAATTTGCGGCCAGAAGGAATATTCCGGCGGCCTGGAAGTTGAATGGGGGTCTCGTACTCTGGTGGTGTGGTCAGGGTCTCCCAAGTAGGCTACAGTTAACTCAGATTTTATCTGAAGTGCCCGGGTCTATAGCAGATCACAGAAAGGTGAAATCTCACTTAAAAACGCTAAATTTTGCACAAAATGAAACCCTATGGTATTTTGGCGAAATCTGGGGTTTATCTAGGTTTACATGGCCCTAATAACTCTTAATTAGGCTAGGTTAAGAACACTAACATCACTTGGACAAAAGCCCACACAATTCACCAAATCAAGCACTAAATCTCACATTTTACACAAACCGAAGCTAATTCTACACAAGTTAAGCAAACTAGAGAGTTAGGCTCAGAGATTATACCTTACTAGACCCTGGGTGCAAGGAGAAAGGAGGAGAAGATCTGGAGTTGCTGTGGCTGCTGGAGCTGCTAATGCTTGCTGCTGTTTGCTACTGATGGTGTTGTTGTTGCTGCTGCTGCTAATGGTGCTGCTGTTGCTGCTGCTGCTGGAGCTGCTGAGTGTGTGTGTGGTGTGAGAGAATGAGAGAAGTGAGAGTGAGAATGAGAGCACAAGTCAAACACCCCCTCCTCTCTCTCTCTTCATTAAATGAGCATGGCTCATGCCATGTAGCCCATACTCCCTCTCTCTCACCAAGTCAACAAAGAAAATCATTTCCATAAAAAAAACTCATAAATAAAACCCAAAATACTTAATAAGAATCAATTAACTTAAAGAAAATGGGTTACTCCACCATGCTTGTTAATCATGGTTTAACCCCAAATAAGCCCTAATTTGCATGCACAAGTGTGTGCAAGCCTAGGAAAATTCTGATAAAATACTCATTAAATAGGATAAAATATTTGAAACTCAATTTAGTAAACTTTTTATTAAAAACTATATATTAAAATATAATTAACCCCTAAACACAACCTAAGGTGTTACAATCTTCCCCCCTTAAAGAAATTCGTCCCCGAATTTAAAAATATACTGCTACGCATACCTTCAAGAGATGAGGGAACTTCTTTCGCATCTCACCCTCGGCCTCCCAAGTGATCTCTTCACCATTCGGGCTGCGCCAAAGCACCTTCACTGATGGCAAGACCTTCGATCGAAGTTTCTTCATCTGCCGGTCCAATATTACGACTGGTTGCTTGGTGAACAAAAGATCGCGCTCGAACTAAATGGTCTGGTGCTGAATCAAGTGAGAAAGGTCATGAAGGTAATTGCAAGGTATCGACACGAAAATACGGGGTGAATACTCAATAATCTGGGTGAAAGTGCCAAATTAAAGGCAACGATACTAACTCGCTTTAAGGATCTTAAAAAGACCTACAATCCTAGGATAAGCTTCCCAAAACTCAACATGTCATTTATCGGAAAAATCAGTAGGAATACATGATCTACCACTGCGAACTCGAATCTGCGACCATCTTGGTCGGCATATGACCTCTATCCGAAATGGACAAGTCTCATACTGACCTAAAACAACTGGATCATCTCCGGAGTCTCTAGACAAGCTGAGGTCCAAAAATCCTACAACGCGGAGTTAGAAAAACAGACTGGTGATCGACACGACCTAACCCCTAAACCTAAAGGTTGCCAATTGGAGTGTCTCCTGATAACTGCTATCGAAGGAGAACCCTAACAATGGCGAGTGACGATCCCCAATTGCCGACAACAATTAATACGTACGCACAAACTTAACAAAGAACAACTGAGCAAACTGAGTATAACCGGACGACAAGCATCCGAATGGAGTCACACCTTGACTAAACCTGGGTAGACAACATAACGAAATTCATGGAGACCTGCTCCCGTTCCCTCTTCGGAACGGTTAAAGGTTGCAACTCTCCCGCCGGTCTCAGTTGTTCAACCCAAGCACACAACTGGATAGACACCTTGAAACGAATCCCGGGACTTCTCTTTTTCCATCCCTGTTGAATGAGTACAGAGAGTTGACCGATGTGCTTGCTCTAGGATTTCACGTCTCTACCCGATAATATCAGGTACACAAACGCGTCCCTAAACTTAGCACACCCTTGTCACAATTCAAGGACTCCGAATCATTACCCAGCCGAACAAGCTCAAGTATCTCTGACGAACGAGCGTCGGCGGCAGTATCTCGCGAAAGCGATTAAGGAAAAGTGGTCAGGCGTGGACATGAGCAAGCTGTCCCCTCAGTAGAGACAAACTTAAGCTGTACTCAACGATCGCACAAGAACTGTAAATCTGCGGAGGACTATCACAATAATCAAAATCCGCTGCAGGAAGATGTACATTAAACTCTGGTGGTCCGTGAAAATCTGACACGACTCTCGAACAAGTAGTGTCTCTAAATCTCCAACGCAAAACCACCGCAGCCATCTCCAGATCATGAGTGGGATATCCTTCTCGTACTTCCTCCAAATATAGGGAAGCAAAAGCGATAACTCCATTGTGTCACCTCAGTACACCCTCGAGCCCTACTCACGAAAACCACAAGGTCGCCCGAACCAAAAAGCAAAGAAAGAACTGATGCAGTTGTTAACCGAATCTTCAACTGCCGAAACTCCGCACACAAGCCTCGGTTCAAAGAAAGGAAATCTCCATTCCAGTCAATTCAGTCAACGGTACAGCGCTACACTAGCAATCATGCCCGAAACGGCGGTAAAACCTGCTAAGCCCAAAAATCTGCGGACCTCCATCCTGCTCACAAGTCTGGGCCTAAGCTGTACGGCCACGATCTTCCTCGGAACTATACAAAACCATCTCCCGTAACTACAAGACCAAGGAGTCAACACAAACAAGCCTGAAGGAATACTTCGAGAATCTAACAAACATCTGGGGCTCTCCCAGTATCTGCAAAACAATTTCTCAAGTGCTACTCCTATCCCACAAGACATATTAAATAGACCAGGATGTCATAAATAACACAACAATCACTGGTCAAGGAACGGCTTGAAGAAATTCGGTTCGTCGCATCTACGAATGCTGCTAGGGCATTGGTGAATTCAATGACACACCAAAACACACAAAGCCCGTAGTATGCACAAGGCAGTCTTCGGAATGTCATCACTCCGAACCCACAACAATGATGACCTGATCCCAAACAAACTTAGAAAATGTCTCGCACTCTGAAGCTGATCGAAGAAATCATCAATGCGAGGTAAAGGATACCTATCCGTACCGTAAGTCGGTTCTATTGATGATCCATCAATACCTAACCTCAATCTATCGCCTTTCTCCTTGACGAACAGAAATAGGAGCTTCCTAATATGAAACACTCAGACGCACGAAACTCCCCCAACAAACAACTCTGCAGCAGATCCTTAAGCGCTTTAAGCTTCGCCGGCTCATCTGGAACAACGTCGGAACTCTCGCACGAAAGAAAACCGGTCCAACAAACCAACTGTAGCTACGGTATCACGAACAAACGCCAAGATACCACGACATCTCCTCAAAAGCCGACTAGCGAAAAAGGCTGAATTCAAGCTGTGAGAGGTGGCATAACTATCCACTTGCACAACAAGAACTGACTCGCCGGGGAAAACAAAACCTAACTGTTTTCTCACGGTAGTCCACAACGCCTAGCACGTAGCTAACCAGTCCATGCCCAGGAGAACACCAAGTCCAACATCTCTAGAAGGATCAAAACGACAGACGAATCTCTATCTCCTATCCGATCGGCACAAGACCGAATTACGTGTCGTGCAACAAAAGAATTGCTGACAGAAGTTAATACAACAAACGACTGATCTACCTAACACGACTCTCGTCCTAAACTCGGCATGAAGTGTGGAAACATACGAGTGCATGGATCCGGATCAAACAATACGTGTGCAACAAAAGGGCATACTGAAAGAGTACCTGAAACCACAGCATTGGACTCCTGCGCATCCTGATGAGTCGAAACGAAACTTGTGCCTGCCCTTCACCTGCGACTGACCTAACTCCTCCTCTACTAGACTGACCCCTCTGCACGAACCTTCCGCGTCCATGATGTCTCAGAATACGACCCTGACGTGGTGCTAAGGAACAATGTCTGACGAAGTGTTGAAGGCTTCCACATCGAAAACACCCACGCACTGACTGCTGACCCTCCTGAGGATGAAAGCCAAACGACTGTCCTCGTCCTAAGCCTCTGCTCTGGGCTGGTACACCAGTACGATTCCTCAACTGTTCCGGAACTCTCAAAGTCTCTGGAAGACGTGTCTCGTAAACTGGGGCTGTATCTACCGGTGCTATGTAGGTGACGGAATACTGTATGATGATCGCAAGGAACAACTGGGTAACAGGGGTGACAACCTCCTGTCGCTGCGCTCGAACGGCCTCCACCAGTGAGCTCATCGTCTGGCTCAAGTCCTGCATCTCTGCCACTAGTCTAGCGATCTGATCTGTCGTAGGAGGAATAACCTGCTCTGGTACAACAGGGGCACTACCCGGATCAGTCCTCATCTCGGACGAATCAATTCGAATCTCGGCCCTCGCGGCTGCTCTCTACGCCCTCATAGTCCTTGGCGGCATAATGGCTGAAAAGAACGTAGGATTCGATGAGGATACGGAAATCGAATCACAAGGATGTATACAATCATGAAGGAATTTCAATCAATAAGTCCTAAGGTCGCTTAGGCGGAGTACCGTGTCGTGAGTATGCCGCGGAACATACGCACGCTACGCCACTCTGCTGCAGCTACCTACTCCATCATACCAGGGTCATCCTACACTCCGAAGGTAAAACCTACGCTCTGATACCAACTTTGTCACGACCCAAAATTTGGCCCGTGATCGGCACTTAACCACGTAACGTCTACAGGTGTAACGCGACTAAGTAAGCCGAAACCCAGAAATCAAAACCAGTAAAAGTATAGAGTGTTTAAACATTTAATAGGAACATTTGTTAAAAAGTTAAGAAAACCTCAAGTAGACAATCACCACGGTAACAATATACGACGCCGTAGCGAAGAAAAGAGCAATAAGTGGAAAACATCACACAAGGCAAGAACTGCATAAGTAAAGTCGGCTCACAACGAGCTAGACACCAGAATACAAAATAATATACATCATCGTCCTTACACTGGTCTCTAAGTCAAATACATAAAAGTAGATGGAGAGTACTAGATACAAAATATGTACAATGGAAATAACCAGATACCACAAACCCACCTAGCAGCAAACAGCTCATGCACCAACTGCAGTGGTATCCGTATCCAAAAAGATATAGGAAAGCAGCCTGGCGCGACTACTCCGAGGGGAAACCTGCAAACACTGTGGCACAATGAGGGTGAGTTGCTAACTCGTGAGTAGTAGATAACATATAAAAGTAATCACGAGTATGCACGTGCTGTGATACTCTAACCTATGCCAATAGATAACATCTATAAGATGAACTATATGAGCGGTAATCATGCATCAAGTACGATATAACAACATCTCTAAATGATAAGCAGGGTATGCAATAATCGTGCATAGTGAATGCAATCTAATAACATCTATATGATGAGTAAGGTATGCAATAATCGTGCATAGCAAATGCAATCTAATAACATCTATATGATGAGCAAGGTATGCAATAATCGTGCATAGCAAATGCAACCTAATAACATCTATATGATGAGCAAGGTATGCAATAATCGTGCATAGCAAATGCAATCTAATGACATCTATATAGGATGAGCAGGGTATGCAATAATCGTGCATAGCAAATGTACTCTATCAGGTACAACAGATACAGGATGAGATATAAAATACTGAATGCTGAGCATAGGAATAATAATATCTACACAGAATATCAACGTGGAAAATAATCGGTGTCCATCCATATGCCCAAATCATGTAAATCTCATAGAATCATGGGTGCCTAGCATCAGCACACTAAAATATCATGAATCATCGTTTCTAGCATCGACACGCAAATCCTCAAGTATCAGGCTCCGTCTGCGGAATCGGCCCTCGGCCCCGGCAGTACGAATCGTCCCGTATCCATCTCTCATCACTGGTCAGTATCCTCCAGATAACCGCCAGATCTAACCAATCACCGGTAGGTAGTAGTCCCTCCACCAGGCTCACTGTCTACAACACAGCGATCCGTTCTCGTCCCGGGGTACCATACCGGGTCCACCATGTACCCGCAATCGGCCTCATCCGCCTCCTCGAATCGGGTCTCACATGTCGCTCTCAGCACCGAGAAAACACATGGTGGACGCACTGAAATATCATATCAAGGGTAACCGGGTTTTTAAAACAATTACATATTCTCTTTTGAAATATCCACGGTTCCCAAATCCAGAAATATCATGGAAACAACATATCTCAATGCGTAAATCCATGCAAGTATGAAGATATCAATATATGTGTGTACTGGTATGAATATACAGTGTGCATGTGCGCAGGTATGAAAATATCAATATATGTATGCACTGGTATGAATATACAGTGTGCATGTGCACAGGTATGAAAATATCAAATATATGTGTGCGCTGGTATGAATATACAGTGTGCATGTGCGCAGGTATGAAATATCAATATATGGGTGCACTGGTATGAATATACAGTGTGCATGTGCGCAGGTATGAAAATATCAATATATGTGTATATGCGACAAGTCATGACAATCATCAATGATGTGACAATCAAACGATATGTAGAAAGTGTAGCAATCCTATAGTGCGAGTGTCATGGCAATCACTAACGGTGTGAGTGTAACATACAAATAGTGCTCGTGCAGCTTGAACCATTAGTGACAGTGCAGTGTTCTATGCTATCATTTCTATATGCAACAAGAAGGTATGCTACTAGTCCATATGAACATCTACGACTAAATATCTTAACACGCCCTGATGCTTAACGCCATACGGGCGATTTCCCCGTAGATGTTAAATCTACTCACCTGGTCATGCGCTACTCGTAGCCGACCACCTGCTTCCCTTTCTTTGCTTCGTCCGACGTACCCGCCTGCGAGCCTAAAATTCACACAAGGAAAATCTACATAAGCAAATATCTCGCAAAACGCGATATTGAAGTCAAACGATACACTCGTGTCGCGAACTAAACGCGCTTGTGTACGATACACTAAAACGTGTGTATACACGTCTAAAACTATCCCGACACGCCGCGACACGCTGGATCACAGAACCCACTCACGTATCGTACGTATCGCGCAAACTAAACGTACTAGAAAAGCGATATATCGTCCCAGATTTTCCTACAGAGAGAAACTTACAAAATTGCATATGCCAAGACACTGGGAAACACAGCAGACTACCCTAGATAAAACCCTAACACCTATCTCCCAAGTCTGGCCACAATTTGCGGCCAGAAGGAATATTCCGGCGGCCTGGAAGTTGAATGGGGGTCTCGTACTCTGGTGGTGTGGTCAGGGTCTCCCAAGTAGGCTACAGTTAACTCAGATTTTATCTGAAGTGCCCGGGTCTATAGCAGATCACAGAAAGGTGAAATCTCACTTAAAAACGCTAAATTTTGCACAAAATGAAACCCTATGGTATTTTAGCGAAATCTGGGGTTTATCTAGGTTTACTTGGCCCTAATAACACTTAATTAGGCTAGGTTAAGAACACTAACATCACTTGGACAAAAGCCCACACAATTCACCAAATCAAGCACTAAATCTCACATTTTACACAAACCGAAGCTAATTCTACACAAGTTAAGCAAACTAGAGAGTTAGGCTTAGAGATTATACCTTACTAGACCCTGGGTGCAAGGAGAAAGGAGGAGGAGAAGATCTGGAGTTGCTGTGGCTGCTGGAGCTGCTACTGCTTGCTGCTGCTTGCTGCTGATGATGCTGCTGTTGCTGCTGATGATGATGGTGCTGCTGTTGCTGCTGCTGCTGATGGTGCTGCTATTGCTGCTGCTGCTGGAGCTGCTGAGTGTGTGTGTGTGGTGTGAGAGAATGAGAGAAGTGAGAGTGAGAATGAGAGCACAAGTCAAACACCCCCTCCTCTCTCTCTTCATTAAATGAGCATAGCTCATGCCATGTAGCCCATACTCCCTCTCTCTCACCAAGTCAACAAAGAAAATCATTTCCATAAAAAAACACATAAATAAAACCCAAAATACTTAATAAGAATCAATTAACTTAAAGAAAATGGGTTACTCCACCATGCTTGTTAATCATGGTTTAACCCTAAATAAGCCCTAATTTGCATACACAAGTGTGTGCAAGCCTAGAAAAATTCTAATAAAATACTCATTAAATAGGATAAAATATTTGAAACTCAATTTGGTAAACTTTTTATTAAAAACTATATATTAATATATAATTAACCCCTAAACACAACCTAAGGTGTTACAATGCCATTGTTTAAGCACTGCTTTACTCGTTGTATCTTTTCTTTTCAAACAACTGCATATAAAGATGAATGTAAATAAAGTTTCTGTTTTATTTTAATACTTTTGTCATTCTTATATATTTATATATTGCTTAATTAAGCTTAACGTATTTATTTCTTAGTAAATACATTGCGGCCTGTCACGTCACCGTTTCCATCTACTGGGAAGAGGGGCATGACAAGTTTTGTTTGCGGTCCATGCAGGTCAGTGTAGGGTGTTTTTCGTCACCCCATTGAGATGGAAATACACGTGCGCTTGTCAGGCGCATTACAGATTCCCCCTGCCTAGGGTAGGCTGGGGTTTATTGATTGTGGGGATCCAAATCTCCGGCAACCGCGAACTAAGCTGTCGTTAATTACCCCTCGCCTTTGGAGCGAGAGAACATCCGATTGACGGGTCAAACAGGTCATGCGAACACAATGTACAGTGTTGTGTTTCGAAGGGGTTTTGGATATATCGGGGGCCCCGCAGAGTTTTTACGGGGGACCCACTACCTGGATAGCGGGCTGAGGGTTAAAAAGGCTAATAGCCCCCTTCCGGGATGCGGGGCAGCTTGCTGTTAGAATTTTTTTTCTAACAAGGGAGGTATTTTTAGTGTGGAGTGAAATGAGGATGGAAATGGCGTCCAAAGGACGTGTGAGTGCCAGCGCCTCACGTGCCTAACACGCAGACGCTGGGCGCCAGCATCCCACGTGCTTGGCACGCGGGCGCTAGGCGCCAGTGCCCCACGTGCCTAGCACGCAGACACTAAGCGCCAGCGTCCCTTGTGCTTGGCACGCGAGCGCTGGGCGCCAGTGCCCTACATGCTTGGCATGCGGGCGCTGGGTGTCGGCAGGAAAAAGGACTTTGTCCCTGCACGGGGAGCTGTGCTCCCGATTTGACTTCTGGAGTTAAACTCCTAAAAAGAGATTAATTTATGGAGTTGAACTCCAACAGATCTTGAATGCAGTTAAACTCCTAAAAATCTTTAGAAATGATCAAAGTGGGCCCCTTTGTGTCTCTCCCCTTTGGCCCTGGATCTTCCCAAGATGGGATTTTTGGGGATGAGTCTCCTTCCTTTTCCTCTCGCTTGGCCGGATCTTGGAGAAAGGGGGTGAGATTTAAAAATCTCCCCTTTTTGAGATCTGATGGAAGATCCGAGCTCCCCTTTATGGGTTTTGTGGTGAAAACTATTTAATTTTGGAAAAAGAAGAGTAAAACTCTTGATTTAATTGAAAAGGGGAAGAAGGTTTAGAACCTTGAGGAAGGAGAAGGAGACACAAAAACCCTAGATTTTGAGGGGAATGAAAAGGTATCCTTTATTTCATTATCATGTTGCCTTATATAGGCTTACAAATTTACATATAGCCCCTTGGAGTTTACAAAATGACATTTTGCCCATCCCATGCCTCATATGCTCATTTCTTTTGCACATGAGCCATGGGCTTTACAAAAATTAGGCTTTATGCTCATTTTCCTTACATTCATGCATAAAAATTACATCAAAATTATTTATTACATGATTTCATTTTGGCATAGGGGAGGCCGGCCGCGGGGCTCGACTTGGGCATGGGCCCACTTGATCTGGGCTTGGGCCCGCTTATTTGGGGTTGACTTTGACTTTGACTTGGTCAACCAGGGTGTAATTTTTTACCCCAACAAAGTTCCCCCCATCAATAAATTCACACCGCACATGAGTTGTGTGCATTAAATTGATGGATCTTGGAGTTGGACTTCAAGGTGAAACATCCTTCCGGGGGCTGAGTATCATTCCGGGAGCATAATTCCGGGGATCGGAGCATAATTCCAATTTGCGAAGCATGATTCCGGAGGTCGGAGCATAGTTCCGGAAAGCAGAGCATGATTCTGAAGATCGGAGCATCATTCCGAAGAGCAGAGCATGATTCCGAAGATCGGAGCATGATTCCGAAGATCGGAGCATAATTCCAAGGGGTCGAAGCATAATTCCAATGAGCGGATCATAATTCCGGGGACCGGAGCATAATTCCGGAGTGCGGCAGATATTCTGACCGAAGCATAATTTCGATGCTGAGGTTGATTCCCAGGCGAAGCATAATTCCGACTGGGAAGGAAGATACTCCAAGGCGAAGCATGATTTCGACACGAGGTACATTCTGAAACGAACCATGATTTCAACACAGAGCTTGTTGGTTGACTTGATTCCGAGACAGAGCATAATTCCGACAGGAAGGTCATTGGTTGACTTGATTCCAAGGCGGAGCATAATTCCGACAGGAAAGGGAGATACACCGAGGTGAAGCATGATTTCGACACGGGGTACACTCTGAGACGAAGCATGATTCCGTCGCAGAGCTTGTTGGTCGAATTGATTCCGAGGCGGAGCTTAATTTTGACGGGGAGGTCGTTGGTTGACTTGATTCCGAGTCGGAGCATAAGTCCAACAGGGAGATCAATTGTTAACTTGATTCCGAGTCGAAGCATAATTCCGACAGGGAGGTCGCTGGTTGACTTGATTCCTAGTCGAAGAATAATTCCGACAGGGAGGTCGCTTATTGACTTGATTCCGAGTCGAAGCACAATTCCGACAGGGAGGTCGCTGGTTGACTTGTCCACGGCACGGAGTGTCTATGGTCGACATTTCCCCAGCACGAAGTGTCACTGGTATTGATGTAGAGAAGAATCCCGAACGAAGCATAATTCCGACAGGGAAGGTAGATACTCCGAGACGAAGCATGATTTCAACACGGGGTACATTCTGAGACGAAGTATGATTCCGCCACAGGGGTTGTTGGTTTGATTTGATTTGGGTTGACATCAGCATCGCTATACTGGAATATGGTACCAGGAGCGAATCATCATTTTCCATGAGAGGATTTGGGGATTTTGGTTTTGGTATGGCATCAGCATCGCTACACTGGACTATGGTACCAAGAGCGGATCATCTTTTTCCATGAGGAGATTTCCCTCGTTCCCAGTTTAACGACTTAGGGGTCATCTGTTCCCAGTTTAACGACTTAGAGGTCATTTGTTCCCAGTTTAGAGACTTAAGGGTCTTCTGTTCCCAATTTAACGACTTAGAGGTCATTTGTGCCCAGTTTAATGACTTAGAGGTCATCTGTTCCCAGTTTAACGACTTAGGGGTCTATTGGATCGAAAGTTTAGATTTTTGGGGTAAGGGTCGGCATCAGCGTTGCTAACACTAAAGCACAGGTGCCAGGAGCAATTCATCATTTGCCTTTTCCTGTTGGGTAGCGATGGCTTAGGAGACAGGTTTATGTCCCTATCACTTAAGGCTTTTCAATTTTATGAGCCGTAAGGGTCCCATAAAAGTATTTTCTCGCTACAAGTAGAAAGGATCCCGTAGGTGTATTTTCTCCTTAGGAGTCGTGAGGACCCCCAAGTGTGTTTTTCCTTTGTGAGTCGTAAGGATCCCACGAAGGTGTTTTCTTACGAGTCGAGAAGATCTTGTAAGTTTGTTCTCCTCATGTATCGTGAGGACACATGAGTGGGTCTTCCCAAATGGAGCATAATTCCAATGGCGGAGACCGATCGCTGGACTGGTGGTTGCGGTAGGGCATGGGTGTGATGAGAATTATTTGAGCTCGTAAATTGTATACGGTAGTCAACTTGGAGATCAACCGTAGGGCTGGGAGAATTTTGGAAAATTGGATTTTGGTTGGCGTCTGCATCGCTGCACTGGAATATGGTACCATAAGCGACTCATCATTAACCGTTTTGGGATTTGGAATTTGGTTGGCGTCTGCATCGCTGCACTGGAATATGGTACCAGGAGCGACTCATTATTCGCCATCGAGAATTTAGGGATTTGGGATTTGGTTGGCGTCTGCCTCGCTACACTGGAATATAGTATCAGGAGCGACTCATCATTCGTCATTTGGAAGGCTTTTTATTTATTTTTTTACTTTTATTTTTATTTTTTATTTTTTATTTTTACCGCGATTGCTCTATCATTTCAGCTTTTCTTATCGCGAAGGTCGCGATTTCCCTATTTTTCGGCTATTTATTCGCGGTTGCCCTATCATTTTGGCTTTATTTTCTTATTTATTTTACTCGCTGATTTTTATTGCGAGTTGCCCCATCATTTCGTCTTTTCTTTTTTCTTTTATTGACACATTTTTTTACATACATTTTTTTACATTCCCAGTTTAACGACTTAGGGGTCGTATGCTCCCAGTTTAATGACATGGTGGTCAGCTCCTTTCATGGGAAGGCAGATGTTTGAGAGAATCAGGTTCCCGAAGGACTTCGGTCTCCGTTTGTATGAAATTAGCAGTCGCAGCTTGACTGTTTTCTAACACGCCTTTAGACAGTTCTATCTCTCCTGCCTTGTATTGTTTTTCGACCCAATCTTTGAAGACGAAGCAATCCTCAATAGCATGACTTATCACTCTGTGATAGGGGCAATTTTTAGGGTCGTCGGTCATATTCGCTTCTTGCGGTCTATTTCCCTCAATCAAAGCAAAGCTCTGTTCAAATTTTGAAATTTGAAATGAAGCAACGCTTCATAATAGCGCCAGCGCTGAGAGTCAAATTCTCTGTTGCAGCGCTCACGTGCAAAGAACGAGAGCGCTAGCGCTAGCATCGCCAACGCTAAGAGTCAAAGACTCTGTTGCAGCTCTCACGTGCAAAGCACGAGAGCGCCCGCGCCAGCGTTGAGAGTCAAAGAATCTGTTGCAGCACTCACGTGCAAAATACGAGAGTGCTAGCGCTGGAACTAAATGTTCCCTACCGTTGGATCAAAAATCCAATGAAGATGATAAATCATCAATTGACCAGAATAAAATTCTGTTAAGGAAACATGCCTCAGAATCTTTTCAAACAAGAAGGATTATGCTCTGAAAATCAGAGCACCGTTGGATCAATGATCCAATGGTGATTAAAAATCACCAAAATACAGAATAAATTCCATATGGGAAAAAATTTCCCAATCTTGTTAAAAACAAGAAGATTGTCTTCTGTAAATCAGAAGCCCTTAGATCAAAAATCCAACGGGGGAAACATCCCCAAATCAATTAGAGATAAGATCTCCTTAACTGATCAGCCTTCACTATATAAAGGACCCAAGACTTCAAGGCTAAAAGAGAGGAACCCCCCCCCCAAACTTTGAAAAATTTCAGAGAGAAGAGCAAGCTCTCGGCAGAAGAAGAATTTCTTCAAGGTAAAATAAAGAGATCAAAACATCTCATCAGGAAAAGAACTTAGTTCCTTTGCCAGATCATAGATCTATAAGACAAATTGTCTTTCACAAAAGAGATCATAACATCTCAATATAAAAAAGGGGAGAATAAGTCAATTCTCTTAGGATTGCAGATTCATAAAGGCAAAGCCTTTCACCAAAAACATAAGAGATTGAAACATCTCCTATAAAATAAGAACTTTGTTCTTAGATCCATGAGACAAAGTCTCTTATAAGAGAGAATTTAATTCTCAGAGCGTAAAGCTGTCCAAAAAGAGCCCTAGCACTCCAATTAAAAGAAGCGCTTCAGCGCTCCAAATCTAGCGCACAGCGCTGAAGAGCCCTAGCGCTCCAATTAAAAGAAGCGCTTCAACGCTCCAAATCTAGCGCTCAGCGCTGCAAAGCCCTAGCGCTCCAATTGAAAGAAGCACTTCAGCGCTCCGAGTCTGCCGCACAGCGCCAAGCGCGCCACGTGCTCCTCACGTATGCGCTATTTCATAAGAAGCGCTCTGCGCTCATTGACTAGCGCACAGCGCCAAGCGCACCACGTGCTCCTCATGTGTGCGCTATTTCACAAGAAGCGCTTTGCGCTCATTAACTGGCGCACAGCGCCAAGCGCACCACGTGCTCCTCATGTGGGCGCTAAGAGAACATAAAATGTTCTATAAATAAAGCCTCAGAGCTATGATAAGTGCTCAACACTCAATAAAAGACAAAAAGGTTGTCAGAACCCAAACTAATGCTCAGTATTGTTAAATGTTTAACATTTTAACTAAATGGGCCGAGCCCAAAGTGGCCACAGAACCCTACCTCAGATTAATTGAGCCATATGCTCATAAATCTTTAACAGATCTTAGTCCAAAATTTGACTACAGATCTCCCAACCAACATTGGTTCAAGGATACATCTCTCCATATCTCTGATATACGTCGTTGTAATTCCTCAACGTCTTCAGAGAGATGGAGGGTCCCAATAACCAATAACTTTTGGTGCAACCAAAACCACACAGACTATGACGTCTTTAAACTTGACTATGACGTCCTTAAACTTTACGGACTGTAGGGTCCTTAAACTCATGACTATGATGTCCTTAAACTTTATGGACTGTGAGGTCCTTAAACTCATAAACTATGATGTCTTTAAACTGGACTATGATGTCCTTAAACTTCACGGACTGTGGGGTCCTTAAACTCATAGACCGTAATGTCCTTAAACTAATTATTGACCGCAATGTCCCTAAACTAAAACAATTGAGCCCAAATACTCTTTTGTTGGATCTAAATGATCCAGTTAAGTTAATCTTAGTCTAAAATTAGACTAACGTGTCCTTAACAAATGTTAAGTTGATCTTAGTCTAAAATTAAACTAACGTATCCTTGACAAATGTTTAAGTTGATCTTAATCTCAATGAGATTAACGATCCTTAAACCCAACCCAAACCCAAATCTAAGAAAATACGGATTTGGACTAATCCACACCCTACGGGCGACAACATAAATTAGTCTCCGTATACAATCCACGGGCAACCAAAAACAAAACAAACACGCACGATACGAAGTGACCATCTGGAGAAGGAGAAAGTTGTTACCGCGATGCGGTAGCGTAATTAACTGCAGGGGCTTGCGCCTCCAGGGAAGAGCGTCCCCACAATCAAAAACCCCTCGTAAACGAGGGGGAATCTGACTAAGTCTGCTACATCGGCTGCATCCGTCTAAACCTCCAATACACGGTGCCATAAATCAACTTGGCATCTTCGGAGAAGTGGACGGATAAAACCAATTAGCTTCTGCCCCCAAAATTCATGGCCGGACGTCCCAACGTCCCGGTCGCGTCTTTCAGCGGAGAACAGATTCTGGTACGCCCGGTGGGACCTTTTCCTCTTTCCACTCCACACTTCGTGTGTCGTGTTTCGCGAACGAATCGTTGTTTGCTATGGTTGCCCCTGAATTCGAGGTACTAACATTTGGTGTCTTGCTCCGTGCAGAAAGCAGAAGATTAATGGCTTTCAACTGCACAAACTGCAACATATGCAACAACTCTCACTCTGTCCTCGCTGGAGGAGTGACTTATGGGCCTCAGGCGGCCTCCGTTTTCAAGATGCCAGTGGAACAGGTGACGCAAGCCACCACTGGGTTGTTCTTTAGGACCATGCTCCCACCTATGAGCTTCAACACCCCACTGCCATCGCAAGATGCTCCAAAGAAGTCGGTCTTTGATCGGCTTACGACTGTCGCGGCCCCTCTCAACGGGTCGCCCAAATCCAGCGCCTCGGTCTTTAACAGACTAAGCCAAAGCTCAGCTGGACCCATGAAGAAGCCTGCAATACCTGAAGGGGTTATCCCGAAACGGATAGCAATCCCTATTCCAGCAAATGAAGTCATCCAAGCGGCTTCTCCTGCTAAAGAATCAGTATTCACAAGACTAGCCGCTCCAATTCCCGTTCCAGGCGAAGTCACCAAGGCTGCTACCTCTGTTCAAAAGTCTGCCTTCGACAGGTTGGTCATCTCCTATCAGCGGACGTCGGTCTTCGACAGGCTAACGACGACAACAGCCCCTCATCAGAGCGGGGGGCATGAAGAAGCTCATCCAACAGCAGAGGTGGTCCTGTCTGCTCGACACGCTCGACGTCATCACTGGCGCCGAGTGAGGAAAGCTGGGGGCAATTCCTCATCTGGATTTACCCCGCCGGCTCCAACGGTGGAAGTCGACGCTGTTGTTCCAACTGGGAACAGCTTTGAACCACTCAGGAGGGTCCGCAAGAACTCTCCGACTGCCGTGCTGAAAAGATCTCCTCCACCTGTGGAGAACGTGACAAAAGCGAAGCTAGAGCAGCCTATTCAATGGCTGTCCTCTAAAATTCACAAGGTTTGGCGACGGGTCCAAAACTCGGTGATCGACCAAGACTACTCCCGCCGATCGAAGAATATGATAGTTCGGCAAGAGAAGGACTACCCTGTCATACCACAGGAGATGTCATCTCTTTGGGTAACCGCTGCAACGGCTCCCTCAACTTCGACCGCCAACAAAAGAAGGAGGCCGGAGAAAGTCCCCTTGTCCGCGACGAATCTCAAGGGCACTGAATCTAAACGCCCCAAGTCTGGGGCATGGTGGTGCACACTGTTTATATGGCATCCGGGAAAGAGGATAGTCGTATCTCCACGGGCCATCGACCACTTACCAGATCCATAACAAAGGGCCAGGAGCAACAACAGAAGCTCCAGAAAATGTTAACACAGATGGCCGCACTCACTGGGCCAAAAGAAAGACCAGAGACATCGTAAGAGCAGCGTCATGAACAAGAAACTGATGCTGAATTCCTTCGAAGAATGCTCGAGAGGAAGGAAAAAGAGGCAGCGGAACAAGCTGCCAATATAAAACGAATGGCGCTTTTGTTCCAAGACATGGTCGGGATGATGATACAGCCGGATCCTCCAGCTGAAGAACCTCCAATTGTCCTTGAAGACGACCGAGGGGAGACGTCAAACCCTCTTCCAGCTTGTTCAGCAGCCAAGGAGGAGACCATCTCCAAAGCCGCCCTGGATGACTATATCGCTCGGCAGATATGAGCTCATCAGGCGAGCGAAGCGGCTGGCCAAATTGGTAAGACTGGACGACCCTATCCGGGTTGGTACGACCAAATAAAGTACCCGCCGGGATATACGATCCCTAAATTCCACGTATATAAGGGGACGGGGAATCCACACCAGCACGTTACTCAATTCAAGGCTCTGTGCGGCAACACCGGAGGTGACAATAAGCTACTGCTTCGCCAATTTGTTGGCAGCTTATCGGAGACAGCATTTGAGTGGTATTCCGAGCTCCCGAATGACTCTGTCAAGATATTTGCAGAAATGGAGTTACTGTTTACACAAAGATTTGCAAGTTCTAGCGAGCGAACCCCGATCACCGCATTAATTAACGCTAGGGTGAAGCCAAGCGAAACATGGGTTCAGTACGCGATACGGTGGCGGAATCTATGGTCAAAGTGCGAACAGCGCATAGAAGAGGTTCCTGCAGTGGGCATGTTTGTGGGAACCCTCGATCCGCAGGCGACCATATCTCAATTCATGATGTTCTTCAAGACAACCACCTTCCAGGCCTTAATCGACATGCTGGCCCAAATGGACCAGATGGGTCATAAGCCTTCCTTTTCAAAGTCAGAGCTGCGGAATGAAAAGGGCAAAGGGAAAGTGACCTTCATCGCCAATGCTCAACAACAACTGAGTGGCCCAAGACCGGTTGTTCTCCAAAGCAACAAGAGGCAATCCCTCGATGAGAAGTTGAGACGTCCTTACTCATTCCCCCGGGATAAAACAAGGAGAGGCAGTGCGCAACGGGCTCATTACTCTATCAGAGCCGAAACACCCACTGCAACTGAATGACGTCAACGATCCCAATTACTGCCCCTACCATCGAGTATTGGGCCATCCGATCAAAGACTGCTACGTCTTCAAAAACTGGGTTGAAGACCAGTACCAACAGGGCAAGTTCGCGCTGTCTGAAAACTGGAAGGTAAATCCGCCACAACAACACACTCCTAAAAGGGTAGACACGCCGGAGGCATCATGCTCATTTATAGAGGAAGCTCCATGGGAAGTTGTCCTCTCGGCAAAAACTAAGAGAATGTTGAAGGATCTTCAAGCATGCCCGGCAATCAGATGGAGAAGCCCTCTAGAGCCGGAGATTATTGAAGGAATGCTGAAACCGCGCCCGACACCTAGAGTTAGTAGCGATAGGCAAAACGTCCAGACCCAGCCGTCAAAGTCTTCGAAGGAAAAGAAGAAGATCAAAGAGCCCGCGCAGCCTGACGACAAGCACACAGAGCTGCAAAAGCATATTGACGCGCTGGAAGAATATAACCAGAAGGCGCGTACCCCAGTCACGCTCCGTGAGTTTCTCAACCATATCCTTGAGAACAGAGGAAATGACAACGACGAGGGAGACGATGCGTCAGAAGAACCCGAGGATTACGTGGCAAGTTGCCACATGATCTCTCATTCGTCACCAAATGATGAAGAAGCTCACTCGGAGTTAGAAGATAACATAGAGGAGCTGGGGGCAGAATCGGCACCAAAATCCTTAGAACCGTTCGATGAGCTGATTGACGTGCTGCTAAACAAAGCCCGTCAGAAGAGAAAAGTTGATCGAGAACGCAAAATGGCCATGTTCGCAAAAGCCAGGCATCGACGTCAAGTGGAAGAAGTCACGGTAGGGATGGATGACAAAACACCCCAACCAAACCAAATCACACCCTAAATGGGAGTGTTCCACTTTATCATTATGTATCCCGTCACGTGACAAATACACGTGCATACAGGATGAACAATGGACCGAAATGTCCTAAAACTAGCGACGGACCGAGATGTCCTTTAAACTACTACGGACCGCAGCATCCCAAGGCTGACGCAAAAAAATGGTACGTCCATAAGCGAGATGGGCACGGATGAAAACCCGAAAGGGATCCGTGAGTAAAAACAGCAGGGCTACCGGCGAGTTTGTGAAAACCCGAAAGGGCGCAATCTCGTTAAAAGACACTTGCAAGGTCCTCTTGATCCTGTAAGAAGAAAATACCTGCATGAGATCCTTACGACTCATAAAGGAGCAACACACTTAGGGATCCCCATGATTCCTAAGGAGAAATTACACTTTCGAGGTCCTCGCGACTCGTAAGGAGAACCCTCTTATGAGACCCTCACGGCTCATAAGATTCAAAAGCCTTAAGCTACAGGGATTTGAACCTGTTCTTAAGCCATCACCTTTCCCACATTTGCCCTACAAGCGTTTCAATATTGACCCTTGTATACAATCCACGGGCACGAATAAACATTTCCCCAACAGAGTCTCACCAGCAATGAGTGATATCATCACATGGTGAACGACCCTTGTAAGTCCTCTCGACTTATAAGGATAAATGATGATTCACTCCTGGCAGCATCCCAGTTGTAGCGATGTTGATGCCTAAATCGGTATCAAATTCCAAGTCCTTTCGTGGCAAGTGATGATTCGCTCCTGGCAATATTCCAGTCGCAGCGATGCTGATGCTAAGACTGGTATCAGATCCTAAGTCCCATACTCGCGGCAAAAAGTCGGCGAGCCATAAATGCATATAAAATAGCCGAAATAATAGGGCAACTTGCAACAAAATCAGCAAGTAAAAGATATGCATACAAAAATAGCCAAAATGATTGGGCAACTCGCAATAAAAAGCAGCGAGTAAAAAGAAAAATAGCCGAAATGATTGGGCAATCGCGACTTTCGCGATATAAAAAGCTGAAATGATAGAGAATCGCGGCAGGAAACAAAAGAAATGAAATCATTGCCCTGCAGGTGAGGTCACATTGACTCCTGTACACAATCTATGGGCACAAACAGAAAGGGAACCATATCGTCCCACCAGGCTTCGTCAAAGAGAAGCCAGATCTCGACGGCAACATTTACAGCCTAGAGATCAATAACAGCGTTCTTCCTTTAGCAGGATGCAAACGCGACATCAACAAATGGAGCCACGACAAAGTCCCCTAGTTCCAAACCTCGACGGTCCACAGACAACCTAGAGTCAACCAATGACCTCCCCGCCGGATCAACGCTCCGTCTCGGAAACAAGTCAACCAACTCCGAGGAAATCTGTGTCCTTGGCAAAAACCTCGATTCAGGGAAATCAGCGTCCTTGACGAGAGCACCTCGATTCGCGTCGACCCGCAAGGAAATCAATGTCTTTGCAGGAACCTCTCGATTCGTCTCAACTCCGAGGAAATCAGTATACTTGGCAAAAACCTCGATTCAGGGAAATCAGCGTCCTTGACGAGAGCACCTCGATTCGCGTCGACCCGCAAGGAAATCGATGTCTTTGTAGGAACCTCTCGATTCGTCTCAACTCCAAGGAAATCAGTGTCCTTGGCGAAAACCCCGATTCAGGGAAATCAGCGTCCTTGACGAGAGCACCTCGATTCGCGTCGACCTATAAGGAAATCAGTGTCTTTACAGGAACCTCTCAATTCTTCTCAACTCCGAGGAAATCAGTGTCCTTGGCAAAAACCTCGATTCAGGGAAATCAGCGTCCTTGACGAGAGCACCTCGATTCGCGTCGACCAGTAAGGAAATCAGTGTCTTTGCAGGAACCTCTCGATTCGACTCAACTCCGAGGAAATCAGTGTCCTTGGAAAAAAACTCAATTCAGGGAAATCAGCTTCCTTGACGAGAGCACCTCGATTCGCGTCGACCCGCAAGGAAATCAGTGTCTTTGCAGGAATCTCTCGACTCGTCTCAACTCTGAGGAAATCAGTGTCCTTGGCAAAAACCTCGATTCAGGAAAATCAGCGTCCTTAACGAGAGCACCTCGATGCGCGTCGACCTGTAAGGAAATCAATGTCTTTGCAGGAACCTCTCGATTCGTCTTAACTCCAAGGAAATTAGTGTCCTTGGCAAATACCTCGATTCAGGAAAATCAGCGTCCTTGACAAGAACATCTCGATTCGCTTTGACCCGTAAGGAAATCAGTGTCTTTGCAGGAATCTCTCGATTCGTCTCAACTCCGAGGAAATCAGTGTCCTTGGCAAAAACCTCGATTCAAGGAAAATCAACATCCTTGGCGAGAGCATCTCGATTCGCGTCGACCCGCGGAGAAATCAATGTCTCTGCAGGAATATACGACGTCAACAAACGGAGCCATGGCAAAGTTCCCTCGTTCCAAATCTCGAAGGGTCACAGACAGCCTAGAGACTATCTCGGAGCCACGGCAGAGTCCCAAGTTCCAAATCTCGACGGTTCACAGACAACCTAGAGACCACCTCGACATTCGTCTCGTTACAGCAGACGCAACGTCAGCAAAGCGGAGCCATGGCAAAGTCCCCTAGTTCCAAATCTCGACGGTTTACAGACAACCTAGAGACCACCTCGACATTCGTCTCGTTACAGCAGACGCAACGTCAGCAAAGCGGAGCCATGGAAAGTCCTTAGTTCCAAATCTCGACGGTTCACAGACAACCTAGAGACCACCTCGACATTCGTTTCGTTACAGCAGGCGCAACGCCAGCAAAGCGGAGCCATGGCAAAGCCCCTAGTTCCAAATCTCGAAGGTTCACAGAAAGCCTAGAGACTATGTCGAAGCCGCGGCAAAGTTCCCAGTTCCATGACTCAGCGGTGCACAGACAACCGAGAGTCAACTCCGGACCCCATATAGCCAAAGTCAACCCCTGACCCTGTAACGTTTTGAAAATCGTTTCGGTGAAATTTCGAAAAATCGGTAAAATAAGGGGGTTTTCTGTAAAAAGTAAAAATACAAATATCTTATTATAAAAATTAAATATACATATTCTAGCTATGTAATTGCTATTACTTGGTGTTTATTGAGCAGCTGGTGAAATTTCAAATTTTCTGAAAAAAATATTATTTTATTATTATTTAAGCCGTCACTAATATATTTAATTAGGGAAAATAACAAATTGGAATGAGTTGAAAAAAAATTTGTGCACCATAAAATATTAAATAAAATTTTATGATGTAGTTTTTGGAACGAAATCATTTGCCAAAACGGTTTAGAAATTATTGAAGAAAAAGGGCTTTTTTTTAGCGTAAATGGATGTTTGGGGTATTATATTTATCATTTTTCATCACCCCACATCCGTACCCATATCCACACACTCCCATTTACTTCTCCCCTTGAAGAATTCAGCAGCCCCCATTTTTTTTCCCCACTTGAATTTCAAAGGAAAGAAATGAAAGAAAAGAAAAGAAAATGGAGAAATGAGGTGGACCTTTGACCTTGAATTGACTTTGACTTCTCCCCCCACTTTCTCTACCTCCCTCTCTCTCCTCTCCCCCTCCCATTCCAGCCGAAATCTCCTCCTACAGCAGCAGCCCCCCCCCCCCTCCATTTTCCCTTCTCTTTTCTCTTCAGGACTTCATCAAAAATTGCCTCAAAATCCATCAAAAAAATCCCAAAACCCAAATCCGACTCCTACCCATTTTAGCTTAGCTCGTATAGCATGGATCTTTGTGAAATGAGAGCATTTTGGGAGGCCATGGATGCTTGTGGATCTTCAAATGTTTTTGGGTATAATTCTAAACTTTTTTTGCTTAGTTTGTTACTTAATTTCTTAAAGCTAATTTAATTAAGTGTTAATTTGGTTTATGTGAGTTTAATTGCATGATTAAAGATTTCAAGTTAGGGTTTGTTGTGGAAATGAGTTGTGTTTGATTTTGCATGGTTTAGTGATGTGGTTTAACATATTAAGTTTTGTAGAAAACTAATCTAGTTGTTAATTACAAGTTGTTACTTGAAAAATGTCCAAATTAAGCTTTTTGTTGCAAACTAGGTTTTTTGATTTAATTCGAAATATGAGATTAAAAATATGGTTAGGGTTTTTATCATATTATTAACTTTATTAAGTGTAGTTTAATGGTTTAGATCATGCAAATCCAACCTAAATTGTAGTTTGTGCATTTTTGCTTTGAAATTGTTAAATTTTAGGTATTTTGTAAACTAGAATATTAGGGTTTTTGGAATTTAATGAGATTAAATTCCGGAAATTGTTTCTATGACTTATTTAAGATATTTAATAAGTATATTGGCCGCTACATTCATTTAAACATCATGTTTTGTACAAAAACGGCGAATTGTGCTTGCTAGATTTTCGGAAAAATGACTTTTTAAGTGAAATTGGGGTTTTTGTGAGTTTTAAACTAGTTTATATTAAAATTAGTGTTCGTGAATGTGCAAATGAGTGTGATTGGATTTTTCTCGATGGTTTGATGTTTGTACATCGACATCGAGGATTGGTTTGACTATTCTTGCATGCGTAGGCGATAGGTTTGGACCTAGGCGTGATACGCGTGCCGATTTGATTTTCGTATGCCGTTTCGATTTCGAATTTAGTTTTAATGCGATATGGTGCGTTATGATATGTAGGTACCCCCATGTGGACTTCGAGACGACAAGCAAGCGCGTGGCGACGTCGGCACCGGCTAGCGAGGACCAGGTGAGTAGATTTATATCTACGGGGAGAAGTCGGGTGGATGGCGTATAGCACCCCCGCAGTCCGTGATGGTGTATACGGATGCGTATACACACCAACAATTATTATATGTTATTTGGGATTAATAACGATGCTTAGGATGGATATTGGTGTGTTGGATTATTTAGCGTTGCGAACCCTAGGGTAGTGTTGCACTACACATACACACATACATACTTGCATACATTCCTATTGATATGTGCTCATGGGATTCTTTATAGTTATGGGTTCACATGGGTATGGGACTATGTGTTCACATAGGGATTTGAGGATGATACTTGGGATTGAGCTGAGTCGATGAGATTTGATTTGAGGCCGTGAGATCGGTGATATAGCAGGGTTCGTATTTGAGATACGACATGACGTTGTAGCGGGTCCTTGACGTAGTGTTTCACACACGTCCATGCATACGTAGGCGGTATCAGTATGGTACTAGACGTAGATCAGTACCGCGATCATGATATTTGATAAAGAGGATACCAGGTGAATAGTATGATGAATGTGATATTGACCCGTACCCAGATTTGGGATGCCGTACGACGGATTTACGTACGAGCTATATTGATGATTGATCCGCACTCTTGACTTGGGATGCCTGATTATAGATATGGTATCGGCTATGATATTATTGAGGCGGGATCACCGACTATACATATACAGGTAGGTATATGTATCGACTCAGATGATAGGCGGTTTCCTTACCTGTAGTTCAGCTCGTTAGCTTAGCCCTTTAGTTTAGTTTAGTTGTTAGATTAGATTCGATTCTTACCTATTTCAAAAACTAACGAATCGTGGGTATTTTAAAAGACAGCCCAAGGGATCCTACGGATATTTCAAAAGACGTATCTTTTCATAAAAACACCGTAGCCCCTATTTTCAAAACCCCATGATTCGTGTTATTTCAAAAGGCACCATTTGTAGGACTTATATTAGATTATTACAGATTAGTTATCGTTGTGTCTAGTATTCAGCTCCCGCACATTATTGCTGTTCGCTCTGCCTCGCATACTTATTTTGCTGCATATTCCATTATTGATATCATGCTGTTAGGACACCAGCACCATTACCGATGATGCGTATGTACCACGTACACCTACTTGCCGGCTCACACACATCTTCATCGGTAATTGCCATGTCACGTACACTTTAGAGAATATATTTGCTTGACTTAGCTTGTTAGTTAGTAGTTTGATATGATATTAGTGTACATGCCTTACATGCCTAGTTTATTAATCATACATTGCAACTTGGTTATTGATACCATATGCATTCATTATCATTGACATATGCACTTGTGATGATTTCTTGAGATTTATGATATTTCTGGATTTCGGGGAAAGCCGCAAAATTTACAACTTATGATCTTTTAAAATATAAAATGTTGCGGTTTTCTAGTGATGTAAAGTGTCGTCCACCATGAGTTTGCTGTGGTTTTCGAGATCCGTGTCGAGGAGTGGAGGAACCGTCACGGGTACATGGTGGGCCCGGTATGGTACCCCGGGGCAAAAGGAATGTGTTGTTGACGTTGAGCCTGGCTGGGGAGCACTACCTACCGGTGATATTACCCGACGCGTCGGATATCCGGAGGATACCGTCGTGGTCTTGAGATGGATAGTAGGGGCCGGTCTGGACTGACGGCGCCCTAGATATTGAGATTGAGACATTGATATTTCGAGACAGTGAGATTTATGTTTTGTGTCGATGCTAGACACTGTTGATACTGATTTCATTTATGATACCTCAGTTTAAAAATACGAAGGAAATCTCACTAATTTATGAAAACAGTTTCTTCATTTACATGTATTCTGTTTTCATGCATGCATACCTCATTCATATGATATATTGCTATCTGAGGCACTGACACGGGCACATGAGTTTACACTCGGGTTAGATATTTACCCTAGCCATTGTTATAGGCTGCATGTTATATACATTTTTTAGGCTATATTATGATCATTGACCTTGGATTGCGTTATTTATGCGATTTCTGTGCGTAGATGTTTTTCTATTCACGAGTTGGCAACTCACCCCCGTTGTGCCCCAGTTTCTTGCAGGTTTGCCGTACAGGTTTCACTACGGCTTTGCGGGCTCAGTTTCATTCGGGTGACTTGCTAGTAGGTGGGTTTTTCTTGTATCGTACCCATCATATTACCTTGTATAACATTATTCCGTTGTATCTAGTAAATTCCATCAACCAAACATGTATTTATTGAGATAGAGACCAGTGTTGTTTATTCTTTCGACCTTAGAGTCGCTCGTTATATTTCTGGTGGTTTGAGTTTCCTTTTGAGTTTTGATCCTCGCCGTTGGCGTTGTATATTATATTGCTTGTGTGGTTGTGACCGTCGATTGACGAAGAGGTAGCTCCCGCTTGGGGATGCCTTTTTCTTGATTTCGTATACTATTCATGTTGTATCCCGTTTGGGGGCCAGTATTTACAAAGGAGACTCTGCCGAAATTTTCAGTAAATTTTTGATGTTTTTAAAAACCGCATAATTCGGCTTATGCTATTGAAACTACTTGCTTTAAGTTGGTTTTTCCTGCACTCTTTTACTTTTCTTGGTTTGGATTTCTGGGTTTTCGGTTTACTTAGATTACGTACGCCTCGAGACGTTCATAGTTTAAGTGCCGGTCATGTTCCGTACTTTCGGGTCGTGACAAAGTTGGTATCAGAGCGTTAGGTTTTAACCTTCGGAGCATAGGATGACCCTTGGTTGATGGAATAGGTGACTAAAGTAGAGTGACGTACCGTTTATATGTTCTGCGGCATATTTACGACACGCCACTCCACTTATGAAGCCTTAGGATGTACATTCCCTTGTTCAGTATTATATTCCTTCCTGATCTAGCCTCATCGGTACCAGTTTGGTTTTGCTGCTACGGTTACGGCAGGGAGAGCTACGGCTAGAGTTGCGGTCAGCACAAGCTCGTCACGAACGAGGACTGACCAGGGCGAAATTCCGGCGACACACGATTGCAGAGATGTATCTTTTTACTGTGTTTCCGCGCCACGAGTGTTTGGCGGATCGCCTTTATGAGGTTACTCGGAGGCGCTGATCGACACTAGAGAATTGAGCCAATGATAGAGGCCAGCCAGATTTTGATGACCGTTGGTGTGTTGCTTATTCATGATGTTTGAGGCACTGTTCAGCGTGCAGACGAGTGAGCTAGTTGTTGCTGCGAGCGACGAGATATCGCCCCATATGTTGGAGCTATTGCGGGGCGAGTTGTACGAATAGATGATAGAAGGTCGCTAGTCACCCGATGATGAATAACTAGGACAGGTGGTTCGTTCGCTTACCCTGATGCGAGGTCATCAGATAGATTGATTCCAGCTAGAGACGACTTCACGCAGAGATGTGAGGGTCGACAGAGACGATCGAATGTCGGAAACCTATTATTCCAAGTTTAAAGTATTCGGAAAGACATGCAGGCAATTTTATGGTCCCTCTAGAAGAATGAAACCCTAACTCGACATAATGACCGTGTGAAAGCCTTTGAACCTTCGGGTTTGCGGCAGTTCTGCGGCGCCATTAGTGAGGCTTGGGTTTGCCCTTCTACGGCTGGACCACCGATGCTGTGGTATGTACTCGATACTATTAAACTGTGCCCAAGATGTTGAGCCCTTGGGGGATTATGAGGTTTTGACGAATCGATCGAATGGTTCGACTTCAATCGGATGCTTGGTGGTGAGATGCATTCTTGGGAGACTCCAGATACGAGGATAGTCGTTGGAGCTCAGTCCATGCAGCCGCGACGAGACGAGTCCAAAGCAGACGACATTAGAGAAAAGTGGAGTAAGAGGTTCGCACCAGATCTAGATGAGATGACGTTCCACTCCGCCGACATCAGAGAGGCGATGCGCATGCCGAGGCATGGTACTTGGACTTACCTTCCAGAAGGAGTCGCGATGAGTGTGCAGTCATTCCAGAGCAAGATGCAGATATAGGAAAGGACAATGACTTCCGGACAGTTGGCAGAGACGAGACATGGAAGAGACCGTGAGCAGGATTCCTTCTAGGACACTGCTGCAATGATACTTGCACCCAGGATCAGATGTGTCACGTACATTCAGAGAGCTAGAGGCCGACGCCAGTGATATGCTGTCTTACGAGTGGTCGTGATGATTGACCGGGAGATGACAAGAGACGTGCCAGAACTGGATCATCCCCGTTAGCACACCCGACAGGGCCGATGAGCCGATGGACCGAAAGATTGGTAATTCACAGTGAAGACCCTGACCCAGGAGTGGTCATGGTTACGCACACCAGCAGGACAGAGTTCATGATCATCGACGAGACGTCCCACTAGTGACCGTGACAGTTGGCCGAGATTCTTAGAGGATGCGCTTGAGCAGTACTATTCCGCCATTATTGATTACGATGTTTTGGGTGATTTATTCGTATGATTTGATTTTGATGATTGAGGATTTACGATCTTTGCACAGTGTTGCACTTGATATCGTTTTCGTGCTTTAGTTTCACATGTTTGTGATTTTACGGTTTTAAACAGTTGAGTTGGTTTTGTGCGTATGCATGCACACGAATTGGTTCCTGCACTCTGTATAGTTATTATATGCTTGCAGTGCAGTGATACGCCTTTTGTGCACTTAGATGCACTGGACTTCGATTTCGATTGTGATACTCGATATTTGTTTTGTGCACCTTGTGCACCTGATTGATTTTGCACACGTTCGGCGCTTGATATTGGATTTTATGATTTCGTGCACGATGGATGCACCTGATTTGGATTTTCGCGCATGTTGGGCGCATGTTTTGAAGGGTGATTTTGGTGCACACCAGAGGCACTAAATCGAGAATTTTTCGTGCATGTCAGATGCACCTGATTTTGCTGTCAGGCACACATGTTGCCTACGACAGATGTTTCGTGCACACCCGATGCACTTAGATGTTGTTTCTGTGCGCATGTATGGCACATTCATGGATTTTGATTTCCGTGCGCACCAGACGCACGTAGCATTCATGTGCATATTTTGGGATTGATTTCGTATAGAGCAGTACGTTTTTATGATATTGCTATGTGTTTTCGTACTGAGCAGGACTAGTCAGAGAACAGTACCTGAATATATTTTTGCATGCATTGATAGTTATTGAAGGGATTTCCAAAAAGCGAGCTATAGCCTCAGTATTTACCTACGTGTCTAATATGACACGAAATGTTTAAAACAAGGAGACCCTTCTAAATTGTTTCCAAAACGGCGGAACGCACATTTCAAACAAAGGTATATATGTATATAGTTATTTTCTTATGATAGACGTCCACCACTGTGTAGTGTTATACGCGTTGCACAGCGACTTAAAGAGATTTAGCATGCATTTCCTTCAGATACTTACAGATATAGATTCGATATTTACATGTATAGTTTCGAGTTATGTCATATTGGTTTTGATTTGGATTTGGCATTGATGTCTTCTCCATGACTCCGATGATTGCGGGATACTTGACGGAGTTTTGATTTGAGTTATATGCTCATTTTTCAAGCGCATGCGCTGCGCAACGATTTGTTTTATGTATTTACAATTTCGGAGCCCCAACGACTTGATGGGTTTTCTTAGATGTTTTAGTATTTGGGAGAGTTTGAATTTAAATTCGGGGACCGAATTTCTTTAAGGGGGGAAGATTGTAACGTTTTGAAAATCGTTTCGGTGAAATTTCGAAAAATCGGTAAAATAAGGGGGTTTTCTGTAAAAAGTCAAAATACAAATATCTTATTATAAAAATTAAATATATATATTCTAGCTATGTAATTGCTATTATTTGGTGTTTATTGAGCCGCTGGTGAAATTTCAAATTTTCTGAAAAAAATATTATTTTATTATTATTTAAGCCGTCACTAATACATTTAATTAGGGAAAATTACAAATTGGAATGAGTTGAAACAAATTTTGTGCATCATAAAACATTAAATAAAATTTATCATGTGGTTTTTGGAACGAAATCATTTGCCAAAACGGTTTAGAAATTATTGAAGAAAAAAGGCTTTTTTTTAGCGTAAATGGATGTTTGGGGTATTATATTTATCATTTTTCATCACCCCACACCCGTACCCACATCCACACACTCCCATTTACTTCTCCCCTTGAAGAATTCAGCAGCCCCCATTTTTTTCCCCACTTGAATTTCAAAGGAAAGAAATGAAAGAAAAGAAAAGAAAATGGAGAAATGAGGTGGACCTTTGACCTTGAATTGACTTTGACTTCTCCCCCCACTTTCTCTATCTCCCTCTCTCTCCTCTCCCCCTCCCATTCCAGCCGAAATCTCCTCCTACAGCAGCAGCCCCCCCTCCAATTTCCCTTCTCTTTTCTCTTCAAGACTTCATCAAAAATTGCCTCAAAATCCATCAAAAAAATCCCAAAACCCAAATCCGACTCCTACCCATTTTAGCTTAGCTCGTATAGCATGGATCTTTGTGAAAAGAGAGCATTTTGGGAGGCCATGGATGCTTGTGGATCTTCAAATGTTTTTGGGTATAATTCTAAACTTTTTTTGCTTAGTTTGTTACTTAATTTCTTAAAGCTAATTTAATTAAGTGTTAATTTGGTTTATGTGAGTTTAATTGCATGATTAAAGATTTCAAGTTAGGGTTTGTTGTGGAAATGAGGTATGTTTGATTGTGCATGGTTTAGTGATGTGGTTTAACATATTAAGTTTTGTAGAAAACTAATCTAGTTGTTAATTACAAGTTGTTACTTGAAAAATGTCCAAATTAAGCTTTTTGTTGCAAACTAGGTTTTTTGATTTAATTCGAAATATGAGATTAAAAATATGGTTAGGGTTTTTATCATATTATTAACTTTATTAAGTGTAGTTTAATGCTTTAGATCATGCAAATCCAACCTAAATTGTAGTTTGTGCATTTTTGCTTTGAAATTGTTAAATTTTAGGTATTTTGTAAACTAGAATATTAGGGTTTTTGGAATTTAATGAGATTAAATTCCGGAAATTGTTTCTATGACTTATTTAAGATATTTAATAAGTATATTGGCCTCTACATTCATTTAAACATCATGTTTTGTACAAAAACGGCGAATTGTGCTTGCTAGATTTTCGGAAAAATGACTTTTTAAGTGAAATTGGGGTTTTTGTGAGTTTTAACCTAGTTTATATTAAAATTAGTGTTCGTGAATGTGCAAATGAGTGTGATTGGATTTTTCTCGATGGTTTGACGTTTGTACATCGACATCGAGGATTGGTTTGACTATTCTTGCATGCGTAGGCGATAGGTTTGGACCTAGGCGTGATACGCGTGCCGATTTGATTTTCGTATGCCGTTTCGATTTCGAATTTAGTTTTAATGCGATATGGTGCGTTATGATATGTAGGTACCCCCATGTGGACTTCGAGACGACAAGCAAGCGCGTGGCGACGTCGGCACCGGCTAGCGAGGACCAGGTGGGTAGATTTATATCTACGGGGAGAAGTCGGGTGGATGGCGTATAGCACCCCCGCAGTCCGTGATGGTGTATACGGATGCGTATACACACCAACAATTATTATATGTTATTTGGGATTAATAACGATGCTTAGGATGGATATTGGTGTGTTGGATTATTTAGCGTTGCGAACCCTAGGGTAGTGTTGCACTACACATACACACATACATACTTGCATACATTCCTATTGATATGTGCTCATGGGATTCTTTATAGTTATGGGTTCACATGGGTATGGGACTATGTGTTCACATAGGGATTTGAGGATGATACTTGGGATTGAGCTGAGTCGATGAGATTTGATTTGAGGCCGTGAGATCGGTGATATAGCAGGGTTCGTATTTGAGATACGACATGACGTTGTAGCGGGTCCTTGACGTAGTGTTTCACACACGTCCATGCATACGTAGGCGGTATCAGTATGGTACTAGACGTAGATCAGTACCGCGATCATGATATTTGATAAAGAGGATACCAGGTGAATAGTATGATGAATGTGATATTGACCCGTACCCAGATTTGGGATGCCGTACGACGGATTTACGTACGAGCTATATTGATGATTGATCCGCACTCTTGACTTGGGATGCCTGATTATAGATATGGTATCGGCTATGATATTATTGAGGCGGGATCACCGACTATACATATACAGGTAGGTATATGTATCGACTCAGATGATAGGCGGTTTCCTTACCTGTAGTTCAGCTCGTTAGCTTAGCCCTTTAGTTTAGTTTAGTTGTTAGATTAGATTCGATTCTTACCTATTTCAAAAACTAACGAATCGTGGGTATTTTAAAAGACAGCCCAAGGGATCCTACGGATATTTCAAAAGACGTATCTTTTCATAAAAACACCGTAGCCCCTATTTTCAAAACCCCATGATTCGTGTTATTTCAAAAGGCACCATTTGTAGGACTTATATTAGATTATTACAGATTAGTTATCGTTGTGTCTAGTATTCAGCTCCCGCACATTATTGCTGTTCGCTCTGCCTCGCATACTTATTTTGCTGCATATTCCATTATTGATATCATGCTGTTAGGACACCAGCACCATTACCGATGATGCGTATGTACCACGTACACCTACTTGCCGGCTCACACACATCTTCATCGGTAATTGCCATGTCACGTACACTTTAGAGAATATATTTGCTTGACTTAGCTTGTTAGTTAGTAGTTTGATATGATATTAGTGTACATGCCTTACATGCCTAGTTTATTAATCATACATTGCAACTTAGTTATTGATACCATATGCATTCATTATCATTGACATATGCACTTGTGATGATTTCTTGAGATTTATGATATTTCTGGATTTCGGGGAAAGCCGCAAAATTTACAACTTATGATCTTTTAAAATATAAAATGTTGTGGTTTTCTAGTGATGTAAAGTGTCGTCCACCATGAGTTTGCTGTGGTTTTCGAGATCCGTGTCGAGGAGTGGAGGAACCGTCACGGGTACATGGTGGGCCCGGTATGGTACCCTGGGGCAAGAGGAATGTGTTGTTGATGTTGAGCCTGGCTGGGGAGCACTACCTACCGGTGATATTACCCGACGCGTCGGATATCCGGAGGATACCGTCGTGGTCTTGAGATGGATGGTAGGGGCCGGTCTGGACTGACGGCGCCCTAGATATTGAGATTGAGACATTGATATTTCGAGACAGTGAGATTTATGTTTTGTGTCGATGCTAGACACTGTTGATACTGATTTCATTTATGATACCTCAGTTTAAAAATACGAAGGAAATCTCACTAATTTATGAAAACAGTTTCTTCATTTACATGTATTCTGTTTTCATGCATGCATACCTCATTCATATGATATATTGCTACCTGAGGCACTGACACGGGCACATGAGTTTACACTCGGGTTAGATATTTACCCTAGCCATTGTTATAGGCTGCATGTTATATACATTTTTGAGGCTATATTATGATCATTGACCTTGGATTGCGTTATTTATGCGATTTCTGTGCGTAGATGTTTTTCTATTCACGAGTTGGCAACTCACCCCCGTTGTGCCCCAGTTTCTTACAGGTTTGCCGTACAGGTTTCACTACGGCTTTGCAGGTTCAGTTTCATTCGGGTGACTTGCTAGTAGGTGGGTTTTTCTTGTATCGTACCCATCATATTACCTTGTATAACATTATTCCGTTGTATCTAGTAAATTCCATCAACCAAACATGTATTTATTGAGATAGAGACCAGTGTTGTTTATTCTTTCGACCTTAGAGTCGCTCGTTATATTTCTGGTGGTTTGAGTTTCCTTTTGAGTTTTGATCCTCGCCGTTGGCGTTGTATATTATATTGCTTGTGTGGTTGTGACCGTCGATTGACGAAGAGGTAGCTCCCGCTTGGGGATGCCTTTTTCTTGATTTCGTATACTATTCATGTTTTATCCCGTTTGGGGGCCAGTATTTACAAAGGAGACTCTGCCGAAATTTTCAGTAAATTTTTAATGTTTTTAAAAACCGCATAATTCGGCTTATGCTATTGAAACTACTTGCTTTAAGTTGGTTTTTCCTGCACTCTACTACTTTTCTTGGTTTGGATTTCTGGGTTTTCGGTTTACTTAGATTACGTACGCCTCGAGACGTTCGTAGTTTAAGTGCCGGTCATGTTCCGTAATTTCGGGTCGTGACAGACCCCGTGGAACACGGTTAAAGTCAATTCTGACCCCGTGGAAAATGGCCAAAGTCAACCCTCGACCTTCCCGTTAAAGCAATGCTTTGACTCGGGAGCAGGTCAACTCATCAATCACTTACGAGTCCTCTCGAATTGTAAGGAAGAAAATTCTCTTGTGAAATCCTTACGACTCTCAAGAGAAAACACACTTAGGAATCCTCACGATTCCTAAGGAGAAATACACCTACGAGATCCTCTCGACTCGTAGGGAGAAAAATCTTTATGAGACCCCATGGCTCATAAAATTGAAAAGTCTTAGGCAGCAGATCTGAACCTGTTTCCTAAGCCATCACTACCCTATAAAGAGTCCAAGATGGACAGCTACCTACTATCTACAGGCAACACTTGCTAAAAGCACATGGCAACAACACAGCAAAGAGAAGAAATCAAGAGTGGGAGAAAAAAATGTGTATCTTTTATTCATAAATTCAATGGAGTACAAGATGAATCATATAAAAGAATAAAAAATGGATAGATGTTATTAAAAAATTACAAATGTTTAATTGATACAAAAGCAGCTACTGAGAAGGAGGCGTTTTCAATAAATCAGTCAGTTGCTCACGACTCCTCTCAACTCCTTTTCATGATCAGCCGCCGCGGCCATCTCTGCTTCGACTTGGGCTCGTTGCTGCAGATAGGATGAAAGTCGCTCATCAATCTCCTGCTGGGCAGCCTCCTGACTCTACGCAACCTGCTCAGTAAGATCAAGCTTCTTCCTCGGCACCATCCCGTCAGAAATACATCGTTGAAGGTTTTCAAAGATGGAGTTCAGCTGTGCAGCATTCGCTGCGACCTCGGCGCGCAGTTGGACAGATTCAGCGGAAGTCGCCTCATGTTCCTTTTGCTTAAGGGTCGCCTCTCGTTCGAAATGGCGAAAGAACAGAACGCTCTGCTCATCCCATGCAGCTCGCTGGGAGTTCGAAGCCAACACCTCCGGAGCAGGACGCCTGAGCTCAATCCCATACAGACATGCCTCAATCTTCCTGCAATGATTAACCCAAGACTCGACGACGCCCTCTCTATGGAAGTGCACGAGCATCACCAGCATGGGATTAACCTCGACAGCAAAATCTGCAGCAAATGCGGGAGCCTCGGCGTCAAGGTCCTCAACAAACTCGCTTAACATTCGCAGATTATTCGCATCACCCTTGGAAGAAGGGCGTTTAGCAAAAGGCTCAGCCGGCATGGGAATTTGAGACTCGAAGGGAGCTGGAGTCGGTGTGATTGCTGCAAAACAAATCATAGTCAGATATCGGCTTAAGAGATAAGGAAGATGCAAGAGCGATGAAGGCTACTATACCGGCTGCGGCAGGTGGCAGAGCTGGGAGTACTGGTGGCGCGACAATTCTCTCGTCCCCTCCTTCAATTTGTAGTGTTTTAATCAATTTAAAGTTAAAAACGGCAGGGCCACCCATTAAAGAAAAGAAAAGACGTCGGTTAGAAAAGATACTCACCGGCACCAGCAGGTAGACTAATTTCCGACTGAAAGGAGAAGTGCGGGTTCAAAACTTGATACAGATGATCGAAGAGAACTCCTACAGGGTTGCGACGATGCATGGTCGGTACAAGGAAGATGACATCCACAATTTAAATTAGACAAATCGCAAACCTATACCTTCCAGTATTTGAGAGGACACGAGAGAAGGCGAAGGGTCGGCGACCGTCAGAGCAGCAACCGGTAACATTTCTTCGGGTGGCACGACCTCAATGCTCACCACACCTGCATTAGAAACAAAAGAAATGCCGTCAGAAGGAATTGAAAGGGATTGGGGAATAAAGAGGAAAACAATCATCCAAAATCTACCTGATGAGTCGCCAATCGAAACCGCGACAAGAGCATCACTAGGCGCAGCGACTGCTTCGCTCTCCTCCATTGGAAGGGTTTCGCCGCCCGTGGCTTCATCCCCTGATTCTACGAGAGCCGTCGTGACACTCACAATGCCAGGCGATGGCAGGGAACCGCAGGTGGAAAGAGCGGCAATTGGAGCAGTCCCGGACTCCTGGGAGAGAGTAACCACTTCAGGCTCGGTGGTTGCCGTCATCTCACCTACCACCTCCTCATCAGGACTTGGCCCTACAGGGTATGATATATGAGAATCTGAAGATCAAACTCTAATAAAAGGACCCAGTGTTACGTTACCTTGGGATGGCTTTTCAATTGCTTCCCGAGCCGCGCGTACAGCATGTCTATGAGGGGTAGACAGCGCAGTCGGAGCACCCTCTGGAGAAATGGGGACAGGGGAAGTAGTGCTCGAGCCTGCACCTACAGCCAAGGCGGCATCACGTTCTTTCGCTGCACGCCTCTTGCGCTTCCTTTCAGCCTGAGCCGCGAGAGCTGACCTCCTCAAGACCTCCGTCAAGGAGACGTCATCGTCCGAACCAAATTCTGCCTCTGGAACCTCTGCGGCGTCCGTCATCGGCTGTTTAAGCGAAGCTTCTTTCGGCGATACTGAGGGAACTGGGACTTCGGCAGTTGGCCCTGGAAGCGTTGCAGCACCGCCTTGCAGGATTGGCACTGCACTCAGGATAGCTTGAGTCGAGCTAGTCCCTGCAATAAGATAAAAAAGAAGAGTTAGTTTACCCATAAAAAAGGGGAATGAAGGCATAGTGAGCCGGAATGTACCAATGCCCAAGGAAGCACGAAGCCTTTCCTCCTCTTTAAAAGTCTTGAGGGAAGCTGCGAGGGCCTCTTCGGCAGAGATACCTGTTGAAGAAGAAAGCGTCAGTCAAAGTATAATAATTAAAGCAACCGTGGAAAGATACAACTGAGGTCTACCTGACTATGCGAGGGTAATCATTCCTGCTTTGTTGCTAGCTAATTGCTTGGAAGCTGCAAGGGCAGCCTCCAGATCAGTATCATCTGGCGCCATGAATAAGCCTTCATTGATCCCGTATTCGCTCAAACCCTCGCTGTAAGGAGCATGGAGCTCCTGGCCAAATACAACGTCCGCAGAAAGTATAGACTTCTTTTTCTTCTGCGGACGAGTGCCGGGGGCCGATAACACAAGCTTGCACTTGGTGGGCACCTTTAGACGACGAGTTCCAATCTCCGCACCCACATCGAACTCGGGAGACGCCGCAACTACCACTTTTTCAGGCATACGGGGTACAAGCAGCTTACGTGTAACACATGGTACCACAGCCACAGCGGCTTCTCTTAAGGGAGGACGGACGATGGTCCGTCGCTTCAGAGGAACGTTTGGATTACCCGCTGGGGCGGTGCCCTTGCGATCGAGCAATAACCACTTTTCTTCTCTAATAACGGCGCCCATGGAATGTTGGTACTACGCCACATATACGTTCAGGGCTTTTGGAATGCAACTCGGCTCACTAATAAAGAAATTGGAGCCGGTGTTCAACCGCATAAAATGGTGCAACGCGCTCCGGATACCCTCCTCGGTAGCAACCGGTTCTCCCAAGAAGGCCTCAAGCGGGACGCCCTGATTATAGCTTAATTGCTGGGCAAAACGATGCGGGTTGTACCTCATGAACAACGCCGCATCATTCTGCCTAAACACGAGAAAACCCGGCCTGATGGAGTATAAATGAAGAATCTCCCGAGCTTTCAAGATAGAAGCCTCGTCTTTAAGAATGTCCCGCAATGGCTGCACCGTTTTTGCAGATTCTTGGCCGATGGTTAGAATCTTATCGGTAAAGGTCATGCCATCTCCAACCGTGCGCGGACGAAGGAGTAAACCCCTAGCTTCCTACGGTGTCAGATTTACAATGGATGCGTCAACTAGCCACATGATCCGAGGGAACTTACACTTGTCATAGAAGCAAGGCCTTTTGTGGATACCGAAAATGACAAGTACATGTAGCTCGATCTATGACATAAAATAATGCATCGAGAAGTTCACGTGCTGCACCCCTGGTTCAGTAGTGTCTGCCGCCAAGCTGAGTCCGTGATACAAATGGGCTAACTCAGCGACCCCGACGGCTATTTGCATCCCAACAACCATTCGGTGAGATGGATAAAAAACGGATGGCCTCATATGGCGAGGGTGCATTGGAAGCGCAAACCAGTTTATCCATAGCCCGAGGAACCCCAAAAAGAACGCTTCCTCGTCGATCCCAGGAGCTGCAAGCTCTGTGAAAGAGACGACCGGGGTGTTGGGGAGAAAGAAATTCCTCTCTTCCGCCTCCGCTGCCGGCTGGTTGTTCAAACCAAAACTAAAAGGATCGTCGAGTTTGGCAAATTTCGTGGCTTCCTTCGACAAGACTTTTGAGCGGAGAAAACGGGTGATGAAATCTGTGAAATTAACCCCACGGCTCTGGATTCGAGAAAAAGGCCCTCATAGATATTCAACACTTTAATCAAACTGGGGAATTGATGTTGAATGGCGTTCTCCGGGGTAAGGCCTGTCATCACTGACTTGGCAGCAAAGACGTACTCGTCCGGAGGAAGTAGCTCCTCGTAGTGTTCTCCCCTAACCGGTAAGCCAGAAACCTCTGCAAACTCCTCTAGAGAGATTGAGACTTCTCGATCCAACAGAAGTAAGGTGTAGGTCAGGATATTCCATTTCTCTAGAAAAGCCTTGACCCACCAGGCAGAAGGCGTAGAATATTGAAAAGGATAAGCGTAAATCGCGGGATACAACCCAAGCCTCAGCAGCTGCGACTTCTTCGCTAACAAAATTATAGCGGGCCTATTGCAAATACCCAGCTGGATGACGAGGAGTTAGGCCTATCATATATGGTTGTCCCCAAGGGCGCGACCCGCCTTGACAGATATGTCGCCCCAAGGTATCCAAAGCCATTGGAGGCTGTACGGGTATTGCAGCCATAGAGGGCTGCAGGAGACCCTCTGAAGTCTAGTTGACCTCCTCCACGGTATAGTTCACCGGGGGTGGGTCGGCATAATGGATCGCCAAAATAGGTTCCGAGGGTGCTGCGCAAGAGAAGCTACGCCACCCCCTGATGATCTGATTGTACCATATTCCCCATAAATGAAGGTTCTTTTGTTCCGGATCATGATCCTTGATCAATGCAAACACTTCCCTATCGACGGTGCTTCAGGGAATCCGCTTTCCGAACGAACGAACGGGAAAGAAATGTCGAAAGACATAGTACCTGCGCGAAAAAGAATGAAAAATTAGCCGTCAATGCTACAATTTAAGTTCTGGCACTTGGCACTCTAAATTCGTGCCGCACTGCAATGCAGTAAAAAGGGACCAAAGGGGACCCACACAATCTAGATGACAATTCATCATTAATAAAACAATCTCATCATTTGATGAGACTGTCATTAAATGAGGAAATCCTCAAAGGATTCTCATTTAATGAGGGCTCCTCGGGCCATGGAGTAAATCTCCCATTGAGAGCAGTGCTCTACAACAGAGTGACATCTGTCATCTCTGATAATGAAAGGAATAAGAATTCCTCAAGAAAAATCCTAAAGAGCCATGCTCTGCAAAATGATGGAATAACCCATCAGAAAACTTAAAGCAAAGCTTTTAATGAATTTAAAATTTTCGAGATTTTCAAGATCTATGAACTCTAAGAGTTCTTCATGAACAGTGTTCCAGTTCATAGGTTAAAATCACCCTAAAATAAAAAAAGATTATATCTTGAAGATCTCTGATCTAAAAGATAAGCATGGCTCTGGTTAAAAACCCTAAAGTTTTTTAGATCTATGATCTAAAGATGAGCATGGCTCAGTTAATGGGTAAGACCCTAAAGATATATTTTTAGATCTATGATCTAAGGAGAGCAAAGCTCTGTTAAAAAGTTCAATTCTTACCTAAGTTGGGTAGAGTTTTAACTCTTAAGAAATTTCTTAAGGGAAAGAGCTTGGCTCTGAGGGAGAATTTATTCTCAAAAAACAAAGCAAGAAGATGAACAAAGGTCATCTCAAGGGCCAAGGGTCCTATTTATAGGCACTGAGAGCCGTTTCAACTTCCAAGTTGATCTAATGGCGCAGATGCTGCCACTGCTGCACTCACGTGTGAGACACGTGAGCGTAATTGTGGGGGGGCATTTCTTTACCCCAATCAGAGCAAACCTCTGTTCAAATTTTGAAATTTGAAATGAAGCAGCGCTTCATAATAGCACCAGCGCTGAGAGTCAAAGACTCTGTTGCAGCACTCACATGCAAAGCACGAGAGCGCTCGCGCTAGCAGCGCCAGCGCTGATTGTCAAAGACTCTGTTGCAGCGCTTACGTGCAAAGCACGAGAGCGCTAGCGCTAGCAACGCCAGCGCTGAGAGTCAAAGACTCTGTTGCAGCGCTCACGTGCAAAACACGATAGCGCTAGCACTGGAACTAAATATTCCCCACCGTTGGATCAAAGATCCAATGAAGATGATAAATCATCAATTGACCAGAATACAATTCTGTTAAGGAAACATTCCTCAGAATCTTTTCAAACAAGAAGGATTATGCTCTGAAAATCAGAGTACCGTTGGATCAATGATCCAACGGTGATTAAAAATCACCAAAATACAGAATAAATTCTGCATGGGAAAAAATTTCCCAATCTTGTTAAAAACAAGAAGATTGCCTTCTGTAAATCAGAAGCCCTTGGATCAAAGATCCAATGGGGAAAATATCCCCAAATCAATTAGAGAAAAGATCTCCTTAACTGATCAGCCTTCACTATATAAAGGACCCAAGACTTCAAGTCTAAAAGAGAGGAACCCCCCCCCCCAAACTTTGAGAAATTTCAAAGAGAAGAGCAAGCTCTCGGCAGAAGAAGAATTTCTTCAAGGTAAAATAAAGAGATCAAAACATCTCATCAGGAAAAGAACTTAGTTCCTTTGCCAGATCATAGATCTATAAAACAAATTGTCTTTCACAAAAGAGATCATAACATCTCAATATAAAATGGGGGAGAATAATTCAATTCTCTTAGGATCACAGATCCATAAAGGTAAAGTCTTTCACCAAAAACATAAAAGATTGAAACATCTCCTATAAAATAAGAAATTTGTTCTTAGATCCGTGAGACAAAGTCTCTTATAAGAGAGAATTTAATTCTCAGAGCGCAAACCTGCCCCAAAAGAGGCCTAGCGCTCCAATTAAAATAAGCGCTTCAGCGCTCCAAATCTAGTGCACAGCGCTGAAGAGCCTTAGCGCTCCAATTAAAAGAAGCGCTTCAGCGCTCCAAATCTAGCACTCAGCGCTGCAGAGCCCTAGCGCTCCAATTGAAAGAAGCACTTCAGCGCTCTGAGTCTGGCGCACAACGCCAAGCGCACCACGTGCTCCTCACGTGTGCGCTATTTCATAAGAAGCACTCTGTGCTCATTGACTGGCGCACAGCACCAAGCGCACCACGTGCTCCTCACGTGTGCGCTATTTCACAAGAAGCGCTCTGCGCTCATGAACTGGCGCACAGCGCCAAGTGCACCATGTGCTCCTTAAATGGGCACTGAGAAGGGATGGACAATCTTTCAAAGGCAGACTTTCGCGCAAAGGAAGCGGTTTTGATGGCTTCGCCTGGAGTGGGAGCTGAAATGGCCAGTCTTGCAAAGACCGACCCTTTAGCAGGAGAAGCCGCTTTGATGACTTCAGGAGCAGGAATGGCTATCCGCTTCGGGATGGTGATTTGTCTCAAAAACTTCTATTACTGCAATCAAGAACGGCGTCGCTTTGCAGCTAGCCGGTGAGTACGGGTCGGTCCACAGGGATTTTGTGAATCTCCTAGTCGCGCTAACGAGTTAATTCCGAAGGGTGTTTGGATTGGTTATTAAATCTAAAAACCTAATTATTCTATGCTACGATTATCTAGATCTAGTCTTGCTAGGGTTAGGTTTAGGGATGGTTTGGAAATGCAAGTAAATCTCAACGCTTTCTATACCCGAATGAAGATCTATAAGGAGTTATAGTAATTATCAATAAAGGGGATTAGATCCATTCGGGAAGGTGTTCCTTCCTCTAGGTTCTTGTCCTTCCTTTAGAGATCCTTACCCTAACCTCCATGGAAAACGCGCGCAACCGGGCTTTTATACTACGGTATCACCGCTACCTTGAGGGATAGGGTGCCGTAGGGCGCGGTATGTGTGTGTATGCATGGAGTCCTATTGTAAATATATAATGGGTAAGAAAGGGATGAGAGATCTCATCTCTCAAAATCCTTCCCCAAAACTAACTCTAAGCAATTTATCTACGGCAAGAAATTAAATCTACCTAGGGCAAAGAATTGAAATCTAAACTAGAGCAAAGAATTAAATCTACTTACAGATACATCTCTCCAATCATCAACGCAGCTTTGTCAGATCTGAATTCATGAATTGAAAAGAAACACCGATGCTCTCCGTAAAGAGATCTGAATTTATTATTAAAATGAGGCATAAGAAATTACAATGATTAGAGTTCCTATTTATAGAGAATAGGAAACCTAGGTTACATTTGATTCGCATATCTGCTTTTACCAAAATACCCCTAAGAAAAGACCAGTCAACGTCGATAAAACATTTTGGTAAAAATTACACGACCCCCGGGCTTCTTATGGCCGCGGAACCGCGGCATTAGTGGGCTTGGGTCGCGGTTCCGCGGCCCAATAGTCGGATCACATGCTGAAATTTTCAGGTATTGTTTTGGGCTTTCTGGGCTTTAATATTCTGTGGTTCTTTTATCAATTGAGCTTCTACATTGGTTCCAGGTCTTCAGTGAGCAATTTGCAATGGATTTTTAACCGTTCGCTTTGTAATTTTGGACCTTGAGTTGCCTTGTTAATTGTGAACTGTTCTTCGATGTAGGCTTGACTAAGATCCTCCTATTTGTTGGTCAAAATCCACTTTTTCATCGTCTTTACATCGTTTTCACTGTTTTCTGTCAGAGAACCTGTAACCTGTAATATGTAGCAGACATGCATCAAAAGCACCCATTTATTTATAAAAAGAATAAGAATGGGGAATATAATAATGCAATATTATGATGTGAACAACTACCCCTAACTTATCTTTTGCTCGTCCTCGAGCAAACTTATTTTTATTCACTAAAATCCTAACTACACTTTCGCAGGGAAACGCGATTGCACTAAGCACGTGCAACAAGCCGTTAAACCTCTAGGTGTCCCTAGTAGGAGGAGTGTTGTCTCCTGAGGGTTTTCAGCGTATACTACCCACAAAATCCTATCAATTCGGCCCATTAACTTTTGTTCTCCAATTAAGTTTTCTAACAAGGATTTCTATTATCTTATACTTGTAAATTATCCACCCACATTCTTCACTCTTCCTCATTATTTAACTTAAGATTATATATGTTATATAGACTTACTTAGCTTTCGGCATCTCTTAAGCTTTTCTTCTAGGGTTCTATCTCCACTTAGGAATTTCTATCAACCCTACTAAAGATACAAGTTCTATTCTTCACTCCTTTCTCTCATCTAAACTCCAATCACATATCCCTACGTGTGTGTAAAAATCACCCCTACACTTGGAAATTCAAATCAAGCAATCATACTCTCGTCCGTTGTCCAAAGTACTTATTAGTAGGTGAATTTTTAATTGAATTTTGCCTACACATCCTTCATGCGACCGTTAATACTTCTTGAGGTACCAACAACCGATTACAAGATATGTTTGCACATTAAAGCGTAATTCCTAGTCTTGCAACACCCAAGGCTTTTAGCAGTGACTCCCAAACCAGTTGGTCTAAGGCACTAGGTGATGAAGCACCCTCGCTAAATATTTTTTTATTTTTACAGCCTTAAGTAATCACAAAAACCAGTGTTCATTTTTTTCTTTTCTTTATTCACTCTTTTTTCTTTATTTTCTTCGTACTAAGGACTTTAAACAAGAGCATTTCAAGGTCTCCTCTACTATTCCAAGCTTCAAAGTGCGTGATTGTGCAGTTTATAGGGTATACATTTTCAGAATCTAGACTTAAGCTAGGAACTATTTTTCAAACTTATACTCTAATAAGAACATCAATACTCTTCCCTTATTTTGACTTAGCCCAAGAAGTGAACCCAAAATTTGCCTATTTCTAAATAAACTACAAAGACATATACTCTCTACCATTAAACTTTAAGAAAGGTTATTTTTAGGGTTTTTAATTTACTAAGTCTAAGATCTAGTTGTTCCTCGCCAGTTAACCTATTTGTCAAACTCAAATCAAAATAAGGCCAAAATTGAATACATTAATTTTTATAATTTTTGAAATTTTTCAATTTTTATGGGTTTTAAAATAAGTATGCAAATGCAAAAATATGTACAAATGAATGCGAAAGAAGAAGACGTACCGAGCATACCCCCAAACTTGAACTTGACAGTGTCCTCACTATCATGCTACACCAAAAGGGTCAAAATGCCGGCACTCCCCTATTTATTTATTTATAATTTTTTTTTTATATAATTTTGAAAATTTTTTATTTTTTTATAGAAAAAGAAAACAAAAAATATATATACATATATACAACAAGGTTCCCCCTAAACTTAAGCTTGGCCTTACACAAGCCAAAGGTTAGCACCAACCATTCAAAAATCTTATCGTGGTAATGGTATAGTTGGTGCAATAATGGGGTGTAGAAGAAAAAAATGAGAAACACGTGAAACCGTGTGGGAAGAAGAGAATATGGTCTCGGTGGAGGAGCAGAATGGCGGAAAGGAGAAAGAAGGGTCGCACGATCTTGAGGGTGTAAATCGAGTGAATAAATTAGCGCAATTTGTGAAGACCGATGTGTTAAAAGCAATTGCGCTAACCTATCAACCCGTCGAGAAATGGGATCAAATCCCTTAAGATTCGCAAAAAAACATGGGTACGCCGAACTTGGTATTGGAGATGAAAGCGTAACGGTCTCTTGTACGGTCGGAACAATGGGAAAGACGAAAGGAAGTGAATTAGGGATAGTATCATTCTCACCGTAGTAAACTGTCTCGAACTTGAAAGATTCCATTAATGGTTCGAAACTACTGTAAGCAACCGAGTCTGATGGTTCAACTAACTCATCTGAAAATGTAAAGGACTCAAACTCGGGCGGTGAGTCATCAACATCGTCCGAAAAAGTGAAACACTCGTACGTGTTATCGGCTGTGAGAACTGTGTCAGATTCAAAGGAAAAATTTTCAAGCTCACGGTTTTCAAGCGTGGTCGGAACGATGGAAAGGAGGGAGGATGATATAACAGTCAAAGGTTCAGGAGGCTGAATTGGAAAATCAGACACATCAAACAGAAATGATTCAACCTCAATATGATCCTCAAAACTCTCCTCAATACTATCCTTATAATTCTCCTCAGGATTCAACTCATCCATGCCATTATCATCAAAGTCAAGACGCATAAGAGATTCGGGAGAAACATTTAATAACTCGGGATGATGATTTGAACATAAAATCTCAATTAAATCGACAGGTTCATCATCCAAAATATTCCCGGCGTCTATATCCTCAATCAAGTGAAAATCAATTTTCTTAGACACCTCATCAAAAGCATGGATATCTATCGATTTAGGCTCTAGATGGGAGGTGTAAAGATCGAAAGGATTAGGTGCGGTTTCACTCGAAAGGGTTTCTTCACAATTTGGAAAATCAAACACTACAAAATCACACAACTCGTTTTTATTTTGAACTTGTGAATCATTTAGGACATTCGATGGAAAACTGGAGTTGTGGGCTTCAATTGGGTAAGGGTAGGTTTGATTTGGAAATCCTCTCAAATTCTCACTCTGTTCAACCGCCTCCTCATACATTGAAAAATTTGGAGCTAGCGGAAAACTAGCTACTGGTTCAGCAGGTTGTATAAGGGCGGCCACGGATGCTTCCACATTCCTAACCATTTTGTTTGTTGCTGCGATATACGCCTCCAACGACTCTTCCAAACTAAACTTAGGTGGTAAGGGGGTTTCGGGAAAAGATTCGAAATTGTGTGGATATGCAAAACTCCCAACAGGCTGTGTAGAATCAATGTCTAGTGAAGGTGGTAAAGTCGGGTAGGACTGGTAGGAAGTGGGTGGTTGGACAGGAGTAGGGTCAACATGTGGATAAAAAGGTGAATAATCGTGCGGGTCCCTAGAACTAGATGAGTGGAGAGGGGTGAAAGATCGACTATGAGATTGAGCAATATGCTCAGCAATGGACATCGGCTTAGGAGTGACAGAAGGACTTGAAAAAGTGGTATCAACATATGGAGGTGGTAAAGGTTGACTTGGTTGACACAAGGTGGGTTGAAAAGTCGAACTGTTTCTCCAAGACGCCTCTATTTGATCTTTCAAAGATATTTTAGGCAAGGAAGGATCGTCTTTAAATTGACCGAACAAATTGATGTACGACGCAAAATTAGGTTCGGAATACCAAAGTTCGGCAAGTGATTTATTATGTGGAGTACCCATGTTAGAAGAAGGGGGAAAGAAAGAAAGTTTGTGGTGCAAGGATTTATTTGCAGCAAAAGTTTGCAAGTTTTCTAATAAAAATTTTCCCCCTTTCTTTTTATTCTTTTTCTCTTTATTTGGAAAAATTTGTTGCAAAAAGATTTTTGAGAAAAGATATGCAACGGCAAAGATTACTTGCAATCTAATTTAAGCGAGGCGCAAAAATCCTGCACAAGATTGTTATATGGAAGGGAATATATTTTATAGATCACGGAATTCTGCAGGAATTTCCAGAAAAGATATTTCAAAAATTACAGAGGAGGAACAGAGGAACTTACAGAGGAAATTCCACGAGATGATGTCACTGTGGAGCCGCCCTTCCGCGGCAAAACCTGGTTCCCACCGCGGTTCCGCGGTGGGGTAGTCGGCGCGAGTTCCAAAAAATTTTCTGACGCTCTGATTTGACTATAAGGCCGCGTTTCCGCGGTCTAAGATGGGTATGCGCGGCGGAATCGCGGCGTGGTGCAGGCTTCAGGGTGCGGGAAAAATTCCACTGTTCTGTTTCGAAAATCCTGCTTTGTTCTGATCTCCTGATTTCTGTTTCGCTCTCTGGAAATTTCCAGATCCGATTTTGTATATCCTGCAAAAATTCAAACAACAAAGTATCCCTTCCAAAAAATAACAGATGAAATATTTTTATATTTTTTTTATTTTTATGATTTTTTTATTTTATGATTAACCCGAAATTGCAAAAAGGAAAGTTCTACGCCATCCCCGGCAACGGCGCCATTTGATTTGTCTCAAAAACTTCTATTACCGCAATCAAGAACGGCGTCGCTTTGCAGCTAGCCGGTGAGTACGGGTCGGTCCACAGGGATTTTGTGAATCTCCTAGTCGCGCTAACGAATTAATTCCGAAGGGTGTTCGGATTGGTTATTAAATCTAAAAACCTAATTATTCTATGCTACGATTATCTAGATCTAGTCTTTTTAGGGTTAGGTTTAGGGATGGTTTGGAAATGCAAGTAAATCTCAACGCTTTCTATACCCGAATGAAGATCTATGAGGAGTTATGGTAATTATCAATAAAGGGGATTAGATCCATTCGGGAAGGTGTTCCTTCCTCTAGGTTCTTGTCCTTCCTTTAGAGATCCTTACCCTAACCTCCATGGAAAACGCGCGCAACCGGGCTTTTATACTACGGTATCACCGCTACCTCGAGGGATAGGGTGCCGTAGGGTGCGGTGTGTGCGTGTATGCATGGAGTCCTATTGTAAATATATAATGGGTAAGAAAGGGATGAGAGATCTCATCTCTCAAAATCCTTCCCCAAAGCTAACTCTAAGCAATTTATCTACGGCAAGAAATTAAATCTACCTAGGGCAAAGAATTGAAATCTAAACTAGAGCAAGGAATTAAATCTACTTACAGATGCATCTCTCCAATCATCAACGCAGCTTTGTCAAATCTGAATTCATGAATTGAAAAGAAACACCGATGCTCTCCGTAAAGAGATCTGAATTTATTATTAAAATGAGGCATAAGAAATTACAATGATTAGAGTTCCTATTTATAGAGAATAGGAAACCCTAGGTTACATTTGATTCGCATATCTGCTTTTACCAAAATACCCCTAAGAAAAGACCAGTCAACGTCGATAAAACATTTTGGTAAAAATTACACGACCCCCGGGCTTCTTATGGCCACGGAACCGCGGCATTAGTGGGCTTGGGCCGCGGTTCCGCGGCCTAATAGTCGGATCACATGCTGAAATTTTCAGGTATTGTTTTGGGCTTTCTGGGCTTTAATATGTTGTGGTTCTTTTATCAATTGAGCTTCTATATTGGTTCCAGATCTTCAGTGAACAATTTGCAATGGATTTTTAACCATTCGCTTTGTAATTTTGGACCTTGAGTTGCCTTGTTAATTGTGAACTGTCCGTCGATGTAGGCTTGACTAAGATCCTCCTATTTGTTGGTCAAAATCCACTTTTTCATCGTCTTTACATTGTTTTCACTGTTTTTTGTCCGAGAACCTGTAACCTGTAATATGTAGCAGACGTGCGTCAAAAGCACCCGTTTATTTGTAAAAAGAATAAGAATGGGGAATATAATAATGCAATATTATGATGTGAACAGATGGCCGCCTCAGGTATCACGGGCTTCTTCATAGGCCCACTTGAGATTTGGCCCAGTCTGTTGAAAACTGAGGCATTGGATTTTGGCGACCCGTTGAGAGGGGCCGCGGTGATGGTAAGTCGATCAAAGACCGACTTCTTTGGAGCCTCCCGCATCGATAATAGGGCGTTGAAGCTCATAGGTGGGAGCATGGTCCCAAAGAATAACCCTATGGTGTCTTGCGTCGCCTGGTCCACCGGCATCGTAAGAAGGGAGGCCGCTTGAGGCCCGTAGGTCACTCCTCCGACGAGGACGGAGTGGGAGTTATTGCCGTTGTTGCAGTTAGTGCAGTTGAAAGTCATTGATCTTCTGTTTTCTACACGGAGCAAGACACCAAATCTTAATACCTCGAATCCAGGGGCAACCATAACAAACCGCGATTCGTTCACGAAACACGACACATGAAGTGTGGAGTGGAAAGAGGAAGAAGTCCCACCGGGCGTGCCAGAATCTGTTTTCCGCCAAAAGACCGGGAAAGACTGATGTCTTGCCTGAATTTGGGGGCATATGCTATTTGGTCTTATCTGTCCACCTCTCCGAAGATGCTTAGTTGATTTATGGCACCGTGTATCGGAGGTTTAGACGGATGCAGCCGTTGTAGCAGAATTCGTCAGATTCCCCCTCATTTGAGAGGTTTTTTATTGTGGGGACGCTCTTCCCTGTAGGCGCAAGCCCTTGCAGTTAATTACGCTACCGCATCACGGTAACAACTTTCTCCTTCTCCAGATGGTCACTTCGTGTCGTGTGTGTTTGTTTTATTTTTGGTTGCCCGTGGATTGTATACGGAGACAAATTTATGTTGTCGCCCGTAAGGCGTGGATTAGTCCAAATCCGTATTTTCTTAGATTTAGGTTTTGGGTTGGGTTTAAAGATCGTTAATCTCATTTGAGACTAAGATCAACTTAAATGTTTGTTAAGGATACGTTGGTCTAATTTTAGACTAAGATCAACTTAAATGTTTGTTAAGGATACGTTAGTCTAATTTTAGACTAAGATCAACTTAACCATTTGTTAAAGATACGTTAGTCTAATTTTAGACTAAGATATACTTAACAGGATCATTTAGATCCAACAAAAGAGCATTTGGGCTTTATTGTTTTAGTTTAGGGACTTTGCGGTCCAGTTTAAAGACGTCATAGTCTGTAAGGTTTAAAGACATCATAGTCTATGAGTTTAAGGGCCTCACAATCCATGGTAGTTTAGAGATATCATAGTCTATAAAGTTTAAGGACATCATAGTCCATGAGTTTAAGGACCTCACAGTCCATAAGATTTAAGGACATCATAGTCCATGAGTTTAAGGACCCCACTTTCCGTAGGATGTCTGGTTGTTGGGACCCGTCACCTCTCTGAAGACGTTGAAGAATTACAACGACATATATCAGAGGTATGAAGAGATGTACCCTTGAACCAATGTTGGTTGGAAGGCTTCTGGGAATCACTTTGAATGCCATATGAGATGATCGGTTTTGGAAGACAAGAGTATAATTGGGGTTCAGTTGAAGGGGGGTCTTGCCTCTGGAAGACTTAGCTAATTTAGGCTAAGATTGGCTCGAATATAGTGTACACTTTAAACACTAGAGTACATTCGGCGCTCACGTGCTCCCACGTGAGGCGCATAAAGTAGTGTTAAACACTAAAACTGAAGCGCTCACGTAGGGTCACGTGAGGCGCCTGAAGATTGGGCCTTGCTTCTTTTATTTTACTCTCAGAGTATGCATATAAGTGTTAACCACTTGACCTTTATGACCATCATGTATGGGCACGTGATGGGTATCCATGCGTTGGATATTAATCCTTCAGTTTTACCCCATTTTATCTTTAAAATGGTGTTTGTCAGGGGTCACGTGGGGACACGTTAAGCATCCTTTAGACGGGCATTGCCTTTGGGTAGAATCCTCTTTTGTTTGATAATTGCTAGGAGTCACGTGGGAACACGTGAGACGCCCAAAAAGTGAAACTGCCTTGGTTTTACTCCCTTTTGTTTTGAGGAGCTTTTTAAGGGTCATGTGGGAGCACGTGATACATCCTAAAAGAGAAACTGTCTTGATTGTTTTCCCTTTTCACTTTTTAAATAAGTGTTAAACACTTTGGGAAATCTCTTTTTCTGGTTCAAAGAAAAGGGGTCACATGTTACCACGTGATCATGTTGGGTACTAATCTCTTTTACGTGCATGGAGAGTTAAATCCCTTGCTTAAGAATTAAATTCTTTTGATATGGTTAAACCTTAATTTTATTTAGAGGAATTACATTCCTATAAGTTTGAAAGAATTAAATTCTTTAAACCCAATTCTCCCTCTAAGTTTTCGATTTGCATGGCAGAATCTCCCCGATGAGAATTAAATTCTCAACTTGTTGAGAGATCTGCTTCTGCAGATCTTCAACCAGAGGAAGAACTAAGTTCTTTTTTAGAAGAGTTAAACTCTTGGTTTGAGAATTAAATTCTTTTTTGTTTTGTGGGAGCTTATAGAATGATCTCCTTCCTTCTCTTACCTAGAGTTTTTCTTTCTGAAGAGATCTTCTTTTCTCTCTGGAGAATTAAATTCTCTTCTCTTTTTTTTCTCTTCTGCATTCTCTCTATGTTGTTGTATCCCTCTTTTTTCTCTTTTCTTCTTGGCTCCTATTTATAGGAGAAAAAAAAAAGAATCAGTTTGTTTAGTCAATCTTTCATTGAAAGATTTTGATTGATTTTATAACCAACATGATTTTTTAGATCATTCGATGAATTTCATTCACCATTGGATTTTTAATCCAAAAGATATTTTATTTGTTGTTCCTGGCAAATTTTAGAAAAATATTTTCTTGTATGGAATCTTTCTATAAATTGGTGATTTTTAATCACCATTGGATTTTTAATCCAACGGTGCTCCCTTTTACAGAGTGCAATCTTTTTTGTTTGGAAAGATCTAGGGAACTATTTTTCCAATTAGGGCTTTTGATTCCCTTTGATTAGAATTTAATTCTATTAGTTCAGAGGGTTTAGGAGTCTATCACGTGTTGGCACGTGATCTCACTGATTAAGCATTTTCAATTGTTTATTTTATTCAGAGCATATAGGCTTTGCCTGTAAAAGGTCACGTGTCTGCACGTGAGACCCGGTCACGTGTGGCCACGTGATGCCCCCTTTGGGGATTTTCCTTACTGCTTTATTTATATATTTTATTCAGTTCCCATGAGGGAACAAATGCTTTTAATTCCTTTTGATTAGAATTTAATTCTATTAATTCAGTGGGTTCAAGAGTCCATAACGTGTGGGCATGTGACTTTATCAATTAGGAATTCAGGCGTAGATAGAATCTGCCCATAAAAGGTCATGTGTTTGCACGTGAGGCACGGTCACGTATGAGCACGTGATGCCCCATTTGGGGTTTTTCTTGCTACTTTATTTATATTTTTATTCGGTTCCCATGAGGGAACAGCATCGAAGAAGCTCCTACCGTGGGCATATTCATAGGAACTTTGGATCCTCAGACGACTGTGTCCCAGTTTATGACGTTCTTTAAGTCGGCCACCTTCCAGTCTCTGATCGACAAGTTGGCCCAAAATGGACCAGATGGGCCACGGTCCTTCCTCTTCAAAAATGGACCCTCGGAATGCAAAGGGTAAAGGGAAAGAGGCCTTCGTTGCCAACACTCAATAACAACCGAGTGACCCGAAACCGGTTGCTCGCCAAAACAACGCGCGCCCGCGCCGATCCCTGGAAGAGAAGATAGGACGTGCTTACTCGTTTCCCCGTGATAAAACGAAGAGACTTTTCGAACTCGCAATACGCAACAAACTCATCACTCTGCCGGACCCAAAACGTCCACCGCAGCCTAGTGACGTCAACAACCCCAACTACTGCTTCTATCACAGAATGGTGAACCACCCAATTGAAGATTGCTACGTCTTCAAAAATTGGATCGAAGACCAGTATCAACGGGGGAAATTTGAGCTTTCCGAGAACTGGAGGGTGAACCCGCCACAAAGGCACGCTCCTAAAAAGGTGGATACGCCGGGGGCATCATGCTCATTTATGAAAGAAGCTCCATGGGAAGATGCCCTCTCAGCTAAAACCAAAAGAATGCTGAAGGGTCTTCAAGCATGTCCAGCGATCAGCTGGAAAAGCCCGCTGGAGCCCGAGATCATTGAGGGGATGCTGAAACCGCATCCCACACTGAAAATTGCTAACGATGGGCAAAACACCCAGGTCAAGCCTTCAAAGTCTTCGAAGGGCAAGAAAAAGACCAAGAAGCCCGTGCAGCCTGACGACAAGCGCACGGATCTGCAAAAGTACATCGACGCGGTGGAAAAATACAACCAGAAAGCATGGACACCAGTCACCCTCGAAGAGTTTCTCAACCATATCCTTGAAAACGGAGATAGTGACGATGATGGGGAACAAGACTCATCAGGAGGAACCCAAGACTATGTAGCAAGTTGCCACATGGTTTCTCATTTGTCATCAAATGGCGAAGAAGCTCCCTCGGCGTAGAAAACAACGCAGAGGAACTGGGGGCAGGACTGGCGCCAAAATTACCGGAACTGTTAGAAGATCTAATTAACAGGCTGCTAAACGAAGACCTTCAAAAGAACAAAGCTGACCGAGAACATGAAACGGCCATATACGAAAAGGCCAAGCGTCGACGTCAGGCTGAAGAAGCCGTGGTAAGGATGATTTGTAATGTACTCCAACCAAGCCAAAGCACACCTGCTACAAATAAGAGCAGGATCAAAGCAGAGAAGCGGTTCGCCAAAGCCCTGTCAATGGGAATGAAGTTGTTCCCTATCGTGGAAAGCACCCCTGGGGTCATGTGCCTTGACGGGGCGGATATACATCCGAACTACTGCTTATACCATTGGAGGGTCACACACCCCACCGAAGAGTGCAATGCCTTCAAGAAGTGGTGGTAAGGATACGTTGCCAACCGACAACACTTCAAACGGATGAAGCGCAGAGCTCGTCGACAGTAAAGAAGCACGTGAAGGAACGGCCGGCAGCTGTCATATGGTTGATACCAGTTCGACAAAAGGAAAATCTCAAGTTCTTACATTCGGGAGCGATTCTGAGGAAGAAATAACCCTCGGCCCTCTCTTCAAAGAATCCACCTCCGGAAAAGAAGAGAAGGAGAAAAACTGCGAGAACATTCAGCTGCGTAACCGCACGCTGCTTGAAAAGAACCTCGGGCCTACAAACAAGGGTTCGATAAAAAAAGACAAGGGGAAGGAAAAAGTCCCTGACTAAATTACCCTCGATGAAACTCGCCTCATGGCGCAGCAAAACCTGGAAGCTTACAAGACAAGGATGACGCGCTCATACGAAAAACTGACTAGGCCAAGAACATTCCGCCAAGATGAACTCATGCTAGTCGTCAAAAGACCTATGATCCCCAATCGTGCAAACCAAGGGAAATTCGAGCCAAACTATGAAGGCCCATACATCATAGGCAAGGTCTACCAAGGTGAGGCCTATCTGCTCATGGATATGCATGGCGAAAGACCCTTCCGGCCAATAAACGGCCGATTCCTCAAGAAATACTATGCTTAACGAGTAAAGACTTAGGTCAATGATAGATGACGACGCTCGTGTCCGCTCGCTATCTTCCTGAGTCAAAACTCTAAGTGGCATTCGGAAGAGCTTCACCTAAAAAAATGGTGATAATGGACCACTACGTCCTTAAACTGGCAACAGACCGTAATGTCCTTAAACTAAAACTTCACCTCAAAAATGGTGATAATGGACCACTATGTTCTTAAACTGGCAACGACCGTAATGTCCTTAAACTAAAGCTTCACCTCAAAAATGGTGATAATGGACCACTACGTCCTTAAACTGGCAACGGACCGTAATGTCCTTAAACTAAAGGCTCATCTCAAAACTGGTGATAATGGACCACTACGTCCTTAAACTGGAAACGGACCGAGATGTCCCTAAACTAACAATGGACCGAAATGTCCCTAAACTAGTACTCCGCCTCAAACATGGTGCATCGTCCCAAATACGGTGATATCTTCTCTTAGGATCTATGTTGTAATCAAACCTCCAACGGCGAAGACTGCAACCCAAGTCCTAAAAAACGGTATGTCCATAAGAAAAATGGACACGGATGAAAACCCCAAAAGGCGCTGTGAGTAAAAACAGTAGGGCTACCGGTGAGCTTGTGAAACCCGAAAGGGCGCAATCTCGTTGTCTCTAAAAAAACGGTATGTCCACAAACAAGATGGGTAATGATGAAAACCCGAAAGGGCGCCGTGAGTAAAAACAGCAGGGCTACCAGCGAGCTTGTGAAAACCTGAAAGGGCGCAATCTCGTTGTCTCTAAAAAAATGGTATGTCCACAAGCAATATGGGCACGGATGAAAACCCGAAAGGGCACCGTGAGTAAAAACAGCAGGGCTACCGGTGAGCTTGTGAAAACCCGAAAGGGCGCAATCTCGGTTCAAAAAAACGGTATGTCCACAAGCAAAATGGGCACGGATAAAAACCCGAAAGGGCGCCGTGAGTAAAAACGGTAGGGCTACCGGCGAGCTTGTGAAAACCCGAAATGGCGCAATCTCGGTTAAAAAAAACAAACTCATGTACACTTGCAAGGTTCTCTCGACCTTGTGAGGAGAAAATACCTGCGTGAGATCCTTACGACTCACAAGGGAGCAACACGCTTAATAATCCCTACGATTCCTAAGGAGAAATTACACTTACGAGATCCCCACGGCTCGTAGGAGAATTTCCCACCTATGAGACCCTCATGGCTCATAGGATTCAAAATCCTTAAGCTACAAGCACCTAGACCTGTTCTTAAGCCATCATATTCCCCAAGTTGCCCTACAGGCAGTTCAATATTGGCACTTGTATAGAATCCACGGGTATAAATAAATATAGCCCTCACCTAGTTCCACCAATGGCGCGGAATGTCCGCATATGGTGAACGACACTTGTAAGTCCTTTCGACTTATAAGGAGAAAATACTCTTGTAAAATCCTTACGACTTGCAAGAGAAAATACCATTTAGGAGTCCTCACGACTTTCAGGGAGAACATACACCTACGAGATCCTCTCAACTCGTAGGAAAAAATAATTTTATGAGACCCTTACGGCTCATAAAGTCAAAAATGCTTAGTCGACAAGATCCTAACCCTGTTTGCTCAGCCACTTTTGTTCAAATCGACAAAAGCAAATGATGATTCGCTCCTAGCAATATCCCAATTATAGCGATGTTGATGCCTAAATCGGTATCAAATTCCAAGTTCTCTCGAGGCAAATGACCATTCGCTCCTGGCAATATTCCAGTCGTAGCGATGCTAATGCCTAAATCGGTATCAAATTCCAAGTCTTTTCAAGGCAAATGATGATTTGCTTCTGGCAATATTCCAGTCGCAGCAATACTGATGCCGGAATTGGTGTCAGGATCCAAGTTCCCTACTCGCAACAAACGTATAAGCATATGAAATAGCCGAAATGATGGGGCAACTCACAATAAAAAAAATCAGCGAGAAAAAAATATATGCATATGAAACAGCCGAAATAATTGGGAAACTCGCAATAAAAAAGCAGCGAGTAAAAAATAAAACAATACATAGCCGAAATGATTAGGCACAGCGAAAAATAGCCGAAATGATTGGGCAATCGCGACTTTCGCGATATAAAAGCTGAAAAAATAGAGTATCGCGGAAACAAAAAAACATATCAAAATGAAACTTTTCTTCCCTGCAAGTGAGTCTACACCGACCCCTATATACAAAATGGGCACAAATGAAAAGGGAACCATGTTTTCCCACAAGGCTCCATCAAAGGGAGAGCCAAGTCTTAACGGTTCACAAAACAACCTAAAGACTACCTCAACATTCGTCTCGTTAGAGCAGACGCAACGTCAACAACAGTGTTCCCTCTTACTCCAGCAGAATGCAGACGCAACGTCAACAAAAGACCCCAGGGTCGAAGCAAAACGAAGCCATGGCAAAATTCCTAGCTCCAAGTCTTGACGGTTCACAAAACAACCGAAAAACTACCTCAACATTTGTCTCGTTACAGCAGACGCAATGTCAATAACAGCGTTCCCTCTCACTCCAGCAAGATGCAGACGCGACGTCAACAAAAGACCCCGGGGTCGAAACAAAACGGAGCCATGGCAAAATTCCTAGCTCCAAGTCTTAACGGTTAACAAAACAACCTAAAGACTACCTCAACATTCGTCTCATTACAGCAGACGCAATGTCAACAACGGCGTTCCTCTCACTCCAGCAGTATGCAGACGCCACGTCAACAAAAGACCCCAGGGTCGAAACAAAACGGAGCCATGGCAAAATTCTTAGCTCTAAGTCTTAACGGTTCACAAAACAACCTAAAGACTACCTCAACATTTGTCTCGTTACAGCAGATGCAGTGTCAATAACGTCGTTCCCTCTCACTCCAGCAGGATGCAGACGCGACGTCAACAAAAGACCTCAGGGTCGAAACAAAACGGAGCCATGGCAAAATTCCTAGCTCCAAGTCTTAACGGTTCACAAACAACCTAAAGACTACCTCAACATTCGTCTCGTTACAGCAGACACAATGTCAACAAAATCTCCAAAATAGCCAAATCAAAAGGAAGCAAGGGAAAAATTCCTAGCTTCAAGGTCTTGACGGTAACTCAAATAAAACCCGAAAGACTATCGGAGATCATCCCACACCAGTGCGGAGTGGTTATGACTCATCGGGGCTTTCAAACTGAGCCTAACCTCAAGTAAAAAGCGGCATTGTAAAATTCTTAACGCTTGCTTTTCCGACGGTCAAACTACCTAAGAAGATTACTTGAAGACGTCTTGTCCAGCCCCCGAAGAGATCAGAGATACGACAGTCGCGGGGCTACTTGAAAAGCAGCGTAAAGACTGAATATCGGGGAATGCATCAAGCAACGCAACAGTACCATGGACTAAAAACCCTAGTACCACAAAACCTAACGGACCTCTGTCGCAAAGAGCAGGGGTTATTTATGACGTTAGGACAAGTTTGCTTACAAAACCCAAGGGAGGTAAACTAAACAAACTCTGAAATGAGTCCATAAACTAGAGACTCCGGAATGAGTGAATAAACTAAACAAACTCCGAAATGAGTCATAAACTATAAACTCCGAAATGAGTCCATAAACTAAAAGCTCCGAAATGAGTTCATAAACTAGAAACTCCGAAACGAGTGAATAAACTACAAGCTCCGAAATGAGTTCATAAACTAGAAACTCCGAAACGAGTGAATAAACTACAAACTCCAAAATGAGTACATAAACTATTTTACGTCAAGTCAAGACAGAAAGGCGCAACCAATGGGCACCAACCGTATGCTATGCAAGGCAGTAAGGAGAGCATTTGATTCACACCTGACTAAGCGTTCATTCACAACTGCATACGTACTTAAATGAAAATAGTGTTCAAAGTGTGATGATTTGTGTATGTGTGAGAAGGATTAGCGCATGACACAATAGTAGCGTTCGCCCTTAGCAAAAATTCCTAAGGGTAAACTATAAAGCTCATGCACAGAGGCGAGATACACATATGAATATATGATGAAGATGAAATATTCAACAGAAAACATTTAACAGTCAATAATAAGAGAAATACATTGAAATAAACATCCTACTCTATAGGGAAGATATCACCAAATATGGGATCAGAGATACAGGGGTTAACAAAATAATAAACAAAGTTCCCCAACTCCCTCTTTGCCCTCTCCACCATGTCGAAGCGGTGGTCTTTGCGAGGAGTTGCTCCCCATCGATTAACGTCGTGCTCATCAGCGAAGGCAGACATGATAGCCCGATGAGCCGGTATCTGGCATAGCAACTGAACCGAACGGTCCATCAAAGACTGGGTAATCAAACGTGCCTCATGGAAACACTCGATCTTGTCCTCCGCCGCATCGAGAATCGCCGAAGTCATCTCTGCCGAATGTGAGAGGATGTCGGCAAGCACGGATAGGAAAATCATCCGGAGCCAGATGGAGCCTATAGGAAGAGGAGACCCCCTACGAGTCAGGAGCTCATACATCACCGCGTCACATTGATCGTTGATGAGGAGGGGATTCGCTAGCCGTACACCAAAACGAGGAATAATCTCTTCGATAGGTATTTCCCATGGTTGCTGACAAGCATGTGGACGAGTGCAAGCCATAACTCTTAGTCTGTTAAAGAAGTTCTTCCCATGTGAGGAAGAAGAAAAAATAGCTTCGGATTATAAAGAGGGGCATTCAAGTCTAGGTACAGAAAATGTTGTGCATGATGGAGCTATTCCCAAGTCATGAGAAAAGAAAAGGTTGACTCATGGGTAGCGCCCCACGTGCATGACACGTGAACGCAGGCGCTAATTCTTTTCGGGATTAAATCCTGAGGCAACGCCCCACACGCATGACACGTGAGGCACATATGAACAATGGTATAAAAGAAAAGGAAGTTTTGTCATTCATACTTCAGAAAATTTATACATGGATGATAAAAATATCATCAAAATGTTTACAATGGTAAAAAACTAAATTCCGGACATGGATTTAGGAATTTAGAAGCAAGCCCGAATAAAGTGCTTATGGCTTCTCTGACCATTTTCTTGTTCATCCTCTCACGAATACAAGCGTCAGGATCCCCACTAATATCGTCCGTCCTCTGGTATGCGGATATTATCGCCTTCTGTTGGAAGACGCGATGCAAAATATCGACGAGGTCATCTCTTCGCTTTTTTGAGATCAGGCTCATCAGATATACTAAATGCACCTTATCTTTAGTATCATCAAGTGCCTCGAGCGGCATAATCTCGTCAAGCCTAGGAATTGCTGTCCAGATTGACCCAACGATGATGTTCAAGAGAGCAGAATGGCGGGAGAGTAACCGACCGTTGTAGTCGTCAAAACGACGCATCACCTCAGCACATTGAGCGTCGGTAAATTCTTGGCCTTGGCAGCGACCCTAGATGCGAATGTCCTTATAAAAGATAATCTCTTCGAGATCGTAAAGAAGAGAAGACATAATATCTGAAAAGAAAAATCAGTAAGAGGTTAGCAATCAAAATGGTCAAGAAAGCGCTCATTATGAGAATCTAAAAGGATTCTCATCAAATTAACAGTGGAGTTTAAACAACTCCTAACATTCTCGAAAAACGAGTTCTGTTAAAATGCACAACAGATTTCAAATCTGTCAAGAAATTATGAAGGAAATAAAATTCCCAAAATAATTTCTTTAAGAAATTTTCGAAGCTGAGCTCTGTAGAACAATAGGATAACATCCCAGAACTCCACTCGAGAAAGGGGAATTAAATTCCAAATAACCTTCAAAAAACAAAATTTCTAATAGGGTAAAAACCCTAAAAGATTTTTAAGATCTACGATCAACTCAAGTAAAAAAAATTTAGATCTCTAAGAGATCATTGCAAAAGAAGAGCAAAACTCTGTTAATGGTTAAAAACCCTAAGACATGAAGAAATTCCTCAAACATTAGGACATGGTCATGGTTCTTACCAAAACTTTGACAGAGTTTTAACTCTAAAAGAGTTTTTTTGAACAGAGATCGGAGCTCTGAAAAGAGAATTAAATTCTCAAGATAGAAGAAGATTAGAAAGAAGATGAACAGCAGCCATCTCAAGGGCCAAAAGCCTTATTTATAAAACTTTAAGAGACGGTTCAACTCCCCAGAAGATCGAATAGTGGAAAAGGTGCCACCGCTGCACTCACGTGTGAGCCACGTGAGCGCAACGGTGGGGGGCATTTGTTTCCCCCAATAATAAGAGCAAATCTCTGTTCAAAATTTAAGAGGCAGCGCCTCACGTGTCTTCCACGAGGGCGCCAGCGCCAGAGTTAAAAACTCTTATATTGACGCCGCACATGCTCCTCACGTGGACGCCAATGTGCAAAGCACATAAAATAATTAAAATCTTAATTAGCGCCCACATGCACAATACGTGAGCACCGGCGCCTAGGTAGAATTAAATTCTACTCTCTGTTAAACAGAGCCGTTGGATCAAAAATCCAACGGAAATGATAAATATCAGAAATACAGAATTAAATTCTGTCAGGAGAAAACATTCCCCAAATTAAATTATAGAATAAAATTCTATTTTCGGGATATACTCCCTCAATCTTTCTAAATAAGAAAAATTGCCCTCTGTAAAACAGAGAACCGGTGGATTAAAAATCCAATAGTGATTAAAAAATCACCGTTTTGCAGAATAAATTCTGCGCAAGGGAAAATATTTCCCCAATCTTGTTCTGTAAAACAGAAACCCTTGGATCAAAAATCCAATGGTGGGTAAAAATCCCCAAATCAATTAAGATCTCTTAATGAAAGATTTCTTCAACTAATATACAAACTTGCCTCTACTATATAAAGGACCCAAGACTTCAAGTCTAAAAAAGGGGAAACCCTCCCCCCCTCCCATAAGCTTCTAAAAAAACAAAGCAAAAAGCTTCAAAAGGGAACAAAGAAGATCTTTCTTCTCAAAAAAGAAAAAACTCTAGGTAAATAAAAAGAAGAGAGATCAAAACATCTCATTTACCCATTGAAGGATTTAACCCTTTTAAAAGAACTTAGTTCTTTTTCTGGATCTGAAATCCACAAGACAAGTCTCCCACAAGTTGAGAATTTAATTCTCATCAGAAAAAACTTGTTCTTGAGAATCAAAGATTCGGAAAAGAATTAGGAATTGAATTCCTCAAAACAAAGCATATAAGGAAAAACCTAGCGCCCAGCGCCTCATGTGTCCCTCACGTGGGCGCCACAGAAGAAAGAGTGCTTAGCCCTCACGCCCAGCGCCTCACATATCCCTCACTCCCAGCGCCTCACATGTCCCTCACGTGGGCGCCAGAGAAGAAAGAGTGCTTAGCACTCATCGGGCAGCGCCCAGCGCCTCACGTGTCCCCCACGTAGACGCCATAGAAGAAAAGAGCGCTTAGCACTCATTGGGCAGCGCCCGGCGCCTAGCGTCTCACGTGCTCCCTACGTGGACGCCATAAAGAGCGCCTAGCACTCCATATAAAGACAAACGGAGTAAAGTGTTTTACACTTATTGGGTAATTCCCCATGACTGAAAGCTTCACAAGATCATATGTGGGCGTCAGAACTTATATAAGTGCTCATCACTGCTTGCATAAAAAGGGGACTGATTATCAGAGCCCAAGCAAGTGCTTAGCACTTTTCCAATAAAAAAAAGAGACTATTGAGCAGATCAAGCCCAAATTGGCTAGGTCATCTGAGGATAGAACCTCTTTGATTCAAATCAACTGAGCCCATATGCTCATGATTCCCCTAATTGATCTTAGTATCAAATACGACTATTGATCTTCCAACCGATGATATCCAAAACGGTATTCATCTCACATCCTCTCGAGGAAATATTAGTCTCAAAATATGACTAATGATTTCCGGGTTTACCACTCACTCCTTTTCCCCTCAAAGACGGGATTCAGTTTAAGGATACATCTCTTCAAACCTCTGATATATGTCGTTGTAATTCCTCAACGTCTTCAGAGAGGTGGCATGTCCCGACAACCAACAACTTCTCTTAATGCACTTCCAAACTAATGTGCACACCTAAAATCAGACTATACCCCAAACTGGGCGCATCCTATATCATCGATGTTCTTCCCGTCACGTAACAAACACACGTGCGCGCAAAATGACCAACGGACCGAGACGTCCTTAAACTAAAATCTCACCTCCAAAATGGTGATCAACGGACCGAGACGTCCTTAAACTAAAACCTCACACGTCCTTAAACTAAAACCTCACCTCCAAAATAGTGATCTACGGACCGAGACGTCCTTAAACTAAAACCTCACCTCCAAAATGGTGATCAACGGACCGAGGCGTCCTTAAACTAAAACCCCACTTCCAAAATGGTGATCTACGGACCGAGATGTCCTTAAACTAAAACCTCACCTCCAAAATGGTGATCTACGGACCGTGGCGTCCTTAAACTAAAATCTCACCTCCAAAATGGTGATCAACAGACCGAGATGTCCTCAAACTAGAACTTCGCCTCCAAAATGGTGATAACGGACCGAAATGTCCTTAAACTAAAACAATAGAGCCCAAATGCTCTTTTGTTGGATCTGAAATAAAAATGATCATAAAACCTTGTTAAGTGGATCTTAGTCTCAAATTAAACTAACGTATCCTTAACAAAACCAACCGAGCCCCAACTGCTCACATACATTTATGTCGATCTTGATCTCAAAACGGATTAACGATCCTTAAATCAACCCAAACCCAAACCTAAAAATATACGGATTTAGACTAGTCCACGCCCTACGGGCGACGACATAAATTAATCTCTGTATACAATCCATGGGAAACCAAAAATAAAATAAACACGAGCAGGAGAAAGTGGTTATCGCGATGCGGTAACATAATTAACTGCAAGGGCTTGCGCCTGCAGGGAAGAGTGTCCCCACAATCGAAAAAACCTCAAAAACGAGGGGGAATCTGACGAAATCTGCTACAACGGCCGCATCCGTTCAAACCTCCGATATACGGTTCCATAAATCAACTTGGGATTTTCGGAGAGGTGGACGGATAAATCCAAATAGCATATGCCCTCAAAATTCAGGCCAGACGTCCTAACGTCCCAGTCGCGTCTTTCGGCGGTGAACAGAGGCATGTCTTTGTAGTCACGGGAAAGTGCATTATCAGAAGGACTACAAAACTTGGAAAGCTAGAAGCCAGGATTCAAAGCACGTTATAGCTTCGGCTTCGAGTGTGTTTGTAATTGAAAACTGTCTATCTATTAACTCTACTTCCTGGGTACTAGATACCGGATCAGGATCTCATATCTGTAATTCATTACAGGCTTTGAGAAACCATAGAGTTATCAAGGCAGGTGATATGACTCTCAGAGTTGCTAACGGAATGAGCGTGGAAGCTGAATCCGTAGGGGAATATCATCTAGAATTGACAAGTGGGCAGATATTGATTTTACGTAACTATTTGTATGTACCTTGTCCAACCTGTAATATCATATCTGTATCTTTACTTCTTAAAGAAGGATATGATTTTATATTTTTAAGCGATATGGTACACATCCACCTAAATCAAAATTTGATTGGGTCAGGTACATTAGATAACGGAATATACGTATTGAATTAAGCTCAGGTTTTCAACGTCCAGAACACACTTAAAAGAAAGTCTCTGGAATTAAATCAGGCTTTCTTGTGGTATTGTAGACTGGGTCACATCAATGAAACACGGTTGACGAAGTTACATAGAGAGGGATATTTGGATCCGTTCGAATATCAGTCTTAGGCAACTTATCAATCATGTCTCAAAAGAAAGATGACAAAGACTCCGTTCACTGGACACGGGGTAAAAGCGAGCGAGCTCTTGGGACTCATACACAGCGATGTGTATGGTCCAATGTCTACACAAGCGAGAAGTGGTTATTCCTACTTTATTGCTTTTACGGATGATTTCTCTAGGTATGGACATGTATTCTTAATGAAACATAAATCCGAGGCCTTTGAGAAATTCTGGGAATACAAGAATGAAGTGGAAATAAAAACCGGCAAAAGTATTAAGACGCTGAGATCTGATCGAGGTGGTGAATACTTAAGTGCCAGGTTCCTGGACTACTTAAAAGAGAATGGAATTCTCTCTCAGCTTACTCCTCCACACATACCTCAGCACAACGGTGTATCAGAAAAGCGGAACAGAACCCTATTGGATATGGTTCGTTCCATGATGAGTAATGCTGAGTTACCGCGATCTTTCTGGGGCTATGCACTAGAATTAGTTGTATATCTTTTGAACAAGGTTCCTACTAAGTCAGTGCCCACCACACCATATCAGATGTGGAGTGAGAAAAAACCCTATCTTAAATACCTTAAGACATGGGGATGTCCAGCTTTTGTAAAAAAGCAGCATGCGGACAAGCTCGAGGCACGCTCGGTATTGTGTAAGTTTGTAGAATACCCAAAGAACTTCAGGGGGTATCTTTTCTATTACGCAGAGGAACAAAAGATCTTTATTTCTTGGCATGCCCACTTTTTGGAAACTGGATTTTTAGAAAATCATATAAGTGGGAGAGCAATAGAACTGGAAGATATTCCAGAACCGAAAACTATTACTGAAAGCATGGTGGAACCATGTTAGTGTATATACCCTAGAGGCCATTACTGTATCATACTAGTTTGTATATTACTTAATGGATGCTTGGGATATTCACCTTGTATATACAATCTTGCTCAAAATAGTAGTATGCTACTTGGTTTGTTTCTACTTCAATGTGTACTTGTGTTTATTTCAGTATATCACTTATACGCATTAGTGGAGCCCTTAGGATCTTTGCTTGATTACCAGCGTTGTGATGGCAGTCACACTAGTGGGGGCTGGGTAATCTATAAGCACATCCTTATTCAGGTCCCTGGTCGCAGGACTATCGAGACAGGGCATCGATACTCCGGAGTAGACCAGCGCATGCGCTTCTCATCCCAGTATGGGAGACGGTCTGTCCCACAGCCGTCAGTACGTCGTACTTGAGATAGTATGCGGGTGCTCGTTAGGTTACGGGTACACTGGACAGGACTCGTCGGGAACTGACTAGTTGGTATTATACCTATCGTCAGTTATCAGTTCCCAGGTGACATGAGTACAGCTTAGTCCGCTGACTTGACACTGTCACTTCGCCTCGGGTGTGTTCCCACTGTACTTTGATCACTACCCTACCACGGCTCAAAGGAGTCGTGCAAACAGGTGGTGGTTGGGTGCAGTCCCGAAGCACTTGGAGGCAGTGACGGTTAGACAGGATTCGTCTCTCCCGGTATTGGGGGTTGACATCGCGCTGTGTCTAGGAGAGCCATTACACGAGTAGTCCCTGGCCAGGGCAAACGAGATATACTGGTAGGTTTCCAGTGTTATCTCAGGGTGTATTGGGCTTCACTCCGGCACGACTTGTACCGCTATTGGGGGACTGACGTTTACCGCCCCCTAGGCCCGCCATGCGATGTATCAGACGAACAGACCGGACTGTACGGAGAATGTCACACTCAGGCTCAGTAGGAGTTCAGATGGGTTTCGCCTCGTCGGTCTTCTTGTCGGCATTACCTGGGGACCGTTACGCACAGCTAGTGCCGCTTGCGGTCTGTGGTTAAACCCACTGCCAGCGTAGTGTCGAGTCTTTAGAGTCCCACACAGAAAGCTTTTCGCCTTTAGGCAAAAGAGTAGAGGTCGCATGGTATTGCGACAGGTCGCATGGTTTTGCGACAGGGTTCGGTCACATCCGTGCACTTATGCACGTACAGTGTCCGGACAGTTTACACTAGCGGGTTTTGGTTTAAGCCAGATCCTAGTGTACCTTATGGGATTGGATTTATCCAGTTTGCATTCGTGTTCCTCGGAACGCGGATGCGGGTGTGTATGCACAGTTGACAGGGAGGCAGAGGCTGCGGATTCTCATTAGGGTTGTTGACAGTTGACCGTTGACTATTTGACTTTATGCTCAACCCTAATGAGAATATGATATGTGATTAACTATTATATTAATTAAGTATTATGGTGATATGGTTGTTGACTTGTTGACTTTTGTTGACTTGTTGACTTTGTTGACTTGTTGACTTTTGTTGACTTGTTGACCGGTTGACTAGGCTTGACTAGTTGACCATCATGATAACCATGGTTATCATTTCATGCCAAAGACTTTTTCTTGCTTGCTCATTTGAGCAAAATGAGTGCATGACATGATAAGGTTATGGTTGCTTCTAACCATCACATAAGACTTTTTTGATATGATGAGTTATGATCACTTTGGATTATGAGAGGGTGAAAGACAAAAAGAGTTGCTCATTCTTTCTTGCTCATTCTCTCTCTTGTTCTTGAGCTCTCCTCTTGCTCTCACCCTCAACCTCTTGCTCCCTCTCTTGATCTATGGTTCTCTTGTCTCATGAGTTGAGAATCAAGAACCATAGATAAAATCCCATTCTAAATCATCTCTACTCATTCTAGTTCACTAGGTTTGGCAAACCAAGTGAACTAGTTTCTTCAAAGAACGAAGAAGGAGCTAAAGGTTGGAGCTTTCAAGTGGATCTATCTTCGGCGTACGGAGACAACGAGAAGGAGCCATCGAACCACCATCGGAGCTTGAAGAGAAGGAGTTCAAGTTTAGGTATAACCATCTTCATCCGAGTAGCTAAATATCTTTAGCTTAGTATGCTAGTTTTAGTTTAGGTAAAGATCCCGACCTAGCTTAGTCCATGTTGCCTCTTGCGTTAAAATTTTGATTTTATACCGTTTCCGCCTCCCCGTAAGAACCGGGGGTCGCAACGTGGACTTACAAACCAGACGTTTCGAAAGAACCTAACATACCTGCGCCACTCCGCAGAACTAGTAGGCTATCTCATCCGTCCGAGAGATACTACGGTTTTCTCATAGACGGGGATAGAGAGGATTACATCATCGACGATGATGAGCCAACTAGCTTCCAGCAAGCCATTCAGAGCAGATACTCGGTAAAATGGGTGGATACAATGCGGACAGAAATGGAAACCATGTACACCAACAAAGTATGGAATTTGGACTTTGCTCCAGAAGGGGTAAAACCCGTTGGCTGCAAATGGATCTTCAGAAAGAAGATTGATGTAGATGGACAGGTTGAAAGCTATAAGACTAGACTTGTTGCAAAAGGTTTTCGTCAAAGATCTGGTTTGGACTATGATGAAACCTTTTCTCTAGTGGTTATGCTCAAATCCATTCAGATCCTTCTTTTCATTGTTGTCTTCTATGATTATGAAATCTGGCAGATGGACGTAAAGACCGCTTTTCTAAATGGTAATTTAGAAGAGTGCGTCTATATGGATCGGCCGAAGGGTTTCATTCAGAGTGGGAGCAGCGGGAAAGTGTGCAAGTTGCTTAAGTCTATTTATGGACTAAAGCAGGCATCGCGAAGTTGGAACATCTGTTTTGATGAGACGGTCAAAGAATTCGACTTTATCAAAAATCCAGATGACCGTGCATACATAGTAAAATTGTAGCGAGAAGTGTGGTATTCCTTGTCCTGTACGTGGATAATATTCTCTTGATAGGAAATGACATTCCTATGCTACAATCAGTCAAGGGATTCTTGTCACAGAGGTTCTCTATGAAGGACCCGGGTGATGCCTCCTACATTCTGGGGATCCGGATCTATCGTGACAGATCTAAACGGATGTTGGGACTCTCACAGTCAAGGTACATCGACAGCATACTGAAACGATTCGATATGGAAGATTCTAAGCGTGGTAATCTACCAGCTTGTCACGGAATCACCATCTCCAAAGAGATGTCTCCCAAGACTGATTTGGAAAGGGCTCGCATGTCTATTATACCCTACACTTCAGCGGTAGGCTCTATAATGTATGCGATATTGTGTACCAGACCAGATATAACATACGTCATGAGCGTTGTAAGCCGGTATCAGTCAAACTCAGGGGAGAAGCACTGGATAGCAGTGAAGAACATTCTCAAGTACCTGAGAAAGACTAAGGAGATGTACTTGGTGTATGGAAGGGAAGACCTCCATATCGAGGCCTTCGCCGACTCTAGCTTCTAGAGTGACAAGGATGACTCCAAGTCCATATCGGGTCATGTCTTTACCCTCAATGAAAGGGCGGTTGTTTGGAAGAGCTCCAAACAAGAAACCGCTGCTGACTCGACTATGGAAGCGGAGTATATTGCTGCCTGTGATGCCGCGAAGGAAGCAGTCTGGATCAGGAAGTTCGTGATAGAGTTTCAGGTGGTTCCATCCATTATTGATCCAAAACCGCTGTATTGTGACAACAACGGCGTTATAGCTTTGGCGAAGGAACCGAGGTCCCATCAAAAGTCCAGACACATCCTGAGATGGTTCCACCTGATCAGGGAGATCATTGATCGCTGGGAGATCGAGGTGCGGAGAGTAGAGACAGAGAACAACACTGCAGATCCACTCACAGAGGCCATCCCTTAGACATAGTTCGAGCGGCTAATCGAGATAATAGGTCTGCGATATGCCAATACATGGCTTTAGTGCAAGTGGGAGATTGTTAGTGATATGTGCCTTAGAGGCCATTATTGTATCATACTGGATTGTATATTACATATTGGATGCTTGGAATATTTCACGGTTATAATAACAGTCTTGCTCGATATGGTGGTATTCTACCTGGTTTAATTCTACCTTAATATATGCGTGTGTTTCTTTTAGCATATCGCTTATACATATTGGTAGAGCCCTTAAGATCTTTGCCTGACTACCAGCGTGGTGATGGCAGTCACACTCGTAGGGGCTGGATAGTCTATAAGCACATCCTTATACAGGTCTCTAGTCATTGGATTATCGAGACGGGGCATCGATACTCCGGAGTAGACTAGTGTATACGCTTCTCATCCCAGCAGAGGATATGGTCTGTCCCACAACCATTAGTACGCTGTACTAGAGTTGGTATGCAGGTGCTCATTAGATTATGAGTTACACTGGACAGGACTCGTCGGGAACTGCTGGTTAGTATTATACCAATCGTCAGGTAGCAGTTCCCAGGTGACATGAGTACAGCTTAGTCCGTTGACTTTCCATCGCTACTTCGTCTCGAGTGTGTTCCCACTGCACTTAGATTACTACCCTACCACACTCAAAGGAGTCATGCAAACAGGTAATAGTTGGGTGTAGTTCCGAAGCACTTAGAGACAGTAGCGATCAGATAGGATTCGTCTCTCCCGGTATTGGGGGTTGATATCGCGCCGTATTCGGAAAGCCATTACACAAAGTCCCTGACCAGGACAGTCGAGAAATACTAGTAAGGTACTCCAGTAGTTTCTCATAGTGTATTGGACTCTCCTCCGGTACAACTTATCACATTGTTAGGGGTCTGACGTTTACCATTCCCCTAGACGGATATGCGAGTATCTCAGACAAACAGACCGGACTGTACGGAGATTTTCACAGATAGGCTCAGTAGGAGTCCGGATGAGTTTCCTCATCGGCCTTCTTATCGACAGATACCTAGGTAGCCGTTACGTACAGCTAGTACCGCTGACGGCTTGTGGTTAAACCCACTGCCTGCGTACTATCGAGTTCTTAGAGTCCCACACAGAGGGTTTCCCTGCTTCAGGCAATTGATGTAGACGCCGTATGGTTTTACGGCAGGGCTTCGATCACATACGTGTGTTTGTACACGGATGCTGATCGGGCGGACAATACTAGTGGGCTTTGGTTTAATCCGGATCCTAGTATTGTATTATTGGATTGTTATCATCTCAGTGTATCCGTATTTTTCGGAATACGGATACGGGTATGTATATACGGTGAAGGGCATTCTTGTAATTTGGCAATGCGTGCTTCTAGAAGGAGCCACCTTATTATTTGCATTATCCATTTTCTAAATGGGTTAATGAGGTGGAAATGGAGGAGACTTTGATGGCTTGGTGAAGCATGGCTATTATGTTTATTATATTCATCTTGACTCACTATTGAGGCATGGGAGGTTTTTTATATTGTGTTTTATTCCATGGCTCAATGAGTGAGTGTATGATATATTAGCCATTCTCCACACTTAGCCAACTTGATGGTTATTCATTTTCACTCTCTCATTCTCTCTCTTGGTTTCTCCATCTCGTTCTACCTCAAGACTACACCCTAATCCTTCACATGTGTTGTGAGCCATAAGGTTTAGTGAGACACTATAATCCATTAGCAGTCTCTACATCTCCTAGGTTAGTTGGATTAGCGAACCATCTACCCTAGTTATCCCATTTAAAGGTTGGAGCTTGGAGCACATTCTCTCGCAGTGGATCATCTTTAACGTAAGGAGGCCGATGGAATTTTCATCATCCGATCACCGAGGAGCCTTGGAGAGGAGCACTAGAAGACCCGAAGGACTCGACCTTGGAGGTATAACCATTCTACCATAGTAGATAAAGCTCCATAGTTGGTTGTTAGTTAAGGTTATCGAATAGATCCTGGAGTTTAGCCGGTGTTGCGTAGTCAAATATTAATCGTTTTTGAAAATTCCGCATCCCCACGAACAGCGAGGTGCGCGACACCGGCTTACAATATTATCGACCGAAATTACATATAAATTTACAAATCAAATAACTGGTATTTTGGATATCAAAGAATTTTTACTTCCATCTCTAAATTTTTTGATTAAAATTACCTGGGATTTGACTCCTGCCTCCTAGCAGTTTCTGCGGCATGGGCAATCTCATCTCCATGATGCAACCGGACAAGTTCCTCACCAATCACAACCTCCCATCATGCTACACCTTTGGAATAATAGTTATAACTAAGTTGGGGCCTGAGATTTGATAGCTAAATAATGTCATCTAAAAGACTTTTTATTGGTTTCTTAGTGATCCCTGCGATGTCTGGGACATGAACCGGTGTTGTAAACCTTGGTTTCGTATTAAAAGTCGGTTTTTGCGACTAAGAGATGATTAAAATAAATGGACTAGTGAATATCTCTTGTATTTAGAAACCAAGGAGTCCATGCGCATCTTTTGAATATTTTGTTTTCTGAAAATATTTAACAAGAAGAAATTTTCTTCATTTTATGAAATAATCTACATCTTCGAATGTTTAAATGAAAGAAAACAGTTTGGATCCCCGTCATTTAAAACAATTAAACTGTGCTTATACTTTGTGTAATGAAATATCTAATAATGTGAGCGTCCATTTCACATGCTTAGTTAATTAAATTTTAACCCTTACAACATGAGGATTTTAAATTCATTTCTTTTCTTTTCTTTTCTTTTGATATAAATTAGTTTGGGCTGGCTTGCATTAGGCAGGTGATGCACTTATACTTGGCCGAGTTCATCGAAACAACCTTATTTTTCGATGAGTCATGTTTATATATTTGCATATATGTCTATCTGTATATTTATACAGAGCTGACATGATATGACACAGACAAAATGACATGCAGAAATACACCGCAAGAATAGGGTGTGTCATGCTAGTAAATAAAGCAATGACAATGTCAGGTCTTGATATAAAATGTGTTATGATTAATTTAAGTTGTAAATTGCAGATCAACTTTCAATAATAAGTGGATTATATCCAACTTGTGGTAGACCTCGCACTAACCTATCTATTAATGATTTGTATTATATATATCTAGTGTATATCTTATTTTAATTTTAATATTCCAGTTAATTTTTATAGCCTAGAGAATGAAATAAATAACTATGAACGATTTCATTTTGGCCAATCAGATCCTTTTCTATAATTTTAGGCAATAATATGGCCAGTTATATGAGACATTAAAATAAAAACAAGAAGAAGAACTTAAACATTAGAATAAAAACTCGATCAATATAGCCACATCAGGCGAGCTAAGGCTCAATATTTTCATCAAAAGAAAATTTTATAGCATTTGGCACATGTACATATATGTCTACCAATTAAATGTTCAAATAATGCTAAAATAATATCGATACACATCGATGAGCAAAAGATGTGGGAACTTAGAAAGCGGCAAAGAAGCATTTTTTCCGTAATAGCTTGATTCAATGTAATAGCTGAGTAATCTTAATATGTCCAAGAGAAATGTGAGCATATTAGAGAATTTCTGTTTTCGTCTATCAAAGAGTCAACAATCTATCAATTCTTTAATAATCAGAATACTTCATTTTGATCAACATATTATCAACATATTCTAAGATATGCATACATAAGAAATTACGTGATTTCGATTCTTTTTGCACTTACATCAAAGGATCACAAATTGATTTGTTTACCGATAATAGAATAATTTTCATAACCAAAACAACACTCGAAGAATATTTATATCATCTAAAAATAAAATTGGTGTATATATACTTAAGGCAGTGATGAGCAAAATGGACAAAGCCAATCCAGATCCAAACACAAAAGAAGGCTATTGAGGTTTTCTCGTATCCTGTTGAACCCCTGCATGTCTCCATGGTACACAACTTAGTATTGAGAAGAGAGAGAGAGAGAGAGAGATTGCACAAAACCTAGCTGTAGTTACGGTACAACACTTCAAGAAAGTGATTTATTAAGGCAAGCAAACACCCCTTTGTTCATCGACGATACGCTTTTTAAACTCTCTAATTCTGCTCTACACAACACATACAAGTTCTAAAGTTCAATAAGACAATCATCTAGTTTAGAGTTGGGTTTAAGTATTTTCAAGGGTTTAGGTTGTTGAGAATAGAAGTTTGCGCAAATAAATCAACCTAGAGAGTATAGGTGCTACATGGGGGTGGTTTGTGCAACTAAACCAAGAAAATGGATTAATAATTATCACGGCCGATCTTTTAGAACTAATAATTTTCGTGAAAAATGTCAAGACAAATTACGTATAATACTCGATACAAAAACATATTGAGGTTCTAGATGTTTAGCAGCCACACTCTAGATTAAGTTATAGAGACTAATAATACAAATGAATATAACTGGCTAATATATAGGAAACATAGGATCCACGTCTTTAGCCCAAGACTCTAAACCCCCAGCAATGTCTTTCGCAGAAGAAAAACCATTTTCGACAAGAAACTGAACAGCCCTTTGCGAATCATTCCCTCTTCGACAAACCACATACAAAGCCGCAGGTTTGCTTGAGGTTTGCTTGGCTTCTTTTAATGCCAAATCCAATGTAGATAGTTTCTCCTGGAGTCTTTGTAATGGAATGTCGATGGACTCAGGAATTGATGTTATCTTGAAGTGGTGAGCAGGGCGCACATCGAGCAATACGTGTGGTTCGCCCTTGTCTGATAAGCTTTTGTAGTCTTTGCTAGTGATTCGGGCACTTTCTGGTATCAGGCTCAGCTTCGGGCGTGACTGCAAAATACAAACAAAATTATTATAAGAAGATTAAGAATTCATTTTTAGGGTCGATCAGTTTTATTTTAAAAAATATATATCACTATGGTGTACTGTGTACAGCGCACTTATAACCCCTCAAGAGAATTATTAGCGCAAACACTCAAAACTTTTCAAACTAGTTTCTATATGATGTTACATAAGAATGAATGTCTAATTTAACTTTGGAACTTGTTTTCGTATATCGTTTAGAGCGGAATTTGAGTGCATTTTAGGGTATGGTTAATGCACAAGGGTGGCTTGGTCTTAATAAATCTCTCAGGCGTTTCGTGCAATTACAAACCCTCTTTCAATCAGTCTTGATTCATCATCACCGTCTAGGCTAGTGATTCAAGGCCCAAATATGCAGAAGATATAGCTATCAAGATGGGCATTTTGAGGGGTCCTCAAATATCCAATTCAAGAGTTATTGTGGAGAGCGAAGCAAAAATGGTGGTTTCTTGGATAGGAGTATGCTTCATTCCACATTAGAGAGTTGCTCACATAGTTCATGAGTGCAGAGCCTTACTTGCAAATTCTAATAGTAGAGTATGATATGCACCAAGAGTGCAACCAATAGTAGAGTATGATAAGCACCTAGAATGCAAAATAAGGTCACACACAACATTGTGAAACATGCAGCTGCGAATTAACATTTGGTTTTTGGTTGTATCCGAATTTTCCTTCCACCCTTATGGGTGAGCTTTGTATCCAACCATACCTTACAAGTTGCAAGTTTAATATAATTGCCGAGGCCTTTTCCCATAAGGTAGGGTACAACTCTGAAGCAAAGTTCCAAAGAGCATAAAATAAAGTATTAGAACTAGTTTTTGTGTTGTTTAGGTAGAATTTGAGTGCTTAAGGTTTTTGGTCATTCTGCAGAGGGGTGCTTGCTCTACTAAATCTCTTAGGGAGTTTTGTGCAATAAACCTTCGTTTTATACTCTTCATTCATCGTCGTCGTCATCTAAGTGATTTCCCCTTAAAAATGGTATAAAGAAAAATTCCACAAAAAAATTGAAAGAGTCATGAACCGCTGTCAATTGGGCCCTAAAAATATAAACAGAAGGGTTTTTGCCATAAACTTGGCTGAGCAGATGGCATCCTCCAAATTCACCTTGACTCAGGAAAAAGAAAATTTAAACGGAGAGCAGGGCATCATGTATCAAGATCACTGTAATCAGTTCTAGATTAAGCAAGACATGTAACTTGTGCTGATGCTCAAAAAGGATATATAAGCACTAAGGTTCATGACACCATAAAATCCATGTTTCAAGGCAAGAACAGATTCATATTTCTAATGAGGGGAAAACTTTAGATAATAAAGGAGTGCAGATATATAAAAGTTGCTAAAATAAAGGAAGAAATTACCGCATCGGACATTGGAGATTGGGTGAAACTCTCATAATCAAAACTGCGAAAATTTTCATGGGTGAAAGCAGGGTTTTCTCCACAAGCTACACAATGCGATGACCTTCCCCTAATCTTAACCTGTAAAAAAAAAAATTGGACTATGTTAGGCATGAATATCTCTACTATTTTAACTCAAAAAAAAAGGATTCGAGGAAAAAAAATCAAAGAAATGGATCTCAAGCTGAAATCACAATTTGATTCTTAGCATGAAACGTGACGAACAATAAACTATATTTTCATTTTTTTACGGGGAAAATAACATTTTACTTTTTTCTAACTGTTTAAATTTTCACTAGTCTTTACAAATCGCATAGAACGACCATTTTACAATCTTATTAACTTAAATTCTTCTGAAGCATCTTTTCATAGTCTAACATATGTATACGTGCATATTCTGTGCAAAGATTCTAGATGAGAATCACACCAATTATCATCTTAAAGATGAAACAAGTAGAAAATAATACAACACAGAAATTTCCATTAAAATACCATTCAAATGTGAATTTTCAAAACCAAAATGGTTATCAAGCAATTTTGGCATGTACCAGCATGCGATTTATGTGCTCATATGAGGCAGGCTAAAAAGAATGCCAGGGTACAAGAATTCAGATGAAAATTGCTGGCGGAGTCGTTTTGATTCCTACCAGCAGATAAATTATCTCACAATTGTACTTCTAATTTTAAAAAAAGAAGAAATTGTGATGTGGAAACAAGAATGAATATGATATATGCTTTCTTAAAAGGAACCAAACGCATTCTAAATGCATCCCAAAAGATTGTTCAATGTAGACTGTTAATTCTTGATCTATTTTGAACACTCGGTTCCTGAGATTATTGAATTTTCAGATAAATATTTATAATAAATCTTACTTTCTTAAAAATCTTCTCAAGCAAACAAAAATGATTGGTTTTAGATATAATTACTATGTTGATAGTTTTATTTTGTTTAGAAAAATCGATTTTTTCACATAAATTTATACACATACCTGCATTGCACGCATAAAAATACTAGTTAATATACAATTCATGCAATACATCAGCTAGATTGAATTTTTTGGTTCTGTCGAAACTTCCATTAAAAATATAGTGTGCCTTAAAATGGAGAGAGTTTAGGTGGCATCAGTAATCAAATGCAAGAAATGAAATAGAACTTTCCTCGAAACGGATATGGGTCATATGGCTTCTGTGGATGGTTCAATAATTTTATACAATGCTTAACTACATTGGCTTGTATCCCATAAAGATGGCTAAGATCATTAGTAACCAGAAAAATGGGTAAAACAAAGGCATAGTGCACAAAAGTAATATGAAAATGAGGAGAAAGAGTTGAGTGTCGTACAATCCGAATTCGAGAAGATAAGGCATCAAAAAGAAGCATTCTCCCAGAGAGAGGTTCACCGATAGCACTGGCAACCTTGATTGCCTCTAGAGCTTGAAGACAACCAATCACACCGGGAACTAATCAAACAATAAAAACTGGAACTTAGGATTCATAAAGATAGCACATGTCTAAAGAAATCACCAAGTCCAAAATATAATATATGATAATAGCTATGCTGCTGCTGCTAACATTAAGAATGGTGGTGGTGGTGGTGATATAAGTATATTGTGAGCATATCAATGTGCAAGTGTGCATGTGGGCAATCACACAACTCATGTGACATCAGCTCGAGATTTAAAAGTACAATAAATAGCAAACAATCAGAGATATTGGTATTGAACAAGTTCATACCGTTCTCTGAACTTACTCGCAGTCTCGTAAATTTTCTTTACATGCATGTCGAACAAAATTAGAAAATATGGCCTTTAAGCACATACGATGTTTTCCCTAATGCTATTAAAACTCTTATGTAAAATAGAATTTTGACAATTAGAATTCTATGCAAGTGTGTGCACGAAACTATTACAAACAGACTACCAGCAGAGAAACCAAGCAAGTTAAAGCAAGCATTGGGCAAGCATTGGTGACAGAACAAACTTATCATGAATTGTCAATCTACATAAATCTATCATGCATATGAAGATATCAGTCATTGACATCACTGTTAGAGACTTTGGAGGAACATTCACCAAGTTATTTTTGCCGCTCTATCTGGGACATTGCAAGACCTGTAGTATGATTGAGCTACACCAATATATGACGGCATTGAAAAGTTGTTTGTGATATTATATTAAGATAAAGTACACGTAGAAATGTACATTCAATAGCATTGGTCTAATAGATTAGAACAAGTCAGTGTGAACTTCAATGGCTCTGATATGCTCCATTATTATTTATTAGCGTCATTTGCAATTTTTATCTTTGATTGTTTAAGATGATCGCAGTCTTCATAGAAAAATTAAGCAGCTTGGCATCAAGCCAATAATCAGTTCTTAAATATTGCCACAATCTTCAATGGAGCTTTGCTTCATAGCTAAAGGCATTTCGATGTTAAAGGCTTAGACAAGAATGATTACAAGTTGTCATGAAAACTTTGTAACCAATGCATGGTTGATGCAAAAGCACTATCTTCAAATTTCTCTCAAATTTCTCTCGGTGCCACTTTTCTTGTGACCAAGAATGCCTAAAATCCACCATAGCTTATTTTGCCTATCAACAACATAACTAGCTCTCGAAGTCACGAACATCCTTAATGCCAACCAATCACCTTCTTTCAAAAAATTTGAAATTTTTTTATTAGAACATTTTGCAAATTGACGGTCTATTCCCCTTTAGGATCCTACTGCAGAATAGGCTGAATATGTACAAAAGCACCATTGATCATCTATAATTGATGCAAACACAACTTGCGGAATTTCTCTATGAAGACTGAAAAAATAAAAGTGATGCTAATTAAGCATACATCATGGAATTATAAGAAAAATAATGATGAAGACGTTGAAATAATTTTAAAATGTTCATCAAAGGAATGTAAAAATAAATTAACTCATACTCGCATTTAAGATGGCTTTCCAAGAAGATTGGAAAGCTGTATTCTACTTAACTTACCTACCCCAAGTACACCGCTATCAGAACATCTCTGGCATGCCATGGTAGGTGGAGGCGTCGGGAAAAGGCAACGATAACATGGACCACCATTATGATGATACACAGTGAGCTGCAGCACATGGGTTTACTTACAAATATTATTGACTTCATGATAATAAAGTCTTCTTTGGAGAAATCGTTTACCGAATAAATGGTAGTCTCTTAAAATGATAATTCCAAATTTCAAATGTTTCCAAAAATATTCTACCTGCCCTTCCAAGCCTAGAGCTGCACCAGATATAAGAGGCTGCATGGTTTACAAGGAAATCAGTCGGTGAATGGTTGAACATATATTACTAAACAGGAAAATCGTATAGAAAACATGTAGCAGTAAATAAATAAAAAATCATATACCACCACTATCATGGAGTTTAGTGCAAGATGGTGTTTTATACAATTTTTAATGTACTTTTTAATCGTTCAATGATACTTAATGTAAGTTTTGAAGATTAGGGAGATTCGTTTTTTTCAAGGAAAAGTTCAATATTGTTTAATGCAATGTACCCATATCTAGACCATTCAAAATGATATAAGCCCGATAATAATTTTTTCTAACAAAAATAGCAAACAACCTGAATATCGCATGCATTTAAACTATTTACTCATACTAAATCCAATTTTGCATGAAGAGGATTCTAACATCTATTAGCCTTCAACCTGAAAATACTGACTAGTTATCAACCTACTCGATGTACTTACCTTGTCCAGCAGAACACAGCAATCACTAATCATGTACCGACTCGGAAGATTGTCTGTTGCATCAACAACTACGTCATATCTAGAATGATATTAGTCGTCTCGGAAACATGTTTTAACACTAACAGATATTTAATAATAACAGCAATTTGAAACTTCACAAAAGCCAAGAGTCTGCATTTCAATTTAATAAAGGATACTTTCTGACGATATCCAAAGCATTCTCTGCACGTAAACCTTCATTATATTCAACCAACTTAACAGAAGAGTTAATCCTGAATTATGACAGTAATATCAGGCGAAAACTGGAACATAATATTATGCAGTATTGATGAAAGGAACTGAGTAATATAGGAAATGATTAATCTCATACGCATGACAGGAAGCAGCAGCTGACTTCACTTTTGATTCGCCCACGTAAGCCTCTGTGTGGATGATCTTATTTGAAACAGGAGGAATACAAAAGATCAGAACAAGCCAAAAAGAAAGGGCTAATTATAATTTAACTGATGCAAATAATCAATGCTCGGCAAAAATTATACACAGTATAATATATCTGTCTGGATGATGCAAGTGTGAATTCACATTTTTGGACAGCAAGTTCACATTTTTGGACGGTGAATTCACAATCCGCCCACAATCATAACTCCAACCTTTCCAGAAGAAATTAAGTAAAGAAAGTATATGTAGTAACATGGGATCAAACTCAGACTTATTGAATAGAAGGCACTTACCAAGAAGTAGCAAGTGACAAAGAATAGTGAGGATTATATGCCCGCAACAAGTTAGACACAAATAAAATACATAAAATAAAATAAATAAACATTTGCCAACCTGTCGGTGAAGGTTATTAAGCTCAACTTTGTCATTATCAATGATACCTAAGCAACCTACAAGGAGAAAAATAAAAACAGTAAAAGAATGCATCTGAAAAATAAAAGTAGATACACACCATTTAATATAGCCAAGCTTACTTACTAATTAAACAAAAGTTGGCTTTTCAAACCATTTGTTAAGAGTCTGGCTACAAAATTTATGGAAGAATGATTTTTAACAGGTACTAAAATGTAATGTAAAATTCAAATTGAGTTTTTGGAGGAAACATGTATGTTATACTTGTTATTCATTACAAAATTGGAAGAAACTCAAGAGAGATGTCACCAAGTTCCATAGAAAGTACATAAAATAACTTGTATTATAGAGGATAAGAAAATACCAACACCACAAGCAGCAAGATACATAGCTACAGGGGACCCCAACCCTCCAGCTCCAACAACTAGGATAGAGGACTTGGAGAGATTTCGCTGTCCTAGAATCCACAAAGAAGTTAAAATTAACCAAAATAATTGACAGCATGCAACTTTAGAATAAAACTGCAAACTTTAGTTGGCAAAAAATGTAAATTTTAGCAGCTAGCAGAACAATAAAAGACCAGAAGCTCTTGTCACTGTTACAGTATTCAAGCAGTAGCAGAGTGATACTGTTAACCTTTAGCCACATGAGGAAACCTATAGAAACCTACGTAACACCCCGGCTCCAATTTGAAGAATTGCATTGAATTTCCATTGTCGAAATATCTATTGGCGTGATTGATATATGTAATTTATAACAATATGAATTGATGAAAGCTTGTATGAATTTTATAGGAATTGTTACAGCTATTAAATAAGATATTAAGGAATATAATATCATGAGGGGAGTTTTCTGAAATAGAAAATATTTGAGAAGATAAATAGTATCAAGGTGGATGGACTTTGTGTACAAGAAATAGATAAGAAATTATAATTGAATGGATATGAATAGAAGGAAGTGAAGGAGGTTCTTTGTTTAAAAAAAAGATGGAATTGAAGAGGTGGGGACGCGTGGGGCCCACATGAATTAGAGAAGGATTGACGCGGTGGGGTGAGAAATATCCCTCACTCCATGAGAATGAAAGAGAAGAGAAAAATAAGAGAAAGAGAAGGGGAAGAAAGAAAAAAGAAAGAAAGGAGAAGAAAATAAAAGAAAAAAAGTAAAGAGAAATTGAAGAAAAATTGGGAAAGGTCTCAAGCCCTATGTAAGTATTCTTCAAACCTTAAAATCTAGGGATTTTGTTATTCTTCTATATAAAATGATATGTTTGCTTCATCACGTTTGAATTAGGTTTCATGAAATTGTAATTATCTAAACAAAGTGATTAATTATGTACATGGAATTTTAGAGAATTTTGAAATAGTTAGATTAAATAGATGATATTGTTGGTTTTCATTTAAGAATTTTAAGATACTTGGTTTATAGGATCTTAAAACATATTTATGAGACAAATTATTTGCATTATCGATATTGGTAAATTATTCTTGAAATTAGTTTCATGTAAAGATTAATTAATCTAAGGAATTATGTCAGTCTCTGTATTATATAGAATTTACGTTATACTTGCTTTGTGACATTGCAGCTACGTGCTTGCTTTAGAAATTATAGAGTTTTGTATAAGAAGATTTGATGTCCTTGACTAGATTATATAACAAATATATTTAAGATCTATAAACATAAATTACCAATCTTTCTTTACGAACTATTTGTTGACGGTATTGTGTGTGTTTTGAATGAAATATTTATATAGACCCTAACCAACTGGATTGCTCTTACTGGACCCATATTGGTATGACTGGTGGACTCATCCCGTTATAGTTTTGATCAAATAAAAGTGTACAAGCTAATCCTAGAGAGTGAATAGGGTTTTACAATATAAGATATTCAAAAATATATAAATTGCTATATATTTGAATTATAATAACAATCCAACCACAATGATATGATAGCAATTTAAGTCAAATAGAATAAACAGTAAAATAAAATAGGGAGCGAAAAGAAATCAACTGAATAGAGTGGTCCGACACCCTTCGTCTAATCCACTATCTAAAATTCTTCATCTTTAGAACTTTTCTTTCAATCATGTCTCTCCTTTAACCAAATAGAGAAACCTTTACATGCATCTCGTTTCGTCGGGTAGTGGAACACCTTTGCACCATTTCACTAGTAGTAGATCATTCCACCAATGGCTTAGTAGTTCTCTCTAAAACATGTGAGATAATAAAGCGCATACAATTCTTCTATATAGTTTTGAAATTGATGAGCTCGGAAGGTTGCTTTAAAAAATAATTTAAGCAAGATTCTCTCAATATTAAGAGCAAAAATGTGGTATATATAGATAACATAAAAAAATATTTTTAATTTTAAAATTTGGACCCAACGGCCATATGGAAAAATATGTAGCCAAAATTTGTCATTAATTAAACAGCTATTAAAATGTCATAGATTAAGTATGAAAAATCTAAACACGGTTTAAAATCCAACGATAAAGAAATTTGAAAATGGGTGATTTATAATATTAACCTAGGCAAAAAATTACCTAATCAGTAGACGCATTGTTTAATAGATAATGGTACAAACATATATCCAAATAAATTTTTAATAAATATGGATAAAATTGAGTTATATCATGTTGGCATTTAATGGACTAAGAAAAAAGTCTAATGGGTCAACTGAGATGACTAGGTCATCCATGTAAACTATTGAAAACTAGCGGGAATTATAAATAAGACTAGCTAATTCAATTAAATAGAATGACATTGGAAATTATCTTATAAAGTAATTACTAAAAATATTAATTTAATACTTTTTAATGATGGTAAAAAAAAATTGACTCAAAACTAATTTTATCAATATAAGATAAAATATGAAAATTTAAATGTATTTTCTCAAGCTCATTAAATCCAAACCCTTTTACATTAAGGCCTTAAAGAAATGAATAAAAAACAAAACCCCAAAAACCTAACTATAACTCATGTCAATCTTTAAGTCTTATTCTTCCATTGGCTTCAAACTTGATCTTGAAATTTTGATACGTGAAGTCCAAATATTGACCTTCAATTTTCTTTGGATTTGACATTTTAAGCTTAGTTCTTCGTTTTGCATTTAATGTTTCATGTTATATAAATTTTGTACAATGGTTAGCTTGAACATGGAAAAATATGTTTGGCAAGAATAAAAAATAAACCGGGATAAATCTAACAATCTATCCTTTTTTAATTATTGACAAATTATTATAAAACCATAAACTGACCTAGCTTATTTTTTATTGCGGAAAATAAATTTAACTTCGATAAAACCATAAACCCGGCCCAGTTTACTTTTGATAAACCCATAAACTCATCAAGGATTATTTTTTATTATTGTCAAACATACAGTTCTATCTTTAAGCTAATCATTTTGCGGCATTTATATAACATTGAACATTAAATGGGGGACGAAGGGCCAAAGAAGAGTGGAGGTCAATGTTCGGACTTCACGATACCAAATTTCAAGTTCAAGTTTAAAGCCAATGGAAGAACAAGACTCAAATATCGACTCGGTGTATAGTTAGCTTTTTGGGGTTTTATTTTTTATTCATTTCTTTATAACCATGATGTAAAAGGACTAAAATTTAATGAGCTTCAGAAAACGCACATTTAAATTTTTTATATTTTATCTTATATTGATAAAAATAGTTTATAATCATTACAAAGTATTAAATTAATTTTTGATTAGTTTTTATCATTATCTATTAAACCATATGCCTACTGTTTAGACATTTTGTGGGCTTGGTTAATATTATAAATCACTCATTTTAATAAATAAAAAATTCCGTTGACTTTTCAAACATATGTTTAGATTTTTCTTATCTATAGCATTTTAATGACATATGGTCATTGGATTCAAGTCAAAATATTCTATATCTTATCTATAAATACCATATTTTTATTCTTGTTTTGATAGAACCTCACTTGCTTAAATTATTTTTCAAGTAATCTCCTAGGCTCATCAATTTCAAAATCCTATAAAAAAATTGTAAGTGCTTCATTGTCTTTCAAATGATTTAGAAAGAAGTACTAAACCGTTGTAGGGGTAATCCGCTATCCATGAAAAGGAGATGTAAGGATGTTTCACTACTCAGTAAAACGATGTGCATGTAAGGATTTCTCCGCTCTTTAAGAAGAGTTATAATGAAAGTGAAAAGTTCTAAAGATAGAAGCCTTTAAATAGTGTATTAGACAAAGGGCGTCAAACCATTCTAATATCGACGTGTCTCGATTTGCTTTCTTTTATCGTCCTACTTTATTTCACTGTTTTTATCTAAATTAAATTGATTATCATATCATTATGGTGGATTATATTTATAATTTGAATATATAGCAATTTACATTTTCGAACATATCATATTGTAAAACCCTATCCACCCTCTGGAGTTGGTACACTTTCATCTGGATTCTTGATTTGACGGTAGATGCTATCGTATACGGAACTAAGAGACACACCACGGCAGTCAGAGCCACTTCTTGAATCCGTGGGGCCACCTCTAGAATCCCAATATCGATTCCACAATGGCATAATTCACCGGAGATGTCCATAAATACAAGTGATTAATGACAAGTGATGATATGACGAAACGATGATATGATTACATGACCAATGGCTAATAGTTATATGATTTTCTGACAAAAGATATTATTATGATACGAGTCAGAACAAATGATATTAGTTATGTAAAAGGTTTTGATATAAATGATATACTAGAACTCATAACAATAACATGGTTTAACCGACAAGTGTTCATATTATAGACAAAGGATTGATTTTCATATTAATGATATCAGAAAAGTTTTCAAATACTGTACTAATATAAAACGGATTTAGCATAATGATATCTGCCATCGAAACTAGTCAATATTAAAGAAAAACGTTTTAAATATCGATAATTCTAAACATGTTTTCATGCAATTTGTCCGATAATTGACAATATGATATACTACTTTAATAAGCGCATTTCATGATAACTATGTTATTAGGAACTAAACTCTGATTATATGATAGCATTGTTGGTTTTGCATATAAAAGTATCTTTTTGCTTGACATGAATTATCAGAAGCATATGATTTTACTGAAGCAAATGACATCTTTTCATAAAATTATGAGTCATGGTATTTTCAGTGTTTTAAATGTCGGCCGAAAACTGATATATATCTTCGAAATTTCGATTTTGGTTTGTAATCAACACAAAGTTATAAAATTATTTTTTCCCGAAATTGAGAATATGTCGGCCGAAATTTCTGCGTATCGGCCGAAATATCCGTGTCAGCGAAATTTTCAGATATCGAGTGAAATTTCAGTTTACTTGCCAAAACCATTTATTATAGGATTTTTTTTGTGCCTCAACTTACCCTGCCCATTTTGTAATTATCTCTATTTCTCCGATCAGATCCACTCATAGGCACAAATCGATTCCTCAAAAAAAGATGGCTCAACCATCAACGAAGGCGATCCTCATCGACTCAAACTCGACTTATCCTCGTCCTCTTCCTCTCAACTCAAGACAGTCCTCATCGACAAAGGCTTCGAGTTCGATTTCAGATCTTAAATGGCGTTGATTTGGAGTTCGACTTCGATAACAACGCCAGGTTGTCGATAAGAGCTTTCGAGTTCGAACATACGACCATTTGCTTAATAGGTGACTGCTATATTATTAAGCTATTGAGGAATAAATTTATTTAATAGAACTAACAATTTATATTAAGTTATAATAATGACATTTTTGTCTAAAACATAAGTTATGCTAATGTCATTTATAATACAAAACTGTAAAATCGGTATCAAATTCCAAGTTCTCTCGAGGCAAATGACGATTCGCTCCTGGCAATATTCCAGTCGTAGCGATGCTAATGCCTAAATCGGTATCAAATTCCAAGTCTTTTCAAGGCAAATGATGATTTGCTTCTGGCAATATTCCAGTCGCAGCAATACTGATGCCGGAATTGGTGTCAGGATCCAAGTTCCCTACTCGCAACAAAAGTATAAGCATATGGAATAGCCGAAATGATGGGGCAACTCACAATAAAAAAAAATCAGCGAGAAAAAAATATATGCATATGAAACAGCCGAAATAATTGGGAAACTCGCAATAAAAAAGCAGCGAGTAAAAAATAAAACAATACATAGCCGAAATGATTAGGCACAGCGAAAAATAGCCGAAATGATTGAGCAATCGTGACTTTCGCGATATAAAAGCTGAAAAAATAGAGTATCGCGGAAACAAAAAAACATATCAAATTGAAACTTTTCTTCCCTGCAAGTGAGTCTACACCGACCCCTATATACAAAATGGGCACAAATGAAAAGGGAACCATGTTTTCCCACAAGGCTCCATCAAAGGGAGAGCCAAGTCTTAACGGTTCACAAAACAACCTAAAGACTACCTCAACATTCGTCTCGTTAGAGCAGACGCAATGTCAACAACAGTGTTCCCTCTTACTCCAGCAGAATGCAGACGCAACGTCAACAAAAGACCCCAGGGTCGAAGCAAAACGAAGCCATGGCAAAATTCCTAGCTCCAAGTCTTGACGGTTCACAAAACAACTGAAAAACTACCTCAACATTTGTCTCGTTACAGCAGACGCAATGTCAATAACAGCGTTCCCTCTCACTCCAGTAAGATGCAGACGCGGCGTCAACAAAAGACCCCGGGGTCGAAACAAAACGGAGCCATGGCAAAATTCCTAGCTCCAAGTCTTAACGGTTAACAAAACAACCTAAAGACTACCTCAACATTCGTCTCATTACAGCAGACGCAATGTCAACAACGGCGTTCCTCTCACTCCAGCAGTATGCAGACGCCACGTCAACAAAAGACCCCAGGGTCGAAACAAAACGGAGCCATGGCAAAATTCTTAGCTCTAAGTCTTAACGGTTCACAAAACAACCTAAAGACTACCTCAACATTTGTCTCGTTACAGCAGATGCAGTGTCAATAACGTCGTTCCCTCTCACTCCAGCAGGATGCAGACGCGACGTCAACAAAAGACCTCAGGGTCGAAACAAAACGGAGCCATGGCAAAATTCCTAGCTCCAAGTCTTAACGGTTCACAAACAACCTAAAGACTACCTCAACATTCGTCTCGTTACAGCAGACACAATGTCAACAAAATCTCCAAAATAGCCAAATCAAAAGGAAGCAAGGGAAAAATTCCTAGCTTCAAGGTCTTGACGGTAACTCAAATAAAACCCGAAAGACTATCGGAGATCATCCCACACCAGTGCGGAGTGGTTATGACTCATCGGGGCTTTCAAACTGAGCCTAACCTCAAGTAAAAAGCGGCATGGTAAAATTCTTAACGCTTGCTTTTCCGACGGTCAAACTACCTAAGAAGATTACTTGAAGACGTCTTGTCCAGCCCCCGAAGAGATCAGAGATACGACAGTCGCGGGGCTACTTGAAAAGCAGCGTAAAGACTGAATATCGGGGAATGCATCAAGCAACGCAACAGTACCATGGACTAAAAACCCTAGTACCACAAAACCTAACGGACCTCTGTCGCAAAGAGCAGGGGTTATTTATGACGTTAGGACAAGTTTGCTTACAAAACCCAAGGGAGGTAAACTAAACAAACTCTGAAATGAGTCCATAAACTAGAGACTCCGGAATGAGTGAATAAACTAAACAAACTCCGAAATGAGTCATAAACTATAAACTCCGAAATGAGTCCATAAACTAAAAGCTCCGAAATGAGTTCATAAACTAGAAACTCCGAAACGAGTGAATAAACTACAAGCTCCGAAATGAGTTCATAAACTAGAAACTCCGAAACGAGTGAATAAACTACAAACTCCAAAATGAGTACATAAACTATTTTACGTCAAGTCAAGACAGAAAGGCGCAACCAATGGGCACCAACCGTATGCTATGCAAGGCAGTAAGGAGAGCATTTGATTCACACCTGACTAAGCGTTCATTCACAACTGCATACGTACTTAAATGAAAATAGTGTTCAAAGTGTGCTGATTTGTGTATGTGTGAGAAGGATTAGCGCATGACACAATAGTAGCGTTCGCCCTTAGCAAAAATTCCTAAGGGTAAACTATAAAGCTCATGCACAGAGGCGAGATACACATATGAATATATGATGAAGATGAAACATTCAACAGAAAACATTTAACAGTCAATAATAAGAGAAATACATTGAAATAAACATCCTACTCTATAGGGAAGATATCACCAAATATGGGATCAGAGATACAGGGGTTAACAAAATAATAAACAAAGTTCCCCAACTCCCTCTTTGCCCTCTCCACCATGTCGAAGCGGTGGTCTTTGCGAGGAGTTGCTCCCCATCGATTAACGTCGTGCTCATCAGCGAAGGCAGACATGATAGCCCGATGAGCCGGTATCTGGCATAGCAACTGAACCGAACGGTCCATCAAAGACTGGGTAATCAAACGTGCCTCATGGAAACACTCGATCTTGTCCTCCGCCGCATCGAGAATCGCCGAAGTCATCTCTGCCGAATGTGAGAGGATGTCGGCAAGCACGGATAGGAAAATCATCCGGAGCCAAATGGAGCCTATAGGAAGAGGAGACCCCCTACGAGTCAGGAGCTCATACATCACCGCGTCACATTGATCGTTGATGAGGAGGGGATTCGCTAGCCGTACACCAAAACGAGGAATAATCTCTTCGATAGGTATTTCCCATGGTTGCTGACAAGCATGAGGACAAGTGCAAGCCATAACTCTTAGTCTGTTAAAGAAGTTCTTCCCATGTGAGGAAGAAGAAAAAATAGCTTCAGATTATAAAGAGGGGCATTCAAGTCTAGGTACAGAAAATGTTGTGCATGATGGAGCTATTCCCAAGTCATGAGAAAAGAAAAGGTTGACTCATGGGTAGCGCCCCACGTGCATGACACGTGAACGCAGGCGCTAATTCTTTTCGGGATTAAATCCTGAGGCAACGCCCCACACGCATGACACGTGAGGCACATATGAACAATGGTATAAAAGAAAAGGAAGTTTTGTCATTCATACTTCAGAAAATTTATACATGGATGATAAAAATATCATCAAAATGTTTACAATGGTAAAAAACTAAATTCCGGACATGGATTTAGGAATTTAGAAGCAAGCCCGAATAAAGTGCTTATGGCTTCTCTGACCATTTTCTTGTTCATCCTCTCACGAATACAAGCGTCAGGATCCCCACTAATATCGTCCGTCCTCTGGTATGCGGATATTATCGCCTTCTGTTGGAAGACGCGATGCAAAATATCGACGAGGTCATCTCTTCGCTTTTTTGAGATCAGGCTCATCAGATATACTAAATGCACCTTATCTTCAGTATCATCAAGTGCCTCGAGCGGCATAATCTCGTCAAGCCTAGGAATTGCTGTCCAGATTGACCCAACGATGATGTTCAAGAGAGCAGAATGGCGGGAGAGTAACCGACCGTTGTAGTCGTCAAAACGACGCATCACCTCAGCACATTGAGCGTCGGTAAATTCTTGGCCTTGGCAGCGACCCTAGATGCGAATGTCCTTATAAAAGATAATCTCTTCGAGATCGTAAAGAAGAGAAGACATAATATCTGAAAAGAAAAATCAGTAAGAGGTTAGCAATCAAAATGGTCAAGAAAGCGCTCATTATGAGAATCTAAAAGGATTCTCATCAAATTAACAGTGGAGTTTAAACAACTCCTAACATTCTCGAAAAACGAGTTCTGTTAAAATGCACAACAGATTTCAAATCTGTCAAGAAATTATGAAGGAAATAAAATTCCCAAAATAATTTCTTTAAGAAATTTTCGAAGCTGAGCTCTGTAGAACAATGGGATAACATCCCAGAACTCCACTCGAGAAAGGGGAATTAAATTCCAAATAACCTTCAAAAAACAAAATTTCTAATAGGGTAAAAACCCTAAAAGATTTTTAAGATCTATGATCAACTCAAGTAAAAAAAATTTAGATCTCTAAGAGATCATTGCAAAAGAAGAGCAAAACTCTGTTAATGGTTAAAAACCCTAAGACATGAAGAAATTCCTCAAACATTAGGACATGGTCATGGTTCTTATCAAAACTTTGACAGAGTTTTAACTCTAAAAGAGTTTTTTTGAACAGAGATCGGAGCTCTGAAAAGAGAATTAAATTCTCAAGATAGAAGAAGATTAGAAAGAAGATGAACAGCAGCCATCTCAAGGGCCAAAAGCCCTATTTATAAAACTTTAAGAGACGATTCAACTCCCCAGAAGATCGAATGGTGGAAAAGGTGCCACCGCTGCACTCACGTGTGAGCCACGTGAGCGCAACGGTGGGGGGCATTTGTTTCCCCCAATAATAGGAGCAAATCTCTGTTCAAAATTTAAGAGGCAGCGCCTCACGTGTCTTCCACGAGGGCGCCAGCGCCAGAGTTAAAAACTCTTATATTGACGCCGCACATGCTCCTCACGTGGACGCCAATGTGCAAAGCACATAAAATAATTAAAATCTTAATTAGCGCCCACATGCACAACACGTGAGCACCGGCGCCTAGGTAGAATTAAATTCTACTCTCTGTTAAACAGAGCCGTTGGATCAAAAATCCAACGGAGATGATAAATATCAGAAATACAGAATTAAATTCTGTCAGGAGAAAACATTCCCCAAATTAAATTATAGAATAAAATTCTATTTTCGGGATATACTCCCTCAATCTTTCTAAATAAGAAAAATTGCCCTCTGTAAAACAGAGAACCGGTGGATTAAAAATCCAATAGTGATTAAAAAATCACCGTTTTGCAGAATAAATTCTGCGCAAGGGAAAATATTTCCCCAATCTTGTTCTGTAAAACAGAAACCCTTGGATCAAAAATCCAATGGTGGGTAAAAATCCCCAAATCAATTAAGATCTCTTAATGAAAGATTTCTTCAACTAATCAACAAACTTGTCTCTACTATATAAAGGACCCAAGACTTCAAGTCTAAAAAAGGGGAAACCCTCCCCCCCTCCCATAAGCTTCTAAAAAAACAAAGCAAAAAGCTTCAAAAGGGAACAAAGAAGATCTTTCTTCTCAAAAAAGAAAAAACTCTAGGTAAATAAAAAGAAGAGAGATCAAAACATCTCATTTACCCATTGAAGGATTTAACCCTTTTAAAAGAACTTAGTTCTTTTTCTGGATCTGAAATCCACAAGACAAGTCTCCCACAAGTTGAGAATTTAATTCTCATCAGAAAGAACTTGTTCTTGAGAATCAAAGATTCGGAAAAGAATTAGGAATTGAATTCCTCAAAACAAAGCATATAAGGAAAAACCTAGCGCCCAGCGCCTCATGTGTCCCTCACGTGGGCGCCACAGAAGAAAGAGTGCTTAGCCCTCACGCCCAGCGCCTCACATATCCCTCACTCCCAGCGCCTCACATGTCCCTTACGTGGGCGCCAGAGAAGAAAGAGTGCTTAGCACTCATCGGGCAGCGCCCAGCGCCTCACGTGTCCCCCACGTAGACGCCATAAAAGAAAAGAGCGCTTAGCACTCATTGGGCAGCGCCCGGCGCCTAGCGTCTCACGTGCTCCCTACGTGGACGCCATAAAGAGCGCCTAGCACTCCATATAAAGACAAACGGAGTAAAGTGTTTTACACTTATTGGGTAATTCCCCATGACTGAAAGCTTCACATGATCATATGTGGGCGTCAGAACTTATATAAGTGCTCATCACTGCTTGCATAAAAAGGGGACTGATTATCAGAGCCCAAGCAAGTGCTTAGCACTTTTCCAATAAAAAAAAGAGACTATTGAGCAGATCAAGCCCAAATTGGCTAGGTGCCCATATGCTCATGATTCCCCTAATTGATCTTAGTATCAAATACGACTATTGATCTTCCAACTGATGATATCCAAAACGGTATTCATCTCACATCCTCTCGAGGAAATATTAGTCTCAAAATATGACTAATGATTTCCGGGTTTACCACTCACTCCTTTTCCCCTCAAAGACGGGATTCAGTTTAAGGATACATCTCTTCAAACCTCTGATATATGTCGTTGTAATTCCTCAACGTCTTCAGAGAGGTGGCATGTCCCGACAACCAACAACTTCTCTTAATGCACTTCCAAACTAATGTGCACACCTAAAATCAGACTATACCCCAAACTGGGCGCATCCTATATCATCGATGTTCTTCCCGTCACGTTACAAACACACGTGCGCGCAAAATGACCAACAGACCGAGACGTCCTTAAACTAAAATCTCACCTCCAAAATGGTGATCAACGGACCGAGACGTCCTTAAACTAAAACCTCACACGTCCTTAAACTAAAACCTCACCTCCAAAATAGTGATCTACGGACCGAGACGTCCTTAAACTAAAACCTCACCTCCAAAATGGTGATCAACGGACCGAGGCGTCCTTAAACTAAAACCCCACTTCCAAAATGGTGATCTACGGACCGAGATGTCCTTAAACTAAAACCCCACCTCCAAAATGGTGATCTACGGACCGTGGCGTCCTTAAACTAAAATCTCACCTCCAAAATGGTGATCAACAGACCGAGATGTCCTCAAACTAGAACTTCGCCTCCAAAATGGTGATAACGGACCGAAATGTCCTTAAACTAAAACAATAGAGCCCAAATGCTCTTTTGTTGGATCTGAAATAAAAATGATCATAAAACCTTGTTAAGTGGATCTTAGTCTCAAATTAGACTAACGTATCCTTAACAAAACCAACCGAGCCCCAACTGCTCACATACATTTATGTCGATCTTCATCTCAAAACGGATTAACGATCCTTAAATCAACCCAAACCCAAACCTAAAAATATACGGATTTAGACTAGTCCACGCCCTACGGGCGACGACATAAATTAATCTCTGTATACAATCCACGGGAAACCAAAAATAAAATAAACACACACGACACGAAGTGAACTTTTGGAGCAGGAGAAAGTGGTTATCGCGATGCGGTAACATAATTAACTGTAAGGGCTTGCGCCTGCAGGGAAGAGTGTCCCCACAATCGAAAAAACCTCAAAAACGAGGGGGAATCTGACGAAATCTGCTACAACGGCCGCATCCGTTCAAACCTCCGATATACGGTGCCATAAATCAACTTAGGATTTTCGGAGAGGTGGACGGATAAATCCAAATAGCATATGCCCTCAAAATTCAGGCCAGACGTCCTAACGTCCCAGTCGCGTCTTTCGGCGGTGAACAGAGGCATGTCTTTGTAGTCACGGGAAAGTGCATTATCAGAAGGACTACAAAACTTGGAAAGCTAGAAGCCAGGATTCAAAGCACGTTATAGCTTCGGCTTCGAGTGTGTTTGTAATTGAAAACTGTCTATCTATTAACTCTACTTCCTGGGTACTAGGTACCGGATCAGGATCTCATATCTGTAATTCATTACAGGGTTTGAGAAACCATAGAGTTATCAAGGCAGGTGATATGACTCTCAGAGTTGCTAACGGAATGAGCGTGGAAGCTGAATCCGTAGGGGAATATCATCTAGAATTGACAAGTGGGCAGATATTGATTTTACGTAACTATTTGTATGTACCTAGTCTAACCTGTAATATCATATCTGTATCTTTACTTCTTAAAGAAGGATATGATTTTATATTTTTAAGCGATATAGTACACATCCACCTAAATCAAAATTTGATTGGGTCAGGTACATTAGATAACGGAATATACGTATTGAATTAAGCTCAGGTTTTCAACGTCCAGAACACACTTAAAAGAAAGTCTCTGGAATTAAATCAGGCTTTCTTGTGGTATTGTAGACTGGGTCACATCAATGAAACACGGTTGACGAAGTTACATAGAGAGGGATATTTGGATCCGTTCGAATATCAGTCTTATGCAACTTATCAATCATGTCTCAAAAGAAAGATGACAAAGACTCCGTTCACTGGACACGGGGTAAAAGCGAGCGAGCTCTTGGGACTCATACACAGCGATGTGTATGGTCCAATGTCTACACAAGCGAGAAGTGGTTATTCCTACTTTATTGCTTTTACGGATGATTTCTCTAGGTATGGACATGTATTCTTAATGAAACATAAATCCGAGGCCTTTGAGAAATTCTGGGAATACAAGAATGAAGTGGAAATAAAAACCGGCAAAAGTATTAAGACGCTGAGATCTGATCGAGGTGGTGAATACTTAAGTGCCAGGTTCCTGGACTACTTAAAAGAGAATGGAATTCTCTCTCAGCTTACTCCTCCACACATACCTCAGCACAACGGTGTATCAGAAAAGCGGAACAGAACCCTATTGGATATGGTTCGTTCCATGATGAGTAATGCTGAGTTACCGCGATCTTTCTGGGGCTATGCACTAGAATTAGTTGTATATCTTTTGAACAAGGTTCCTACTAAGTCAGTGCCCACCACACCATATCAGATGTGGAGTGAGAAAAAACCCTATCTTAAATACCTTAAGACATGGGGATGTCCAGCTTTTGTAAAAAAGCAGCATGCGGACAAGCTCGAGGCACGCTCGGTATTGTGTAAGTTTGTAGAATACCCAAAGAACTTCAGGGGGTATCTTTTCTATTACGCAGAGGAACAAAAGATCTTTATTTCTTGGCATGCCCACTTTTTGGAAACTGGATTTTTAGAAAATCATATAAGTGGGAGAGCAATAGAACTGGAAGATATTCCAGAACCGAAAACTATTACTGAAAGCATGGTGGAACCAGACGTTTCGAAAGAACCTAACATACCTGCACCACTCCGCAGAACTAGTAGGCTATCTCATCCGTCCGAGAGATACTACGGTTTTCTCATAGACGGGGATAGAGAGGATTACATCATCGACGATGATGAGCCAACTAGCTTCTAGCAAGCCATTCAGAGCAGATACTCGGTAAAATGGGTAGATACAATGCGGACAGAAATGGAAACCATGTACACCAACAAAGTATGGAATTTGGACTTTGCTCCAGAAGGGGTAAAACCCGTTGGCTGCAAATGGATCTTCAGAAAGAAGATTGATGTAGATGGACAGGTTGAAACCTATAAGACTAGACTTGTTGCAAAAGGTTTTCGTCAAAGATCTGGTTTGGACTATGATGAAACCTTTTCTCTAGTGGTTATGCTCAAATCCATTCAGATCCTTCTTTTCATTGTTGTCTTCTATGATTATGAAATCTGGCAGATGGACGTAAAGACCGCTTTTCTAAATGGTAATTTAGAAGAGTGCGTCTATATGGATCGGCCGAAGGGTTTCATTCAGAGTGGGAGCAGCGGGAAAGTGTGCAAGTTGCTTAAGTCTATTTATGGACTAAAGCAGGCATCGCGAAGTTGGAACATCTGTTTTGATGAGACGGTCAAAGAATTCGACTTTATCAAAAATCCAGATGACCGTGCATACATAGTAAAATTGTAGCGAGAAGTGTGGTATTCCTTGTCCTGTACGTGGATAATATTCTCTTGATAGGAAATGACATTCCTATGCTACAATCAGTCAAGGGATTCTTGTCACAGAGGTTCTCTATGAAGGACCCGGGTGATGCCTCCTACATTCTGGGGATCCGGATCTATCGTGACAGATCTAAACGGATGTTGGGACTCTCACAGTCAAGGTACATCGACAGCATACTGAAACGATTCGGTATGGAAGATTCTAAGCGTGGTAATCTACCAGCTTGTCACGGAATCACCATCTCCAAAGAGATGTCTCCCAAGACTGATTTGGAAAGGGCTCGCATGTCTATTATACCCTACACTTCAGCGGTAGGCTCTATAATGTATGCGATATTGTGTACCAGACCAGATATAACATACGTCATGAGCGTTGTAAGCCGGTATCAGTCAAACTCAGGGGAGAAGCACTGGATAGCAGTAAAGAACATTCTCAAGTACCTGAGAAAGACTAAGGAGATGTACTTGGTGTATGGAAGGGAAGACCTCCATATCGAGGCCTTCGCCGACTCTAGCTTCTAGAGTGACAAGGATGACTCCAAGTCCATATCGGGTCATGTCTTTACCCTCAATGAAAGGGCGGTTGTTTGGAAGAGCTCCAAACAAGAAACCGCTGCTGACTCGATTATGGAAGCGGAGTATATTGCTGCCTGTGATGCCGCGAAGGAAGCAGTCTGGATCAGGAAGTTCGTGATAGAGTTTCAGGTGGTTCCATCCATTATTGATCCAATACCGCTGTATTGTGACAACAACGGCGTTATAGCTTTGGCGAAGGAACCGAGGTCCCATCAAAAGTCCAGACACATCCTGAGATGGTTCCACCTGATCAGGGAGATCATTGATCGCTGGGAGATCGAGGTGCGGAGAGTAGAGACAGAGAACAACACTGCAGATCCACTCACAGAGGCCATCCCTTAGACATAGTTCGAGCGGCTAATCGAGATAATAGGTCTGCGATATGCCAATACATGGCTTTAGTGCAAGTGGGAGATTGTTAGTGATATGTGCCCTAGAGGCCATTATTGTATCATACTGGATTGTATATTACATATTGGATGCTTGGAATATTTCACGGTTATAATAACAGTCTTGCTCGATATGGTGGTATGCTACCTGGTTTAATTCTACCTTAATATATGTGTGTGTTTCTTTTAGCATATCGCTTATACATATTGGTAGAGCCCTTAAGATCTTTGCCTGACTACCAGCGTGGTGATGGCAGTCACACTCGTAGGGGCTGGATAGTCTATAAGCACATCCTTATACAGGTCTCTAGTCATTGAATTATCGAGACGGGGCATCGATACTCCGGAGTAGACTAGTGTATACGCTTCTCATCCCAGCAGAGGATATGGTCTGTCCCACAACCATTAGTACGCCGTACTAGAGTTGGTATGCAGGTGCTCATTAGATTATGAGTTACACTGGACAGGACTCGTCGGGAACTGCTGGTTAGTATTATACCTATCGTCAGGTAGCAGTTCCCAGGTGACATGAGTACAGCTTAGTCCGTTGACTTTCCATCGCTACTTCGTCTCGAGTGTGTTCCCACTGCACTTAGATTACTACCCTACCACACTCAAAGGAGTCATGCAAACAGGTAATAGTTGGGTGTAGTTCCGAAGCACTTAGAGACAGTAGCGATCAGATAGGATTCGTCTCTCCCGGTATTGGGGGTTGATATCGCGCCGTATTCGGAAAGCCATTACATAAAGTCCCTGACCAGGACAGTCGAGAAATACTAGTAAGGTACTCCAGTAGTTTCTCATAGTGTATTGGACTCTCCTCCGGTACAACTTATCACGTTGTTAGGGGTCTGACGTTTACCATTCCCCTAGACGGATATGCGAGTATCTCAGACAAACAGACCGGACTGTACGGAGATTTTCACAGATAGGCTCAGTAGGAGTCCGGATGAGTTTCCTCATCGGCCTTCTTATCGACAGATACCTAGGTAGCCGTTACGTACAGCTAGTACCGCTGACGGCTTGTGGTTAAACCCACTGCCTGCGTACTATCGAGTTCTTAGAGTCCCACACAAAGGGTTTCCCTGCTTCAGGCAATTGATGTAGACGCCGTATGGTTTTACGGCAGGGCTTCGATCACATACGTGTGTTTGTACACGGATGCTGGTCGGGCGGACAATACTAGTGGGCTTTGGTTTAATCCGGATCCTAGTATTGTATTATTGGATTGTTATCATCTCAGTGTATCCGTATTTTTCGGAATACGGATATGGGTATGTATATACGGTGAAGGGCATTCTTGTAATTTGGCAATGCATGCTTCTAGAAGGAGCCACCTTATTATTTGCATCATCCATTTTCTAAATGGGTTAATGAGGTGGAAATGGAGGAGACTTTGATGGCATGGTGAAGCATGGCTATTATGTTTATTATATTCATCTTGACTCACTATTGAGGCATGGGAGGTATTTTATATTGTGTTTTATTCCATGGCTCAATGAGTGAGTGTATGATATATTAGCCATTCTCCACACTTAGCCAACTTGATGGTTATTCATTTTCACTCTCTCATTCTCTCTCTTGGTTTCTCCATCTCGTTCTACCTCAAGACTACACCCTAATCCTTCACATGTGTTGTGAGCCATAAGGTTTAGTGAGACACTATAATCCATTAGCAGTCTCTACATCTCCTAGGTTAGTTGGATTAGCGAACCATCTACCCTAGTTATCCCATTTAAAGGTTGGAGCTTGGAGCACATTCTCTCGCAGTGGATCATCTTTAACGTAAGGAGGCCGATGGAATTTTCGTCATCCGATCACCGAGGAGCCTTAGAGAGGAGCACTAGAAGACCCGAAGGACTCGACCTTGGAGGTATAACCATTCTACCATAGTAGATAAACCTCCATAGTTGGTTGTTAGTTAAGGTTATCGAATAGATCCTGGAGTTTAGCCGGTGTTGCGTAGTCAAATATTAATCGTTTTTGAAAATTCCGCATCCCCACGAACAGCGAGGTGCGCGACACCGGCTTACAATATTATCGACCGAAATTACATATAAATTTACAAATCAAATAACTGGTATTTTGGATATCAAAGAATTTTTACTTCCATCTCTAAATTTTTTGATTAAAATTACCTGGGATTTGACTCCTGCCTCCTAGCAGTTTCTGCGGCATGGGCAATCTCATCTCCATGATGCAACCGGACAAGTTCCTCACCAATCACAACCTCCCATCATGCTACACCTTTGGAATAATAGTTATAACTAAGTTGGGGCCTGAGATTTGATAGCTAAATAATGTCATCTAAAAGACTTTTTATTGGTTTCTTAGTGATCCCTGCGATGTCTGGGACATGAACCGGTGTTGTAAACCTTGGTTTCGTATTAAAAGTCGGTTTTTGCGACTAAGAGATGATTAAAATAAATGGACTGGTGAATATCTCTTGTATTTAGAAACCAAGGAGTCCATGCGCATCTTTTGAATATTTTGTTTTCTGAAAATATTTAACAAGAAGAAATTTTCTTCATTCTATGAAATAATCTACATCTTCGAATGTTTAAATGAAAGAAAACAGTTTGGATCCCCGTCATTTAAAACAATTAAACTGTGCTTATACTTTGTGTAATGAAATATCTAATAATGTGAGCGTCCATTTCACATGCTTAGTTAATTAAATTTTAACCCTTACAACATGAGGATTTTAAATTCATTTCTTTTCTTTTCTTTTCTTTTGATATAAATTAGTTTCGGCTGGCTTGCTTTAGGCAGGTGATGCACTTAAACTTGGCCGAGTTCATCGAAACAACCTTATTTTTCGATGAGTCATGTTTATATATTTGCATATATGTCTATCTGTATATTTATACAGAGCTGACATGATATGACACAGACAAAATGACATGCAGAAATACACCGCAAGAATAGGGTGTGTCATGCTAGTAAATAAAGCAATGACAATGTCAGGTCTTGATATAAAATGTGTTATGATTACTTTAAGTTGTAAATTGCAGATCAACTTTCAATAATAAGTGGATTATATCCAACTTGTGGTAGACCTCGCACTAACCTATCTATTAATGATTTGTATTATATATATCTAGTGTATATCTTATTTTAATTTTAATATTCCAGTTAATTTTTATAGCCTAGAGAATGAAATAAATAACTATGAACGATTTCATTTTGGCCAATCAGATCCTTTTCTATAATTTTAGGCAATAATATGGCCAGTTATATGAGACATTAAAATAAAAACAAGAAGAAGAACTTAAACATTAGAATAAAAACTCGATCAATATAGCCACATCAGGCGAGCTAAGGCTCAATATTTTCATCAAAAGAAAATTTTATAGCATTTGGCACATGTACATATGTCTACCAATTAAATGTTCAAATAATGCTAAAGTAATATCGATACACATCGATGAGCAAAAGATGTGGGAACTAAGAAAGCGGCAAAGAAGTATTTTTTCCGTAATAGCTTGATTCAATGTAATAGCTGAGTAATCTTAATATGTCCAAGAGAAATGTGAGCATGGTAGAGAATTTATGTTTTCGTCTATCAAAGAGTCAACAATCTATCAATTCTTTAATGATCAGAATACTTCATTTTTATCAACATATTATCAACATATTCTAAGATATGCATACATAAGAAATTACGTGATTTCGATTATTTTTGCACTTACATCAAAGGATCACAAATTGATTTGTTTACCGATAATAGAACAATTTTCATAACCAAAACAACACTCGAAGAATATTTATATCATATAAAAATTGGTGTATATATACTTAAGACAGTGATGAGCAAAATGGACAAAGCCAGTCCTGATCCAAACACAAGAAAGCTATTGAGAGTTGATTTTTTGACCGAGTTAGAAAGGAGGTTTTCTCGTATCCTGTTGAACCCCTGCATCTCTCAATGGTACACAACTTAGTATTGAGAAGAGAGAGAGAGAGAGATTGCACAAAACCTAGCTGTAGTTACGGTACAACACTTCAAGAAAGTGATTTATTAAGGCAAGCAAACACCCCTTTGTTCATCGATAGGCTTTATAAACTCTCTAATTCTACTCTACACAACACATACAAGTTCTAAAGTTAAATAAGACAATCATCTGGTTTAGAGTTGGGTTTAAGTATTTTCAAGGGTTTAGGTTGTTGAGAAAAGAAGTTTGGTGCTCTATAGGGGTAGTTTGTGCAACTAAACCAAGAAAATGGATCAATAATTATCACGGCCGATCTTTTAGAACTATTAATTTTCGTGAAAAATGTCAAGACAAATTACGTATAATACTCGATACAAAAACATATTGAGGTTCTAGATGTTTAGCAGCCACACTCTAGATTAAGTTATAGAGACTAATAATACAAATGAATATAATTGGCTAATATATAGGAAACATAGGATCCACGTCTTTAGCCCAAGACTCTAAACCCCCAGCAATGTCTTTCGCAGAAGAAAAACCATTTTCGACAAGAAACTGAACAGCCCTTTGCGAATCATTCCCTCTTCGACAAACCACATACAAAGCCGCAGGTTTGCTTGAGGTTTGCTTGGCTTCTTTTAATGCCAAATCCAATGTAGATAGTTTCTCCTGGAGTGTTTGTAATGGAATGTTGATGGACTCAGGAATTGATGTTATCTTGAAGTGGTGAGCAGGGCGCACATCGAGCAATACGTGTGGTTCGCCCTTGTCTGATAAGCTTTTGTAGTCTTTGCTAGTGATTCGGGCACTTTCTGGTATCAGGCTCAGCTTCGGGCGTGACTGCAAAATACAAACAAAATTATTATAAGAAGATTAAGAATTCATTTTTAGGGTCGATCAGTTTTATTTTAAAAAATATATATCACTATGGTGTACTGTGTACAGCGCACTTATAACCCCTCAAGAGAATTATTAGCGCAAACACTCAAAACTTTTCAAACTAGTTTCTATATGATGTTACATAAGAATGAATGTCTAATTTAACTTTGGAACTTGTTTTCGTATATCGTTTAGAGCGGAATTTGAGTGCATTTTAGGGTATGGTTAATGCACAAGGGTGGCTTGGTCTTAATAAATCTCTCAGGCGTTTCGTGCAATTACAAACCCTCTTTCAATCAGTCTTGATTCATCATCACCGTCTAGGCTAGTGATTCAAGGCCCAAATATGCAGAAGATATAGCTATCAAGATGGGCATTTTGAGGGGTCCTCAAATATCCAATTCAAGAGTTATTGTGGAGAGCGAAGCAAAAATGGTGGTTTCTTGGATAGGAGTATGCTTCATTCCACATTAGAGAGTTGCTCACATAGTTCATGAGTGCAGAGCCTTACTTGCAAATTCTAATAGTAGAGTATGATATGCACCAAGAGTGCAACCAATAGTAGAGTATGATAAGCACCTAGAATGCAAAATAAGGTCACACACAACATTGTGAAACATGCAGCTGCGAATTAACATTTGGTTTTTGGTTGTATCCGAATTTTCCTTCCACCCTTATGGGTGAGCTTTGTATCCAACCATACCTTACAAGTTGCAAGTTTAATATAATTGCCGAGGCCTTTTCCCATAAGGTAGGGTACAACTCTGAAGCAAAGTTCCAAAGAGCATAAAATAAAGTATTAGAACTAGTTTTTGTGTTGTTTAGGTAGAATTTGAGTGCTTAAGGTTTTTGGTCATTCTGCAGAGGGGTGCTTGCTCTACTAAATCTCTTAGGGAGTTTTGTGCAATAAACCTTCGTTTTATACTCTTCATTCATCGTCGTCGTCATCTAAGTGATTTCCCCTTAAAAATGGTATAAAGAAAAATTCCACAAAAAAATTGAAAGAGTCATGAACCGCTGTCAATTGGGCCCTAAAAATATAAACAGAAGGGTTTTTGCCATAAACTTGGCTGAGCAGATGGCATCCTCCAAATTCACCTTGACTCAGGAAAAAGAAAATTTAAACGGAGAGCAGGGCATCATGTATCAAGATCACTGTAATCAGTTCTAGATTAAGCAAGACATGTAACTTGTGCTGATGCTCAAAAAGGATATATAAGCACTAAGGTTCATGACACCATAAAATCCATGTTTCAAGGCAAGAACAGATTCATATTTCTAATGAGGGGAAAACTTTAGATAATAAAGGAGTGCAGATATATAAAAGTTGCTAAAATAAAGGAAGAAATTACCGCATCGGACATTGGAGATTGGGTGAAACTCTCATAATCAAAACTGCGAAAATTTTCATGGGTGAAAGCAGGGTTTTCTCCACAAGCTACACAATGCGATGACCTTCCCCTAATCTTAACCTGTAAAAAAAAAAATTGGACTATGTTAGGCATGAATATCTCTACTATTTTAACTCAAAAAAAAAGGATTCGAGGAAAAAAAATCAAAGAAATGGATCTCAAGCTGAAATCACAATTTGATTCTTAGCATGAAACGTGACGAACAATAAACTATATTTTCATTTTTTTACGGGGAAAATAACATTTTACTTTTTTCTAACTGTTTAAATTTTCACTAGTCTTTACAAATCGCATAGAACGACCATTTTACAATCTTATTAACTTAAATTCTTCTGAAGCATCTTTTCATAGTCTAACATATGTATACGTGCATATTCTGTGCAAAGATTCTAGATGAGAATCACACCAATTATCATCTTAAAGATGAAACAAGTAGAAAATAATACAACACAGAAATTTCCATTAAAATACCATTCAAATGTGAATTTTCAAAACCAAAATGGTTATCAAGCAATTTTGGCATGTACCAGCATGCGATTTATGTGCTCATATGAGGCAGGCTAAAAAGAATGCCAGGGTACAAGAATTCAGATGAAAATTGCTGGCGGAGTCGTTTTGATTCCTACCAGCAGATAAATTATCTCACAATTGTACTTCTAATTTTAAAAAAAGAAGAAATTGTGATGTGGAAACAAGAATGAATATGATATATGCTTTCTTAAAAGGAACCAAACGCATTCTAAATGCATCCCAAAAGATTGTTCAATGTAGACTGTTAATTCTTGATCTATTTTGAACACTCGGTTCCTGAGATTATTGAATTTTCAGATAAATATTTATAATAAATCTTACTTTCTTAAAAATCTTCTCAAGCAAACAAAAATGATTGGTTTTAGATATAATTACTATGTTGATAGTTTTATTTTGTTTAGAAAAATCGATTTTTTCACATAAATTTATACACATACCTGCATTGCACGCATAAAAATACTAGTTAATATACAATTCATGCAATACATCAGCTAGATTGAATTTTTTGGTTCTGTCGAAACTTCCATTAAAAATATAGTGTGCCTTAAAATGGAGAGAGTTTAGGTGGCATCAGTAATCAAATGCAAGAAATGAAATAGAACTTTCCTCGAAACGGATATGGGTCATATGGCTTCTGTGGATGGTTCAATAATTTTATACAATGCTTAACTACATTGGCTTGTATCCCATAAAGATGGCTAAGATCATTAGTAACCAGAAAAATGGGTAAAACAAAGGCATAGTGCACAAAAGTAATATGAAAATGAGGAGAAAGAGTTGAGTGTCGTACAATCCGAATTCGAGAAGATAAGGCATCAAAAAGAAGCATTCTCCCAGAGAGAGGTTCACCGATAGCACTGGCAACCTTGATTGCCTCTAGAGCTTGAAGACAACCAATCACACCGGGAACTAATCAAACAATAAAAACTGGAACTTAGGATTCATAAAGATAGCACATGTCTAAAGAAATCACCAAGTTCAAAATATAATATATGATAATAGCTATGCTGCTGCTGCTAACATTAAGAATGGTGGTGGTGGTGGTGATATAAGTATATTGTGAGCATATCAATGTGCAAGTGTGCATGTGGGCAATCACACAACTCATGTGACATCAGCTCGAGATTTAAAAGTACAATAAATAGCAAACAATCAGAGATATTGGTATTGAACAAGTTCATACCGTTCTCTGAACTTACTCGCAGTCTCGTAAATTTTCTTTACATGCATGTCGAACAAAATTAGAAAATATGGCCTTTAAGCACATACGATGTTTTCCCTAATGCTATTAAAACTCTTATGTAAAATAGAATTTTGACAATTAGAATTCTATGCAAGTGTGTGCACGAAACTATTACAAACAGACTACCAGCAGAGAAACCAAGCAAGTTAAAGCAAGCATTGGGCAAGCATTGGTGACAGAACAAACTTATCATGAATTGTCAATCTACATAACTAGCACCCCATGATTACTTGAATGTCACAGATAGGCTAATCTATCATGCATATGAAGATATCAGTCATTGACATCACTGTTAGAGACTTTGGAGGAACATTCACCAAGTTATTTTTGCCACTCTATCTGGGACATTGCAAGACCTGTAGTATGATTGAGCTACACCAATATATGTCGGCATTGAAAAGTTGTTTGTGATATTATATTAAGATAAAGTACACGTAGAAATGTACATTCAATAGCATTGGTCTAATAGATTAGAACAAGTCAGTGTGAACTTCAATGGCTCTGATATGCTCCATTATTATTTATTAGTGTCATTTGCAATTTTCATCTTTGATTGTTTAAGATGATCGCAGTCTTCATAGAAAAATTAAGCAGCTTGGCATCAAGCCAATAATCAGTTCTTAAATATTGCCACAATCTTCAATGGAGCTTTGCTTCATAGCTAAAGGCATTTCGATGTTAAAGGCTTAGACAAGAATGATTACAAGTTGTCATGAAAACTTTGTAACCAATGCATGGTTGATGCAAAAGCACTATCTTCAAATAAACTCAAATTTCTCTCGGTGCCACTTTTCTTGTGACCAAGAATGCCTAAAATCCACCATAGCTTATTTTGCCTATCAACAACATAACTTGGTCTCGAAGTCACGAACATCCTTAATGCCAACCAATCACCTTCTTTCAAAAAATTTGAAATTTTTTTATTAGAACATTTTGCAAATTGACGGTCTATTCCCCTTTAGGATCCTACTGCAGAATTAACTGATTATGTACAAAAGCACCATTGATCATCTATAATTGATGCAAACACAACTTGGGGAATTTCTCTATGAAGACTGAAAAAATAAAAGTGATGCTAATTCAGCATACATCATGGAATTATAAGAAAAATAATGATGAAGACATTGAAATAATTTTAAAATGTTCATCAAAGGAATTTAAAAATAAATTAACTCATACTCGCATTTTAGATGGCTTTCCAAGAAGATTGGAAAGCTGTATTCAACTTAACTTACCTACCCCAAGTACACCGCTATCAGAACATCTCTGGCATGCCGTGGTAGGTGGAGGCGTCGGGAAAAGGCAACGATAACATGGACCACCATTATGATGATACACAGTGAGCTGCAGCACATGGGTTTACTTACAAATATTATTGACTTCATGATAATAAAGCCTTTTTTGGAGAAATCGTTTACATAATAAATGGGAGTCTCTTAAAATGATAATTCCAAATTTCAAATGTTTCCAAAAATATTCTACCTGCCCTTCCAAGCCTAGTGCTGCACCAGATATAAGAGGCTGCATGGTTTACAAGGAAATCAGTCGGTGAATGGTTAAACATATATTATTAAACGGGAAAATCGTATAGAAAACATGTAGCAGTAAATAAATAAAAAATCATATACCACCACTATCATGGAGTTTAGTGCAAGATGGTGTTTTATACAATTTTTAATGTACTTTTTAATCGTTCAATGATACTTAATGTAAGTTTTGAAGATTAGGGAGATTCGTTTTTTCCAAGGAAAAGTTCAATATTGTTTAATGCAATGTACCCATATCTAGACCATTCAAAATGATATAAGCCCGATAATAATTTTTTCTAACAAAAATAGCCAACAACCTGAATATTGCATGCATTTAAACTATTTACTCATACTAAATCCAATTTTGCATGAAGAGGATTCTAACATCTATTAGCCTTCAACCTGAAAATACTGACTACTTATCAACCTACTCGATGTACTTACCTTGTCCAGCAGAACACAGCAATCACTAATCATGTACCGACTCGGAAGATTGTCTGTCGCATCAACAACTACATCATATCTAGAATGATATTAGTAGTCTCGGACACATGTTTTAACACTAACAGATATTTAATAATAACAGCAATTTGAAACTTCACAAAAGCCAAGAGTCTGCATTTCAATTTAATAAAGGATACTTTCTGACGATATCCAAAGCATTCTCTGCACGCAAACCTTCATTATATTGAACCAACTTAACAGAAGAGTTAATCCTGAATTATGACAGTAATATCAGGCGAAAACTAGAACATAATATTATGCAGTATTGATGAAAGGAACTGAGTAATATAGGAAATGATTAATCTCATACGCATGACAGGAAGCAGCAGCTGACTTCACTTTTGATTCGCCCACGTAAGCCTCTGTGTGGATGATCTTATTTGAAACAGGAGGAATAAAAAAGATCAGAACAAGCCAAAAAGGACGGACTAATTACAATTTAACTGATGCAAATAATCAATGCTCGGCAAAAATTATACACAGTATAATATATCTGTCTGGATGATGCAAGTGTGAATTCACATTTTTGGACAGAAAGTTAACATTTTTGGACGGTGAATTCACAATCCGCCCACAATCATAACTCCAACCTTTCCAGAAGAAATTAAATAAAGAAAGTATATGTAGTAACATGGGATCAAACTCAGACTTATTGAATAGAAGGCACTTACCAAGAACTAGCAAGTGACAAAGAATAGGGAGGATTATATGCCCGCAACAAGTTAGACACAAATAAAATACATAAAATAAAATAAATAAACATTTGCCAACCTGTCGGTGAAGGTTATTAAGCTCAACTTTGTCATTATCAATGATACCTAAGCAACCTACAAGGAGAAAAATAAAAACAGTAAAAGAATGCATCTGAAAAATAAAAGTAGATACACACCATTTAATATAGCCAAGCTTACTTACTAATTAAACAAAAGTTGGCTTTTCAAACCATTTGTTAAGAGTCTGGCTACAAAATTTATGGAAGAATGATTTTTAACAAGTACTAAAATGTAATGTAAAATTCAAATTGAGTTTTTGGAGGAAACATGCATGTTATACTTGTTATTCATTACAAAATTGGAAGAAACTCAAGAGAGATGTCACCAAGTTCCATAGAAAGTACATAAAATAACTTGTATTATAGAGGATAAGAAAATACCAACACCACAAGCAGCAAGATACATAGCTACAGGGGACCCCAACCCTCCAGCTCCAACAACTAGGATAGAGGACTTGGAGAGATTTCGCTGTCCTAGAATCCACAAAGAAGTTGAAATTAACCAAAATAATTGACAGCATGCAACTTTAGAATAAAACTGCAAACTTTAGTCGGCAAAAAATGTAAATTTTAGCAGCTAGCAGAACAATAAAAGACCAGAAGCTCTTGTAACTGTTACAGTATTCAAGCAGTATCAGAGTGATACTGTTAACCTTTAGCCATATGAGGAAACCTATAGAAACCTACGGAACACCCCGGCTCCAATTTGAAGAATTGCATTGAATTTCCATTGTCGAAATATCTATTGGCGTGATTGATATATGTAATTTATAACAATATGAATTGATGAAAGCTTGTATGAATTTTATAGGAATTGTTACAGCTATTAAATAAGATATTAAGGAATATAATATCGTGAGGGGAGTTTTCTGAAATAGAAAATATTTGAGAAGATAAATAGTATCAAGGTGGATGGACTTTGTGTACAAGAAATAGAAAAGAAATTATAATTGAATGGATATGAATAGAAGGAAGTGAAGGAGGTTCTTTGTTTAAAAAAAAAGATGGAATTGAAGAGGTGGGGACGCGTGGGGCCCACATGAATTAGAGAAGGATTGACGCGGTGGGGTGAGAAATTTCCCTCACTCCATGAGAATGAAAGAGAAGAGAAAAATAAGAGAAAGAGAAGGAGAAGAAAATAAAAGAAAAAAAGTAAAGAGAAATTGAAGAAAAATTGGGAAAGGTCTCAAGCCCTATGTAAGTATTCTTCAAACCTTAAAATCTAGGGATTTTGTTATTCTTCTATATAAAATGATATGTTTGCTTCATGACGTTTGAATTTGGTTTCATGAAATTGTAATTGTCTAAACAAAGTGATTAATTATGTACATGGAATTTTATTGTCTAAACAAAGTGATTAATTATGTACATGGAATTTTAGAGAATTTTGAAATAGTTAGATTAAATAGATGATATTGTTGGTTTTCATTTAAGAATTTTAAGATACTTGGTTTATAGGATCTTAAAACATATTTATGAGACAAATTATTTGCATTATCGATATTGGTAAATTATTCTTGAAATTAGTTTCATGTAACGATTAATTAATCTAAGGAATTATGTCAGTCTCTGTATTATATAGAATTTACGTTATACTTGCTTTGTGAAATTGCAGCTACGTGTTTGCTTTAGAAATTATAAAGTTTTGTATAAGAAGATTTGATGTACTTGACTAGATTATATAATAAATATATTTAAGATCTATAAACATAAATTACCGATCTTTCTTTACGAACTATTTGTTGACGGTATTGTGTGTGTGTTTTGAATGAAATATTTATATAGACCCTAACCAACTGGATTGCTCTTACTGGACCCATGTTGGTATGACTGGTGTTGGACTCATCCCGTTATAGTTTTGATCAAATAAAAGTGTACAAGCTAATCCTAGAGAGTGAATAGGATTTTACAATATAAGATATTCAAAAATATATAAATTGCTATATATTTGAATTATAATAACAATCCAACCACAATGATATGATAGCAATTTAAGTCAAATAGAATAAACAGTAAAATAAAATAGGGAGCAAAAAGAAATCAACTGAATAGAGTGGTCCGACACTCTTCGTCTAATCCACTATCTAAAATTCATCTTTAGAACTTTTCTTTTAATTATGTCTCTCCTTTAACCAGATAGAGAAACCTTTACATGCATCTCGTTTCGTCGGGTAGTGGAACATCTTTACACATTTTCACGAGTAGTAGATCATTCCATCAATGGCTTAGTAGTTCTCTCAAAAACATGTGAGATAATAAAGCGCATACAATTCTTCTATTTAGTTTTGAAATTAATGAGCTCAGAAGGTTGCTTTAAAAAATAATTTAAGCAAGATTCTCTCAATATTAAGAGAAAAAATGTGGCATATATAGATAACATAAAAAAATATTTTTAATTTTAAAATTTGGACCCAACGGCCATATGGCAAAATATGTAGCCAAAATTTGTCATTAATTAAACAGCTATTAAAATATCATAGATTAAGTATGAAAAATCTAAACACGGTTTAAAAACCAACGATAAAGAAATTTGAAAATGGGTGATTTATAATATTAACCTAGTCAAAAAATTACCTAATCAGTAGACGCATTGTTGAATAGATAATGGTACAAACATATATCCAAATAAATTTTTAATAAATATGAATAAAATTGAGTTATATCATGTTGGCATTTAATGGACTAAGAAAAAAGTCTAATGGGTCAACTGAGATGACTAGGTCATCCATGTAAACTATTGAAAACTAGCGGGAATTATAAATAAGACTAGCTAATTCAATTAAATAGAATGACATTGGAAATTATCTTATAAAGTAATTACTAAAAATATTAATTTAATACTTTTTAATGATGGTAAAAAAGATTGATTCAAAACTAATTTTATCAATATAAGATAAAATATGAAAATTTAAATGTATTTTCTCAAGCTCATTAAATCCTAACCTTTTTACATTAAGACCTTAAAGAAATGAATAAAAAACAAAACCCCAAAAACCTAACAATAACTCGTGTCAATCTTTAAGTCTTGTTCTTCCATTGGCTTCAAACTTGATCTTGAAATTTTGATACGTGAAGTCCAAACATTGACCTCCAATTTTCTTTGGATTTGACATTTTAAGCTTAGTGTTTCGTTTTGCATTTAATGTTTCATGTTATCTAAATTTTGTACAATGGTTAGCTTGAACATGGAACAATATGTTTGGCAAGAATAAAAAATAAACCGGGATAAATCTAACAATCTACCCTTTTTTAATTATTGACAAATTATCATAAAACCATAAATTGACCTAGCTTATTTTTATTGCTGAAAATAAATTTAACTCTGATAAAATCATAAACCCGGCCCGGTTTACTTTTGATAAACCCATAAACTCATCAAGGATTATTTTTTATTATTGTCAAACATATAGTTCTATCTTTAAGCTAATCATTTTGCGGCAACATTGAACATTAAATAGGGGACGAAGGGCTAAAAAAGAGTGGAGGTCAATGTTCGGACTTCACGATACCAAATTTCAAGTTCAAGTTTAAAACCAATGGAAGAACAAGACTCAAATATCGACTCGGTGTATAGTTAGCTTTTTGGGGTTTTATTTTTTATTCATTTCTTTATAACCTTGATGTAAAAGGATAAAAATTTAATGAGCTTCAGAAAACGCACATTTAAATTTTTTATATTTTATCTTATATTGATAAAAATAGTTTTGAGTCTAAAAATCATTTTTTATAATCATTACAAAGTATTAAATTAATTTTTGATTAGTTTTTATCATTATCTATTAAACAATATGCCTACTGTTTAGACATTTTGTGGGCTTGGTTAATATTATAAATCACTCATTTTAATAAATAAAAAATTCCGTTGACTTTTCAAACATATGTTTAGATTTTTCTTATCTATAGCATTTTAATGACATTTTAGCATATGGTCGTTGGATTCAAGTCAAAATATTCTATATCTTATCTATAAATACCATATTTTTATTCTTGTTTTGATAGAACCTCACTTGCTCAAATTATTTTTCAAGTAATCTCCTAGGCTCATCAATTTCAAAATCCTATAAAAAAATTTGTAAGTGCTTCATTGTCTCTCAAATGATGTAGAAAGAAGTACTAAACCGTTGTTGTAAGGGTAATCCGCTATCCATGAAAAGGAGGTGTAAGAGCGTTTCACTACTCGATAAAACAATGTGCATGTAAAGGTTTCTCCGCTCTTTAAGAAGAGTTATAATGAAAGTGAAAAGTTCTAAAGATAGGAGCCTTTAAATAGTGTATTAGACAAAGGGCGTCAAACCATTCTAATATCGACGTGTCTCGATTTGCTTTCTTTTATCGTCCTACTTTATTTCACTGTTTTTATCTAAATTAAATTGATTATCATATCATTATGGTGGATTATATTTATAATTTGAATATATAGCAATTTCCATTTTCGAACATATCATATTGTAAAACCTTATCCACCCTCTCTGGAGTTAGTTAGTACACTTTCATCTGGATTCTTGATTTGACGGTAGATGCTATCGTATACGGAACTAAGAGTCACACCACGGCAGTCAGAGCCACTTCTTGAATCCGTGAGGCCACCTCTAGAATCCCAATATCGATTCCACAATGGCGCAATTCACCGGAGATGTCCATAAATACAAGTGATTAATGACAAGTGATGATATGACGAAACGATGATATGATTACATGACCAATGGCTAATAGTTATATGATTTTCTAACAAAAGATATTATTATGATACGAGTCTGAACAAATGATATTAGTTATGTAAAAGGTTTTGATATAAATGATATACTAGAACTCATAACAATAACATGGTTTAACCGACAAGTGTTCATATTATATACAAAGGATTGATTTTCATATTAATGATATCAGAAAAGTTTTCAAATACTGTACTAATATAAAACAGATTTAGCATAATGATATCTGCCATTTAAACTAGTCAATATTAAAGAAAAACGTTTTAAATATCGATAATTCTAAACATGTTTTCATGCAATTTGTCCGATAATTGACAATATGATATGCTACTTTAATAACCGCATTTCATGATAACTATGTTATTAGGAACTAAACTCTGATTATATGATAGCATTGTTGGTTTTGCATATGAAAGTATCTTTTTGCTTGACATGAATTATCAAAAGCATATGATTTTACTGAAGGAAATGACATCTTTTCACAAAATTATCAGTCATGGTATTTTCAGTGTTTTAAATGTCGGCCGAAAACCGATATATGTCTTCGAAATTTCGATTTTGGTTTGTAATCGACACAAAGTTATAAAATTATTTTTTCCCGAAATTGAGAATATGTCGGCCGAAATTTCTGCGTATCGGCCGAAATATCCGTGTCAGCGAAATTTTCAGATATCGAGTGAAATTTCAGTTTGCTTGCCAAAACCATTTATTATAGGATTTTATTTGTGCCTCAACTTACCCTACCCGTTTTGTAATTATCTCTATTTCTCCGATCAGATCCATTCATAGGCACAAATCGATTCCTCAAAAAAAGACGGCTCAACCATCAACGAAGGCGATCCTCATCGACTCAAACTCGACTTATCCTCGTCCTCTTCCTCTCAACTCAAGACGGCCCTCGTCGACAAAGGCTTCGAGTTCGACTTCAGATCGTAAATGGCGTTGATTTGGAGTTCAACTTCGATAACAACGCCATGCTGTCGATAAGGGCTTTCGAGTTCGAACATACGACCATTTGCTTAATAGGTGACCGCTATATTATTGAGCTATTTAGGAATAAATTTATTTAATAGAACTAACAATTTATATTAAGTTATAATAATGACATTTTTGTCTAAAACATAAGTTATGCTAATGTCATTTATAATACAAATCTGTAAAACCGATATATAGCAAATATCACCGAAATTTTTCCGATACCCGATATCAAAATGCTTGGACCGACACCACCGATATCTAACATTTAAAGCATTTGAGTATTTTTATTGTAAGGATTAAAGAATTTCATACTAGTAGAAGAGTTTATTATTTATACATATAAAACCTAGTTTATACGAGCTTGTTTAGTACTTGTTAAAATGTGAACTCATCGAATCACACCGTTGTTTTTTTAAGGAATTGGACAGAAAGCATTTGAGACAAGCTTTATGAGTAAGGCACTGCAAAGGTATGATTTTACTTTATATATTTTTGTGATAAGAAGTTTGAAAGATTTTACTTTATATGTTTTTGTGATAAAGAGATGTTTAAAGGCTTGTATATATATTTAATAAGTCGAGACTAGTATAAGCCTATAAGGATTTGATATATAATTAAAAATGTGATTTTGGGTCTGGTGTTATATTTTGAGGATATTATTGATGTTTAAAAGGTGAAAAATTATTATGTGTTGGGGTCAAAATTTACACGCATGTTGACCAAGTCAATATCAAAGTCAACCCCAAACCAAGTGGGCCCAAGCTCAGGTCAAGTGGACCCATGCCCGAGTCGAGCCTGAACATGAAGCGGCCGGCCCCCCTGCCAAAATAAAAATTTTGTAATAAATAATTTTGGTGTATTTTTTTTATGAACAAATGTAAGAAAAATGGGCATAAAGCGAAATTTTTGTAAAAACCCATGGCTCATTTGCAAAAGAAATGAGCACATAAGGCATGGGATGAGCAAAATGCCATTTTGTAAAGCCCAAGGGGCTATATGTAAAGTTTGTAGCCTATAAAAGCAAAAATGATGAAAATATCTCAACAACTTTTTCTCTCTCAAAAAATTAGGGTCTGTGCCTCCTTCCAGTTCCTCAAGTTTCTAAAACCTTCTTCTCCTTTTTGAATTAAATCAAGAGTTTAACTCTTCCTTTTCTAAAAATAAATAGTTTTTCACCATGAAACCCTTGAAGGGGAACTCAGATCTTCCATTAGATCTCAAAAAAGGGAGATTTTGAATCTCACCCCCCTTTCCTCCAAGATCCGGCCAACAAAAAGAAGGAAAGAGACCTATGTCCGAAAATCCCACTTTGGAAAAGATCCAAGGCTTAAGAGAGAAGAAGCTCTGAAGATCTTTGGGGAGTACAACTCCAAGACCCAAATCCTCAAAGGAGTTTAACTCCTAATCCAGATCCTTTAGGAGTTTAACTCCAAATCTAAATCTTTTGGAGTTTAACTCCACTCAAAATCCTCTTTTGGAGTTTAACTCCTATTTCCGGGGCTAAAAGCCCCTTCTTTTCGCCGGCGCCCATGTGCCAGGCACATGAGGCGCTCACGCCCAAGCGCCGATGTGCTGGACACGTGAGGCGCTAGCGCCGAGCGCTCAAGCGCCCGCGTGCTAGGCATGTGAGGCGCTGGCGCCCACGCGTCCTTTGGACGATATTTTTCCCTTTTTCATACACACTCCACAACACTGTCCCCGTTTGAAAAAATTTCTAACAGGGCGTTGCCCCGCACCCCGCAAGGGGACTGCTAGCCCCCTTTGACCCCAAGCCCGCTATCCGGATAGCGGGACCCCGTAAAACTCTGCGGGCCCCCGATATATCCAATTCCCCTCCAAAACATATACGCACACTGCACGTTGAGTTCGCATTCCAAAACATATACGCACACTGCACGTTGAGTTCGCATAACTGGTTTGCCCCGTCAATCAGAGATTCTCTTGCTCTAACGGCGAGGGGTAATTAACGGCAGCTTAATCCGCGGCTGCCGGAGATTCGATCCCCACAATCAATAAACCCCCGCCTACACTGGACAGAGGGAATCTGTAGTACGCCTGACAAGCGCACGCGTATTCCCATCTCAATGGGGTGACGAAAAACACCCTACAGATTCTGGCACGCCCGGTGGTACCCTTCTCTTCTCCCATATCTCGGGTCAAGTGTTCATGCGATCTCATTTAGCATATATGCCGATGTTTGTACTGAAATAATTTTTTTTTCTCGTGCAGCAATCAACTTTCAACGACGATGTCTCCTAAGATGAATTCAGCTTCCGACGCGGCCCCGATCTCGTACGTGGTCAAGATCAATGCCCGCGTGATTCTCCCTGCCATTCTCAGCCAGCAACGGGAGGAGCCACCCCGTCAATTTGGTTCCGTCATCATCTATCCTGCAGGAAGCGCTCATCTGACGGGGGTCACGGCAAACCAAGCGGCCAAACCGACCTCAAGAGGCAGGAGGCCGAACGTTGTGGTCGCCAAAGCATCCCACCCCAAATGCAAATCTGTATTCGAACGGCTCTCCACTGTTCCGACTGGGGGCAAGGCCGTCAACACCAACGGGGCCACAAAGCAGCTCCAGCAAGCTCAGATGGTGTCCTTGACAATCGCGTGAACGGGCATCTTCTCTGGCCTCTCTGTCAATCGGTCTACGGCGTCTTCCCGAAGAGCCGAAGTCTGCCAAGTGCTTAAAGCAGAATAGTTAAGGCAGAAGCGGCTCAGGTATCAAGCCAACAAGAGGGCCAGGACTTCGACCATGTGGAATCTTGTGAGGTTCCAAGAGCAGGGTTACGCCGCGACGACGGCTGAGTCGGCCGTAAAAATCAGCAATTCCTTCGAACCTTTGAAGTGGGTTCAGAAAAATGCCATGATCGCCAGAATCAAGAAGACGGCGGTCCGAACAATACCACAAAGGGACGTGTCGCAGCCCCGAAAGAGAAAGCATGACACTATCTCTTCAAGAGTCTATCAGGCGCTCTGCGCCGCGTGAAAACAGCGGGGCAAATCCAGAAAGGAAGCGCCAGCACCACTCATGAATCCGGTCAGGCCAGTCATCTTCAATCGATTGTCCGCTATCAAAACAGAAGGGCCAAGACGGTGGTCCACAAAGTCAGCTACCAATAATGAGATGATGGCTAGATATGTTGTCCACACGGTCTATATGGCAGGCACGCGCCCCAGTGACAACCTTCGCAGCAAAAGCAAGGATGGGGCCACTAAATCCCAAGCCCAATCTGGCTTGAATGTGGTTGCCGCTTCCCAAGATCAACCGCCTCCACCGGATGAGGAAAGTCCTCTCGATGAAGCCGATAGACAGAAAGACCCCTCAGCCCATGTAGAGTCGAGCTCAGACAGCGAGGAAGAGCTGACTTTCCGCCCCAGGACCGCGGAGCAAGAGCTGCTTCAATAGCTTCGAAAACAGCTCATGAGCAAAGATAAAGAGATGGCCAAGCTCTATTCAAAAATTGACGACCTAACGAATGTTGTGATGCAGCTTACGGCTCAAATTGCTCGAGCGCCTCCCAATCAAGCACAAGTCTCTACTCATGAGCCGGATGATGACAACCCGAAGCAGCCGATGCCTGTCCCTTTGGGTCCAAGATTGGTCGAGCCGCACGAAAGCCGGCCACATTCCGCTTCTGGGGACGTCTTGGCCCCAGATAGCACTATCCCGCTAACACAAGATCGGATAATGGATTTGGTCACCGGCAAGGTTAAAACATTGGTGGGCGAAGCTGAAGCTCAGAAAGAAATTGGCAGGTAGTGGGCGGCCATATCCCGCAAAGTACGATCTGATCGAGTTCCCGAGCGGCTACGTCATTCCTAAGTTCGGAAGATTTGACGGGACGGGAAATGCAAATCAGCACGTCGCCCACTTTAAAGCATCGTGCAAAATACAGGGAGCAATGATGCGCTCTGGTCAGTTTGTCAACAGCATGACCGGTGTCGCATTCGATTGGTATACGAGTATAACAGATGGGTCCGTCATTACCTTTGCCCAAATGGAGTCTCTGTTTCGGCAATGGTTCATGAGTGTCAGTGATAAAATCTCCATTGCTGACCTTGTGAGGACCAAGCCGGGGAAGAATGAAAGCAACACCGACTTTATCGCCCGATAGCATAATCTCACGGTCAAGTGCGAACCGCCGCTGGATCAGGACCAGTCCGTCAGCCTTCTCATTGGAAACCTCAGCAATTGGATGGTCCCATTCTTGTGTACAGCAGGGCTCAAGACGTTTCAGGAGCTAACCAAGAAAGTCCAAATGCTGGAACGCTCAAAGCAAGAGTCTGCCCCAGACTCTCAGAAAGACAAGACTTGGAAAAGCAAGCGGGACGACAACCGTAGAAGCGGGAATTCCAGCAGTACCAATGTCTTCAATGCGTCCGACAATGAAGACATGCGAAAGGCAGGCGATTCTAAAACCAACCGGTCTCGAAAGCCACTGCTGGGAGGAGAAGGGCCTTCCCTAGAGGAGAAAAAGAACAAGGTTTACTCTTTCAGAATGGACAAGGTCTGCAAGATATTTAAAGATGCCTTGAACAACGGTCTACAATTGCCGGAGTCGAAAAGACCTCAAGAAGCAAAAATGACCGACAATCCCCTGTATTGCCCGTACCACCGAGTAGTGAGCCATGCGATCGAGGATTGCTATGTATTCAAACACTGGGTCGAGAAGCAGTACAAGGCCGGAGAGATCGAGCTGTCCAAAAGTGTGTTGGTGAACAATCAAGTTGCAACCACCAACTTTATACAAACAGAAGCTGAAGCTTTCTGGGAGCAGACAGCTGAACTCGCTGTCGTGAGAAATGAAACTGACTCACCGCGTCCTCCGTGGAGTACGCACATATCTGATAAGATGAAGAAGATTTTAAAGTTACTTCGGAAAGAGCCCAGAACAGAATGGAAAAGGCAGAAGAAGCCTACCATTCCAGCTGCCAATTCGGCTCAATCAGGCTCAAAATCCAAAAAGTTCAAGAAGAAGAAAAGTACAGCTCGACGTGAAAAGGAGTCTGCAAGGAGATCGACCATTCAAAAATATATCAATTCTCTCGAAGACCATGAACAAAAAGAAAGAACTCTAATTCAATTGAAAGAGTTCTTCTTTGTAGAAGCAGCTGAGATTCCGAAGGAGCTAGAAGAAGACTCCAATGAAGAGATCTCTCTAGTGACATGCTACGCCATCCATCTGGGCAGCGACTCTGATGAGAAGCTTTGTTTTCCCGAAAAGGACGAGGAGCTCGCCACAAAGGCAAACCAAATCCAACTCAGAAGCGGCAGGGCTCTACCGCTAAATCAGGGCAACACCCGAAAAGGAAAGGAAAAACAAGTCGCTAATGAAGAAGATAGCAGAGAACTTGCTCATGAAGATTCGAGTCCTTTCCCGGTGGACTACAATGTCTTGGCTCATCTCCGGAAGTTTCTGTCTCTCCTGAGCATCTACGATATCTTGGTCCTATCTAAGGAGCTTAGGGATGTTCTCATTCACGCTTTACAAAATCCCGAGCGGTACCAGGCTCCCTTTACGGAAATTAATATGAAAGAAGTCCAGTACGCTCCGCATGCCGCCGCAGTCACGTTTAAGGACGAAAACTTACTACTGGGAACGGCTGAGCATAATCGGTCACTTTACGTGATTGGGTAAATGGCGAAGATCGGATTAATCGCATATTGATCGATCCGGGATTCTCAATGAACATCATGAACTTGCGGACTCTGAAGAGTTTGTCAATGGACGTCCGACACCTGTCAAGGGAAAGAATTGTCATTCAAGGCTTCAATCAAAACTGTCAGCAAGTTCTTGGCTCTATAGCTCTGCCAATCAAATTTGGGGATCTGCAAACCGAAGCTAAGATATACATGATCGACGCTGACACGTCTTATAAAATTCTTTTGGGACGATCGTGGCTCCACGATTACGGCATCGTTCCGTCAACTCTCCATCAATGCATGAAGTATACTAAAAATGGCAAAGAAAGACGCATTGACGGAGACATCCAGCCGTTCGGTGTGCATGAAGTCCGATATGAAGATTCTCGGTATTTTGTGAACCTCCAAAGTGCTGAGCCACAGCTGACCAATGACAGAACGGCCCCGAAGCTCAAAAGCAAGTCTGAGCCGGCTGTCACTTTCAAAAGAAGAAACCCCCATTGTAGGGTTTTTTCGTCACCCCATTGAGATGGGAATACGCGCGCGCTTGTCAGGCGCATTACAGATTCCCCCTGCGTAGGGTAAGATAGGATTTATTGATTGCGGGGATCCGAATCTCCGGCAGCCGCGGACTAAGCTGCCGTTAATTATCGCTCGCCTTTAGAGCGAGAGAACCTTCGATTAACGGGTCAAACAGGTCATGCGAACTCAATGTGCAGTGTACGTATGTTTTGAAAAAGGTTTTGGATATATCGGGGGCCCTGCAGAGTTTTACGGGGGTCCCGCTACCCGGATAACGGGCTGGGGGTCAAGGGGGCTAGCAGTCCCCTTGCGGGGTGCGAGGCAACGCCCCATTAGAAAAATTTTCTGAACGAGGGACGTGTTTTGATGTGGAGTGCATAAAAAATGGGGGAAGAGCGTCTTAAAGACGCGTGCGTGGCACGTGGGCGCATGGTGCCCATGGGTCACGTGCCTGGCGTGTGCGCGCTTGGCACCCGCTGATCACATACGCGGCACGTGGGCGCTGGGGGCCAGCGAGTCATGTGCGCAGCACACGACCGCGAAGAGCCCGTGGATCACGTGCGCTGCACGCGACCGCTGGGCGCTGAGCAGGTTGCGTGAGGCGCTGAGCGGGTCGCGTGGGGTACATGTGGGCGCATAGCGCCCGTGGGTCACGTGCGCTGCACGCGATCGCGAGGCGTGCACGCACGTGGGCGCTTTAGTGCCCGCGAGTCACGTGCGCGCACGTGGGCGCTTTAGTGCCCGGGGTCACGTGCGCTGCACGCGACCATTAGGCGCTTTAGCGCCCGCGGGCCACGTGCCATGCACGCGCCCGCTGGGCACCCACGGGTCACGTGCGCGGCACGCGACCACGGGAAACACCAGCGGAAAAGGGCATAGCCCCTAGGTTGGGGAGTTGAACTCCCAAGGGGTTTTGGAGTTGAACTCGTAACAGAAATAGAAAGGAATTAAACTCCTAGGAATCTTTGGCTCTTCTTTTGAGCCTTGGATCCTCCCAACATGAGGTTTTTGGAGATGGGTCTCCTTCCTCTCGGTTGGCCGGATCTTGGGGAAAAAGGGGAGTGAGATTCAAAATCTCCCCTTTCAGAGATTTGATAGGAGATCCGAACACCCCTTTGTGGGTTTTGTGGTGAAAAACCACTATTTGAGAAAGGAAGAGCTAAACTCTTGATTTAATTCAAAAAGAGGAAGAGGGTTTTAAACCCTTGAGAAAGAGGGAGGAGGCACACAAACCTTATTTTTTGGGGAGAATGAATTGTTATTTTTATTTCATTATCATGTTGCCTTTTATAGGCTTGCACATTTACATATAGCCCCTTGGGCTTTACAAAATAGCATTTTGCCCATCTCATGCCTCATGTGCTATTTCTTTTTGCACATAAGTCATGAGCTTTACAAAAATTTAGCTTTATGCCCATTTTTCTTATTTTTATTCATAAAATAAAATAAAAGAAATACACCAAAATTATTTATTACAAAATTTTTATCTTGGCATGGGGGAGCCGGCAGCTTCATATTCGGGCTCGACTTGGGCATTAGCCCATTTGACCTGGGCTTGGGGTTGACTTTGATTTTGACTTGGTCAACCGGGGTGTAAATTTTGACCCCAACAAAGTGCCCCCCATCAATAAATGCACACGGCATATGTGGGTCGTGTGCATGAAATTGATGGATCTTCTTTCACGTGGAGGCGACTTGATTCGGTTCCCGCTTTTTGGGAAGCTGGCACTGCCCTTTTTACGACATGGACGGTCGATGCTTGACGTGTCTCCGAGATGGAGTGTCTGGTTGACTTGATTCCAAGAAGGAGCATAATTCCGACAAGGAGGTCGTTGCTGCCCTTTTAGCGATGTGGACGGTCGGTGCTGCCCTTTTAGCGACTTGGACGGTCGGTGCTGCCTTTTTTGCGACTTGGACGGACGGTGCTGCCATTTTAGCGACGTGGACGGTCGGTTCTGCCCTTTTTGCGACTTGGACGGTCGATGCTGCCCTTTTAGCGACGTGGACGGTCGGTGTTGCCCTTTTAGCTACTTGGACGGTCAATGCTGCCCTTTTTGCGACGTGGACGGTCGGTGCTGCCATTTTAGCGACGTGGACGGTCGGTGCTCCCTTTTAGCGACTTGGACTGTCGATTCTGCCCTTTTTGCGACTTAGACGGTCGGTGCTGCCCTTTTAGCGACTTGGACGGTCGATACTGCCCTTTTAGCGACTTGGACGGTCGAATGTTCTGATTTGACTTGCTCCGCTTTCTGCGGTGTCGGGGTTTGACTTGTTTCCGAGGTGGAGGAGGATTCCGCCAACGAGGTTGTTGGTTGTCTTGCTGACTTGATATGATTTGGGTTGACATCAGCATCGCTTATTGGAATATGGTACCAGGAGCAAATCATCATCTGCCATGAAAGGATTTGGGGATTTTTGTTTCGGTTTGGCATCAGCATCGCTACACTGGAATATGGTACCATAAAAGAATCATCATTTGCCATGAGGAAGTTTCCCTCGTTCCCAGTTTAACGACTTAGGGGTCATCTGTTCCCAGTTTAACGACTTAGAGGTCATCTATTCCCAGTTTAAAGACTTAGGGGTCATTTGGATTGGAGTTTAGAATTTTGGGGTTAGGGTAGGCATCAGCGTTGCTAACACTGAAGCACATGTGCCAGGAGCAATTCATCATTTGCCATTTCCTGTTGTGAAGCGATTGCTTATCACCCAAGACTTTTCAATTTTATGAGCCGTAAGGGTCCCATAAAAGCATTTTCTCCCTACGAGTCGAAAGGATCTCGTAGGTGTACTTTCTCGTTAGGAATCGTGAGGACTCCTAAGTGTGTTTTTTTCTTTGTGAGTCGTAAGGATCCCACGAAAGTATTTTCTTACGAGTCGAGAGGATCTCGTTAGTTTGTTCTCCTCATGTATCGTGAGTACACATGAGTGGGTCTTCCTAAATGGAGCATAAGTCCAAGGGCGGAGACCGGCCGCTGGACTGGTGATTGCGGTGGGGTATGGATATGATGAGAATTATTTGAGCCCGTGGATTGTATACGGTAGTCAATTTGGGGACTAACCGTAGGGCCAGGAGAATTTTAAGAAATTGGATTTTGGTTGGCGTCTGCATCGCTGTACTGGAATATGGTACCAGGAGCGACTCATCATTCGCCGTTTGGGGACTTGGAATTTGGATCTTGTTTGGTATCAGCATTGCTGTACTGGAATAATGCTAGGAGCAACTCATCATTTGCCCCGGGAGGATTTGGTTTTTGGTCGGCATCAGCACCGCTAACACTGAAGCGAAATGCCAGGAGCGACCCATCATTTGCCATTGCCCGTTGGGGAGCGATGGCTCAGGAGACAAGTTTAGATCCCTATCACCAAAGGCTTTTCAATTTTATGATCCGTAAGGGACTCATAAAAGCATTTTCTCCCTACGAGTCGAGAGGATCTCGTAGGTGTATGTTCTCCTTAGGAATCGTAGGGATCCCTAAGTGTGTTGCTCCTTTATGAGTCGTAAAGATCTCACGCAGGGATTTTCTCCTCATAAGGTCGAGAGGACTTTGCGAGTGTATTTTATCTCTTTTCACGAGTTTGCGCCCTTTCGGGTTTTCACAAACTCACCGGCAGTCCTGCTGTTTTTACTCACGGAACCCTTCGGGTTTTCATCCATGCCCATTTTGCTTGTGGACATACCGTTTTTTTTTGCGCTGGTGGGACTTTAAAAGTATGCTCACCGGCAGGACTTGGAAGAGATAGGGGTCGTTTAGGCCCGTGGATTGTATACGGTTTTGCAGGATGTATGATCCAGACCGTAGGGCTGGTATGCTCAATTCGCCTGTGACTTGGAGCATTCACGCGTAATATTTCTTGAGATATCGGCCATTAATAGGTGGCATGGGCATTTCTCCCTCGGCATTTATCAGCTGGTAGGATCCTCCATCAAACACTTTCTCGATGACGTATGGTCCTTCCCAGTTTGGCTCGAATTTTCCCATGGCATGTCGATGGGGGATGATCGGTCTTTTGAAGACCAATAGCAATTCAACTTTCTTGAAAGCGCGGAGACGGATCATCTTGTTATAGGCCCATGACATTTGGGCTCGGTATAGCTCCAGATTTTGCTGCACCGCGAGTCTCTTTTCTTCGAGGGCGTCAAGCTCTTCCAGCCGAAGGAGCACGTTTTCCTCCTCCGTCAATTCGTGTTGAACGGCCATTCTTAAGCTTGGAACTTCGACTTCGAGGGGGAGGACCGCCTCCACTCCAAAGAGCAATGAGTATGGAGTGGACTGAGTTGGAGTACGGTGTGTGGTACGATATGCCCACAACGCCTTGTGAAACTTGAAATTCCAGTCTCTCTTGTTAGCTGAAGCATTTTTCCTCAGGAGCTTGCATAGAGTCTTATTGAAGGCTTCGGCTAGCCCATTAGCTCTTGGATTATAGATATAGAAATATCTCCAGTCTATCTTGTGTTAAGTAGCGAATCTTAAGACTTTGAAGCTCTTGAAAGAAGGCCCGTTGTCAGAAATGATTCTTCTTGGTGTACCGAAGCGGTATAAAATATTATGCTGGAAGAACGTCAGAATATTTTCTATCTTAACTTCTTTTAGCGGGACAGCTTCAGCTCATCTGGAGAAATAGTCAGTTGCGGCCAATATGAACCAGTGGCCTCTAGATGACGGAGGATCAATTGAGCCAACTATGTCGGTGCCCCAAACTTCGAAAGGCCACGACGCCACCGTAGGATGCAACGGATTGGGATGCTTATGAATGAAATCACCATGGATTTGGCAGAGATGGCATTTCTTTGCATGCTCTTCGCAATCCCTTATCATGGTGGGCCGGTAATATCCAAGCCGTTTGATCTAAAGCCGCACTTTGGGGCCGGACTGGTGAGCCCCGCAGACGCCTGAGTGAACTTCTTTTATAACTTTTTGGGCTTCGGCCGATGACAGGCACCTGAGCCAGAGTTGGTCATATGACCTGCGGTATAACGTGTCATTTACAAACACGTATCGGAGAGCTCTCTTATTCAGCTGAATCCTTGCAGATTTTCCTTCGGGCAGCTTATCGTATCGGAGGTAGTCTATGAAAGGTTCTCTCCAATCGGGCTCGTTTTGGATGATCGAAGCTTCTTCGGCAGGACTGCTTTTCTGTTCCGCGCTTTCCTCTTCTCGTATAGAGACTGGGGATAGAATTTGCCGGCTCCTGACTATGATCAGAATTTCGTAAATGATGACGGAACCAAATTGGCGGGACAGTTCCTCCCACTGTCGATTGAGGCTTGCGGGGAAAACCACACAAGCATTGATCTTGACCACGTACGGAATCGGGATCGCTCTAGGGACTCTCATTAGTTAAATGTGAGTGAACAGTTTCATGAGTTCCACCACTCGGCTTCTGTACCGAGCTAACTCGGGTTTGTATATCTTACAGTCGCCACTTACTTGGTTGACGACAAGCTGAGAGTCCCCATAAACCCGTAGCCGAAAGATTTCCATTTCTATGGCGAGCTCCAAACCAGCTATCAGAGCTTCATACTCAGCCTCATTATTTGTGCGAGGCTCGGTGAGAGGAAAAAAACGCCGTAGGGTTCCCACCGATGGCGTGATGAACACCAATCATATCCTTGCATTTATCTCCGGGACACTTGATTTGCTGGAGGTCCTTATTGATGAGGCTCCATCGAAGTAGAGCTCCCAACATGACTCGCTATCCTCGAGGTGCAATATTTGTTCATCGGGTAACTCGCAATTGAGCGGTGACCCTTCTGGTATGGGATGAGCAGCGAGAAATTCCGCAGGAGCTTGCCCTTTTACTGCTTTCTGAGGAGTATAAACTATGTCAAACTCAAGTAGCATGACAGCCCATCTTGCCATTCTGCCGGCTAGGCTTGTTTTGGTCATCAAGTGTTTGAGCGGGTCGACCTTGGAGATCAGCATAACCCGATGAGCGAGCAGATAGTGCCCCAGCTTCTTCACAGCGAATATCAGAGCCAGGCATTGCTTTTCGATCGGGGAATAGTTGTGTTCCGTCCCAACTAGAGTTCGACTGAGGTAGTAGAGGGCATTTTCTTTTCCCTCCTCGTTCTGGGTAAGGAGCGCACCGAGTGATTCATCTAGCGCGGCAGTGTAGAGAATCAACGGTTTATTTAGAATAGGGACAACGAGCACTGGAAGGTGCAACAGGTACTGTTTGATGCTTTCGAACATTTCTTGACATTCGACATCCCAGACAAAAAGAGCTCCTTTCTTCATGAGCTTTGAGAAGGACCTACATCTCCCCGATAAATTTAAGATAAACCTTCGTATATAAGCAAGCTTTCCTTGAAAAGATCTCAGCTGCGTCAGATCCTTCGGAGGGGGCATTTCCATGATGGCCTTTATCTTGGATGGGTCAACTTCGATCCCCCGATGTCGGACTATAAAGCCCAGGAATTTTCCCGATGACACGCCAAAAGCGCACTTCAGAGGATTCATCTTCATATCGTATTCCCTCAGTCTGGTGAGAACGATCCTAAGATCTTGGATGTGGTCGGCCTTGGCTTTAGTCTTGACGACCAGATCATCAACATAGCATTCGACGACTTTATAGATTAGGTCATCAAAGATATTGGTCATTGCCCTTTGATATGTAGCACCTGCGTTCTTCAGTCCGAACGGCATCACTTCGTAGCAGTATATTCTGATCGGGGTTCAAAATGTTGTGTGTTTCTCATCCTCAGGCGACATCTTGATCTGATTATATCCAGACGAGCCATCCATAAAGGTGAACAGCTCGTAATTTGAGGTGTCATCGACCATCATTTCCATGACCGGTAACGGGAAGTCGTCTTTAGGACATGCCTTGTTGAGGTCCCTGAAATCAACACAAACTCGGATCTGCCCATTTTTCTTCTTCACTGGGACTATGCATGCGATCCAATCCGCATATTTCTCTTCCCTGATGAAGCCGGCATCGATGAGTTCCTTGGTTTCCTCGATGACCTTTTCTTCCAATTCCCTTCTTATTTTTCGAGGAGCTTGTTTGACTGGCTTAGCATCAGGAGATATAGTCAGCCTATGCACGGCCACTTCAGGGGAAAGGCCAGGCATTTCTTTGTACGTCCACGCGAAGCAGTCGACGAACTCGTGCAGCAGGGCGATTATCTGCGCTTTCATTTCCTCTGACAAGAGTGAGCTGATGTAGGTCGGCTTGGATTATCGGGCGTTCCTAAGTCAATTTCGGTTAGCTCGTCAAAGGTTGCTTGCCCGCCATTTTCGAGCTCTTGAGGAGCTTCTTCTGGCTCGGCTAGCTCGTCGTCATCATTTGACCTTTCGCTGGCTTCACCAACATGGATCATGTAGCATGCCTTGGAATCATGCTGGATGAAACCTATGCCCCATCTATCTGGAATTCGTCCATCGATGAGTGCTCGGACCTGAGGCGAATGCCATAGCCCTTCGTAAAACTTCGCTTCGGAGTCCGTTTGATATAGCCGACACCCGCATTTTTTAAAGTATTCCCGCATCTCGGGCGCATAGTATCTAGGATTGAAGACGGCCCTTATGCCTCTCTCATAGGGAAGGCACGCGACAGACAAATCGTCCGGGTGCACAACAGGATTTGACCCATAAAACAGGATGCCCTTCTGTCCCATTTTCCTCCCGGGAACATAGAAAGTTTTCAGCTGGTCCACGGTAGAGACTGACAATGCATCGAGCTCTTTGCACATCCGCTCCGGCACCCTTATGATGGCTAGGGACCCTTCTGCAACTTCGAAGGTCTCTCGTAGCTTCACTGTTCACACGATAGCCGGATTTGCACAGCTGTTGCAAGACGGATCCTATTCTTCTGATTCTTCAGTGTCACTGCCTAAACGAGGGCGAATTTTGCAGTCGGATAGGCCTTCAGTATCAGATTCGTCCGTATCGCTACCGAAATGGGGGCGAGTTTTACGGAAGGACGGACTTCCAGCATCGGATTCATCAGTGTCACTGCCGAAACGCGGACGCACGTGGAGGTTTCTGCTTTTAAAAGTGACAGCCGGCTCAGACTTGCCTTTGAGTTTCGGGGTTGTTCTGTCTTCGGTCAGCTGTGGCTCAGCACTTTGGAGGTTCACAAACTACCGAGAATCTTCATATCGGATTTCATGCACACAAAACAACTGGATGTCCCCGTCAATGCGTCTTTCTTCGTCATTTTTAGTATACTTCATGCATTGATGGAGAGTTGACGGAACGATACCGTAATCGTGGAGCCACGGCCGTCCCAAGAGAATTTTATAAGACGTGTCAACGTCGATCACGTATATCTTAGCTTCAGTTTACAGATCCCCAAATTTGATTGGCAAATCTATAGACCCCAGAACTTGCTGGCAGTTTTGATTGAAGCCTTGAATGACAATCCTTTCCCTTGACAGGTGTCGGACGTCCATTGACAAACTCTTCAGAGTCCGCAAGTTCATGATGTTCACTGAAGACCCCGGATCAATCATTATGCGATTAATCTGATCTCCGTCGCTGTACCCGGTCACGTAAAGCGACCGATTATGCTCAGCCGTTCCCAGTAGCTAGTCTTCGTCCTTAAACGTGACTGCGGCGGCATGCAAAGCGTACTGGGCTTCTTTCATATTAATTTCCGCAAAGCGAGCTTGATACCGCTCGAGGTTTTGTAGATCGTGAATGAGAACATCTCTAAGCTCCTTAGATAGGACCAAGGCATCGTAGATGCTCAGGAGAGACGGAAGCTTCCGGAGATGAGCCAAGACATTATAGTCCACCGAGGAAGGACTTGAGTTTTCATTAGCCGGTTCTCTGCCATCTTCCTCATTAGCCATCTGTTTTTCCTTTCCTTTTGGGACGTTTCCCTGATTTGGCGACAGAGCCCTACCGCTTCCGAGCTGGATTTGGTTGGCCCTTGTGGCGAGCTCCCCGTCCTCTTCGGGAAAATAGAGCTCCTCCTCAGAGTCGCTGCCAAGATGAATGGTGTAGCAGGTCACTATAGGGATCTCTTCATCCAGAGTCTTCCTCTAACTCTTCCAGAATTGCAGCGGCTTCTACAGGGAAGAAATCTTTCAATTGATTTAGAGTTCTTTCCATTTGTTCATAGTCGTCGAGGAAATCGATATATTTTTAAATAGTCGATCTCCCTGCAGACACTTTTTCGCGCCGAGCTGCACTTTTCTTCTTCTTGAGCTTTTTGGATTTTGAGCCTGATGGAGCCGCATTGGCAGCTGGAACGGTAGGCTTCTTCTGCCCTTCCCATTCCGTCCTGGGCTCTTTCTGAAGTAGCCTTTGCATCTTCTTCGTCTTGTTAGATACGTGCTTACTCCAAAGAGGCTGCGGTGAGTCGGTTTCATTTCTCAGGACAGCGGGTTCGGCTGTCTAGTCCCAGAAGGCTTCAGCTTATGTTAGTATAAAGTTGGTGGTTGCAACTTGATTGTTCACCAACACATTTTTGGACAGCTCGATCTCTCCAGCCTTGTACTGCGTCTCGACCCAGTCTTTGAAGATATAGCAATTCTCGATCGCATAGCTCACTACTCGGTGGTACGGGCAATACAAAGGATTGTCAGTCATTTTTGCTTCTTGAGGTCTTTTCGACTCCGGCAATTGTAGACCGTTGTTCAAGGCATCTTTAAATATCTTGCGGACCTTGTCCCTTCTGAAAAAGTAAACCTTGTTCTTTTTCTCCTCTAGGGAAGGCCCTTATCCTTCCAACAATGGCTTCCGAGACCGGTTGGTTTTGGAATCGCCTGCCCTTCGCTTGTCTTCGTTGTCGGACGCATTGAAGACTTTGGCAATACCCGCTTCTACGGTTGTCGTCCCGCTTGTTTTTCCAAGTCTTGTCTCTCTGAGAGTCCGGGATAGACTCTTGCTTCGAGCGTTCCAGCATTTGGACTTTCTTGGTTAGCTCTTGAAACGTCTTGAGGCCTGCTGTACACAAGAATGGGACCATCCAATTGCTGAAGTTCCCAATGAGAAGGCTGATGGGCTGGTCCTGCTCCAGCAGCGGTTCGCACTTGACTGTGAAATTATGCCATCGGGCGATAAAGTCGGTGTTGCTTTCATTCTTCCCCGGCTTGGTCCTCACAAGGTCAGCAATGGAGATTTTATCACTGACACTCATGAACCTTTGCCGAAACAGAGACTCCATTTGGGCAAAGGTAATGATGGACCTGTCTGGTATACTCGCATACCAGTCAAAAGAGACACCGGTCAGGCTGTTGACAAACTGACGAAGAAGCGCATCATTGCCCCATGTATTTCCGCACGATGCTTTAAAGTGGGCGACGTGCTGATTTGCATTTCCCGTCCCGTCAAATCTTCTGAACTTAGGAATGACGTAGCCGCTCGGGAACTCGATCAGATAATACTGTGCGGGATATGGCCGCCCACTACTGCCAATTTCTTTCTGAGCTTCACCTTCGGCCACCAATGTTTTAGCCTTGCCGGTGACCAAATCTATTATTCGATCTTGTGTTAACGGGATAGTGCTATCTAGGGCCAGGGCGTCCCCAGAAGCGGAATGTGGCCGGCTTTCGTGCGGCTCAACCAATCTTGGACCCAAAAGGACAGGCATCGGCCGCTTCGAATTGTCATCATACGGCTCATGAGTAGCGGCTTGTGCTTGATTGGGAGGCGCTCGAGGAATTTGAGCCGTAAGCTGCATCACAACGTTCGTTAGGTCGTCAATTTTCGAATAGAGCTGGGCCATCTCTTTATCTTTGCTCCTGAGCTGTTTTCGAAGCTATTGAAGCAGCTCTTGCTCTGCGGTCCTGAGGCGGAAAGTCGGCTCTTCCTCGCTGTCCGAGCTTGACTCTACATGGACTGAGGGGTCTTTCTGTCTATCCTCCTCATCGAGAGGGCTTTCATTATCCAGCGGAGGCGGTTGTTCTTGGAAAGCGGCAACCTCATTCAAGCCAGATTGGGCTTGGGATGTAGTGGCCCCATCCTTGCTTTTGCTGCGAAGGTTGTCGCCGGGGCGCCCATCCGCCATATAAACCGTATGGATAACATATCCAGCCGTATTTTTATTATCGGCGGCTGATTTCACGGATCACTGTCTTGACCCTCCTGTATCGGTAACGAGCAGTCGACTGAAGGCGGCTGGCCTGGCCGGATTCTTGAATGGTGCTGACGCTTCCTTTTTGGTTTTGCCCCGCTGTTTTTGCACGGCACAGAGCGCCTGATAGACTCTTGAAGAGATAGTGTCATACTTTTTCTGTTGGGGTCGGCACACGTCTCTTTGTAGCGACATTCGGACCGTTGTCTTCTTGATTCTGGCGGTCATGGCATTTTTCTGAACCCACTTCAGAGGTTCAAAGAAATTGCTGATCTTTATGGCCGCTTCAGCCGTCGTCGCAGGATGACTCTGCTCTTGGAATCTCACAAGATTCCACCTGGCCGGAGTCCTGGCCCTCTTGTTGGCTCGATACCTGAGCCGCTTCTGTCTCAGCCTTTAAGTTTTGAGCACTTGGCTGGTTACGGCTCTTCGGGAAGCCGTCGTAGACCGGGCGATGGAAGGCTTTGGAGATACGCCTGATTGTGCATTTGTTGGAGTCATCGCCTGAGCTCATCCGCAACGTTTGATGTTGCCCTTTGTACCAGAAGTCTTGCCCCCAGCTGGAGCACCAGAGAGTCGTTCAGAAACCGTCTTAAGTTTCGGTTGTGATGTCTTAGCGATCACAACATTCGGTCTCTTGCCCCTTGAGACCGGCTTGGCCATCTATTTTGCCGGCTTTTCTGCCAGATGAGCGCTTCCGGCAGGGTAAATGATGACGGAACCAAATTGGCGGGGCAGTTCCTCCCACTGTCGGTTGAGGCTTGCGGGGAGAACAACACGAGCATTGATCTTGACCACGTACGGAATCGGGATCGCATCGGAAGCTGGATCCATCTTAGGAGACATTATCGTTGCAAGTTGATTGCTGCACGGAAAAAACATTATTTCAGTACAAACATCGGCATATATGTTATATGAGTTCGCATGAACACTTGACCCGAAATATAGGAGGAGAGAAGGGTCCCACCGGGCGTGCCAGAGTCTGTAGGGTGTTTTTCGTCACCCTATTGATATGGGAATACACGCGCGCTTGTCAGGCGCATAACAGATTTCCCCTGCCTAGGGTAGGCTGGGGTTTATTGATTGCGGGAATCCGAATCTCCGGCAGCCGCGGACTAAGCTGCCGTTAATTACCCCTCGCCTTTAAAGCGAAAGAACCTCCGATTAACGGGTCAAACAGGTCATGCGAACTCAATGTGCAGTGTACGTATGTTTTGAAAAAGGTTTTGGATATATCGGGGACACGCAGAGTTTTACGGGGGTCCCGCTACCCGGATAGCGGGTTGGGGGTCAAGGGGGCTAGCAGCCCCCTTGCGGGATACGGGGCAGCGCCCCGTTAGAAAAAATTTCTCAACGAGGGACGTGTTTTGATGTGGAGTGCATTAAAAAATGGAGCGTCTTAAATACGCGTGCGTGGCACGTAGGTGCATGGTGCCCACGGGTCACGTGCCTGGCGCGTGCGCGCTTGGCGCCCGCTGGTCACGTGCGCAGCACGTGAGCGCTGGGCGCCGGCGGGTCACGTGCGCAGCACGCGACAGGGAGGCGCCGTGGGTCACGTACGCTGCACGCGACCGCTGGGCACTGAGCGGGTCGTGTGGGGCGCACGTGGGCGCTTGGCGCACGTGGGCGTTTGGCGCCCGTGGGTCACGTGCGCTGCACGCGATCGTGGGGCGTGCGCGCACGTGGGCGCTTTAGTGCCCGCGGGTCACGTGCGCGCACATGGGCGCTTTAGTGCCCGGGGTCACATGCGCTGCACGCGACCATTGGGCGCTTTAGCGTCCGCGGGTCACATGCCATGCACGCGCCCGCTGGGCGCCCACGGGTCACGTGCGCGGCACGCGACCACGGGAAACACCAACGGGAATGGCATAGCCCCTAGGTTAGGGAGTTGAACTCCCAAGGGGTTTTGGAGTTGAACTCCTAACAAAAATAGAAAAGAGTTGAACTCCTAGGAATCTTTGGCTGTTCTTTTGAGCCTTGGATCCTCCCAACGTGGGGCTTTTGGAGATGGGTCTCCTTCTTCCTCTCGGTTGGCCGGATCTTGGGGAAAAAGGGAAGTGAGATTCAAAATCTTCCCTTTCAGAGATTTGATGGGAGATCCGAGCTCTTCTTTGTGAGTTTTGTGGTGAAAAACTAAATTTTGAGAAAAGAAGAGTTGAAACTCTTGATTTAATTCAAAAAGAGCAAATGGGTTTTAGACCCTTGAGAAAGAGGGAGAAGACACACAAACCCTAGTTTTGGGGGAGAATGAATTGTTATTTTAATTTCATTATCATGTTGCCTTTTATAGACTTACACATTTACATATAGCCCTTTGGGCTTTACAAAATGGCATTTTGCTCATCACATGCCTCATGTGCTATTTCTTTTTGCACATAAGCCATGGGCTTTACAAAAATTTGGCTTTATGCCCATTTTTCTTAGTTTTATTCATAAAATAAAAGAAATACACCAAAATTATTTATTACAAAATTTTTATCTTGGCATGGGGGAGCCGGCGGCTTCATATTCGGGCTCGACTTGGGCATTGGCCCATTTGACCTGGGCTTGGGCCCACTTGGCTTGGGGTTGACTTTGATTTTGACTTGGTCAACCGGGGTGTAAATTTTGACCCCAACACCCATGTGCGTCCGCATTTCGGCAGTGACACTGATGAGTCCGACGCGGGAAGTCCGTCCTTCCGTAAAACACGCCCTCATTTCGGTAACGATACGGACAAGTCCGATATTGAAGGCTCATCTGGCAGCAAAATTCGCCCTCGTATAGGCAGTGACACTGAAGAATCAGAAGAGGATCCGTCTTGCAGCAGCTGTGCAAATCGGGCCCCCACGCAACAAGCAATGCTACGAGAGACCTTCGAAGTTACAGAAGGGTCCCTAGCCGTCACAAGGGTGCCGAAGCAGATGTACAAAGAGCTCGATGCATTGTCAGTCTCCACCGTGGACCAGCTGAAAACTTTCTACGTTCCCGGAAGGAAAAGTGGACAGAAAGACATCATGTTTTATGGGTCAAATCCTGTTGTGCACCCGACCGATTTGTCTATCGCGGGCCTTCCCTATGAGAGAGGCATAAGAGTCGTCCTCAATCACAAATACTATGCGTCCGAGATGCGGGAATATTTCAAAAGGTGCGAATGCCGGTTATATCAAACGGAGTCCGAAGCAAAGTTTTATGAAGGGCGATGGCATCCGCCTCAGGTCCAAGCACTCATCGATGGACGAATTCCGGATAGACAGGGCATAGGTTTCATCCAGCCTGATTCTAAGGCATGCTACATGATACATATTGGGGAAGCCAGCGAAGAGTCAAATGATGAAGACGAGCTAGCCGAGCCAGAAGAAGCTCCTCAAGAGCTCGAAAATGACGGACAAGCAACCTTCGATGAGCTAATTGAGATCGATTTGGGAACGCCTGATAATCCAAGGCCGACCTACATCAGCTCACTCTTGTCAGAGAAAATGAAAGAGCAGATAATTGTCCTGCTGCATGAGTTCGCCGACTGCTTCACATGGACGTACAAAGAAATGCCTAGCCTCTCCCTTGAAGTGGCCGTGCATAAGCTGGCTATATCTCCTGATGCCAAGCCTGTCAAACAAGCTCCTCGAAGAATGAGAAAGGAGCTGGAAGAAAAGGTCATCGAGGAAACTAAGAAACTTATCGATGCTGGCTTCATCAGGGAAGAGAAATACGCAGACTGGATCGCATGCATTGTCCCGGTAAAGCAGAAAAATAGGCAGATTTGGGTTCGTGTCGATTTCAGGGACCTTAACAAGGCATGCCCTAAAGATGATTTCCCACTTCCGGTCATGAAAATGATGGTCGATTACACCTCAAATTACGAGTTGTTCACCTTCATGGACGGTTCGTCTGGGTACAATCAGATAAAAATGTCGCCTGAGGATGAGAGGCATACAGCATTTCGAACCCCGATCGGCATATACTGTTACAAAGTGATGCCGTTCGGACTGAAGAACGCAGGTGCTACATATCAAAGGGCAATGACCAATATTTTTGATGACATAATCCATAAAGTCGTCGAATGTTATGTTGATTATCTGGTCGTCAAGACTAAAGCCAAGACCGATCACATCCAAGATCTTAGGACCGTTCTCACTAGACTGAGGGAATACGACCTGAAGATGAATCCAAGTGCGCTTTTGGCGTGTCATCGGGAAAATTCATGGGCTTCATAGTCCAACATCGAGAGATCGAAGTTGACCCATCCAAGATAAAGGCCATCATGGATATGCCCCCTCCGAAGAATCTGACACAGCTGAGATCTTTTCAAGGCAAGCTTGCTTATATACGAAGGTTTATCTCAATTTATCGGGAAGATGTAGGCCCTTCTCAAAGCTCATGAAGAAAAGAGCTCCTTTTGTCTGGGATGCCGAATGTCAAGAAGCGTTCGAAAGCATCAAATAGTATATGTTGCACTCTCCAGTGCTCGCTGCCCCTATTCTAAATAAACCGTTGATTCTCTACACTGCTGTGCTAGATGAATCACTCGGTGCGCTCCTTGCCCAGAACAACGAGGAGGGAAAAGAAAATGCTTTCTACTACCTCAGTCGAACTCTAGTCGGGGCGGAACACAACTATTCCCCGATCGAAAAGCAATGCCTGGCTCTGATATTCGCTGTGAAGAAGCTGAGGCACTATCTGATCGCTCATCGGGTTATGCTGATCTCCAAAGTCGACCCGCTTAAACACTTAATGACCAAAGCAAGCCTAGCCGGCAGAATGGCAAGATGGGCTGTCATGCTACTTGAGTTTGACATAGTTTATACTTCTCAGAAAGCAGTAAAAGGGCAAGCCCTCGCCGATTTCCTCGCTGCTCATCCTATACCAGAAGGGTCGCCGCTAAATTGTGAATTACCCGATAAACAAGTGATGCACCTTGAGGATAGCGAGCAATGTTGGAAGCTCTACTTCGATGGAGCCTCATCAATAAGGACCTCCAGTAAATCAAGCATCCCGGAGATAAAAGCAGGGATAGGATTAGTGTTCATCACGCCATCGATGGGAACCCTACGGCGTTATTTTGCTCTCACCAAGCCTCGCACAAACAACGAGGCTGAGTACGAGGCTCTGATAGCTGGTCTGGAGCTCGCTATAGAAATGGAAATCATTCGGCTACGAGTCTACGGTGATTCCTAGCTTGTTGTCAACAAAGTAAGTGGCGACTATAAGATATACAAACCCGAGTTAGCTCGATCCAGAAGCCGGGTGGTGGAGCTTATGAAACAGTTCACCCACGTATTGAGCTGATGAGAGTTCGTAGGGCGTTGAATGAAAAAGCTGACGTACTCGCTCGCTTAGCCAAGGAGCTGGCTGATCATGGCATGGACGAAATTCTGATCACAGTCAGAAGCCGGCAAATTCTACCCCTAGTCTCTCTACGAGAAGAGGAAAGCGCGGAACAGAAGAGCAGTCCTGCCGAAGAAGGTTCGATCGTTCAAGACGAGCCCGATTGGAGAGAGCCCTTCATAGGATACCTCCGATACGACAAGCTGCCCAAAGAAAAATCTACGAGGATTCAGCTGAAGAAGAGAGCTCTCCGATACGTGTTTGTAAATAATACGCTATACCGCAGATCATATGACCAACTCTGGCTCAGGTGCCTGTCATCGGCCGAAGCCCAAAAAGTCATGAGAGAAGTTCACTCGGGCGTCTGCGGGGCTCACCAGTCCGGCCCCAAAATGCGGCTTCAGATTAAACGGCTTGGATATTACTGGCCCACCATGATAAGGGATTGCGAAGAGCATGCGAAGAGGTGTCATCTTTGCCAAATTCACGGTGACTTCATTCACAAGCATCCCAATCCGTTGTATCCTACGGTGGCGTCGTAGCCCTTCGAAGTTTGGGGCACCGACATAGTTGACCCGATTGATCCTCCGTTATCCAAAGGCCACTGGTTCATATTGACTGCAACTGACTACTTCTCCAGATAGGTTGAAGCTGTCCCGCTAAAAGAAGTCAAGACAGAAGATATTCTGGCGTTCTTCCAGCATAATATCATATACCGCTTCGGTACACCTAGAAGAATCATTTCTGACAACGGGCTTTCTTTCAAGAGCTTCAAAATCTCAAGGTTCTTTATTTAGCATAAGATAGGCTTCAGCCAACAAGATAGACTGGAATCTCAAGTTTCACAAGGCGTTGTAGGCATATCGTACTACACACCGCACTCCAACTCAGTCCACTCCATACTCACTACTCTTCGGAGTGGAAGCAATCCTCCCGCTCGAAGTCGAAATTCCAAGCCTACGAATGGTCGTCCAACACGAGTTGACGGAGGAGAAAAACGTCCTCCTTCGGCTTGAAGAGCTTGACGCCCTCGAAGAAAAGAGGCTCGCGGTGCAGCAAAATCTGGAGCTATACCGAGCCCAAATGTCATGGGCCTATGACAAGATGATCCATCTCCGCGCTTTCAAGATAGGCGAATTGGTGTTGGTCCTCAAAAAACCGATCATCCCCAATCGACATTCCAAGGGAAAATTCGAGCCAAACTGGAAAGGACCATACGTCATCGAGAAAGTGTTTGATGGAGGATCCTACCGGCTGATAAATGCCGCGAGAGAAAGACCCATGTCACCTATCAATGGCCGATATCTCAAGAAATACTACGGTGAATGCTCCAAGTCGCAGGCGAATTGAGCACACAAGCCCTACGGTCTGGATCATACCTCCTGTAAAACCGTATACAATCCACGGGCATGAACGACCTATGTCTCTCTCAAGTCCTACCGGCGACATTACATTTAAAGTCCCACCAGCAATGGAGATTCGTAAAAAGAAAAAAGAAAGGAAAAAAGGGTATGTCCATAAGCAAAACGGGCACGGATGAAAACTCGAAAGGGCTCCGTGAGTAAAAACAGCAGGATTGCCGGCGGGTTTGTGAAAACCCGAAAGGGAGCAAACTCATAAAAAAGAGATGAAATACACTTGCAAAGTCCTCTCGACCTTATGAGGAGAATCCCTGCGTGAGATCCTTACGACCCACAAAGGAGCAACACACTTAGGAATCCTCACGATTCCTAAAGAGAACATACACCTCCGAGATCCTCTCGACTCGTAGGGAGAAAATGCTTTTATGAGACCCCTACGGCTCATAAATTTGAAAAGTCTTAGATGATAGGGATCTAAACATGTCTCCTGAGCCATCGTTCCACAACGGGCGACGGCAAATGATGAGTCGCTCCTGGTACCATATTCCAGTGCAGCGATTCAGACGCCAACCAAAATTTCAAATCCCTGGATGTCCCAATGGCGAATGATGAGTCGCTCCTGCTACCATATTCCAGTGCAGCGATACAGACGCCAACCAAAATCCAATTTCCCCAAAATTCTCCCATCCGTACAGGTGGTCCCCAAATTGACTACCGTATACAATCCACGGGCTCAAATAATTCTCCTCACATCCATGCCCCCACAGCAACCACCAGTCACGCGGCCGGTCTTCGCCCTTGGAATTATGCTCCATTTGGGAAGACCCACTCATGTGTCCTCACGATACATGAGAAGAACAAACTTACGAGATCCTCTCGACTCGTAAGAAAATACCTTCGTGAGATCCTTACGACTCACAAAGGAAAAACACACTTGGGAGTCCCCACGATCCCTAAGGAGAAAATACACCTACGAGATCCTCTCGACTCGTAGGGAGAAAATGCTTTTATGGGACCCTTACGGCTCATAAAATTGAAAAACCTTAGGTGATAGGGACCTAAACTTGTCTCATAAGCCATCGCTCCCCGACAGGCAAAGGCAAATGATGAATTGCTCATGGCATGTGTGCTTCAGTATTAACGACGCTGATGCCTACCCTAACCCCAAAATTCCAAACTCCAATCCAATAAACCCCTAAGTCTTTAAACTAGGAACAGATGACCTCTAAGTCGTTAAACTGGGAGCAGATGACCCCCAAGTCGTTAAACTGGGAACGAGGGAATTCCCTCACGGCAAATGATGATTCACTCATGGTACCATATTCCAGTGTAGCGGTGCTGATGCCAAACCAAAATCCCCAAATTCTCTCATGGCAAATGATGATTCGCTCCTAATACCATATTCCAGCGTAGTGATGCTGATATCAACCCAATTCACATCAAATCAGCAAGACAACCAACGACCTCCCTGGCGGAATCAAGCTCCATCTCGGAAACAATTCGAATCATGACACCGCAGGAAGCAGAGCAAGTCAAATTCAGCCCTGAGACCGCAGAAAGCGGAGCAAGTCAAATCCATTCCCTGACACCGTAAGGAGCGGAGCAAGTCAAATCAAGCACCGACCGTCCACGTCGCTAAAAGGGCAGCACCGACCGTCCAAGTCGCTAAAAGGGCAGCACCGACCGTCCAAGTCGCTAAAATAGCAGCACAGACCGTCCAGGTCACAAAAAGGGCAGAACCGACCGTCCACGTCGCTAAAATGGCAGAACCGACCGTCCACGTGGCAAAAATGGCAGCACCGACCGTCCACGTCGCAAAAAGGGCAGCATAGACCACCACGTCGTCAAAACGGGAACCAAATCAAGTAACCTTCACGTGAAAGATCCATCAATTTCATGCACACAACCCACATATGTGGTGTGCATTTATTGATTGGGGGCACTTTGTTGGGGTCAAAATTTACACCCCGGTTGACCAAGTCAAAATCAAAGTCAACCCCAAGCCAAGTGGGCCCAAGCCCAGGTCAAGTGAGCCCATGCCCGAGTCGACCCCGAACATGAAGCGGCCGACCCCCTGTCAAAATAAAATTTTTGTAATAAATAATTTTGGTGTGCTTTTTTTTATGAACAAATGTAAGAAAAATGGGCATAAAATAACTTTTTTGTAAAAACCCATGGCTCATGTGCAAAGGAAATGAGCACATAGGGCATGGGATGGGCAAAATGACATTTTGTAAAGCCCAAGGGGCTATATGTAAAGTTTGTAGCCTATAAAGGCAAAAATGATGAAAATATCTCAACTTTTTCTCTCTAAAAAAATTAGGGTTTGTGTCCCCTTCTCCTTCCTTAAGATTCTAAAACCTTCTTCTCATTTTTGAATTAAATCAAGAGTTTAACTCTTCCTTTTCTAAAAATAAATAGGTTTTCACCATCAAATCCTTAAAAGGGGACTCAGATCTTCCATTAGATCTCAAAAGGAGGAAATTTTGAATCTCACCCCCTTTTTCTCCAAGATCTGGCCTACAAAAAGGAGGAAGGAGACCCATCTCCGAAAATCTCACTTTGGAAAAGATCCAAAGACTCAAGAGAAGATCCAAGGCTTAAGAGAGAAGAATATCTGAAGATCTTTGGGGAGTTCAACTCCAAGATCCAAATTCTCAAAGGAGTTTAATTTCTAATCCAGATCCTTTAAGAGTTTAACTCCAAATCTAAATCTTTTGGAGTTTAACTTCACTTAAAATTCTCTTTTGGAGTTTAACTCCTATTTCCGGGACTAAAAGCCCCTTCTTTTCGCCGGCGCCCAGCGCCCACGTACCGGGCACGTGAGGCGCTCGCGCCCAAGCATCCAGCGCCCACGTGCCGGGCGCGTGAGGCGCTTGCGCCCAGCGCTCAAGCGCCCAGCGTCCGCGTGCTAGACGCTGGCATCCATGCGTTCTTTGGACGCTATTCTTCCATTTTTTCGTACACACTCCACAACACTGTCCCCGTTAGAAAAAATTTCTAACAGGGCACTGCCCCGCACCCCGCAAGGAGGCTGCTAGCTTTCTTGACCCCCAGCCCACTATCCGGGTAGCGGGACCCCGTAAAACTCTGCTGGGCCCTCGATATATCCAATTCCCCTCCAAAACACATACGCACACTGCACGTTGAGTTCGCATGACTAGTTTGACCCGTCAATTGGAGGTTCTCTTACTCCAACGGCGAGGGGTAATTAACGACAGCTTAGTCCGCGGCTGTCGGAGATTCGGATCCCCACAATTAATAAACCTCCGTCTATCCTGGGCAGGAGAAATCTGTAGCACGCCTGACAAGCGCACGCGTATTCTCATCTCAATGGGGTGACGAAAAACACCCTACAATATGCTTTGTGAACGATCCTGGATGTTCATAGAAATTTATCCAGTGAGTTGTAATAAGTGACCACAAGGACGCACTCCATGATCAAACAGCTCTAGTTCTCGGGGCGTGACAACCTAGAGGTATTTTTTAAACCACAAGCCTAGACCTATCATGGTCTCAATAAAATCTTGACCTTCAGTTGGATACACAGAATACCTAGAGTACCTTCAGCAGCACATGGGTAATAAATAGTCAAGGACATAATAGCAATCGAAACACATGCTTAAATAACAAGCAGCCAAAAACTAGGGAAAGGCCAGCATAAAATACAGAAGGACAAATACATATAATTCATGCATTTATCTACATGGACTTCGATATGAATAAAATTAAAACTTACAAAGTATCAATAACGGTGTGATTAATTATTGTCATGTAAGATTTTAAATGGGGTTCGCTATGGGGTGCAACTCTATGTGTAGAATGCTTTTCACCACACAATATTCATTGCACAATAACTACATTGTACTCACTGAGCACACCCATAGCTCCATAAATTTATGCCAAATTAGCCGTATCAAATAGACTAACCCAATGTTTAAACCATTCCTTGTCCCTCCTTTTTATCCGATGCCATATTCTTTGTCTACGACCGTAATTCGCCACAAAGAGACGAAAAATCAAATCTAATACATTCCAGTCTACTCCTCTCCTATCATCACATCTCCTCACCTCTACACCAAAGGAGCCATATTTTAGTTATCACCGTATCGGCCAACCAATAAACCAGTAACTAGTTTGTATTTGAAGGAAAATCACTAAACTAAAATTTCTTTCTTCGACATACCTTAAAGTAATCAACTAAGAATATAACAGGATTTCATGCACTAGCATCAAAATTATGCAGATTCAAGTAACTTGCAACCCCAAAACAACATTTCTCAAACATTGACTACTAAGTTATTAAGGGAAAGAAATCGAAGGTGAAAGTAGAAAGATACCTTGAACTCCAAAATTAGGGAGGATCAAATGGCGACTGTATCTGTAAATCATTTGCGGAGTCAATCCATTGCCAACATCAGATGCAACAACTTCTCCATTCAAATTAGAACCAGAACTAGCCTTGTCATCGCTAAGCTGAGCCTGCAGCGAGCTTATACGCTTCTCAAGTTCATCTTTTTGAGCCTTCAGCCTCTCGATCTCACGGAGGATTCCTTCGTTGTTCCCATTAGCCATGCTAACAAAAGATCAAAAAAAAATTAAACTTTTTTTAACACAGAGAATGATATTAGACTAGCAAAACCATAGAATTTACAAAGGATAGTGATCAAAGTGAATGATAAGAACACTTGATTCCAACTAACCTCGCCGGATATAGAGTGATTCGCAGGAGTTCGTGGCGGTTAGCCGGAGGAGGAGGAGGCGGCGTCAAAGAGAGAAACTAAGAATGTAGTCGAAAATTGGGACAATTTAGGTGGAATTTAGGGCTGCGAGACAAAAGGGTTTAACGAATGGGTTAACGGTTCGAATTTAAAGCTTATACCCGAACCCAAACGACAACTCCAAACTCAAAACCATTATAATATACATACACTAATTAAGGAAGAAAGTAGCTTGACATGATTATGATAATCTGTACAAAGATATAGATTTTTAATTTAGTTCTCTTTTTGGAATGATAGCAACTTAGTAAGCAACCAAAAGCAAGTGCGATTTAAGCTCGGATCTCTTGCTCAAGTGCGAATATACTTTAACTCTAATCTATAATGGCACTCGTATATAAAGACAATTTGAAATGATGAATGATGCTAACTGTGCTTACCGTTCTCCGTCTTTGATCTCTATTTATTCCAAGCTAGAACAAAAATAGTCACTTCTATGTATTTTTGAGATATCGAAGCTCGTATGAGCATCGCCATTTATTAAAACACGTATGCATATGGTAGAACAAACATTAAGCGCTGCTAAAGCCCAACTTTTGGGATTAACTGTATGAATTTGTTGATAATTCATTTGCCTTTCTACTAATTAATACATATCCTTTTTCCTTTTGGCGTGGGTATTGCAGACAGGTGTATATGGCAAAAGAAATAAGGACAGGTGAAATAGTAGCTCTGAAAAAGATTAGAATGGACAATGAGAGGGAAGGGGTATGTATTCATCTCTTTATATGCTATCATTTGAAAAGGTATTCTAACAAATGGTCTTCATTTTGCATCTTGTGGTTGCTTAAGATTTTTATATTTTTGCAGTTCCCTATAACAGCAATACATGAAATAAAAATTCTGAAGAAGCTGCACCATGACAATGTTATTCAGCTGAAAGAGATTGTGACTTCTCCAGGTTATCTTCTGACTTTGTACTGGCTTTGTATGATTAGCTCTGTACATTTTTCCTTCACAACTTTCTTTATGTATTTTGTAACTCCCTTTGTTCGCATTTTCTTGTCTTTTTGGCTTGTTACACTCAAATCAAGAAAAGTTCAATTTCTTTTAGAAAAAGGATGATAGAGGTGAAATTTTTCTACTACTCTTACGGTAGTGTAACTTCCAAAAAGCTGAAAGAAAGTTTTGGCAAATTACATCAAAATTACAATAATAATAGGGTTAGATTCTCAATATATTTTTCTTTTATTTTCTAAAAAGTCTAATAGGAGCTGTGAACAGTGCCAAAAAGACAATAAATAGGAACGGAGAAGTAAGACACTATTTCCTACTTAATTGTTCAAGTTTTGTTTTCAAAGGCTAATTTCTTGCAAATGTTTCCAGGCCCTGAAAGAGACGAGCAAGGAAGGACAGGTGCAATCTTCATCTCATTTCTTTTTCTATCCTAAAAGTTTATCATTGACATTTGCAAGACATATTCTAGATCACCAATTATTCTGTCACAAGAGAGAAATATAATGTTTTCACATTTTTTGGAGGAGGCAGATGGCAACAAATACAAAGGGAGCATCTACATGGTCTTTGAATACATGGATCATGATCTCATCCTGGCATGCGTGCGATTCACAGTGCCTCAGATAAAGGTACTGTACTTAGCATTTTAAAATTATTTATTACGTAGGTATTGGTTGTTTATTGACATCACTGTGTTAAACCTATAACTAGTGCTACATGAGGCAGCTGTTAACTGGCCTGCATTATTGTCATGTTAACCAAGTTCTCCATCGAGATATAAAAGGTTAAAACTTTTATCTGGAAAGCTGCCATTAATTTTAAGCCATCCATTTCTGAAGATAATGTTGTTTTGTGCCGTGAATTGTACAGGGTTCAATTTACTCATCGATAAAGAGGGGAATCTAAAGCTTGCTGATTTTGGCCTAGCACGCTCGTTCTCAAGTGACCATAATGGAAACTTAACGAATCGTGTGATTACTTTGTGGTATAGGTAAATTCTTTTGCAAGATATATCATCAATTATGATATGAAGTATTGAATATTTGCTTCTTTTCAAAGGATTTTGTACTGCTCTTCCTTTTAAACACACTCATATATATTGTTTTTGTGATAGACCTCCGGAGCTTCTGCTTGGAACTACAAAATACGGCCCAGCTGTAGATATGTGGTCGGTTGGCTGTATATTTGCAGAGCTTCTTAATGGAAAACCAATTTTGCCTGGAAAAAATGAGGTTAAAATGCTTTGGACTTGGACCCCAGTTTTTTATTTCTTGTTTTTTTTTGTTTGTTCTTCATTGTGCTTGCTTTGAGATCATAAGAACCCCCCCCCCCCCCCCCCATCTCTGATGAAACAATCTGGAAAATGATCGAAAACTGAGAAAGAAAGAAAACCTAAGCGTTTCTTCCTTTCAAGGAAAATTTTAATGCGGTATAGATACGAGAACACAAGTTTTTCTTGACAGTGAAACAAAGAAATGGAATTTCATTTTTCATTCTTTTCACTTTTCATTCTTTTCACTTTTCCCTTGTATATCTGTAGACCAAAGACAACGCTCTAAAAAGTTTTTATATTCCCCCTATAATTTGAAGAATAACTATCGTAACATCTTTGCACCAGGAACACTAAATTATTTTTCCCACTTCCTTTTTTTTTTGATTCTCAACATAGGGATATTGTTTATCACTTTAGCTTTTTCTAGTTTGCTTGGGACTTGTTTGGATTATAGCTAATTTTCCTTTAATAGTCAGTTCTTTCTACTTATTAGCTTCTGTAAGTGCATTCTTTTAACATTTATAATTGATTGGTTACTGCAGCCAGAACAGTTGACCAAGATTTTTGAGCTCTGTGGGACCCCGGATGAGATCAATTGGCCGGGTGTTTCTAAAATACCCTGGTTTAACAATTTCAAGCCGGCACGGCCACTGAAGAGGCGAGTGCGAGAGGTGTTCAAGCAGTAAGCAGCCTTTAACCCTGAATTTGTTTTAGATTTTTGTTGTTTAGTCTTTTCAACGAACCCTTGAAATTTAGATGCTCAACTTTTATGAAGTTGTAGATTCATGGGATATCATATATTTGTCGAGTTTGATAAATTCATGAATGTTCTGCAGTTTTGACCGCCATGCATTGGAGTTACTCGGGGGGGGGGGGGGGGGGGGGATGCTGACACTTGATCCATCTCAGGTATTATGTCCAATTTGTTTGCATGATATTTGTATACAATATATCGAATTTTAAAGGTTTATGCTTTAAATTTCTCTTCATATTTGTTTCATCACTTTTGGAGTTGTAAATAATGTGACCTAAAAAGAATTAATTTATAAGCTATCTGTGGCCCCTATACATATTTTTTCTTTTTGGCAGAAATTCCTTCCTTGGTCATTATTATCATGCAAAATTACCTTTATTGTCTACGTTCATGTTTTCTCCCCCTCCTACATTCATGTTTGTTTTTACAGCCACGACGGGGACTCATCCAAGTTCAGTTGCCCAGGAGCGGCAACCGCCATTTTTACAGCCTTCATCAAATCACCAATCACAGCAATCAAACAAACAAATCTTCAAAACTAAAAAAGATCGGAATTTTCTAACAAAAAATAAATTTAAAAGCAAGAAGTCGTGAGATTTACCAACGAATCGTTTGATTGAGCCCTGATCAAAGCGATCAATCTTGCCAAAATAATCTGAAATCGAGGGAGATTAAGCCTTGATCAAAGCGATCGATCTTTACAAAGGAAACTGAAATCCAGGGGAAAATAACTGTTGCGCATCGCCTCAAGAAACACCAAACCCTACGTTTCTAGGAACCCTAATTAGAGAATAGAAGAGAGATAGAGGAGAAGATAAAGTCAATTTTTATTACATGGGTATTTTTATTATCTCACCCCAAAATTTCAATATTTTCAAATTTCGCCCTCGAAATCTAATATTTCCAAATTTCACTTCCAAATCTATTAAATTGTCCAAATTTCATCCCGAAAATCTAGTATTTCCAAATTTTACCCTCAAAACTATTAAGTTGTCCAAATTTCACCCCGGAACCATTAAGTTTTCCAAATTTCATCCCAAATGGTTCTCTTCTCCTTCTTTTTTATGTTAAATAGGGACTAGGATTTTAGATTTCTCACAATCTCAAAATTAAGAATTCTCTTGAGAGTAAAATTTAGGACATTTCTCTTTTATCCAGTATTTATCATTTTAATAAATAAATTCAAGCTCATGTGTGGCTTTGCCATAACAATAACGGCAACTTGAAGCAACAATATGCGTTAGGGTTACTTCTGTATAAGTGGTGGTTTAATTCGAATGCTTTACGATCAGGATATCACAGGCTAAACTCAATGATCTCGGAGAAAAGGTTGAATGCAAAATGGAGAAAATTAAAAAGTTTTTTGAAAAAATGAAGTTTTAATTATTGATAGCTTAATGGTTTTAGAGCTGAAGTTTGGACAACTTAAATGGTTTTGGGGTGAAATTTGAAAATACTGAATTTTAGAGGTGGAATTTGGATAACTTAATGGTTTTGGGATATAATTTGGAAACACTAAATTTTGAAATTCAGACAACTCAATACTTTTGGTGTAATTTGGAAATGCTTGATTTTGGCGGTAAAATTTGGAAATATTGAAATTTTGAGTGTGAGATATAAAAAAATCTTATTACATTAAAAATCCAATCTTTCTCGTTGTGTCACAAAAATCCCTTCTGTTTAGCAATTTATCGAGGCCCGGCCCAGATATTTTTAGTTTGGGCTAAACCTGCAGTGGATGGGGGCCTTGGGAGCTCTTATCTGTTGATGATTATATATTAGAGATAAATAATGAGGAAAAAGGCCCCCGGTGACCTTGCAAGCTCAAATTAAGGGTCTTACATGAACCAGTGGAGCTCGCTGGTTATTTTGCAGTTAGATCTCTGTATCTCACTGACCATGTAAGAGGCCACTGTATTTTTGGCCCTGCAGGTCCCGTTTTCTTATAAATATAATAAGCTTAGAAATTGATAACATATAAGCTTTTGATACTTTTTTAGAATAGGGCAAATTGTCAAAAAGCCCTCGCTCCGCTTCAAACTTGTATAGAAACTCATGGGCTTTTCGCTTGTGCTAAAAAAACCCTGGGCCCAATAAAAACCATGTATACCGGTAATATCATACAGTTGAAGTAATACAATGCTTAAATGAAATACGGCGCAGGAGTTTTTTCACAAGGATTTTGAACAGCAGACCCTTCCGAACAATTTTGAAAATTTTAGGGGATTTTAGACAACTCCCGAGCGGGCCTGGGGCTTTTGGACAATTCACCCTTTAGAATATTATGGACTTACACTGTTGTTAAAAGCTGTTAAAGGTTAGTGAAAAGGATAATGTATTAAGTTTAAAATGTGGAAATTGATTTGCAATTCCCTATATATTTATTCTAATTCAGAAGCATTAAGAATTTTGTATTAGAAAAATAATGCAACTCTCCTTTTGATTGGATATGTTTAAGCTTCCCGCTCCTCCAACTACATCTTTGTTTAAAATAGATGTTCAGTTTAATTGGTTGTTGTTCTAGCGCTTAGGTAAAAACCATCCGTATCACAAAACATCTCAACTATTATATCTACGTCTCTATCTTCAACCTACCATTTTGATGTTAAAATAGGGGTGTATAAAGTACGTGCAAAAATATGGCTTTAATTTACTATCATCTAAGCAACGATGATGTGTCAATCTATTATAGTTTGTGTGATGCACGTGATTAAATTAAGAAGATTTAAAAATAAAGGATTTGTTAGTTCTTTAGTTTAGATAAATATATGTTTCTCGCTTTAGTTTGTTGTTGGCTTATTATTTCAAAAGAATTGAGAATTTAATTATGATTTTGTAATAATGTGATATGTGCATAAAACTTATTATCTCAGCTCACTCCTCACTAACACATGTTCTCAACTATTTAGGTCATATTTGCACTTTTTTTATACTTCTTTTATCTTAGTAGACTATCTCTTCACTACTTTTATTTGTTTTCCATATAATGCAATTATAATGAATGTAATATACAATTAATGAAAACCTCAAAAATGCTATTTTAGTATGTTCTAAAAGAGATTAGCCATCTCGAATCCGCTAAAGGAGATTCGACATCTCGAATCAGTTTTATCTATCATGTACGTATCATTTGGTATCAGAGCCTCTTGATCCTCCACGACGGCCGACATCAAGCCGCCTAACATGAGCGTTTGAGACGTTACTGAGATGATATATCGACAATGTTAAAGTCTCTTGATCCTTCGTGATGGCCGGCAGCGATCCTCCTAACCTAAGGGTTTGAGACGTTATTGAGAAGGCACATCAACAACGCGAGGCCTCTCGATCCTCCACAAAGGTCGACTACAATTCATCTAACCTGAGGCTACGTGATGTTGTGCATTCCTTTGAGTTTTTCATTTCAAAACTTCTTCGATCCTCCGTGATGGCCAATAACAATCCGCTTAACCCAAGGCTCGAGATACTGCTGAAATATATCAACCTTGATGACAACTTTGTTTGAAGAGGGACGATTTGATGTGTGCATGAAACTCATTACTCAACCCCACCCCACCCTCCCCCCACTAATACATGTTCTCAACTATTTAGGCCATGTTTGCACCTTCTTTTATGCTTTTTTTTATTTTAGGAGGCCATCGCCCCACTATTTTTATTTATTTCCATATAATGTAGTTGTAATGAATGTAAGAAAGAATTAATGAAAACCTCAAAAATGCTATTTTAGCATGTTCTAAGAAGATTCACCATCTTGAATCGGCTAAAGAAGATTCGCCGTCTTGTGCGTATCATAATGTTGTTTCATACTTTGTTAATAAATCTGGAAATTAAAAACTGAACCATTGTGGTCTCTTTTAATATTTCTTCTCTTTACATTATAACAAAGTCCACGGAGCATTGTCATTTCACATTTATTTATCTCTGCTGCTATAACCAGAACAGGGAGAGAGGCATGTGACGTTTTCATATCTAACAAAAATTTAAATAATTATTATAAAATAAAACTTATATTCAAAAAAATTCTTAAGAAATTAAAATGAAGGATGATAAATTTCTCAACAATAAATCACATCATTTACATCTAAGTCATTCTCAAAATGACTTGTATTCTTATGAAAAAATATTTATGAAATCATAACTAATTTCTCAATTCTTCTCAATTCTATTATGAATTAGTTAATGAAATAAAACGCACATATACTTAGTTTATTGAATATAGCTTTTTACTAAACGACACTTCGTACTTTGCTAATTATAAAATAACATCTAAACTTCATATTTACTTAAAAGACTACATTTAAGTTGCACTGTCACGACCCAAAATATTAGCTCGCGACCAGCACTTAAATCCCGCGACGTCTACAGGCGTAACGTAATTCAAGTAACCTGAAACCCAGAAATCTAAACCTTTTTAAGAAATAAAGAGGTGAAGCTTTGAAATAAAGGTATAGTAAATCATGTTTTGTCTTTTGAAAATTTGGGCAGCACCTCCCATGTAAAAACTAACCCCGAAAACGGGTACAACACAGCATATAATAAAGCATCCACAAACGGACGCCACAAGTATAAAAACAAGTATACGACACCCAACGGCGAAGATCCACATAAGGAAATAAAGTAAATCAAGACATCAACCCAAAAGCGAACATAAAACCCATCGTTCAAGTCTTGCTACTACAAGTCTTCTAAGTCTGCAACATATACAATTTCTAGTTTCTGTCACGCCCCGGTTCCCAGAGTACGCTATGGTAGGCACGTGACATAGCCAACCATGCTACCATTGGATAGGAATTATCCTTCCACAGTCACATTACGGCTGTAGAGATATCAAGAACAAAAATAAAACTATCTAGTACATGTCCATAAGCCAAAAAAAATGAATCAAGAATAGTAATGCGGAAGCAAGAGATCCAATACAAGAATAACTGGAATGTATGTCCCATAATGCGGGCTCACATCAAGAATAAAATACTGAAAAGTAAAAGAACTAACTACTAAGGAGTTCTCACTGCTCAGCCTGCTGACTGAAGTACTCCTACTCTGACTGCAGCAAGGGTAAGGAATTTGCGCCATTCAAAACCCAGACGTCAGCGCGTCATAACATCAAGCAATAATAATGTAGCAAGACATGCAAATATAATCATAAATGGTAAAGCAGGTGTAACAGCAATATAAATCAGGGCAGTGAAAGGTAGTGTACAGTGAGTAATCTAAACTGGTCTATTGGGTTGAATAGTCTCAAGCCTTTGAAATCAATTTGATGAATCATCGATGTAACTCAATAGTATCCCGTGCATGCCCGGGACCACGGTCTAAGACTCTCGGGCTGAAACAGAGACATGCCGCTAGGCACTAAAACAGAAAATATGTAAAGATGAACGATGTCAGCATCATCATCCCAAGGCTGGCCTAGCCTCTAAAACTGATCAGTATAAGCAAGCAACTGTCGAGTTACAAGTCAGGTTTCATCATTAATTTCCCCATACCCCCAAGTTATAAGTGTTCAAGTCATGTATTCAAATAATCTGGAGCTAATGCCAACACAGGATCAAGCAGGTACAGGTTTGTCTGGATAGACAACAGGAACGGTCCGTGAGGGCAACAAGTCAGGTTTGTTGGTATTAGACACAAGATCAGATAACAGGTAAGACCATAGTACAACAGGTCAAGCCAGGTAATATATAAAGGTGTCACGTTATGTCAAGAGTGGTACGGTACCATGTCGGGTCAAGTAATATGTGTAGCAAGTCATGCAGGGTGTACAAGATATCACGTGGGTGCTCATAATCAACTAGCATAATTATGGTTATAAATAAGCAAGCATGGGTATTATCAGAACAATAAACTGGCACATGTAATATGATATGCAAATAGGTACAAATTAAACTACTTGGATGCACGGTTATCAGTTTGGGTTTAAGGGATAGTTTTAACATTTTATGAAGGCAGTATAACAAATGTGGATGATAAAATCATATTAATATGTACCAAAACAATCTAAAGATGAAATTGAATATGAATTAGACTAGATGTATGCAACCGGTCGTTCGATAGGGTATAGACTACAAAAGGGTATTATGGCTATGCAAACAATTGTGATTATGTGATCTAACATATAAATGTGGTTACTAGGTTTAGTAAACCAAATGCAATAGTTAGGTTTCAATTCTAGATCTGAAATATGTAAACGGAACCTCGTGCTGTTAACTTGGAACTCATGGCTTTAGATTCTATCTATAGATTTAATAAGAAAATAGATAAATTAATATAGGAATAGTATGAATAGCATGTAGCAAGTTTCACTTGTCTCGACGGATCGCAGTACGGTAAACGGAACGTCTCGCGTCGGCGGGAAAAGTCGCGACGCGCGCACGGTATACGGAACGGATCCAAACCACGCACAGTGTGATCACACGGGTCAGATGTCCTCGCTGGGTCGTCGAGATCGTCGACGGCTCGACCGGATTCCGGCGATCTAAAAACAACAGTGAACATAAAATCTAGAAAAGAGACAAAGAAAGAGAAAAGAAGAGAAGAGGAAAAGAAGAAGAAGAAGGGATAGTTTACTGGGTTGTAGTGGGGTGATCTGGTGATGGCGGCAAGACCAACGGCGGGGCGCCGGTGAACGGGTTTTGAAAAGCTAGGGTTGGTTAGGGTTTGGCTCGGTTTGAAGTTTGGTGGGGTTTCGTTGCAGGGTCAGGCGCTCGGGAAAGAGCAGAGGAAAGGAGGAGAGGGAGAGGAAGGCGGTGACGACGAGATGAGGGAGTCGGCGGTGAAGCGAGGGGCTGAGGTTGTTGGGTAATTTGTGGGTGTATGCAGGGAAGAGAGGAAAGAAAAAAGAAGATGAAGACGAGGAGGAGGATGAGAAGAAGATGAAATGGAGATGGTGCCGAGGCAGAGGCGGCGGCTAGGGTTAGGGTTTCTCTGGTGGCTCGTGACGAGAATGCATGGGATTTAAAAAAAACAGAAGAAGAAGAAGATGTAGAAGGAAGGTGAGGGTAACGCGGGGGAGGTGATGGGATTCTCGCGCACCGCGAGAGGAAAGAGAAACGGGCGCGAGATGAGAGAGATAGAGAGAAATGAGAGGAGAGAGAAAGAAGAGGAGAGATAAAGTTGTTGGTTAGCGGGGGTGGGAGAGAAGGAGAAAGAGAGAGAAGGAGAAAAGGGAAAGAGAGAGCAGATAGTGGGGCCCGGTGACAAAGGAAGGAGAGTTTTTATTGGTTGGGGAAAAAAAGGAATTTGTTTAGGAAAGAATTAGAAAAGATTTTCTGGTTTAAACAAATGTAATTTCACTGGCTTAGGAAAATTTTGATAGGCTGTAAACATATTTTAGGCTGATTAAAAAAGATTTAGAATAAATAGGATTTGGCGGGATGCAAAATATTTCAGAATTGCGTCCGGGTCGGGTCCAAAATTTTGAATTTGAAATATGAAAATTATTAGCAAGTTCCAAAAATTGAAATGAAGGATTTTGTAACAGAAAAGCATACCCCCAAGAACGGACGCATGTACGTGCGCGTAGCCGTCCAAACACGTCCGTTTCACTGAATGGGACGAGAACACGATGCAAGGACGATACCACTGGGTTAGGGGTATCAAGCAGGCCATGTCATGTATTTTTAAATTATTTTAGGTGACTTAAATGGTTATATGCAAGAATATGAAATATTAGGGTAATCTATAACTAGGAAACAACGAGCTCGAGCAAGCAGGTCGAACATCAAGTAAACTACCATTCGCATCCAAACACGGTAAAATGAAATAAACACCACAAACAACACATACGGCAACAGAGATTGGTATAATTAAACTCGGTTGTTACATTATACCCAACTACAAAAAGAATTTCTTCCTCGAAATTCGAAAATAAGAAAGGATAAACAATCAATCAACTATAAGAAAAGGTGGGGAAACTTCTGCCGGATCTCATCTTCTCGTTCCCAAGTTGACTCTCCATGTGAGCGACTACCCCAAGAAACAAGTACAAGAGGAATAACCATGTTCTTAACAACATTTTCCCTCCGATCCACAATCGCAATGTGTCGCTCCTCAAAAGTCAAGTCTTCTCGTACAGTCAGCTCCGAATGATCCAACACATGTGTTTCATCTCGAACATACTTACGGAGTTGAGATACGTGAAACACATCATGCACATTCGCCAAGGACTGCGGTAACCCAAGGACTGCGGTAACGCCAAACGATACGCTACCTCACCAACACGCTCCAAAATTTCAAAGGGTCCAACGAATCGATGACTGAGCTTTTCTCGACTTCCGAAATGAATCACCCCTCTAGTCGGTGATATCTTCAAGAATACCAAATCACCCACGGTGAACTCTAGAGCTCTTCTCAACGTATCTTCCCAACTCTTCTGTCGGTCTTGTGCTGCTTTCATATGATTCCGGATAGCGTTAACTTTCTCAACTGTCTGCACAACCAAATCCGGTCCCAACAATCTTCGTTCACCGACATCGTCCCAACAAATAGGTGAACGACACTTGCGACCATATAAAGCTTCGAATGGAGCCATCTGAATCGTCGCCTGAAAACTGTTGTTGTAAGAAAACTCCACCAAATGTAGATGATCTTCCCATGAACCCTTGAAGTCCAACATGCAAGCTCTCAACATATCTTCAAGAGTTTGGATCGTTCTCTCCGACTGGCCATCTGTTTGAGGATGATAAGCGGTGCTAAACTTCAATCGGGTCCCCAAACTGTCCCGTAAGCTCCTCCAGAAGTATGATAAGAACCGAGTGTCACGATCGGACACGATGCTCACTGGTACTCCATGCAATCTTACAATCTCCTGCATGTACCGTTCTGCCAAAGCTTCCGTTGATTGACCAACCCGAAAAGGAATGAAATGAGCTGCCTTGGTCAAACGATCAACGATCACCCAAACTGCATTGTTTCCCTTTGGACTCCGCGGTAGAGCTGTCACGAAATCCATAGTTATATATTCCCACTTTCACTGAGAAATCGGAAGTGGTTGCAATAAACCAGCAACCCTTTGATGTTCAGCCTTAACTTGTTGACACACAAAGTATTTTGCCACAAAGCGGGCAATCTCCCGTTTCATGCCTTCCCACCAGAAATGCTTCCGTAAATCTCGGTACATTTTCATGCCTCCCGGATGTACGGAATATGTTGAACTGTGCGTCTCCTTCATAAGTTCTTCGCGAATATCTTCCTTTGGCACACACAAACGGCTACCATATCTCAACGAACCATCTTCATGGATCAATAAGTCTGTTCGAAATCCAGCTTCAACCTGTTCTCAAAACTTTTGCAATCTAGGGTATTGCGCTGCCTTAATATTCTTGATCAACAACGAATGTACCTGCAGCTGCATCAACTATCCCGAAGAATGCGGTAGCACAACCTCCAAATAAAATTTTGAAAGTCTTCAATGAGTTCCTTCTGTGCAGTCAACGTCTGAATTGCTGGTAACCGACTGAGTGCATCCGGCACGACATTAACCTTCCCCGGATGGTACTTAAGATCAAAATCGTAGTCAGCCATCAGCTCCAACCATTTGCACTGCCTCATATTAAACTCCTTCTGCGTGAACACATACTTCAAACTTTTATGATCAGTGAAAACCTCGATCCTTTCGCCGAAAAGGTAGTGTCTCCAAATCTTCAAAGCGAAGATCACAGCCGCAAGCTCCAAGTCATGAGTTGGATAATTCTTCTCATGGGTCTTCAATTGTCTCGATGCGTACGCTACAACCTTCCCATGCTGCATCAAAACACATCCCAATCCTTTCCCAGATGCGTCGCTGTGAATCACCAATCCTCCGGAACTGTCTGGCACGGTCAGAATAGGAGCGGTTATCAATTTCTGCTTCAACGCCTCGAAAGCTAACGCACACCTATCCGTCCACACAAAAGGTACCTCCTTGCGCGTAAGCTTGGTCAACGGCTCTGCCAGACGAACAAAGTTCTCCACAAATCTTCTGTAATACCCGGCGAGTCCAAGGAAGCTTCTTATCTCCACAACATTCTTCGGAATCGGCCAATCTCGAACTGCTGCAATCTTTTCGGGATCGACGGCGATTCCATCGCCAGACACAACATGCCCCAAAAACTTTACTTCTTCCAGCCAAAACTGGCACTTGCTCATCTTCGCATACAATTTCTCTTGTCTCGACGTCAGCAATGCGATCTTCAAATGTTCAGCATGCTCTTCAATACTCTCGAGTAGACCAGAATATCGTCAATGAACACCACAATAAACTGGTCCAAGAATGGTGAAAAGATTCGGTTCATCAAGTCCATGAATATAGCTGGTGCATTCATAACTCCGAAGGGCATCACTAAGTACTCGTAATGTCCATACCGAGTTCGGAACGCCGTCTTGCAAATATCCTCCGCTTTCACTCGGACCTGATGATATTCGGATCGCAAATCCAGTTTCGAGAATACCCTCACGCCACTAAGCTGCTCAAATAGTGCGCCAATACGAGGGATCGGGTACTTGTTCTTAATAGTCATCCAGTTTAATTCTCGATAATCGATGCACATCCTCCTCGTGCCATCCTTCTTCTTAACTAGAAGAACTGGAGCTCCCCAAGACGAGTTACTGCTGCGAATCCAATCCCTCTCAAGTAATTCAGTAACCTGCTTCTTGACTTCTTCCAACTCCACCGGTGCCATTGGATAATACGCTTTAGAAACTGGCGCTGCACCAGGAACAAGATCGATCGCGAACTCCACGTCTCGCCTCGGCGGTAAACCTGATATGTCTTCAAACACGTCCATGAAATCTCGAACAACAGCTGGCGTTTCATCTTGAGCAACCTCCATTGATGCAAGAATATTAGCTGTCGGCCTAGCCCTAAACTCGACTGGCCCGACAGAACTGCTTCCTCCAATAAAGATGAACTCGGGATGTCCGGGAATCTGGAAAATTACTTTCTTTGCCCTACAATCAATGTGAGCATGGAAAGTGCCGAGAAAATCCATTCCCAAGACGACTTCATAGCTGCCCGTATCAATCACCAAGAAATCTGCAAAAAGCTCCCGTCCGCAAACAACAACTGCACAATCTTTACACTCTCTACTAGATACGATTTTCCCATTCCCAGTGTGTATGTTCCAGTAACTAGACAGGGTCGTGCAAGTAATCGAGTGAGTAGCAATAAACTTGGACGACATAAAACAATGGGATGCACCAGAATCAAATAACGCTAATGCGGGAAAACCATGAACAAGTAGAATACCTGAAACAACTTCTCCCGAAGCCTTAGCTTCCTCAGCCGTCATGGTAAAAGCTCGAGCCTGATTGGGTCCTTGAGTTAGCTGCTTCTGTCCCGGAAATGGTTTCTGCGGTGGCTTCTGAACATTATCCCTTGTGCGAAGCTTCGACGGACAAGAGAAATAGTATGATCCGCCGATCCACAAACCAAACAAAGTCCCCGCATCCTGCGACATTCCCTCTGCAAATGTCCGGGTAAATGGCAGTAGTTACAAATCACGGTCTTTCTCTGATCAACGACAGCAGGCTTCTTCATCGGTGTTACACCACGACGGTCCACTGGAATACCTCTGTGTCCATGAGCTCGGTTTGGTGCAATTGCCGGCTTCTTCACTGTAACTACTGTCTGCTGTGAACTCCCAGCCTTCCCAGATAAGCTCTGCTGTTCTCGGGTTGCCGTAAGTACCTGTGAGAAAGTGGTCAAACCCAGGGAGACAATCTGCCTCTGGATGTCTACATCCAAACTGCGCATGAACCTCCTTGCCCTATCCGCATCGTTGGCAACTAAAGGTCCAGCGAACCTACTGAGCCGCGTCCACTCCGCTGCATGTACATCTACAGGTGCACCGTTCTGGTTTAGACTGATAAACTTCTTTTCCATTTCCTCCCGTACAGTCCGCGGGAAGAACTTCTCCAGGAAACTCTTTGAAAAATCTGCCCACTTGATTGGTTTGAGCAAGCGGGTCTCCTCCACAAGCCACCATTCATGGGCGTAATCCACCAACTGGATGCGTACTACATCCACCCTCTTATCATCTGGGATCTGTGCTGCAATGAGTAGATTCTCCGTGTCAACCAGCCACTGCTCCGCTGGCAACGGTTCCTCCAAACCAGTAAAGACAGACGGACCCAGTCTTCTGAAATCTGCTACGGTTCCCACACGATCTGCTGGTCTGCCCCCAACATTATTTACGGACTGCTGAACGGCCCGCAAGCCTTCCTGAAAAGATTCAGCTTGCTGCTGGATCAGCTCGGTCTGCCGCTTTTGGTTCTCCAACATCTCACGTATTACTCCAAGCATAGCGGCTTCGTCAACACGCCTTTGGTACGTCTTCAGATTCTTGTCTGCCATATTCCTGAAATCAAAACACCCAAGAATTAGCATGATAACAGATTCAAAGTAGATCAAGGCTAGAACTCCGAGTTACTTAAATAGAGTACCGCATTGTAACCATGCCGCGGTATCATAGCTACAATTACATAACTTCACCCAAGTCGCCTAAGTTCTAGAGATAAACAAAGAACCAAGTTTCGAGTCGATACGCAAAGAAAGTTTGCATATCGAAAAAGTATGATCAGGAGGAGGTTAGATTCAAGAATGGTAAAACGGTAAGGTGGCAGGACATGTTTCCTAATCACGAGTATTCTGATTCGCGTATTGGGTACAATAACCAACTACAAAAGAATCAACCTGATTAACCCATGGCTCTGATACCAAAAGAACCATGTCACACCCCGGTTCCCAGAGTACGCTAAGGTAGGGACGTGACATAGCCAACCATGCTACTTGTGGATAGGAATTATCCTTCCACAGTCATATTACGGCTGTAGAGATATCAAGAACAAAAATAAAACTATCTAGTACATGTCCATAAGCCAAATAAAATGAATCAAGAATAGTAATGCGGAAGCAAGAGATCCAATACAAGAATAACTGGAATGTATGTCCCATAATGCGGGCTCACATCAAGAATAAAATACTGAAAAGTAAAAGAACTAACTACTAAGGAGTCCTCACTGCTCAGCCTGCTGACTGAAGTACTCCTGCTCTGACTGCAGCAAGGGTAAGGAATCTGGGCCATGCAAAACCCAGACGTCAGCGCGTCATAACATCAAGCAATAATAATGTAGCAAGACATGCAAATATAATCATAAATGGTAAAGCAGGTGTAACAACAATATAAATCAGGGCAGTGAAAGGTAGTGTACAGTGAGTAATCTAAACTGGTCTATTGGGTTGAATAGTCTCAAGTCTTTGAAATCAATTTGATGAATCATCGATGTAACTCAATAGTATCCCGTGCATGCCCGGGACCACGGTCTAAGACTCTCGGGCTAAAACCGAGACATGCCGCTAGGCACTAAAACACGAAATATGTAAAGACGAACGATGTCAGCATCATCATCCCAAGGCTGGCCTAGCCTCTAAAACTGATCAGTATAAGCAAGCAACTGTCGAGTTACAAGTCAGGTTTCATCATTGATTTCCCCATACCCCCAAGTTATAAGTGTTCAAGTCATGTATTCAAATAATCTGGAGCTAATGCCAACACAGGATCAAGCAGGTACAGGTTTGTCTGGATAAACAACAGGAACGGTCCGTGAGAGCAACAAGTCAGGTTTGTTGGCATTAGACACAAGATCAGGTAACAGGTAAGACCATGGTATATCAGGTCAAGCCAGGTAATATATAATGGTGTCACGTTATGTCAAGAGTGGTACGGTACCATGTCGGGTCAAGTAATATGTGTAGCAAGTCATGTCAGAGTGTGCAAGATATCATGTGGGTGCTTATAATCAACTGGCATAATTATGGTTATAAATAAGCAAGCATGGGTGTTATCAGAACAATAAACTGGCACATGTAATATGATATGCAAATAGGTACAGATTAAACTACTTGGATGCACGGTTATCAGTTTGGGTTTAAGCGATAGTTTTAATATTTCATGAAGGCAGTATAACAAATGTGGATGATAAAATCATATTAATATGTACCAAAACAATCTAGAGATGAAATTGAATATGAATTAGACTAGATGTATGCAACTGGTCGTTCGATAGGGTATAGACTACAAAAGGGTATTATGGCTATGCAAACAATTGTGACTATGTGATCTAACATATAAATGTGGTTACTAGGTTTAGTAAACCAAATGCAATAGTTAGGTTTCAATTCTAGATCTGAAATATGTAAACGGAACCTCGTGCTGTTAACTTGGAACTCATGGCTTTAGATTCTATCTATAAATTTAATAAGAAAATAGATAAATTAATATAGGAATAGTATGAATAGCATGTAGCAAGTTTCACTTGCCTCGACGGATCGCAGTACGGTAAACGGAACGTCTCGCGTCGGCGGGAAAAGTCGCGACGCGCGCACGGTACACGGAACGGATCCAAACCACGCACAGTGTGATCACACAGGTCAAATGTCCTCGCTGGGTCGTCGAGATCGTCGACGGCCCGACCGGATTCCGGCGATCTAAAAACAACAGTGAACATAAAATCTAGAAAAGAGACAAAGAAAGAGAAAAGAAGAGAAGAGGAAAAGAAGAAGAAGAAGAAGGGATAGCTTACTGGGTTGTAGTGGGGTGATCTGGTGATGGCGGCGAGACCAACGGCGATGAGGGGCGCCGGCGAACGGGTTTTGAAAAGCCAGGGTTGGTTAGGGTTTGGCTCGGTTTGAAGTTTGGTGGGGTTTCGTTGCAGGGTCAGGCGCTCGGGAAAGAGCAGAGGAAAGGGGGAGAGGGAGAGGAAGGCGGTGATGACGAGATGAGGGAGTCGGCGGCGAAGCGAGGGGCTGAGGTTGTTGGGTAATCTGTGGGTGTGTGCAGGGAAGAGAGGAAAGAAAAAAGAAGATGTAGACGAGGAGGAGAATGAGAAGAAGATGAGATGGAGATGGTGACGAGGCAGAGGCGGCGGCTAGGGTTAGGGTTTCTCTGGTGGCTCGTGACGAGGTTGCATGGGATTTAAAAAAAAAACAGAAGAATAAGAAGATGTAGAAGGAAGGTGAGGGTAACGCGGGGGAGGTGATGGGATTCTCGCGCACCGCGAGAGGAGAGGGAAACGGGCGCGCGATGAGAGAGATAGAGAGAAACGAGAGGAGAGAGAAAGAAGAGGAGAGATAAAGTTGTTGGTTAGTGGGGGTGAGAGAGAAAGAGAAAGAGAGAGAAGGAGAAAAGGGAAAGAGAGAGAAGATAGTGGGGCCCGGTGACAAAGGAAAGAGAGATTTGATTGGCTGGAAAAAAAATAGGAATTTGTTTCGGAAAGAATTAGAAAAGATTTTCTGGTTTAAACAAATGTAATTTCGCTGGCTTAGGATATTTTGATAGGCTGTAAAAATATTTTAGGCTGATTTAAAAAGATTTAGAATAAATAGGATTTGGCGGGATGCAAAATATTTCAGAATTGCGTCCGGGTCGGGTCCAAAATTTTGAATTTGAAATATGAAAATTATTAGCAAGTTCCAAAAATTGAAATGAAAGATTTTATAACAGAAAAGTATACCCCCTAGAACGGACGCACGTACGTGCGTGTAGCCTTCCTAACACGCCCGTTTCACTGAACGAGACGAGAACACGATGCAAGGACGCTACCACAGGGTTAGGGGTATCGAGCAGGCCATGTCATGCATTTTAAAATTATTTTAAGTAACTTAAATGGTTATATGCAAGAATATGAAATGTTAGGGTAATCTATAACTAGGAAACAACGAGCTCGAGCAAGCGGGTCGAACATCAAGTAAACTACCATTCGCATCCAAACACGGTAAAATGAAATAAACACCACAAACAACACATACGGCAACAGAGATTGGTATAATTGAACTCGGTTGTTACAGTTTCTGAATTGATGGAGTGACTAGATACAAAAAGAATAATGAATACAAGTGGGGCACGATCCAACATATATCACCTACTACAAGCAAGTCACCTGAAAACAGCTGTGTGTCAGCCATGCCACAACTGATTCATGCGGTCAACCTGCAAGAACTGTGGCACAACGGGGGTGAGTTGCCAACTCGTGAATAGAAAAACATCACCAGGTAGAAATCGAAATAAACAACGATTCCTTGGTCAACTATATCATAAAGGTAATACTATGATACCTAGGGTGATCGTATCTGCATATGTGCCAACACATGGTAAATGCTTATCAGCAAGTGGAAAATCGTCCAACAATATAATCAATGCATGTATGCATGTCACGCCCCGCTTTCCATAATACGGAAAACGAGGGATGACTAGGCCAGCCATGCTCCTACGATCAAGGAATAATCCCGCCGTAGTCACACTTCGGTTTCTAGTATTACATGGTAATCAGTAAACAAAGCACAGAAGTAAAGGAAATACATCACTAAATTATTACATCAACTTTCATTGTTCAGAATTTACAATAAAAGAATGAAAAGAACTACTAACTAAGTTCGAATACAAGGTTTCTTTAGGGAAAGCAGTAAAAGTGAAGTAGGTACTCCCGACAAAATCTCCGCAAGCTCGAAGGGCAAGTCCGACTCCTGTACTGGTTCTTCCGCAAGGTCTGAGCATGCATACTCAGGTCGTCAGAGCGATGTAATAGCAATATTATAATAGTGACCAGTAACAATCAAAGAAGGTAATAAAAGTGGAAGTAAAATGCAGGTAATCAATATGTCACTAACTGATGCAAAATATGATCTGTGTCCCTATCAGTCTCTAAGTCATCTTTGAAATCGAGTTGTGGAAAGGAGGATCATGTTTAACGAGGGTCTCGTACATACCCGAGACTACGGCCCGCTATCGCCCGGGACATAATCCTGTCAGCCGGACCGCTAGGCCCAACCTAATACATATAAGAGTCGCTGTTCGAATGATCATCCTCTAAATCACTGTCCTCTCTAAATACAATGCTCTTTCCACTTCGATTTCCCTTTTTTCCCCAGGTTTACACTATTTATGAGTATGGTCTAGTCGTGTACAAGTATGCACCAATAACATGGTTTTTGTCACTGTTCACTGTATTGTTCACTGTCACAAATCATTCACTTTTTCCTTGGCATACTGGACACTCCTAAACCAATACCATTCGCGCACGACAATGCATTGTACACTGAACAATAACGTGCACTATCACTATAAGTATGGCAATCGGGTAAGATATGTGCATTTATGCAGTTAACAAGTCATATGCAATACGAACTATTATGCACCTTATGAACTTATAAAAATTGCATTAAATCATACGTTCAAAATTCAGTAAAATGATACAAAGGCGGCATGAAAACTCAGTCCGCAGTTCAACAAAATTTATTTCAGTGCATTCGGGTTTTGGGTTTACAAGTTACAGCCGTTTCATTTTAAGTGTTCGCTGCTGGAAATTCAGTTCCTGAACTGAACGTCCATTTCGCAACACAATTTTAACCCTGTGGAGATCAGAATTAGGCGACGCTATAGTTGAACAAAATTTATGTTTATCAATAGGGTTTCCAACGTACTATACGGATTCTCAATCGCGCCTCTACGCCAGAAGTTATGTACTGTACAACAATGGGGTATCAGTTCTGTTTCTTTTTGGGACTGCTATATGTCCTGTTAATCTAAATTACAGTTTAAATAGTAAACGACAGTGAAAATGGGTGAAATTACTTTCATTAGTTATCTAACTGTTTCATATTCACTATGGTGTAGGGTTCCGCAGTATAACAAGTTCAAGCAGCAAAAGGTAAGCATTACGAGATGGAAATCAACAGCCAGAGCTGCTCTGGACTGCAGTACAGAGCCGCTCTCCGAACCAGTTTCCGTCGTCTTTTCAGCATAGAAACAATTTAAAACTTTTATGGGGTTCTAGTTCGTCGAGTCGGCTTCGATTTGAGCCCTTGAACGCATCATTCCAATTTATAAACAATTAGTTATGATTTTTACAAGTTTCAGATGTGGGAAATTTTCAGTTTTAACGGGTGTAAATGGGGATGATCGTTCACGTCAGTAACGACTGTATTTTTTAGCCAAAATGATACACGATGTTCATTACTATGCGGGCCAACTTATGTAATCAATTTCCATCAGTTTAATGGAAGGTTTTCGTTCGGGTTTTGCATCAAACACTTGCGTTATATAAATTTGCACAAATTGTATACACGGAATTTATAGGATTTCGAATTGTAACAGAACAATTTAGCATGAAGCAAGTAGGGTACTTGCCTGGAGATGAAGATGGCACGGTAGCGGTCTATGAACAATGGCAAGGGATCGATGCACGCGCGGCTAGGTACGACATGGCGACGGCGACAGCTTGTGCTCGGCTACGCTCAACTGCGGCTCGTGATCATTGGAGGCGGAGTGGGAAGCTGTGAATCTTATGGGGGTGTGCTGGGGTCGGCGGTGGTCGGCGGAGGCAGCCGGGGTGGATGAGGCGGTCGCCGGTAAGGGTGCAGCGAGGGGGTTTCGGGGTCGAAGCTTGGTGGCCGAGGAGAGAAGGAGGAAGCAGTGGGTGGTGCTCGGGTTGGTAGGAGATGATGCTGATGGTGCAGAGGAGTCGACGAGGTGGCCGGTGGCGCGATGGGAGCGGGGTGATCGTCGGCGAGATGGTGTGCAGGGGAGGCTCGGCGGTGGGTTGAAACAATGGTGAGGAGTTGCGATGGGTTAAGGTGGTGGTCGATGGTTGTGGTCGTCGTCGTGGGGCTCAGCGGGGAGGTGTGCACGGTGGTTCTGAGGAGGCTCGGAGACAGGAGGAAGGAGGAGAGATGGGGTAAGTGAAGTGAAGAAAAATGCAGTGGGGATGAACTCTTGTCCTTGTATGGGGGAGAGGGGGACGAGGTCGAGATGGGCGCGCGGGCGCGCACGCGATCGTGGGTCAGGGCGTGGGATCGTGGTCGCGAGCGGGGGTGCGGCGACGACGTGGGGAGCGCAGAAAAAGAGAAAAAGAAGCGGGAAAACGGGATTAGTGGGGAAGAAGATGGAGGCGGGTCGGGTCGGGTTTAGGTGTGGGTTTGGGCGCGGGCATGAGCCGGGAAGTGTGGGCTGGGAATGGGTTTTGTTAATTTGTTTAATTGGTTTTGTAAAGGAAATGAATATGGAAGTGGGCTGGGCTTTATTTAAATGTTTAGAAAAATTTAAATACTAGACCTAGCAACCAATTTCATACAAAATTATAAGGAAAAATAGGAAAACATTCGCGGGACTTGGAAAATATAGAAAAATTTCATTGATGGAAACGGGAATTTACATCATACCCTCCTTACAAAAATTTCGTCCTCGAAATTTAAAAACAGACAACGAAACAACAGTACTAAACAAAGAGATGTGGAAAACGTGCACGGATATCTTCCTCACGCTCCCAGGTAGATTCTCCTGGGGAACGACCATCCCAAGACACTCGGACTAACGGAATGACTTTATTCTTCAACACTTTCTCTGTGTGGTCGAGAATGGTGGTGGGCTGCTCCTCGTAAGATAGGTCGGTGCCCAAAGCTAACTCCAAATAGTCCAAAACATGGCTCTCATCTCGAACATAACGCCGCAACTGAGATACGTGGAAGGTATTGTGCACACCAGCTAGCGACGGAGGCAAGGCAAGTCGATAGGGTACCTCTCCTACTCGCTCTAGCACCTCAAAAGGTCCGATGAAACGGGGGCTGAGTTTCCCTCGACCTCCGAACCTGATAACTCCGCGGGTAGGGAAATCTTCAGGAATACGTGATCTCCGATTTCAAATTCTAGTGCTCTCCTGCTGGTATCCGCCCAACTCTTCTGTCGATCCTGAGCCGTCTTAATACACTTCCTGATCATTTGGACCTTGTCAACCGTCTGAACAATGAGCTCGGGACCCAGTAATCTTCATTCTCCCACATCATCCCAACAAACTGGGGATCGACACTTCCACCCGTAAAGTGCTTCGAAAGGAGCCATCTGGATGCTAGCCTGGTAACTGTTGTTATAAGAAAACTCGACTAGATGCAGATGATCTTCCCAGGAACCCTGGAAGTCCAGCATGCAAGCTCTCAACATATCCTCGAGCTTCTGAATCGTACGCTCGGATTGTCCGTCCGTCTGCGGGTGATAAGCTGTACTGAACTTGAGGCGGGTACCCAAACTCTCTTGTAAGCTCCTCCAGAAGTACGAAACAAACCTGGTGTCTCGATCTGACACAATGCTGACCGGGACTCCGTGAAGTCGCACTATCTTCTGCATGTATCTCTCCGCAAGTGACTCTGTCGACTGTCCCACTCGGAATGGTAAGAAGTGTGCAGCTTTCGTAAGGCGGTCGACGATAACCCAAATGGCGTTGTTGCCCCTAGGGCTCCGTGGTAAGGCCGTCATGAAATCCATAGTAATGTGCTCCCACTTCCATTCTGGTATCGGAAACGGTTGCAACAATCCCGCTATCCTCTGATGTTCCGCCTTCACCTGCTGGCATACTAAGCACCTGGATACGAACCGCGTAATTTCTCACTTCATCCCGTTCCACCAAAAATACTGCTTTAGATCTCGATACATCTTCGTACTTCCCGGATGCACAGAATAAGCTGAACTATGCGCCTCAGCCAGTACCCCTTCTCGAACATCCCCCTTGGGTACGCAGAGTCTGCTACCGAATCTCAGAGAACCGTCTTCATGTATGAGTAAGTCCGTTCTCAGCCTGGCTTCTACTTGCGCTCTGAACTTTTGCAATCGAGGATCATTCGCTTGTGCAACCTTGATGCGATCCACTAGAGAAGACTGCACCTGTAGTTGCCAAAACTGCCTGATTGCGCTCGGTGTAACGACTTCAAGCTCGAGTCTCTGAAAATCCTCAATGATGCTCCTCTGACTGGTCAACATCATGACCGATGACTTGCGACTGAGAACATCTGGTACAACATTTACTTCTCCCGGATGATACTGAAGGTCCAAGTCGTAATCCGCCATTAGTTCTAGCCATCGGCGCTGCCTCATATTTAGTTCCTTCTGAGTGAAGACGTACTTCAGACTTTTATGATCTATGTACACTTCTACCTTCTCGCCCAATAGATAATGCCTCCAGATCTTCAATGCAAAGACCACCGCGTCTAACTCCAAGTCATGCGTAGGGTAGTTCCTCTAGTGATTTCTCAGCTGTCGAGAGGCGTAAGCAACCACCCGACCGTGCTGCATCAGAACACAGCCTAAGCCCTTCCCTGAAGCATCACTATGTATCACCAAACCACCGGAATCATCTGGTACTGTAAGAATTGGCGTCGTGGTTAACTTCTGCTTCAGTGTCTCAAATGCCTGGGTATACTTCTCTGTCCATGCAAACGGTACATCCTTCCGTGTCAGCCTCGTCAACGGTTCAGCGATTCTTGAAAAGTCTTGGACGAACCGCCGATAATATCCTGTCAGTCCCAGAAAGCTTCTGATCTCGGTCACTGACTTCGGTGTTGGCCAATCTCTGACAGATTCTATCTTTGCCGGGTCCACTGAGATGCCTTCGCCCGAAACAATGTGTCCCAAGAACTGAACCTTGTCGAGCCAAAACTCACACTTGCTCAATTTCGCGTATGTTTCCCCAATCAGAGCAAAGCTCTGTTTGAATTTCAAAAATTCAAAAATTGAAGCAGTGCTTCAGATTCCTTGCGCTGCGCGCAACACGCCACGTGTCAAAAGCTAATACGTCGGCGCAGTGCCCAAGGCAGAGCACCCAATCAGAGCAAGACTCTATTTAAAATGAAAATAAAGTAAGCAACGCTTCAGCTGAATTGCGCTCTGGGCTGCGCGACATGTAGCAGCGCAGTTGCGCTGCGCTCTGTGCTGCGCGACACGTGTTAAGCGCAGGTGCGCTTGTGCCAACTGTGCCAGCACTAAAACAGAATTAAAATTCTAGAAAGATCTTTCTGATCTTGTTAAAACAAGAAGATTATCTTCTGCAAAACAGAAGGCCTTGGATCAAAGATCCAACGGTGGGGGAAAATCCCTAAATCACTCAGAGAAAAATCTCTTTAACTGATTTAACAAATCAAATGGCACTATAAAAAGCCCCCTAGACTCCAAGTCTAAAAGACATTTTTGAGCAGACAGAGAATTCACAGAGCTCTTCTAAGAACTTTGAGAAGAATTCAAAAAGAAAGAAAGAAAAGGGTAAAACCTTTAGAAAAAGAAGAATTTTCTTCTGAAAAGATCAATGATCTAAGAACAAGATCAAAGATCTTCAATAAAAAATGATAATATTAATAAAAAGAGGTAATTTACTTCTTCTTTAGATCTTTCTGATCTAAATAAAGGCATTGCCTTTTGATGAACCATTGGTTCTGGGATCTTAGAAGATTCTCTTCTTTGATCCAAAATCGGATCAAGATATTGAACAGTGCCCTGCACTTGAAAAAAATGCACTGTTGCGTTCTCGGGTTGGCGCAAGACACCAGAGAGCGTCATGTGTCAGCCTCAGAACAGACTGCGCTATGCGCTTCTAAAACAGAGCACTGCTCTCTTAAATTGGCGCAAGTCACCAGAGCGCGCCACGTGTCAGCAGCGCAACAGTGCAGCGCACTGTGCTAGCAGACTTGCGCTCACCAGAGCGTGACACGTGTCACCTCCATATGGACTTGTGCCTTGCGCTCCTCAATTGGCGCAAAGCGCCTGACAAGCCACGTGACGCTCTGTCAGACTAATTAATGCAGCGCATTATTAAAGGGCAGGGCCCAATTAAGAGGCCCAATGGACTAAAACAAATGCTTTGCATTATAAAAAAAGGGAACAGAGCCCAATTAAAAAGGCCTAACAGGCCAGAATAAAATACAATGCAGAGCCCAAACAAAGGTCTGTCAGACCAAAACAGATGCTGTGCATCATTTAAAAAGGGCAGAGCCCAAATAAAGGTCTAATAGACCAAACAAAATGCCATGCATTATTAAACAAGGGCAGAGCCCAATCAAAGGCCTAACAGGCCAGACAAATAAAAAAATTGTTGAATATTCTCAACTGGACTTAACTCAATACTGGCCGTAAGTTCTCAAATTAAATTAAGTTGAGCACAACTGCTCTCTTAAACTAATTTACACCCGGTTCAAGGGTACATCTCCGAACTCCTCTGATATTTGTCGTTGTAATCCTTCAACGTCTTCAGAGAGGTGACGGGTCCCGACAACTACACATCGATACGGACTGCGGGGTCCTTAAACTCATGGACCGAAACATCCTTAAACTAATATTCGTCCCAAAATGGGAACGTTGGACCGAAATGTCCTAAAACTAATGTTCGTCCCCAAATGGGAATGATGGACCACCATGTCCCTAAATTGGAAATCGACTGCAACGTCATTAAACTAAACAATAGAGCCAATTGCTCTCTTGTCGGATCCAAATGATCCCGTTAAGTTGATCTTAGTCTGGAGATTAGGCTAACGTATCCTTAACAAAAGTTTAAGTTGATCTTAGCCTTAAATAGGGCTAACGTATCCTTAAACCAAAACCTCAAACCCAAATCTAAGAAAATACGGATTTGGACTAATCCACGTCCTACGGGCGATGACATAAATTAGTCTCCGTACACAATCCACGGGCAACCACAAACAAAACAAACACCCACAACACGAAGTGAAATTCTGGAGAAGGAGAAAGTTGCTACCGCGGTGCGGTAGCGTAATTAACTGCAAGGGCTTGCGTCTGTAGGGAAGAGCGTCCCCACAATCAAAAACCTCTCCAGCGAGGGGGAATCTGACGAAATCTGCTACATCAGCCGCATCCGTCTAAACTTCCGATACACGGTGCCATAAATCAACTTGGCATCTTCGGAGAGGTGGACGGATAAAACCAAATAGCATCTGCCCCGAATCTCAGGCAAGACGAACCTACGCGACCCGCGGTCGCGTCTCTGTGTTCGGAGGGGAACAGATTCTGGCACGCCCGGTGGGACCTTTTCCTCTTTCCACTCCATACTTCGTGTGTCGTCTTCACGAACGAATCGCGGTTTGTTAATGGTTGCCCTAGGGTTTCATGTTACTAAGATTTTGTCTCTTGCTTGGACAGCAATCAAACAGCAATGGCGTCTAACTGCTCAAACTGCTCAAAATGCAACTACAACCGACGCTCCGCCTCAGCTGGAGGCGTAGCCTATGGGCCTCAAGCGGCCTCCATCCTCGCTATGCCGGTAGAACAAGTGACTCAGGCTACCACCGGTCTGTTCTTCGGGACCATGCTCCCGCCAGCAGGCTTCACCATTCCAGTTCCGGTACCGGAAGCGCAAAAGAAGTCGGTCTTCGATCGGCTAACTACCACGAACCCTCTCAACGGGTCGTCCAATCTCAAGCCGGCAGCCTCGGTTTTCACCAAACTGGGCCTGAACCCCGATGGGTCTGCTAAGAAGCCCATGACTCGTGAAGTGGTCGTCCCAAAGAAGACAACCATATCTGCTCCTGAAGTCGTCAAGACGGCTTCTCCTACTAAAGAGTCGGTCTTTGCAAGACTGACTATTCCGGTTCCCGTTCCTGCTCGAAGGTCTGTCTTTGACAGATTGGATACCGCTACTTAACAGACATCAGTCTTCAAGAGGCTAGCACCAGCGGCGCCTCATCTGGACAGGGGACAAGATAAAACCATCCCCATCGCCAAACCAGCCCCAACAGCTCGACACACTCGACGTCGCCATTGGTGCCGAGTAAGGAAAGCCGGGGGCAGCTCCTCCTCTGGGCTAACTCCACCGGCTCCAGTGGTGGAAATCAATGCTTCTGTTCCGACTGGGAACAACTTTGAACCGCTAAGGAGGGTACGCAAGAACTCTCCGACTGCCATGCTGAAAAAATCTCCTCCACCCACAAAGAATGTCACAGAAACAAAGCCAGAGCAGCCCTCTCAACGTCTGTCCTCCAAAATTTACAAGGTTTGGCGACGGGTTCAAGACTCAGTGGTCATTCAAGATCCCTCTCACCGGCAGAAGAGGGTGAAAGTTCAAGAAGAAAGGAACTGTCCTGTCAAACCGCAAAGGATGACGACCACTCGGGTACCCACTACAACGGACCCCTCCACGTCGACTACTCAAAAGAAAAGAAGACTGGAGAAAGTTCCTACACCTGCGGCGAACGTCGAAAGTAGTGAACCCAAACGCCCTAAGTCCGGGGGCATTGTGGTACACACCGTATACATGGCGTCCAGGAAAGAGGACAGCCGTACATCCACAGGTCATAGACCGCTTACGCGGTCGGTGACTAAAGCTCAGGAGCAGCAGCAGAAGCTCCAGGAAATGATGACCGCGATGGCCGCACTCACTGGGCCAAAAGAAAGCCCCGAAGCGTCCTCGGATCAGCGACAGGAGCAAGAAACCGACGCTGAGTTCCTTCGGAGAATATTGGAAAAGAAGGACAAAGAGGCTGCAGAACAAGCAGCCAATATAAAACAAATGGCCCTCCTGTTCCAGGACATGGTGGGTATGATGATCCAGCAAGATCCTCCAGCCGATGATCCTCCGATCATCCTTGATGATGACAGAGGAGAAACGTCGAATCCACCGCCGGCTCTGTCAGCAGCCAAGGAGGAGACAATTTCCAAAGCTGACCTGGACGAATATATAGCTCAACAGATACGGGTTCATCAGGCAACGGAGGCAGCCGGTCAAGTTATCAGAACGGGGCGACCATATCCGAGCTGGTATGATCAGATCAAGTACCCGCCGGGTTATACAATACCGAAATTCCATATCTATAAGGGGACTGGCAATCCCCATCAACATGTTGCCTAGTTCAGGGCTCTTTGCGGTAACACCGGCGGTGATGATAAATTGTTGCTTCGCCAGTTCGTCGGTAGCTTATCGGAGACGGCATTTGAGTTGTACTCCGAACTCCCAAATGACTTCGTCAAGACCTTCGCTGAAATGGAGTTGTTTACCCAGCGCTTCACAAGTGCCAGTGAGCGTACTCCAATAACAGCTTTGATTAATGCGAGAGTAAAGCCGGGCGAGACTTGGGTTCAATATGCAATCCGATGGCGGAACTTGTGGTCAAAGTGCGAACAACGCATTGAAGAAGCGCCGCCGGTGGGCATGTTCGTGGGCACCCTAGATCCTCATGCAACTATCTCACAGTTCATGATGTTCTTTAAACCAACCACGTTCCAAGCCTTGATCAATAAGTTAGCCCAGATGGATCAGATGGGTCACAGACCGTCTCCTCCAAAGCCGGACTCTCGAAATGAGAAGGGGAAAGGGAAAGCGATCGTCGTCGCTAATGCTCAACAACAGTCGAGCAACTTGAAGCCGGTTGTTCGTCAAAACAATATGCGTCCACACCTGTCCCTTGAGGAGAGGCTGGGACATCCTTACTCGTTTCTTCAGAATAAAACGAGAAGACTGTTTGAACTGGCATTGCGTAACAGACTCATTAATCTACCGAAGTCAAGACGTCCGTCGCAGCCAAACGACGTCAATGATCCCAATTACTGTCCCTATCACCGAGTATTGGGTCATCCGATTGAAGATTGCTACGTCTTCAAAAACTGGATTGAAGATCAATATCAGTAAGGCAAGTTCGCGTTATCCGAAAGATGGAAGGTGAACCCGCCGCAACCTCATACTTCTAAAAAGGTGGATACGCCGGGGGCAACGTGCTTCCTTGTTGAAGAAGCTCCATGAGAGGTTGTGTTATCAGCCAAAACCAAAAGGATGCTGAATGATCTCAAGACATGCCCGGCGGTCAGGTGGAAGAACCCACTAGAACCCCAGATCATTGAAGGGATGTTGAAGCCGTGCCCAACTCCAAGGACCGGTGATGATGGCCCAAGCATTCATACCCAGCCATCGAAATTTTCAAAGAAGAAGAAGAAGAGATCCAAAAAGCCCGTGAAGCCTTGTGACAAGCGCACGGACTTACAAAAACAAATTGACGTGCTAGAGGAACACAATCAAAAGGCACGGACTCCCGTCACACTCCAGGAGTTCCTCAACCACGTCTTTCAAGAGGAAGATGAGGGAGAGAGCTCGTCGGATGAATCTGAGGGTTACGTAGCGAGTTGTCATATGGTCTCCCACTTGTTTACAGACGATGAGAAAACTCCTTGCACTGAGAAGCTGGGGGCAGATCCTAAACCGGAACTTCCGGGGCCATCATATGAAGCAATTGATGCATTCCTCAACGAAGCTCGGCTGAAAAGTAAAGCTGATCGGGAACGCGAGACGGTCATGTTTGAAAGGGCCAAGCGCCGGCGACTAGACGGAAGAGTTGAGATACTCCCGTCAAATCAAAAGACGTCCGTTGCAGATAAAAACAAATTCAAGACGAGGAAAAGGTTTGCTAAAGCCATATCGATGGGGATGAAGCTACCGCCCTCTGAAGGAAACATTGCCGGCAAAGCAGAAATGCACCCTTCCTATTGCTTGTATCATTGGAAGGTTTCGCACCCTACCGAAGAGTGCAAAGCGTTCAATAAATGGTGGCAGGGATATGTCACTTACCGACAACATTTTAAGCGGGAAAAGCGCAAAACTCGTCGGGAGCGGAAAAGTATGACCGAAGAGCTTAGAAGAACTACCGGCGACTGTCGCATGGTTAACACCGGGGAAGCGCAAGTTCTCACATTCGGGAGCGACTCTGACGAGGAAATGGAGCTTAGACCTCTCTTTAAAGAGTCCACCTCGGGAAAAGAGAAAGAGCCGAAGGCCCGTGAAAATATCCGGCTGCGTAATCGTACGCTACCCGAAAAGAATCTTGGACCCTCAAATAAAAAAGATAAGGGAAAAGAGAAGGTCTCTGAAGATATCGCCCTGGATGACCAAGTTGTGGAAGAGCTAATCTCCAAGGACCCGCCAAAGAGAAATAAGGTAGACTACAACGTTCTGGCACACTTGAGGAAGCTACCTTCATAGCTCAGCATTCTTGACGCCCTTCTACTATCAAAAGAAGCAAGAGATTCGTTGATCAAAGCGCTATAGGACCCAGAGCAATTCCAAGCTTTTCTCGCCGAAGAAAAGATGAAGGACGAGCTGGAAGAAGTGCACACAGCTGATGTCACTTTCGGTGATGAAGACCTCCTCCTTAGGACGTGCGAACACAATCGCCCCCTTTATGTTTCAGGATGTTGACACGATATAAAGATAGGCAAAATCTTGGTTGACAATGGGTCTTCCGTCAATCTCCTCAATATACGGGTATTGAAGGAAATCTGCATGAGCGTCCAACACCTCGCTCGGGACAAGATCACCATCTCCGGGTTCGACTCTCAATCATCACGGACTCTCGGGTCGGTGATACAGACATTGCGCTTTGGGCTGCTCGTCACGGACATTAAATTCCACGTCATAGACGCGAAGACATGCTATAATGCTTTGCTCGGCCGACCCTGGTTACACGAGTACAACATCATCCCTTTTATACAGCATCAGTGTATGAAATATTTTAAGGATGGTCTCGAGTATACCGTAACAGGAGAGATGAACCCATTCTCCGTGAACGAAGTCCGCAAATATGAAGATGCAAAATACTTTTTACCGGATTTCGAAGACACGGAGAGGTGTCACAAGCCGGAGAACAAAGCTAATGCCACCATTCCGGTCTTCGGGAGCGATACCGAGGAGGACGAAGAGATAGTCTATTCCGGGCCACCCCAACACAATAAACCGGGACCGTCCGCTCCTTTGTTGATTTTTGGCAGCGATTCGGAAGATGAAGTCCATGCTGTATTTTCCGCTCGGCCTTCAATACAAACTTTCGCTAATGAGGAGCAAAGTTTACAAGTCTCTATGGTTCCACTTAAATATCATAAAGAACTGGATGCGCTCGATGCCTACAGTGTAGAGGAGCTGCAGACGTTCTATGTCCCTCCCAGGAGAGAAGGTGAAAATGCGATTCTATTCTACCGCTCCGGGAAAACCATAGTGGAAAAAGAAATCTGGCACGGTGCAGATCCTGTGCTTGACAAGCTCCAGCGTTTACCTAGATACTACACGGACGGACTAAAGAGACTCTTGAAGCGCCAAGAGATACCCTTTAAACAGACTGCTCGAAAAGCCAAATTCTATGATAGGATCTGGAACGTTCCCGGAACTCAGCACAAGTTGCCTAACGGGAGAATGGAACAATCGGGCTCGGATATGTTCGATCCAAAAAGCAGGAGCTACTCCGCGATTGCTATATTGTGCATAACTTCAATGAAGAAGGGGATGCTCAATGGGAGAATGCTAATCCTGAGCCAGAAAAAGTCCCCGATGCAAAAATGCCCAGTCCTTCGTTCGAAGAACAAATGAACAAACTTATAAGGGAAGCTGGTCAAAAAGTTCGAGATGACCACAACCGCGAAATGGCCATCTACGAGAAATCCAGGACGCAACGCCTCCTTCAACAGGCTAAGAAAGATGAAAATGTCGCTCCCTGTCAGCCTGTTGCAAAAAAGGCTCGACGCAGAGGCAGAAACAAGTCGAAGAGCGGAAAAGGCGTCCCACAGCGACAAAGCGGGACCAAGAAGTCACGCAAGCGGGAATCAAACGGTCCGGATCTATCTCTTATGAAGAAGATGAGTCGAGTATACTCTTTTCCTCCGGACAAGACAAAGAAAATACTTGACCTAGCTATAAAGCACCAAATGCTTACACTTCCGGAGCCCAAGCACCCCGAACAAGCAGGCGATGTCTTACACCCGAACTATTGCTCTTATCACAGGGTAATAGGACACCCTCTAGAAGATTGCTTCACCTTCAAGAATTGGATCGAAGATCGGTATCAGCTCGGCAAGTTCGCTCTATCTGACAGTTGGAGGGTAACACTGCCACAGAAACATGAGCCTAAAGCCATGAGAGCAGAACCAGATCCACATCGATCTTGGAAGCGAGTGCGTACCCGTCATATGATAACAATATCAAAAGAAGGGCCCGAGAATATGGATGACCTTCCCTAGTTCTTTGAAAACAACGATGATGGGGTGATCTCAGAATTCCCACCAGCGCCGAAAGAACTAGAAGATGGAATACACACCGCTGCAGATAACCTCAAGAAAATTGAGTTGGGGACGACGAACAATCCATGACCGATGTTCGTTAGCGAGCTGCTATCTGAAAAAAGGGTAGCTTTATTAAAAGTCATGCTTATACAGTATAGAGATTGCTTCGCGTGGAACTATTCCGAAATGCCAGGACTAGATCCAGAAATGGCTGTCCATAAATTGGCGATATCCCCGGACGTTAAACCAATCAAACAAGCACCGAGAAGAATGCGGCTCGAGCTTGAGATGAGCATTAACGCCGAAGTCAAGAAGCTGATCGACTCTGGGTTTATCCAGAAAGTTCAGTATCCCGATTGGATCGCCAACATCATCCCGGTGATGAAGAAAAATGGGACGGTGCGCATCTGCGTAGACTTTCGGGATCTCAATAAAGCCTGCCCGAAGGACGATTTTCCAGTGCCAGTCACCGAGCTGATGATAGATAACACGTCCATGTTGGGTTGCTAGGCACTGCCACAAGGGTCTACGAGGCATCAACCATGCCCGATTAAAAATTTAGCCGTGCCGAACGACCCAAAGCCGGATCTTTAAACTAGAGTTTATGCGAAAACTAACATGTTAAACACTTTAACACTAAGTGAGAGAGATTACAACCTTTGTAGATTTGGTCTTTCACTTCTAAAGCTCCGTGTTGAAGTCCCTTCGCTGCGATCATCGTGTTCCGGACTCTCGAGAGGTTCCACGAAGAGAAAGATGCAGTCTTGCTTCCGATCTTCGATACAAAGATGATCTACCTTGAAGTTTCGTTAACACAAGCTAACACTCATAATATGAAGTGAACACCCTCATCTAAATAGCAAGGATAGATGAGAATGATGAAGTAGGATTATTGCTCTCTTTTATTATCTTTTTCTCACACTCATTCATCACTTGGAAAAAGCTAGTAAGTTTTTTCATGAAAGAAAAAAGAAGGAAGAAGATGAATGAATCAATTAGAATCATTTTGTGATGAATAAAGCAAAGGAGATAATGATGAATAATGCAACCATGGTTGACTAAACCATTGTAGAGACTTAACTAGGGCTAGGGTTTGGGTTAGGTCAAGGAATGAGTCATAACAAAATATCTTTCACAAAACAAAACTAAACCTTCTAGAATCATCTAGAAAGCATTAACCCAAATCAAACCCTAATCTTGTTTAATCTCTACTAAATATGTTGCATTAGTTATCATATCATGTTACAATATTATATATCACATATATAATATTTATTGTAACCAAATAAAATAATACAATTAACATATATCGCATATATATCAATGTATTACCCGAGTGAGAAAAAGAATCTTTTAGTGAGCAAATATTAGTTAATGTAATTTAATATATCATATATATTATTATACATTAAATTATCGAATCAACACTTGATCCGACAATCCAGCTATATCGCATATAACCGACTAATATTTATCCGTACCGATTCATCGAATCAACACTTGATCCGATGACCCGAATGATATCAAATATCGCGAGAATAGAATACGGTATCTCATATCGTATTATCCTCGGTCCCGCACATATCACATATGTGCTCCTACTCCGTCTTTCCTGAGTCAAGAAACCTCTGTGTAGGACTCTAAAGAATCGTCAATACGCCGGCAGTAGGTGATGATCATATCAAACACCCACAAGCTGCAAGCGGTCAGCTAAACGTAACAGCCACCCAGGTATTGAGTGCTAAGAAGATCAACAAGCAAGCCTGTACATTCTCCTGTGAATCCAATCAGTAACACTCCCGTACAGTCCGGTCTCGTCGTCTGATATGTCGCATATCTCGCCTAGGGGTGGTAAACGTCAGACCCCAGTAGCTCGATAAGTCGTGTCGATATGAGGTCTATAACAGTTCGAGAAACTACTGATAACACTTACCAGTAAATCTCAACAACCCTGGTCAAGAATTTCCGGTTATAGCCAATCGAACACAGCACGACATCAACTCCCTATACCGGGAGAGACGAATCCCTTCCTATCGCTCATTGCCTCCATGTGATTCGGGACTGTACCCAAAAGCCACCTTTTTGCACGCCCTCTTGGACGTGGTATGATGGAAATCAAAGCACAGTGGGAATCACACAAGACTCTATGACGATCTCGGGTCAACAAACTACTCTGTACCAGTGTCACCGGAGAACTGCCATCTGACGTGAGGTATAATACCATCTGGGAGTTCTCGGCGAGTCCGTCCAGTGTACCCAGTCTCTACTGAGCACCCGTACACCATCCTTGATGTCAAACACCGATAGATATGGGATCATCCATCGCCCATCATATGGGTCAAGATGCGTATACGCTAGTCTACTCTGGTGTATCGATGCCCTGTCTCAATACACCCTCGACTAGGAACAGTTATAGGATGTACTCGTCGACTACCGTGTCCCCACTAGTATGATCTCATCATAGTCCCAGTAGTCGAGTACATATCCTAAGGGCTTTATCAACATGTAACATAGAGACAATCAGAGTACATGTTAAGATAAAGTACAACCAGATAGCATACTATCATGTCGAGCAAGAAAGTCCTCCCTATATATGTCCAAGCATCCATTACAATATACATCGTATGTACAGTAATGGCCTCTAGGGCATACATATAACTAACAATCTCCCACTTGCACTAGGGCCATCTGTTGTGGTATCACATACCCAACAATTAGCTGTGGTTGAAGTATCTCATACTCAACCATCCCATAAAAGTCTCTACTGGGAAAAAGGCCTTTGTGAGTGGATCCGCGCTGTTGTCCTCTGTGTCTACTCTCCTAACCTCGATGTCCCTGGAGATCAACCATCTCCATGATCAGGTGATACTGCCTAAGAATTATATCTGGATTTCTGATGGGACGGGGGTTCCTTGGCATAAGCCACAACTCCATTGTCTCACAATGGTAGGAACGAAGTTCATCTCATGAACTTATATATCCAGACTGCCTCTTTGGTAGCATCCTTGGTAACGATGTATCTTGCTTTTATATCATCTAGTAAGTCACGGTATCTAGCTTGGAACTCTTCCAACATACCGTCCCTCCACTGAGGGTAAAGACAATGCCTGCGACTGACATTCAGTCATCCTTATCACCCTGGAACCTTTCCAGTGATTCTCCCCAGGATCGATTGATACCATCTCACTACAACTAGTAAGAATCCTAACATCCAATTAGATCTATCTCATAGATCCAAAAACCCAGGATTTAGGAGGTATCACTTTGATCCTATATGGAGAATCGTTGTGATAAGCGGAGATTGACCGAGCGTAGCATAGGAAACTCCTTCCCTATCAAGAGTATGTCATCCACGTACTCTACGAGGATCACCACCATACTCCCTACTACCTTTTTGTATATACAAGGTTCATCTACCATTTTGATGAAGTCAAACTCTTTGAATACCACATCAAAACAGATGTTCCAACTCCGCGATGCCTGTTTTATCATATAAAACATCTTGCATACATTTCCGCTGCTCCCACTGTCTACGAAGCCCTCTGGTTGTGTACTTATAGACGCTCTTTTCTAAAACATCATTTAGAAAAGCAGTCATGACACCCAACCACCAGATATCGTAGTCATTGTATGCAGCAGTGGCAAATAGGATCTGGATGGACTTAAGCATAGCTTTGAAAGTCTCAACTTTACCATGTACACCAAGTAATCTTCTTAAGATATACTTGCTCCTGATGGGGATTTAACCCTTCAGATAAAGCAACCAAAGTCCATACTTTGTTGGTGTATAAGGATTCCATCTCAGATCGCTAAGCATCCAGCCATTCTTACAGAGTCCTACTCCTGATGGCCAGCTCAAAACTAGTTGGGTCATCATCTCATGATGCAATCCTCGCTCCCACTATCATAGAGAAACCGAAGTATCTCTCTGGTGGGTGAGGAACCCTACTAGATCGGCGGAGAGGCTGAGGTTCGTTGGAAACTACTGAATCCTTTGGTTCTACCAAATCCTCAGCTGCATTTTGTATAGCTGGAACTGCTTCCAGTTTTACAGAGCTGACCTTGCCTCGAGCTTGTCTGGATTTTGCTTTTAGACATAGGCCGGACAACCCCAAATCTAAACAAACTTAAGATATGGGCTCTTCCCTTTCCATATCACATATGAAGTGGTAGGCAACTGATTTTATTTGAACCCTATTCAATAGGTATGCAGCTTCTCAAGTACATAACTCCCAAAAGGAAATAGGAAACTCAGTAGTACTTATCATAGAGCACACCATATCACATAGGGTGCTATTGCTCCACCCCGATACACCGATGTGCTGTGGTGTATACGGAGGAGTAATGCTGAGAGAGAATCTCATTCTCCTTTAGAATAGTCCAGGAATTCCGTGCTCAAGTATTCTCCTCCTTGATCTCATCAAAGGACATAATACTTATACCCGTATTTTGGTTCTCTACTTCTTACTTATATTCTGTGAATATCTCAAAAGGTTCAGACTTATGTTTCAACAGGAACATATGTCCGAATCTTGAGAGATCATCAGAGAATGTAATGAAGTATAAAGAACCGGTCTTGGCATGTGTAGACAGGGGACCTTACATACATCAACATGTATCAATCCCAAGAGTTCACTAACTCTTTCTCTGTTTGCAATAAACAGAGCTATGGTCATCTTATCTTTGTGACATGACCGGCAAGTTTCATAAGATGTAAATTCAAACAAATTTAAATATGCATCTTAATGTAACTTCAGCTAGTCGGGTCGCATTGATATGACCTAGTCTACAATGCCTCAAGAAGGATTCGTTCATTTCTGAACTCTTCCTCTTGTGTGTGTTCTGTATACTAAGAACTGTAGTTTGATTTAGAACGTCAATACTTTTAGATAACGTGCCTGAACCGATCAACTCTTGATATAGGAAATGTTCAAAACATTATCCAACAATACAAAATTATATCCTTTCTTTACTAATAAAGAGATTGATATGATGTTGTATATCAGGTTCGGTATCTAATAACATTCGTTCAGAATCAATATATTCTTGTAATACAGGGTGATAGTGACCAACAGACTTGGCTGCAACACTTGCACCGTTTCTATCTCATGAAACTTATCACCCGTTCTCAGTTCTCTACCTATCTGTAGCCCATGTAACAAATTATATATATGGGATCTTGATTCGGTATCAAATACCCAGGACGTAAAGGATACTGACAAACAGTTCTCTGTAATGAACATACCCGAAGAAGATGCATCAACATGCACTTTCTTCGTTTGGGTGGCACGGAAAATCTGGTATTCCCTAATTTCCTGCTCTGTCTTATAACAATTATAAGTTGGAGCGGGACCAACGTTCCTTAGCGCAGTATAACAAGCGGGTTCGGTCAATACATCCGTATTATTATCTTGATTAAGGCGTGATATAGTCGCTACCTAGAGAGAGAAAGAAGAAAACACTCAGCGTATGCTCTTGCAAGATTAGATTGGTTATCTAATATATCTAATCAAGATGTCTCCCATTGTTTTAATCAAATCTTTCTTCAAACCCTAAAAGGAAAGACTAGCCGGGATTAATTACACGCTACAAGTTTGCTAATCTTTCAGCCAGGCCAGTGTCGGTACTTTGAGGGAGGTCCCCCGTGCTTTCGCACGAACCTAATTAAAGTAAACCTCGTTTTCCCAGGGGCGTAACCCCGTTAATACCTTTCTAAACACCTACTTGATCGGCTAATTGTAATGTGTAAAACTCTCCCAGGAGTAACTCTTACTCGCAGCGGGTATCGGGATCCAACCATCTCATAGAAGGTATGCAATCTCATTGCAAATTTCAACACTTGAAATCCCCAATAATATTTTACCCCTAACGTCCATGACCTTGACGCAGGCCAACAAACCACAGTGCGCTAGTCAAGTTCAACCTATCATTTCTTGATTGAATTAAACCCACCCGCACGACCCTTAACATGGTCAACAAAGTCGCACGACTACCCTAATCCAATCGCATCATATGCTTATCCAGATAAGCACTAATCAGCTACCGCACACTACGCCTTAACATGGTCAACAAACGTAGCACGAATACTAACTAGTACTTATCTGAAATGATGGAGGGCTACGACAGGTTTTTAAGAAAACTCTTTGCGTAATGAACTTGATATCGTCGTAGAATCGAGTGATTTTAAATGGAGTGTTTTTTAGGCTTTTCTAGTTTTGCTAAAGAGGTCACTCCTGGTGAAGGGATCGTCGGCTCTTTCCTCATCGAATAAGGTGCAGGATATTTCATAAATACCACTAAGCAAAGCAAGAACTATAGAAGCAATCAAAAGACAAACCGAGTTTGTAGCATCTGCTAGTTTCACTAAAGAGGTCACTCCCGGTGAAGAGATCTCGGCTCTTTCCTTATCGAATAAGGTGCTGGATGTTCTACAAGGAACACCTCTATGCAAAGAAAGAACTAGAGCTACCAGTTTTTAAACAAGTTTCTACAACATCTTTAGGTTTCTTTTATTTCATTAATCTCATTAATGAAGTCCCATTTTTAATTATGCTTCACAAGCATCACATTTGAAACGAAATCTGCAATATAACATATATCTCATATATATAATATAAACATTCGTCTCAGGCAGTAATATGATCTCATCACAGAACATTGCAGCAGAAGAAACATATATGAAATATTGTATATACTAGGAGGTCCGTGTTTTCAATACGAGGCTGTATAAAACACGGATTCCACGGTCGCGATGAATAGCCAAACCCACATCCCTAGACCCCTACGAGAGCGACAAGAAACACTGCCAATTCTAGGGTTAGGAGACCCGGTCTCGACTCCTTGAGATGGTCTCCCACTGGACCCCAGAACCCGGTTACTTGTGCTCCCCGCCTTGGGTCTACCTAATGCGGAAAAGTAAATAATATACAATGGTGACATCATCCTCAGCCCGGAAGTGCCCCAATAAAAAAGAATATTACATACAAAAGAATTTTACATGAATGAAAAAGAAAAACTCTCATCTCACATAAAACCCCCGGCTATTCAAAACGCGACGATCCAATATAACATATCACAGCAACACATAATATCTCATATCATCAACGTAAGCAAGTATGCGTATCCCGATTGTCGTTGATATATAGCAACGAAGCCGGCGATACACCACATACTACGCTTACGGTCACAGAAAAGAAAGTGTAAAACTACAACAGTTGGAATTCGCAACCTCCTTAGACATCGCATGCTTAACCAAATGAATTCCTTAGACATCGCATGCCTAACAATTATAAACCCTGCATTTTAGTCTCATTATCGAAAACTCTTTTCAATGTTTAGTCGGGCAATTCAACACGATTCCCGATATCCTGATCGAATGCTCGTCGCAAACTTTAGTAGACGGCCGCACCCCCGATACCGTCGACAAAGTGCACTAAGGCGGAACACCGTTGCCGCGAGCACCCGAACGGATGCTTTTGGTGACGGGGTTCTCCTACAGTCACTTGGTCGGGGTTATGGGGCGTGGCTGTCTATTAAGTTTACCCGGCGAGTATCCGCGTACGCTACGTGATTGCGACGGACTTTTGATCACATCAAAATTCCGTGGCAACCGATCAACTGATACTGAACTGCTAGATTTATAACATTCAAATTAGTTATCTCATAATTACTTGTGGATTCCAAATATTGTATCATATTCCAGATAAATAGACAATGTTAAACTTTCCGATCGAATAATCGAACACCCAAGATTTCCCCAATATATCTCAACACTTGAAATCAGTTTAAAAACATCAATCACATGCCACAGTGTTAGGTCCATGTTACCTCTCCCGGTACTTTCGGGGTTGCGGAAACGGTAAAACAAAATTTTTTCTGGACTTGGTAACATGGATCGTAAAAGCCGGATCTTTACTAAACAACACACTAGCATCCTAACTAGAGATTTATCTACTCGGTTAGGGGTTATACCTCAACTTGAACTCCTTCTCTTCTTGTTGTTCTTCTCCTTGCTTGCTCCGTGGCTTGATCCAGACTTTGGTCACCTCCACGTCCTCCTTGAGTCGAAGACGATCCACCCGAGAGATGTACACCGAGCTCAACCTCGAGCCGAGGTAACTAGGGCAAAGAGATTGCCAATCTAGAAGCCTTAGGTTGTGTAGAAGTGATAAAGGGATGGTTTTGTCTTTGTGGGATCTTTATCTCTCAACATATGAGATCAAAAGATGAATCAAGAGGAGGAAGAAGAAGGAGGATCTAGCAACCAAGGTTTATATCTTTTTCTTCTCACTTGAAAAAGCAAGAGAGAGAATGAGAAAGAAATTATGAACTAAAGAAAAGTAACCATGGTTGCAATAATGCAAAAACAACATCATTGCTAATCCCATCAAGATAAAGTTTGATGGCTACATTGAAATGACCATTATCATAATCAAAATAGAAAAAGAAAAAGAAAAAGAAAAGAAGAGTGTAGATCCCTCTTGAAAGTCAATGGTCAACACGGTCAACCGGTCAACAGAGTGAAGAGAGGTCAACTGGGTCAAATGGTCAATGCAATTAGCCATCATAAAATCATCACTAAAAGGATTAGTAAATGATGTCCGTGGCTCATAATGGTTTTGACCAAAACGAACTGTCAAAACCCTAATGAGTCCGCCTCAAAATGGTTTTGACCGAATCAACTGTCAAAACCCTAATGAGCCTGCCACATAACGGTTTTGGCCGAACCAACTGCCAAAACCCCGATGAGGCATCTCCTCCTTCATCGCTCCGGAAAACTGTGCATACACACCTGCATCCGCATTCCATAGAATGCGGATGCGCAGAAGACAAAACAAATCCATCCGTGCAATACTAGGATCCGGCTTAAACCAAAGCCCACTAGTACTGCCTGCCCGAACACTACACGCACACAAGTGTACGTAAGTGATCGCAGCCCTGCCGTAAAACCATACGGCCTCTACACATTTCGCTCAGTGCAGGGAAACTCTATGTGTGGGATTCTAAAGACTCGACACTACGCTGGCAGTGGGTTTAACCACAGACTGCAAGCGGCACTAGCTGTACGTAACGGTCCCCAGGTAGATGTCGATAAGAAGGCCGATGAGGTAAACCCATCCGAACTCCTACTGAGCCTGTATGTGACAATCTCCGTACAGTCCGGTCTGTTCGTCTGATACATCGCATGACGGGCCTAGGGGTGGTAAACGTCAGTCCCCTAATAGCGGTACAAGTTGTGTCGGAGTGAAGCCCAGAACACCCTGAGATAACACTGGAAACCTACCAGTATATCTCGCTTGTCCTGGCCAGGGACTACTCGTGTAATGGCTCTCCTAGACACAGCGCGATGTCAACCCCCAATACCGGGAGAGACGAATCCTGTCTAACTGTCACTGCCTCCAAGTGCTTCGGGACTGCACCCAACTACTACCTGTTTGCACGACTCAGTAGAGCCGTGGTAGGGTAGTAATCAAAGAACAGTGGGAACACACTCGAGGCAAAGTGACAGTGTCAAGTCAGCGGACTAAGCTGTACTCATGTCACCTGGGAACTGATAACTGACGATAGGTATAATACCAACCATCAGTTCCCGACGAGTCCTGTCCAGTGTACTCGTAACCTAACGAGCACCCGCATACTATCTCAAGTACGACGTACTGACGGCTGTGGGACAGATCGTCTCCCGTGCTGGGATGAGAAGCGCATACGCTAGTCTACTCCGGAGTATCGATGCCCTGTCTCGATAATCCCACGACTAGGGACGTATATAAGGATGTGCTTGTGGATTACCCAGCCCCCACGAGTGTGATCGCCATCACAACGCCGGTAATCAAGCAAAGATCCTAAGGGCTCTACTAATGCGTATAGGTGATATAATAAAGAAACACATGTACACATTAAAGCAGAGACAAACCAAGTAGCATACTACTATTTTGAGCAAGATTGTCTATACAACTTTGAATATCCCAAGCTTCCATCAAGTAATATACATACTAGTATGATACAGTAATGGCCTCTAGGGCATATACACTAACACACAGTACCAATGGTCCAGCCGTAGAAGGGTCAAGCCAACGCCTCACATATGGCACGCCGTACTGCCACAAACCCTAAGGTTCAGAGGCAGTTCAAGACGGTCACATAATCGAGTTAAGGTTTGTTGTCTTCTAAAGGGTCCACCGCATTACTTGCATGACTTTACGGAAGTTTCAAACTCGAGAAAAAATCCAACTTTTGAAAAAATTTCCGACAGGGGAAAAAGTGAGTTATTGATATCCGTTCGAACTTTTTAACACATTCTAAAAATTACCCGGACAAAACTAAACGAAGTTAAATTATCCGATCGAATCATCGAATCCCCAATACAACCCAGAAAACTCAACTCTTGAGTATAAATTAAAAATTCCCAGAAAACACAGGAATTGCAGATGGACATTACTGTGCAACCCACGTGCCTTAATTCACCTTTTTTGGCCGCGGAACCGCCGCACAAGCCAGGTACGGCCGCGGTTCCACGGCGCTTTGGTCGAATTGGGGGCACATGCTGCATAGTAATTCCTAGAAAACCCTGCTGAATTTTTTGAGTATTCTTAATTCACAAAAAATCACAGTTTTGAAAAATTTCCAGAGAAGGGTTTAAATTAGGGTTTCGGGGTTCGATCGGACTTCTAACTTCGTCTACACTTCGCCTAAAGCTCTAGCTTGGCTCTGATACCACTGTTGGGTTGCTAGGCACTGCCACAAGGGTCTACGAGGGATCAACCATGCCCGATTAAAAATTTAGCCGTGCCGAACAACCCAAAGCCGGATCTTTAAACTAGAGTTTATGCGAAAACTAACATGTTAAACATTTTAACACTAAGTGAGAAGGATTACAACCTTTGTAGATCCGGTCCTTCACTTCTAAAGCTCCGTGTTGAAGTCCCTTCGCTGTGATCATCGTGTTCCGGACTCTCGAGAGGTTCCACGAAGAGAAAGATGCAGTCTTGCTTCCGATCTTCGATACAAAGATGATCTACCTTGAAGTTTCGTTAACACAAGCTAACACTCATAATATGAAGTGAACACCCTCATCTAAATGGTAAGGATAGATGAGGATGATGAAGTAGGATTATTGCTCTCTTTTATTATCCTTTTCTCACACTCATTCATCACTTGGAAAAAGCTAGTAAGCTTTTTCATGAAAGAAAGAAGAAGGAAGAAGATGAATGAATCAACTAGAATCATTTTGTGATGAATAAAGCAAAGGAGATAATGATGAATAATGCAACCATGGTTGACTAAACCATTGTAGAGACTTAACTAGGGCTAGGGTTTGGGTTAGGTCAAGGAATGAGTCATAACAAAATATCTTTCACAAAACAAAACTAAACCTTCTAGAATCATCTAGAAAGCATTAACCCAAATCAAACCCTAATCTTGTTTAATCTCTACTAAACATGTTGCATTAGTTATCATATCATGTTATAATATTATATATCACATATATAATATTTATTGTAACCAAATAAAATAATACAATTAACATATATCACATATATATCAATGTATTACCCGAGTGAGAAAAAGAATCTTTTAGTGAGCAAATATTAGTTAATGTAATTTAATATATCATATATATTATTATACATTAAATTATCGAATCAACACTTGATCCGACAATCCAGCTATATCGCATATAACCGACTAATATTTATCCGTACCGATTCATCGAATCAACACTTGATCCGATGACCCGGCTGATATCAAATATCGCGAGAATAGAATACGGTATCTTATATCGTATTATCCTCGGTCCCGCACATATCACATATGTGCTCCTACTCCGTCTTTCCTAAGTCAAGAAACCTCTGTGTAGGACTCTAAAAAATCGTCAATACGCCGGCAGTAGGTGATGATCATATCAAACACCCACAAGCTGCAAGCGGTCAGCTAAACGTAACAGCCACCCAGGTATTGAGCGCTCAGAAGATCAACAAGCAAGCCTTTACATTCTCCTGTGAATCCAATCAGAAACACTCCCGTACAGTCCGGTCTCGTCGTCTGATATGTCGCATATCTCGCCTAGAGGTGGTAAACGTCAGACCCCAGTAGCTCGATAAGTCGTGTCGATATGAGGTCTATAACAGTTCGAGAAACTACTGATAACACTTACCAGTAAATCTCAACAACCCTGGCCAGGGATTTCCGGTTATAGCCAATCGAACACAGCACAACATCAACTCCCTATACCGGGAGAGACGAATCTCCTCCTATCGCTCATTACCTCCATGTGATTCGGGACTGTACCCAAAAGCCACCTTTTTGCACGCCCTCTTGGACGTGGTATGATGGAAATCAAACCACAGTGGGAATCACACAAGACTCTATGATGATCTCAGGTCAACAGACTACTCTGTACCAGTGTCACCGGAGAACTGCCATCTGACGTGAGGTATAATACCATCTGGGAGTTCTCGGCGAGTCCGTCCAGTGTATCCAGTCTCTACTGAGCACCCGTACACCATCCTTGATGTCAAACACCGATGGATATGGGATCATCCATCGCCAATCATATGGGTCAAGATGCGTATACGCTAGTCTACTCTGGTGTATCGATGCCCTGTCTCGATACACCCTCGACTAGGAACAGTTATAGGATGTACTCGTCGACTACCGTGGCCCTACTAGTATGATCTCATCATAGTCCCAGTAGTCGAGTACATATCCTAAGGGCTTTATCAACATGTAATATAGAGATAATCAGAGTACATGTTAAGATAAAGTACAACCAGATAGCATACTATCATGTCGAGCAAGAAAGTCCTCCCTATATATGTCCAAGCATCCATTACAATATACATCGTATGTACAGTAATAGCCTCTAGGGCATACATATAACTAACAGTCCACTCACGAGGTTTTCTCCTTCATGGACGGCTCATCAGGATATAATCAGATAAAGATGCATCCCGAAGATCAGAAGTACACCGCTTTCCGGACCCCTTTGGGTATATTCTGCTACAAAGTGATGCCCTTCGGTCTAAAGAACGCCAGTGCCACCTATCAAAGGGCCATGACAAAGATCTTCGATGACCTTATACATGAAATCGTCGAATGCTATATCGACGACCTCGTGGTTAAGAGCAAATCATACAAAGAGCATTTAGATCATCTGAAGACCGTGTTTCAACGCCTGCGGCAATACAACCTGAAGATGAACCCTCTCAAGTGCGTATTCGGAGTGTCTTCAGGCAAATTCCTAGGATTCATCGTCCGACACCGAGGCATTGAGATAGATCCGTCTAAGATCAAGGCGATCATGGAAATGCCCCCGCCAAGGACCCTTAAGCAATTGCGGTCTCTCCAAGGGAAGCTCACGTACATCCGGCGATTTATAGCCAACCTGTCAGGCAAGTGTCGCCCTTACAGTCACCTGATGAAGAAGGGAACCTCTTTCGTTTGGGATCACAAATGTCAGAGCGCGCTGGACGAAATCAAGCAGTACCTGCAGAATCCGCCAGTGTTGGCTGCTCCGGTCAAGGGAAAGCTTCTCATTCTATATACAACCTCCCTCGTAGGTTCCTTAGGCGCATTATGGGCATAAGAGAACGACCAAGGGAAAGAAAGAGCTCTTTGTTACTTAAGTTGAGTTCTCCTGGGGGCAGAAAGCAACTACTCCCCCATCGAAAAACACTGTCTGGCGTTGATCTTCACGATAACAAAGCTCAGGCACTACGCGTTGGCGCATGAAGTCCGTCTCATTTCAAAGGTGGACCCCCTTAAATATTAAATGTCGAAGGCCATATTGACAGGGAGACTCGCTAAATGGGCCTTGCTCTTAATGGAGTTTTCAATAACTTATCAACCTCTCAAGGCAGTGAAAGGCCAGGCCATCACCGACTTCCTCGCTGAGCATCCGATACCTGCTGATTCTCCTTTGAATTGCGAGCTGCCAGACGAACATGCGTTTGATGCGATCGACGGTAGTGAAACCCGATGGGAACTCTATTTTGATGGAGCTTCTTCCATGAAGAAGCGCAAACAAAGCACCCCTATAATCAAATTGGGGGTAGGCCTTATCTTCGTAACCCCACAAGGGGGGATAATGCGCTTTGCTTTCTCCTTAACAGAACCAAGGACAAACAATGAAGCCAAATATGAAGCTTTGATAGCAGGCCTCGAGATCGCCATCGATATGGGGATTGAGAACCTCCTCATATTCGGAGACTCCCAGCTGGTCATTAGTCAAGTAAATGGCGACTACCAGACGTGCAAACTAGAGTTGGTGAAATACGGCGAGAGGGTACAGCAACTGCTGACCCAAATCCCTTCCTACACCTTAGAAATATACCGCGTGCAGAGAATAGCAAGGCGGACGCGTTAGCCAAGCTCGCTAAGGAACTGGCTGATGAGAACCTCGATGACGTCAGAATCGTGGTACAAAGCCGTCGAGTGCTTGCCCCTGCGGAAATATCTCCGGAATCACCCGAAGAGAAGGGAGCGACTGAGCAAATGGCTATGCAAATAAAAGACCAGGAAAAGGCTGAGGATTGGAGAGAAGTATTTATAGACTAATTCAAATCCCGTCGAACGCCTGAAGATGCATCCTCAAGACATCAGCTTAGGAAACGAGCTCTGTCTTTCGCCTTCGTCAATGATACTCTTTACAAGAGGTCGTTTGATTCTCTATGGTTGAGATGTCTGGGACCTGAGGAGGCGAAAGAGTCGTTCAGGAAGTTCACGACGAACTCTGCGGTTCTCACCAAGCATGCCCGAAGATGAAGTTGAAGATTAAACGGATGGGCTATTATTGGCCAACGATGATTCGGGACTGCCTCGAGTATGCTAAGCAATGCCACTCATGCCAAATTCATGGGGACTTCATCCATCAGCACCAAAATCCTCTACATCCAATAGTGGCTAGCTGGCCGTTCGAAATATGGGGGACTGATGTAATCGGCCCCATCGAACCAGCATCGTCCAGGGGACATCGATTCATCTTAGCGACGACTGACTACTTCTCCAAATGGGCAGAAGCAGTACCGCTAAGGGAAGTGAAGACGGAGAATATCCTCCATTTCTTCAAGACGCACGTCATCTATCGGTTTGGGACTCCGCGACGGATTATCTCCGATAACGAGCCAGCTTACAGAAGCCACAAGATCAGCCGCTTCACACAACAACACAACATAGACTGGAGATATTCCTCAGTTTATAATCCCCGAGCTAACGGTCTAGCTGAGGCCTTCAACAAAACCTTGACGAAGATCGTGAAGAAGACGGTGTCCCGAAATAAAAGGGACTGGCACGAGAGACTGCAAGAAGCTCTCTGGGCGTATCGAACTGCGTTCAAGACGGGCACAAACACAACGCCGTACGCATTGGTATTCGGTACAGAAGCAGTACCCCCCCTCGAAATAGAATTACCCTCTCTATGAGTGGCAGTCCACCATGAGATGACGGACGAAGAAAATGCTCACCTTCGGCTTGAGGAGCTTGATGCCCTTGATGAAACCTGGCTCCTAGCGCAACAAAATCTGGAGGCCTATAAAGCAAAGATGACGCGCTGATATGAAAGATTAACCAGGCCGAGGACATTCTGCCAAGGCGAACTCGTGCTAGTGGTCAAAAGACCTATAATCCCCAATCGCGCCAAGCGGAGAAAATTCGAGCCGAACTATGAAGGCCCGTACATCATAGACAAGGTCTACCAGGGTGGAGCCTACCTACTCATAGATATGCACCGTGAAAGACCCTTCAGACCAATAAACGGTCGTTTCCTGAAGAAATACTACGCTTGACGAGTCACGGCCTAGGTCAATGATAGATGACTGTAAGTGCACGGCGGCGCCCCGGCCGTCAAACCGACGCCGGAATGCGGAAACGAAACTTTTCTAAAAACTAGAAACCGGCACCACCGCGCACTAAAATCCCAGATTGGGCCATTAACCTAATCCTAGCAAACTAGAGAATGGGGTAGAAAGCTATACCGAGCGATCTGTGTCCTTCGGTCTTCGGCCTCCACTCCGATCTCCTCGCGGAACCTCCGGTCTTCATCTCCTCGTCGGAACGGGCACCACATCGCCTGGTTCTTTTACGGGCTCTCATCTCTGGACCGAGGCAACTCGGGCACGAAATTGGCGAGCCGACATGCCCAAGAATACTGTAGGCTAGTGTAGAATCACTTTGTCTCAATGGGGTATGAAGTTGCCTTTGATGATGGAGGAAAAATGAACTTTTTGGAGAGAGGTTTGAAATGGAGCTATGAACTTTTATGCAAAATGAGAATGAGATTAATTTTCCACACCAAAATGAAACCTCATCATCTCACCCTCTCTAAGTGGCCGGCCCTCTTGGACAAGAATGAGGAGAGAGAGAAAAATAGTCACAACAATATCAACCTCACATCCTTTCCAAACCCATCACAATAAATGCAAAGGAAGAGATGTAAAAAGAATCTCATGATGCATAGAACCATCATGAAGCCACATATACAAATAACCCCCTCTACAAAGGTAATTTACACACTTGCAAATAACCCCCTCCATCGGAAAAATCCGGCCGTGAAGGAACAAAGGAAAACTGGCCGAAACGGAATACAAACTGGCAACTTCAGAAAACTGATCCCGTAATAAATTATAGGAAAACCCCGCGACTGTATATACATACCCGCATTTGTATTCCCACTGAATACAAATGCAATGAGACAAAATCTACACTGTACAATACTAGGATCCGGCTTTAACCAAAGCCCGCTTGTATTACCCGTCCGATCATGATCCGTGCAATACCGCACGTATAAGATCGAACCCTGCCATATCACCATACGGCCTCTACAGCGTTTCGCCCGAAACTTGAGAAAACGGTCTGTGGGCGACTCTAAAGACTCTTCAATACTTTGGCTGTGGATTTAATCACTAGCACGTCAGAGGTATTAACCATACGTGACGGGCTACCAGGTATTGACCAAAAGGGACGTCGATGAGTGAACTCATCCTGACACCCTACTGAGCCTGTCAGTGACAATATCCGTATTGTCCGGTCCGTTCGTCTATGAGCATCGCATGGCGGGCCTAGGGGGTTGGTAAAAGTCAGACCCCCAAAAGCGGTAAAGGTCATGTCGGAGTGTAGCCCATAACACACTGAGATATTACTGGAATACCTACCAGTAAATCTCCTGCCTTGGCCAAGGACTTCGTGTAATGGCTCTCCTAGACACAGCGTGACCTCACCCACAATACCGGGAGAGACGAACCCCCGTAAATCCGCTCACTGCCTCCATGTAGCTCGGGACTGTACCCAACTAAAACCTGTTTGCATAACTCCTTTGAGCGTGGTAGGGTAGTAATCAAAGCACAGTGGGAACTCACACGAGACAAATGACGATCTCAGGTCGATGAACTAACCTGTACACATGTCACCAGGGAACTGCTATCTGACGTCAGGTATAAGACCAACTAGCATGTTCCCGGTGAGTCCTGTCCGGTGTACTCATAACCTAATGAGCACCTGTATACATCTTAGGTGAACCAATTGACACCAGTGGCTTGTGAGACCGGCCACCGCCCCTCGTCGGGGTCTCGACTGTATACACTAGTCTACTCTGGAGTATCGATGCCCTGTCTCGAAACTCCCACGACTAGGGACCTTTCAAGGATGTGCTTATAGACCCCAGCTCCCACGTATATGATCGCCCTCATACAGCTGGCAGTCAAGCAAGAATCCTAGGGGCTCTATCAACGTGTAATAGCGACCTGTAGAGTCACCTAAAACAGTACACAATGATAAAGATAAACCAGATAGCATACTATCATCTTGAGTATGACTGTCCTACCGGTATAGGTCCTCCCTCAATCATTGCAATCACGTGCCTATGATCCAATAATTGACTCTGAGGGCACTATCTCCAACAATCTCTCACTTGCACTCAAGGCTAATTATTGAGATGTCGCATACTCACAGCCCGTGTGATACCGAACACCCAACTCCTCTACTAGTCAGCCTCACAAAGCTCATTTGCGAAACTATTGCGTTCGAGGAATAGCCTCAGTGAGTGGATCCGCTGTGATGTTTCTTTCTATGTCTCTCTTTATCTCAAGTTCGCGGAGAAAGCCATCTCCCGAAATGAGCAATACCTGTCTTAGAGTATGTCTGGATATCTGATGGGACCTAGCTCATAAATGAACTCCAAATCCAAACTTCTTAGACTGTATCGGCGACTGGACTTAATCAGTGTCTTGCTCCATGCCTCCCTCAGTATCCCCTTGGACCACCTGTCCAAAATACTGCCCCTCGTCAGAGGGAAAACTATAACTCTGACAGCCACTCTGTCATCCAGGTCACCTTGAAAGCCTGGAATGATAACTGCCTCCCGAAGGAGGATGCCGTTATCATATCTCTAGAACATCCACTTATGTTCTAGAACTGCTTCCGAATGTTTCTCCAGGATTGGATTAATACCAACTTATTGCACCTTGTGCAAAAACAACATCTGGTGTGGTACTTGACATCTCATGATTGACTCAATTACCTAAGCAAGTGATCTGCCAATCATGCATATCCCTCTCCCCTTTAGTCTGTAAGACACCTTTAGAGAGGGTGACTCCATTACCCGCAGGTACACCACCGTGCCAGGAGTCGTCCATTCTAAAAACCTTTAGAATGCTGTCTAAGTACCCAGATTGGGATACTTCATAAATCTAGATCTAAAACCATAGATCTAATAACCAGAATGTCTGATATAAAATCCAATTCCTTATGTGGAGAAACCACTGTGTGACAACCAAAGTATAACCGATCGTAGTATAGGAATTTCACTTCCTACTCTGTGTATGTCATCCAAACACCAGGACATCACACCCTACTACCTTCTTAACAGATCCATCCTCTATTCTGATGAAGTCAAACCTATGACTGTCACATCAGAAATAGATGATCTATCTCCGCAGTATCTGCTTTAGTCTATAAATAGACATAAGCCACTTGTCCACTATGCTTCCGCTGCTCCCACTGACTACGACAACCCTCTGGTAGAGTCATATAAACGTACACTTCTAAAACTAGTTTAGAACGACGCTATACCCATCCTCCTGCCGGGTCTCACAGTCTGGAACAACAGCAATGGAAAGTTTGGGTAAACAAGAACCTCCCTGCCACCGTCCTTGAGCATACTGAAGTACCTCTCGAGTGCCTGAGGTTACCCACCATATCTGTGGAGTGGCCAATGGAATATCAAATTAGATTGAATCTTTAGGTTCTTATCAAATTTTCAGTAATCATTTGTGGTTCTGGAATCACTTCCAGTTCTACCATACTCCCACTACTGTTTTCTGAAAAAATCCATTTTTATTAAAACCGTGGCGAGTCAAGAACAATATCACTATTGATCTTCCACATGGTAGAAAGTCAACCATCGTCATAGCCGGGGTCAACCCACAAACAGCCATTACGGAAACGTGCCTTGAGTCATCCAGAGTCTGATTTTAAGCATAAGCTGGACAACTCCCCGTACCTTAACAATGTCAAGATATGAACTGTTCTATATCCAATACAGAAACAGAGGCACTGATTTAATTGAACCAGATTCAAATCATGCAGCTGTCTCCAGTGCATGTTAACTAAATGGAAGGAGGCCGATCAACATTACTCAACTTAGGAATGCTTCCAATTATGAGTAACGTGAAAGAGAAGCAAGTTCTCTTAATCATTACTATCAACTGAATACCATACACAAGTATCTACATCTTCGATCACCTCGAAGAATCCCGATACTTGCAACACCTGGTTCTCTACTCTATTCTTATACCTATAACGTCTCAAAACTTGTACCTTGTGTTTCTACGAAACACATGTCTAAGAATTAGAGAAGTCACAAGTAAAACAGAATATAGTACGAGTACCAACCCTTCTGTCCTAATGGACACTGGACAATATACAATACTCTGTATAAGTCCCTTGAGTCTAATAACTCATTCCCTGTGTGTCGTAGGTTGAAAACTGTACTTATGGTTAAGAAGAATTACATCGCTGTTCAATACTCCTTACCTAACCATCCACTGATATAGGCAAATGTCATAGACATAATTTCAAAAGGGTATATCTCACTCTATAAAAATAGACGTACAGATATATCAATTTGAAATTGGTGCATAACAACGGATATTCAAAACCAAATATTTTCCATCCGGCAAACAACCCAGGTGACTTCCTCAAATATCACCAATTACAACGAATTCCGATATAATGAGGATAATCACCTAATTCCCAATAACTTACTCCCACTCATCATCTGTAAAACCATACAGATGTGAAAATCATACCTGGTAAATACATACCCTGGAGCAAGTGTCTAATTAGGAAATCAGATTTCTTTTAACAGTACACAGTGAAACTGAAATATTGAAATGTTTCGAAGGGGTATCCGGGTATTCCTAGTAATGCCTCTTCCATTATCCAGATTCACAACTGTAACCGTATAATTCTTTGCCATCTCTGCAAATCCCTTTATATGTCTTTAGTCATTACCTTCTGTACACCTTCTTAGGCTAAATGGTTTTCTTCCTTCCCTACCGTTGAGCACCAGCCTATGGTTTGGAAGAAGACTATCCAATAAGAATAATGGGTGTACTGTCCTAATCCTAGGAGCACTCGCAATACGAGAGAAGGTGAAGATAAAAGACAACCGAATAAACCTTATTCCTATTTCTCCCGAACCAGAATCCATTCCCGAACTGGAACAAGTTCGTTCGAGTTCGTATATAACCATACGATGGAGTATCCAAATAAACTGTGGGTCTTCGTAGTGATACGGAGTGTCCTGGAGAAATACAAAGGTGATTTAGGATTGGCGAAGAAATACTTGGTTTGGTCGTGAATAGCAGTCGCAATTTACTTTGCCCTCTTACTAATCCCTTGATATGTCTTTACTTAATACCTTCTGTACACCATCGTTATGCTAATTGGGTTTCTTCATTCCCTACCGTTCGGCACCAGCCTAAGGTTTGGAAGAAGACTATCTAATTTGCGTAATAGGTGTACTATCTCCTAAACCAAGGAGTACTCGCAACTTGAGAGAAGGTAAAAGGAAAAAACAACTGAATAGTCCTATTCGTTTTCTCCAGAACCGGATACCATCCTCGAATAAATTCCTTCGAGTTCGTATACAACCATACGATGGTTTTGTCCAATGGAAGTGGACGTTCGTAATAATACGAGGTGTCCTGGAGAAAAGGGTAAAAGTAGGAGTGGCAACGAGGTTTGCAACTCTGACAATCTAAAAGCCAGTCTTATAAGAAGGTTCGGTTAATTTTGGTCACTGAGTCATAGTCAAGGGTCGGGTCATGGACGCTGCCAAAGAGAGAGAGAAAAAAAACACTCAGCGTGCACTCTAACCTAGATCAGAATGGTTATCACTTTATCTAATCAGGAAACCTCCCACTGTAACGTCAAATTCTTTCCCAAACCTGAAAGAAGAATTAGTCGGGATCACCCGAGGAGTAAACCAACTCATCAGTAGGAATCGGGATCCAACTATCATCGCATGATAACGTGACGGAATCCGCTCACGTTATCACACTCCAGAAGGTATGCGCATATCTGGTAAGTTTCAGTTTCTTTAGAAACTCCCGATGTGATTTTTGCCCCATGCTCTTATGACCTTGACTTTGGCCAACAAATCATAAGTCACATGTCAAGTTCTATCCGTCATTCTCCAGGTTAATTTGAACCCACCCGTACCTACCCTTGATTTTGGCCAACAAGGCAGTACGACTGTCCCAAACCAACGCATCTATCTATGCTGCATATGAATACCCAATAGCTACCAATCACTGTGCCTTGACTTTGGCCAACAAACACAGCTTGAATACTTATTAACTATCCATATGAAACGACGGAGGGATACGAATGGTTTTTGGCGAAAAACCTTTAACGTAATGAACTTGATATCGTTGAAGGAACTGGATAGCTTTTATAAAAATATAGTGGCGAAAACCTTTGCTAAAGAGGTCACTCCCGGTGAAGGGATCTCGGATCTTTCCCCGTAAAATGAGGTGCAGGATATTCCAACTGAATACCACGATGCAAAACAAAAGTAAACGACTATAGTGAAGTTATTGCCCTGACGCAAACTTCTGTCTAAGGGGTCACTCCCGGTGAAGGGATCTCGGCCCTTGCCTCGTCGACTGAGGTGCAGGAAATTCCAACTGAATATCACTGTGCAAAACAAAAGAGAACGCCCTTGCAATAACAGCTTTTTGAAAAATGTTCCAACAACATCAGAATAGGTTTGTTTAGCTTGCATTGATCCAAATCAACGTAGTCCCATCAATTGATCACACCACAAAAGAACGAAAATAATGATGTACGTATATGCCATCCGCATTCGCCACTGGGTCCTGTCATCACCCGTTAGGTTACTTAACTAACGACAGAGCGGGGACTGGACTAGCGCGGATGCAAAACATATACAACATCTACTAGTATATATATCAATATATAATATTCGCTCAAGGCGTGATAAAATGCAACATCACAGAAATGTAATAAGCATCACAGAATAATACAGATATCTGGGATCCCCGGGTTTCATAGAGCCGCTACTAAAACCCGACGTTCCCGTGGTCGTGTGGATAGCCTGTGCAATGAAATCCTAGACCCCTACGGGCGCGGCAAGTTACCCGTCAAACCTGAAGCGAGGCAGCCCCCTTCAGCAACGTGAATGGACCACCCAGCACTTCACAGAATTCGGTAACTTGGGCATCCCTCCTTGGGTCAACCTGTACCCCCTACGAGTGCGGCGAATAGCCCGCCAATTCTAGAGTAAATCCCCCTCCGTCTCAAAGCCATGAGATGCGGGCTCGTTGCCCTCTAGAACCCGGCTATCCATGCACCCCTCCGCGGGGTAATCCTAGTACAGAAAGTAAAATATACATACAACAGGTACATCGACCTCACCCCGGTCGTGCCCTAAAAGAATAATATACAAACAGGCAGTGACGACAGTCCACATGTCGGACGCTCGCCCCGCAATATCAAATGTACATATAAAACAAAACTGTACTACCATTGCATCCAGGCTATCCCCCATGACCAATCCGCAACATCACAGCACAACACAGAACATCAACGTGAATGTCACGTTCGCAAATCCGTCTAAAAGGGTTGTAGCAGTTAGACAGGATTTACCGATCAAATGACATTCACGGTCGCAGATATAATGTAAATACTGTGAACTAACATGTTTAAAATTTTTGATCGATCAAATTTACCGAAGTGGGCCCCAAGCACTACTGTAGCACTCAAAGAAAATTTGGGCCCAAAAAGAATATTCCAAAAACCCCATTTCACAGTCTAAGACCCACTGAAAAAAATTGGTGCAGTAAGGACTCATCATGGCCGCGGAACCACGGCCAATGCATGGGTTTGGCCGCGGTTCCGCGGTGTAACAGTGAAGTCATGCCACCAAATTTTTGCAGAAGTCATAGAAAACCCTGCACGTATTTCTGCAATGTACTGAAAAAATTTTAGAGCAGAAAACAAAATCGACAGAAAGTGCACTTTTGAAATCGGGTTTTCGGAAAATCTGTTCGATCGAACTTGTAAATACGTTAGAGCAAGCTAAACTAGGTTAATGGCGTGGCACTGATACCACTTTAAGTGCACGGCGGTGCCCCGGCCGTCAATCCGACGCCGGAATGCGGAAATGAAACTTTTCTAAAAACTAGAAACCGGCACCACCGCGCACTAAAATCCCGGATCGGGCCATTAACCTAATCCTAGCAAACTAGAGAATGGGGTAGAAAGCTATACCGAGCGATCCGTGTCCTTCGGTCTTCGGCCTCCACTCCGATCTCCTCGCGGAACCTCCGGTCTTCATCTCCTCGTCGGAACGGGCACCACATCGCCGGGTTCTTTTACGGGCTCCCACCTCTGGACTGAGGCAACTCGGGCACGAAGTTGGCGAGCCGACGTGCCCAAGAATACTGTAGGCTAGTGTAGAATCACTTTGTCTCAATGGGGTTTGAAGTTGCCTTTGATGATGGAGGAAAAATAAACTTTTTGGAGAGAGGTTTGAAATGGAGCTATGAACTTTTATGCAAAATGAGAATGAGATTAATTTTCCACACTAAAATGAAACCTCATCATCTCACCCTCTCTAAGTGGCCGGCCCTCTTGGACAAGAATGAGGAGAGAGAGAAAAATAGTCACAACAATATCAACCTCACATCCTTTCCAAACCCATCACAATAAATGCAAAGGAAGAGATGTAAAAAGAATCTCATGATGCATAGAACCATCATGAAGCCACATATACAAATAACCCCCTCCACAAAGGTAATTTGCACACTTGCAAATAACCCCCTCCATCGGAAAAATCCGGCCGTGAAGGAACAAAGGAAAACTAGCCGAAACGGAATACAAACTGGCAACTTCAGAAAACTGATCCCGTAATAAATTACAGGAAAACCCCGCGACTGTGTATACATACCCGCATCTGTATTCCCACTGAATACAAATGTAATGAGATAAAATCTACACTGTACAATACTAGGATCCGGCTTAAACCAAAGCCCGCTAGTATTACCCGTCCGATCATGATCCGTGCAATACCGCACGTATAAGATCGAACCCTGCCATATCTCCATACGGCCTCTACAGCGTTTCGCCCGAAACTTGTGAAAACGGTCTGTGGGGGACTCTAAAGACTCGTCAATACTTTGGCCGTGGATTTAACCACTAGCACGTCAGAGGTATTAGCCATACGTGACGGGCTACCAGGTATTGACCAAAAGGGACGTCGATGAGCGAACTCATCCTGACACCCTACTGAGCCTGTCAGTGACAATATCCGTACAGTCCGGTCCGTTCGTCTATGAGCATCACATGGCGGGCTTAGGGGGTTGGTAAAAGTCAGACCCCCCAAAGCGGTACAAGTCGTGTCGGAGTGTAACCCATAACACCCTGAGATATTACTGGAATACCTACCAGTAAATCTCCTGCCTTGGCCAAGGACTTCGTGTAATAGCTCTCCTAGACACAGCGCGACCTCACCCCCAATACCGGGAGAGAAGAACCCCTGCAGATCCGCTCACTGCCTCCATGTGGCTCGGGACTATACCCAACTAAAACCTGTTTGCACAACTCTTTTGAGCGTGGTAGGGTAGTAATCAAAGCACAGTGGGAACTCACACGAGACAAATGACGATCTCAGGTCGATGAACTAACCTGTACACATGTCACCAGGGAACTGCTATCTGACGTCAGGTATAAGACCAACTAGCATGTTCCCGGCGAGTCCTGTCCGGTGTACTCATAACCGAATGAGCACCTGTATACATCTTAGGTGAACCAATTGACACCAGTGGCTTATGAGACCGGCCACCGCCCCTCGTCGGGGTCTCGACTGTATACACTAGTCTACTCTGGAGTATCGATGCCCTGTCTCGAAACTCCCACGACTAGGGACCTTTTAAGGATGTGCTTATAGACCCCAGCTCCCACGTATATGATCGCCCTCATACTGCTGGCAGTCAAGCAAGAATCCTAGGGGCTCTATCAACGTGTAATAGCGACCTGTAGGGTCACCTAAAACAGTACACGATGATAATGATAAACCAGATAGCATACTATCATCTTGAGTAAGACTGTCCTACCGGTATATGTCCTCCCTCAATCATTGCAATCACGTGCCTGTGATCCAATAATTGACTCTGAGGGCACTATCTCCAACAATGACGACGACTATGTCCGCTCGCTATCTTCCTAAGCCCAAACTCTATAAGTAGTAGCCTGCCTTCTTCAACAACGGACCGGAACGTCCTTAAACTAATGACGGACCACTACGTCCTAAAACTAGCTGTTGACCGAGATGTCGATAAACTACGGTGGATTGCAACATCCGAAAGCCGATATAAAAAAAGAATAAATAAATAAATAAATAAAAACGGTATGCCCATAAGCAAAAAGGGAGTGGATGAAAACCCGAAAGGGCTCCGTGAGTAAAAACAACAGGGCTACCGGCGAGTGTTTGTGAAAACCCGAAAGGGCACAACCTCGTTAAAAGGACACTTACAGGGTCCTCTCGGCCTTGTAAGGAGAAACCATCCGCGTGAAATCCTTACGACTCGCAAGGGAGCAACACACTTAGGGATCCCCACGATTCCTAAGGAGAAATTACACTTGCGAGATCCTCACGACTCGTAAGGAGAACTCTCTTATGGGACCCTCACGGCTCATAAGATTTGAAAGTCTTAGGTTACAGAGACCTGAACCTATTCTTAAGCAACCCCCATACAACCTTCGATAGTGCCCTATAAATGGCTCAATACTGACCTTTGTATACAATCCACGGCCGCGAATAAACATTCCCCACCAAAGTCCCACCCGTGACTGGGGATATGTCCATATGGTGAACAACCCTTGTAAGTCCTCTCGACTTATAAGGAGAAAACCCTTTTGTAAGATCCTTACGACTTACAGGGGAATATACAATTAGGAATCCTCACGATTCCTAAGGAGAAAACACACCTACGAGATCCTCACGACTCGCAGGGAGAAATACCTTTGTGAGCCCCTTACGGCTCATGAAGTCAAAAGCCTTAGTCGACGGGATCCTAACCCTGTTTGCTAAGCCACCTTTGTTCAACATCGACAGAGGCAAATGATGATTCGCTCCTGGCAATATCCCAGTTGTAGCGATGTTGATGCCTAAATCAGTATCAAATTCCAAGTCCTTTCATGGAAAATGATGATTCGCTCCTGGCAATGTTCCATTCGTAGCGATGCTGATGCTAAGTTTGGCGTCAGATTCCAAGTTCCACACTCACGATAAAAAAAATCAGCGAGCTAAAAATGCATATGAAATAGCCGAAATGTTGGAACAACTTGCCACAAAATCAGCATGTAAAAATGTATGCATACAAAAAAAAGCCGAAATGATTGGGTAACTCGCAATAAAAAGCAGCGAGTGAAAATAAAATAAATAGCCGAAATGATTGGGCACCGCAAAAAATAGCCGAAATGATTAGGAAATCATGACTTTCGCGATATAAAAGCTGAAATGATAGAGCATCGCGGAAAGAAATAAAATAAATAAAAATATATATATAATGAAATTTTTTCCCTACAGGCGATATCATAGCAATCTCTGTATACAATCTAGGGGCACAAACAAAGATGGAAACATACCTTTCCTCCCCATGCTCCATCAGAGAACGGAGCCAAGTCTTGATGGTAATTTATATAAAACCCGAAAGACACACTACCTCGATTCAGGGAAATCAGCGTCCTTGATGAGAGCTTCTCGATTCGCGTCGACCCGTAGAGAAACCAGTGTCTTTGCAGGAATACCCCGATTCATTTCAACTCCGAGGAAATCAGTGTCCTTGGCAAATACCTCGATTCAGGGAAACTAGCGTCCTTGATGAGAGTTTCTTGATTCATGTCGACCCGCAGAGAAACCAGTGTCTTTGCAGAAGCACTTCGATTCGTTTCAACCTCGAGGAAACTAGTGTCCTCGGCAAAATACTTCGATTCAGGGAAACTAGTGTCCTTGACGAGAGCATCTTGATTCGCGTCGGCCCGCAGAGAAACCAATGTCTTTCCAGGAACACCTCGACTCGTTTCAACCCAGGGAAATCAGTGTCCTTGGCAACCTCCTCGATTCAGGGAAACCGGTGTCCTTGACAAGAGCTTCTTGATTCGCGTCGACCCGCAGAGAAACCAGTGTCTTTGCAGGAGCACGTCGATTCGTTTCAACCTCGAGGAAACCAGTGTCCTCGGCAAAATACTTCGACTCAGGGAAACTAGCGTCCTTGATGAGAGCTTCTTGATTCGCGTCGGCCCGCAGAGAAATCAGTGTCTTTGCAGGAATACCCAGATTCGTTTCAACTCCGAGGAAATCAGTGTCCTTGGCAAATTCCTCGATTCAGGGAAACTAGCGTCCTTGATGAGAGCTTCTTGATTCGCGTCGACCCGCAGAGAAACTAGTGTCTTTGCAGGAGCACCTCGACTCGTTTCAACCCCAGGGAAATCAGTGTCCTTGGCAACCTCCTCGATTTAGAGAAACCAGCGTCCTTGATGAGAGCTTCTTGATTTGCGTCGACCCGCAGAGAAACCAGTGTCTTTGCAGAAGCACTTCGATTCGTTTCAACCTCGAGGAAACCAGTGTCCTCGGCAAAATACTTCGACTCAGGGAAACTAGCGTCCTTGATGAGAGCTTCTTGATTCGCGTCGGCCCGCAGAGAAACCAGTGTCTTTGCAGGAATACCCCGATTCGTTTCAACCCCAGGGAAATCGGTGTCCTTGACAAATACCCCGACTCAGGGAAATTAGTGTCCTTGACGAGAGCTGCTCGATTCGTCTCGACTCGTGAGGAAATTAGTGTCTTCGCGAGGACTTCCCGATTTGTCTCGACTTGCAAGATAAAGCCTTAGGCAGCAGGGATTAAAAAACATGTTTCCTAAGCACTGGGACCCTGCAAGTCGGTCTAAAACGGTCTCTTGCATACTATCCATGGGTCTCACTCTCCAAAGTCGAATCTCGACAAGGAGGGAAACAACCGCTTACGAGTCCTCTCGACTCGTAAGAGGGAAAATTCTCTTATAAGATCCTTATGACTTATAAATGAAAACGCACTTAGGAATCCTCACGATTCCTAAGGAGAAAATACACCTACGAGATCCTCTCGATCCGTAGGGAGAAAATTCTCTATGAGACCCTCACGGCTCATAGAGTTTAAAAGTCTTAGGCAGCAGATCTGAACCTGCCTCCTAAGCCATCACTATCTCTTGAAGAAGCCAAGACAGGATGCTCGCTCTATCATCTGTCAACTATGTTTACTAAGGTAGCATGCTGATAATAGAAGAAGGGAGAAAGCGCAGGAATGACACAAGAAATTACAAAGAATGTATATCTTTTATTCATAAACTTGATTGAGTATTGTTCATATCATAATATTGCATTTTATATTCCCCATTCTTATTTGTTTTATAAATAAACATGTGCTTTTGACGCATGTCTGTTACATATTACAGGATACAGGTTCTTAGAGCGAAAACGGTGAAAAAGACAAAAGATGATACAAAAAAGGACTTTTGACCAACAAGTAGAAGGATCCTAGTCAAGCCTAGACGAAGAACAATTCACAATTGTGTAAGGCAACACATGGTCCGAAATGTCAAAGGAAACAGTTAAAAGACCACTACAAGTTTCACTGAAAGATCTGGAGAAAACCCAGAAGCCAAATGAAGAAAAGAACTATAGAAATAGAAAGCCCAAAGCATCAAGATCAAGCCCACAAAATTTGATCAGACAACCTCACCAAAGGGCCGCGGAACCGCGACCCTACCCCCACCAATGTCGCGGTTCCGCGGCTATTTATTGCACGTGTCGGCACAGATTTTTTGTGGCGGTGCGTCGGTGCGTAGGTTGGGATTTTTCGTGGGTATATCTGTAATAGCACATGCGCGAGAATTTGTAACCCTAGTTTTCCTATTTCCTTATAATATATAATCAAAATATTGTAATAAGGATGCCTCTTTTCAATAAATAAAAATTCAGATTCTTTTGAGGATTAAAGAGCATCATTTCTGTAAGTTCTTCTTTTAATTCCTGCCTTAGTTTATAATTAAATTCTTGCCTTAGATTAATTAATCTTTTGCCTTAGTTAATTCTAGTGTAGAATCTCTTAAAACTGTGTAAGTCTATGGTAGCGTCCCTGCCGTCTACAGAAGCCAATTGCGGAACAAAAACTTTTTACAAACTGGCGCTATCGTATACTTTAACCTGGATCTGCCATTATTGCTAAACTAACAAACTGTAAAGAGTGTAGAAAGGTTATACCGAACGATCCGAGTCCTTCGTTCTTTAACCATCATCCCACGCTCCGTTGCGGCTGCTCCGATCTCGTCGATCTCTGATCTGCTCGTCCAGGTGGCACCACGTCATCGATTCTTTAAACGGGCTCCCGCCTCTGACTCGAGACAACTCGGTCGTCGAGTTTGCTAAAAGAGACGACCAAGATTGAAGTAGAGAATGAGTAGATGACTTTGTCTCACTTCGTCCAAAACTGTGGACGATCGGTTAATGAAGTTGCCACTCGGATCGGGTGATGGAATGAAAAAGGCTATGAAATTTCCATGCACCCTAAACCATAGTCTTTTCTCTCAAGAATGAAAATTAATCTCTCTCACTTCTCACAAGGGGGCCGACCACTTTTATGCAAAGAGGGAGGTGATGGTAGGAGCAATCAAGGAGGTGACCTTAAACAAGAAGCTTATCCTCATCATAAATGAAAAGCATGACTCACTAAGAAACTTTGAATCTAAAACCCATAGTCATCAAGCATTAATGGCACCATTAATGCATTAATGACTCACCAATCCATGTCACCCTCTCTAGAATCATCTAGAACACTGACTCACCTCATCTCAAGAAAAGATAAATCCGTCTTTAACCGAATGTTAAAAGACGGCTGATAGAAAACTGGAAACTGGCAACTTCCAAAAGTGATCCTGAAACGAATTTCAGGACAACCCCGTAACTGTATAAATATACCCGCATTTGTATTACGACCGAATACAAATGCAACTGAGACAAAGATATTATATCTACTCAATATAATACTCGGATCCGGCTTAAACCAAAGCCGACCAGTATCATCTGCCCGAAAAATAACACGTGCGTAAATGCACGTGCATTTTCCGAACCCTGCCATAAAACCATACGGCCTCTACAACGTTTCGCCCGAACTTGGGAAACTGTCTGTGGGGGACTCTAATGACTCGTCAGTACCCTGGCAGTGGGTTTAACCACAAACCGTCAGCGGCACTAGCTATGCGTAACGGCTGCCCATGGACTGACTTCAAGGGAGGCCGATGAGCGAACTCATCCGGAAACCCTACTGAGCCTAACAGTGACAATGTATATACAGTCCGGTCCGTTCGTCTATGAGTATCGCATATCTGCCTAGGGGGCTAGTAACGTCAGACCCCCAATAGCAGTATAAGTCGTGTCGAAGTGTAGCCTAATAACACCCTGAGATACTACTGGAGCACCTACCAGTAAATCTCCTGCCACGGCCGTGGGCTTTGTGTAATGGCTCTCCTAGACACAGCACGATCTCGCCCCCAATACCGGGAGAGACGAATCCCCTGCCGATCCGCTCACGTGCCTCCATATGGCTCGGGACTGTACCCAAAAGCTACCTGTATGCATGACTCCTTTGAGCCGTGGTAGGGTAGAAATCAAAGCACAGTGGGAACTCACACGAGACAAATGACGACCTCAGGTCGATGAACTAACCTGTACACATGTCACCAGGGAACTGCTATCTGACGATAGGTATAGTACTAACTAGAAGATTCCCGGCGAGTCCTGTCCGGTGTATTCATAACCCAATGAGCACCTGTATACATCTTAGGTGATCCAACTGACACCAGTGGCTTGTGAGACCGGCCACCGCCCCTCGTCGGGGTCTCGACTGTATACACTAGTCTACTCCGGAGTATCGATGCCCTGTCTCGAAACTCCCACGACTAGGGACCACAATTAAGGATATGCATATAAACTACCCAACTCTCACGTATATGATCGCCATCATACTGTTGGTAGTAAAGCAAGATCCTAAGGGCTCTATCAAAGTGTAACATGTAATCAGTCACCTGAACATGTACACGACTGATAAAGGCAAACCAGATAGCATACTATCATCTCGAGTAAGACTGTCCTACCGGTATAGGTCCTCCGCAATCATTGCAATCACGTACCTGCGATCCAATAATTGACTATGAGGGCACTATCTCCAACAATCTCCCACTTGCACTCAAGGCAAATTATTGCGATGTCGACTACTCACAGCCCGTGTGAAACCGAACATCCAACTCCTCTACTAATCAGTTTCACAAAGCCCGTTTGTAAAACCATTGTGTTCGAGAAATAGCCTCAGTGAGTGGATCCGCCTAGATGTTTCTTTCAATATCTCTCTTAATCTCAAGTTCGCGGAGAAAGCCATCTCCCGAATTGAGTAATACCTGTCTTAGAATATTTCTGGATTTCTGATGGGACCTAGTTCATAAATGAACTCCAAATCCAAACTTCTTAGACTGTATCGATCACTGAACCTAATCAGTATCCGGCATCATGCCTCCCACAGTATCCTCTTGGACCACCTGTCCATAATACTGTCCCTCATCAGAGGGAAAACTATAACTCTGACAATCTTTCTGTCAACCATGTCACCTTTGAAGCCTGGAATGATAACCGTCTTCCGAAAGAGGCTGCCATCATCAAATCCGTAGAACATGCACTTATGTTCTAAAACTGCTTCCTTATGTTTCTCCAGGATTAGATTAATATAAACTCATCGCATCTAGTGCAAAAACAACATCTGGTGTGGTACTTGACATCTCATGATTGACTCAGTTGCCTAAGCAAGTGATCTGTCAATCATGCCCATCCCTCTCCCCTTTAGTCTGTAAGACACCTTTAGAGAGGGTGACTCCATCACCTGCAGGTACACCACCATGCCAGGAGTCATCTATTCTAAAAACCATTAGAATACTGTCAAAGTACCTACATTGGGAAACTACCCAAATCCAGATCTAAAACCATAGATCTAGAAACCAGAATGTCAAGTATTATATCCATATCCTGTCTGAAGAAACAACTGTGTGACGACCACAGTACAACCGATCGTAGTATAGGAATTTTACTTCCTACTTTGTGTATGTCATCCAGATACTATGACATCACACCCTACTACCTTCTTAACAGATCCATCCCCTATTCTGATTGAAGTCAAATCCATGACTATCACATCAAAAATAGATGATCTATCTCCGCTATAACTGCCCAAGTCTATAAATAGACATAAGCATCTTGCCTACTATGATTCTGCTGCTCCCACTGACTACGACAACCCTCCTTCCGGGTTTCATAGCCTGGAACAACAGCAGTGTCAAGTCTGGATGGATAAGAACCTCCCTGTCACCGTCTTGAGGCTACCGGAGTACCTCTCGGGTGTCTGAGGTTACCCACCATATCTGTGGAGTGGCTATTGGAATGTCAATCTTGATTGAATCTTTAGGTCCTATTAAATTTTCCGTAATCATTTACGGTTCTGGAATCACTTCCAGTTCTACCAAACTCCCACTACTGTTTTCTGAAAAAATCCATTTTACTAAAACTGTGGCGAGTCAAGAACAATATCACTAATGATCTTCCAAATGGTAGAATATCCACCCTCGTCATAGCCAGGGTCAACCCACAAACAGCCATTACAGAAACGTGCCCTGAGTTATCCAGAGTCTGGTTTTAAGTATAAGCTGGACAACTCCCCGTACCTTAACATCTTTTAAGGTATGAACCATTCTATATCCAATATAGAAACTTTGGCACCTATTTAATTGGAACCAGATTCAAATCATGCAGCTGTCTCTAGTGCATATCAACTTAATGGAAAGAGGCTAATCAGCATTACTCAACTTAGGCATCCATCCAATTATGAGTAACCTGAAAGAGAAACACGTTTCTCAAAACCATCACTATCATCTGAATACCAATCGCAAGAATCTACATTTTCGATCTCTTTGAAGAATCCCGATACTTGTGATACCTGGTTCTCTACTTTATTCTTATACCCATGACTTCTTAAAACTTAAACCTTGTATTTCTACGAAACACTTGTCTAAATACTAGAGAAATTATAAGTAAATAGAACATAGTACGAAGACCTACCCTTTTGTCCTGATGGACACTGGACAACATACAATACTCTGTATAAGTCCGCTGAGTTTAAGCAACTCAAAACCTATGCATCGTAGGTTAAAAACTGTACCCTGGCGATTTCCTCAAATATCACCAATTACAACGAATTCCGATATAATGAGGATAATCACCTAATTCCCAATAACTTACTCCCACTCATCATCTGTAAAACCATACAGATATGAGAATGAAGCCTGGTAAATACATACCCTTGGAGTAAGTATCTAATTGGGAAAACAGTTTTCTTTTAACAATGCACTGAAACATGAAAATGTTTCGTAGGGGTATCCTGGTATTCATAGTAATGCCTCTTCCATAATCCAATTCATGACTTCAACCGTATATTTTATTGCCGTCTCTCTAAATCCCTTTATTTGTCTTTAGTCGTAACCTTCTGTACACCATCGTTAGGCTAAATGGTTTTCTTCCTTCCCTACCGTTCGGCACCAGCTATGGTTTGGAAGAAGACTATCCAGTAAGCATAATAGGTGTACCCTCCTAAACCAAGGAGTACTCGCATCATGAGAGAAGGTGATGATAAAAGACAACTGAATAATACCTTATTCTTTTAAAGGTGAAATAGGAGTGGCGATAATGTACGCGGTTTGGTCGTGAATGATATCAGTCGCAATTTACTTTGCCCTCTTTCTAATCCCTTTATTTTGTCTTTACATATTACCTTCTGCACACCCTACTTAGGCTAATTGGTTTTCTTCATTCCCTACCTTTCGGCACCTGCCTATGGTTTGAAATAAGACTATCCAATAAGCGTAATAGGTGTACTCTCCTAAACCAAGGAGTTCTCGCAACCTGAGAGAAGGTGATAATAAAAGACAACTGAATAAACCAATTCTATTTCTCCTGAACCTGGATCCATCCTCGAAGAAGTCCCTTCGAGTTCGTATATAACCATACGATGGATCTATCCAATGGAAGTGGATGTCCGTAGTAATACGGGTGTTCTGAGAAATGCAAAGGGTAGAAGAAGGAGTGGCAATGACTTATGCAACATAGACAATCCAAAAGCCAGTATTTTAAGAAGGTTCGGTCAACCTGGTCACTGAGTCATAGTCTAGGGTCGGTCAAAGGTCGCTGCCAAAGAGAGAGAGAAAAGAAACACTCTGCGTGCACTCTAACCTAGATCAGAATGGTTATCACTTTATCTAATCCGGAAACCTCCCACTGTCCTGTCAAATTCTCCTCCAAACCTGAAAGAAGAATCAATCGGGATCACCCGAAGAGTAAACCAACTCATCAGTGGGAATCGGGATCCAACTCTCATCGCATGATAACGTGATGGAATACATCCACGTTACTCATACTCCAGAAGGTATGCGCATACTTGGCAAATTTCAGTTTCTTTAGAAACTCCCGATATGATTTTTTCCCTATGCTCTTATAACCTTGGCGTTGGTCAAAATGTCATAAGTCACATGCCAAGTTCTACCCGTCACTATCTTGTTAATTTGAACCCACCCGCACATGCCCTTGACGTTGGCCAAAATGGCAGAACGACTGTCCCAAACCAACTCATCTATCTATGCAACAATTGAATACCCAGCAGCTACCAAACACTATGCCTTGGCGTTGGTCAAAATACATAGTTTGAATACTACTGAATACCCAAAAGAAGTGACGGAGGGCTACGGCTGGTTTTTGGCGAAAAACCTTTAATGTAGTGAACTTGATATCGCTGAAGGAACCTGATAGCTTTTTAAAATATAGTGGCGAAAACCATTTGCTAAAGAGGTCACTCCCGGTGAAGGGATCTCGGCTCTTTCCTCATGGAATGAGGTGCAGGATATTCCACTGAATACCACGATGCAAAGCAACTTGTAATCGACTATAGTGAAGTTATTACCCTGACGCAAACTTCTGCCTAAGGGGTCAGTCCCGGTGAAGGGATATCGCCCCTTGCCCCGTCGAATGAGGTGCAGGATATTCCACTGAATACCGCTATGCAAAACAAAAGGAAACGTCTTTGTAATAACACTTTTTAAATTGTTCCAACAACTGCAAATAGGTTTGTTTTACTTTGCATTGATCAGAATCAACGCAGTCCCATCAATAATCACACCAGAAAAGAACGAAAATAAAATGTACGTATATGCCATCCGCATTCGTCACTGAGTCCCGTCATCACCCGTTAGGTTACTTAACTAACGACAGAGCGGAGACTGGACTAGCGCGGGTGTAAAACATATACAACATCTAATAGTATATAAACCAATATACAATAATCGCTCCAGGCGTGATAATATGCAACATTACAAAAAAGTAATAAGTATCACAGAACAATACAGATAATCTGGGATCCCCGAGTTTCACAGAGCCGCTGCTGAAACCCGACGTTCCCCTGTCGTGTGGATAGCCTGTGCAATGAAACCTAGATCCCTACGGGTGCGGCAAGTTACCCGCCAAAACCTGAAGCGAGGCAGCCCCCTACAGCAAAGTGAATGGACCACCCAGCACTTCACGGAATCCGGTAATCTTGGGCACCCCTCCTTGGGTCAACCTGTACCCCCTACGAGTGCGGCGAATAGTCTGCCAATTCTAGAGTGAAGCCCCTCTGTCTCTCAAAGCCATGAGATGCGGACCCGTTGCCCCCCAGAACCCGGCTATCCGTGCACTCCGTCGCGGGGCAAAACCTAGTACAGTAATGAAAAAATAGTACAATAGGTACATCGACCGCAACCTGGTCGTGCCCCAAAAGAATATTATACAATAGGCAGTGACGGCAGTCCACATGTTGGACGCTCGCCCCGCAATATCAAATGTACAAATAAATCCAAACTGCACTATCATTGCACACTGCTATCCACCACGACAAATCCGCAACATCACAGCACAACACAGAACATCAACGCGAATGTCACGTTCGCAAACCCGTCTAAAAGAACTATAGCAATCAGACGCGGTTTACCGATCAAATGACATTCCCGGTCGGAGATATAATGTAAGCACTGTAAACTAACATGTTTAAATTTCGATCGACTAAATATCATGAAGTAGGCCCCACGAACAACTGGTGAACAGTAACAAAATCTGGGCCCAAAAGATATATACCAAAAACCCCAAATTCCAACAGAGAAGACACTGTGCAAATTTGGTGCATTGATTCAATAGAATGGCCGCGGATGCGCGGCCAAACCATGGGTTTGGCCGCGATTCCGCGGCAGTATAGTCGAATCACTTGCCCAAATTTGGTCGGTGTGCTTAAAAAACCCTGCACAGATTTCTGTGATATGTAGAATAATTTTATGACTCCATTTAAAATCGACAGAAACTGTGAACTTGAATTTTGCAGTTTTTGATTTCCGGTTCGATCGATATTTTAAACGCGTTAGCACAAGTTAGTATAGCATAATGGTGAGGCTCTAATACCATTGTAAGTCTACGGTAGCGCCCCGGCCGTCTACAGACGCCAAATGCGGAACAAAAACTTTTTACAAACTGGCGCTATCGTATACTTTAACCCGGATATGCCATTATTGCTAAACTAACAAACTGTAAAGAGTGTAGAAAGGTTATACCGAACGATCCGAGTCCTTCGTTCTTTAACCATCATCCCACGCTCCATTGCGGCTGCTCCGATCTCATCGATCTTCGATCTGCTCGTCCAGGTGGCACCACGTCAACGATTCTTTAAACGGGCTCCCGCCTCTGACTCAAGGCAACTCGGTCGTCAAGTTTGCTAAAAGAGATGACCAAGATTGATGTAGAGAATAAGTAGATGACTTTGTCTCACTTCGTCCAAAACTGTGGACGATCAGTTAATGAAGTTGCCACTCGGATCGGGTGATGGAATGAAAAAGGCTATGAAATTTCCATGCACCCTAAACCATAGTCTTTTCTCTCAAGAATGAAAATTAATCACTCTCACTTCTCACAAGGGGGCCGGCCACTTTTATGCAAAGAGGGAGGTGATGGTAGGAGCAATCAAGGAGGTGACCTTAAACAAGAAGCTTATCCTCATCATAAATGAAAAGCATGACTCACTAAGAAACTTTGAATCTAAAACCCTTAGTCATCAAGCATTAATGGCACCATTAATGCACTAATGACTCACCAATCCATGTCACCCTCTCTAGAATCATCTAGAACACTGACTCACCTCATCTCAAGAAAAGATAAATCCGTCTTTAACCGAATGTTAAATGACGGCTGATAGAAAACTGGAAATTGGCAACTTCCAAAAGTGATCCTGAAACGAATTTCAGGACAACCCCGTAACTGTATAAATATACCCGCATTTGTATTACGACCGAATACAAATGCAACTGAGACAAAGATATTATATCTACTCAATATAATACTCGGATCCGGCTTAAACCAAAGCCGACCAGTATCATCTGCCCAAAAAATAACACGTGCGTAAACGCACGTGTATTTTCCGAACCCTGCCATAAAACCATACGGCCTCTACAACGTTTCGCCCGAACTTGGGAAACTGTCTGTGGGGGACTCTAATGACTCGTCAGTACCCTGGCAGTGGGTTTAACCACAAACCGTCAGCGGCACTAGCTATGCGTAACGGCTGCCTATGGACTGACCTCAAGGGAGGCCGATAAGCGAACTCATCCGGAAACCCTACTGAGCCTAACAGTGACAATGTATATACAGTCCGGTCCGTTCGTCTATGAGTATCGCATATCTGCCTAGGGGGCTAGTAACGTCAGACCCCCAATAGCAGTATAAGTCGTGTCGGAGTGTAGCCTAATAACACCCTGAGATACTACTGGAGTACCTACCAGTAAATCTCCTGCCACGGTCGTGGGCTTTGTGTAATGGCTCTCCTAGACACAGCACGATCTCGCCCCCAATACCGGGAGAGACGAATCCCCTGCCGATCCGCTCACGTGCCTCCATATGGCTCGGGACTGTACCCAAAAGCTACATGTTTGCACGACTCCTTTGAGCCGTGGTAGGGTAGAAATCAAAGCACAGTGGGAACTCACACGAGACAAATGACGACCTCAGGTCGATGAACTAACCTGTACACATGTCACCAGGGAACTGCTATCTGACGATAGGTATAGTACTAACTAGCAGATTCCCGGCGAGTCCTGTCCGGTGTACTCATAACCCAATGAGCACCTGTATACATCTTAGGTGATCCAACTGACACCAGTGGCTTGTGAGACCGGCCACCGCCCCTCGTCGGGGTCTAGACTGTATACACTAGTCTACTCCGGAGTATCGATGCCCTGTCTCGAAACTCCCATGACTAGGGACCACAATTAAGGATATGCATATAAACTACCCAACTCTCACGTATATGATCGCCATCATACTGTTGGTAGTAAAGCAAGATCCTAAGGGCTCTATTAAAGTGTAACATGTAATCAGTCACCTGAACATGTACACGACTGATAAAGGCAAACCAGATAGCATACTATCATCTCGAGTAAGACTGTCCTACCGGTATAGGTCCTCCGCAATCATTGCAATCACGTACCTGCGATCCAATAATTGACTATGAGAGCACTATCTCCAACAAACTGCAGTAGGAAATTAATCCAATAGATCTAAAAATGCAAAATCTCAAAATGATGTTTCTAATAAATCCCCTAATGAGCGAGTAATTTCCTCGCTTGTTAGGGTTAGGAATAAGGGAGGGAATGAGAGATGAAGATCTCTCATCTCTTTCGTGCCCAATTATTTTTAATAACTAGAACTTCATGCATGCAAGCATGATCCGCTCCCTACGGCACCCTACCCACGAGGTAACGGTGAAACCGTAGTATAAAGGACCGGACATGCATGTCTTCCATGAAGGTTAGAGCAAATATTAGGAAAGGACGGACAAGGATCTAGAGGAAGAAACTTCGTTTCTTCCCAATCATCCTAATCCCTTTTTCTAATAGTTGCTATAACTTCTAAAAGATTTCATTTAGGGCATTGAAAGAGGTGTGACATTCAATCTTATCAAACTCCACCTTAGACCTAATCCTAGCAAGTTTCTTAACCATTGTACAACTTAGTTTTTTTAGATTAAATTAAAAGACCACACACCCATTGGAATCAGCTCGTAAGAACACTTAGGAAAATTACACATCCCTGTGGACCGACCCGTATTCACCGGCTAGCTTCATTCGATGCCGTTCTTGATTGCGGTAAATATTTTTGATCGTTGAAAACAGACACTAATCAAATGGCGCCGTTGCCGGGGATGGCGTAAAATTTCCTTTTTGTAATTTCGGGTTGATATAAATTTTAAAAATCATAAAAATCTGAAAATAGAAAAGGTATAAAAATATTTTATCAATTTTTATCTGTTTGAAGGGTTTTATTGTTTGAATCTTACAGGAACAGCGAAGAATCTCGGATCTGGAAATTTACAGAGGGCAAAACAGAAAAGAGTACATCAGAACAGAGGGTAAACTCGACAACAGAATAGCACAATTTTTACAGAGCCCTGATCCCACTACTCCGCCGCCTTTCCGCGGCATAAGTGCGCCCTAAACCGCGGTTCCGCCACGTGGCTGCCACGTAAGTTCCTCAAATTTGCATGGTTTGTTTTCTCTTTCTCCCCTTTGCAACCTACAATATATCTTTTTGCGAAATTTTCTGCAGGATTTCTTTGCCTTAAAAATCTTCTTCCCCCTTCTAAATAACAGATTTTCTACAGGTTTCTTTGCGCCGCGCTTAAAAAAATTAATTGCAAGTGAATTTAATGTTTTGCATAATTTAATCGGACTTTAAGGGGCTATTGACCAAACTCGGATTGGGTGGGGATTTCATCACCCTTCCCAGGACCCCAGAAAGCACTTAAAGCATTTGCATTAACCACAATTAATTAAAAAATACTAGACTCAGCCCTAAGGATTTCGAGCTTAATAGGACAAAGGACTAGACATAGGCATCGACCGTTTATCCTAACTGACTTTGCGGTGTCTAGGCAAGTGTGTCAAGGCAAGTGGTTACTTAATTAGGACCGCTACTTGTAGCGGGGAGCCTCCCACTTACCTGGCACTTAACTGGCCGCAATTGGCGGTGACGAGGCGGTTTGAGGTCCTATTTCTAATCCTAGTTAGGAGCTGTCTAGATGACTTAGGTGACCCTAGATCTAGGCCTGATTGTGCATGTGTGGTTGATCGTATTTGTGTCACAAGTCTCTTGTCAAATTTTTTTTTTGCAAAAATCTCACATAAAAAAAGAAAAAGAAAAATAAACTTTTCAAAACTTGCAACTTGTCGCTAAAGAAATCTTGCAACTCACTTACACCACTTCCTTTCATTGACGTTATCTTACCTCCACATTCTGTCTTTCATTTTTTTTCTGACCACACTACCCCTTTAGTGTATGTCACTTTGGACTAGGGACACTAACGTCCGATTAGTCCGTGTTTCGTTGGTACCGACTGACGAACCTTTCGACACCGAAGTCGAAATTCCGTCCACTTTCTTACCTTTCCCTTCAAATTCTTCCTCCGAAGGCACGTCGGGATTCAACCCCAACAATACCTTACCGACGGGAATGATTCCACCTCCGTTAGGTGCGAATAACCCGAATCAACCGCCTGTTGAAGCGCCCGCACGAGTTGCGCTCCAAGATCTCTTCTACCCTGTCCGCACTTCTTTACCTACCTGTCTTTCACCCCCACCGGCAAATGGGGACAATTTTAAAATAAAACCTCATTTCATCAATATGCTGCCAAAATTTCACGGTTTGGAATCAGAAGATGCGTATATTTTTATCAATAAATTCCAAAACGCTTGCGCCATGATGAAAACGACCCAATTAAGTGATGACGCTATAAGGCTAAGGGTCATTCTTTTCACCTTATGTGACTTAGCCGAGAAGTGGCTATACAGCACAACATCACATTCCAATAGAAATTGGGACGAGTTTGTGAAAGGCTTTCTTAAAAAGTTCTATCCTCATCATAAAACTGCTAGAATCCGTAATGAGATTATACAATTTTCACAGCTTCCTTCCGAACCATTTTGGAAGTGTTTTAAGAGATTTAAATACCTACTCGTTCAATGCCCTCATCATGGGATCGAAAGTTGGCAACTTTGCCAATCATTATACGAGGGATTGAACTCGGCAATGAAGCAGTTGCTAGAAACCATCTGTCAAGGTCACTTTCTCTCCAAATCTAGTGAGAAAGCATGGCAGTTTCTTGAGGATCTTAGTGAACAAACAATTCAGTGAGGAGAGCACCAAGACCAAATCATCTTCTTCTAGTGGTCAATCTAGGGCAGGCATACATCAAGTAGAAATGTCGATTGCCATGAAGGCCGAGATGGCCGCTCTTACGAAAAAGCTGGAAGCGATTGAGACCAAATTCTCATCGTCTTCTCCTGCCCCTGTTGTGCCTCTACAACCTGTTTGTGCTTGTTGTTCGGCTCCATCACATCTCACCGAAGAGTGTCCTTACAATGCATCTACTCAAGGACAGGATCAAGTCAATACTGCCTTTCAACAACGACAGAGAAACGATCCATACTCTTCGACATACAATCTGGGGTGGAGGAGTCACCCAAATTTTGCTTGGAACTAAAATCAACAATTCAAAGGAAATAACAATTTTCAAGGGCCTCCTCTACAACAACAACAAGCACCACCACAAACTCAATTTCAACAACCTTTCCAACAGCAACCTTACCATAATCAAGTGAACAATTTTGTGCCTAATAATTCTTACGCGCCGAACAATTTTGTTCAACCTAACAATGACAAGGTTAGCTTGCTCGAAAGAAGTCTAGATGCGTTCCTAAAGCAATCTACACAATCTACAGCAAGATTAGAGACTTCTATTCAATCTTTGGTGCAAAACAGTGCCTCACACGATCAAAGCATCAAATCTATTGAGGCATAAATTGCACAACTCAATGCAGCATTGAGCGAGCGAGAAAAAGGAAAGCTCCCATCTCAACCACTGCCCAATCCCAGTCACGCACATGCTGCATATCAACAGCAAACTCATAACGTAAACGCTGTGACCACGTTGAGATCGGGGAAAATGTTGCAAAACAATATGGGTATTCACGATGACACCCCTGCCGGTGGTTCTTCTTCACCTTCTTCTTCTTCGTTAGAGCCTGTTCTCCATCATTCACAAGGCTCTACTCCTTCTAGCTCGAACGGACCCACTTCTCACAACACGAGCACATCTACATGGGGTTCCGTTCCAACTCAACAATCTGATCCGTAAAAATTGGACTCAACAACATTTCAAAATGCTCCTTTTCCAAACCGGTTGAGATCCAATAAACCAACTCCACAAATGGAGAAGATTGTTGAGCTGTTCAAACAGGTTAGCATAAATATCCCTCTTTTGGATGCAATCCAACAAGTTCCTTCATATGCAAAACTCTTAAAGGACTTATGCACCAAAAAAAGGAAGTCACAAGTACCAAAGAAATTTTTTGTGGCTAGTACTATTAGCGATGCTCTTGTCAATTCTTTACCCCAAAAGCAAAAGGACCCGGTTGTCCTACTATTTCGATAACAATTGGGGACAAGAACATCAATAGAGCACTACTAGATCTTGGTGCTAGTGTCAATTTGCTACTTTATTCTGTGTACGAGTAATTAGGCATTGGAGAGCTTAAGCCCACTCACTGTACTCTCCAAATGGCTGATCGATCAATCACCCATCCAAGGGGTGAGCTAGAGGATTTGTTGATCAAAGTTGGGGAGTTCATATTCCCAGTTGATTTTATTGTTATGGACACACAACCTGTTGCTAACTCACGGAACTAAATTCCGGTGATCCTCGATCGACCATTTTTGGCCACTTCCAATGCCGTAATAAACTGTCGAAATGGCTCCATGACTCTATCCTTCGGGAAGACGTCTAGTGAGTTCAATATTTACAAGTTAGGAAGTTTGCCCCCTGTGCCTAATACTAGTACATGAGCAGTTTGCTCTATTCACGAAATCACGCAGGGGGACTGCAAGTTTGAAAGATTTTTGTTTGATGAGAACAGTTTTGACGCCACTAGTGCGTCCCTCCTTGAGCCTACCACAGTTGACACAACCGATATTGATTATGAATGTTTCACTTTTTCAGATGATGACGACTCACAGCCCGAATATGAGTCTTTTGAATTTTTGGATGAGTTAGTTGAAACATCCGAATCGGTTGTTTGCAGTGATTTCGAACCTGTATTGGAGTCCTTTGAGTTCGAGGTAGATTCCCCAATTTTACCTATGATTCTTTCGCCTCCGAAACTCGAGCTCATGCCCTTGCCGTCTTACCTTAAATATGCTTACATATATGATAAAGAGACCTTTCCCATTATAATATCAGCCTCTCTAGCCTTTGAGCAAGAGAACTCTATTTTAATGGTTTTACAAGATAGGCGGCAAGTGTTCGGTTGGACAATGGCGGACATCGAGGAGATTAGTTCCCTCATAATTGAATATCATATGCATATGATGGATGATACCAAGTAGATAAAGGATCCACAGATATATCTTGGGGATAGTGTGGTCAGTCAACCTCCTCCTTCAGGAGTTGAACCACCCCCATTTCTTTTAATAAGCTACGAGAATGCCAACATCCCACTGATTGTTGATCATCCCCATTCTCGTCTTGATTCATCACCACCTCCTATCTATTCACTTCCACACTTTCCATACCACCACTTCTATTTTCCCCAATTCTTTTTGGATCGGTACAACATATTCTCCCACCAACCGATACTCTTTACAGATAAATGTTTCGACTGGTTGGTGTTGATGTTTGGTCTATGCAAAGTTTGGCAGTAATATCTAACATTGTTTAAATGAAGTTTGGAGGGGGCCTTTCTGTATATATTTTTGTTTTTCTTTTAAAAATAAAATAAAAATTATAAATAAATAAACGGGCGAGTGCCGACATTCTTAACCCTCGTGGCGTAGCATGACAGTGAGGACACTGTCAAGTTTAAGTTTGGGGGTATGCTCGGTAATCCTTCTTTCCTTCGCATTCATTTGTACATTTCCATACTTATTTTTAAAACACAAAAAAAAAATTGAAAATTTCAAAAATTATAAAAATTATTGTATTCAATTTTGACCATATTTAACTTGAGTTTGACAAATAGGTTAACTGGCTACGAACAACTAGATCTTAGACTTAGTAAGTTGAAAACCCTAAAAATAACCTTATTTAAAGATTAACGGTAGAAAGTATATGTCTTTGTAGTTTATTTAGAACTAGGCAAATTTTGAGTTCACTTTTTGGGCTAAGTTGAAATAAAGGAAAAATATTGATATTCTTATTAGAGTATAAGTTTGAAAAATAATTCCTAGTTTAAGTCTAGATTCTGAAAATGTATACCCTACAAATTGCACAATCACGCACCTTGAAACTTGGAATAGTAGAGGAGAACTTGAAATGCTCTTGTCTAAAGTTTTTAGTACGAAGAAAATAAAAGAAAAAAAGGTGAATAAAGAAAAAAAATGGACACTGGTTTTTGTGATTACTCACCTTGAAACTTGGAATAGTAGAGGAGACCTTGAAATGCTCTTGTCTAAAGTTTTTAGTACGAAGAAAAAAAAAGAAAAAAAGGTGAATAAAGAAAAAAAATGGACACTGGTTTTTGTGATTACTCAAATCTGCAAAAATAGAAAAATATTAGCGAGGGTGCTTCATCACCTAGTGCCTTAGACCAACTGGTTTGGGAGTCATTGCTAAAGCTTTGGGTGTTGCAAGACTAGGAAGTACGCTTTAATATGCAAACACATCTTGTAATCGGTCGTTGGTACCTCAAGAAGTATTAACGGTCGCATGAAGGATGTGTAAGCAAAATTCACCGATTAATAAGTGCTTTGGACAACGGACAAGAGTATGATTGCTTGATTTGAACTTCCAAGTGTAGGGGTGATTTATACACACACGTGGGGATACATGATTAGAGTTGAGATAAGAGAAAGGAATGAAGAATAAAACTTGTATCTTTAGTAGAATTGATAGAAAAATTCCTAAGTGGAGATGGAACCTTAGAAGAAAAACTTAAGAAATGCCGAAAGCTGAATGAGTCTATCGAACATATATAATCTTAAGTTAAATGATGAGAAAGTATGAAAAATATGGGTGGGTAATTTACGAGTCAATGATAATAGAATTCCTTGTTAGAAAACCTAATTGGAGAATTAAAGTCAGTGGGCCTAATTGATAGGATTTTATGGGTAGTATCCACTGAAAACCCTCAGGAGACAACACTCCTCCTGCTAGGGACACCTAGAGGTTTAACGGCTTGTTGCATGTGCTCAGTGCAATCGCGTCTCCCTGTGAAAGTGCGGTTAAGTTCTTTTTGTTGAGAATAAAATAATAAGTTTGCTCGAGGACGAGCAAAAGATAAGTTTGGGAGTATTTGTTCATATCATAATATTGCATTTTATATTCCCCATTCTTATTCGTTTTATAAATAAATAGGTGCTTTTGACGCATGTCTATTACATATTACAGGATACAGGTTCTTGGAGCGAATACAGTGAAAAAGACAAAAGATGATACAAAAGAGGACTTTTGACCAACAAGTAGAAGGATCCTAGTCAAGCCTAGACGAAGAATAATTCACAATTGTGTAAGGCAACGCATGGTCCGAAATGTCAAAGGAATCAGTTAAAAGACCACTACAAGTTTCACTGAAAGATCTGGAGAAAACCCAGAAGCCAAATGAAGAAAAGAACTATAGAAATAAAAAGCCCAAAGCATTAAGATCAAGCCCACAAAATTTAATCAGACAACCTCACCAAAGGGCCGCGGAACCGGTGCAGATTATTGCACGTGTCGGCGCAGATTTTTGGTGGCGGTGCGTCAGTGCGTAGGTTGGGATTTTTCGTGGGTATATCTGTAATAGCACATGCGCGAGAATTTGTAACCCTAGTTTTCCTATTTCCTTATAAATATGTAATCAAAATATTGTAATAAGGATGCCTCTTTTCAATAAATAAAAATTCAGATTCTTTTAAGGATTAAAGAGCATCATTTCTGTAAGTTCTTCTTTTAATTCCTGCATTAGTTTATAATTAAATTCTTGCCTTAGATTAATTAATCTTTTGCCTTAGTTAATTCTAGTGTAGAATCTCTTAAAACTGCAGTAGGAAATTAATCCAATAGATCTAAAAATGCAAAATCTCAAAATGATGTTTCTAATAAATTCCCTAATGAGCGAGTAATTTCCTCGCTTGTTAGGGTTAGGAATAAGGGAGGGAATGAGAGATGAAGATCTCTCATCTCTTTCGTGCCCAATTATTTTTAATAACTAGAACTTCATGCATGCATGCATGATCAGCTCCCTACGGCACCCTACCCACGAGGTAACAGTGAAACCGTAGTATAAAGGACCGGACATGCATGTCTTCCATGAAGGTTAGAGCAAATATTAGGAAAGAACGGACAAGGATCTAGAGGAAGAAACTTCGTTTCTTCCCAATCATCCTAATCCCTTTTTTTAATAGTTGCTATAACTTCTAAAAGATTTCATTTAGGGCATTGAAAGAGGTGTGACATTCAATCTTATCAAACTCCACCTTAGACCTAATATTAGCAAGTTTCTTAACCATCGTACAACTTAGTTTGTTTAGATTAAATTAAAAGACCACACACCCATTGGAATCAGCTCGTAAGAACACTTAGGAAAATTACACATCCCTGTGGACCGACCCGTATTCACCGGCTAGGTTCATGCGACGCCGTTCTTGATTGCGGTAAATATTTTTGATCGTTAAAAACACACACTAATCAAGTACAAGATACATTATGTTAAAGAATAAAAAAATACATTTTTATCTACAAGTACAAATGATACAAAAAGTAGCTACTGAAAAGGAAGTGTCTTTAACAAATCCGCGAGCTGCTCTCGCACTTCCTTTAGCGCCTCCTCCTGAGTGGCTGCCGCTGCCACTTCCGCTTCCACCTGGGCCCGCTGATGCAGGTAGGATGAAAGTTTCTCCTTAGCTGCCTGCTGGGCTGCCTCCTGATTAGGTGCATCCCGCTTGACGACGTCAAGCTGCTGCCTCAGTGTTAACCCTTCGGAGAGGCATCGCAGAAGGCCTTCAAAGATAACCTTCAGCTGTGCAGCGTTTGCCTCCACCCGAGCATGTAATTGGGCAGATTTGCTCGAAGTCTCGCCGCGCTCCTTACGCCTTGAAGTAACTTCTTGTTCGAGATGGCGGAAGTAAGAAGCGCTTTGCTCGATCCATGCTGCCCGTTGAGTGCTCGCGGCCAAGATCTCGGGGGCAGGATGCATAGACTCCAGCTGATACAGGCAGGCCTCGATCTCCCTGCTGTGATTAACCCAAAACTCGACGACGCTTTCATTATGAAAATTTACAAGCGCCGCCAACATCGGGTTAGCCGCCGCAGCGAAATCTGCGGCAGATGGGGGAGCGTCCGCATCAAGCTCTTCGACGTATCCACTCAGCATGCCCAAGCTCATCGCGGCACCCTTTGAAGATGGACGTCTCAAGAAAGGGCCTGCCGGCATCATGATGCGAGGCTCAAAAAGGGCCGGAACCGGAACGACAACTGAAAAGACAAAACATAATCAGATGACGATTTAAGAAATATAAGAAAGTCATCAATGAGAGAGTTTACTATACCAGCTGCAACAGGCGGCAAAGCTGGGAGGATCGGTGGCGCAACCGATCCCTTATCTCTTTCTTCGATTTGTAACAATGCAATCATGGCAGGGAAGAATCAGAAATAATTCCATTACTGAAAAAGGAAGGGTATTAATTGAAAATCATACTCACTAGCACCGCTAGAAGAAGTAAGCTCCAATTGGAAGAAGAAGTGTGGGTGCAGCACCTGGTAGAGGTGATCAAAAAGCACTCCTGCAAGGACGCAATAGTATAACGTCAATACATTAATTATACGGCCGAGAGATGAAACTGATGGGTCGCGAATCCATACCTTCCAGCATCTGCGATGGTACGAGAGAAGGCTGAGAGGTGGCCACCGCCAAGGCAGTAGCTGACGGCGCTCCCTCGAGCAATGGAGCATCAGCACTGGCCGCACCTGAGTTAAAAACAAAGATAAACCTGTCGGGAAGGATTGCAAGATAAAGAAAAAATGACAGTAACCCGAAATTTACCTGATGAGCCGCCAGCCGAAACGGAGGAGTCTCTTTCCTCCATCGACATGAGTCCACCTCCCGTGGCCTCATCACCAGACTCTACGGGAACCGTCGTCGTGCTCGCAAGGCCAGGAGACGACGGAGGACCGTAGGCGGGGAGAGCAATGATCGGAGCATTTCCAGTCTCTTGAGAAAGAGCGGCCGGCTCGTCCTCAGGAATCATGCCCGTCTCACCCGCTACTCCCTCGGGCTCAGCAGTCACGGCTGTCTCATCAACCGTTGCCATGGGGTCATCGGTCTCAGGTGCTCCATCCGCTGCTGCCCCAGACCCGGCTATAGCAGCTGTCTCATCCGCCGCTACCTCGGGCTCGGCATCGGCCACCTTCTTAGGCATAGTGGACGTGACCGTTTCGTCAGCCACTAGCTCAGGCTCGGCAACCCCGTCAACGTCGCCCACCGTCGGCTCGGGTTCAGCCAGTACCTCCTCCACTGTCCCCTTAGGCTCGACGGTTTTCGCCTCCCCTTCGGTTGTACTTGGCCCTGTAGGACAAGATATATAAGAACCGATAGGTTTACAATTCTTACAACAAAATCTTGAAAGACACATTAACTGAGGTGGACTGATCGTTAGCCTCCTGATCTGCACGCGCCGCCTGTCTGTAAGCGGTAGACAAGGCGACCGGGGGCTCTTCGGAAGGAGAAGCAGCAGGAATAATGGTGCTTGGGCCCGCTCCCACGGCCAAAGAAGCTCTTCGCTCCTTCGCCTCGCGCCTCAACCGCTTCCTCTCCTCCCGGGCCGTCACAACGGACCTCTTCGACGCTTCCTTCGTCAAGGCGTCTTCGTCCTCGTATAGAGTTCCCTCTAGAGCTTTCAAGGCATCTCTCATCGGCTTCTCAAGTCGGGTTTCTCGCGGCGGCCCTGATGAGGCCGGGACTTCAGTAGTTGGCCCGGGGAGAGTCCCCGCATCGGCTTGCATGGGCCCTGCAAAGAGATAAAGAGAAGATTAGATTGGCTATAAAAAAAAAAGAATACAGACTTAGCAAGCCGATACATACCAGCGCCCGACAGAGCGCGTTTCCTTTCCTCCTCCTGGAAAGTTTTGAGGGAAGCAGCGATAGTTTCTTCAGTGGCGACGCCTGTTAAATAAGGGGGAAAAGTATTAGTCAAAGACAATAATAAAGGTAAAATGAAATGACGAAGAGTGCAAGCAATGATTACCTGACTGAGCAAGTTTCGCCAACCACGCTTTGAGCCTTGCCGATCGCTCAGAAGCCGCAATGGCGGCCGCCAGATCGGTGTCTGCTGGATCTACCGAGAAGCCCTTATTGCTGCCGTACTCACTTATGCCTTCCGCGAGAGGGGCCTGAGGCTCTAAGCCGAGGATAGCATCGAGATAGAGGAGCGACTTCTTCTTCCTCTTCTCCACGCGATCCCCGGGTGCACCCAAGATCAACTTGCGCTTTGCAGGCACTTTAGGGCGGTGGGTTCCGATATCCGCGCCCACACCGGACTCCTGCGAAACCACATTTACCATTCCCACTGGAGCACGGGGCTCTGGTGGCACGTCTGCGGTAGCACGTAGTAATTTGCGCAGATGGCTCAACATGCACAGTGGTCCAGCTTCAGCATCTTTCAGCGGAAGCACGATAGGGGTCCTTGGCTTCAGGGGAGCCTTGCAGTCGCCGCCGGGAGGCGCACCCTTGCGGTCAACCAACATGCGCTTCTCCTCACGGATGACAGAACCCATTGCGTGCGCATACCAAGCCACATACGCTGGAGGACCCGGGGGACGCAGCTCGGCTCGCTGATGGAAAAGTGGGAGCCCGTATTCAGCCGCATAAAATGGTGCATCGCGCTCCGTATCCCCTCCATGCTGGCCGCGGGCTCTTCCAAAAACGCCTCCAGCGGGACCCCCTGGTTATAAATTGATTGCTGGGCGAACCGGTGGGGGTTGTACCTCATGAAAAGCGCCATCTCGTTCTGCCTGAACACCAGGTAGCCCGGCCGAATGGAGTAGATGTGAAGAATCTCCCGGGCTTTCAGTACGGAGGCCCCGTCCTTGAAGCCGTCACACAGCGCCGCCACTGCCTTGGAGTTTTCTGAGCCGATAGTTATGACTTTATCCATGAAAGAAATCTTTGCTCCAACCAGGTGTGGACGAAGGAGCAACACCCTAGCCTCCCGCGGAGACGGATTCACGATCGAGGCGCCGATCAGCCGCATGACTCTTAGGAGTCTACACCTCTCAAAAAATGAAGGGCTCTTGTGGATGCCGAACACCCCGTGCACATGCATTTCTATCCACGAGGTGAAGTAGTGCATCGGGAAATTGGCAGGCTGCACCCCAGGTTCATTAGCGCCCGCCGCCACGCTAAGTCCATTATATAGGTGAGCCAACCCGGCGATTCCTATTGACAACTGCAGGCCAGCCACCATCCGATGCGCTGGGTAGAAAACGGACGGCCGCATATAGCGCGGGTGTATGGGGAGCGCGAAGCTGCACAGCCACAATCCCAGGAACTCTAAAAAGAAGGTCTCCTCATCAATGCCCGGGGCGGTGATTTCTGATAAGGGCATGATGGCGGCGTCAGGGAGATAGAAATCCTTTTGATCGTCTTCCGATATTGGTCGACGATCTAAGCCGAAGCCGAAAGGGTCGTCGAGCTTGGCGAACTTTTCACTCCGCTCCGATAGAATCTCCGGTCGAAGGAAGCGGGCGATAAAATCTGCGAAACTGACTCCCCGGACTCCTGATTCCAGATAGAAACCTTCGTATATGTTAAGCACCTTCACCAAGCCCGGAAACTGGTGCTGAATAGCATTCTCCGGCGTCAACTCAAATACCAGCGGCTTGGTGGTGAAGACATACTCGTCAGGAGGAAGCATCTCCTCGTAATGCTCCCCCCTCACTGGCAAGCCCGAGATCTCGACGAACTCTTCCAAGGAGATGGAGACTTCCCTGTCCGTCATAAAGAAGGTGTGGGTGGGGATGTTCCATTGTTCGATGAAAGCCTTGACCCATCACGTTGGAGGAGCGGGGTACTCAAACAGCGAGACGTAGATTGCGGAGTACAGACCGATCTTCATCAGATGCGTCCTCTTCGCTGATAGGATATATCTGGCCCACTGCAGATATTTGGCCGGTTGTCGCGGGGTCAATCCAATATTGTAAGCCTGTCCCCAAGGGCGTGCTTCACCCTGACATATGCGCCACCCCAAGATGTCCACGCCCGGCGGCGGCTGCACGGGAATGGCAGCGATTGAAGGCTGGAGAAGATCCTCCGAATTCCAGTTCTTGACCTCCACGGCATACTTCACCGGGGGTTCATCCGCATAGGGGATCGACGAGATGGGTTCAGACGGCGTTGCGGAACCGAAGCTTCGGCGACCCTTGATGATTTCGTTATACCACCTACCCTACAGGTGAAGGTTCTTGTGCTCGGGGTCATGAGCCTTAATGAGAGCGAGCACCTCCCGGTCCTCCGGCGCCTCGGGAAATCCTTCCTCTGAACGAACAAACGGGAATGACAGTTCAACATACATGTTGACCGCGGAGGGACAAAAATCAGCCGTCAGTGTTGTAATTCCAACGCTTAGCATTTTAAAATTTATACCACACTGCAATACAGTGGATAGGGGACCCACAAAATCTAGATGACAATTCATCAGTTAATAAGACAGCCCCATCATTGGATGGGACCGTCAATTAATGAATAAATCCTCAAAAGAATACTCTCATTAAATGAGAAATCCCTAGAGACAAGGAGAAAATCTCCTCTTTCAGAGCAAAGCTCTGTCACAGAATGACACTTGTCAAACTCTGGTCTCAAGGGAATAAAATTCCTTAAAAGAGCCTAGCTCTGTAATAGTGATGAGAAAATCCCTTAAAAAGAATTTAACTCCTAAAAAATTAAAAAAAATTGGGATCTTAAAGATATATGAAAACTCTTAAGAGTTCATCATTTTTAGATCAAAAAGATCTATACTTTGTCCATGAGCAAAGCTCTGCTCATGGGTTAAAAAAAAACCCCTGAAACAAGATCTCTTTAGATCTATGGATTCTTGAGAGCAAGGCTCTGTTGGTGAAACCCCAAAAGGGTTTTCTTTAGATCAAAGATCTATGAGAGCAAGGCTCTGTTAATTAAAATTAATTTAATTTAAGTTAAGTTAAATTTTACCTAAGATTTTTCTAGAGTTTGAACTCTGAAGTTCTTGAAAAATGAGAGCAAGGCTCTGAAGTTCTTAAAAGCAAGAGCAAGGCTATGAAAATTAAGATTCTTGAAGATGATGATCATCTGTGAAGGGACAAGGGTCCTATTTATAGGCGCTTGCGCCCCTTCAACTCCTCAGTTGATCCAACGACCAGGATCTTGCCACCGCTGCACTCACGTGTGCGCCACGTGAGCGCAACGGTGGGGAGGAATTTGTTTCCCCAATCAGAGCAAAGCTCTGTTTGAATTTCAAAAATTGAAAAATTGAAGCAACGCTTCAGATTCCTTGCGCTGCGCGCAACGCGCCACGTGTCAAAAGCTGACACGCCAGCGCAGCGTCCAAGGCAGCGCACCTAATCAGAGCAAGGCTATATTTAAAATGAAAATAAAGGAAGCAACGCTTCAGCTGAGTTGCGCTCTGCGCTGCGCGACACGTGGCAGCGCAGTTGCGCTGCGCTCTACGCTGCGCGACACGTGGCAGCGCAGTTGCGCTGCGCGATACGTGTCAAGCGCAGGTGCGCTTGCGCCAACTGTGCCAGCACTAAGACAGAATTAAAATTCTAGAAAGATCTTTCTGATCTTGTTAAAACAAGAAGATTATCTTTTGCAAAACAGAAGCCCTTAGATCAAAGATCCAACGGTGGGGAAAAATCCCTAAATCACTCAGAGAAAGATCTCTTTAACTGATTTAACAAATCAAATGGCACTATAAAAAGCCCTCTAGACTCTAAGTCTAAAAGACATTTTTGAGCAGACAGAGAATACACAGAGCTCTTCTAAGAACTTTGAGAAGAATTCAGAAAGAAAGAAAGAAAAAGGTAAAACCTTTAGAAAAAGAAGAATTTTCTTCTGAAAAGATCAATGATCTAAGAACAAGATCAAAGATCTTCAATAAACAATGATAATATTAATAAAAACAAGTAATTTACTTCTTCTTTAGATCTTTCTGATCTAAATAAAGGCATTGCCTTTTGATGAACCATTGGTTCTGAGATCTTAGAAGATTCTCTTCTTTGATCCAAAATCGGATCAAGATATTGAACAGTGCCCTGCACTTGAAAAAATTGCACTGTTGCGCTCTCGGGTTGGCGCAAGCCACCAGAGAGCGCCACGTGTCAGCCCCAGAATAGACTGCGCTATGCGCTTCTAAAACAGAGCACTGCTCTCTTAAATTGGCGCAAGTCACCAGAGCGCGCCACGTGTCAGCAGCGCACTATCGCAGCGTACTATCGCAGCGCACTGCGCTAGCAGACTTGCGCTCACCAGAGCGTGACACGTGTCACCTCCACATGGACTTGCGCCTTGCACTCCTCAATTGGCACAAAGCGCCTGACAAGCCACGTGGCGCTCTGTCAGACTAATTAATGCAGCGCATTATTAAAGGACGGGGCCCAATTAAGAGGCCCAATGGACCAAAACAAATGCTCTGTATTATAAAAAAAGGGAACATAGCCCAATTTAAAAGGCCTAACAGGACAGAATAAAATGCAATGCAGAGCCCAAACAAAGGTCTGTCAGACCAAAACAGATGCTGTGCATCATTTAAAAAGGGCAGAGCCTAAATAAAGGTCTAATAGACCAAACAAAATGCCATGCATTATTAAACAAGGGCAGAGCCCAATCAAAGGCCTAACAGGCCAGACAAATAAAAAAATTATTGAATATTCTCAACTGGACTTAGCCCAATACTGGCCGTAAGTCCTCAAATTAAATTGAGCTGAGCACAACTGCTCTCTTACACCAATTTACACCCGGTTCAAGGGTACATCTCCGAACTCCTCTGATATTTGTCGTTGTAATCCTTCAACGTCTTCAGAGAGGTGACGGGTCCCGACAACCACACATCGATACGGACTGCGGGGTCCTTAAACTCGTGGACCGAAACGTCCTTAAACTAATATTCGTCCCAAAATGGGAACATTGGACCGAAATGTCCTTAAACTAATGTTCTTCCCCAAATGGGAATGATGGACCACCATGTCCCTAAATTGGAAATCGACCACAACGTCATTAAACTAAACAATAGAGCCAATTGCTCTCTTGTCGGATACAAACGATCCCGTTAAGTTGATCTTAGTCTGGAGATTAGGCTAACGTATCCTTAACAAAAGTTTAAGTTGATCTTAGCCTTAAATAGGGCTAACGTATCCTTAAACCAAAACCCCAAACCCAAATCTAAGAAAATACGGATTTGGACTAATCCACGTCCTACGGGTGATGACATAAATTAGTCTCCGTATACAATCCACGGGCAACCACAAACAAAACAAACACCCATGAAACGAAGTGAAATTCTGGAGAAGGAGAAAGTTGCTACCACGGCGCGGTAGCGTAATTAACTGCAGGGGCTTGCGCCTGCAGGGAAGAGCGTCCCCCACAATAAAAACCCCCTCCAGTGAGGGGGAATCTGACGAAATCTGCTACATCGGCCGCATCCTTCTAAACTTCCGATACACGGTGCCATAAATCAACTTGGCATCTTCGGAGAGGTGGACGGATAAAACCAAATAGCATCTTCCCCGAATCTCAGGCAAGACGAACCTACGCGGTCGCGTCTCTGTGTTCGGAGGGGAACAGCGTACAACTTCTCTTCCCGAAGAATTTGTAGAACCGTACGCAAATGCTCGACTTGCTCCTCCCGGGTCTTCGAGTAGACTAGTATATCGTCTATAAATACAACGACAAACGTGTCTAAGTACTTCGCAAACACCCTGTTCATCAAATCCTTAAATATCGTTGGAGCATTAGTAACACCGAACGACATCACAAGGAACTCATAATGTCCGTATCGGGTCCTGAAGGCCGTCTTGTAAGTCTACGGTAGCGCTCCGGCCGTCTGTCTGAGACGCGGAAACAAAAACCTTTTCTTAACTTGAAACTGGCGCTATAGTATACTTTTTCCCGGATCGAACCATTAACCTACAACTAGCTATCTAGAGAAGGGATAGAAAGGCTATACCGATCGATCCGTATCCTTCGGTCTTTGGCCACCATCCCGAGCTCCTCACGGCATCTCCGGTCTCGATCACCTCGTCGGAAAGGGCACCACATCGAGAAGTCTTTTTATGGGCTCCCACCTCTGAACCGAGGTAACTCGGACACGAAGTTTGCTAGCCGACGTGTCCAAGATTGCTGTAGAATATGTGTAGAATGCTTTATCTCTATTGTTAATGAAGTTGCCATTTTTGGAGTGGAGAAGGAGATGAGCTTTGGAATGGCAAAGGAATTTTATGCAAGATGAAATGAATCCTCAATCTCACACACAAAAAGATGGGCTGTCCAAATGAGGGGCTCGGCCAAATTTAAGAGGAGGGAGGTGAGCATATCAAGCAAAAAGCAAATGGGTGATAATGAGGAAAATGAGTCACACCACCATCCATTCCCAATCCTTTCATAATAAATGCACAAAAGGAATAAAAGATGCTAGAAACATCAAGAAGCATGCAACAAAGGTCCTGGAGCCCCAGCACCGCAGAAAACACCCCCATTTTGTAAAAAGCCACTTTTACAAATAAACCCCTCCAAGCAAAAATCAGCCAAGAAAAGAAAGAAAGGAAAATGGCTGAAACGGAATGCAAACTGGCAACTTCAAAAAAGCGATCCCGTAATAAATTACAGGATAACCCCGCGACTGTATATACATACCCGCATTTGTATTCCGACCGAATACAAATGCAATGAGACAAAATCTACACTGTATAATACTAGGATCCGGCTTAAACCAAAGCCCGCTAGTATTATCCGTCCGAACCATGACACGTGTACAAGTGCACGCGTACGTTCGAACCCTGCCATAAATCCATACGGCCTCTACAACGTTTCACCCAAAACTTAAGAAACTATCCGTTGGGGACTCTAAAGACTCGTCAATATTTTGGCTGTGGATTTAACCACCAGCACGTCAGAGGTACTAGCCGTACGTAACGGGCTACCATGTATTGACCAAAAGGGAGGTCGATGAGCGAACTCATCCTGACACCCTACTGAGCCTGTCAGTGACAATATCCGTACAGTCCGGTCCGTTCGTCTATGAGCATCACATGTCGGGCCTAGGGGGTTGGTAAAAGTCAGACCCCTAAAACCGGTACAAGTCGTGTCGGAGTGTAGCCCAGAACACCCTGAGATACTACTGGAATACCTACCAGTAAATCTCCTGCCTTGGCCAAGGATTTCGTGTAATGGCTCTCCTAGACACAGTGCGATCTCACCCCCAATACCGGGAGAGACGAAACCCCTGCCGATTCGCTCACTGCCTCCATGTGGCTCGGGACTGTACCCAACTAAAACCTATTTGCATGACTCCTTTGAGCCGTGGTAGGGTAGTAATCGAAGCACAATGGGAACTCACACGAGACAAATGACGATCTCAGGTCGATGAACTAACATGTACACATGTCACCAGGGAACTGCTATCTGACGTCAGGTATAATACCAACTAGCATGCTCCCGGCGAGTCCTGTCCGGTGTACTCATAACCCAATGAGCACCTTTATACATCTTAGGTGAACCAACTGACACCAATGGCTTGTGAGACCGGCCACCGCCCCTCGTCGGGGTCTCGACTGTATACACTAGTCTACTAATGGAGTATCAATGCCCAGTGTCGAAACTCCCACGACTAGGGACTACTTTAAGGATGCGCTTATAGACTCCAGCTCCCATGTATATGATCGCCATCATACTGCTGGCAGTCAAGCAAGAATCCTAAGGGCTCTATCAATGTGTAATAGCGACCCGTAAGGTCACCTAAAACAGTACACGATGATAAAGATAAACCAGATAGCATACTATCATCTTGAGTAAGACTGTCCTACCGGTATAGGTCCTCCCTCAATCATTGCAATCACGTGCCTGTGATCCAATAATTGACTCTGAGGGCACTATATCCAACAATCTCCCACTTGCACTCAAGGCTAATTATTGCGATGTCGCATACTCACAGCCCGTGTGATACTGAACACCCAACTCCTCTACTAATCAGTCTCACAAAGCCCGTTTATGAAACTATTGTGTTTGAGGAATTGCCTCAGTGAGTGGATCCGCCCTGATGTTTCTTTCTATGTCTCTCTTTAGCTCAAGTTCGCGGAGAAGGCCATCTCCCGAAATGAGCAATACCTGTCTTAGAATATGTCTGGATATCTGATGGGACCTAGTTCATAAATGAACTCCAAATCCAAACTTCTTAGACTGTATCGTCAACTGAACTTAATCAGTATCCTGCGCCATGCCTCCCTCAGTATCCGCTTGGACCACCTGTCCAAAATACTGCCCCTCGTCAGAGGGAAAACTATAACTCTGACAGTCACTCTGTCATTCAAGTCACCTTGGAAGCCTGGAATGATAACTGTCTCCTAAAAGAGACTGTCGTTATCATATCCCTAGAACATCCACTTATGTTCTAAAACTGCTTCCAAATGTTTCTCCAGGATAGGATCAACATCAACTTATTGCATCTACTGCAAAAACAACATCTGGTGTGGTACTTGACATCTCATGATTGACTCAATTGCCTAAGCAAGTGATCTGCCAATCATGTGCATCCCTCTCCCCTTTAGTCTGTAAGACACCTTTAGAGAGGGTGACTCCATCACCTGCAGGTACACTACCGTGCCATGAGTCGTACATTCTAAATACCTTTAGAATGCTGTCTAAGTATCCTGATTGGGACACTTCCCAAATCTAGATCTAAAACCATAGATCTAGTAACCAGAATGTCTGATATAATATCCAATTCCTATGTGGAGAAACCACTGTGTGACAACCAAAGTATAACCGATCGTAGTATAGGAATATCACTTCCTACTCTGTGTATGTCATCCAAATATCAGGACATCACACCCTACTACCTTCTTAACAGATCCATCCCCTATTCTGATGAAGTCAAACCCATAACTGTCACATCAGAAATAAATGATCTATCTCCGCTATTTCTGCTTTAGTCCATAAATAGACATAAGCTACTTGTCCACTATGCTTCCGCTGCTCCTACTGACTACGATAACCATCTGGCAGAGTCATATATACGTACACTTCTAAAGCTAGTTTAGAACGACGCTATACTCATCCTCCTGCCGGGTCTCACAGTCTGGAACAACAGCAATGGCAAGTCTGGGTAAACAAGAACCTCCCTGTCACCGTCCGTGAGGCTACCGGAGTACCTCTCGGGTGCCTGAGGTTACCCACCATATCTGCGGAGTGGCCAATGGAATGTCAAACCAGATTGAATCTTTAGGTTCTTATCAAATTTTCAGTAATCGTTTGCGGTTCTGGAATCACTTTCAGTTCTACCATACTCCCACTACTGTTTTCTGAAAAAATCCATTTTTATTAAAACTGTGGCGAGTCAAGAACAATATCACTATTGATCTTCCAGATGGTAGAAAGTCAACCCTCGTCATAGCCCGGGTCAACCCACAAACAGCCATTACAGAAACGTGCCTTGAGTTATCCAGAGTCTGGTTTTAAGCATAAGCCGGACAACTCCCCGTACCTTAACATTGTTAAGATATGAACTATTCTATATCCAATATAGAAACAGAGGCACTGATTTAATTGGAACCAGATTCAAATCATGCAGCTGTCTCCAGTGCATGTCAACTAAATGGAGAGAGGTCGAACGGCATTACTCAACTTAGGAATGCTTCCAATAATGAGTAACGTGAAAGAGAAGCAAGTTCTCTTAATCATTACTATTAACTGAATACCATACACAAGTATCTACATCTTCTATCACCTTGAAGAATCCTGATACTTGCAATGCCTGGTTCTCTACTTTATTCTTATTATACCTATAACTTCTCAAAACTTAGACCTTGCATTTCTACGAAACACATGTCTAAGAACTAGAGAAGTCACAAGTAAACAGAATATAGTACGAGTACTAACCCCTCTGTCCTCATGGACACTGGACAACATACAATACTCTGTATAAGTCCCCTGAGTCGAATAACTCATTCCCTGTGTGTCGTAGGTTGAACTATACTTATGGTTAAGAAGAATTACACCGCTGTTTAATGCTCCTTACCTAACCATCCACTGATATAGGTAAATGTCATAGACATAATTTCAAAAAGTTATATCTCACTTTATAAAAATAAACGTACAGATATATCAATTTGAAATTGGTGCATAACAACGGATATTAAAAACTAAATATTCGCCGTCCGGCAAACAACCCAGGCGATTTCCTCAAATATCACCAATTCCAACGAATCCCGATATAATGAGGATGATCACCCAATTCCCAATAACTTACTCCCACTCATCATCTGTAAAACCATACAGATGTGAGAATCAAACCTGGTAAATACATACCCTGGAGCAAGAACTAATTGGGAAATCAGTTTTCTTTTAACAATACACAGTGAAACTGAAACATGTAAATGTTTCGAAAGGGTATCCAGGTATTCTTAGTAATGCCTCTTCCATTATCAGATTCACAACTGCAACCGTATATTTCTTTGCCATCTCTCCAAATCCCTTTATATGTCTTTAGTCATTACCTTCTGTACACCCGTTTAGGCTAAATGGTTTTCTTCCTTCCCTACCGTTCGGCACCAGCCTATGGTTTGGAAGAAGACTATCCAATAAGCGTAATAGGTGTACTGTCCCAATCTTAGGAGCACTCGCAACCCGAGAGAAGGTAAAGATAAAAGACAACTGAATAAAACCTTATTCCTATTTCTCCTGAACCAGAATCCATCCCCGAACTGGAACAAGTTCCTTCGAGTTCGTATATAACCATACGATGGAGTATTCAAATAACTGTGGATCTTCGTAGTGATACGGAGTGTCCTGGAGAAATACAAAGGTGAGGTAGGAGTGGCGATGGAATACTTTGTTTGGTCGTGAATAGCAGTCGCAGTTTACTTTGCCCTCTTACTAATCCCTTTATTTGTCTTTACTTAATACCTTCTGTACACCTTTTAGGCTAAATGGTTTTCTTCATTCCCTACCGTTCGGCACCTGCCTATGGTTTGGAAGAAGATTATCCAATAAGCGTAATAGGTATACTGTCCTAATCCAAGGAGCACTCGCAACCTGAGAGAAGGTAAAAGGAAAAGACAACTAAATAGTCCTATTCGTTTTCTCCAGACTCGGAAACCATCCTCGAATAAGTTCCTTCGAGTTCGTATATAACCATACGATGGTTTTATCCAATGGAAATGGATGTTCATAGTAATACGGGGTGTTCTGGAGAAAAGGGTAAAAGTAGGAGTGGAAATGAGGTATGCAACTCTGACAATCCAAAAGCCAGTGTTTTAAGAAGGTTCGGTTAACTTGGTCACTGAGTCATAGTCAAGGGTCGGGCCATGGTTGCTGCCAAAGAGAGAGAGAAAAGAAACACTCTGCGTGCACTCTAACCTAGATCAGAATGGTTATCACTTTATCTAATCAGGATACCTCCCACTGTAACCTCAAATTCTCCTCCAAACATGAAAGAAGAATTAGTCGGGATCAGCCGAGGAGTAAACCAACTCATCAGTGGGAATCGGGATCTAACTATCATCACATGATAACGTGACGGAATCCACTCGCGTTATCACACTCCAGAAGGTATGCGCATATCTGACAAGTTTCAGTTTCTTTAGAAACTCCCGATGTGATTTTTACCCCATGCTCTTATGACCTTGACTTTGGCCAACAAATCATAAGTCACATGTCAAGTTCTACCCGTCATTATCCAGGTTAATTTGAACCCACCCGTACCTACCCTTGACTTTGTCCAACAAAGCAGTACGACTGTCCCAAACTAACGCATCTATCTATGCAACAGAAAAGTAACAAATAGCTACCATACACTATGCCTTGACTTTGGCTAACAAACATAGCATGAATACTAAGTGCTACCCGTCTGAAATGACGGAGGGCTACGGATGGTTTTTGGCGAAAGACCTTTAACGTAATGAACTTGATATCGTTGAAGGAACCGGATAGCTTTTTATAAAAATATAGTGGCGAAAACCTTTGCTAAAGAGGTCACTCCTGGTGAAGGGATCTCGGCTCTTTCCCCGTAGAATGAGGTGCAGGATATTCCAACTGAATACCACGATGCAAAGCAAAAGGCAATCGGCTATAGTGAAGTTATTACCCTGACGTAAACTTCTGTCCAAGGGGTCACTCCCGGTGAAGGGATCTCAGCCCTGCCTCGTCGACTGAGGTGCTGGATATTCATAACCGAATACCACTGTGCAAAACAAAAGAAAACGTCCTTGCAATAACAACTTTTTGAAAAATGTTCCAACAACATCAGAATAGGTTTGTTTAGCTTGCATTGATCCGAATCAATGCAGTCCCATCAATTGATCACACCACAAAAGAACGAAAATATGATGTACGTATATACCATCCGCATTCGCCACTGGGTCCCGTCATCACCCGTTAGGTTACTTAACCAACGACAAAGCGGGGACTGGACTAGCGCGGGTGTAAAACATATACAACATCTACTAGTATATATATCAATATATAATAATCGCTCATGGCGTGATAAAATGCAACATCACAGAAATGTAATAAGCATCACAGAACAATACAGATAATCTGGAAGCCCCGGGTTTCACAGAGTCACAACTGAAACCCGACATTCCCCTGGTCGTGTGGATAGCCTGTGCAATGAAATCCTAGACCCCTACGGGCGCGGCAAGTTACCCGCCGTTCAGTTGATTAAACTGCACATTTATTATTACATTTTTCCTACAATTTCCATATTTATAAAGGTCTTTATTATAATATATCATACATATGAGGGTTTATTTGTAAAAATACTATTTTTCATGTGTTGATATATTATAATTAGCATTTGGTAGGAAAATGTATATAATAGTATTGACCTAATCCTAGCGGACTTAGTCTACTAAATATTATTTAAGTTGTTGTGCAGAATTTTCAGGTCTAAAATTAAGGAAATCAAGTTATTAAAGTAAACCTGCCTAATTAAGAAATCAAAATGAAGAAATCAAGTCTGCCAGCAACTACGAGAAGATTTCCAAATTCTGAAGGTTCCAAGGATCGCCACATGTCACAAGGAGCATTCCCATAAAAAAATGATCAATGGATCTGATCATCAGGCCGCGGATCCGCGGCCCGAGCCCCCTTGTGCCGCGGATCCGCCACGTTATAGTGGAGTTAAGGGCTGGAAATTTTTGAGCTGGATTCTAACTACCATTCCCCAATTTAGGTATCTAACTTTCTGGCTTTGGGACTATAAATAAAGCCTGAGAACCTCTTGGAAAAATCATCAAGTCGACGCGATCACGAAGTCCAAGACGGCTCACGCATCCAGACTGATCATCAACTGTTCGTCTACCTCCTTGGAAGAGATCGAGAAGCAAGCTAGTCTTTGTAATCATTTTCTAAGGATCAAAGTGTAATGAATATTGTTGATTAATAAAGGTAGTTCTTTTTCTTATTCTATTTCTTCGTAGTTTAATTATGCATTTTCTCTCCATCTCTTTTTCTCTCAACATGCGTGAGTAATTCTCCGCTTGTTAGGGTTCGTAGGATTAGGGTAGGCTAATGGATGATGAACATCTCTATACCCTTTTTAAGTCCTATAAAGTTTATGAACTTTATCAAAAGAATCATTAACATCCTAATCGGGCGCGCTAACAATTCTTTGTTAGTTCCGACCGCGATTAGAGATTAGATTAATGATTGTTTTGGTAAAGGCTAGATATGAACGGAGTTCCGTGTCGAGATAAGGGTTAAGAGTGGGATTCCTTTTCCCTCCAGAAACCCTAATCTACACGCATCACTGTCGTTCTAGTTTTAAATCTATTAAAGGATAAAAAGGGTAACTTTTAATTAATCGTCCATGACTACTAAATCCCAACGAACCCTATAAGCCCCCTTATTATATTAACTACATCCATAAATAATCTAGATCTATATTTTTGCATTCTTGCTTAACGTAGATCTAGAAACCATTCTTCAAAATTCTTTATCCCTTCTCTCTTTTTCAACACATATAAAGTAAGAGTAAAAGATTCAACGTTTCCATGAGGACGACCCGTACTCACCTCGGTCTAGCTACACGCGACACCGTTCTGATTGCGGTTATTCTACAAAAACACTCTTTCGAACCAATCAAATGGCGCCGTTGCCGGGGATACGTGCGTAATTTTTTATTCTTATTATTTGTGTTGAATTCTTAGACGATTCATATCATTAATAAAACAAAACTGCAAATTGCATATTTAATGATTTGTGCGTGAATTTTTTTGCAAGGAGATCTGGAGTCACGGACTTGAGGAAACAGGAGATCTAGGGTTTCACACTTCTCTGGTATCTTTCTTAACTCTTTCTCTCTCCTCTAAAATCCAATAAAATCTATTTTCTGCAGGATTCTTTGCAAAATAGTGCCGCTCAAAAATCTTTTTGCAAAAGTTTTGTGATTGGTTTTGTTTTGCATATTTTAATACGGACTTTAAGGGGCAAAAGACCAAATCAAGATTAGATGGGGATTTCATCACCCTTCCTAAGCCCCACAAATCACAAACCGAGCATCTGCATCAACCCTACAATAATTTAAAAAAATATCTAGACCAGACTCTAAGGACTGTCGCGCTCATTAAGGACAAAGGAAGGTCGTGGGTAATCTATCGCTTATCCACATTACTTTTGTAGTGCCTAGGCAAGTGTGTCCAAGACGAGTGGTTACTTAATTAGGACCACTACTTTCATAGTGGGGAGCCTCCCACTCACCTGGCACTTACCTGGCTACAAGGGTAGTAAAGAGGCGGTAGAGGATTGATCCTGCGGCTTGTCCTTTGGAAGTCTAGGAGCGGTCTAGAGACTGGACCTAGATGACCTTAGTTCTAGGGTTGCTTGTGCATTTTAGAGTGATTTGTCTTGAGTCCCACTTTTTTTCAAAACAAGCCAATTTTAAATCACACACACGCTGCCACTTGCACTAAACCCGCTTAGTGCATGCTTGGCTGGACACTGGATCCTAGTGCCCGTCTTGTCCGCGTTCCTGCTATCGACGCCGAAGTCGGTACTTCTTCATCTTCTTTTTCCCCACCACCACACACGACAGAGATGGACAGCATTCCATCAGAATATAACACCACGCTGCCATCGCCCGTAGGTGCGCAGAATCCACCGTGCATCTCTCTCCAAGAGAGATGCTATCCTATCCGTGGTCCTCTTCCCACTTGTCTATCTCTTCCACCACCTGACGGGGATAATTTCGAAATTAAACCCCACTACATCAATCTGCTGCCCAAATTTCACGGGCTTGAATCGGAAGACGCATACGTTTTCATCACCAAATTCGAAAACGTATGCGCAATGATGGATACTACACAATTGACTATCGATGCTATGCGTTTGCGTCTTCTCCCATTCACACTGTGCGACTTGGCAGAAAAATGGCTTTACAATACTGCCGCACACTCTATCACTAATTGGGATGAATTCGTCATAGCATTTCTTAAGAAGTTTTGCCCAAACCATAAGACTGCCCGTGTTAGAAGCGAGATCAACCAGTTCACCCAGCTTCCCAATGAACCATTTTGGAAGTGCTTTGAACGTTTCAAGGATCTGCTTGTCTAATGTCCCCATCATGGAATCAATAGATGGGATTTATGTCGGATTATATATGAGGGCATTAATCCAGCGACAAAGAAGATGCTTGAAACAAATTGCCAATGCAATTTCATGTCTAAAGACGACGGTGAAGCTTGGAAATATCTGGAAGACCTTGCTGAACACACTTTGCAGTGGGAAAGCGTAAGACCACCTTCTTCTAAGGGAAATATTCATCAGCTCGATATTTCCATCGCAGTAAAAGCCGAAATGGCAGCGATACAGAAGAAACTCGACGCTATTGAGAATAAATTCTCATCATTCTCCCTAAATCAGGTCACGCTTCCTAAGACCGTCTGTGGTTGCTGTTCGGATCCTTCACATTTAACGGAAGAATGTCCTATAAATACATCGTTTCAAGCTAATGCTGCTTTTCAGCAGCGACCTAGAAACGACCCTTATTCTTCCACGTACAATCAAGGATGGAGGAATCATCCTAACTTTGCTTGGAGTCAAAACCAACAAAGCAATTATCAAAGACCTCCTCCACAGCAACCATAACCACAGAATCAGCCCCCCTTTCAGTCACAGAATTTCCAAAATTCGGCCAACGCTTCTACACCACAAGTGGCCGGTACTGACAACTCTTCACTTGCACAAACTTTGGATATGTTCATGAAACATTCCATGCAATTGTCGGCTGAGATGAAGTCTTCTATTGATACCATAACGAAAAACTCCGCCTCCCATGGTAAGAGTATTAAATCAATAGAAAACCAAATCGCACAGTTAAATGCCGCAATGAGTGTGAGAGAAAAAGGGAAACTCCTATCTCAACCCCTACCGAATCCTGGACATTCACAAAATCATAATGTGAATGCCATTACTACGTTGAGATCGGGGAGAGTACTGAATAACCGAGTGGGTGAGCAATTTGATGTTAGTGACACCATTGATACCCCAGCTTCTTCTTCTTCTTCCCCTAATTCGTCTAGTCTCCCACCTTCATCCGAGCCTATTTTCCGTTTTTCCCAAGGCTCGAACATTTCTCCAAATCTATCTAAGTCGATTCCTACTCCAATTTTAGGATCGAATCCGTCGCCACAGTCGTTTCCACAAACGTTGGACCCAAAACTTATTGATCGAGCTCCATTTCCAAACCGATTAAGGGCCAACAGACCTAACCCGCAAATGGAGAAGATTGTGGAAATGTTTAAGCAAGTTAGCGTGAATATTCCTCTCCTAGATGCTATTCAACAAGTCTCATCTTATGCAAGAATCCTTAAAAACTTGTGCACTAGGAAGAGAAAAACTCAAGTACCTAAGAAGGTTTTCATGACGAGTAATGTTAGCACCGCTTTTACCCAACAAATACCAAAGAAACGTAAGGACCCCGGCTGTCCTATAATCTCTATTTCTATTGGGGGTAAAAATATTAATCGTGCTTTACTCGATCTAGGCGCTAGCGTTAACTTGCTTCCTTATTCAGTATACGAGCAGTTAAGAATTGGAGAGTTAAAACCCGCCCATTGTACTCTCCAGATGGCAGACCGATCTATCACCAAACCTCGGGGCGAACTAGAGCATGTGTTAATTAAAGTCGGGGAATTCATATTTCTCGTGGACTTTGTTGTTTTAGATACACAACCTGTGGCAAACCCACGCAATCAAATCCCGGCGATACTTGGTCGACCCTTCCTAGCAACTTCTAACGCTGTAATTAATTGTCGTAATGGTTCTATGAACTTATCCTTCGGGAAAATGACAATTGAGCTTAATATTTACAAGCTAGGAAGACAGCCATCAGAACTTTCTGCTCATTTGCTGGATGTTTGTTCCATCCACGAGATAACTTCCGAAAGCTGCATGGATGAGGAACTTTGCTTTGATGTTCTCGACAACACTAATGAGACATCGTTTGATCTTGCACCACTTCACAGTGAGGATATGTTCAATGAGTCCGACCTTAAGATTGAACCCGTTGACTCATTGCAAAAGTTAGCAGCACTTTTCGAGTCAATATCTTATGCAAGTTTTGAACCTCTTAAGGAGTCCGAATATCATTCCGTTACCCCATCTTCTATTGTCTCTCCGCCAATTCTTGATCTCAAACCGCTACCTTCTCATCTTAAATATGCATATTTAGGAGAGAATGAGACTTTGCCAGTGATTATATCCGCTTCTCTAGCCTTAGAGCAAGAGAATGCACTTTTGGCAGTGTTGAGATCGAATCGGCAAGCATTTGGTTGGACAATGGCCGACATCAAAGGGATTAGTCCCTTAATTGTTGAACACTACATACATATGATGGATGAAGCCAAACCAACCCGAGACCCATAAAGATGGTTAAATCCCGTTATGAAGGAGACGGTAAAGAAAGAAATCGTCAAATGCCTTGATAGTGGAATAATTTACCCCATATCTGATAGCCAATGGGTAAGTCCAATTCATGTGGTCCCTAAAAAGTCTGGCATCACGGTCATCACTAATGAGGCTAATAAGTTAATCCAAACATGCACCCAAACTGGGTGGCGCGTATATATTGATTACAGGAAACTCAATGCCGCGACGAGGAAAGATCACTTCCCTCTACCTTTCATTGACCAGATGTTGGAACGATTAGCGGGACACGAATACTACTGTTTCTTGGACGGATACTCTGGCTATAACCAGATCCCCATCGCCGAAAAGGATCAAGATAAAACCACTTTTACTTGTCCTTTCGGAACTTTTGCTTATAGATGCATGCCCTTTGGGTTATGCAACGCTCCCGCTACATTTCAGCGGTGCATGATTAGGATATTTTCAGATATGGTGTAAAATTTTCTAGAAATTTTTATGGACGATTTCTCCATTTTTGGGGTCTCCTTTAAGGACTGCCTTCGTAATCTTGACGCGGTTCTTACCCGCTGTAAGGATAAGAACTTGACTTTGAATTGGGAAAAATGCCATTTTATGGTCCAAGAAGGTATTGTACTTGGACATATAATTTCACGAAAAGGCATTGAGGTTGACAGAGCTAAAATAAATGTCATTCATAACCTCCCTCGTCCCAACTGCGTCAAAGATATACGATCCTTCCTTGGCCATGCAGGATTTTATAGAAGATTTATTAAGGACTTTAGCAAAATTGCTAGACCCTTAACCCTTCTATTGGCCAAGGACACTACTTTTCACTTCGATTCGGATTGTGATGCTGCTTTTGAATCGCTTAAAGAATCACTCACTACAGCCCCCGTTCTATCATCTCCGGATCGGAACCACCCGTTCGAACTTATGTGTGACGCATCAGATTTTGCTATTGGTGCTGTCTTAGGACAACATATTGATAAGATGCCACATGTAATTTACTATGCAAGTAGGACCTTGAATGATGCACAAATAAATCACACAACTACCGAGAAAGAACTCTTGGCAGTTGTATTTGCATTAGAGAAATTCAGGCCCTACTTGATTGGCTCGCCTATTGTAGTTTACACAGATCACTCCGCCCTACGACATCTTTTATCGAAGAAGGATGCAAAGGCCAGGCTAATACGTTGGATCCTATTGTTACAAGAATTTGATCTTGTCATCCGAGACAAGAGTGGATGTGAAAACGTTGTAGCCGACCATCTTTCACGCATCACTTCTTCACCAACTTTGATCGTGCCGATAAATGACTCATTTCCTGACGAACAGCTCTTGACCGTATCCTACAAACCTTGGTTCGTGGATATCGTGAACTATCTTGCAACGGGACTTATTCCTAATGATTGGTCGAAACAAGACAAACTTCAATTTCTATCCCAAGTAAAATATTTTTACTGGGATGAACCTTATCTATTCAAGTATTGTTCCGATCAAATCATTCGCAGGTGTGTCCCTAACGATGAATTCAAGAGCGTGTTATCATTTTGTCATGATCAGGCATGCGGCGGTCATTTTGGTCATCGCAAAACGGCGGAGAAAGTTTTGCAGTGTGGCTTTTATTGGCCAACATTATTTAAAGATGCATTTGAACATTGCAAAACTTGTCCGCGATGTCAGCATTTGGGTCGGATTTCACGAAGGAATGAGATGCCGCTCCAACCTATATTGGTTGTGGAAATATTTGATGTTTGGGGTATTGATTTTATGGGCCCTTTCCCAACTCCTTTGGGAATCTATATATCTTGTTAGCAGTTGATTATGTCTCGAAATGGGTGGAAGCTATACCATGTCGCACTAATGACAACAAAGTTGTCATTAAGCTGCTTAAAGAAAATATCTTTTCGTGATTCGGACACCCTCGCGCTATAATTAGCGACAACGGGACACATTTCTATAATCGGTCTTTCGAGGTTTTGATGCGGAAATATTCAATCACTCACAAGCTTTCTATGCCCTATCATCCCCAAACAAGTGGGCAGGCTGAGATCTCGAATAGACAGATCAAACAGATATTGGAGAAGACTGTTTCGAAAAATCGTAAAGATTGGTTAACCAAATTGACGGATGCTCTTTGGGCATTCCGCACCGCTTATAAGACCGATCTTGGTATGTCTCCATACCGCCTTGTGTTTGGGAAGGCATGCCACCTTCCCGTCGAGATCGAACATAAAGCTATGTGGGCTATTAAAGAACTTAATTTTGATCTTGATCATGCAGGCAGCTATCGGAAACTGCAATTGAATGAGCTAAGCGAACTCCGCGATGAAGCTTACGATAATGCGGTGATAGTAAAGAACAGGACTAAAGTGTTCCACGATAAAAATCTTTTTAGAAAAACCTTCACATCGGGGCAACAAGTCCTTCTTTACGACTCCCGTCTCCATCTTCATCTGGGTAAGCTTAAATCTCGTTGGAAAGGACCTTTTGTGGTGCGGTATGTACACCCGCACGGGGCAGTTGAAGTCGAAAATTTGAAAAACGGTTCAATTTTTAAAGTAAATGGGCATAGATTAAAACCGTATTTTTCTGCTGACCCCGCAGAGGAGCTCCTGTTTTTACAGGAGCCGCTTTATCAAAACTAAAATTCCTCCGCCTCACCTCCATGTTTTTGTAACATTTTCTCATTTTAAGAATGGAGGTGAGTAAAAATGGATTTGATTGAATATCTGTGCGTGTCAAAGATCAAGTTTGGGGGTAGTTTTCATTTAACTATTGTTTTACCCCTTGTATCTCTCTCCTAGTATACAGGTCCTTGTTCTCAAAAGGCTACATCAGTGAGGACACTGCTGAAAACAGGTTTGGGGGGGAGGTTTTTATTCACTGAATTATCTTTGACATTGGGCATTAAAATTTTTTTTATAACAAAAGAGTAGAGTGTGAAAAATTACATCCAAAAGATAGGAATAGTTTAAGAAAACCAAGAAAATTAGAAGTTTTCTTAAACGAACTGGTAATAAGTAGTTATGAGCTGTTATCCCAAGGGTTAGTAAGATGAAAGAAGTCACTAATCTGAGGATAAAAATAAGTCTGAAAAATAGTTTCTATTCTGGAAGCCAAACATTTGAATGTTGATACCCTACTATATGCACTTATACACGTCTTGAAACTCGGGATAGTAGAGGATACCTTGAAATTCTCTTGTCTAAAAGCCAAAGTATGAAGGAAATAAAAAAAATGAATGAAGAAAATATAAAAATGGTGAAAAGAAAAAAAATGAACACTGGTTTTGTATCGCCAAGGCAGCAATAAAAAAATATAGCGATGGTGCTTCATCACCTAGTGCCCTAAGGCTAACTGGTCTGGGAGTCACTGCTAAGCCTTAGGTGGTGCAAGACGAGGAAAATATTATCACCTAATCAGCAAATATATAAGTAATCGGTCGGTTAGTACCTCAAGAAGTATTAACGGTCGCATGAAAATGTGTGAGCAAATCTAAATATTCATCAAGTTAAAAAGTACTGAGGTAGATGGGCAAGAGTATGATAGCTTGAATTGAATTCTCCGAGTGTAGGGATGTCCTTTACACACACATAGGGGTATATGATAAATGTTTGGACGAAAGGTAGGAATGAAGAATGAAGACGATATTTTATTGAGGGATAAAGTGATTTCTAACATCTTTTCATGACTATTAAGATAGGGCTCATGACAACTGAAAATCTAGTGTAGTTGGAAACTCTTATTTTCAAAGTCTTTCTTTTATGTTTCTTATCTTTATATGTAAATTTCACCATCTCTCTTTTATTATAGGATTTTGTGGGTGTAATCCGCTGAAAACCCTTAGGAGACAACACTCCTCCTACTAGGGACACCTAGAGATTTAACGGCTTGTTGCACGTGTTCAGTGCAATCGTGTTTGCCTACGAAAGTGTGCTTAGTCTTCTTCTTTTTCTCCTTCTCTTGAATAAACTAGTTTGCTCGGGACGATCAAAGATAAGTTTGGGGGTATTTGTTCAGTTGATTAAACTGCATATTTATTATTACATTTTTCCTACAATTTCCATATTTTAAAGGTCTTTATTATAATATATCATACATATGAGGGTTTATTTATAAAAATACTATTTTCCATGTGTTGATATATTATAATTAGCATTTGGTAGGAAAATGTATATAATATTATTGACCTAATCCTAGTAGACTTAGTCTACTAAATATTATTTAAGTTGTTGTGCAGAATTTTCAGGTCTAAAATCAAGGAAATCAAGTTGTTAAAGTAAACCTGCCTAATTAAGAAATCAAAATGAAGAAATCAAGTCTGGCAGCAACTACGAGAAGATTTCCAAATTCTGAAGGTTCCAAGGATCGCCACATGTCACAAGGAGCATTCCCATAAAAAAATAATCAATGGATCTGATCATCAGGCTGCGGATCCGCGGCCCGAGCCCCCTTGTGCCGCGGATCCGCCGCGTTATAGTGGAGTTAAGGGCTGGAAATTTTTGAGCTGGATTCTAACTACCATTCCCCAATTTAGGCATCTAACTTTCTGGCTTTGGGACTATAAATAAAGCCCGAGAACCTCTTGGAAAAATCATCAAGTCGACACGATCAAGAAGTCCAAGACGTCTCACGCATCCAGACTGATCATCAACTGTTCGTCTACCTCCTTGGAAGAGATCGAGAAGCAAGCTAGTCTTTGTAATCATTTTCTAAGGATCAAAGTGTAATGAATATTGTTGATTAATAAAGGTAGTTCTTTTTCTTATTCTATTTCTTCGTAATTTAATTATGCATTTTCTCTCCATATCTTTTTCTCCCAACATGCGCGAGTAATTCTCCGCTTGTTAGGGTTCGTAGGATTATGGTAGGCTAATGGATGATGAACATCCCTAAACCCTTTTTAAGTCCTATAAAGTTTATGAACTTTATCAAAAGAATCATTAACATCCTAATCGGGTGCGCTAACAATTCTTTGTTAGTTCCGACCGCGATTAGAGATTAAATTAATGATTGTTTTGGTAAAGGCTAGATATGAACGGAGTTCTGTGTCGAGATAAGGGTTAAGAGTGGGATTCCTTTTCCCTCCAGAAACCCTAATCTACACGCATCACTGTCGTTCTAGATTTAAATCTAATAAAAGATAAAAATGGTAACTTTTAATTAATCGTCCATGACTACTAAATCCTAACGAACCCTACAAGCCCCCTTATTATATTAACTACATCCATAAATAATCTAGATCTATATTTTTGCATTCTTGCTTAACGTAGATCTAGAAACCATTCTTCAAAATTCTTTATCCCTCCTCTCTTTTTCAACACATATAAAGTAAGAGTAAAAGATTCAACGTTTCCCTGATGACGACCCGTACTCACCTCGGTCTAGCTACATGCGACACCGTTCTAATTGCGGTTATTCTACAAAAACACTCTTTCGAACCAATCACCCGCCAAAACCTGAAGCGAGACAGCCCCCTTTAGCAACGTGAATGGACCACCCGGCACTTCACGGAATCCGGTAACTTGAGCACCCCTCCTTGGCTCAACCTGTACCCCCTACGAGTGCGGCGAATAGCCCGCCAATTCTATAGTGAAGCCCCCTCCGTCTCAAAGCCATGAGATGCGGGCTCGTTGCCCTCTAGAACCCGGCTATCCGTGCACCCCACCGTGGGGTAATCCTAGTACAGAAAGTAAAATATACAACGGGTACATCGACCTCAACTCGGTCGTGCCCTAAAAGAATAATATACAAACAGGCAGTGAAGGCAGTCCACATGTCGGACGCTCGCCCCGCAATATCAAATGTACAAATACGACCAAGCTGTACTACCATTGCATCCAGGCTATCCACCACGACAAATCCACAACATCACAGCACAATACAGAACATCAACGTGAATGTCACGTTCGCAAATCCGTCTAAAAGAACTATAGCAATTAGATAAGATTTACCGATCAAATGACATTTACGGTCGCAGATATAATGTAAATACTGTGAACTAACATATTTAAATTTTCGATCGAAAAAATTCCCCGAAGTGGGCCCCAAGCACAACTGCTGCACTGAAAATAATCTGGGCCCAAACAAATAATACCAAAAACCCCAATTTCAACACATAGACCACTGTAGGAAAAATGGTGCATTGAAGGCACAAAGTGGCGGCGGAACCGCGACCAAAAGAGGGGTATTGCCGCGGTTCCGCGGCGGAACAGTGTCTTCATGCAACCAAATTTCTGCAGTGGTCTTATAAATGCCTGCACGTATTTCTGCAATATACCAAATAATTTTTTGACAACAAAAGAAAATCGACAGAAACTGCATGACTTGAAATCGCGGTTTCGAAATTTTCGTTCGATCGAAGTTCTAAATATGTTAGAGCAAGCTAGTAAAGGCTAATGGCGTGGCTCTGATACTATGTAAGTCTACGGTAGCGCCCCGACCATCTGTCCGAGGCCAAAATGCGGTAACAAAAACCTTTTCTTAACTTGTAACTGGTGCTATCGTATACTTTTTTCCCAGATCGAACCATTAACCTACAACTAGCTATCTAGAGAAGGGATAGAAAGGCTATACCGATCGATCCGTGTCCTTCGGTCTTTAGCCACCAGCCCGAGCTCCTCGCGGCATCTCCGGTCTCGATCTCCTCGTCGGAAAGGGCACCACATCGAGAAGTCTTTTTACGGGCTCCCACCTCTGAACCGAAACAACTCGGACACGAAGTTTGCTAGCCGACGTGTCCAAGATTGCTGTAGAATATGTGTAGAACGCTTTGTCTCTATTGTTAATGAAGTTGCCATTTTTGGAGTGGAGAAGGAGATGAGCTTTGGAATGGCAAAGGAATTTTATGCAAGATGAAATGAATCCTCAATCTCATACACAAAAAGATGGGCTGTCCAAATGAGGGGCTCGGCCAAATTTGAGAGGAGGGAGGTGAGCATATCAAGCAAAAAGCAAATGAGTGATAATGAGGAAAATGAGTCACACCACCATCCATTCCTAACCCTTTCATAATAAATGCACAAAAGGAATCAAAGATGCTAGAAACATCAAGAAGAATGCAGCAAAGGTCCTGGAGCCCCAACACCGCAGAAAACCCCCTATTTTGTAAAGGCCAGTTTTACAAATAAACCCCTCCAAGCAAAAATCAACTAAGAAAAGAAAGAAAGGAAAAATGGCTGAAACGAAATGCAAACTGGCAACTTCAAAAAAGCGATCCCGTAATAAATTACAGGATAACCCCGCGACTGTATATACATACCCGCATTTGTATTCCGACTGAATACAAATGCAATGAGATAAAATCTACACTGTATAATACTAGCATCCGGCTTAAACCAAAGCCCGCTAGTATTATCCGTCCGAACCATGACACGTGCACAAGTGCACGCGTACGTTCGAACCCTGCCATAAATCCATACGGCCTCTACAACGTTTCGCCCGAAACTTGAGAAACTGTCTGTGGGGGACTCTAAAGACTCGTCAATATTTTGGCTGTGGATTTAACCACCAGCACGTCAGAGGTACTAGCCGTACGTAACGGGCTACCAGGTATTGAACAAAAGGAAGGTCGATGAGCGAACTCATCCTGACACCCTACTGAGCCTGTCAGTGACAATATCCGTACAGTCCGGTCCGTTCGTCTATGAGCATCGCATGTCGGGCCTAGTGGGTTGGTAAAAGTCCGACCCCCAAAAGCGGTACAAGTCGTGTCGGAGTGTAACCCAGAACTCCCTGAGATACTACTGGAATACCTACCAGTAAATCTCCTACCTTGGCCAAGGACTTTGTGTAATGGCTCTCCTAGACACAACGCGATCTCACCCCCAATACCGAGAGAGACGAAACCCCTGCCTATCCGCTCACTGCCTCCATGTGGCTCGGGACTGTACCCAACTAAAACCTGTTTGCACGACTCTTTTGAGCCGTGGTAGGGTAGTAATCAAAACACAGTGGGAACTCACACGAGACAAATGACGATCTCAGGTCGATGAACTAAACTGTACACATGTCACCAGGGAACTGCTATCTGACGTCAGGTATAATACCAACTAGCATGCTCCCGGCGAGTCCTGTCCGGTGTACTCATAACCCAATGAGCACCTGTATACATCTTAGGTGAACCAAATGACACCAATGGCTTGTGAGACCGGCCACCGCCCCTCGTCGGGGTCTCGACTGTATACACTAGTCTACTAATGGAGTATCGATGCCCAGTCTCGAAACTCACACGACTAGGGACTACTTTAAAGATGCGCTTATAGACTCCAGCTCCCACGTATATGATCTTCATCATACTGCTGGCAGTCAAGTAAGAATCCTAAGAGCTCTATCAACGTGTAATAGCGATCTGTAAGGTCACCTAAAGCAGTACACGATGATAAAGATAAACCAGATAGCATACTATCATCTTGAGTAAGACTGTCCTACCGGTATAGGTCCTCCAGCAATCATTGCAATCATGTGCCTGTGATCCAATAATTGACTCTGAGGGCACTATATCCAACACGTCTTGCATATGTCTTCAGCCGCTACTCTGATCTAATGATAGCCAGAACGGAGATCCAACTTCGAAAATACCTTGGCCCTAGTTAACTGATCGAATAAATCGTCGATGCGCGGAATTGGGTACTTGTTCTTTATTGTGACTTTGTTCAGCTCTCGATAGTCTATACACATCCGCAGCGATCCATCCTTCTTTTTCACCAACAGAACTGGTGCACCCCACGGTGAAGCGCTTGGCCGGATAAATCCCTTCTCCAGGAGTTCTTCAATTTGCTTCTTCAATTCTGCCAACTCAACCGGTGCCATTCTGTATGGGGCCTTAGAAACTGGTGCTGAATCTAGAGTCAAATCAATCGAGATTTCCAAGACGCGTTGTAATACCCAGTTTCTTTTGTATCCAATTATCCATATTTTCCTTATAATAATTTTCCCTATATTTTCTATTTAATTCTTCCAAATATGTTTAGTCCAAATATTTTTCTACTAACCCTATATCCTACTACTCTAACACCCAAGTAGCCAACCCTCACAAATTTCTTTTCTTCTCATTTCCCCCATTATCATTTAAGCCTGGCCTATGACCCACACTCTAATCCCTTATATTTATTTGCCCTAATTCTTTTAATCGTTTAACCCAGCCCCAAGCCCAGCCCAAGTCTTTTCCCTCACTTCACCCTCACCCGACCCAACCTCTCTCATTTCCTCACGTTCTCGATCTCTCTTTATATCTCACAACAACCCACATATCACACTTTCTCCCACTTTCTCTCTGTCACTTTCTTTACTATATTATTATTATTATATATTAATTTACACTTTCTCTCTCTCCCTCTCCCTTTTTTCTCTCTACAACTCACTCATCCACTTACCCACGTTTCTCTCTCAAAACCTCACATGCATCTCTCCTCCACTTATATTTATATAATCTTTTCTTTAACCCTATATATTACTATTATTCTATTTCTCCCTCACCCACGTTCTCTCTCTCTCTCTTTCTCCCTCACCCACGTACACACACACACACACACACACACACACACACACACACTCTCTCTCTCTCTCTCTCTCTCTCTCTCTCTCCCAGTTCACTCTCTCTCTCCTCTCGATCTCTCTCTCTCTACTATCACTCTCTCTCCCCACTCGATCTCTCTTCTCCCCTTTCACTTCCGACGTGAACCCCATGCCTGCAAACCCACCGAACGATCCCTACAACCTCCCTGCCGAGACTCACCGCCCGCTACACCTACCGCCTCCACCGCCGGAACCCCGTCGACGACCGTACCCCGTCATCATCGCCACCACCGCTTCACTCTCCTCCGCGACCACCTCCTCATCACCTCCCTTTCTCGCCTCTCCCCTGCAACCGGTCTCCGAACCCAACTTCCAGCACCCTCGACTCGAGCATCCACTTCACCATCGCCGGTGATCAACCCTTTTTCATCGTCGCCTCCTTCTCCCCGATCACCATTGCCATCGCTTCGTCTCCACCGAGCATCACCACCACCATAGACTCCGAACCCTTCAACCGAGCACTCAACGAGACCCTTTCGGACGCCTTTTCGCCATCGACGACTTCATCTCCCTCGTTGATGCCCAAACATCTCCTTCCCTCCGACGACAGCCCCTTTCGTCTGCTCGTCCAACCCCATCAACCAGAATACGAGCCAAACAACTCCCGTCGCCATCGTCGACGTTGTCGACAACAGTAGCAAAGTCACATCCACCGCCTATTGCCACCGTCCATGCCCAGCACTGTACCCGCTCCATGCCTAGAACGTGCCCTCTACCGTGCCCACCTCAGCATCGAGCCATCCCATGCCTTGCACCCATATTACGCCATGCCCACTCTCGTGTCGCGCCGTATCATAGCCAAGCCTCGCTGTGGCCGTACCCGTGCCATTGCAGTTGTCGCCGTCGCTGCCGTATAGTCATCGATACGTCGTCAGGCAAGTTTAAATACTTTCTTCATGCTATTATGTATATTTATTTCGATTGCGATTCAATAGTATTATAGTGTTCGATGCAAACCAAAATCTGAAAACCCCGCTTATAATGACGGAAATAAACATAACAGTTGGCCCGAATGATAACGAATATTGTGTTAGGGTTTGGATTGAAAATACGGATTTTAACAATGTAAAATGACATCCCAATTGGTTACGTCAAATCTGAAAATCACCGTACCCATCATGTCGTAAAATTAGTAGTTAATTAAATATAAATCCAATCATGGTGTTCCAGGGCTCGTATCGAACCTAACTATATAACCTATAACCCCATGTAATTAGTTATTGAATATTGCAATTTCATGACATTGAAAAATGAGGAGGAACACAACTCAGGACTGCAGTCCGGGGCAACGTTCGTTTTGAATACCTGGCCTTGGGAACACCTGTACACCCCTTCCTTAAACTGAAAATGCACGGAACTCTATATGGTCGCGTAGATAATTTATTTAGATAACCCCTGAATCTGGTCCCGTGTCGTTTCACCATCATTTGATATTTAATTTGTATTTTAGAATACCGTGGTGTTCTGCAGTTTCTGCAGTGATCCCTCTTACACCAGCACCTTGTACATAACATAACTTTTAATACAGAACTGCTATTGATGATATGCTTGATGCGTTGGAAATATAATAGTAAAATATACAATTAGTTGAACTGTAGCGTTGCTTAATTACGATCCCAACTGGGATTAAAATGTGTTACGAAACGGACTTCCGATTCTGAAACCAGATTTCCAGCAGTGAACGCTTAAAATGAAATGGCCATATCTAGTGATCCTGAAACCCGATTAACGTGAAACCAATTTTTATGGTTAGATATTTAAACATACTGCTTATCCCATGTTCATAGTTTCATTAAATTTTTCATGTATGATTTATGATAAATTATACAAGTGATAGGACATCGACTGATGATATCTTAAGCATGCCTTAATTACCGTATTCTCATCACATTCCATATATGTTATTGCATTGGTAACCTAGTGATCATGTGCATTACCCAGTGTTAGGTATTAGTGTTTGATTGTGGCAAGTACGTTAGTGTTTAAGTTTGAACGGATAAGTGAAAGTGGCACGTACTTGTACACAATCAGTGGACCCTATTGATTTATTGCATTGTCGACGTCTGTGGGACGTGTATAAGTGTGATTATAATTGGTATGGGACAATTATGGAAGCACTTGTATGGGTGTCACAGATAAGGCACCAAACACTGTCCATTTATCTTGGGTATCAGTCGAGACATGCTTGATGGAGACCCTGTCTTCAGTTCTTGCGTAGACTCGTCATGGACCGACTGGTATTTGAGTTTATGGTCGGCATTTGATGTAGACCATAGGGTGTGGGGTAGTTTGAGTGTGGGTTCAACAGAATCTCGGGAGTCCCATGCCGGCACATATGGAGATATATAGGGATATCACTGATTATTAGCGAGCGACTCGGGCCCGTGTTCCCTTGTCCTTGGGTCTTACCCTTGGGTGGGGGATACTCACGAGTGGTTGACTCTCACACTTGGACTGACGATAGGTTTAGCGACTTGTACAGTGAGACTTAGAGACTGATAGGGTTAGTGACATTGACATGCATTGCTTACCGATTCAATATACCTGCCATACTGTTTACTGCTTTACTGCTTACCTGCTCTATTATTTACTTGTATTGGCTACTTCATGCTCACGTCATTATTCCATGCTTACTGTTTCATATTCATCATTATTGCACGTGTTCACTTCTGTATATATATATATATATATATATATATATATATATATATTGCTATTGTGTCGCTCTGACGACCTAAGTATGCATGCTCAGAGTGAGAAGTGGATTTAGCTCGGACCAGGACCTGACGTACCACGAGGACACTGCAGATATCTGGATCAGCGACTCAGTGCTACACTTCCTTAATCTCTATCGGGTCAGTGTTTTGTATTTGTTTTGATTTAGTGACTGCATTTCTCATTACCTATGCATTGAGTACTGATTCCCACGTAAAGTCAGAAGCCGAAGTGTGACTACGGCAGGATGTTTCCTTGACTGTAGGAGCATGGATGGCCTTATCAACCCCTCGTATTCTTTATTTTGAGTAGCGGGGCGTGACATAGTTTTGTTGGTATCAGATCCAGGTTTAGAATGGAATTACAGTTTCCGTGTAGGGCTTGACAATCTAAGACACCCTTTCGGTTTAAATTGTAAACTTGTTATCTTTGATCTGGATGCATACAATGAGTTCTTCTACATATTTTGATCCATTCGCTAGAACTTTGGGTAACTTGGTAGAGTTATGTGGTTGTAATTATGAACTGCAGCATAGTTACAATACTGTACTCTGTTTGAGTGACTTGGGGTTCTACCTTTGATTCCTTCATCGATTGAATATTACTTTACCGCACAATCTTGTTTTGGTCGTCAACACTCTATTACCGTTTATACCTTATATCGTCCCCGAGTTTTCAAATCTATTTCACGTTTTCATCCTTGTACTTTCCCTATTGATCATACGCCTGCTACGTTTCTTATCGGACTCGTTGCTTTCTCTCGTCTTCGTTTCTTCAAGTTATCATATCGCATTGCATACCTTTAAGTTCCTATCAGCGTCGTATAGCAGAAGCTAAAATCGGACTTCCAACAACTCCCCGTCCTCCACTACCAAGAGTCAGACCGCCGAGATTTTGGGTGTATTGCAAGGATTAACGGAAGCCCATGAGCAAACAAACGATCTCTTAGCTGAAGGACTAAGAAGGTGAATGGCTCAAGCCCCCAATCGTAAGGGAATCCCTGTTACACAAAGAAGAGATGTGAAGATGAAGCGCCCATTTATTCCTCAGCAACGGAGGCAGCGGAGAACTCAACATTACAATTATTGCAAGAGACTAGGACACCTTCAGAAAGACTGTCGTAAGGCTAAATGGCAGTGCCTAATTTATAGGTCCGACGAGCATCTTATCGATGGTTGCCCTCGAAGGAAGGAGTTACACGGAGAAGATTCGTCAACGCTCTCCACGTCGGCTTGAGTAACTTAGTTATTTCGTAGTTCGAGTTTGAGGATGGTACGGACCCTGCACAGGATCCAAACTCGCTTGACGAGATCGCAGAGATTTAGACATCGACACGAAGTTATCACCTTCTCTGCTTCCAACAAAGATATTCCTTTTCAGTTGTCCCTTTTCGTTTAACTCCTGTATCTGTTGAACTCCTTGATTTATATGCCAATAAAATTATATACGTTTGTTTTCCTCATCTTTTCTAAGTACTCAACTATTTTCAAATCTTTCATAGTTCTACCTTACACTGTATATTTATTTCCTAGATTGTTTTCCCGGTAATGCTTTTCATACTATCGTCCTCTTATTATGAAGTTCCATTTTTCGTGTCTTTTTGTCTTGATCTTTTATCTGCTTTAAGTACAGGATGCCATTTTGAGCTATTTTCTACTCAATATTTATTTTAATATTTTATTATTTGTCATACTGGTGTCATTCATAATCATTCCGTTGTTGATTGATTTTCAAAATTTATATTATTAGCAGTTTAAGTTTTATTTAAATCGGGTTCCATATTGACTTTCTATATAGTATTCCCTTTTCTTTGTCCATATGAATGCTAACTATCTTTTGTTTTCGTATTTACGTTTACCTACGTATTTTTGCTCCAATCAATTTAAATTTTCTATTTACTAAAATGTAAAGTATGGTTAACTCGTATGTTAATACATTTAATTACTTGTACGTGTAGCGTCATTGTTTCGGTATTATCCTAGTTTCTTTCATATTGTATTATCTTCACTTTTGCAAAAATAGTTTAGTCTTGGCATGTACGTTAATTATTGATATCTGATTTGTTTACTAGTCGCCTATGTTTTTATTTTTCTCCTATACTTTACCGTATGAGGACCCTCAACTAATTATATAATTGCTTGCTTTGTATCTTCATTAAAATAGTTTTGGTTCTTAAGGCCTATGAGCCAATCCTTCATTGCTATTTATTGTTGTCATTTTATTTTTATTTTTGTATATATATAGTTTATCACTATTAGTTATGTCATTATGTGTGACTGTTCATTTTAAACTGCTCTATTTCTTATATATATAAATATTTGATTTTTGTCTAGTTACTATTGCGTAAATCGCTATATAGTAGTATTTGATTTTTGTATGTCATTTTATAACTTATCGTTTATTTTAATTTCGAGGACGAAATTTAATATAAGTGGGGTATGATATAATACACAGTTTCTTTTGTATCCAATTATCCATATTTTCCTAATAATAATTTTCCCTATATTTTCTATTTAATTCTTCCAAATATGTTTAGTCCAAATATTTTTCTAGTAACCCTATATCCTACTACTCTAACACCCAAGTAGCCAACCCTCACAAATTTCTTTTCTTCTCATTTCCCCCATAATCATTTAAGCCCAGCCCATGACCCACACTCTAACCCCTTATATTTATTTGCCCTAATTCTTTTAATCGTTTAACCCAGCCCCAAGCCCAGCCCAAGTCTTTTCCCAAACTTCACCCTCACCCGACCCAACCTCTCTCATTTCCTTACGTTCTCTATCTCTCTTTACATCTCACAACAACCCACATATCACACTTTCTCCCACTTTCTCTCTGTCACTCTCTTTACTATATATTATTACTATATATTAATTTACACTTTCTCTCTCTCTCCCATTTTCTCTCTACAACTCACTCATCCACTCACCCACGTTTCTCTATCAAAACCTCACATGCATCTTTCCTCCACTTATATTTATATAATCCTTTCTTTAACCCTATATATTACTATTATTCTCTTTCTCCCTCACCCACGTACATACACACACACTCTCTCTCACTCCCAGTTCACTCCCTCTCTCTCCTCTCGATCTCTCTCTCTTGCCTCTCGATCTCTCCTCTCCCCTTTCATTTCAGACGTGAACCCCATGCCTGCAAACCCACCGAACGATCCCTGCAACCTCCCTGCCGAGACTCACCGCCCGCTACACCCACCGCCTCCACCGCCGGAACCCCGTCGACGACCGTACCCCATCATCATCGCCACCATCGCTTCACTCTCCTCCGCGACCACCTCCTCATCACCTCCCTTTCTCGCCTCTCCCCTGCAACCGGTCTCCGAACCTAACTTCCAGCACCCTCGACTCGAGCAGCCACTTCACCATCACCGGTGATCAACTCTTTTTCATCATCGCCTCCTTCTCCCCGATCACCATTGCCATCGCTTCGTCTCCACCGAGCATCACCACCACCATAGACTCCAAACCCTTCAACCGAGCACTCAACGAGACCCTTTCGGCCGCCTTTTCGCCATCGACGACTTCATCTCCCTCGTTGATGCCCCAAACATCGCCTTCCCTCCGACGACAGCCCCTTTCGTCTGCTCGTCCAACCCCATCAACCAGAATACGAGCCAAACAACTCCCGTCATCATCGTCGACGTTGTCGACAACAGCAGCAAAGCCGCATCCACCGCCTATTGCCACTGTCTATGCCTAGCGCCGTGCCTGCTCCATGCCTAGAACGTGCCCTCTACCGTGCCCACCTCAGCACCGAGCCATCCCGTGCCTTGCACCCATGTTACGCCATGCTCACTCTCGTGTCGCGCCGTATCATAGCCAAGCCTCGCTGTGGCCGTACCCGTGCCGTTGCATTTGTCGCCGTCGCTGCCGTATCGTCATCGATACGTCGTCAGGCAAGTTTAAATACTTGCTTCATGCTATTATGTATATTTATTTCGATTGCGATTCAATAGTATTATAGCATTCGATGCAAACCAAAATCTGAAAACCCCGCTTATAATGACGGAAATAAACATAACAGTTGGCCCGAATGATAACGAATATTGTGTTAGGGTTTGGCTTGAAAATACGGATTTTAACAATGTAAAATGACATCCCAATTGGTTACGTCAAATCTGAAAATCACCGTACCCATCATGTCGTAAAATTAGTAGTTAATTAAATATAAATCCAATCATGGTGTTTCAGGGCTCGTATCGAACCTAACTATATAACCTATAACCCCATGTAATTAGTTATTGAATATTGCAATTTCATGACATTGAAAAATAAGGAGGAACACAACTCAGGACTGCAGTCCGGGGCAACGTTCGTTTTAAATACCTGGCCTTGGTAACACCTGTACACCCCTTCCTTAAACTGAAAATGCGCGGAACCCCATATGGTCACGTATAGAATTTATTTATCTAACCCCTAAATCTGGTCCCGTGTCGTTTCACCATCATTTGATATTTAATTTGTATTTTACAATACCGTGGTGTTCTGTGGTTTCTGCAGTGATCCCTCTTACACCAGCACCTTGTACATAACATAACTTTTAATACAGAACTGCTATTGATGATATGTTTGATGCGTTGGAAATATAACAGTAAAATATACAATTAGTTGAACTGTAGCGTTGCTTAATTACGATCCCAACTAGGATTAAAATGCGTTACGAAACGGACTTCCGATTCTGAAACCAGATTTCCAGCAGTGAACGCTTAAAATGAAATGGCCATATCTAGTGATCCTGAAACCCGATTAACGTGAAACCAATTTTGATGGTTAGATATTTAAACATACTGCTTATCCCCTGTTCATTGTTTCATTAAATTTTTCATGTATGATTTATGATAAATTATACGAGTGATAGGACATCGACTGATGATATCTTAAGCATGCCTTAATTACCGTATTCTCATCACATTCCATATATGTTATTGCATTGGTAACCTAGTGATCATGTGCATTACCCAGTGTTAGGTATTAGTGTTTGATTGTGGCAAGTACGTTAGTGTTTAAGTATGAACGGATAAGTGAAAGTGACACGTACTTGTACACAATCAGTGGACCCTATTGATTTATTGCATTGTCGACGTCTGTGGGACGTGTATAAGTGTGACTATAATTGGTATGGGGCAATTATGGAAGCACTTGTATGGATGTCACAGGTAAGGCACCAAACACTGTCCATTTATCTTGGGTATCAGTCGAGACATGCTTGATGGAGACCCTGTCTTCAGTTCTCGCGTAGACTCGTCATGGACCGACTGGTATTTGAGTTTATGGTCGGCATTTGATGTAGACCACGGGGTGTGGAGTAGTTTGAATGTGGGTTCAACAGAATGTCGGGAGTCCCATGCCGGCACATATGGAGATATATGGAGATATATAGAGATATCACTGATTATTAGCGAGCGACTCGGGTCCGTGTTCCCTTGTCCTTGGGTCCTACCCTTGGGTGGGGGATACTCATGAGTGGTTGACTCTCACACTTGGACTGACGATAGGTTTAGCGACCTGTACAGTAAGACTTAGAGACCGATAGGGTTAGTGACATTGACATGCATTGCTTACCGATTCAATATACCTGCCATACTGTTTACTGCTTTACTACTTACCTGCTCTATTATCTACTTGTAATGGCTACTTCATGCTCACGTCATTATTCCATGCTTACTGTTTCATATTCATCATTATTGCACGTGTTCACTTCTGTATATATATATATATATATATATATATATATATATTGCTATTATGTCGCTCTGACGACCTGAGTATGCATTCTCAGAGTGAGAAGTGGATTTAGCTCGGACCAGGACCTGACGTACCTCGAGGACACTGGAGATATCTAGATCAGCGACTCAGTGCTACACTTCCTTGATCTCCATCGGGTCAGTGTTTTGTATTTGTTTTGATTTAGTGACTGCATTTCTCATTACCTGTGTATTGAGTACTGATTACCACGTAAAGCTAGAAGCCGAAGTGTGACTACGGCAGGATGTTTCCTTGACCGTAGGAGCATGGCTGGCCTTATCAACCCCTCGTATTCCGTATTTTGAGAAGCGGGGTGTGACACACGTAGAGGTGGTAGACCTGGTAAATCTTTAGGAAACACATCCAGAATACCCGAACAATCTTTGGGGCTGGGCTCTCATCAATCTCCATAGCTGTCAACTCTTTTGGCTTGGCTCAATACTTGGCTGACTCCAAAGATTCGCTCCCGCCTTCGAAAATAAACTCTGGATGATTGGGAATGCGGAAAGTCACATTCCTTGCTCGGCAATCAATAACTGCATGGAAAGTACTCATCCAATCCATCCCGAGAATTGCGTCATAGCTGCCTGTTCCGATCAAAAGGAAATTCGCATAGAATTCCCTGCCACACACTGCAACTGGACAGGATCTACATTCTCGACTAGATACTATAACACCATTACCCGTATTTATTTCCCAACCCTTGGTTAATGGTTCATGTGGTATGGAGTGTGTATCAACGAAATGCGCAGATATGAAACAGTGCGATGCTCCAGAATCAAATAGTACTCTAGCTGGCATGGAATGTACGAGTAGAATACCTGTGACAAATTCGCATGAAGCCTCTTCCTGCTCGGCGGTCAAGGTGAAAGCCCGTCTCTGACCGCGGCCTGTGTAGGGTTTCCTCTGCTCCTGTGATCTCTGCTGCTGCGGTCCAGACCCTCCCTGTAACTCTGTTTGCTGGGGGCAACCGCTAACTCTGTGCTGACTGGATCCACAAATCAAACACTGTCCCTTGGCGCGGCGACAGTCCTTATGGGTGTGTCCATCTCTGTTACAGTAGCCGCAAACTAAGTTCTTACCCTGGGGGCGATGCTGGGGAACGAATGGACGCTTCATCTGTGTCGTTCCTAGCCTGTGAACTGGTATAACTCCTCGAGACGGTGTGTGAGTACGCACTGGAACAACTGGGGGCTTCCTGGATTTATTGATCAGCTTCTCCTGGATTCGTGCCGCGTTGAGTACTTGTGCAAAAGTCTGCAACTCGAGTGACGCGATCAACTCCTGTAGCTCAAAATCAAGTCCCTGCAAGAAGCGCCTGATCCTAGTGGCCTCTGAAGCGACCATATACGACGCAAATTGGCTCAGACGGTTGAACTCTACCGTGTATACGTCCACGGGACAGCCATTATGCTTCAGTAGGATGAATCTTTCTTCCATCTCTGCCTTGGCGGTGGTCCAAGAAGCGCTCCTTGAATTTGCTCCATTCGATTGGACTTTCTAGTCTGCTTTCTTCAACTGACCACCAAGTACGGGCTTCGTACTCCAACTGGATCTTTATCACATTCACTTTCTCCTCATCGGGTACCCTTGCGGCCGTCAGTAGATTCTCCATATTAACCAGCCATTGCTCGGCCTCGGGTGGTTCGGCTAGTCCTGTAAATGCAGCTGGATGTAATCTCCAAAAATCTGACACAGTGCCAGTCCTGGCAGAAAAAGCTGGTGGAGCAGCTCTCGGGGCGGTAATGAGGGCGGAGGGTCCCCCTATTGCGGTAATAGCCCTGAGTCCTTCGGTGAGTAGGTCTGTCTTTCTCTCCAGAGCTTCTGCGAGAGTCGTCAGTGCACTGAGTATTCTCTCCATGCCATCCTGAGAACTTGAGTCCGAGGAGTGGTCGTTCGGCGACGTCATATTGCTGGAAGATATTTAAAAGGATATGATTAGATACAATGATGAAAGTCAGGAATAGTGAAGCGAAAATAATGTAATACAGTATAGTTAATGTTATCCCTTACTACTAAACCTGGATATGATACCAACAAAACCATGTCACGCCCCGCTTCCCATAATACGGAAAACGAGGGATGACTAGGCCAGCCATGCTCCTACGGTCAAGGAATAATCCCGCCGTAATCACACTTCGGCTTCTAGCATTATATGGTAATCAGTAAACAAAGCACAGAAGTAAAGGAAATACATTACTAAATTATTACATCAACTTTCATTGTTCACAATTTACAATAAAATAAGGAAAAGAACTACTAACCAAGTTCGAATACAAGATTTCTTTAGGGAAAGCAGTAAAAGTGAAGTAGGTACTCCCGACTAAATCTCCGCAAGCTCGAAGGGCAAGTCCGACTCCGGTACTGGTTCTTCCTCGAGATCTGAGCATGCATACTCAGGTCGTCAGAGCGACGTAATAGCAATATTATAATAGTGACCAGTAACAATCAAAGAAGGTAATAACAGTGGAAGTAAAATGCAGGTAATCAATATGTCACTAATTGATGCAAAGTATGATCTGTGTCCCTATCAGTCTCTAAGTCATCTTTGAAATCGAGTTGTGGAAAGGAGGATCATGTTTAACGAGGGTCTCGTACATACCCGGGACTACGGCCCGCTATCGCCCGGGACATAACCCTGTCAGTTTCCGTAATTAATTTCAGAAACGTTACACGCACTAAGAAACGTTACACGCACTAAGAAAACCCTCCGTAGTTTTTCATCCAAAATTAACGTCTCGTTATCGAGTTGGAGCTTAAGCTTCAACTCTCTTATCTTTTCGGTATTTAGGTAGGTTTTTCTTCCCATAAAAGAAACTAAATTCTCGCTTAATTGAAAATTAGGATTTAAAGAAACTAAAGAATCGCTATCCTTTCGAATGAGATTGCCGGCTAACTCGAAACTTGTAATTGAAGAGAGAACAACACTCGACAAACTCGTTACTATAGGAGGTTGAGGAAGACGTGCCAGTTTCCGTAATTAATTTGAGAGATATTTGATTGAAACCCTAAAACTAAAGTCAATTTAAAGGAACATTGGGAATTTTGGAAGAAAAAGAAGGGTTGTGAGGTTTTAAAACCTTATTCGGATACTCATCATTAGTTCTTTAACGGAGTAATGGAAGATACTAAAAAAATTCTCTTTTGCCTTATGAGAAGAATTTTTAGTGCAACTTAAATGTACCGGGGTTCTTTTAAGTAAGGCTAAAATTCACTAAACCCCAAACCCCATATCCCAGAAAACCCTAAAAAAATTTGATTGGCACAGAAAGCCACCATAGGTAACGGTGACTAGCTAACGATGTTAACTAGGCATGTAAAATGACTATTTTACCCTTCTAAATAAATATAGTTAATTAAATTATTAATTAATAATATTAATTATATATTAATATCTAATTTTTTTGCTCAGCAGAGTTTTGAAGAGGATGGGCTTTTGTAACGTCTTCAAAATAATAAAATATGATTTTTGGGAAATTTTATAATTTAATATTATTTTAATGAATATTTTAATATTTTGGAATAATTAAATACAAATAAATGGGGAAAAATTACGGAAAATTCTAAAATATGGTATTTTATGGAATTATGCCATTTTAAAGTTTTTAAGATTAGTTATATGCTAATTTAGTGCTAATCGCGATTAAAAATCGCTAATTGGATTTTTAGCACTTTTGAGCAAAAATGTGCACATATCATTTTCCACACTTGTTACACTTGTGTTATATTTCTTTTGCCATGGTTTTCTTTTGGGTTCACTATTCAAGTGAGAAGAGTTTAGAAAAGAAAAGAAAAGATAAAGTAAGTGATGATGAGAGAGAGAGAGTAGGTTGCATTGACTTTGACCCTTCCCTTCATCATTCTCCCATCTCATTTCTCTCTCCCCTCTCTCATGGATCTGCTGCCCTCTCCCTCACTCTCTCACCCTTTTCACTAAAACCCTAGATCCATCAAGAAAACAATGCCAAAACCTCATTCCCACTTCACAAAAAGTGTTCCCGAGATCACTAGCTACACATTGAACCTAGCAAGATTGGATTTGGTGGACTTTGAGCAACTCAAGAATTTTCTTGAGTTGCCAAAGGAGGTAATTTCTGCACCTATTAGGGTAGTATCTCATTTCTTTTACATCCATACTAGTTTTGTATCGATATTGTGATGTTTGTGGATTTTAGAGAATTCAAGTTAGGGTTTAGGGTAAAACTGAGAATCAAGATGAAATTGAGGTTTGTGGTGACCTTAGAACCCCTTGGGTAATGCTAAATTGAACCCAAAACTGGAAGTGAAACCAGAATACGGGATTACGGAACCGATATCGGAAAAACTGGAAATTTGTCACTGTTTTGTGTAATCTGGTATTACCCCGAGACCCCAAAAATTAAACTGAGTTGACAGTGAGATGTGCAGGCACCAGAGAACCATCAGCCCAAACCCTAGCTCCCCACTCCAAACTGAGGCCGCCAAATTTCCCCTTCTGGCCGCAAATTGCGGCCAGAGCAGGAGGGATCTGCCTCGAACTTCGTGCATGGCCCTATTTCCTCTATTCTTGGCCCTGGGTATGTCTAGTTTTGACAGATTCCATCTAGGGTAAAATCTGGGTTGATTTTCCTATGTTGGTGCATGGTTTACGACTTGATTTAGCATGGATTTTGGTGTTTGGTGATTCATTGCTGTCGGGTGGCGTTTGGACGTCAACGACAAGTGGATATTGATTGTGTTTACATGCGAGTCGATAGGTTTTTACCTATGCGGGTAGCATGTGCTATTTTGGTTTCCAATGTGGTTTTCATGTGCTTTAGCATTGTGATATACTTGTAGGTACCCTACGAGATGTTGAGGCAAAGAAGATGAAGATGGCGACATCGGCACCGACACATGAGAAGCAAGGTGAGTAGATTATATCTACGGGAAGAAGTCGGGTGGATGGCGTATAGCACCCCCGCAGTCCGTGGTGATGTATATGAATACGTATACACACATATATTTATTATGTGTTGTTTAGGGTTATTGATGGTAATATGGATTATTGGTGATAAGGATGTACTGGATGAGTATAGTGCGAAACCCTAGAGTAGTGGTTGCACCCACACTCACACATACACACATACTTGCATACATTCTTTCATATATCTGTGCGCACATGATGGTGGTATATCTACACATGGGTATGGGACTATGTGTTTATATCCGGGTTTTGAGGATGATACGTGGGATTGAGATGAGTCGATGAGATTCGATTGAGGCCGTGAGATTTGGCGACATGACAGAGTTCATATTGGAGATGTGATATGATGGTAGTGATGCCTGTCATGTGATGAGATATGTGACATCGACTCAGATTTAGGTGGTTTCCATACCCCTCCCTTTTGACTTGGTTGTGGGTTCGTAGTTCGCATAGTAGGCGTTAGACTAGACCCGAGTCATACCTATTTCAAAACTAACGAATCGGGGATATTTTAAAGATAAGCAAAGGGTTTATACGGATATTTAAAAAGGCGCATCTTTTCTTAAAACATCGTAGCCCTTATTTTACCAAAAGCCCTGATTCGTCTTATTTCAAAAGGCAAGGTTGCATGATATATCTTTTGAGGCAGGTTCTCTACTGTTGCGTTGACTACTCGGTTCCGCACATTCATGCTGTTTGCATTGCATCGCTTATGTTGTCGATATATTTCATTCATGCTGCTAGGACACCAGCACCATTATCGATGATGCGTATGTTCCACGTACACTGTTGCCGGCTCACACACTTCATCATCGATAATTGCCATGTCACTACACTGTAGTACTGTTGCATTCAGGATATGACCCTTGCATGACATACTGATATGCTTACCTTTCTGCTATATGTCGCATATATGCTGCTTTCTGATTATACGCAATGAGATATGATGTTTCCATGATATTTCTGGTTTTGGGAACCGTGGGTGTTTCAAAGAGAATACGTAATTGTTTTAAAAACCCGGTTACCCGTGATATGATATTTTGATGTGTCCACCACGTGTTTTCTCGGTGCTGAGACGTGTGCTTAAAACCCGATTCGAGGAGTGGATGTTCCGTTTGCGGGTTCGTGGTGGGCCCGGTATGGTTCCCCTCGGCGAGATGATTGATAGGTTTTGCCGATTGAGCCTGGAGGTGGGCGAGTACCTACCGGTGATTGGTTGGACCTGGCAGTTGTCCGGAGGATACTGACCAGAGTCGAGAGATGGATGCGGGATGATCCGTACTGCTGGGGCCGAGGGCCGATACCGCAGATGGACCCCGTGGGCCGATCCGGACTAACGGAGCCCGATATATGAGGATTTACGTGTCGATGCTGGGCACAGTTTTCATGATGTTTTCGAGTGCCGATGCTGGGCACTCCGGTTCCATGATTTTGACGTGTCGTAAGGGACACAGGTGGTTTATATCCTCATATTTCCATGCATATGCTGATGATATTTACATGCATGATGGTTATTGTCATTGGGTGACGAGTGGACGGGATCCACGTACATGCAGATTGATTTCATTGATTGTACCTCACACTTATGATATGCTATTACCTGAGGCACTGGCACGAGTACTTGACACTGCACTCATGTATAGGGATTACATTGCCAGTTTAGTTTGTTTCTGACTTATTCATATTGAGGTTTATGTATATCTGATCGTATTGACCTAGGATGGGTCATGCATTCGATCTCTGCTTGTAGATATTTTCTATTCACGAGTTGGCAACTCACCCCCGTTGTGCCACAGTCCTTGCAGGTTTTTGCCATACAGATTCCATAGCGGCATTTCTGGCACACTGTTTCCATATGGGTGACTTGCGTTGGTAGGTGGGTTCCTTTGTATCAGAACCGCCATTGTTCATGTATTATTCATTGTATCTAGTAATTCCATCAACCCAAAACTTGTATATTGTTTCAGACTCAGAAAACAGTGTTGTATTATTTCGACCTTAGAGTCGCGCTTATAGTATTACGGTTTTCTGACTGTTTTGAGTTTCTTTTTGGGTTTTGATCCTCGCCCTTTGGCGTTGTATATTATTATTGCTTGCGTGGTTGTGACCGTCGATTGACGAAGAGCTAGCTCCCGCTTGGGGATGCCTTTTATCATTTCATATATGTTATTCTTGTTGTACCCCGTTCGGGGCCAGTTTTTACAAAGGAAACTCTGCCGAAATTTTCAGGAAAGGTTACACATTTTAAAAATACGCATCGGCATTAGTTATTTAAAAACTTTGATTTTCGAAACATGACTTCCTTACTTTTCAAAACCAGTTTTCCTTATTTACTCTTTAAATGGTTTTAGATTGCTGGGCTTTTGGCTTACTTGGATCAGATGGGGTCCTATAGACTTCATATGGTTTAAGGGCCAGTCACGTGCTCTTTCGGGTCGTGACAGCTTTGGAGGAGGAAGAGAGTGGGAGGGCGAGGAGGAAGCGACGAGGAGGGCAGGAGGGTGGTCGGACGAGATGGGCGAGAAGGAGGAAGTGATGGGCTGGGATGGGGAGGTGGAAGAAGAAGAAGAAGGTGGTGATGATCATGATGAGGGACGGCAGGAAGGATGGGGGAGGCCAAGAAGGTAATGGGAGGAGGTCAGAAGGGAGGGAGGAGGAGATGGGTTAGAGCAAATGTTAGAAATAGGGGTAGAGAGGGAGGTAGCATCGGTGGGGAGGTGAGAGGGAGGCGGCGGCGATGGAAGTGGCCCGACGATGTCGGGGGTGGGCAAGAATTTAGGTTTTTTTTAACAAGTTATTTAAGGTGGGGTGTAAATGAGGAATATGAGGGTATTTTGGGAAATCTTGTATTTTTTTTCCTGACGTGGCGGTTGGCTGAAGCAGCGTTTGTGTGGCACTAATCATGACAATTTGTCGCCGTTATCTTTGATGGTTTTCTACGCCAATCAAACTTTTTGGGGGTTTTATGGGATATGGCCGAACGAATTTGGGGTTTAGTGAATTTCAGCCGTAAATACGAAGTATGGGAGATTTTTTAGTAATTAGTGAAGATGATGGGGCTTTTGAGTAAAATGGCCTATTGAAATTTTTTTATATTTGTATACATACTATCAATTTAATCACGTGTGCCGCACGTACCATAAGGCACTCTAAAATGCAAATGCACAAAAAGAGGGGGGCATCACTCTCACAATTAATTAAAGTCAAATACTTAGAAAAACGGAAAAAAAAAAACCTTGAAACTAAAGGCCCGTTCAGGAGAGCGGCGAGTGCGCTCCCTCGAGCGTTGAGGTACAGCAGTTGCTCAACGCTTCGCCGCTCTCCCCGAACGGAGAGCGGCGAGCAGTTCCCATCTCTCAAATGAGCAGTGGGGAATCAAAGGTGGGTACTCTTTTGTTATTTTTTTTAAATATAAAGGGCTGTGGTCAAATTTTTAATTTTTAAGGTTTTTTTTCCTACAGATCATATTTACAAAATCATGATTTAAATAATCCAAACATCCTATAGTTACAAAACTATAGTTTCACACCGCTCTCCCGAACACATCCCGAAATATTGTTTGGTTACAAAACCATGGTTTCACACCGCTCACCCGAACTGGCCCTAAAATGGTTCATGTCATCAACTTTTTGCACGTGCGATACACGTATGTATATGTTAGCATGTGGACAGTGTATTTGATGACATGAACCATTTAGGGCCAGTTCGGGTGAGCGGTGTGAAACCTTTAATTATTTAAAATAATTAATTCTCAGAGATTTTTAGTTAAGATTATACAAATTCCAACATCAAACCTTTAATTATTTAAAACAAAACTACACAGTGCGTGCAAAGATGCTAGTATAGCCTGAGCATTTCCAACCAGACCGATTGAACACAATTAATAAATGAGACAACATTTAAATGCATATGTGGCCCATCTAATTCCACCACCAAACTTTTTGTGCCATGCATCGTAATCAATTTGAAGAGACAAGTCAGATGACGTGGCACCTTAGATAATGAAGAGACAAGCTGTCGTTGCATGACCATTGATGCTTCTTTCCTTATCGCGCGTCAACCCTTTGTGTCTGCCTCCATTTGTTTCCATCTCCAAGAGTGAATCCTATCTATTCATTCATTGTATTTATTCAAGAAAAGATAAAAATAAATTATAATCAAGTACTCAAACTTGATCAAATTAAAAAGAGTTCAGCTTTTCGTATCAACGGCATAACAAACCTGGTTGGCACCGTCCCCTACGTGCTAGCATCCTACGAATCTTTGGCCTATCAAAAAAGAAAACGGATTAGGCAAGAAAACAGGTTTTGATCGGTACGGTCCGTCATGACTTCATCTCATCGATTAAAGACTCCCCATATCATCATATTAGTAAGATGCTAATATGATATTCAATTAAAATAGCCATGGGCTATGTATGTGCATAGCTCAGCCGGTCATAGCACTTACCATCTTAAGGAGTGTGCGTGGATCGATCCCAGGATGAAAAGTGCTGACAATTTAATATGTTCGGTGCAAATCCGTGGGATCTCTAGATGATAATGTGTGCGTTAGTAAGGTTTATGGACCAGTTCCCAAACCGAAAAAAACCCCACGAAATACTTGTGCTAATATATAGTTTTTTTTGGCAACAATATAGACGCATGTCCGGATGTTAAACGGAGTTATGTTGCTAATACTTAATGCACTACAACATAGCATACAATGATGAATGATGAAGATGAAGATGAAGACTGATTCAGTAAATTTTTGAATTAAGAGGCATACTTATAAATCCCATAAAATTATCCTTTTTTTTAATAATGTGACGGAAAAATATGTGGCCCATCTCGTAAAGAAGACTTGAAATATATCTCGAAACCTATTTTCCGTTGACCAAAATGTCATTAGAAATTTTACTAAAATATGGCACCTATTTTTCTTGTGCAGCTAGTTGATGATAGTCGAGAGACTATCCCATTTTTCAATTATCGTGGACAACTTTATCTCCTATATTCAAAGGAGGTGTCAATTATAAAAGAGGGAATAAGATTTGTGGTGCATAAAAGACAATGCATGTGAAATTAATGCATGATGACCATAGAAATTGATAAGTTGTGTTTCGTCCACATGAAAGCATTATTAATAGAATTCCCTTGGCATCACGGTTCCTTATTTTTCCATTTTTAGATTTTTTTGATGCAACCCCTTGTTCATTTATTAGTTTAATTTTGTATTGGGTTGAGCTTGGTACCTAAAATGAAAAACTATTAGGAATTCTTGTATTCCTGGAAATGGGATAACCGGCATCTACTTTCAAGAAATTTTGCATTAACGTGCTTGGTATATTTTAATTATTCCCGGGAGATATATGTATCCGGTAATATATGTATGCAATGGCCGATCAGCGATGAGGCCGAAGGACGAACGGTGGGTGGCGGCGAGACCGGTGACGAACGGCTGATTGCGGTGGGCCGGCGACAAACAACTGATTGGCAATGAGCCGCCAAGCGGACTACTGGGATGAACTGCAGCCGGCCGACGGTGAATGCCCGATCGGCGGCGGGACAGCAGGTGAACGATCGATGATGACCGGCCGTAGGCCTATCGGTGGCGGGTTGGCCAACGAACGAACGGGGATGTGCGGCAGGCCCGGTTGCCCGGCGAGTGCCGAGGAAGGCAAGCCATGGATGGTCATGGCTCATTTCATGTCAGACGAGAATATTTCATTGTAATCTAAGATAGACACATGTTTTAAGAGAATAGTATTACCATGAAACTGGGTCATTTGATAATAACCACGGTAATCCTATATTTCCGATAATATCATTTATACCTAAACAAGTGTTATAATATTTCATGACACTCTAAAATCATCATCTAGATTATCTTCAGCCAAACTGCAACTTGAGATTCTTTAATATGGCTCTTTTAAATTCCAACGGGTGATGCAAGTTTAGATTTTTGTCACTGAACTTTCTAGAGAGAGGATTAATTATGACCAAATCCCAATTTCAAAGAATGAAACAAAAAGAATAAAACAATCCTTCCCTATCTGCTAAGGAGAAAAATCTATTTTATGTCAATCATTTCCTTTATTTTTCTTTAATTCTCTTTTTCACATGGATCATATGAGTGCTTAAAATCTAATAATGTTTTAACTTACAATAAGAGATTATGAACAGTAAGTTAGGCTTGTTAAATATCCATGCCATTTCACCAAACTGCGATGAGCTCATCTATTTAAAATATAAATCTTGAGTTTAAAAAATGTATATATATGAGAAAATTGTGTGGAGAGTTTTAGGAAATCTATTCAAAATATAAAGAGTATTTTTTTTGTTTATATTATTAATTGCAATTAAATCTGATTTTGATTGATTTGTTATGGATATAAATATTAATATTATAACAAGATTTAAATTTAAAATCATGAAAGTTACGAATCTGCCAAAAATATTTCAAAATTCCTATGATTTTGAATAATGAAAGATTATATATACGAGAGATTAGAAATTGGTATATTATTTAGTTAGTATTTTTTGTTTGTATTATTATTGCAATTAAAACTGATTTTGATTGATTTGTTATGGATACAAATATTAATATTATAGCAATATTTAAATTTAAAACCATGAAATCTATGAATCTGCCAAAAATGTTCTAAAATTCCTATATTATTTAGTTAGGATTTTTTTATTTGTATTACTAATTGCAATTAAATCTGATTTTTATTGATTTGTTATGGATACAAATATTAATATTATAACAAGATTTAAATTTAAGATCATGAAATCTATAAATCTACCAAAAATTGTGGGGAACGATTTTAAGAAATCTATTTAAAATATAAAGGGTATTTATCGTTTTTTGTTTATTAATTGCAATTAAATCTGATTTTGATTTATTTTTTATGGATACAAATATTAATATTATAATAAGATTTAAATTTAAAAAGAGTTGTTACTAAATCTTAGAAAGTAAAAGATTTTTACAAAATCTTAATAACTAATGAAAGATTAGATATACGAGAGATTAAAGATTAGATTTTAGGAAAAAATATATTTTCTCTCTCGAGAGAATTGTGGGTTGACATTACTCAAATCAATTTAAATATTTCTCTATATCTCGCAACAGTTAGTAATACACAAAAGGAGTCTCATGTTTATAAAAAAACTTTACCAATTCCTTTTCTCCTATACGTAGTCATTAATCTCTCTCTCGGTAGCATTAAGAATCGGAAGGAATTGGAAGGCTCGCCAGCACTAAGATTCGATGATTTCTGTGAGTTTCCGGCATTCTTTCTTTGTGTGCGTCGCTGTGCTACTCTTTCTATATGAACCGTTTAGTCATGAGTTTTTCATTATATGGATTAAGTTTATGCTTCCTGTGACTTTTATTTTTTTGGTGCTTATTTGCTCGAACTCATTATGTAACAACCCTAATTTTCCTATACACTTTACTACAAAAAATTTTAAATTTTTTTCAAAATCCATAAAGGGGTATTTTAGCCTGAGCACAAGATATAAGTGATTATTTTGTTTTTAATTACAAGTTAAAAGAATGTAATAACTCCACTTTTAGTGTACAAGAAATTACTTTAAATTTAATGTATACTTGGAGTATTTACTATTGCTGCTATCATTTTAAGTAATTAAATAACTCCATAATTACAAGAAAGAGCTTGTAGCTCATTGGTAATACCTTGCACTGCTTAACCAAGCCACCAGAGTTCAAATCCCATACCCCACATTATTTTTAATATTGATTTTTTTTTAAAACCTTTAGAATACCAAGAGTTTACACGTCCATATCTCAAAAAAAACCCAAGTTATATAAACTGTCGGGGAGGATCCTGGCCACCGGAATCGGCCAACTCGGCCTTGGCTCGGCCGACTCAGTGCTCCGACCGAGTCACGGCCGAGTAACCCCCAAGTCGGCCGATTCCGGCGACGGCCACAACATGAAAGTTGTGTCTTTTCATATTCCCTATGCACCTGCAAAATTTCAGCCTCAGACCACTTTCAGAGCTCTTTAAAAACCCCAATTACTCCACTTTTAATACATTTTTATTACATTTTATCATATTTTTATTTTTAACTTTTCATCTACCCTAATCCTATAAATACCAATCCTACACACTACCCTCTCACCCCCAAAATCCTAAGCTCACTCTCTCAAAATTTTTCAAGAAGTGTGCTTTGAAAACAAGTTCGCGGCGAAGCTTCAACGAAATTCCGGCGGGAATTCCGGCGACGTTTTTTAGAAACAACCGGCGACGAAGCAACGCCTCGGCAACTCCTTTAGTTCCCCTACACTCCTTAGTATAGATCGAAACCCGTAAGTCCCATTCTATCCCCTTTTCTATTTCTTTAAAATACGAAATTACGAAACCCGACGGAATCGGAACAAATCCGATTTCCGACTCGGTTTTCTATAAAATTTCACTTCTAACCAATACATTCATGCCTAAACATCTCTATCTTGACTATTAAACTTTAAAAAATCAATTTGAATAAGTTTTCTCACATGAAATGATAACCTTTCCAATTTACCGTATTTTTTTCACTTTAATACCATCATATTTCAATTTCACATTTAACCCCTGAACTTGCTATACATTTAAAGTAGAGCACGAGGTAATGACCTACCTCCACACACACGCAAATACAACCCTAAACGATATCATCAAAACTTAGAATATGATAAAACGAAACTTTCATTAAATACCATATTCTTAATAAAACCATTCTTAAAGGTTTTAGATTTGATACACTTTTAAATAAATACTTCTTATTAGGAATAATACGATAAGTTATGGACATCGATCGTTTATCTAAACCTGATTTTGTGGTGTCTAGGCTAGACAAGTGAGCTTAGGTAACTTTAAAAGGCCCGTCTCACGATTCGTGAGCGGATCCCTCCTTCCTCACTTGTACTTACCTGGCCACAATTGGCGGTGAAGAGGCGATTTGAGGCTTCTAACGACTTGTCGTTTAGACCATTTAGAAATATACTAGTTGGCTTAGGAAATCCTAGAATCTAAAATACGGAAAATTTACACCTTTACAAATAAATACCTTTTACTTTATAAAACCGTTTTCTAAAGGATTAGTATTTTACAATCTTTGCAAAGCGCCTCTACAACCCACCTTTGGGGAACCTGTTAGGGATAATACGGTTTATCGTGCACCCTCGGGCCTAGTAGTGCAAGATTCAGACCTCCGCAAGGAGTATTCGGTCTCGAAAGGTTTAAAATACGACATCTTAAAAAAATGAGATTTTTGGAATATAAAATATTTATTAAAATTATTTTTGTATAAACATATGTATATTTATCATTTAAATATCTATTTTATTATAATATAAACTTTCCACCTTTTTCTAAAAATCACAATACTAAATTTTACACTAAAATACCATGAACTTCAAATAATCAATATTACAGATAAATACCCTTATTTATAAAACTAGGATATTTTCACTAGAAATACCACAACATAAAATACACAACTCTAAAGACGAATAATAAATACTTGAGGTATATTTTGAAAAGTATATAAAAGTATTTTTACATAAAACCCCCTCAAGTTTTATAAATTACCCTAAGAACCCTAATAATTATAAGATCTCGATTCACAATTCTGATTGTCTGACTCGGGTTTGAGTCTAATTAATCTGACTTGAATATAATTCAAGTCAACCTATAATCTACAAGATTCCAATTCAATATGAACACATGAATCCATGAATACAATTATCAATTTATACAACTTGACTGAACCGAACTATGGATATATATTCCTTTTACGTGATTCACAGTATTCCATTTACATGACTCTACGGTTATAACCGTTTCCTGATATCATGGTTCCGGTCAGTCAGTCAATCACACATACAATCAATACAATTTTACAAGATAACAATACAAACAAGATATCGCGGGGTTTAAGGGGTAGACTGGTAAGGAATATGTTAAAGGTGGCACGAGGTGGTCACTTAAGACGTAATTACATCCATGCCGTTGTTCCGTGGTATTATTGACGGCTTTTACTACAGGTTACCAAGGTCCCCGGTGTAAGTGGGACTCCCCTCGTATACACTGGCATCTTCTGTACCAGGCTACAAACAACAGCGTTAATACAACATTACAATATTATAATACAACATTAAAAGTTACTCTCTCTCTCTCTCTTACTCTCTGTCTATTTCTCCCTTATCTTTGGGACTTACCGAGCGACCTGTTCGCTGACGACATTCTATTTCTTTCTTCTTTGAATGTCGTCAGATAGTTTGGACCCGGCGGAGATCGAGCCATCTCAAGAAGAGTTGGAGCAGTTTGCCAAAGACCCTGCACTTTGGTTTCATTGTACACTTTTCCTTTCTGTATTTTTTTTCATTTCCTGTTATACCACTGTTTAGGCATCATTTTATTTCAGTTGTATTTCCTTTTCATGTATTGTACAAAAGAATGTTAATAAATAAAAGTTGATGTTCGTTTTATATCTTGTCTGTTGTGTATTTATTTTATATTGCTTAGATACGCTTAGCGTATGTACTTCTGAGTATATACGTAGCGGGCCTCGTCGCGTCCCCTTCGCCGTATACCGGGAAGCGGGGCGTGACACACTAAATCAGTCCTTTCGTTTAATTCAATTGCAGGCAGGCTCCACGCTGCTAGCATCTTAGACCTCTTTATACCAAGTGCAATCAAATTATTTTTAATATTGATACTAATCCGAGTTGTATATTATGAATACCGCTTTATTATTAGAGGTGACGAAGATCCAATTTCTGAAAAGAATTTTATGGATCGAAACATGTCTGCTTATCTTTCCAATAAACCTTTTGCATTGATATGTCAAAAAGAAAATTAATTTATTGTAAGACTATTACATACAGACACAAAGATATCATTCATCATTATAATGTTTACCATTGTGAGTTTTAATTTATCATTACTATTTTTGAATTATGAATAATTAATTTTTATGTAAGATGTAAAATTTAAGTTCTTATATAATCCAATTCAGCATACCGATTAGATTTTAGCCTTAAAGATAAGCACCCATCAATGTCTAGTGACATTATCTTATATAAGTTAATTTAGTATGCTGATTCGATTTTTGTTCTGAAGTTGATATTTGTGTTAAATCTTCGTTCAGAGTTTTATATAGATTTAGGAAAATAATTAATTTGCGATTAGGAATTCATATAAATATTAATTGGTAATCTTGATCTGATCATGGTGCATGTTTGTATATATGATGTGTCCGAAAATTTGATTCTAATACTTTTATAGTTGATGCTTACTAAAAATTTATGAGGAGCATAATTAATTTGGATTTATCTACAATTACCTACTATGCAATTTTGAAGTACTAATTATTTGGCCAGTACTCAAAACTTACCCAATATAGCTTCTAACTACATAATCTATTACAATGCATATATGTTTTTCTATGCAACACGTAAATTTGCAAAGACATCTTGGTTTTTCCTATATAGTACAGATTCTATGAGGCGGGTTCGCGTTTTTTAAAAACACGAACCTGAATGAGGGTTGTTGGATCTTGTGTTTTTAATCAACGGTTAAAATTAATTCAGCTTATTAAATCGTTAATAAATAGAAGGTAAATATTTTACTACTTGATTTTAGAAAAAAAATCAAGAGGATTATTAAATCCTTTAGTATTACCTACAAAATATTTGGCAGTGGAATATTTACCTTTCATTTATTAACGATTTAATAAACTGAATTAATTTTAACCTTTGATTAAAAATGCCTCATTCAGGTTCGTGTTTTTAAAAACGTGAACCCGCCTCATAGGATTGTTTACCGCCGAAAACTAAGACGAATTAGGATAGAACGTCTTGCCTGAATTTGGAGACAGATACTATATGGATATCCATCCACCTCTCCGAAAATACCAAGTTAATTTATGACACCGTATAATGGAGGTTTGGATAGATACGACCGTTGTAATAGACTTATCAAATTCTTTCTCATATGTGAGGGGTTTTTGATTGTGATGACGCTTTTTTCTGTAGGCGCAAACCCCTGTAGTTAATTACGTTATCGTAAAGCGATAATAACTTTCTCTTTTTCTATAGATATCATTTCACATCGTGCTATATTTGTTTATATGGGGTTGTCCGTGGATTGTATACGAAGACTAATTTTATCATCGCCCGTAGGGCGCGGATTAGTCCAAATCTGTACATTAGATTTGGGGTTTTGAACTGAGGACGTGGATCTCAAATAAATGAGGTGTCACGCGCCACCCCCAATACAGAGAGTATTGTCCGCTCTGGCCGAAACCGCACGGTTTTTCCCTTTAGAACGAACCGGACCCGACCAGAGGCCACTTCCCAGGAGGTCACCCATCCCAAGACTTCCCTGGACCAAGCACGCTTAACTACGGAGTTCTCAAACTCCTGTAGTTCCGGTTCACTTAAAAGGCGCCTCTGTAATTGAGGGTGATGTCATTCCATTTATAGTACAGGTCTGCCCCCTTTCGGAATGTATTCCGAAGATTCCTCATTGTTCTACAGTGGGTCCCACGAACTCAAGAGGTGGCCCCCACGGATTCAAGAGGTTGCCCCCGCCCACTTAACACGACACTTGGCGTGGCACTTTGTTCCGTATGGCACTTTGCTCCGTGAGCAAGAACCGGGTCCCGACATTCTCCCCACCTTTGAACAATGGTTCATCCTCGAACCACAGACCTACTATTGAGGGACCAGCTCTGATACCATTCTGTCACGCGCCACCCCCAATACAGAGAGTATTGTCCGCTCTGGCCGAAACCGCACGGTTTTTCCCTTTAGAGCGAACCGAACCCGACCAGGGGCCACTTCCCAGGAGGTCACCCATCCCAAGACTTCCCTGGACCAAGCACGCTTAACTACGGAGTTCTCAAACTCCTGTAGTTCCGGTTCACTTAAAAGGCGCCTCTGTAATTGAGGGTGATGTCATTCCATTTATAGTACAGGTCTGCCCCCTTTCGGAATGTATTTCGAAGATTCCCCATTGTTCTACAGTGGGTCCCACGGACTCAAGAGGTGGCCCCCACGGATTCAAGAGGTGGCCCCCGCCCACTTAACACGACACTTGGCGTGGCACTTTGTTCCGTATGGCACTTTTCTCCGTGAGCAAGAACCGGGTCCCGACATGAGGTCCATCGGTTCAGGGGTTTAAGAATCGTTAATCTTATTTTAGATTAAGATTGACTTAAATATGTAGTTAAGGACCTTTAATCTTGTTTTAGATTAAGGTTGACTTAAACATGTGAGCATATGAGCTCAAGGAAATTTAAACTTCACAAACTTAGCCAATTTGGGGCTAAGATTGGGTTTCTGTATCATCCAGCAGTGCTAAGCATTCAACATTACAGCGCTTACGTGGATATCACGTGTGCCGCTGAGTCTTAGGCACTTACGTGTGTTTCACATGAGACACACACTTGCTTTTCTTCTCAGCGTTCACGTGCTTTTTACGTGGACTGCTATCTTCATGGGTGTTCACGTGCTTTTCACGTGGGTTGCGCACTTGCTTGTCTTCTTAGCGCTCACGTGCTTTTCACGTGGGCTGTTGTCTTCATGGGTGCTCACGTGATATCATGTGAGCTGCTGAGGTTTGGACGCTCGCGTGCCTTTCATATGGGCCATTGTCTTTATATGCGCTCACGTGTGTATCACGTGAGCCATTGTACTCATGTGCGCTCACGTGTGTATCACGTGAGACGCTGCGCACTTGGTCTCTCACGTGCCTTTAATGTGAGGCGCTCCACAGTTGCATGGGCAATCTTTATTATTTGAGCTAACGTGGATATCACGTGATGCGCATTTTCCTTAGAGATTTAATCTTTGTTCATTTTTCAAAAGAGTTCAAACTTATGTTAATGGTGTTTTGGCCATTAACGATCACCAAGATCGATATTTGATGATTTGGTATTAGGTTCTTTAAAAACTAAGTACTTAATTTTTTGAGAGAACTAAGTTCTGGAGGTAGAAATTCCATCTTTTTCCTGTTCTTTTCAACATTGTTCTCCACTGGATCTTTGAGCCCGAAGAACAAGACCTTCCCTATGAGAATTAAATTCTCTTTTCTATGGGAGATTTTTCTTGTGGATCTCAGATTCAGAGGAAGAACTAAATTCTTTTCAAGGATTAAACCCTTATATATATATATATATATATATATATATATATATATATATATATATATATATGATAGGTAAAGGAGATTTTTTTATCTCTGTATTTTCTCTATCTAGGGTTTGAGCAGAGAGATGACCTTCTTATTTATTAAGAATAAATTCTCGGTTTTTGTGAAAGCTTATGGGGGTCTCTTTTCTCTGAGATTTAATCTCTTGGGTGTTTTATATAGGAGAAGAGAAAAATCAATTTGTTTGAGAAAATCTCTCATTGAGAGATCTTGATTGATTTCATAATCAATAGGAGATGTTTAAATCACCATTAGATTTTTGATCCAACGGCTCTCTGTTTAACAGAGAATATATTTCTTATTTATTTAATAAGATTAGGAAAATATTTTCCTAATATAGAATTTAATTCTATCATGGTGATTGTTTTAATCACCTAAGTGCAGTGGAACGGCGAGGCAAGTGAACGATTTAGATCTTAGATCCAAAGGTTCTCTGTTTAACAGAGAAAATCATTCTATGTTATAAAGATCAGGGAAAATATTTCCTGCATAGAATTTAATTCTATTAGATGCTTTAATTGGTGATTTTTTTTATCACCATTGGATTTTAAATCCAAAAATTCTTTTTTAGAGAAAAATCTTTCCATATTAGAAAGATCAAGGAAAATATTTTCTAAATATAATTTAATTCTATCACATAGAATCTAATTCTATCAAATGCTTTAACTGATGATATTTTATTATCATTGGATTTTAAATCCAATGATTCTTTGTTAGAGAAAAATCTTTCCATATTAGAAAAATCAAGGAAAATATTTTCCACATAGAATTTAATTCTATCAGATACTTTAATTGGTGATATTTTATCACCATTGGATTTTAAATCTAAAGATTCTTTGTTAGAGAAAAATCTTTCCATATTAGAAAGATCAGGAAAAATATTTCTCAAATAGAATTTAATTCTATAAGATGCTTGCGCTTTAAATTGGGGCGCTCATATGCCATCACGTGAGCGCTGCCATATACATATATGGCAGCGCCGCTCACGTGCTTAGCATATGAGCATTACCATAAGAATGCGATAAGAGAACTCACATGTTTAACATGTGGATGCTGTGAAGCCGGTACTCACGTGTTTTTCATGTGAGTGCTCTTGTGTTTAACATGTGGGGGCTGCTATAGGATTTAATCCTAACTGCAGCTGGTGCTTGCATGCTTTGCACGTGAGTCTCACGTGTTTAACACGTGGGGTTGCACTCTATTTTTTATAAGGGAACATATGTAAACTTTGAGCCAAAATTTTTGGTGGGAATAAATACTCCCACTACTTTACCCACGTAAATATGTACGTGGGTTAAGTAGTGCAAAGTAATGCATCTCTAGAGATTTGATCGCTTAGATCTCTGCCGTCCTAGACTTTTTCAATCTTTATGAGCCGTGAGAGTCTCACAAAATATTTTCTCCCTACGAGTCAAGATGATCTCAAAGGCGTATTTTCTCCTTAGGGCTCATGAGAATCCCTAAGTGTCTTTTTCCTTGTAAGTCGTAAGGATCTTAGAAAAGAGTTTTCTTCTTACAAGTCGAGAGGACACATAAGTGGCTTCTTCTCCTCATTGGTATCTTGGTTGGCCAATAGAGGAGGACTTTGATGTAACTTTGTCATATGTGACCCATGTATAGTATATGGTGGTCAGTATGGAGACAGTCCGTAGGGCAGCGATGGCTAAGAAATAGATTTAGATCCCTGTAATCTAAGGATTTTCAACTTTATAAGCCGTGAGGGTCTCATAAAGGTATTTCTCCCTACGAGTTGAGAGGATCTCGTAGATGCATTTTCTTCTTAGAAATTGAGAGGACTTCTAAGTGTCTTTTCTCTTGAGAGTTGTAAGGATCTCACAAGAGTGTTTTCCCCTTATGAGTTGAGAGGACCCATAAGTGGATTCTTCACTCCATCTTTTGTGCTGAAGTGACCTGACTTAGTTTATTTACTCATCTCGGAGCGTTCAGTTTATCCTTCCCTTAGGCATATGGATAAACTCATCCTAACATCAAACATACATAACCCTTGTTATCACAAGCGTCCGTTAGGTTGGTGGTGCTGGGTTTATTCTATCGCACCATTACGTTAGCCGATATCTTCTCGATCTACGTCCACTTGGGTCGCTAGCTCGAGTAGCCGCGTACTTACTGTATCACCCAACCCTACTGTAAGTCTACGGTAGCGCCCCGGCTGTCAATCAGATGCCAAATGCGGAACAAAAACTTTTATAACTGGCGCTATCGCATACTATAACCCGGATCTGCCATTAACGCTAAACTAACAAACTACAAAGTAGGTAGAAAGGCTATATCGAACGATCCGAGTCCTTCAGTCTTTAACCATCATCCCACGCTCCGTTGCGGCTGCTCCGATCTCCTGGCTCCTCGTCGAGGTGGCACCACATTTACGGATCTTTAAACGGGCTCCCGTCTCTATACCGAGGCAACTCGGATATGAAGTTTGCTAGCCGACATGTCCAAGATTGATGTAGAGAATGAGTAGAACACTTTGTCTCGTTTCATCCAAAACCATGGATGAACGGTTAATGAAGTTGCCTTTTAATGGAGTAATGAGAAATGAGCTATCAAATTTCCATGAACCAAATTCCATAATCTTTTTAATCAATCCATCATCTTCACTCAAGAAAGGGGGCCGGCCACTTAAAGGAGAGGAGGGGGTGAGTGTAGGAGGAAGGGTGACCATAAGAAATGCTTTATCACAAAATATCACAACCATAATATCCTAAGCATAACCAAAGGCATTAATTGAAAATGTGACTCACTAATAACACCTCATCAACCATTAATGCAAGCAATGAGTCACTAAACCTAGTCATCAAATCAAGAATCTTCCTCATGACTCACCCTCATGACTCACCCAAAAGAAAAAGATAAATCCGCATTAAACCGAATGTTTAAGACGGGTGATAGAAAACTGGCAACTTCGAAAAGCGATCCCGAAACGAAATTCAGGATAACCCCGTAACAGTATAAACATACCCGCATTTGTATTACGACCGAATACAAATGCAACTGAGACAAAAATATTATATATACTCAATATAATACATGGATTCGGCTTAAACCAAAGCCCACCAGTATTATCTGCCCGAAATATGATACGTGCGTAAAAGCACGTGCATTTTCCGAATCCTGCCATAAAACCACACGGCCTCTACAACGTTTCGCCCGAACTTGGGAAACTATCTGTAGGGGACTCTAATGACTCATCAGTACCATGGTAGCGGGTTTAACCACAAGCACGTCAGCAGCACTAGCAGTGCGTAACGGCTGCCCATGTACTGACCTCAAGGGAAGCCGATGAGCGAACTCATCCTGGAACCCTACTGAGCCTAACCGTGACAATATACATACAGCCCGGTCCGTTCGTCTTTGAGTATCGCATATCGGGCCTAGGGGCTGATAACGTCGGACCCCCAATAGCGGTATAAGTCGTGTTGGAGACAAGCCCTGAACACCCTGAGAAACTACTGGAGTACCTACCAGTAATTATTACCTGCCTTGGCTAAGGACTTGGTGTAATGGCTTTCCTAGACACAGCGCGATCTCACCCCCAATACCGGGAGAGACGAATCCCCTGCCGATCCGCTCACTTGCCTCCATGTGGCTCGAGACTGTACCCAAAAAATACCTGTTTGCACGACTCCTTTGAGCCGTGGTAGGGTAGAAATCAAAGCACAGTGGGAACTCACACGAGACAAATGACGACCCTAGATCGATGAACTAACCTGTACACATGTCACCAGGGAACTGCTATCTGACGCCAGGTATAAATACCAACTAGCAGGTTCCCGGCGAGTCCTGTCCGGTGTACTCATAACCCAATGAGCACCTGTATACATCTTAGGTGATCCAACTGACACCAGTGGCTTGTGAGACCGGCCACCGCCCCTCGTCGGGGTCTCGACTGCATACACTAGTCTACTCCGGAGTATCGATGCCCTGTCTCAAAACTCCCACGACTAGGGACCACAATTAATGATGTGCTTATAGACTACCCAACTCTCACGTATATGATCGCCATCATACTGTTGGTAGTCAAGCAAGATCCTAAGAGCTCTATCAACGTGTAACAGTGATCAGTCACCTGAACCTGTACACGACTGATAAAGGCAAACCATATAGCATACTATCATCTCAAGTAAGACCGTCCTACCGATATAGGTCCTCCCTCAATCATTGCAATCACGTACCTGCGATCCAATAATTGACTTTGAGGGCACTATAACCAACAATCTCCCACTTGCACTTAAGGCTAATTATCGCGATGTCGCATACTCACAGCCCGTGTGATACCGAACATCCAACTCCTCTACTAATCAGTTTCACAAAGCCCGTTTGTAAAACTCTCGTGTTCGAGAAATAGCCTCAATGAGTGGATCCACCCTGATGTTTCTTTCTATGTCTCTCTTAATCTCAAATTCGCAGAGAAAGCCATCTCCCGAATTGAGTAATACCTGTCTTAAAATATGTCTGGATATCTGATGGGACCTAGTTCATAAATGAACTCCAAATCCAAGCTTCTTAGACTGTATCGTCAACTGCACCTAATCAGTATCATGCACCATGCCTCCCACAATATCCTCTTGGACCACCTATCCATAATACTGCCCCCTTCGTCAGAGGGAAAACTATAACTCTGACAATCACTCTGTCATCCATGTCACCTTTGAAGCCTGGAATGATAACCGTCTCCGAAGTAGGCTGCTGTCATCAAATCTGTAGAACATCCACTTATGTTCTAAAACTGCTTCCTTATGGTTCTTCAGGATTGGATTAATATAAACTTATCTCATCTAGTGCAAAAACAACATCTGGTGTGGTGCTTGACATCTCATGATCGACTTAATTGCCTAAGCAAGTGATCTGCCAATCATGCACATCCCTCTTCCCTTTAGTCTATAAGACACCTTTAGAGAGGGTGACTCCATCATCTGCAGGTACACCATCATGCCAGGAGTCATCTATTCTAAAATACTATTAGAATACTGTCAAAATACCCACATTGGGAAACTACCCAAATCTATATCTAAAACCATAGATCTAGTAACCAGAATGTCTGATATTATATCCATATCCTTTGTGGAGAAACAACTGTGTGACGACCACAGTACAACTGATTGTAGTATAGGAATTTTACTTCCTACTCTGTGTATGTCATCCAAATACCAAGACATCACACCCTACTATCTTCTTAACAGATCCATCCCCTATTCTGATGAAGTCAAAGTCATGACTGTCACATCAAAATTAGATGATCTATCTCCGCTATATCTGCTTTAGTCTATAAATAGACATAAGCTACATACCTACTATGCTTCCGCTGCTCCCACTGACCACAACAACCCTCTGGCAGAATAATATATACGTGCACTTCTAAAGCTAGTTTAGAACGACGCTATACTTAACCTCCTGCCGGGTCTCATAGCCTGGAACAACAGTAGTATCAAGTCTGGGTAAACAAGAACCTCCCCGTCACCGTCCTTGAGGCTACCGGAGTACCTCTCGGGTGCCTGAGGTTACCCACCATATCTGCGGAGTGGCTAATGGAATGTCAAAACCCGATTGAATCTATAGGTCCTATTAAATTTTTCGTAATCGTTTGCGGTTCTGGAATCACTTCCAGTTTTACCATACTCCCACTACTGTTTTCTAAAAAAATCCATTTTACTAAAACTGTGGCGAGTCAAGAACAATATCACTATTGATCTTCCAGATGGTAGAAAATCAACCCTCGACATAGCCCGGGTCAACCCACAAACTGCCATTACAGAAACGTGCCCTGAGTTATCCAGAGTATGGTTTTAAGCATAAGCCGGACAACTCCCCGTACCTTAATATCGTTAAGATATGAACCATTCTATATCCAATATAGAAACTTCGGCACTTATTTAATTGGAACCAGATTCTAATCATGCAGCTGTCTCCAGTGCATATCATCTTAATGGAGAGAGGCTAATCAACATTACTCAACTTAGGAATACATCCAATTATGAGCAACCTGAAAGAGAAACAAGTTTCTCAAAACCATTATTAAAACTTGTCTAAAAACTAGAGAAGTCACAAGTAACCAGAACATAGTACGAGGACTGTCATGCCCCACCCCCAATACAGAGAGTATTGTCCGCTTTGGCCGAAGCCGCACGGTTTTGTCCTTCGGGGCGAACCGGACCCGACCAGGGGCCACTTCCCAGGAGGTCACCCATCCCAGAACTTTCCTGGCTCGAGCACGCTTAACTACGAAGTTCTCAAACTCCTGTAGTGCCAGTTCACTTAAAAGGCGCCTCTGTATTGAAGAGTGGTATCATTCCATTTATAGTACAGATCTGCCCCCTTTCGGAATGTATTTCGAAAAGTCCCCATTGTTCTATAGTGGGTCCCACGGACTCAAGAGGTGGCCCTCACGGATTCAAGAGGTGGCCCCCGCCCACTTAACACGACACTTGGCGTGGCACTTTGTTCCGTGTGGCACTTTGCTCCGTGAGCAAGAACCGGGTCCCGACATTCTCCCCACCTTTGAACAATAGTTCGTCCTCGAACCACAGACCTACTATTGAGGGACCAGCTCTGATACCATTCTGTCACGCCCCACCCCCAATATAGAGAGTATTGTCCGCTCTGGCCGAAGCCACACGGTTTTGTCCTTCGGGGCGAACCGGACCCGACCAGGGGCCACTTCCCAGGAGGTCACCCATCCCAGAACTTCCCTGACTCGAGCATGCTTAACTACGGAGTTCTCAAGCTCCTGTAGTGCCAGTTCACTTAAAAGGCACCTCTGTATTGAAGAGTGGTATCATTCCATTTATAGTACAGATCTGCCCCCTTTCGGAATGTATTCCGAAGAGTCCCCATTGTTCTACAGTGGGTCCCACGGACTCAAGAGGTGGCCCCCACGGATTCAAGAGGTGGCCCCCGCCCACTTAACATGACACTTGGCGTGACACTTTGTTCCGTGTGGCATTTTGCTCCGTGAGCAAGAACCGGGTCCCGACAAGGACCAACCCCTTTGTCCTGATGGACACTGGACAACATACAATACTATGTATGAGTCCCCTGAGTCGAATAACTCAAATCCTGTGCATCGTAGGTTGAAAACTGTACTTATGGTTAAGAACTACTCCGTTGTTCAATACTCCTTACCCAATCGTCAACTGATATAGGTAAATGTCATCGATATAATATCAAAAAGTTATATCTCACTTTATAAAAATAAACATACAGATATATCATTTTGAAATTGGTGCACAACAACGGATACTCAAAACCAAATACTTGCCGTCTGGCATAAACTCAGGTGATGTCCTCAAATATCACCAATTACAACGAATTCCGATATAATGAGGATGATCACATTATTCCCAATAACTTACTCCCACTCATCATCTGTAAAACCATACAGATGTGAGAATCTTACCTGGTAAATACATAGCCTGGAGTAAGTATCTAATCGGGAAATCAGTTTTCCTTTAACAATGCACAGTGAAACTGAAACATGAAAATGTTTCGTAGGGGTATCCTGGTATTCCTTGTAATGCCTCTTCCATAATCCAATTCATGACTATAACCGTATATTTCTTTGCCATCTCTCCAAATCCCTTTATTTGTCTTTATTCATTTCCTTCTGTACACCCCTTTAGGCTAAGTGGTTTTCTTCCTTCCCTACCGTTCGGCACCAGCCTATGGTTTGGAAGAAGACTATCCAATAAGCGTAATAGGTGTACCCTCCTAAACCAAGGAGCACTCGCAACTTGAGAGAAGGTGATGATAAAAGACAACTGAATAGTACCTTATTCTATTTCTCCCGAACTGGGGAAAAAAGTAAAGGTGAAATAAGAGTGGCGATGAAGTACGCGGTTTGGTCATGAATGATAGCAGTCGCAATTTACTTTGCCCTCTTTCTAATCCCTTTATTTTGTCTTTACATATTACCTTCTGTACACCCTACTTAGGCTAATTGGTTTTCTTCATTCCTACCTTTCAGCACCTGCCTATGGTTTAGAAGAAGACTATCCAATAAGCGTAATAGGTGTATTCTCCTAAACCAAGGAGCCCTCGCAACCTGAGAGAAGGTGATGATAAAAGACAACTGAATAAACCAATTCAATTTCTCCTGAACCTGGATCCATCCTCGAAGAAGTCCCTTCGAGTTCGTATATAACCATACGATGGATCTATCCAATGGAAGTGGATTTTCGTAGTGATACGAGGTGTTCTGAGAAATGTAAAGGGTAAAAGAAGGAGTGGCAATGACATATGCAACTTAGACAATCCAAAAGCCAGTATTTTAAGAAGGTTCGGTCAACTTGATCACTGAGTCATAGTCTAGGGTCGGTCAAAGGTCGCTGCCAAAGAGAGAGAGAAAAGAAACACTTTGCGTGCACTCTAACCTAGATCAGAATGGTTATCACTTTATCTAATCAGGAAACCTCCCACTGTACTGTCAAATTCTCCTCCAAAACTGAAAGAAGAATCAATCGGGATCACCCGAAGAGTAAACCAACTCATCAGTGGGAATCGGGATCCAACTATCATCGCATGATAACGTGACGGAATCCACTCACGTTATCACACTCCAGAAGGTATGCGCATGCCTGGAAAGTTTCAGTTTCTTTAGAAACTCCCGATGTGATTTTTTCCCCATGTTCTTATGACCTTGAAGAAGGCCAACAAATCATAAGTTACATGTCAAGTTCTGCCCGTCATTATCTTGTTAATTCGAACCCATCCGTACATACCCTTGACGAAGGCCAACAAGGTAATACGACTGTCCCGAACCAACTCATCTATCTATGCAACAGAACAGTAACAAGCAGCTACCATCCACTATGCCTTGACGAGAGCCAACAAACATAGCATGAATACTACGTACTACCGTCTGAAACGACGGAGGGCTACGGCTGGTTTTTGGCGAAAAACCTTTAACGTAATGAACTTGATCTCGTTGAAGGAACCTGATAGCTTTTTATAAAAATATAGTGGCGAAAACTTTTGCTAAAGAGGTCACTCCCGGTGAAGGGATCTTGGCTCTTTCCTCGTAGAATGAGGTGCAGGATATTCCAACTGAATACCGCGATGCAAAGCAACATGTAATCGACTATAGTGAAGTTATTACCCTGACGCAAACTTCTGCCTAAGGGGTCACTCCCGGTGAAGGGATCTCGGCCCTTGCCTCGTCGAATGAGGTGCAGGATATTCCAACTGAATACCACTGTGCAAAATAAAAGGAAACGTCTTTGTAATAACACTTTTTAAAACTGTTCCAATAACAGCCAAACAGGTTTGTTTTCTTTTGCATTGTTCAGAATCAACGCAGTCCCATCAATTAAATTACACCAGAAAAGAACGAAAATAACATGTACGTATATTCCATCCGCATTCGTCACTGGGTCCCGTCATCACCCGTTAGGTTACTTAACTAACGACAGAGCGGGGACTGGACTAGCGCGGGTGCAAAACATATACAACATCTACTAGTATATATACCAATATATAATAATCGCTCTAGGCGTGATAATATGCAACATTACAGAAAAATAATAAGCATCACAGAACAATACAGATAATCTGGGATCCCCGGGTTTCACAGAGCCGCTATTGAAACCCGACGTTCCCCTGGTCGTGTGGATAGCCTGTGCAATGAAACCTAGACTCCTACGGGTGCGGCAAGTTACCCGCCAAATACCGAAGTGAGGCAGCCCCCTACAGCAAAGTGAATGGACCACCCTGCACTTTACGGAATCCGGTAACTTGAGCACCTCTCATTGGGTCAACCTGTACCCCCTACGAGTGCGGCGAATAGTCTGCCAATTCTAGAGTGATGCCCCTCTGCCTCTCAAAGCCATGAGATGCGGACCCGTTGCCCTTCAGAACCCGGTTATCCGTTCACTCCGTCGCGGGGTAAAACCTAGTACAGAAATGAAAAATATGTACAACGGGTACATCGACCTCAGCCCGGTCGTGCCCCAAAAGAATATTATACAAACAGGCAGTGACGGCAGTCCACATGTTGGACGCTCGCCCCGCAATATCAAATGTAAAAATAAATTCAAACTGCACTACCATTGCACACTGCTATCCACCACGACAAATCCGCAACATCACAGCACAACACAGAACATCAACGCGAATGTCACGTTCGCAAATCCGTCTAAAAGAACTATAGTAATTAGACGCAATTTACCGCTCGAATGACATTCATGGTCGGAGATATAATGTAAGTACTGTAAACTAACAAGTTTAAAATTCCGATCGACAAAACATTCCGAAGTGGGCCCCACGTACATCTGCAGTACAGTAATAAAATCTGGGCCCAAAAGAAATATTCCAGAAACCACAATTTCCCATGAAAGAGCCCCAGAAGAATTTTGGTGCACTGTAGCCACTAACTGACCGCGGAACCGCGGCCAAACCATGGTTTGCGCGGCAGTTCCGCGACGGTACAGTGGAGTCAGTCAACCAAATTTCTTCAGTACTCTTAAAAAAGCCTGCACGATTTTCTGTGATACTCAAAATGATTTTTAGACCAGTTATAAAATTCGACAGAAACTATACACTGAAAATCGCGGTTTCGGAAATTTCGTTCGATCGATATTTTAAACGCGTTAGAACAAGTTAGTAAAGCTTAAAGGCGTGGCTCTGATACCATGTAAGTCTACGGTAGCGTCCCGGCTGTCAATCAGACGCCAAACGCGGAATAAAAACTTTTATAACTGGCGCTATCGCATACTATAACCCGGATCTGCCATTAACGCTAAACTAACAAACTACAAAGTGGGTAGAAAGGCTATACCGAACGATCCGAGTCCTTCGGTCTTTAACCATCATCCCACGCTCCATTGCGGCTGCTCCGATCTCCTAGCTCCTCGTCGAGGTGGCACCACATCTACGGATCTTTAAACGGGCTCCCGCCTCTATACCAAGGCAACTCGGACATGAAGTTTGCTAGCCGACATGTCCAAGATTGATGTAGAGAATGAGTAGAACACTTTGTCTCGCTTCATCCAAAACCATGGATGAACAGTTAATGAAGTTGCCTTTTAATGGAGTAATGAGAAATGCGCTATCAATTTTCCATGAACCAAATTCCATAATCTTTTTAATCAATCCATCATCTTCACTCAAGAAAGGGGGCCAGCCACTTAAAGGAGAGGAGGGGGTGAGTGTAGGAGGAAGGGTGACCATAAGAAATGCTTTATCAAAAAATATCACAACCATAATATCCTAAGCATAACCAAAGGCATTAATGGAAAATGTGACTCACTAATAACACCTCATCAACCATTAATGCAAGCAATGAGTCATTAAACCTAGTCACCAAATCAAGAAGCTTCCTCATGACTCACCCTCATGACTCACCCAAAAGAAAAAGATAAATTCGTATTAAACCGAATGTTTAAGACGGGTGATAGAAAACTGGCAACTTCGAAAAGCGATCCCGAAACGAATTTCAGTATAACCCCGTAACAGTATAAACATACCCGTATTTGTATTATGACTGAATACAAATGCAACTGAGACAAAGATATTATATCTACTCAATATAATACATGGATCCAGCTTAAACCAAAGCCCACCAGTATTATCCGCCCGAAATATGACACGTGCGTAAACGCACGTGCATTTTCCGAACCCTGCCATAAAACCATACGGCCTCTACAATGTTTCGCCCGAACTTGGGAAACTATTTGTGGGGGACTCTAATGACTCATCAGTACCCTGGCAGTGGGTTTAACCACAAGCACGTCAGCGGCACTAGCAGTGCGTAACGGCTGCCCATGTACTGACCTCAAGGGAAGCCGATAAGCGAACTCATCCTGAAACCCTACTGAGCCTAACAGTGACAATATACATACAGCCCGATCCGTTCGTCTTTGAGTATCGCATATCGGGCCTAGGGGGCTGATAACGTCAGACCCTCAATAGCGGTATAAGTCATGTCGGAGACAAGCCTTGAACACCCTGAGAAACTACTGGAGTACCTACCAGTAATTCTCACCTGCCTTGGCCAAGGACTTGGTGTAATGGCTTTCTTAGACACAGCGCGATCTCACCCCCAATACCGGGAGAGACGAATCCCCTGCCGATCCGCTCACTTGCTTCCATGTGGCTCGGGACTGTACCCAAAAAATACCTGTTTGCACGACTCCTTTGAGCCGTGGTAGGGTAGAAATCAAAGCACAGTGGAAACTCACACGAGACAAATGACGACCTTAGGTCGATGAACAAACCTGTACACATGTCACCAGGGAACTGCTATCTGACGCTAGGTATAAATACCAACTAGCAGATTCCCGGCGAGTCCTGTCCGGTGTACTCATAACCCAATGAGCACCTGTATACATCTTAGGTGATCCAATTGACACCAGTGGCTTGTGAGACCGGCCACCGCCCCTCGTCGGGGTCTCGACTGTATACACTAGTCTACTCCGGAGTATCGATGCCCTGTCTCGAAACTCCCATGACTAGGGACCACAATTAAGGATGTGCTTATAGACTACCCAACTCTCACGTATATGATCGCCATCATACTGTTGGTAGTCAAGCAAGATCCTAAGGGCTCTATCAACATGTAACAGTGATCAGTCACCTGAACCTGTACACGATTGATAAAGGCAAACCATATAGCATACTATCATCTCGAGTAAGACTGTCCTACCAGTATAGATCCTCCCTCAATCATTGCAATCATGTACCTGAGATCCAATAATTGACTTTGAGGGCACTATAACCAACACCTACTACTGCAGGATACAACGTCTTAAGTAACCTCCCTAGACCGGTATGTCGGTATTGCCATTGGATGGTTCAGCGTTAGGCGCTACTGTGGCGTTTTACCTTGAGGTCAGACTCCCTTCTTAGAGGAGTCCCAGGAAAGTTAGAGCCGCATCCGTCCGAGGTGAGATAATATCCAATGATCTTTAGGCTTTGTATGTATTGCCATCAAGACCTGAAGCTAGGAATATACCATTACTTCGCTTTTGCTCATGTTGGGATCCAGCACTCGCGTCGTGGAGGCCGCAGGCGAGGCGGAAGCGAAAACAAAAACATTTTGCAGGCACCGGACGCGCAAACCCGAGGATTCGATCCAAAAACCCTAAACTATAAATCTAAAACATGCAAGATTTGAGAAATACAACCTTTGTCGCGTGTCTACCCAATTGTGGAAGACCCCTCCAAGCTCAAAGTAGCCGGGATCGCACTTAAGAATTGACCACCCTTCGCCGAAGACGATCCACCCGAGAGAATGCGGAGGAGGCTCTAACCGACGACCCAAATTCGCTAGGTTTGGATGGTCGGTGATGTAGAATACTCCACTAAAAATTTCTCTCTTGAACCATGCTAAAAAATGAGAGCAATAAGAAGAAGGAGGTGGAGAAGATGAAGCATGAACTATGGAGCTCAAGTTAGGAAGTCAAGAAAAACATCAAGTGTTGAAGTGAGGATGGCTTGCTCTTTTTCAACCATACATGAATAGTGCACCCAAATGATTTTATCATTTTTAAAAGAAAACCACGCATCTCTACAAAGTTGTAGCCATGCTTCATTATCTTTAACTTTACACCTCATTTCCCATTTAATTTTCTAAATAGAAAATTAAATATGAGGTGTCCTTCTTCTAGAAGTATTGCTGTACAAATACGGAATACTTCATCTGGTATATGTATCGCTACATATACGCGTATCCGTATAAAAATACGGATAGCACTAAAGAGGGAAAATAAATAGTGAACAATAATACTAAAATACATGTATCAAAATACATATATAAATTATTAAATCAAAACTTGATTTAATAATCCGGCTTAATCCTAAGCCGGCCAGTATTATCAATCATCCGATTAAAGTCCGTGTATCGCATACACGTATTTAATCGGACCCCCTGCACGTACCACCGTACGGCTCCTACATCTGTCGCCTGAACTGGGAAAACCCTTTGTGTGGGACTCTAAAGACTCAACAATACGCTGGCGGTGTGTTTAACCACAAGCACGTCAGCGGCACAAGCTGTACGTAACGGCTACCCAGGTAGTTGTTGAAAAGGGGGGTCGACAATCAAGTGCGTCTTTATCCTACTAAGCCTGAATGTGACAATCTCCGTACAGTCCGGTCTCTTCGTCAAAGAGTATCGCATATCGGGTCTGGGGGGTGGATAATGTCAGACCCCTACTAACCTGATAAGTCGTGTCTGAGTCTAGCTCATCACCAACTGAGATAACTATTAGTTAATCTTCCCTACCATGGCCACGGATTTCTGGTGATAGCCAACCGAACACAGCGCGACATCGACTCCTAATACCAGGAGAGACGAATCCCTGATAGTTGACCACTGCCTCCATGTGGCTCGGGACTGTTCCTAACTAAAACTTGTTTGCACGACTCCTTTGAGCCATGGTAGGGTAATAATCAAAGTACAGTAGGAACTCACACGAGACAAATGATGACTTTAGGTCAAAGGACTAACTTGTACTCATGCCACCTGAGAACTTCCATCTGACGATAGGTATAATACCATTTAGAAGTTCTCGGCGAGTCCGTCCAGTGTACTCACCTCGAGTGAGCACCTGTATACTATCTTAGGTGTCACAACACCAATGGCTTGTGAGACTGGCCACTGCCTCGTCGGGGTCTCGAAGCATATACACTAGTATACTCCGAAATATCGATGCCCAGTCTTGATACTCTCATGACTAGGGACATTTAAAGATGCGCTTATAGACCACCCAGCTCTCACGTATATGATCGCTATCATAATACTGGTAGTCAAGCAAGAATCCTATGAGCTTCATCATTATGTATTAGCGACACGTAATAATAAGTAAAACGTGTACACATTAATGATAAAGACAAACCAGATAGCATACTATCATTTCGAGTAAAATTGTTCTACCTGTATAGATCCTTCCTCAATTATCATAATCGCGTGCCTGCAATTACAATAATTGCCTTGAGGGCACTATATCCAACAATCTCCCACTTGCACTTAAGGCTAATTATTGCGGTATCGCGTACCCACATCTCGTGTGCTACCGAATACCCAACTTCTATACTAATCAATTTCAAAAACTATATTTGTGAAACATAACGTGTTCGAGAAATAGCCTCAGTGAGTGGATCCGCTACAATGTTCCAACTTCATCTCTCTATATCTCAACTTTGCGGAGATGAACAATCTCCCAATCTGAGTGATACCCCGCCTCTAAAATTTGTCTGGATACCTGATGGGACCAAGTTCATCAATGAACGCCTCCATCCAACAAACTTCTTGGGCTGTATCCTCTATTGAGTTATGACCGGCATCCTGCACCATGATTACCTCAGTATCCTTATTGGAACACTATCTAATATACTGATCCCCAGAAAATGCTAAACATAAAACTTGATAGCATCTCTGTCATCCAGGTCATCTTGGAAGCCTTAACCGATAACCGCCTCCCAGAAGAGGCTGCCGTTATCCTATACCAAGAACACCTTCTTATATTCTTTACTACTTCCCAATGTTTCTCTAGGATTGGATTAATATCTATTTGTTGCAACTAGTGCGGTCGTACAAGACTTTGCATGATTGACTCAATCGTCTAAGCAAATGATGTGTCATTCATGCCTGCCCCTCTCTTCATCAGTCTAAAAGACATCCTTTTTAGAGAGGATGACTCCATCACGTGCGGGTACACTACCACGCCAGGAGTCGTCCATTCTAAGATACTTTTAGAATGCTGTCTAAGTACACAATTTAGGAATTATCCTAAATCTAGATCTAAAACCATAGATCTAGTCACCAGAATCCTTGATATACTATCTATATCCAACGTGGAGAAAACACTGTATGACAACCAAAATCTGACCAATTGTAGTATAGAAACTTCACTTTCTATCCGGAGTATGTCATCAAAATCATGGACAATACTCCCTACATCCTTCTTATTAGGTTCATCTTTTGTTTTGATGAAGTCAACCACTTTGACTTTCACATAAAAAAAGATAATCTGTCTCCGCTATCCATGCTTCGGTCTATGAATAAACACAAGTATCTTACACACCTTCCGCTGCTCCCACTGACTACGATAATCCTCTGGCAGAGTCATATACACATGTACTTCCAAAATCCTATTTAGAAAGACGTTATAGTCACCCACCTGCCAGATATTATAGCCATGAACTGCATCAGCGCCAAAAGCATATCCATATGGACTTCAGTATAGACATTGAAGTAAAAGTCACATCACAATCCACAATGGGTATTTAATGAAAACTCTTTACAACAAGTCTAGCCTTATTAGGTTAGCAACTTTCCACCTGCACAGATCTCGAAATATCTACTTGCTTCTAATGGGTTTTACCCCTTCAGGAGCACCCAGCAAAGTCCAAAATTCATGATTTGCTGAAGTGCGTAGAGTCCATCTTGGGTATGAAATATCTGGTCACCTGAAAGTTACCACTTCTTATGACTTGCTGATAATAAGTAGGGGAATAGCAGTGTCAAGTCATATCCGTACGAAGTTCAGCATAGAAACTGAAGTAAAAGTCACATCACAATCCACAACGGGTATTTGATGAAAAATCTTTACAACAAGTCTAGCCTTATTAGGTTAGCACCTTTCCACCTGCATAGATCTCGAAAGATCTACCTACTCCTAATGGGTTTTACCCCGTTCAAGAGCACCCAGCAAAATCCATAATTTGCTGAAGTGCGTGGAGTCCATCTTGGATATGAAACATCTGGTCACCTGGAAGTTACCACTTCCTATGACCTACTGATAACCAGTAGGGTCATCATCACCATGATGCCGACCTCTCTGTCACCGTCTACGAGCAAACCGATGTATCTCTCGGGTGTCTGAGGTCACCTACTAAATCTGCGGAGTGGCTAACGGTTTGTAAATTCCAATTGAATCCTTAGGTTCTACAAAATTTTCGGTAACCGTTTGTGGTTCTGGAATCACTTTCAATTCTACCATACTCCCACTAGTTTCTTTTGCAAAAAGATCCTTTTATAAAAATGTGGCGAGTCAAGAACAATATAACTATTGATCTTGAAAATGGTAGAAACAAAATCCTAGCGAATGCTCGGAATAATCCACAAACCACCATTACCGGAGCATGCCTCGAGTTTGTCCGAATTCTGCTTTTAAACAGAAACGAAATAACTCCATATCTTAACAACCATAAGATATGCAACCATTCTATATCTATACAGAATCAAGGCACTAATTTATATGGAACCGGATTCAAAAGTCATGCAGCTGTTTTCAGTGCATATTACCTAATGGAAAAAGGCCAATACAACATTACTTATCATGGAGCATGTCCAATGATGTATAACCTGTGAGAGAATCAAGTTCTCGATATTACTATAATAGAATACCCAGCTTAAATATCTACATCTTCGACCGCCTCGAAGAATCCCGATACTTCCAATGTATGGTTCTCTACTTTATTCTTATACCTATAAACTTCTCAAAATCTTTGACCTTGCATTACTACGAATGTGTGTCTAAAACCAGAGAACTCACAGGTAAATCTGAATGAAGTAAGAGTACCAACCCTTTGTCCCGAAGGACACTGGACAACATACATCTTCATGTATAAGTCCCAAGAGTATACTAACTCAAATTCTGTGTTTTGTAAATTGAAAACCGTATCTTGGTTGAGAATGTCTTACACCGTTATTTAATGTACCCTGCCTTATCCTCAACTGATAAAGGTAAATGTTTACAACACAATTTTCAAAATGTATATCTCACTTTATAAAAATAAATGTACATATATTTCATTTTAAAATTTGGTGCATAACAACGGTTATTCGATACCAAATATTTGCCGTCAGGCAAAAACCAGGCGATTTAATCTAATATCATCAATTATAACGAATTTCGATATTGAGGATCAAATTTCCCATTTCCCAATATTCTGCTCCTACTCATCTACATATGTGAGATCCAAAACTGGTAAATACATACCCTGGAGTCAGAATTGATTGGGAAAACAGTTCTTTATTACACATACACGGAAAAACCGAAACATGAAAATGTTTCATCGGGGATGGTCAGGTATTCCTAGTAATGCCTTTTCCATTATCCAGATTCATGACAGTAATCGTAATTTTCTTTGCCCTCACTTCAATCCCTTTATATGTCTTTACATCTTACCTTCTGTATACCATCCTTAGGCTAATTGGTTTTCTTCCTTTCCTACCTTTCGGCACCAGTATGAGGTTTGGAAGAAGACTATCCAATAAACGTAATATATGTACTCTCCTAATCAAGGAGCTCTCATAACCCGAGAGAAGGTAAAAAGAAGAAACAACCGAATGATCCTATTTAATTTCTTCAGAACATGTGGCCATCCTCGACTGAAGTAACTTCTTCGAGTTCGTATGTAACTATACGATGGCCGTTCCAAGCAATATGGATCATCGTAGTGATACGATATGTTTTAAAGAAATGCAAAGGGTAGAGTAGGAGTGGCAGGGATATGTGCGACTTTGTTGCGAATCAAGACAATCCGAAGCCAAGGGTGTAAAAAGGTTCGGTCAAATTGGTTCATGAGTTCTTAAGGTAAGTCATGGGTCGCTGTACCAGAGAGAGAGAGAAAATAAACACTCAGCGTGTACTCTATCAAGATCAGATTGGTTATCACTTTATCTGATCAGGATGGCTCCCATTGTTTCCTCGAATTCTCCTTCAAACCCTAAAAGGAGAACTAGTCGGGATCATTTACACTTTACAAGTTCGCTAACCATTCAGCTAGGCCAGTGTTGGTACTCTAAGGGAGGCCCCCGTGCTTTTGCACGGACCCAATTAATAACCTTGTTTCCGCAGAGACATAACCTCGTCAACACTTTCTAGACGCCTAATAGGTTAGCTAATTGTGAAGTGAAAAATCTCCCGAGGAGTAATACATACTCATCAGTGGGAATCGAGACCCAACTATCATCATGTGATAACTTGACGGAATCCACTTAAGTCACCACACTCCAGAATGTATGCGCATACCTGGCAAGTTTCCCGTATGTTTGAAACCCCCGATATGGTTTTTGCCCCTTGGACCCAAATGATCTTGACACAGTCAACAAATCAAAAGGTCGCGTCAAGTTCAACCCGTCATTATCTTGATTGCATTAAACCCACTCGTACGAGCCCTTGACACAGTCAACAAGGTCGCACGACTGTCCTAACGAATCACACTACTTACTACAAACAAGCACCACTTAGCTACCGCACGCTATGCCTTGACACAGTCAACAAACACAGCACAAATACTAAGTACCACTCGTAGGAAATGACGGAGGGCTACGGCTGGTTTTTAGCGAAAAACCTTTAACATAATGAACTTGATATCGTTGAAGGAACTCGAGTAGCTTTGAAATGGAGTGGTTCAAGCTCCACATTTTTAAAACTAGTAACATATACTTTTGCTTACGAACGAACTCCCAATGAGGGGATCAAGGCTCTTCCCTCATAGAATGAGGTGCGGGAGATTCCTAACCGAATACCTCTATGCAAAGCAAAATAATACGACCATGAGTTTTGAAGAAAACCTAGTGGTTTTTAAAATTGGTTCCGACAACATCATTTAGGTTTATTTTCTTTGCATTATATTGATAATGCGTTCCCATCATTTTATGTTTCCAAGCCACAAAAGAAACAACCAAAATAACATGCTTTTTATATACCATCCGCATTCGCCATGGGCCCCGTCATGCACCGTTAGGTTACTTAACTAACGGCAGAGCGGGGGCTGGACTAGCGCGGATGCAAAACATATAGAAGTATCTACTAAATATATATAATATATATATACCAACATCGTAGGCAAATAATAATCATTACAGGCAGATAAAAATTATCACAAGCATACGAACAACAATATGGAATAGCGGATAATCTAGGAGCTCCGCGTTTCATTTGAGCCATAAATGAAACACGACGTTCCCCGGTCGTGTGGATAGCCAGTGCAATGAAGATCCTAGACTCCTATGAGTGCGGCAAGTTACCCGCCAATTTTCGAAGTGAGGCAACCCCAATCAACAAAGTGAGTAGGCAACCCAGCACTTCACGGAATCTGATAACTTGAGCACCCCTTCGTGGGTCAACCTATACCCCTATGAGTGCGGCGAATAGCCCGCCAATTCTAGAGTAAGGCCTCCCGGTCTCAATACCATGAGATGCGGGCCCATTGCCCTCTAGAACCCGGCTATTCGATCACTCCTCCGTGGGGTAATCCCAGTACAGAAAAGAATATATATATACAATGACAACATCGACCTCAACCCGGTCGTGCCCCAATAAAAGAATATACAAACTGACAGTGATGGTAGTCCATATGTCGGATGCTTGCCCTGCAAAAATCAATATACAAATGAATCTAAACTGTACATCTAATATTGCACATAAGGCTATCCATCACGACAATCCGCACAAACCATAACCATAACCATATATATATATATAACCGCAGAAGCAAGCAATACCAGAATGTGTGCAACCCCGTCTAAATGAACATATAGCAATTAGACAACGTTCAGCAACACATAGACCGACGATGCAAAAGTTTCGAGTTTTTAAAACTCCCGAGTTGTCCCAAAGCTAAGATGAAACAAAGTGAAATTTGGGAAAAATCAAACAATACCAAAAATACCAATTTACAAAACCCAAGACACAGCATGAAAACGAGGTTCATAGGTGAATAGTGAAAAGGTGAGGCCGGCCAAAACCTCATTCTCACCAGTCCAATCATGATGAAATCCACTCGTTTTCATTGTGTGTCGCTATCCAGTCAAGAATAAGCTTCTGCACTTGTTTAAAAAAAATTTAGAGACCAAAAATATTTCAAACAGAAACTGGGTTTTGAAAAAAGGATTTTTCGGTTTGGAAACTTGAAGCATCGTCAAACACTAGTTTATGGTGTTTGGGTGGCTCTGATACCATGTTGGGATCCCGCACCCGCGCCGTGGAGGCCGCGGACGAGGCGGAAGCGAAAACAAAAACTTTTTGCGGGCACCGGACGCGCAAACCCGAGGATTCGATTCAAAAACCCAAAACTAGAAATCTAAAACATGCAAGTTTTGAGAAATACAACTTTTATCGAGTGTCCACCTAATTGTGAAATACCCCTCCAAGCTCGTAGCCGTCGGGATCACGCTTAAGAATCGACCACCCTTCGCTAAAGACGATCCATCCGAGGGAACGCGGAGGAGGCTCTAACCGTCGACCCAAATTCGCTAGGTTTGGATGGTCGGTGATGTAGGAATACTCCATTAAAAATTTCTCTCTTGAACCATGCTAAAAAATGAGAGGAAGAAGAAGAAGGAGGTGGAGAAGATGAAGCATGAACTACGGAGCACAAGTGAGGAAGTCAAGAAAAACATCAAGTGTTGAAGTGAGGACGGCTTGCTCTTTTTCAACCACACATGAATAGTGCACTCAAATGATTTTATCATTTTTAAAAGAAAACCATGCCTCTCTACAAAGTTGTAGCCATGCTTCATTGTCTTTAACTTTACACCTTATTTCCTATTTAATTTTCTAAATAGAAAATCAAATATGAGGCGTTCTTCTTCTTGAAGCATTGCTATACAAATACGGAATACTTCACCTGGTATATGTATCGCTACATATTCGCGTATTTGTATACAAATAAGGATAGCACCAAAGAGAGAAAATAAATAGTGAACAATAATACTAAAATACATGTATCAAAATACATATATAAATTATTAAATCAAAACCTGATTTAATAATCCGGCTTAATCCTAAGCCGGGTAGTATTATCAATCGTCCGATTAAAGTCTGTGTATCGCGTACACGTATTTAATTGGACCCCCTGCACGTACTACCATACGGCTCCTACATCTGTCGCCTGAACCGGGAAAAACCTTTGTGTGGGACTCTAAAGACTCGACAATACGCTGACAGTGGGTTTAACAACAAGTACGTCAGTGGCACTAGCTGTACGTAACGGCTACCCAGGTAGTTGTCGAAAATGGGGGTCGACAATCAAGTGCGTCCATAGTCATATAATTCGTGAATTATTCAGCGAATTCACGAATAATTCGCGAATTTTTGATTGGCCGATTAAATCTCCGTTTTAATCGCCGTTCCCGAACGCGTCGAATAATTCGCGAATTATTCGAAAAAACAGCGAATAATTCATAAAACCAGCGAATAATTCACAAAATCAAAACCTAGTGTCTCATATATTAATTTCTTGCTCGAAACATTTCCCGAACATTTCCCGAACACTTTCCGAATATTTCCCGAATACCTGCCGATTTTTTCCTAATAGTTCTCCGAATCCGAATTTTCGACCTAGCCGAATTTTTCCCGCATCACGAATTTGTGACTATGAGCGCGTCCTTACCCTACTGAGCCTGAATGTGATAATCTCCATACAGTCTGGTCTCTTCGTCAAAGAGTATCGCATATCGGGTCTAGGGGGTGGATAACGTCGGACCCCTACTAACCCAATAAGTCGTGTCTGAGTTTAGTTCATCACCAACTGAGATACTACTGATCAACTATACGTAAATCTCCCCTACTATGGCCACGGATTTTTGGTGATAGCCAACCGAACACAGTGTGACATCGACTCCTAATACCAGGAGAGACGAATCCCTGACAGTTGACTATTGCCTCCATGTTTCTCGGGATTTTGCCCAACTAAAACCATTTTGCACGACTCCTTTGATCCGTGGTAGGATGGTAATCAAAGTACAGTGGGAACTCACACGAGACAAATGATGACTTCAGGTCAAAGGACTAACCTGTACTCATGCCACCTGAGAACTTCCATCTGACGATAGGTATAATACAATCTAGAAGTTCTCGGTGAGCCCGTCCAATGTACTCTCCTCGAGTGAGCACCTGTATACTATCTTAGGTGTCACAACACCAATGGCTTGTGAGACTGGCTGATTGATATTATTTCTCGATGTGTCGTGTTTTAGAAATGATGTTTCACAATCAAAGAAATTTGTAAAGCGCAATCAATAACGGTGTCAATTGTAGGTTCGTTAGCGAGTGCGGATCGTCCACAGGGAAAGTGAGATTTGCTCGTATTTGTTTTAGTTGAGTCGAAAATTAAAGAGAAAAGAAAAGACAATTTAATTCAAGATTTAAAAGTGAATTTCAAGAATTATCTAGATCTAAATCTAAAATCAAGAAAACATTAAAATCAAGAATCAAGAATTGATGATATCCAATCGAATTAGGTTTCAAGAATTGAAGTGAGGCTCGTAGGAATCGATTGAATCTATAAAAGTGATGAAAACTAGTGATTACGCTTTCTTATCCATTAATGATTTGATACTAGATCGATGACGATCAATCGAGGTTTAAGGATCTCTTGAAGGAACTAGGGTTTCTTCATCTCATCCTTTGTCCTTTCGATGAATCTCATTCACATTCTAGCCTCTAGGAAATTCAAATATCGATCGTTGATCACTAATTAAGAGCGAAAACATTCAAGAAAGCATCTCGCTCGAAACTAAGTCGTCGATGATTCAATTTACTAGAGTTTACAAAACTTATAGGAATTAAGAATCGTTTCAAGATTTGTAACATCATCATCTATTGATTCTCTCGAATCCTCCACGAGCGGAGTTTTTACTCAAGCATCATATCAAAGAACACAATCAAGAATTGAGATCTAATCATAATGCTTAAATATAAAAGTAAGCAAGATAAAGAAATTTCACCTTTTATTTATCAACAATGTTGTTACAATTCTCTCAAGAACTACAAGAGGAAAGAACTCGATCGTCGATTTATCTTCGCATCGTCTTCGTGAGTCGCGGATCGTCTTGAGGATCACTTGCTCGGTTGAAGATCGGCGTCGCTTCTAAAAGGTTGAAGGCTTCTTGCTTGATTTGTTCTCAAGGATCTTGAATTTGGCTTTGGTGATTGGATTAGGGTTAGGGTTTGAATGCACAAGTTGTGTCACTCAACTTGTGGTTGGAAATTGTTGAACAACCTTAGAAGTGAAGCTTTAGGTCCTCTTTTATAGCCTTAAGATTGGGATTAGCTTCCTTTAGAAGCTAGGTTTAGATTAGGTTCTCTTGTAAGCTTGGTAGTTAGGGAGAAGGTTCTAGAGCTAGTTAGTTAGGGCTAGCTTTTTTGATAAGCTTGGAGGTTAGGGAGAAGCTTTTAGGTTTAGGTAGTTAGCTTTCTTTAGAAGCTTGAAGTGTTTAGCTTGAACAATAAGATTTGTTGTTCGGACAAAAGCTTTTGGAGATCTCTGGAATTTGCAATGGCTTGAAGAGGTGTGGGCCCTGAAAGAAGAAGTCTGAAGTGAAGAACTGCTGATGACTTCATCTTGTGGCCGCGGATCCGCCACGGGAAGGGCACTCTGGCCGTGGATCCGCGGCCCGTTTGTGGCCTCTGCGCATGATTTTTCTTGTACTGCTTTGTGCTGGCCTTGTGGCACTTTTATAATGTGTGGAATCTCATATTTATTTCTATATCACTGCCAGATCTCAAGGCTTGGACTTGGCGTATTTTTATCAGCACTTTTGACAGTTTTGGCTCTTTTCCTGGAATTTCCTACACAGATTCTCGAGACAAGTGTTGCGCTACACAAAGATTATGCGATGCAATGATAAACACTCAATTTTCCTCAAAGTGTCGGTTATAATACATAACACATGTTATTTGGTATTTTATAGATGTTTTGCTAATATGTGTTATATTCATACCGAACATCTCTAGATGAGTGCAAATGGTAGGGAAATTGATGCGTTAGAAATGCAATATTTTCGACTGATCACCGGCCACCACCCCTCTTCGGGGTCTCGAAGCGTATACATTAGTCTACTCCGGAATATCGATGCCCATTCTCAATACTCCCACGAATTGGGACATTTAAGGATGTGCTTATAGACCATCCAGCTCTTATGCATATGATCGCCATCATAATACTGGTAGTCAAGCAAGAATCCTACGGGCTTCATCATTATGTATTAGCGACACATAATAATAAGTAAAACGTGTTCACATCAATGATAAAGACAAACCAGATAGTATACAATCATTTCGAGTAAGATTGTTCTACCTGTATAGGTCCTCCCTCAATTATCATAATCGCGTGCCTGCAATTACAATAATTGCCTTGAGGGCACTATATCCAACATTAATGATGTCACGCCGATTCTTCATCGAAGCAGGGTAGACATTGTAAGTGTATATGTGCTCCTTACCGTGTCAACTACGGCTATGCGGAATCTAAAATTTTAAAATCTTGAGCATAAAACACTAAATCCCTAGGATACAAGCCCAAACACTACACTAAACAAACCCTAACTAGAGTCTTAACTACTCGTTTGAGAATACAACCTTTGTAGATGGTTCTTCGGGTCTTGAAAGGTGGACTTCACAAGCTTCTTTGGTTGATGGAACGAGCTCTCGAATCCGATCTTCCGCGTCAAAGACGATCCACCTGAGAATGTCGATTCAAGCGATAGGTTCATCCGAAGCAACTGAAAATCAAGTCTTGCTAAGACAAGATATTTAGAGTGGTGTGATTAGTCCAAAAATTTAAGTTTACCGTAATCAGAAACGGCGTCGCTTTGCAGCTAGCCGGTGAGTACGGGTCGATCCACAGAGATGGGTAATTTCCTTTCTGTGTTATCACGAGTTGATTCCAAATGTTGTTTGGAATGATTAAATCTAAAAACTATATCTACCACTAAACTAAATTAATCTAAATTAAAGTCTTGCTAGGGTTAGGTTTAGGGGAAGTTTGGAGATTAAAGGTTTCCTCACCGCTTTCATTGCCCTATTTTAGATCTATTAGATGTTACGGTAATTATCAATAAAGTGGATCCGAATCTTTTGGGAAGATGTTTCTTCCTCTAGATACGTATCCTTCCTTTATTGATAATTACCTTAACCCCCATGGAAAACACGCGCAACCGGCCCTTTATACTACGGTTCATCGTTACCTCGAGGGGTAGGATGCCGTAGGGAGCGGTTGTGCATGCATGCATGGAGCTCTAACTCTTAGGTGTGGATTGGCATGAAATGGGTGAGAGATCTCATCTCTCAAACCTTTCCCTAAGGCTAACCCTAACAAGCGAGGAGACTACTCGCTCATTAGGGGATGATAAGACATACTAATTAAAAGAATTAAAATAAAATACTTACCAGGTTGACGGCTCCCTCCAAGCAATATAGAACAGATCTGAATAATACTCCCAGCAATTCTGAATTTTATTGATTGAAAAGAGGCATAGCTTATACAGATTGGAGATTACAATTTATAAGTAAACAGGTAATATTAGGGTTTCAGAGTCTCGCGCATGTGCAATTACAGATATGCCCTCGAAAAATCCCAACACCCGCACCGACGCACCGACACGAGGAAAATCCACCGACACGGGCTCTGAATGGCCGTGGATCCGCGGCAAATGTTGGCTTGGGCCGCGGATCCGCGGCCCTTTGGTGGGCTTGGGTCACCAATTTTCTGCACTTGGGTTGTATTTTCTTGGGTTTCCTATTTTCATATGTATTTTCTCTGTTGGGCTTCTGGGTCTTCTCCAGATCTTCAGTGAAAACTTGTTCGTATCTTTTGACCGTTCACTTGACATTTTGGACCTTGCACTGTTCTTCGTCTAGGCTTGACTAGGATCCGTCTAATTGTTGGTCAAAAGTCCCTTTTTCTGTTGTTTTGTGTCTTTTTCACTGTATTTGCTCCAGAAACCTGTATCCTGTAATATGCAACAAACGTGCGTCAAGAGTACCTGTTTATTTATAAAAAGGATAAGAATAGGGGAATGGAAAATGCAATATTCTGGTCTGAACAAATACCCCCAAACTTATCTTTTGCTCGTCCTCGAGCAAACTTATTTTTTATTCACTAAAATCCTAACCACACTTTCGCAGGGAAACGCGATTGCACTGAGCACGTGCAACAAGCCGTTAAACCTCTAGGTGTCCCTAGTAGGAGGAGTGTTGTCTCCTGAGGGTTTTCAGCGGATACTACCCACAAAATCCTATCAATTTGGCCTTTCGACTTTTGTTTTCCAATTAGGTTTTCTAACAAGGAATTCTATTATCTTTGACTCGTAAATTATCCACCCATATTTTTGATGCTTTCTTATCATTTAACTTAAGATTATATATATCCTGCAGACCTACTTAGCTTTCGGCATCTCTTAAGTCTTCCTTCTAGGGTTTCATCTCCACTTAGGAATTTCTATCACTCTATTAAAGATACAAGTTCTATCTTTCATTCCTCTCTCTCATCTAAATTCCAATCACATACCCCTACGTGTGTGTATAGATCACCCCTATACTTGGAAATTCAAATCAAGCAATCATACTCTCGTCCATTGTCCAAAGCACTTATTAATTAGTGAATTTTTAAATGAAATTTGCTTACACATCCTTCATGCGACCGTTAATACTTCTTGAGGTACCAACAACTGATTACAAGATGCGTTACCACTTTAAAGCGTACTTCCTAGTTTTGCAACACCCAAGGCTTTAGCAGTGACTCCCAAACCAGTTGGTCTAAGGCACTAGGTGATGAAGCACCCTCGCTAAATATTTTTCTATTTTTGCAGCCTTTAGTAATCACAAAAAACCAGTGTCCATTTTTTTATTCTTTATTCACACTTATATATATATTTTTATTTTCATCATACTAAGGACTTTAGACAAGAGCATTTCAAGGTCTCTTCTACTATTCCAAGTTTCAAGGTGCGTGATTGTGCAAATTGTAGGGTATACGTTTTCATAATCTAGACTTAAGCTAGGAACTATTTTTCAAACTTATACTCTAATAAGAACATCAATACTCTTCCCTTGTTTCGACTTAGCCCAAAAAGTGAACCAAAATTTGCCTATTTCTAAATAAACTACAAGGCATATACTTTCTACCGTTAAACTTTAAGGAAGGTTATCTTTAGGGTTTTTAATTCACTAAATCTAAGATCTAGTTGTTCCTAGCCAATTAACCCATTTGTCAAACTAAAGTCAATTAGTCAAAATTGAATACAATAATTTTTATAATTTTTGAAAATTTTCAATTTTTATGGATTTTAAAATAAGTATGCAAATGCAAAAATATATACAAATGAATGCGAAGGAAGAAGACGTACCGAGCATACCCCCAAACTTGAACTTGATAGTGTCCTCACTGTCATGCTAAACCAAGAGGGTCAAAATACCGGCACTCCCCTGTTTATTTATTTACAAAAATTTTTATTGTTAAGAAAAACAAAAATATATACAGAAAGGCCCTCCCCCAAACTTCATTTAAACTATGTTAGACATTACCGCCAAACTTTGCATAGACCAACACCAACCAGTTGAAAAATTTATCAGTAAAGAGTATGGGTTGGTAGAAGAATGCGTTGTAACGATCCACAAAGAATTGGGGAAGATAGAAGTAGTGGTATGGGGGGTGTGGAGGTAAATATACAGGTGATGGTGATGCATCGAAACGAGAATGTAAATGATCAGCAATCAGTGGAGTGTTGGCATTCTCGTAGCTTATTAAAAGAAATGGGGGTATTTCAACTTCTAAAGGAGGAGGTTGACTCACCACAATACCCCCAAGGTGTTCCTGTGGGTCCTCTAGTGACTTGGCATCATCCATCAATTGTGTATGATATTCAATTATGAGGGAACTTATCTCCTCGATGTCCGCCATAGTCCAACCAAAAACTTGCCGCCTATCTTGTAAGACCATTAAGAGGGCGTTCTCTTGCTCGAGAGCTAGAGAGGCCGATATGATAATGGGAAAGGTCTCATTCTCACTTATGTAAGCATATCTAAGGTGAGACGGTAAGGGCGTGAGTTCGAGTTTCAGAGACGAAAGAATCATTGCGGAATCTACCTCGAACTCAAAGGACTCCAACACAGGTTCGAAATCACTGCAAACAACCGATTCGGATGGCTCGACTGACTCATCCAAAAATTCAAACGACTCATATTCGGGCTGTGAGTCGTCATCATCCAAAAAAGTGAAACATTCATAATCAATATCGGTTGTGTCAACTGTGGTAGGCTCAAGGAGGGACACACTAGTGGCGTCAAAACTGTTTTCATCAAATAGAAATCTTTCAAGCTCGCAGTCCTCCTGCGTGATTTCGTGAATAGAGCAAACTTCTCGTGTACTAGTTTTTGGTACGGGGGGCAGACTTCCCATCTTATAAATATTGAACTCACTAGACATCTTTCCGAAGGATAGAGTCATGGAGCCATTGCGACAATTTATTACGGCATTGGAAGTGGCCAAAAATGGTCGACCAAGAATCACCGGAATTTGGTTTCTTGGGTTAGCGACAGGTTGTGTATCCATAACGATAAAATCAACGGGGAATATGAACTCCCCAACTGTGATCAACACATCCTCTAGCTGACCCCTTGGATGGGTGATTGATCGATCAGCCATTTGGAGAGTGCAACGAGTGGGTTTCAACTCTCCAACCCCTAATTGTTCGTACACGGAGTAGAGGATCAAGTTAACACTAGACCCAAGATCTAAAAGTGCTCGATTAATTTTCTTATCCCCAATTGTGATTGAAATGGTAGGACAGCCGGGGTCCTTTCGTTTTTGGGGTAAGGTCTGATGGTGGTTAATAGCATTGCTCACTGCACTAGCCACTAGCACTTTCTTGGGTACTTGAGATGCCTTTCTCTTCGAGGTGCATAAGCCCTTTAAGATTTTCGCGTATGAAGGGAATTGTTGGATAGCATCCAAGAGAGGTATATTTATGCTAACCTGCTTAAATATCTCCACAATCTTCTCCACTTGTGCATTTGGTTTATTAGGACTCAACCTGTTTGGGAATGGAGCATTTTGAAAATTCGTTGAGTCAAAAGTCTGTGGAGTAGAATGTGGAGTAGGAACGGATCCCGGTGTAGATGTGTTCATGTCGTGAGAAATGGGTCTGTTCGAGCTAGAAGAAGTAGAGCCATGTGAAGGGTGGAGAATAGGCTCTAAAGAAAAAGATGAAGAAGGAAGTGAAGAAAATGGAGAAGGGGAAGATGACGATGGAGAAAAAGAAGAAGAAGAAGAAGAACCACCGGCGGGGATGTCATCACGAGTTCCCACATTATTTTGCAACTCTCTTCCGGATCTCAACGTGGTCACCGCATTTACATTGTGATTGTGATATGCGTTTTGTGTGTGACCGGGATTTGGCAATGGTTGAGATGGAAGCTTTCCCTTTTCTCTCTCGCTCAACGCAGTAGTTAATTGTGCAATTTGTGCCTCAATAGATTTGATACTTTGATCGTGTGAGGCATTGTTATTCATCAAAGACTGAACATAATTTTCAAATCTTGCTGCGGATTCTGTAGATTGCTTAAGAAATGCATCTAGACTTTTTTCTAGCGAGATAACCTTATCATCATTTGGTTGAACCAAATTGTTCGTTTGATTTGTATAAGGTTGTTGTTGGAAAGGTTGCTGGTTTTGAGTTTGTGGAGGTGCTTGTTGTTGCTGTGGAGGAGGTCTTTGAAAATTGTTATTTCCTTGGACTTGTTGATTTTGGTTCCAAGTGAAATTTGGGTGACTCCTCCACCCAGGATTGTATGTCAAAGAGTACGGATCATTTCTTTGTCGTTGCTGAAATGCGGCATTGACTTGATCCTGTCCTTGAATAGGTGCATTATAAGGACACTCTTCGGTTAGATGCGATGGATTCGAACAACAAGCACAAACAGTTTGTGTGGGTAAAGTAGGGGCAGGAGAAGACGATGAGATTTTTGTCGCAATGGCTTCTAGCTTTTTCATAAGTGAGGCCATCTCGGCCTTCATAGCAATCGACATATCTACTTGATGTATGCCTGCCCTAGATTGACCAACTGAAGAAGATGATGTGGTCTTGGTACTCTCCCACTGAATTGTTTACTCACTAAGATCCTCAAGAAACTGCCATGCTTCGTCGCTAGACTTGGAGAGAAAATGACATTGACATATTGTTTCTAGCAACTGCTTCATTGCTGCGTTCAATCCCTCGTATAATGTTTGGCAAAGTTGCCAACTTTCGATCCCATGATGAGGGCATTGAACAAGTAGGTCTTTAAATCTCTCGAAGCACTTCCAAAATGGTTCGGAAGGAAGCTGTGAAAATTGTATAATCTCGTTTCGGATTCTAGCAGTTTTGTGATGAGGATAGAACTTTTTCAGAAAAGCTCTCACAAACTCGTCCTAATTTCTAATGGAATGTGATGCGGTTCTATATAGCCACTTCTCGGCTAGGTCACATAAGGTAAAAGGAATGACCCTTAGCCTTATAGCGTCATCACTTAATTGAGTCGTTTTCATCATAGCGCAAACGTTTTGGAATTTATTGATAAAGATATATGCATCTTCGGATTCCAAACCATGAAATTTTGGCAGCATATTGATGAAATGTGGTTTTATTTCAAAATTATCCCCATTCGCCGGTGGGGGTGAAAGACATGTAGGTAAAGAAGTGTGGACGGGATAGAAGAGATCCTGGAGCGCGACTCGTGCGGGCGCTACAACAGATGGAAGATTCGGGTTATTCGCACCTAACGGAGGTGGAATCATTCCCGTCGGTAAGGTATCGTTGGGGTCGTGTCCCGACATACCTTCGAAAGAAGAATTTGAAGGTGGAGGTAAGGAAATGGACGGAATGTCGATGAAGGGTTAGTCGGTCGGTACCAACGAAACACGGACTAATCGGGCATTAGTATCCCTAGTCCAAAGTGACATACACTAAAGGAGTAGTGTAGTCAGAAAAAAAATTAGAAAAACAGAATGTGGGGGTAAGATAACGTCAATGAAGGAGAAATGGTGGAAGTGAGGTGCAAGTTCCTTTAGCGACAAGTTGCAAGTTTTGAAAAGATTTTTCCCCCTTTTTATTTATTTATGTGAGAGTTTTGCAAATAGGTTTTTGGAAAGGGACTCGTGACACAAATGTATCAACCACACATGCACAATCAGGCCTAGATCTAGGGTCACCTAGGTCTGCTAGACAGCTCCTAACTAGGGCTAGAAATAGGACCTCAAACCGCCTCTTCACGGACAAATACGGCCAGGTAAGTGGGAAGGAACCACCACTACAGTGGGCCTAATTAATAACCACTAGCCTAGACACCGCAAAGTCGGTTAGGATAAACGGCCGATGCCTATACTAGTCCTTTTCCTATTGAGCTTGATGTCCTTAGGTCTGAGTCTAATCTTTTTTAATTAATTGTGGTCGATGCAAAATGCTTTAGGTGTTTTCTGGGGTCCTGAGAAGGGTGATGAAATCCCCACCCAATCTGAGTTTGGTCAATTAGCCCCTTAGAGTCCGGTTAAATTATGCAAAACAATAAAATTTCACTTGCAATCAATTTTTAGCGCGGCGCAAAGAAACCTGCAGAAAATCTGTTATTTAGAAGGGGGTAGAAGATTTTTTTAGCGCAAAGAAACCTGCAGAAAATTTTTACAGTGGAGATATGGAGGTTGCAGAGGGGAAGAAAAGAGAGCAAACCGTGCAAAAATGATGCACTGACGTGGCAAGAGGAGCGCGGAACCGCGGCAGGAAGCCTGGTTGTGCGGCGGAAGCGCGGCACCTTGGTGGATTCAGCCTCTGAAAAATTTTGTGCTGCTCTGTACTTGTGATTCCTCTTTGTTCTTATGTCCCCTTTTCTGTTTTGACCTTTTGTAAAACTCCAGATCTAAAAGTCTTTGCTGTTCCTGCAAGATTCAAATAGCAAACCCTTCAAACAGATCAAAGTTGATAATTTTTGTATTTTTTTATATTTTCAGATTTTTATAATTTTTAAAATTTATATCAACCCAAAAATTCACAAAAAGAAAAATTACGCCATCCCCGGCAACGGCGCCATTTGATTAGTCCAAAAATTTAAGTTTACCGTAATCAGAAACGGCGTCGCTTTGCAGCTAGCCGGTGAGTACGGGTCGATCCACAGAGATGGGTAATTTCCTTTCTGTGTTATCACAAGTTGATTCCAAATGTTGTTTGGAATGATTAAATCTAAAAACTAGATCTACCACTAAACTAAATTAATCTAAATTAAAGTCTTGCTAGGGTTAGGTTTAGGGGAAGTTTGGAGATTAAAGGTTTCCTCACCGCTTTCATTGCCCTATTTTAGATCTATTAGATGTTGCGGTAATTATCAATAAAGTGGATCCGAATCTTTTGGGAAGATGTTTCTTCCTCTAGATACGTATCCTTCCTTTATTGATAATTACCCTAACCCCCATGGAAAACACGCGCAACCAGCCCTTTATACTACGGTTCATCGTTACCTCGAGGGGTAGGATGCCGTAGGGAGCGGTTGTGCGTGCATGCATGGAGCTCTAACTCTTAGGTGTGGATTGGCATGAAAGGGGTGAGAGATCTCATCTCTCAAACATTTCCCTAAGGCTAACCCTAACAAGCGAGGAGACTACTCGCTCATTAGGGGATGATAAGACATACTAATTAAAAGAATTAAAATAAAATACTTACTAGGTTGACGGCTCCCTCCAAGCAATATAGAACAGATCTGAATAATACTCCCAGCAATTCTGAATTTTATTGATTGAAAAGAGGCATAGCTTTTACAGATTGGAGATTACAATTTATAAGTAAACAGGTAATATTAGGGTTTCAGAGTCTCGCGCATGTGCAATTACAGATATGCCCTCGAAAAATCCCAACACCCGCACCGACGCATCGACACGAGGAAAATCCACCGACACGGGCTCTGAATGGCCGCGGATCCGCGGCAAATGTTGGCTTGGGCCCTTTGGTGGGCTTGGGTCACCAATTTTCTGCACTTGGGTTGTATTTTCTTGGGCTTCCTATTTTCATATGTATTTTCTCTGTTGGGCTTCTGGGTCTTCTCCAGATCTTCAGTGAAAACTTGTTCGTATCTTTTGACTGTTCACTTGACATTTTGGACCTTGCACTGTTCTTCGTCTAGGCTTGACTAGGATCCGTCTAATTGTTGGTCAAAAGTCCCTTTTTCTGTTGTTTTGTGTCTTTTTCACTGTATTTGCTCCAGAAACCTGTATCCTGTAATATGCAACAAACGTGCGTCAAGAGTACCTGTTTATTTATAAAAAGGATAAGAATAGGGGAATGAAAAATGCAATATTCTGGTCTGAACATGGTGTAGTTTATAAACTAGATGCTCTCTTTTAATCCTCACAAATTAAGTGAAGAAAAATGAGGAAGAAGATGAAGAGGCAGCAACTCAAGAATTTTCTTCAAGTGAGAAAAGATAACCATCCAACAAAATATCCTACACTCTCTCATTCTTATCTCTTCATGCAAAACAAAAGGGTGGTTGTGTGGGTTGTGACTCACTAGTGTGAGGCACAACCCCACACAACTCTAGAAGTGGTGAGAATGAGTGAGTGTGAGAGATGCCACCTCATCAAGTATACATACACTTACACTTATAAATAAATACAAATGCATGTATATAAACAAGTATACTCAAACTCGTATAAATACGTATACCGTATTTCTACCAAAATATGAATACCGTATTTATACCGAAAATACAAAATATGTGTATTCATATTTAGAAAGAAATACATGTATTTGTATCAAAACACAAATACTTGTATTTATACAAATACACGTATTCATATAAATACCGTATTCGTGTTAAAATACAAATACCCAAAAGAGAGCAATATAATACTAGCATCAAAACTGGCTGTCTTTCAAACCTGTTAGTACTACTAAACCATCCGATTAAAACACGTGTATAAATACACATGTTCAATCGAACACCCCTGCGTAAAACCATACGCAAACTATACCGTTTCGTCTAAACCGGGAAACCCTCTATATGAGACTCTAAAGACTCGATAATATGTTGGCAGTGGGTTTAACCACAAGCACGTCAGTGGAACTAGCTATACGTAACGGCTACCCAGCTATCTGTCGAAGGGAAGATCGATACGATAACTCGTTCGAAAACCCTACTGAGCTTATAGGTGATATTCTCCGTACAGTCCTGTTTGTCTAAGAGTATCGCATATCGGGCATAGGGTGTGGTAAACGTCAGACCTCTAATAGCGCAATAAGTCGTGTCAGTACGGAACCCAATACTTCTTGAGAAACTACTGGTGTACCTACCAGTAAATCTCACTTGCCCTGACCAGGTACTTTGTGTATTGGCCAACCGTACACAGCGTGATATCAACTCTCAATACCGGGAAAGATGAATCAATTCTATCCCCTACTGCCTCCAAGTGTTTCGGGATTGCACCCAACTACTACCCATTTACACGACTCATTTGAGCCGTGATAGGATAGTAATCTAAGTACAGCGGGAACACACTCGATACAAATAGTGATGTCAAGTCAACGGACTAACCTGTACTCATGTCACTGGAGAACTGCTAACTGACGATAGATATAATACCAACCAACAGTTCCCAGCGAGTCCGTCCAGTGTAACTCATAACCCAATGAGCACCTGTATGCTATCTTTGGTACCATATACCAATGGCCGCGGGACAGGCCACCTTCCCTGATTGAGATAAGAAGCGTATACACTAGTCTACTCTGGAGTATCAATACCCTGTCTTGATAATCCTACGACTAGGGACAAGTTTAAGAATGCGCTTATAGACTACCCAGCCCTCACTAGTGTGACTGCCTTCACAACGCTGGTAGTCAAGTAAAGATCCTAAGGACTCTATCAACATGTATCGGCGATATGTTAAAAGAAACATTTACACATGTTAAGATAGATTCAAACCAGATAGCATACTATCATGTTGAGCAAGACTGTTATTATATCTGTATATATTCCAAGCTTCTAAAATGTAATATACAAATCAGTACTATACAATAATGGCCTCTAGGGCATATATCACTAACAGCCATCCATATAGTCTCTAGGCTATATATACTGCCATTGAGATCTGGAGTTAGGAGTTTGCCATCACTCCGCTTTTGGTTTGACCCTTTGGTCCTTGTTAACGTTGTGTCTGCACCCTTCTGGAATGAGAATGATGTCGAATTGGTCTTTAGGCCGCATGTATTGCCATCGAGACCTGGAGCTAGGATTTTTCCATCACTCCACTTTTGAGTTGACCCTTGGGTCCTTATTGATGTTGCGCTTGCACTCTGCTGGAATGAGAAGGAACGCCGAGATAATTTCTAGGCTGTAGATGTTGCCATTAAGACCTGGAGCTAGGATTTTTCCATTACTCCGCTTTTGATTTGCTTGAGAAGCTGCCATTAAATCATTTAGGGGACGAAGTAGCTCTCGGTAGTCTTTGGGCTTATATGGCACCGTGAATACTCGAATCTTTGCTGAAGCGTTCTTTGCTTGGTAGCATTTGGTGGAGCACACTACTCACTTTCATTTGTTTGTTCCCGTGGATTGTATACAAGAGCTTATATCGAACTACTTGTAGGGCAGTCTAGGGGATATGATGGCTTAGAAAACATGCTTAGTTCCCTGTAACATAAAGCTTTTGAATTCGATGAGCCGTGAGGGTCTTATAGGTTGTATATTCTCCTTACGATTCATGAGGATCTCGCAAGTGTATTTTCTCCCTAAGAATCGTATGGGTTTCTAAGTATGTTTCTCCTTTGCGAGTCGTGAGGATCCCACGCAGGTGTTTTCTCCTTACAAGGTCGAGAGGACTTTGCAAGTGTATTTTATTTTCTTTCTTTTTATGAGTTTGCGCCCTTTTGGGTTTTCACAAGCTCCCCGACAGTCCTACTGTGTTTACTCACGGGGCCCTTTCGGGTTTTCATCCATGCCCTATTTGCTTGTAGACATGCCGTTTTTTAAACGCATTAGTTTTGTTGTGAGTTGATGTAACGACTCTGAAGTCACTGTACAGAATTTTCTTGTTAATATACAGAAAAGAATATTACTGCCTGTGTAAGAGTTAAAAATTACTTTTGTTAAATAAAATCAAGAAGTAACTTGTAGCTCACTGGTAAAGCCTGTACACTACTGTAACATAGCCTGTATGTTCGATTCCCATCAGACATAATTATTTTTTATGATTTTTTTCTTTTTAATTTTTGGAAGCCCAAGAGTTGCCCATGCAATACATGGGGAAAGGAAAAGTTTCAGAAAAATCAAATATGCGCAAAATGGAGTAAACACAGAAAAACCCACATGGCACGAATCTCGAGGACAAAGATCGAGATCCGACCGGCCAAATTGCCCATAGGGCTGGTGCCGACGGTTGGGATGAGCCTAATTGGCTCCGTGCTTTGCACACCCATCTCTTCATCTCCCCTTAACTCTCCTGCACTGTTTGATTTCCCTGTAATTAAACAAAGACCCTTCATTTCACCATTAAACATCTTTTTAATGCATTTAATCCAAAATTTTAATTCCAAAACCCCAATTCTCCACTATAAATACCATCCCATGCTTTAGCTCAGCACCATTCTGAAAATTCTAGCAAATATTCCCTCAAAAGTTCTTAAATGCAAGTGGAGTAAAGTGGAGTTAGAGAGCAAGCATGTTCCGTTGAAAATCGAAGCCATTTCCGGAACTCCCTCGACGCCACAAAGCCTCCCACTTCTTCCTTACCCTTTACTTGAAATTTTCAAACCATAAATCCCTCCCAACTCTCCTTCTTTTCATTGAAATTTATCTCCAAATTATATATCGGTAAAGTGGGGTTATTATCGATACCTTTCTTTTCTAAACACTAGAACTCCCTTTTACTTTATATATTGGTCAGTCTAATTTTACAACATTATTTATAACTTTAATTATCAATGTTTAGATTCAAGTTTTATCAAAATTCTCATGTGAAACAATCATAAAACTAACTTTTCATTAAAATACCTTGAACTTTATTATCACATCTTTTCGACAAAATGTTTAAACAATACGTTTAAGAAAACTTCACGGGGTAACGACCTACCCCACACGCACACTTTGGTCGCATTGCATGATGCCTAAATACATGTATTTTTGGTTCAGAGAATAACTTTATAATAAAATACCACATCTTTTAAAAACCGGGTTTCTTTCAAAACGGTATTTTGTAAATTCTCGGCAAATACGCCTTTATAACCTCGTTAGGGGACCCGCTAATGGATGGTGTGGATTATCACACATCCTTGGGATAGTAGAGCGAGTTGCAGAACTCCTCATGGAGTATTCAATCTCGAAAGGAAATAAAATACGGTTTCTAAGAAATGCGAATTTTCTAAATAAAAACTAACTTTTAAAAAAATTATATAAAAATTATACATCCGTATTTTCATTATATTATGAAATTATAATTTTTTAAAATGAAAGATTAAAAAAAATGTTAATAAAATACCATCAAGTTACCAAAAAGGACCAGTTTTCAATAAAATACATAAACTTTTTAGAGTTAGGTATTTATCATTAAAACACTCCAATAATTAAAACACATGTTCATGAAAACCCTAAGTAATAAAAATCACTCTCGAGTTTTATTTTTAATGTATATTAAAATATTTTTCATAAAACCCACTCGAGATGTACAAAAAAATATTTTAAGGACTTTAGTAAATATAGGTTTAAGCGGGATCAATCCTCTTGAGCCCCAAGGAGCCGGAGAAAGTGATTGCTTGCCTATTAAGGTTAGACAACTTAACAGAATTATCAATGACAATTGTCTTGGAAAAAAACACAAATCCTGCCGTCCATGTGCAGTTGTTGCCGATTACTCCCGAACCTAAGAATTCAAGTGTTAAATCAGTTTACAAGTGTCTGACTCAATCTGAGTCCAAACTCAGCCCAAATCCAAAATCAAATACGAACTTGAAAACTTGACCATGAACATGAACACTTGAAATCAATATCAAACTCAAACTTGCATACTTGACTTGATTTGACCGAACTATGGTTATAACTTGACATGAACTCAACATGACTACTTGAGCACACGACTACATCCTGAACATAAACCTGAACATTTTATATCCATGGATTCAGCCAAGACATATAATCTTAATCTATACAATACAATACGCGGGGATAAAGGGGTAGATTGGTACGAAACGTATATCGTGGAACGAGAGGTCACTTTAAAAGACACCTGCATGAATTCACTTGCCATTTTCCCGTGGGTTATGACGGGGCCTTGTACTACATGTTACCATAGTCCACGGGGTAAGATGGACTTCTCTCGTATACATGAATATCTTCCTTATCAAACTACAAATAACCACGTTAGAATAACTATCATATATATGTGAACGATCATATACAACTTTGCCTGTTCATTTCACAATTACATACTATCTTCTATTTCTTCTTATGGGACTTACCGAGCGCTAGTTCGCTGACGACATTTCTTTCTGTTTCTTTCTTTAGAATATTCGTTAGGAGGATCGGACACTGAAGAGATAGAGTTGAGCCAGGAGGACTTAGACCATCTTGCAGCACAACCAGATTACTAGCTCCTTCCAGCCTGCACTTACTTTCTGTATGCCATTGTTTAGGCATTTGCTTTATATCATTGTATCTTTTTATTACAAACAGTTGTATGTAAAGTTGAATGTAAATGTTTCATTTTATTACTCTTATCATTCTTGTTCATTTATATATTGGTTAATTATGCTTAACATATTTATTTCATAGTAAATACGTTGCGGGCTTGCCGCGTCACTGTTTCCATCTATTGGGAAGCAGGGCGTGATAGGTTTTGTTGGCGGCCCATGCAGGTCAGTTCTTCATGAAGTCTTAAGTAATATATCACAATAATTATAAGAATTAGTAACTACACATTTCTTACATTTCAAATTTCTTGAATCTATTATAATCATTCCTTTTCTATCAAGGTAATGGATTCTCCCAACAAAACTTGCACGAACGTCAACGGCAATACCCCACCGCATACTCTACCACCACCACCTACCGTTGCAGCTCCTATCAATGATCAAACGGTACTGCTTAAGACTATCAAGAGCCTATTAGAAGGTCAGCAGCAGCAGACTGCTATCCTCATGCATCGCCTCGAAGCCTAAACACCCGGAGTCAAGCAGTTTCGGAAACTGCACCCAAAACACTTCTAAGGAAAAGAAAGCCCACTTGAGGCAGAAGAATGGGCTCAAGCAATCAAAGATGATCTGGCAGCAGCTCAAGTGCCAGATATTGCCTGGGTAAGAGTTGCTAAGTTGCAACTGACCGACAATATCTGGTGGAAGGCTGAGGAAAACCGTCTCACACAAATCATATAGTGGAAGACGTTTTGCGATCTGTTCGATGCGAAGTTCTTTCCTGAGACTACCCATTTCGAGATGGAACAACAGTTCATCCACGTACAACAAGTTTCTATGTGTGTAAAATTAGTGAATGAATACGATAGCGAATTCATCATGCTTAGCAGGTAAAGAAGTTGTACTAAATTCTGTTCCGTAAAACACATCTCTATCCTGACATCAACATCTTATTAGGTTCGCGGCATATTTGATCCCAACCGATGAGTTTTGGGTTAGATGATGTAAGTCTACATTAGTGCCCCGGTCGTCTAGAGACGCCAAATGCGGAACAAAAACTTTTTAACTAGCGCTATCGTATACTTTAACCCGGATCTACCATTATTGCTAAACTAACAAACTGTAAAGAGAGTAGAAAGGTTATACTGAACGATCCGAGTCCTTCGTTCTTTAACCATCATCCCACGCGCCGTTGCGGCTGCTCTGATCTCGTCGATCTACGATCTGCTCGTCCAGGTGGCGCCACGTCAACGATTCTTTAAACGGGCTCCCGCCTCTGACTCGAGGCAACTCGGTCGTCAAGTTTGCTAAAAGAGACGACCAAGATTAACGTAGAGAATGAGTAGAAGACTTTGTTTCGTTCCGTCCAAAGCTATGGACGAACGGTTAATGAAGTTGCCAATTGATTCGGGTGATGGAATGAAATGAGCAATGAAATTTCCATACACCCCAAAACTATCATAATCTTTTCACAACCATTTTCATCAAGTGAGAGTGAGAGTGAGAGCGAGGAGGGGGCCGGCCATATATAGGAATGGGGGGTGAGTGTAGAAGGGAAGAGGGTGACCACAAGAGAAAAATATCAAGTGTGAACACAAGAAAATATCTAGTGTGAATACAAAAAATGCAACCAATGAAATATCAACACCATTCTAACCTAATCACCTCTTCTAGAACCTTCTAGAAGCATGACTCACCCTCATCCAAGAAAAGATAAATCCGTCTTTAACCGAATGTTAAAAGACGGCTGATAGAAAACTGGAAACTGGCAACTTCCAAAAGCGATCCCGAAACGAATTTCGGGATAACCCCGTAACTGTATAAATATACCCGCATTTGTATTACGACCGAATACAAATATAACTGAGACAAAGATATTATATCTACTCAATATAATACATGGATCCGGCTTAAACCAAAGCCCACCAGTATTATCTGCCCGAAATCTGACACGTGCGTAAACGCACGTGCATTTTCCGAACCCTGCCGTAAAACCATACGGCCTCTACAACGTTTTGCCCGAACTTGGGAAACTGTCTGTGGGGGACTCTAATGACTCGTTAGTACCCTGGCAGTAGGTTTAACCACAAACCGTCAGCGACACTAGCTATGCGCAACGGCTGCCCATGGACTGACCTCGAGGGAGGCCGATGAGCGAACTCATCCGGAAACCCTACTGAGCCTAACAGTGACAATGTATATACAGTCCGGTCTGTTCGTCAATGAGTATCGCATATCTGCCTAGGGGGCTAGTAATGTCAGACCCCAATAGCAGTATAAGTCGTGTCAGAGTGTAGCCTAATAACACCCTGAGATACTACTAGAGTACCTACCAGTAAATCTCCTGCCACGGCCATGGGCTTTGTGTAATGGCTTTCCTAGACATAGCACGATCTCGCCCCCAATACCGGGAGAGACGAATCCCCTGCCGATCCGCTCACGTGCCTCCATATGGCTCGGGACTACCCAAAAACTACCTGTTTGCACGACTCCTTTGAGCCGTGGTAGGGTAGAAATCAAAGCACAGAGGGAACTCACACGAGACAAATGACGACCTCAGGTCGATGAACTAACCTGTACACATGTCACCAGGGAACTGCTATCTGACGATAGGTATAGTACTAACTAGCAGATTCCCGGCGAGTCCTGTCCGGTGTACTCATAACCCAATGAGCACCTGTATACATCTTAGGTGATCCAACTGACACCAGTGGCTTATGAGACCGGCCACCGCCCCCTCGTCGGGGTCTTGACTGTATACACTAGTCTACTCTGGAGTATCGATGTCCTGTCTTGAAACTCCCACGACTAGGGACCACAATTAAGGATATGCTTATAAACTACCCAACTCTCACGTATATGATCGCCATCATACTATTGGTAGTAAAGCAAGATCCTAAGGGCTCTATCAAAGTGTAACATGTAATCAGTCACCTGAACATGTACACGACTGATAAAGGCAAAGCAGATAGCATACTATCATCTTGAGTAAGACTGTCCTACCGGTATAGGTCCTCTGCAATCATTGCAATCACGTACCTGCGATCCAATAATTGACTCTGAGGGCACTATCTCCAACAATCTCCCACTTGCACTTAAGGCTAATTATTGCGATGTCGACTACTCACAGCCCGTGTGAAACCGAACATCCAACTCCCCTACTAATCAGTTTCACAAAGCCCGTTTGTAAAACTATTGTGTTCGAGAAATAGCCTCAGTGAGTGGATCCGCCTAGATGTTTCTTTCTATATCTCTTTTAATCTCAAGTTCGCGGAGAAAGCCATCTCCCTAATCGAGTAATACCTGTCTTAGAATATGTCTGGATATCTGATGGGACCTAGTTCATAAATGAACTCCAAATCCAAACTTCTTAGACTGTATCGATCACTAAACCTAATCAGTATCCTGCACCAAGCCTCCCACAGTATCCTCTTGGACCACCTGTCCATAATACTGTCCCTCATCAGAAGGAAAACTATAACTCTGACAATCACTCTGTCATCCATGTCACCTTTGAAGCCTGGAATGATAATTGTCTCCCGAAGGAGGCTGCCGTCATCAAATCCGTAGAACATGTACTTATGTTCTAAAACTGCTTCCTTATGTTTCTCCAGGATTGGATTAATACAAACTTATTGCATCTAGTGCAAAAACAACATCTGGTGTGGTACTTGACATCTCACGATTGACTCAATTGCCTAAGCAAGTGATCTGCCAATCATGCACATCCCTCTCCCCTTTAGTCTGAAAGACACCTTTAAAGAGAGTGACTCTATCACCTGCAGGTACACCACCATGCCAGGAGTCATCTATTCTAAAAACCATTAGAATACTGTCAAAGTACCCACATTGGGAAACTACCCAAATCCAGATCTAAAACCATAGATCTAGGAACCAGAATGTCAAATATTATATCCATATCCTGTCTGGAGAAACAACTGTGTGACGACCACAGTACAACCGATCGTAGTATAGGAATTTTACTTCCTACTCTATGTACGTCATCCAGATACCATGACATCACACCCTACTACCTTCTTAACAGATCCATCCCCTATTTTGATGAAGTCAAACCTATGACTGTCACATCAAAATTAGATGATCTATCTCCGTTATAACTGCTCAAGTCTATAAATAGACATAAGCATCTTGCCCACTATGCTTCCGATGCTCCCACTGACTATGACAACCCTCCTACCGGGTCTCATAGCCTGGAACAACAGTAGTGTCAAGTCTGGGTAAACAAGAACCTCCCTGTCACCGTCTTTGAGGCTACCGGAGTACCTCTCGGGTGTCTGAGGTTACCCACCATATCTGCGGAGTGGCTATTGGAATGTCAAACCTGATTGAATATATAGGTCCTATTAAATTCTCCGTAATCGTTCGTGGTTCTGGAATCACTTCCAGTTCTACCATACTCCCACTACTGTTTTCTGAAAAAGATCCATTTTACTAAAACTGTGGCGAGTCAAGAACAATATCACTATTGATCTTCCAAATGGTAGAAAATCAACCCTCGTCATAGCCAGGGTCAACCCACAAACATCCATTACAGAAACGTGCCCTGAGTTATCCAGAGTCTGGTTTTAAGCATAAGCTGGACAACTCCCTGTACCTTAACTCTTTTAAGGTATGAACCATTCTATATCCAATATAGAAACTTTGGCACTTATTTAATTGGAACCAGATTCAAATCATGCAGCTGTCTCCAGTGCATATCAACTTAATGGAAAGAGGCTAATCAGCATTACTCAACTTAGGAATCCATCCAATTATGAGTAACCTGAAAGAGAAACAAGTTTCTCAAAACCATTACTATCATCTGAATACCAATCACAAGAATCTACATTTTCGATCTCTTTGAAGAATCCCGATACTTATGACACTTGGTTCTCTAATTTATTCTTATACCCACAACTTCTCAAAACTTAGACCATGTATTTCTACGAAACACTTGTCTAAAAACTAGAGAAGTTATAAGTAAACAGAACATAGTACGAGGACTTACCCCTTTGTCCTGATGGATACTGGACAACATACAATACTCTGTATAAGTCCGCTGAGTTGAACAACTCAAAACCTGTGCGTCGTAGGTGGAAAACTGTACCCTGGCGATTTCCTCAAATATCACCAATTACAACGAATTTCGATATAATGAGGATAATCACCTAATTCCCAATAACTTACTCCCGCTCATCATCTGTAAAACCATACAGATATGAGAATGAAACCTGGTAAATACATACCTTTGGAGTAAGTATCTAATCGGGAAAACAGTTTTCTTTTAACAATGCACTGAAACATGAAAATGTTTCATAGGGGTAACCTGGTATTCCTAGCAATGCCTCTTCCATAATCCAATTCATGACTTTAACCGTATATTTCACTGCCATCTCTCCAAGTCCCTTTATTTGTCTTTAGTCGTTACCTTCTGTACACCATTGTTAGGCTAAATGGTTTTCTTCCTTCCCTACCGTTCGGCACCAGCCTATGGTTTGGAAGAAAACTATCCAGTAAGCATAATAGGTGTACCCTCCTAAACCGAGGAGTACTTGCATCTTGAGAGAAGGTGATGATAAAAGACAACTGAATAATACATTATTCTTTTAAAGGTGAAATAGGAGTGGCGATGAAGTACGCGCTTTGGTCATGAATGATATCAGTCGCAACTTACTTTGCCCTCTTTCTAATCCCTTTATTTAGTCTTTACATATTACCTTCTGTACACCCTACTTAGGCTAATTGGTTTTCTTCATTCCCTACCTTTCGGCACCTGCCTATGGTTTGGAATAAGACTATCTAATAAACGTAATAGGTGTACTCTCCTAAACCAAGGAGCCATCGCAACCTGAGAGAAGGTGATAATAAAAGATAACCGAATAAACCAATTCTATTTCTCCTGAACCTGGATCCATCCTTGAAGAAGTCCCTCCGAGTTCGTATATAACCATACGATGGATTTATCCAATGGAAGTGGATGTCCATAGTAATACGGGGTGTTCTGAGAAATTCAAAGGGGAAAAGAAGGAGTGGCAATGACTTATGCAACTCAGACAATCCAAAAGCCAGTATTTTAAGAAGGTTCGGTCAACCTGGTCACTGAGTCATAGTCTAGGGTTGGTCAAAGGTCGCTGCCAAAGAGAGAGAGAAAAGAAACACTCTGCGTACACTCTAACCTAGATCAGAATGGTTATCACTTTATCTAATCCGGAAACCTCCCACTGTCCTGTCAAATTCTCCTCCAAACCTGAAAGAAGAATCAATCGGGATCACCCGAAGAGTAAACCAACTCATCAGTGGGAATCGGGATCCAACTCTCATCGCATGATAATGTGATGGAATGCATCCACGTTACTCATACTCCAGAAGGTATGCTCATACCTGGCAAGTTTCAGTTTCTTTAGAAACTCCCGATATGATTTTTGCCCCATGCTCTTATAACCTTGGCGTTGGTCAAAATGTCATAAGTCACATGCCAAGTTCTACCCGTCACTATCTTGTCAATTTGAACCCACCCGCACATGCCCTTGACGTTGGCCAAAATGGCATAACGACTGTCCCAAACCAACTCATCTGTCTATGCAACAAATGAATAACCAGCAGCTACCAAACACTATGCCTTGGCGTTGGTCAAAATACATAGCTTGAATACTACTGAATACCCAAAAGAAGTGACGGAGGGCTACGGCTGGTTTTTGGCGAAAAACCTTTAACGTAGTGAACTTGATATCGCTGAAGGAACCTGATAGCTTTTATAAAATATAGTAGCGAAAACCTTTTGCTAAAGAGGTCACTCCCGTTGAAGGGATCTCAGCTCTTTCCTCGTGGAATGAGGTGCAGGGTATTCCACTGAATACCGCGATGCAAAGCAACTTGTAATCGACTATAGTGAAGTTATTACCCTGACGCAAACTTCCGCCCAAGGGGTCAGTCCTGGTGAAGGGATATCGGCCCATGCCTCGTCGAATGAGGTGCAGGATATTCCACTGAATACCGCTATGCAAAACAAAAGGAAACGTCTTTGCAATAACACTTTTTTAAATTTGTTCCAACAACTGTAAACAAGTTTGTTTTACTTTGCATTGATCAGAATCAACGCAGTCCCATCATCAATCACACCAGAAAAGAACGAAAATAAAATGTACGTATATGTTATCCGCATTCGTCACTGGGTCCCGTCATCACCCGTTAGGTTACTTAACTAACGACAGAGCGGGGACTGGACTAGCGCGGGTGTAAAACATATACAACATCTAATAGTATATATACCAATATACAATAATCGCTCCAGGCGTGATAATATGCAACATTACAGAAAAGTAATAAGCATCACAGAACAATAGAGATAATCTGGGATCCCCGAGTTTCACAGAGGCGGTGCTGAAACCCGACGTTCCCCTGGTTGTGTGGATAGCCTGTGCAATGAAACCTAGACCCCTACAGGTGCGGCAAGTTACCCGCAAAAACCTGAAGCGAGGCAGCCCCCTACAGCAAAGTGAATGGACCACCCTTCACTTCACGGAATCCGGTAGCTTGAGCACCCCTCCTTGGGTCAACCTGTACCCCCTACGAGTGCGGCGAATAGTCTGCCAATTCTAGAGTGAGGCCCCTCTGCCTCTCAAAGCCATGAGATGCGGACCCGTTGCCCTCCAGAACCCGGCTATCCGTGCACTCCGTCGCGGGGTAAAACTAGTACAGAAATGAAAAATATGTACAATGGGTACATCGACCTCGACCCGGTCGTGTCCCGAAAGAATATTATACAACAGGCAGTGACGGAAGTCCACATGTTGGGCGCTCGTCCCGCAATATCAAATATACAAATAAATCCAAACTGCACTACCATTGCACACAGCTATCCACCACGACAAATCCGCAACATCACAGCACAACACAGAACATCAACGCGAATGTCACGTTCGCAAACCCGTCGAAAGAACGATAGCAATCAGACGCGGTTTACCGATCAAATGACATTCCCGGTCGGAGATAAAATGTAAGCACTGTAAACTAACATGTTTAAATTTCGATCGACTAAATATCACGAAGTGGGCTCCACGAACATCTGTTGAACAGTAACAAAATCTGGGCCCAAAAGATATATACCAAAACCCCCAATTTCCAGAGAACAACCCACTGTGCAAATTTGGAGCCATGAACTCACAGACTGGCCGCGGATGCGCGAGGTTTGACCGCGATTCCGCGGCGGTCTTGTTGAGTCACGCGCCCAAATTTGTACGGTGTGCTTAGAATAGCCTGCTGAATTTTCTGTGATGTGTAAAATTATTTTTAGAATCCTTTAAAAATCGACAGAAACTCAGAATGGAAATTTTGCAGTTTTTGATATTCGGTCCGATCGATGTTTTAAATGCGTTAGCACAAGTTAGTAAAGAAAAATGGTGAGGCTCTGATACCACTGTAAGTCTACGTTAGCGCCCCGGCCGTCTAGAGACGCCAAATGCGGAACAAAAACTTTTTAACTAGCGCTATCGTATACTTTAACCCGGATCTGCTATTATTGCTAAACTAACAAACTGTAAAGAGAGTAGAAAGGTTATACGGAATGATCCGAGTCCTTCGTTCTTTAACCATCATCCCTAGCTCCGTTGCGGCTGCTCTGATCTCGTCGATCTCCGATCTGCTCGTCCAGGTGGCACCACGTCAACGATTCTTTAAACGGGCTCCCACCTCTGACTCGAGGCAACTCGGTCGTCAAGTTTGCTAAAAGAGACGACCAAGATTAATGTAGAGAATGAGTAGAAGACTTTGTCTCGTTCCGTCCAAAGCTATGGACGAACGGTTAATGAAGTTGCCAATTGATTCGGGTAATGGAATGAAATGAGCAATGAAATTTCCATACACCCCAAAACTATCATAATCTTTTCACAACAATTTTCATCAAGTGAGAGAGAGAGTGAGAGTGAGGAGGGGGCCGGCCATATATAGGAATGGGGGGGTGAGTGTAGGAGGGAAGAAGGTGACCACAAGAGAAAAATATCAAGTGTGAACATAAGAAAATATCTAGTGTGAACACAAAGTGTGAACACAAAAATGCAACCAATGAAACATCAACACTATTCTAACCTAATCACCTCTTCTAGAACCTTCTAGAAGCATGACTCACGCTCATCCAAGAAAAGATAAATCCGTCTTTAACCGAATGTTAAAAGACGGCTGATAGAAAACTGGAAACTGGCAACTTCCAAAAGCGATCCCGAAACGAATTTCAGGATAACCCCGTAACTGTATAATTATACCCGCATTTGTATTACGACCGAATACAAATGCAACTGAGACAAAGATATTATATCTACTCAATATAATACATGGATCCAGCTTAAACCAAAGCCTACCAATATTATCTGCCCGAAATCTGACACGTGCGTAAACGCACGTGCATTTTCCGAACCCTGCCATAAAACCATACGGCCTCTACAACGTTTCGCCCGAACTTGGGAAACTGTCTGTGGGGGACTCTAATGACTCGTTAGTACCCTGGCAGTGGGTTTAACCACAAACCGTCAGCGGCACTAGCTATGCGTAACGGCTGCCCATGGACTGACCTTAAGGGAGGTCGATGAGCGAACTCATTCGGAAACCCTACTGAGCCTTACAGTGACAATGTATATACAGTCCGGTCCGTTCGTCAATGAGTATCGCATATCTGCCTAGGGGGCTAGTAACGTCAGACCCCCAATAGCAGTATAAGTCGTGTCGGAGTGTAGCCCAATAACACCCTGAGATACTACTGGAGTACCTACCAGTAAATCTCCTTCCACGACCGTGGGTTTTGTGTAATGGCTCTCCTAGACACAGCACGATCTCGCCCCCAATACCGGGAGAGACGAATCCCCTGCCGATCCGCTCACGTGCCTCCATATGGCTCGGGACTGTACCTAAAAACTACCTGTTTGCACGACTCCTTTGAGCCGTGGTAGGGTAGAAATCAAAGCACAGTGGGAACTCACACGAGACAAATGACGACCTCAGGTCGATGAACTAACCTGTACACATGTCACCAGGGAACTGCTATCTGACGATAGGTATAGTACTAACTAGCAGATTCCCGGCGAGTCCTGTCCGGTGTACTCATAACCCAATGAGCACCTGTATACATCTTAGGTGATCCAACCGACACCAGCGGCTTATGAGCCTGGCCACCACCCCTCGTCGGGGTCTCGACTGTATACACTAGTCTACTCCGGAGTATCGATGCCCTGTCTCGAAACTCCCACGACTAGGGGCCACAATTAAGGATATGCTTATAAACTACCCAACTCTCACGTATATGATCGCCATTATACTATTGGTAGTAAAGCAAGATCCTAAGGGCTCTATCAAAGTGTAACATGTAATCAGTCACCTGAACATGTACACGACTGATAAAGGCAAAGCAGATAGCATACTATCATCTCGAGTAAGACTGTCCTACCGGTATAAGTCCTCCGCAATCATTGCAATCACGTACCTGCGATCCAATAATTGACTCTGAGGGCACTATCTCCAACAGATGATTCCAACAGGGTTTATACCCAGAGATTCAGGTGGCATTATCCACAGGCGACTACCCAACTCATGAACTCACCCTGAAAGCAGCACGTCGTTATGAAGCTGTGGTCATGAAGAAGGGTAAGCCCCAAACAGCCAAAATCAAACGCCATGCTACACAGATGACAAGAGGAGCTTATTCTAGGCTGACTTTTGCACCTAGGAGGCCAGGAGGATCATTTAACCAGTCCAGTCCAGATTTCTGTTTCTACTGCAAGAGAACTGGACACCCGGCGAAGGACTGTATGCGTGTAAATAGCCTGTGTTTGATTTGTGGCGCATCTACCCACTCTGTAGGAGCATGCCCATATTGTTTTAACAAAGCACACCCAGACCCGTAATCACAGCCCCGCAGAGGCCAGCCATTCAGGCACCTACACCCCGCCTAGCTCTTTCTGCACCAGCTCCACGTGGACCACCTGTACAGCCTCATCGTCAGTTCCATCAGGCACAGAGAAACGTGACTCAAGGGCAGAGAAACGTTCCCCAAGGACATAGGAATGTGCCTCTGGCAAAGGGGAATGTACCACGACGTCAGGCTTTTACAATGACGGTCGAGGAGGCTGAAGCCACAAGACAAGTTATCACTGGTAAATCCACCAATCCTTTCAATTTTTCAATCCTTGTGTATCACCATACTTTTCCAATATCTTAACCCAATCTCATGCAACATAGATACTATACTAGTAGCCACCCTTCCCACACTCACACTTTTCGACACTGGAGCTTCACACTGTTTCATGTCACAATGATTCGTGAGAACGCACGTGATTCCCGTGAAGCCACTCATTTTAAGATGGAATGCCAGTTCCGGGAATGGAGTTTTGAAGGCAACTTTGGGGTATGATCATTGCCCAGTTGTAGTTTGCGGACGAGAATTCTATGCAAATTTCAAAATACCGGACATCCTAAATTTCGATGTTGTGTTGGGAATGGATTGGCTGGGAGTATTCTATGCTACTATTGACTGCCATCAAAAGAGGGTAGTATTTGAGATACCGGATCACCCAGTCTTCTATTTCAAAACTGGAGATAGAACTTTGGTGCCAGGAAGCTGCCATGCTAAACCAAAGAATGCAGAAGTGTTCTCTCTACCGGCGGAAGAAGAAAAGCCCGAAATAGTTCGAGAGTTCGAGGATGTGTTCCTTGAAGACATATTAGGTTTGCCTCCCGATCGAGCTCTTGAGTTTAGTATTGATTTACAACCTGATGCACAACTTGTAATCAAAACTCCGTACCGATTCAGTCTGGAAGGATTGAAGGAGATTCATATTCAGTTGGACGAACTGCTGAAGAAAGGTTGGATCCAACCCAGTACTTCAAGTTGAGGATCTCCGGTATTACTCGTGAAGAAGAAAGAAGGTTCATACAGGATGTGTGTGGATTATCGAGCTCTGAATGAAGTGATGATTAAAAACAAGTATCCACTACCGCGCATCGATGATCTTTTCGATCAGTTAAGTGGGTCCTGTGTATTTTCAAAGCTAGATCTTCGTTCGGGTTATCATCAGGTGAAGGTCAAAGAGTTCGACATTCCAAAGACGGTGTTTAGGAGTCGATATGGTCATTATGAATATCTCGTAATGCCATTTGGAGTGACCAATGCACCTGCCATCTTTATGAACTCAATGAACCAAGTTTTCTGAGAGTACTTAGACAGATTCGTTGTCATCTTCATCGACGACATTCTGGTGTATTTAAAGAATCGGAAAGAACACGCCGAGTATTTATGGATTATCCTGGAGACATTGCGACAACATCAGCTCTACGCAAAGTACAGCAAGTGAGAATTTTGGCTAGATCAAGTCGGATTTCTCGGATATATTGTTTCAGGTGAAGGAATCTCAGTAGATCCAGCTAAGGTGTCGGCTGTCAGTGAGTGGCCGACACCAAAGACGGTGAAAGATATACGAAGTTTCTTAGGATTAGCAGGATATTACCGATGGTTCATTGAAGGCTTCTCAAAGATCACAACACCTCTGACCAAGCTCACACGCAGAGACGAACCATTTGTGTGGTCAAAAGCATGTGAAAAAGCTTTCGTAGAACTCAAGTCAAGATTAACCTCTGCACATATCCTTATAATACCGGATCAATCTGGAGGATTCGTTGTACATTGTGATGCGTCCAGTAAAGGATTAGGATGTGTTCTACACCAGTATGGAAAAGTTATGGCTTTTGCATCAAGACAACTAAAGGTTCATGAGTGCAACTATCCAACACATGATCTGGAGTTGGCAGCTGTTATCTTCGCACTCAATATTTGGCGCCGCTATCTTCTATGAAAACGAGTAGATATATACACTGACCACAAGAGTCTGAAGTATGCATTTACTCAGAAGGAACTAAACATGCGGCAAAGAAGATGGCTAGAACTCATGGCGGACTTTGACATCAACCTATAGTATTATCCTAGGAAGGTGAATGTAGTTCCTGATACACTTAGTCGCCAGCCATTAGCAATGAACCTCACCGCACAGTGGAAATTACAGCAAAAATTGCATGGATTGGAGATCGAAGTAGTTATGCCAGATAACGCTTTATATTTGATGAACTTACATATCCAGTCTACTATTGTCAATCAGATCAAGGCAGCTCAAGCAAATGATGCTAAGCTACAAAAGATCCGAGAACAAGTAGAAAGTGGACTTCGAACTGACTTCGTCATCTACGAAGATGGATCCTTGCGATATGGAAATCGATTATGTGTGTCAATCGGCCCAGTTCGAGAAGAGTTGATGAAAGAAGCTCACAGCTCTTCGTATTCGGTATACTCCAGTGGTACAAAGATGTACAAGGATCTACGGAAACACTACCGGTGGCATGGAATGAAGCGCGAAGTAACAAGGAGCATAGCCAAGTGTTTGGTGTGTCAGCAAGTGAAGGTTGAACATCATAGAACTGCTGGTCTACTTTAGCCGTTACCAATCCCAGAATGGAAATGGTAGCACATTACTATAGACTTCGTGAATGCCCTCCCTCGCAACACGAAGGGTAACGACGCAATTTGGGTTATTATGGATTGACTCACCAAGTCAGCTCATTTTATTCCATTTCGAGTTGGCCAGTCAACCGAGACATTAGCAAAGAAGTACATGGAGGTGAGCATAAATCTAAAGTAAGATTTTAAACTTTTAAGATGTACCATATTTGATACCTATAAACTCATGCAGGAGATCGTAAGATTAGATGGAGTACCTGTTTGCATCGTCTCCGATCATGATACAAGGTTCTGATCACAATTTTTGCAGAGTCTGCAAGCTAGCCTGGGAATGAGTCTGAATTTCAGCATGATGTATCATCCATAAACAGATGGATAGTCTGAGCGAGCAATTCAGATTCTGGAAGACATGCTAAGAGCCTGTATGTTAGACTTTGGAGGTTCGTGGGAAGATCACCAACACCTTGTAGAGTTTTCATACAACAACTATCAGACAAGCATTGGAATGGCACCATTCGCAGAACTCTATGGACGAAAGTGTCGTTCACCGCTAAGTTGGGACGACGTTGGAGATCATGAACTCTTTGGACTAGAGATGATCGTGGCAACTGTTGACGTGGTTCGCACGATCAGGGAAAGGATACGCATAGCCCAAGACCGACAGAAGCATTGGGCAGATACAAAGCGCTGACATTGGGAGTTCCAACCTGGAGACCATGTATTTCTGAAGATCTCTCAAAACAGAGGAGTGATCCATTTTGGTAAGAGGGGTAAACTCAGTCCAAGATATATAGGACCATTCGATATACTCGAACGAGTTGGACAAGTGGCATACCGTTCAGCATTACCACCCTCATTGGAAGGAGTGCACAACATGTTCTATATATCCCAGCTACGACGATATGTGAGCGACCCCATCCACATACTTGATCACTCAGAGCTCACAATACAAACTGACTTAACCTACGAGCAACAACCAATTGAGATCCTGGACTGAAAGGTGAAGACATTGTGGAACAAGAAAGTAAACTTGGTCCGAGTGATGTGGAGAAAGGATTCATCCAAAAAATCAACTTGGGAAAGAGAAGTGATTATGTGTACACGATACCCTTACCTTTTTGAAAATTAGTCCCTATGTAATTGTAAATTTCGAGGATGAAATTTTTATAAGGAGAGTAGAATGTAACGACTCTGAAGTCACTGTACAAAATTTTCTTGTTAATATAAAGAAAAGAGTATTACAGTCTATGTAAGAGTTAAAAGTTACTTTTTTTAAATAAAAACAAGATGCAACTTGTAGCTCACTGGTAAAGCCTCTACACTGCTGTGACGTAGCCTGTATGTTCGATTTCCATCAGACACGATTATTTTTTCTGATTTTTTTCTTTTTAATTTTTGGAAGCCTAAGAGTTGCCCGTGCAATACACGGGGAAAGGAAAAGTTTCAGAAAAATCAAACATGTGCTAAATGGAGTAAACATAGAAAAACCCATGTGGCACGAATCTCGAGGCCAGAGCTTGAGATCCGATCGACCAAATTGCCCATAGGGCTGGCGCCGGTGGTTGGGATGAGCCCAATTGGCTCCGTGCTTTGCACACCCGTCTCTTCAGCTCCCCTTAACTCCCCTGCACTGTTTGATTTCCCTGCAATCAAACAGAGACCCTTCATTTCACCGTTGAACATCTTTTTAATGCATTTTAATCCAAAATTTTAATTTCTAAACCCCAATTCTCCACTATAAATACCACCCCATGCTTTAGCTCAGCTCCATTCTGAAAATTCTAGCAAAAATTCCCTCAAAAGTTCCTAAGTGCAAGTGGAGTAAAGTGGAGTTAGCGAACAAGCTTGTTCCGTAGAAGATCGAAGCCATTTCCGGAGCTCCTGGGATGCCAAGAATCCTCCCTCTTCTTCCTTACCTTTTCCTTGAAATTTTCAAACCGTATGTCGCTCCAAAATCTCCTTCTTTTCAGTGAAATTTATCTCCAAATCATATATCGGTAAAGTGGAGTTATTACCGATACCTTTCTTTTTTAAGCCCTAGAACTCCCTTTTTCTTTCTATATTGGTCAATCTAATTTTACCACATTATTTGTAACTTTAATTACCAATGTTTAGATTCAAGTTTTATCAAAATTCTCTTGTGAAACAACCATAAAACTAACTTTTCCTTAAAATACCTTGAACTTTATTATCATATCTTTTCGACGAAATGTTTAAACAATATCTTTAGGAAAACTTCACGGGGTAACGACTTACCCCACACGCACACTTTGGTTACATAACACGATGCCTAAATACATGTATTTTTGGTTTAGAGAATAACTTAACAATAAAATACCACATCTTTTAAAACCTGGGTTTCTTTCAAAACGGTATTTTATAAATTCTCGGCAAATACGCCTCTATAACCCTCGTTAGGGGACCCGCTAATGGATGGTGTGGATTATCGCACATCCTTGGTATAGTAGAGCGAGATGCAGAACTCCTCATGGAGTATTCGATCTTGAAAGGAAATAAAATACGGTTTCTAAGAAATGCGCCTTTTAAAAATAAAAACTAACTTTAAAAAAAATTATATAAAAATTGTAAATCCGTATTTTCAATATATTATGAAATTATATTTTTTTAAAATGAAAGATTAAATATTTTTTTAATAAAATACCATCAAGTTACCAAAAAAGACTAATTTTCAATAAAATACCATAAACTTTTTAAAGCCAGGTATTTATCATTAAAACACCCCAATAATTAAAACACATGTTCATGAAAACCCTAAGTAATACAAATCACTCTCAATTTTTATTTTTAATATATATTAAAATATTTTTCATAAAATCTCCTCGAGATATACAAAATAATATTTTAATTACTTTAGTAAATATAGGTTTAAGCGGGATCAATTCTCTTAAGCCCCAGGGAGCTGGAGAAAGTGAGTGCTTGCCAATTCAGATTAGAAAACTTAACAGAGTTATCAATGAAAATTGTCTTGAAAAAAGACACAAATCCTGCCGTCCATGTGTAGCAGTTGTCGATTACTCCCGAACCTAAGAATTCATAAGTTAAATCAGTTTACAAGTGTCTGACTCAATCTGAGTCCAAACTTTACCCGAATCCAAAATCAAATACGAACTTGAAAACTTGATCATGAACATGAACATTCGAAATCAATATCAAACTCAAACTTGCATACTCGACTTGATTTGACCGAATCATGGTTATAACTTGACATGAACTCAACATGACTATTTGAACATATGACTACATCCTGAACATGAACCTGAACATTTTATATCCATGGATTCGGCCAAGACATATAATCTTAATCTATATAATACAATACGCGGGGATAAAGGGGTAGATTGGTACGGAACGTATATCGTGGCACAAGAGGTCACTTTAAAAGACACCTACATGAATTCACGTGCCGTTGTCCCCTGGGTTATGACATGGCCTTGTACTACATGTTACCATAGTCCACGGGATAAGATGGACTCCTCTCGTATACATGAATATCTTTCTTATCAAACTACAAATAACCACGTTAGAATAACTATCCTATATATGTGAACGATCATATACAACTTTGCCTGTTCATTTCACAATTACATACTATTTTCTATTTCTTCTTATGGGACTTATCGAGTGCTAGTTCGCTGACGACATTCCTTTCTGTTTCTTTCTTTGGAATGTTCGTCAGGAAGACCGGACACTGAAGAGATAGAGCCGAGCCAGGAGGACTTGGACCAGCTTGCAGCATAACCAGATTACTAGCTCCTTCCAGCCTGCACTTACTTTCTGTACGCCATTGTTTAGGCATTTGCTTTTATATCATTGTATCTTTTTATTACAAACCGTTGTATATAAAGTTGAATGTAAATAAAGTTGTTTTATTTTATTACTCTTATCATTCTTGTACATTTATATATTGGTTAATTACGCTTAACGTATTTATTTCATAGTAAATACGTTGTGGGCTTGCCACGCCACCATTTCCATCTATTGAGAAGCTGGGCGTGACAGTTAAAGTCTTGGGGTCTAATACCTTATTTAGCATCATTATTACCACGACTTGAATATTACCATGAGCAACTCATCATTTGCCATTGCCTATTTTGGCCAATGGTAGCTTAGAAAACAGGTTTAGATCCCTGTTAGCTAAGGCTTTTGACTTTATGAGTCGTAAGGGTCTCATAAAGGTATTCTCCTTACGAGTTGTGAGAATTTCGAAAGTGTATCTTCTCTTTAGGAATCATATGGATTCTTAAGCGTGTTTCTCCTTTGTGAGTCGTAAAGATCTCACGTAGGTGTTTTCTCTTTACAAGGTCGAGAGGACTTTGCAAGTGTACTTTAACAGGCTTGCACCCTTTCTGGTTTTCACAAACTCATTGGCAGTTGTTCACATCATAATATAGAATTTTAATACCATTCATGTTTTATAATATTTCCTGTACTTTGGTTCTTTTAATCTTGTTTGCTACATAACTGGAGGAGAACATGTTTGGAGTAGATAACGGGCCTTTCAGGATTAAACCGAACCGATTCAAACCCAGTCAATGTCAAAGTCAACTACTTACACCCGTGATTTGATGTGAAAAGGTGTGTGTTTGTAGTTTACCGCAACCAATAACGGTGCCGCGTGTAGCAAGACCGAGATAAGTACGGGTCGTCCTCAGGAAAACGTTGAATATTCTATTTTTACTTTAGATGTGTTGAGAAAGAGAGGAGCGATAAAGAATTTTATAGAATGGTTTCTAGATCTACGTTAAATAAGAATATAAAATATAGATCTAGATTATTTTAGAGACTTAGATAATATAATAAGAAGGCTTGTAGGGTTCGTTAGGATTTAGTAGTTATGGACGATTAATTAAAAGTTACCCTTTTTATCCATTAATAGATTTAGAACTAGAACGACGGTGATGCGTCTAGATTAGGGTTTCTGGAGGGAAAAGGAATCCCACTCTTAACCCTTATCTCGACACGGAACTCCGTTCATATCTAGCCTTTACCAAAACAATCATTAATCTAATCTCTAATCGCGGTCGAAACTAGCAAAGAATTGCTAGCGCGCCCGATTAGGATGTTAATGATTCTTTTGATAAATTTCCTAAACTTTATAGGACTTAAAAAGGGTTTAATTATTTTCATCGTCCATTAGCCTACCCTAATCCTACGAACCCTAACAAGCGGAGAATTACTCGCGCTAAAGTCCTTGATAAACCGTCTATAGAAACCGGCATGGCCAAGGAAGGCTCGGATATCTCTGACGCATCGGGGAGGAGGCAGATTGGAAATGACCTCAATCTTTGCTTTGTCAACCTCTATGCCATTTTGCGAGATGATATGTCCTAAGACAATACCTTCGCGCACCATGAAGTGGCATTTCTCCCAGTTCAAAGTGAGATTCTTGTCCTTACATCGGGTAAGGACAGCGTCAAGATGCAGCAAACACTCGTTGAAGGAATCGCCGAAGATGGAGAAGTCATCCATGAAAATCTCCAGAAATTTTTCCACCATGTCAGAGAAGATTCCCATCATACACCGCTGGAAGGTAGCGGGCGCATTGCATAACCCAAAGGGCATGCGTCGATATGCAAACGTGCCGAAAGGACAAGTGAATGTGGTCTTGTCCTGGTCTTTTTCGGCGATGGGAATTTGATTATAGCCGGAGTAGCCATCAAGAAAGCAGTACTACTCGTGTCCGGCCAATCGTTCAAGCATCTGGTCAATGAAAGGTAGCGGAAAGTGGTCTTTCCGCGTTGCAGCGTTGAGTTTTCTGTAATCGATGCATACTCGCCACCCAGTTTGGGTGCGAGTAGGGATTAACTCGTTCGCCTCGTTGGTTATGACCGTGATGCCCGACTTCTTGGGGACAACATGAATGGGGCTAACCCACTGGCTATCAGAGATAGGGTAAATGATACCACTATTTAGACATTTGACGATCTCCTTCTTCACAGCCTCTTTCATGACTGGATTAAGACGTCTTTGTGGATCCCGGGCTGGTTTGGCATCATCCATCAGATGAATGTGATGCTCAACGATCAGGGGACTAATCCCCTTGATGTCCGCCATGGACCAGCCAAAAGCTTGCCTGTTGCTGTGCAAGACCGTGAGAAGGGCTTTCTCTTGCTCGGGAGCTAGAGAAGCCGAGATGATGACAGGGAGGGTCTCGTTCTCACCTAAGTAAGCGTACTTAAGGTGAGACGGCAAAGGCTTGAGTTCGAGCGTTGGAGGTGAAACGATGGAAGGCAAGATTGGTGCAAAGGTCTCGAACTCAAAGGACTCCAGCAAAGGTTCAAAGCGAGTGTAGGCAACCGAGTTGGATGGTTCAGGTAACTCATCCGGAAAGTCGAAGGATTCAAACTCGGGTTGTGCGCAGCTAAGATCGTTCGAAAACGTGAAACACTCGTAGTCGTTGTCGGGCGCAGAAACAGCAGCAGGTTCGAAGAGAAACGCACTAGTGGCGTCAAGATTATCGTGATCAAACAGAAACTCCTCGAATTCACACTCTTCTGGGTTGATCTCCTGGATCGAGCAGACGTCCAGTATATGAGCATTAGGTTCGGCGGGCTGATTCCCCAACCTAAAAATGTTGAGTTCAATCGTCATTTTTCCAAAAGAGAGGTTCATCGAACCATTGCGACAATTGATCACAGCATTTGAGGTTGCGAGAAATGGGCGACGAGTATCACCGGAATTTGATTCCGGGGGTTAGCTACAGGCTGTGTGTCTAATACAATGAAGTCAACGGGGAATATGAAGTCCCCGACTTTGATTAACACATCCTCTAGCTCACCCCTAGGATGGGTGATCGATCGGTCGGCCATTTGGAGAGTGCAGTGTATGGGTTTCAACTCTCCGACGCCTAATTGCTCGTATACTGAATACGGAAGCAGGTTAACACTGGCACCAAGATCTAATAGTGCGCGGTTGATGTTCTTATCCCCAATAGTAATTGAAATCGTAGGACAGCCAGGGTCCTTCCGTTTTTGTGGTAAAGATTGGGTAAGGGCATCACTCACAGCACTAGCCAAGAAAACTTTCTTGGGTACCTGAGACTTCCTCTTTTTCGTGCACAAGTCCTTTAAGATTTTCGCGTAGGACGGGACTTGTTGGACAGCATCTAAAAGAGGAATGTTAATGTTAACCTGCTTAAATAACTCCAGAATCTTCTCCATTTGTGGATTTTGTTTGTTAGATCTCAACCGGTTTGGAAATGGAACATTTTGAAATTTGGTTGAGTCTAAAGCTGGAGGAGGAGATTGTGGAGTTGGAACGGATCCCAGAATAGGTGTCTTCGTGGAGTGAGAAGTGGGTCCGTTTAGAGCAGAAGAAGAGGAAGGGGAGCCTTGTGAAGAACGGAGAATAGGCTCAGAAGATGAAGAAGAAGAAGAAGAAGAAGAAGAAGCGGCGGCCGGGGTGTCATCGTTGATTCGTTTGCCAATGTTGTTTTGCAGCATCCTTCCCGATCTCAGTGTGGTCACGGCACTCACATTATTGTTTTGTTGTTCAAGAGCAACATGCGCATTATGTGGGTGACCGGGATTTGGAAGTGGTTGGGACGGGAGCTTCCCCTTCTCTCGCTCGCTTAAGGCCGCGTTCAGCTGTGCAATCTGGGCCTCGATGGTCTTGATGCTTTGCCCGTGTGCGGCAGTGTGTTGCACTAAGGATTGAATGGAAGACTGGATGTTGGCGGTGGATTGAGTCGATTGTTTAACGAACGCCTCCAGACTTCGCTCGAGCGAGGAAACCTTATCGTTGTTTGACGGAACAAAGTTGTTTGGTGGAAAAGAATTGTTGGGTGCAAAGTTGTTCGTCTGATTTTGGAAAGGTTGGGGTTGGAAGGGCTGCTGATACTGAGTTTGTTGTTGCGCTTGTTGTTGCGGCGGAGGGGCCCGTTGGAAATTGTTGCCCTGGAATTGATTCTGATTCTGATTCCAGGCGAAATTGGGGTGGTTCCTCCAACCGGGATTGTAGGTGGAAGAGTATGGATCATTCCTCGGTCTTTGCTGAAAGGCAGCATTAACCTGATCCTGTCCTTGCGACGGTGGATTGTAAGGACACTCTTCGGTCAAGTGAGAAGGATCGGAACAACAAGCGCAGATGGTACGAAGGGGGAGAACAGGGGTAGGGGTAGGAGCAGAAAATTTGCTCTCTATTGCTTCAAGCTTTCGTGTTATTGCAGCCATTTCAGCTTTCATCGCAATAGAGACATCGAGTTGGTGGATTCCTACCCTAGACTGACCGGTAGAAGTGGAGGTAGAAGAAGAAGAAGTCGGTCTGGTGCTCTCCCACTGTAGTGTTTGCTCCGCAAGATCGTCAAAGAACTGCCACGCTTCCTCGTCAGATTTTGATAGGAAGTGGCCCTGACAGATGGTTTCCAGCAACTGCTTCGTTGCTGGGTTCAGTCCCTCGTATAAGGTTTGGCAAAGTTGCCATTTCTCTATACCGTGGTGAGGACACTGAACAAGAAGGTCTTTGTACCGGTCAAAGCACTTCCAGAAGTGTTCAGAAGGAAGCTGGGAGAATTGGTTGATTTCATTTCGAATTCTTGCGGTCTTATGATTTGGATAGAATTTTTTCAGAAACGCTTTAACAAACTCGTCCCAGCTGGTGATTGAGTGGGAAGCGGTGCCATACAGCCATTTTTCAGCAAGATCGCATAAAATGAACGGAATGACCCGTAGACGTATAGCATCGTCCGACAGCTGGGTGGTTTTCATCATGGCACAGACATTTTGAAATTTATTGATGAAGATATAGGCATCTTCAGATTCAAGCCCATGAAAACGTGGAAGCATGTTGATGAAATGGGGCTTAATTTCAAAGTTGTCCCCATTGGCCGGAGGAAGAGAAAGGCAGGTGGGAAGTGCAGAACGGGTGGGGTAGAAACGATCCTGGAGCGCAATTCGCTGCGGCGCTATAACAGGCGGAGGTGGTGGGATATTGGTCTCCGTAGGAGGTGGAGCCAATCCAGCGGTGGTCAAAGAGATGTTCGGATTAAATCCCGACATCGCTGAAGATGAGGTTGGTGAAGGTGAAGGTGAAGGTGAAGATGTGTGAACAGAATTCCGGTCAACGTCGGAGTTGGCCGGCAAAGGAAGGGGTGAAAGAGGAGTGGACGGAGTATCGACTTCGGAGTCGATCGCGTAGTCGGTCGCGCCTAACGTAACGCGGACTAGACGGGCGCTAGTGTCCCGAGTCCAAGCGGACATACACTAAATGAGTTTAGTATAGTCAAAGCGGAGAAGGTGAGGGTAAGAAAACGTCAATGGAGAAAGGCGATGGGTGGTGGGTGAAAATGGATTTGGCGACAAAAGGGCAAGTTTTTATAAAAGTTTTTGATTTTTTTCTTTTTTCTTTTTTCTTTTGTTTTTAGAAAGAGATTTACAGAAATATGTACGGAAATACGGCTTAAGCAATCACAAACAAGATATGCACAATCACACCTAGATCTAGGGTAACCTAGGTCTACTAGACCTGCTCCTGAACTTGATTGTCGAAGTTAAACAGTGTCGAGAAATGGGCTTAAAAATACACTGATCACGAGGCCAGGTAAGTGCAGAGATAAGGGGAGGTTGTCCAACGCTTTCGCGAAGTTCCATAATTAAATAACCCTTTCTCTTTCGGCGGTTGCGCCTTTAACACTTTCCTAGACACCCCGTAAACAATATACGGTTAAGCGAGGTTCTAAACACGGTTTATCTTCTCCTAATGAGCGCGAAGTCCTTAGGGCTGACGTCTAGTATTTTTTAATTTACAATGGACAATGCATATGCTTTAGTGATTTTTGGGGTCCTGGGAAGGGTGATGAAATCCCCACCCAATCTGGATTAGTTTCAAGCCCCTTAAGTCCGTATTAAAGAAATGCAAAACAGTAACAAATCAACTGCAAACAATTTTTATTTGCGGCGCAAAGAATCCTGCACAAGAACAGTTTATTGGAAGGGGGAGAAGAGTTTGCGCAAAGAAGGCTGCAGAAAACACAATTTATTGGAGTTCAGAGGAGTGGGAGAGAGGAAAGAGACTTACAGAGAGATTTTGGACCACTGACCCCACCAAGTGGCCGCGGATCCGCGGCCTAAGCTTACTTATGCCGCGGAAACGCGGCAATACTAGGGAGTTAGGGCTTCAGGTTTGGTACAGGTGCTGTTCTGGGTCTCCTCTTCTTGTCTGGATGTACTGAATTTTTATTTACTTACTGTAACTGCTCCAGATTTTTCAGTAGACCGGATGCTTTGTTTTGTCCGTCGCGGTGTAGCCGTGAAATGTGGGTCTATCTTCCCACGTCTTCGGCACTGTACTTGAACTCCGTATTTTCAACGTCTTGGCCACTGAACTCGAACCTTGTATTTTCCTGCACACTTGCACAAAAACTAATCAAGAATAACAAGATGGTTTTTTACAATGTATATATTTTTTTCGTTTTTCTTTTTTTTTATACTTACAAATTAACCCGAAATTACACAAGGAAATAAACTACCGTCTTCCCGGCAACGACGCCATTTGATTGATAGAATATGTGCGTGTTCAAGTTTAGTTTTAAATACCGCAATCAAGACGGTTTCGCTTGTAGCTAGCCGGTTGAGTACGAGTCGTCCGCAGGGAGATGGGAGTCTTTTTCTATGTGCTTAAACGAGTTAAGTCCGGTTTTTCAGATTTTGTTGTGGTTATCTAAGTGTTAAGTTGATATTTAAAGAGAGCTTGTTAGGGTTAGGATTAGGTTAGTTTGAGTTAGGAGTCTCCACATCTTTCGTTGCCCCTCTTAATATCGGTGTTACGGTAATCGGCAACAACGGGGATTAGCACGACTAGGAAGGACTTTGAGAGTATAAGCTAGGCTTTCCAACGCATAAGTCTTCCTTTTGGTGCTTGTCTGTCCGTTCTTGGCTCTTAGCCATAACCTCCGGTTAATTCAACCACAACCGGTCTCACTACGGAATCACCGCTATTATGTAGGACAGGGTACCGTAAGGAGCGGATTGTGGTTCAATTAACGGGAGTCGATTTAAGCTGTTGGGCAAGGAAAGAGTGAGAGAGATTTTCTTCTCTCAAACTTCCCTTATCCTACCCTAACAAGTATAAAACTACTCACCCTTCATGATACGGAAAAATAAAACAAAACAAAAGAGGAAGATAGAAAGAAAGAGATTAGAAGAATACGACTAGCTATTTGCGACCTCACCTTGGCGAGGATCGAGCGTAAGCATCATTGTCGTATGTAAGGATAAAGAAAAAGAGAGAAGAAAGAAACAACAAGAAAATAACAACAACTACTTAACGAATTAAAATTACAACAATTAACAAAATAAAGAGACAAGCATGATAATAAATGGTTCTTCTTTATTCATCACTCTTCACTCACAAGCTCACTACAAGTTTAATGGAGAAGAGGCGAGAAGAGGAAGAAGAAACACACTAAACTTAGCAAAAATGAAAAATACAAGAATGGACCCTTTCCTTCTCAAAGTTCTGGGCTATTTATAGGCTGGAGAATGGAAACTTAGGGCAACCACCAGAACAAAAACGAAAAGACCAAAATACCCCCAAAATTTCTGCACAAGCGGCGCCAGTACGGCCGCGGATCCGCGGCCTAGACCCCCCTTTGGCCGCGGATCCGCCGCGCAATGGTGGGTTCAGGGCATGGGTTTTTCTGTACGGCCCAGGTCTGCTGTTGTCTGTATTTTGGCATATGTGTTTCCTGAAAATACCTCCACATTTCTTCCAGAATTTCTGTTGAGGGAAAGGTGGACTTTTGTGGATGTTTTTGTCATGATTGCCTCGAGCTCCGTGTAGATTTTCTTGGATCTTGTGCTGCCATTGAGCCTTGTGCATTGATTTGACATTTTGTCTTCTTACTGGTATCTGGCAACATACGGATGAAGAGCGGAGACAGTGTTTTATCTGTGGTTGGCAGGAACCCGGATTTTTTCGTGTTTTCCATGAATTTCACCATTTTTAGAACCGAGAACCTGTATCCTGCAATTGACTAGCAAACACAGCTCAAGAGTATCTACGGATATGCAATGTGATAAAAATTGGGCGGTATGAAAATGCAAAAATCTGATATGAACAAATACCCCCAAACTTATCATTTGCTCGTCCCGAGCAAAGCCCATTTATTCACAAAAAAAAAATTCCTAACCTCACTTTCGCAGGGAACGCGATTGCACTGAGCATGTGCAACATGCCGTTAAACCTCTAGGTGTCCCTAGTAGGAGGAGTGCTGTCTCCTGAGGGTTTTCAGCGGATACTACCCACAAAATCCGGTCAAGTTGGTTTTGTAAAATAACTAAGATTCAAACCCTAAAGTTTTGTTTTAGAAAATAACAATTCTATAATCCTAAGTCTAGACTATCGAACCTTTATTTTTCACACCTCGCTTCTTATTTAACTACAGATTTTATATGTCTTTACGTGCAGTGCAAATAGTGTCGTTAAGTTCCAGAAGGATCGATTAAAGTCATCATGTCGCACAATAAAGCCCAGATAACAATTTTAAAAGGATCACATAAGTTTTATAAAGAGTTAAGCATTTTTCAAGTTTCGTTTTCCAGTAAGGTTTCAACTTCAGAATTTCTATCTTCCTTAACAGGAAACTAAGTCGTATTTTTCACTCCACCTTTTTCTTGTTTTCATTTCATACACACCTCTGTGAACGTGCAATAGTCTTTATCATAGAATAAAACCTTCATATCTCCGTTAAATTTTTTTTTATAAAAGCCTGTCTTTTATCAAGATTATTCTCACACAAAGAACCGTTAGGAATTTTAACTCGGAGAGAACACTTGCTTGACTTTGTTTTAAACTGGACTTTCTAGGCTTCTTAGCGAGCTTTGGGCCAATGCACCCAAACCAGTTGGTTTCAGGGCATTAGGTGTAGAAACACCCCAGCGGACTTAATTACTCAAGTTACCTAGGTCCAAAAACAAAAGACAGTTTGCGCGAAAATCAGATGATTTAATACGAACGGAGATATAACCGGCAGTTCAATTATTTTTTTGGATAAAAGACGTGTTTAGTGGGTTTGGTGTGTAATCATTCCATTCAAGTTTCAGATGGGTTATTTTTCAGACTTAGCTCCAATTACGGCATTAATAACATTCCTTCATATTCGCTTTACTTCATAAACTATTCTTGACATTACTTATTTCAGAACAAACCTATTTGATCCTCAGAAAATCATTTATCTGTTTAAAAGTTTAAGCATGAAAGACTTGTCATCTAATTCCCAAAATCTTACGACACGTGTAGTGTGATGTAAAGACATATATCAGCTATAGTTAACTTCAAAGGAGAGTTATCTTTCAGGTTTTCAAAATCTAAACATAAGATTTAGTTATTCCTATTTTTTCAAACAAAAACCGTCGAAATGTTGAATCAGAGTTCTTTCACAAGCTAACTTGACAGAAAAGTTTTTATGTTTTTAGAAAATTTTCAAATTTTTATGGATTTTATGGATTTTAATATGCAGATACAAAAATATACATATGAATGCGAAGGGAAGAAATGCGTACCGAGCGTACCCCCAAACTTAAACTGGACAGTGTCCTCACTGTCATTGCATGAAGAGATTATTTGAAGGGTCAAAATTGTCGGTTAGCGATACACAAATTTTTATTTGTTTTTTGTTGTTGAAGAAAAGAAAAAGAATATACACAAATATATACAAAATGGTTTATACATACCCCCAAACTTATTTGGAACAGTGTCCACTGTTCTTGGCTGGATAACCGAAGTTTGGAGGTAGGCAGAGGAAGATCATTCAGGGTAAACCGGCTCCTGTAAGAACAGGAGCTCCTCTGTTGGTTCGGCGCTAAGGTACGGTTTGCATCGGTGTCCATTTACTTTGAAAAGTGAACCGTCCTTTGGATTTTCCAAATCCACGGCGCCCTGTGGATACACATTCCGCACAAGATACGGCCCTTTCCAGCGAGATCTGAGCTTTCCTGGATGGAAGTGAAGTCGGGTGTCGTAAAGCAGTACCTGCTGACCAGGTACGAAGGTTTTGCGCAAAAGGTGTTTATCGTGAAACACCTTCGTTCGGTTCTTAACGACAACCGCGTTGTCGTAAGCCTCATCCCTAAGCTCGTTCAGTTCGTTCAACTGCAGCTTCCGATGGCTGCCCGCATCCTCGATAGACAGATTCAGCTCCTTTATCGCCCAAAATGCGCGATGCTCTATTTCGACAGGAAGGTGGCAGGCTTTTCCGTACACAAGCCGATAGGGAGACATGCCAAGGTCGGTCTTATAAGCGGATCTAAATGCCCAAAGGGCATCAGTGAGTTTCAGCGACCAATCCTTACGGTTCTTGGAAACCGTTTTCTCCAGTATCTGCTTGATTTGCCGATTTGAAACTTCGGCCTGCCCGCAGGTTTGGGGGTGGTAGGGAATAGAAAGCTTATGATTAATGGAGTATTTCCGCATCAAGGCCTCGAAGGTTTTGTTGCAGAAATGACTTCCATTGTCACTAATGATCGCTCGGGGGTGCCCAAACCGGGAGAAAATGTTTTCTTTAAGGAACCTAACGACAACCTTGTTGTCGTTAGTCCGGCTGGGCATAGCCTCGACCCATTTAGAGACGTAATCAACAGCTAGAAGAATGTACAGGTTCCCAAAAGAGCTGGGAAACGGCCCCATGAAATCTATCCCCCAAACATCGAAAATCTCCACAACCAAGATCGGTTGGAGTGGCATCTCGTTCCTCCGGGATATCCGGCCCATGTGTTGGCACCGGGAGCAAGTCTTGCAATAGTCATGAGCGTCTTTGAAGAGTTGTGGCCAGTAGAAACCACATTGCAAGATCTTCTCAGCTGTCTTTCTGGGCCCAAAATGCCCGCCACACGCTTGATCGTGGCAAAATGACAGCACACTCTTGAATTCCTTATCAGGGACACACCGACGAATAATCTGGTCGGGACAGTACTTGAACAAGTAGGGTTCGTCCCAGTAAAAGTGTTTTACTTGGGATAAGAAGCGAAGTCTGTCCTGACTCGACCATTCAGTCGGTAGTAATCCCGTGGCCAAATAGTTCACAATATCTGCGAACCAGGGTTCGCACGATACTGTCAAGAGTTGTTCATCCGGGAAAACGTCGTTGATCGGAATTGGAAGCGAAGGCGAAGAAGGAAGTCGTGAGAGATGGTCGGCAACTACGTTTTCACATCCTCGTTTGTCCTTAATGACAAGGTCAAACTCTTGAAGCAAGAGGATCCAACGTATTAACCGAGATTTTGCATCTTTCTTCGCAAAAAGATGGCGCAGAGCTGAATGGTCTGTGTAGAAAATGACTGGGGAGCCGATGAGGTAGGGCCTAAACTTTTCTAAAGCAAATACAACAGCTAAGAATTCCTTCTCAGTTGTTGTATAGTTGAGTTGGGCGTCGTTCAGGGTTCGGCTCGCATAATAGATTACGTGCGGCATCTTGCTGATGTGTTGTCCAAGGACAGCACCAATGGCAAAGTCGGATGCATCGCACATAATCTCGAATGGGTGCGTCCAGTCAGGTGAAGAAAGAACGGGAGCAGAAGTGAGGGAGCGTTTCAGTGACTCGAATGCATTCACACAGCTCGAGTTGAAGTTGAAAGGTGTATCCTTGGCCAGCAAAAGAGTCAAGGGCCTAGCGATCTTGCTAAAGTCCTTGATAAACCGTCTATAGAAACCGGCATGGCCAAGGAAGGCTCGGATATCTCTGACGCATCGGGGAGGAGGCAGATTGGAAATGACCTCAATCTTGGCTTTGTCAACCTCTATGCCATTTTGCGAGATGATATGTCCTAAGACAATACCTTCGCGCACCATGAAGTGTGATTTTTCCCAGTTCAAAGTGAGATTCTTGTCCTTACATCGGGTAAGGACAGCGTCAAGATGCAGCAAACACTCGTTGAAGGAATCGCCGAAGATGGAGAAGTCATCCATGAAAATCTCCAGAAATTTTTCCACCATGTCAGAGAAGATTCCCATCATACACCGCTGGAAGGTAGCGGGCGCATTGCATAACCCAAAGGGCATGCGTCGATATGCAAACGTGCCGAAAGGACAAGTGAATGTGGTCTTGTCCTGGTCTTTTTCGGCGATGGGAATTTGATTATAGCCGGAGTAGCCATCAAGAAAGCAGTACTACTCGTGTCCGGCCAATCGTTCAAGCATCTGGTCAATGAAAGGTAGCGGAAATTGGTCTTTCCGCGTTGCAGCGTTGAGTTTTCTGTAATCGATGCATACTCGCCACCCAGTTTGGGTGCGAGTAGGGATTAACTCGTTCGCCTCGTTGGTTATGACCGTGATGCCCGACTTCTTGGGGACAACATGAATGGGGCTAACCCACTGGCTATCAGAGATAGGGTAAATGATACCACTATTTAGACATTTGACGATCTCCTTCTTCACAGCCTCTTTCATGACTGGATTAAGACGTCTTTGTGGATCCCGGGCTGGTTTGGCATCATCCATCAGATGAATGTGATGCTCAACGATCAGGGGACTAATCCCCTTGATGTCCGCCATGGACCAGCCAAAAGCTTGCCTGTTGCTGTGCAAGACCGTGAGAAGGGCTTTCTCTTGCTCGGGAGCTAGAGAAGCCGAGATGATGACAGGGAGGGTCTCGTTCTCACCTAAGTAAGCGTACTTAAGGTGAGACGGCAAAGGCTTGAGTTCGAGCGTTGGAGGTGAAACGATGGAAGGCAAGATTGGTGCAAAGGTCTCGAACTCAAAGGACTCCAGCAAAGGTTCAAAGCGAGTGTAGGCAACCGAGTTGGATGGTTCAGGTAACTCATCCGGAAAGTCGAAGGATTCAAACTCGGGTTGTGCGCAGCTAAGATCGTTCGAAAACGTGAAACACTCGTAGTCGTTGTCGGGCGCAGAAACAGCAGCAGGTTCGAAGAGAAACGCACTAGTGGCGTCAAGATTATCGTGATCAAACAGAAACTCCTCGAATTCACACTCTTCTGGGTTGATCTCCTGGATCGAGCAGACGTCCAGTATATGAGCATTAGGTTCGGCGGGCTGATTCCCCAACCTAAAAATGTTGAGTTCAATCGTCATTTTTCCAAAAGAGAGGTTCATCGAACCATTGCGACAATTGATCACAGCATTTGAGGTTGCGAGAAATGGGCGACGAGTATCACCGGAATTTGATTCCGGGGGTTAGCTACAGGCTGTGTGTCTAATACAATGAAGTCAACGGGGAATATGAAGTCCCCGACTTTGATTAACACATCCTCTAGCTCACCCCTAGGATGGGTGATCGATCGGTCGGCCATTTGGAGAGTGCAGTGTATGGGTTTCAACTCTCCGACGCCTAATTGCTCGTATACTGAATACGGAAGCAGGTTAACACTGGCACCAAGATCTAATAGTGCGCGGTTGATGTTCTTATCCCCAATAGTAATTGAAATCGTAGGACAGCCAGGGTCCTTCCGTTTTTGTGGTAAAGATTGGGTAAGGGCATCACTCACAGCACTAGCCAAGAAAACTTTCTTGGGTACCTGAGACTTCCTCTTTTTCGTGCACAAGTCCTTTAAGATTTTCGCGTAGGACGGGACTTGTTGGACAGCATCTAAAAGAGGAATGTTAATGTTAACCTGCTTAAATAACTCCAGAATCTTCTCCATTTGTGGATTTTGTTTGTTAGATCTCAACCGGTTTGGAAATGGAACATTTTGAAATTTGGTTGAGTCTAAAGCTGGAGGAGGAGATTGTGGAGTTGGAACGGATCCCAGAATAGGTGTCTTCGTGGAGTGAGAAGTGGGTCCGTTTAGAGCAGAAGAAGAGAAAGGGGAGCCTTGTGAAGAACGGAGAATAGGCTCAGAAGATGAAGAAGAAGAAGAAGAAGAAGAAGAAGCGGCGGCCGGGGTGTCATCGTTGATTCGTTTGCCAATGTTGTTTTGCAGCATCCTTCCCGATCTCAGTGTGGTCACGGCACTCACATTATGGTTTTGTTGTTCAAGAGCAACATGCGCATTATGTGGGTGACCGGGATTTGGAAGTGGTTGGGACGGGAGCTTCCCCTTCTCTCGCTCGCTTAAGGCCGCGTTCAGCTGTGCAATCTGGGCCTCGATGGTCTTGATGCTTTGCCCGTGTGCGGCAGTGTGTTGCACTAAGGATTGAATGGAGGACTGGATGTTGGCGGTGGATTGAGTCGATTGTTTAACGAACGCCTCCAGACTTCGCTCGAGCGAGGAAACCTTATCGTTGTTTGACGGAACAAAGTTGTTTGGTGGAAAAGAATTGTTGGGTGCAAAGTTATTCGTCTGATTTTGGAAAGGTTGGGGTTGGAAGGGCTGCTGATACTGAGTTTGTTGTTGCGCTTGTTGTTGCGGCGGAAGGGCCCGTTGGAAATTGTTGCCCTGGAATTGATTCTGATTCTGATTCCAGGCGAAATTGGGGTGGTTCCTCCAACCGGGATTGTAGGTGGAAGAGTATGGATCATTCCTCGGTCTTTGCTGAAAGGCAGCATTAACCTGATCCTGTCCTTGCGACGGTGGATTGTAAGGACACTCTTCGGTCAAGTGAGAAGGATCGGAACAACAAGCGCAGATGGTACGAAGGGGGAGAACAGGGGTGGGGGTAGGAGCAGAAAATTTGCTCTCTATTGCTTCAAGCTTTCGTGTTATTGCAGCCATTTCAGCTTTCATCGCAATAGAGACATCGAGTTGGTGGATTCCTACCCTAGACTGACCGGCAGAAGTGGAGGTAGAAGAAGAAGAAGTCGGTCTGGTGCTCTCCCACTGTAGTGTTTGCTCCGCAAGATCGTCAAAGAACTGCCACGCTTCCTCGTCAGATTTTGACAGGAAGTGGCCCTGACAGATGGTTTCCAGCAACTGCTTCGTTGCTGGGTTCAGTCCCTCGTATAAGGTTTGGCAAAGTTGCCATTTCTCTATACCGTGATGAGGACACTGAACAAGAAGGTCTTTGTACCGGTCAAAGCACTTCCAGAAGGGTTCAGAAAGAAGCTGGGAGAATTGGTTGATTTCATTTCGAATTCTTGCGGTCTTATGATTTGGATAGAATTTTTTCAGAAACGCTTTAACAAACTCGTCCCAGCTGGTGATTGAGTGGGAAGCGGTGCCATACAGCCATTTTTCAGCAAGATCGCATAAAGTGAACGGAATGACCCGTAGACGTATTGCATCGTCCGACAGCTGGGTGGTTTTCATCATGGCACAGACATTTTGAAATTTATTGATGAAGATATAGGCATCTTCAGATTCAAGCCCATGAAAACGTGGAAGCATGTTGATGAAATGGGGCTTAATTTCAAAGTTGTCCCCATTGGCCGGAGGAAGAGAAAGGCAGGTGGGAAGTGCAGAACGGGTGGGGTAGAAACGATCCTGGAGCGCAATTCGCTGCGGCGCTACAACAGGCGGAGGTGGTGGGATATTGATCTCCGTAGGAGGTGGAGCCAATCCAGCGGTGGTCAAAGAGATGTTCGGATTAAATCCCGACATCGCTGAAGATGAGGTTGGTGAAGGTGAAGGTGAAGGTGAAGATGTGTGAACAGAATTCCGGTCAACGTCGGAGTTAGCCGGCAAAGGAAGGGGTGAAAGAGGAGTGGACGGAGTATCGACTTCGGAGTCGATCGCGTAGTCAGTCGCGACTAACGTAACGCGGACTAGACGGGCGCTAGTGTCCCGAGTCCAAGCGGACATACACTAAACGAGTTTAGTATAGTCAAAGCGGAGAAGGTGAGGGTAAGAAAACGTCAATGGAGAAAGGCGATGGGTGGTGGGTGAAAATGGATTTGGCGACAAAAGGGCAAGTTTTTATAAAAGTTTTTGATTTTTTTCTTTTTTCTTTTTTTTTGTTTTTAGAAAGAGATTTACAGAAATATGTACGGAAATACGGCTTAAGCAATCACAAACAAGATATGCACAATCACACCTAGATCTAGGGTAACCTAGGTCTACGAGACCTGCTCCTGAACTTGATTGTCGAAGTTAAACAGTGTCGAGAAACGGGCTTAAAAATACACTGATCACGAGGCCAGGTAAGTGCAGAGATAATGGGAGGTTGTCCAACGCTTTCGCGAAGTTCCTTAATTAAATAACCCTTTCTCTTTCGGCGGTTGCGCCTTTAACACTTTCCTAGACACCCCGTAAACAATATACGGTTAAGCGAGGTTCTAAACACGGTTTATCTTCTCCTAATGAGCGCGAAGTCCTTAGGGCTGACGTCTAGTATTTTTTAATTTACAATGGACAATGCATATGCTTTAGTGATTTTTGGGGTCCTGGGAAAGGTGATGAAATCCCCACCCAATCTGGATTGGTTTCAAGCCCCTTAAGTCCGTATTAAAGAAATGCAAAACAGTAACAAATCAACTGCAAACAATTTTTATTTGCGGCGCAAAGAATCCTGCACAAGAACAGTTTATTGGAAGGGGGAGAAGAGTTTGCGCAAAGAAGGCTGCAGAAAACACAATTTATTGGAGTTCAGAGGAGTGGGAGAGAGGAGAGAGACTTACAGAGAGATTTTGGACCACTGACCCCACCAAGTGGTCGTGGATCCGCGGCCTAAGCTTACTTATGCCGCGGAAACGCGGCAATACTAGGGAGTTAGGGCTTCAGGTTTGGTACAGGTGCTGTTCTGGGTCCCCTCTTCTTGTCTGGATGTACTGAATTTTTATTTACTTACTGTAACTGCTCCAGATTTTTCAGTAGACCGGATGCTTTGTTTTGTCCGTCGCGGTGTAGCCGCGAAATGTGGGTCTATCTTCCCACGTCTTTGGCACTGTACTTGAACTCCGTATTTTCAACGTCTTGGCCACTGAACTCGAACCTTGTATTTTCCTGCACACTTGCACAAAAACTAATCAAGAATAACAAGATGGTTTTTTACAATGTATATATTTTTTTCGTTTTTCTTTTTTTTTATACTTACAAATTAACCCGAAATTACACAAGGAAATAAACTACCGTCTCCCCGGCAACGGCGCCATTTGATTGGTAGAATATGTGCGTGTTTAAGTTTAGTTTTAAATACCGCAATCAAGACGGTTTCGCTTGTAGCTAGCCGGTTGAGTACGGGTCGTCCGCAGGGAGATGGGAGTCTTTTTCTATGTGCTTAAACGAGTTAAGTCCGGTTTTTCAGATTTTGTTGTGGTTATCTAAGTGTTAAGTTGATATTTAAAGAGAGCTTGTTAGGGTTAGGATTATGTTAGTTTGAGTTAGGAGTCTCCACATCTTTCGTTGCCCCTCTTAATATCGGTGTTACGGTAATCGGCAACAATGGGGATTAGCACGACTAGGAAGGACTTTGCGAGTATAAGCTAGGCTTTCCAACGCATAAGTCTTCCTTTTGGTGCTTGTCCGTCCGTTCTTGGCTCTTAGCCATAACCTCCGGTTAATTCAACCACAACCGGTCTCACTACGGAATCACCGCTATCATGTAGGATAGGGTGCCGTAAGGTGCGGATTATGGTTCAATTAACGGGAGTCGATTTAAGCTGTTGGGCAAGGAAAGAGTGAGAGAGATTTCCTTCTCTCAAACTTCCCTTATCCTACCCTAACAAGTATAAAACTACTCACACTTCATGATACGGAAAAATAAAACAAAACAAAAGAGGAAGATAGAAAGAAGGAGATTAGAAGAATACGACTAGCTATTTGCGACCTCACCTTGGCGAGGATCGAGCGTAAGCATCATTGTCGTATGTAAGGATAAAGAAAAAGAGAGAAGAAAGAAACAACAAGAAAATAACAACAACTACTTAACGAATTAAAATTACAACAATTAACAAAATAAAGAGACAAGCATGATAATAAATGGTTCTTCTTTATTCATCACTCTTCACTCACAAGCTCACTACAAGTTTAATGGAGAAGAGGTGAGAAGAGGAAGAAGAAACACACTAAACTTAGCAAAAATGAAAAATACAAGAATGGACCCTTTCCTTCTCAAAGTTCTGGGCTATTTATAGGCTGGAGAATGGAAACCTAGGGCAACCACCAGAACAAAAACGAAAAGACCAAAATACCCCCAAAATTTCTGCAAAAGCGGCGCCAGTACGGCCGCGGATCCGCGGCCTAGACCCCCCTTTGGCCGCGGATCCGCCTCGCAATGGTGGGTTCAGGGCATGGGTTTTTCTGTACGGCCCTGGTCTGCTGTTGTCTGTATTTTGGCATATGTGTTTCCTGAAAATACCTCCACATTTCTTCCAGAATTTCTGTTGAGGGAAAGGTGGACTTTTGTGGATGTTTTTGTCATGATTGCCTCGACCTCCGCGTAGATTTTCTTGGATCTTGTGCTGCCATTGAGCCTTGTGCATTGATTTGACATTTTGTCTTCCTACTGGTATCTGGCAACATACGGATGAAGGGCGGAGACCGTGTTTTATCTGTGGTTGGCAGGAACCCGGATTTTTTTGTGTTTTCCATGAATTTCACCGTTTTTAGAACCGAGAACCTGTATCCTGCAATTGACTAGCAAACACGGCTCAAGAGTATCTACGGATATGTAATGTGATAAAAATTGGGCGGTATGAAAATGCAAAAATCTGATATGAACAGTTCCTAAACTTTATAGGACTTAAAAAGGGTTTAATTATTTTCATCGTCCATTAGCCTACCCTAATTCTACGAACCCTAACAAGCGGAGAATTACTCGCGCATGTTGGGAGAAGAAGATGAAAAGAAAGAGAGGGAAAACATAATGTAAATGCAAAAAAGAATTAAATAAAATAACTACCTTTATTAATCAACTTGATCAATCTACACTTTTATTCCGTAGAAAATGATTACAAACTAGTTGCTTCTCGATCTTTCCGAAGGAGATAGTCGAACAGTCGATGATCAGCCTGGATGCGTGAGCGTCTGGAGCTTCGTGATCTCTTCGGCTTGATGACTTTTCCAAGAGGCTCTCGGTGCCTTTTTATAGTGCAAGGCCAGAATCTTATTGTTGAAAACTTGGAAAAATATAGATTTGATTCACCCCAAAAAATATTGTGCTTTAACTCTCTAGACTTGCGGCGGATCCGCGGCCCAAGGGTGGGTTTGGCCGCGGATCCACGCTCAATGGGTGAGATCATTTTATGAGTTTTCTTGGGCTTGCATCTTGTGACATGTGGCAATCCTAGGCACCTTCAGAATTCAGAAATCTTCTCTCGGTTGCTTCCAGACTTGGTCTCCAAGTTTTGCTTCTTAATTTGGCAAGTTTTCTTCAACAAATTGATTTGTTTGATAAATTCTGCATAACAACTTGGAAAATTCTGCACAACAACTCAAATAAGATTTAGTAGACCTAGTTCTACTAGGATTAGGTCAATAGATTTATTTGCATACATTTTCCTACCAAATGATAATAAAAATATATTAACACATGAAAAATAATGTTTTTACACATAAACCCTCATATGTATAATATATCATATTAAAGTCCTTTTATAATATAAAAATGGTAGGAAAAATGTACTACAAATGTGCAGTTTTATCGACTGAACAAATACCCCCAAACTTATCTTTGATCGTCCCGAGCAAACTAGTTTATTTAAGAGGAGAAAAAGAAAGGAGAAAACTAAGCACACTTTCGTAGGCAGACACGATTGCACTGAGCACGTGCAACAAGCCGTTAAATCTCTAGGTGTCCCTAGTAGGAGGAGTGTTGTCTCCTGAGGGTTTTCAGCGGATTACACCCACAAAATCCTATAACAAAAGAGAGATGGTGAAATTTACATATAAAGATAAGAACCATAAAAGAAAGACCTTGAAAATAAGAGTTTCCAACTATACTAGCTTTTCAGTTGTCATGAGCCCTATCTTAATAGTCATGAAAAAATGTTAGAAATCACATCATCGCTCAATAAAATATCGTCTTTATTCTTCATTCCTACCTTTCATCCAAACATTGATCATATAACCCCACGTGTGTGTAAAGAACATCCCTACACTCGGAGAATTCAATTCAAGCTATCATACTCTTGTCCATCTACCTCAGTACATTTTAACTTGATGAATATTTAGATTTGCTCACACATTTTCATGCGACCGTTAATACTTCTTGAGGTACTAACAGACCGATTACTTATGTGCTTGCTGATTAGGTGATAGTATTTTCCTCGTCTTGCACCACCTAAGGCTTAGCAGTGACTCCCAGACCAGTTGGCCTTAGGGCACTAGGTGAAGAGACACCCTCGCTATATTTTTTTTATTGCTGCCTTGGTGATACAAAACCAGTGTTCATTTTTTTCTTTTCACCATTTTTATATTTTCTTCATTTTTTTTCTTCATACTTTGGCTTTTAGACAAGAGCATTTCAAGGTATCCTCTACTATCCTGAGTTTCAAGACGTGTGTAAGTGCATATTGTAGGGTATCAACATTCAAATGTTTGACTTCCAGAATAGAAACTATTTTTCAGACCTATTTTTATCCTCAGATTAGTGACTTCCTTCATCTTACTAACTCTTGGGACAACAGCTCATAACTACTTATTACTAGTTCGTTTAAGAAAACTTCTAATTTTCTTGGTTTTCTTAAATGATTCCTATCTTTCGGATGTAATTTTTCACTTTCTACTCTTTTGTTATAAAAGAAAATTTTTAAATTTTTTTTGAAAATGTTGTGCTTATGCAAAATATGATGCAAATTGATGTGTAAATAAGCACAAACCTCCCCCAAACTTGTTTTCAACAGTGTCCTCACTGTTGCTATCCGCTGGATCACAAAAACCTGTAAGCTTGGAAGGAAATTATTAATGGGGGCAAGAATATATGAAAGTGAAAATGCTCCCCCAAACTTATTTTTGGCTCATAAATTTGAGGACAAAAGTTATGATCAAGAGCCAAAAGTATACCCCCCCTCAAACATGAGTTAGACAATATGAAGCATTTTAAGAGGGGGTGAGTCATTTGGTCAAAGTAAGGCTTTACAAAGACCAAAAGTTAACACCAACCATTCAAAGATTTTATCAGTATATCGTATAGGTTGGTGGAAGAATGTGTTGTATCGACTCAAGAAAAAGTGGGGAAGGGATAAGAGGTGGTCTGGAAAGGGTTTGAAATTAAAGAAAAGAAAGAATGAGGATGAATGTGAATGATTAGAAAGAAGGAATGGTGACGGTTCAACCTTTAGAGGTGGAGATTGATCAATCACAAAATCCGTAATGTTTAAAAATTCAAGTTCGTCAGCAAAAAGTTCTTCAAAACTTTTATCGATGGTGTGATTGAACATTTTGCTGTCAAAGAGTTTTGTGCCAGAATTTATTCTACTTGATTTATCAAAAATCATTGAGATAGAGGACTCGAAAAACTCATCTACCTCATTTTCAAAAATATCTAAATCAAGTTGAATTTCTGGTATTATTGAACTTGAATTAACGGATTGTGATTTATCCAAACTCACTGAAACTATAGGAACAGAAGAAGAACCGAAGAGAATAGAAGGTGAAATGGATAAACAAATTGGTGTGTCGAGTGTTGCTGAACCAGATGTGGAAGATGGAGGCTGTATTTCAGTCTGATCTTCGGGTATACCATTATTATCAACTTCAAGATATATTTGGGGTTCGGGAAGAATTAAAGGCTTAAGATGATGACTATAAGGAAGTGAAAGGATTTGATGAATTGGTGGGGCAAAATCATCCAAAATTTCTGGTTCACCAATCAAAATGTCCCCAACGTCAATCACCTCATTCAAGTGAAGGGTAAAATTCTCAAACTCCTCATTAAAAGTATGGTTTTCAATCAGTTTTGGTTCAAGAGTGGAGGTGTAGAGATCACAAGGGTTGGGTATGGTTTCACTTGAAAGGGACCCTTCACAGTTGGGTAAATCAAACACTACAAAGTCACACAACTTATCAGACATTGTACTTGATGAATCTATGAAACTGGAGTTGTGGAGTTCAGTTTGGAATGGGGAGGTTTGATTAGGAAGGGTGTACAGTTCTGTCTTACTATGCAAATCCTTCATAATTTGATTCGTCAGTTCCATATATTTTTCTAATGTCTGCTCCAGACTAGTCTTGGGTTGATAAGGGGTTTCAGTATACGATTGAAATTCCCGTGGATAATTAAAATTCCCAAATGACTGATTAGAAGAACTATCTAGAGTAGGTGGAAAGGTCGGATTGGATTGATAGGAATAGAATGGTTGCTGAACTTGGGTAGGAGTAGGATCAATATTATGATAAGAAGAATATTGATATGGGTTGGTTGGTTGGCTATATACAAACCGCATATCAAACTTTTCTCCGGACAGTGGTGGTGATGGTTGATATTGGTCCGGGTTGAAACTTTGGCCTCTAGACCTAGCTATGTGCTCAGCAATGGACATTCGTCTAGGGGCTTCCTCACTCTGGGTATGAACTGAAACAGGTGTAGGGTTAGGATACGGTTGATAAGACCTAGACTGAGGTGGCCAACTGTTTCTTCCTGCTTGTTCTATATGATCTCTTAAGGACATGGAAGAGCCGGACGGTATACCGAAGGGATTTCGAAAACAAGAGATATCTGGTTGTGGACAGCAAAGCTCGGCGAGTGTTCTTCTGTTTAGGTCACCCATTATAAGAAGAGAAGAAGGGGGAAGGAGTAAAAAGAAGAGAAAGTAATTGGTTTGTTTTGAAAAATGACGGATTAAGACAAATCACACAAAAATGCACAACCCTAGAACTATGGTTACCTAGGTCCAGTCTCTAGACCGCTCCTAGACTTCCAAAGGACAAGCCGCAGGATCAATCCTCTACCGTCTCTGTACTACCCGTGTAGCCAGGTAAGTGCCAGGTAAGTGGGAAGGAACCACAGTAGTGGGCCTAATTAAAAACCACTAGCCTTTGACACACTTGCCTAGGCACCACAAAAGTAATGCGGATAAGCGATAGATAACCCACGACCTTTCTCTGTCCTTATTGAGCGCGACAGTCCTTAGAGTCTGGTCTAGATATTTTTTAAATTAATGAAGGGTTGATCTATATGCTCGGTTTGTGATTTGTGGGGCTTAGGAAGGGTGATGAAATCCCCACGTAATCTTGATTTGGTCCTTGCCCCTTAAATATCCGTATTAAAATATGCAAAAACAAACCGAAAAACAAAACTTTGCAAAAAGATTTATGAGCGGCGATATTTTGCAAAGAATCCTGCAGAAAATAGATTTTATTGGATTTTAGAGGAGAGAGAAAGGAGTTAGAATCTTACCAGAGAAGTGTGAAAGCTAGATCTCCTGTTTCCTCAAGTCCGTGACTCCAGATTTCCTCGCAAAAATTCACACAATAATCGTTAAATATACAATTTGCAGTTTTGTTTTAATAATGATATGACTCGTCTAAGAATTCAACACAAATAGTAAAAATAAAAAATTACGCACATTTCCCCGGCAACGGCGCCATTTGATTGATGTGAAAAGGTGTGTGTTTGTAGTTTACCGAAATCAATAACGGTGTCGCGTGTAGCTAGACCGAGATGAGTACGGGTCGTCCTCAGGGAAACGTTGAATATTCTATTCTTACTTTAGATGTGTTGAGAAAGAGAGGAGCGATAAAGAATTTTATAGAATGGTTTCTAGATCTACGTTAAACAAGAATGTAAAATATAGATATAGATTATTTTAGAGACTTAGATAATATAATAAGAAGGCTTGTAGGGTTCGTTAGGATTTAGTAGTTATGGACGATTAATTAAAAGTTGCTTTTTTATCCATTAATAGATTTAGAACTAGAACGACGGTGATGCGTGTAGATTAGGGTTTCTGGAGGGAAAAGGAATCCCACTCTTAACCCTTATCTCGACACGGAACTCCGTTCATATCTAGCCTTTACCAAAAACAATCATTAATCTAATCTCTAATCGCGGTCGGAACTAGCAAAAATTGCTAGCGCGCCCGATTAGGATATTAATGATTCTTTTGATAAAGTTCCTAAACTTTATAGGACTTAAAAAGGGTTTAATTATTTTCATCGTCCATTAGCCTACCCTAATCCTACGAACCCTAACAAGCGGAGAATTACTCGCGCATGTTGGGAGAAGAAGATGAAAAGAAAGAGAGGGAAAACATAATGTAAATGCAAAAAAGAATTAAATAAAATAACTACCTTTATTAATCAACTTGATCAATCTACACTTTTATTCCGTAGAAAATGATTACAAACTAGTTGCTTCTCGATCTTTCCTAAGGAGGTAGTCGAACAGTCGATGATCAGCCTGGATGCGTGAGCGTCTGGAGCTTCGTGATCTCTTCAGCTTGATGGCTTTTCCAAGAGGCTCTCGGTGCCTTTTTATAGTGCAAGGCCAGAATCTTATTGTTGAAAACTTGGAAAAATATAGATTTGATTCACCCCAAAAAATATTGTGCTTTAACTCTCTAGACTTGCGGCGGATCCGCGGCCCAAGGGTGGGTTTGGCCGTGGATCCGTGCTCAATGGGTGAGATCATCTTATGTGTTTTCTTGGGCTTGCATCTTGTGACATGTGGCAATCCTAGGCACCTTCAGAATTCAGAAATCTTCTCTCGGTTGCTTCCAGACTTGGTCTCCAAGTTTTGCTTCTTAATTTGGCAAGTTTTCTTCAACAAATTGATTTGTTTGATAAATTCTGCATAACAACTTGGAAAATTTTGCACAACAACTCAAATAAGATTTAGTAGATCTAGTTCTACTAGGATTATGTCAATAGATTTATTTGCATACATTTTCCTACCAAATGATAATAAAAATATATTAACACATGGAAAATAATGTTTTTACACATAAACCCTCATATGTATAATATATCATATTAAAGTCCTTTTTTAATATAAAAATGGTAGGAAAAATGTCTACAAATGTGCAGTTTTATCGACTGAACAACCCGCAATTGTCAATGTCAGTGCAATTAAGATATTATATGCTTAGAAACCATAAAAAACAGCGAGGACGCAACACAAAAAGTTTGGAAGTCCAAATCCAACATTCCACCGCGGAACCGCCGCCATATTCATTGAAACATCGCGGATCCGCCGTCTCTTCAGCGCCGTACGAGTTAGGGTTTTGGGGGCAGTTTGGTATTTTCGTGTACAGCAATTTCGACGCTAGAGTTTCAGATTTCAAGGCTTATAAATAGCAGTGAGAGCACCTAACAGAGAGGCGTCTAAGGTTTTGTTTTAGGTTTAAAATAATTGTTATAATTACTCTCTTAATTTTTCTTTAGCCATTAAAAATTGTATGAAGTTTGAAGGTAATCAATAAAAGGTAGTTCATTTTATTCTTGTCTCTTTTAATTTATGCATTTTAATTCCATGCAATCTTATTATACAGCTCTTTAATTTTTAGTTTGATCGATGATGTTTTTGAATGTTTTTTATGATTTCTTTTTCCTTCTTTAAATGATTCTTAAAAATGATATCGTACTAACCAAGTACGAATACAAGGTCTCTTTAGGGAAAGCAGAAAAGAAGAAAGAGGTACTCTCAACTAGATCTCCGCAAGCTCGAACGGCAAGTCCGACTCCGGCGCTGGTTCTTCCTCGCGGTCTGAGCATGCATACTCAGGTCGTCAGAGCGACGTAATAGCAATATTATAATAATGATATGAAACAAGCAAATAAGGTAATAACAGTGGAAGTAAAATGCAGATAATCACTATGTCACTAAATGATGCAAAGTATGATCTTTGTCCCTATCAGTCTCTAAGTCATGTTTGAAATCGAGTTGTGGAAAGGAGGATCATGTTTAACGAGGGTCTCGTACATACCCGAGACAACGGCCCACACGCCCGGGACATAACCCTGTCAGCCGAATCGCTAGATCCTACCTAATATATATAAGAGTCGCTGTTCGAATGATCATCCTCTAAATCACGGTCCCCGCTAAATACGATGCTCTTTCCACTTCGATTTCCCCTTTTTCCCCAGGTTTACACTATTGATGATTATGATTTAGTCGTGTACAAGTATGCACCAATAACACGGTTTTGTCACTGTTCACTGTATTATTCACTGTCACGAATCATTCACTTTTCCATTGGCGTACTGGAAACTCCTAAACCAATATCATTCACGCACGATAATGCATTGTATACTGAATAATAACGCGCACTATCACTATGTGTATGGCAGTTGGGTAAGGTATGTACATTTATGCAGTTAACAAGTCATGTGTAATATGAATTAGTATGCACCTCATGAGCTTATATAAATTACAGTAAATCATATGTTCATAATTCAGTGAAATGATACAAATACAGTAACAAGTACACTCTGTCAGCGGTTCATAAAAATTTGTTTCAGTGCAATCGGATTTTGAGTTTGCAAGTTACAGCCGTTTCAGTTTAAGTGTCCACTGCAGGAAATTCAGTTTCTGAACTGAATGTCCATTTCGCGACACAATTTTCACCCAGTTAGGATCAGAATTTAGCTATGCTACAGTTGAATGAAATTTAGGGTTTTCAATAAGGTTTCTAACGCATCATAAGGATTCTCAATCGCGCCTCTACGTCGGATGTTATGCACTGTTCAACACTAGGGTATCAGTTCTATTTCTGTTTGGGACTGCTATACGTCCTGCTCGTTTAAATTGCAGTTTAAATAGTAAACGACGGTAAAAAGGGGTGAAATCACTTGCGTTATTTAGATAACAGATTCATATTCAATAAGGTATAGGGTTCCGCAACATACAAGTTCAGGAAGAAAAGTAGTAATCATTACGAGATAGAAATCAACAGCCAGAGCTGCTCTAGACTGCAGACCAAAGCCGCTCTACGAACCAGTTCTCGTCATATTTCAAGTACAGAAACAATTAAAAAAAATTTAGGGTCCTAGGTCATCGAGTCATATTCGATTTGAGCCCACGAACGCATCATTTCAATGTGTACACAATTAATTATGATTTTAACAAGTTTCAGACGCGGGAAATATTCAGTTTTAACGGGTGTAATTGGGGGTGATCGTTCAAGTCAGTAACGATTATATTTTCCAGTCAAATTTCACCACAATGTTCATTGCCACACGGGCCAGTATATATAATCAAGTTCCGTCAGTTTAATGGAAGGTTTTCGTTCGGGTTTTGCATCAAGCACTTGTGTCATATAGGTTTTCACGAATCGTAAACATGGAATTAATAGGTTTTAGAAATGTAACGGTAATGGCTAGCATGTAGCAAGTAGGGTACTTGCCTGGAGACGCTTTGGCGATGCACGGCAGTGGTAATGGCACAAACACTCGATGAACGGCACGGTTTGGATTCACGGCCTCGGCTCGCGTTTCGAGTTCGTCGTCGGAGTTGCCCGGGGATGGCTCGCGATCACTGGAAGCGGAGTGTGGTGCTGTGGATCTCCTGGGGCATGCTGGGGTCGGTGATGGTCGGCGGTGGTCGTTCCGGCGATGGGCACAGCGAGGAGTTTGGTGTGGGTTTGGAGCTTGGTGGTTTTGGAGAGAGAGAGAGCAGTGGGGGCTCGGGTTTGGAGATGAAGGTTATGCAGAGGATGCAGTGGAGTCGACGAGGTGGTTCAGGTGCAGTGGGGAGCTCGTCGGCGTCGAGGTTGTAGGGGAGACTCAAGCTCGCGTGAGGGGGTGTGCTCGGTTGAGAGGGTGAGGCAGTGTAGGGTTCGGAGTAGTGGGTGAAGAGGGGAGAGATGTGAGGGAGGAAGGATGAGGTGACTGTCGTGGTCGTCGTCGTCATCGTGGGTAGGGATGATGGCAGTTGGGTTTTCCTTGGTGAGAGGAAAGGAGTTTGAGAGATCGAGAGTGAGGAGAGAGGAGAGAGGGGGACGAGGGTGAGCTTGAGGATCTCGTGCGGTCGTGGTCGAGGAGCGGGAACGTGGGTCGGTGACGCAGGCGTGAGGCGACGTGGGCACGATGTAGGAAGCTCGGGGACGTGGGTTCGCGCAGAGAAAAAGGAAAGAAGCGGGAAAATTTGTGGGGAAGAGGAAAGGTTTGGTAACGAGTCAGGTAGGGTTTGTTGTGGGCGCGGGCATAGTAAGAGCATGGGCTGAGAAGTTGGGCTGAGGATTTAATTGTTTAATTCATTTTATTTTTTTTTTGCAAATGAAGAGAAATGGGAGTGGACCGGGCTTGGGATTTTATTATTTAAAATTTTGTTTGGTCTTCAATTTGTTCTGTTGGGCCGGGGTAATAAATATATATTTAGTTTTGTTTTTATTTGTTTGGGCTTTGATTTTAGTTTATTGTTTAGGAAATATCGATTATTAAGTCTTAAGCAACCAATTACGCAAAATTACGAGGGAAAAGAAAAGGAAATATTCGGGGATTTAGGGAAATAGAGAAAGATTTTCATTGATGGAAACGGGGATTTACATATGTATAGATGTTTACCCTGGTCATTATGAGATGTTTCAGGTTATATATTATATGGATATTATAGTATGACCTAGGATAGAGTCATACATGTGATTTCTGCTCGGCGATATTTTCTACTCACGAGTTGGCAACCCACCCCCGTTGTGCCACAGTTTCTTGCAGATTTTGCCGTACAGGTTTCCTTGACGGCTTTGCTGGCACACTGCTACTTTCCGGGTGATTGCTTTGGTAGGTGGGTTCACTCGCATCGTGTCCACCCTTGTATTTTATTTACATTTTGTTGTATCTAGTAAACTCCATCAACCAGACTTGTATTAATTTATAGAATTAGAAGACCAATGTATATCCTTTCGACCTTAGAGTCGTGCTTGTATTACTATGGTTTTCTTGATGATATTGGTTTCCTTTTGAGTTTTGATTCTCGCCCTTCGGCGTTGTATATTATATTGCTTGAGTGGTTATGACCGCCAATTGGCGAAGAGCTAGCTCCCGCTTAGGGATGCCTTTATTCATATTACTCATGTTTGTACCCGTTTGGGGCAAGTATTTACAAAGGAAACTCTGCATAAATTTTCGGAAAAGATATGATGTTTTAAAAATGTTTACTATGACTTTTCAAAGTGATTATATGCAAACTTAAAACAAGTTTTCCTTCTTTTTCTTCTTTTAAATGGTTTAGATTTCTGGGTTTTTGGCTTACTTGAATTAGTTGGGGTTCTATAGACTTCATACGATTCAAGTGCCAGTCACATGCCATTTCGGGTCGTAACAGTTTCCTTTGAGCCACAAGTGAAACCCGACGTTTCCCTGGTCGTGTGGATAGCCTGTGCAATTAAAATCTAGACCCCTACGAGCACGGCAAGTTACCTGCCAAAACCAGAAGCGATGCAGCCCCCTTCATCAAAGTGAATGGGCCACCCAGCACTTCACGGAATCCGGTAACTTGAGCACCCCTCCTTGGGTCAACTTGTATCCCCTACGAGTGCAGCGAATAGCCCGCCAATTCTAGAGTGAGGCCCCCTCCTTCTCAACGCCATGAGATGCGGACCCGTTGCCCTCCAGAACCCGGCTATCCGTGCACTCCATTACGGGGTAATGCTAGTACAAAAAAGAAAATATGTATAACGGTGACATCGACCTCAACCCTGTCGTGCCCCAAACAAATAATATACAAACAGCCAGTGACGGCAGTCCACATGTCGGACGCTCGCCCCGCGATATCAATTGTACAAATAAAACTAAACTGTACTAACATTGCATCTAAGCTATCCACTATGACGAATCCGCAACAACACAGCACAACACAGAACATCAACGTGAATGTCACGTTCACAAACTCATCTAAAAGAACTATAACAATTAGACAAGTTGTACCGCTTTAATGACATTCATGGTCGCAGATAGAAATGCAAGTACTGTAAAACTTTAAACAATGTTAGAAATATTGACTTCGAAATAACCCCGAATAGCCCCAAAACAACTAGAAAAACTATATCAAAACTGGGCTAAATAAGCAATACCACGTAACCAATATTCCAGAGACCAGACCATACCCAAAATACGAAATCCAGAAGCCTTGTTCTGGCCGGCCAGCTCGGAATTTGAGCCAATGTGCTCGGGTCAAGTTGGGTAGAATTGGCTCGTATTTGGGGTGCAGGCTAGTGGTCACCAGAGTAGTCTTCTGCAGTTGCTAAAATATTTTTAAAAGACTCGGAAAATTTTGACAGAAACTGGACTACATCGAGTGATGTTTCGGGGTAGTTTCGGTTTTGATACTTTAACATTATCCAAACAAACTAGTATGTGGTTAATGGGTTGGCTCTGATACCATGTAAGGCTACGCCAGCGTCCTGTCCATCAATTCATGGCCAAACGCGGAACAAAAACTTTAAAAAACCGGCGCTAACGGAACCCTAATCGACGGATCATACTATTAACCCAATACTAGTTCTATATAAACGAGTTTAAGAGATTATACCGATCTATCCGTGTCCTTCGGTCTTCAATCTCTGTCCTTAGCTCGTCGCGGCTGCCTCGACCAAGTTCGATCTCCGGTCTCCCTCGTCGAAGAGGATCCACGTCGAGGATTAGTAATACGGGCTCCCGCTTCAAAACCGAAGAAACTCAGGCATCCAGTTTGCTAGCCTAGATACCCAAGATGAAGTAGAGTGTGTGTGTGTGTGTATGATACTTTGTCTCAATACACCCTAGGTTGCTCAACATATGAGACATGTTAGGCTGGAGGTGAAAGAGTTGCCATTGATGAAAGTGTGAGATCAAGAAAATTGGCCAAGTCAAAAAACTCTCTGTTCTTTTGTGAAGTTGTGAGGTATTAGTGAGTGGAAACTAAAGAAAATTCTCTGCTTAAAATATCAGCAGCCCACCCTCTCACATAATATCTCGCCACCCACCAAGAACCATGAATGCACACAAGACCCAATACCATGAGTCACAAGTGAGCATATGTCACCATGAATGCACAAGGCCAAGACTTGCACTCATGTGTCATGCCACAATCAATGCCCAAGTGCCAAAACTTAATCTCACAAATTCCACACAATAAACAATAAAACTTAATGTTTAATCAGAAAGAGAATAGCGACAATAAAGTAATCTTGTAAAGAATTATAAGAATACCCCTCATCTGTATATACATACCCGCATCCGTATTCCGAATGAATACGAATACAACGAGACGAAAATAATCCAACAATATTATACTAGGATCCGGATTAAACCAAAGCCCACTAGTATTATCCGTCCGATCATGATCCGTGCACAAGTGCACGAATATGATCGAACCTTGCCATAAAACCATACGGCCTCTGCAACGTTTCGCCCGAACCAGGGAAACCCTCTTTGTTGGACTCTAAAGACTCGTCAATACGCTGGAAATGGGTTTAACCATAAGCACGTCAGTGGCACTAGCTGTACGTAACAGCTGCCCATGTATTGAGCGAAAGGGAGGCCGACGAGCAAACTCATCCTGAAACCCTACTGAGCCTGACAGTGACAATATCCGTACAGTCCGGTCCGTTCATCTATGAGTATCGCATATCAATTCTAGGGGGGGATAAAGTCAGACCCCTAATAACGCGACATTTAGTGTCGGTATGAAGCCTATCACCAACTGAAAAACTACTGATCTGAATCAGTAATTCTCGTCTGCCCCGGCCGAGAATTTCTGGTGATGGCCACCCGTACACACCGCGACATCAACCCCAAATATACTGGGAGAGACGAATCCCCTGACGATCCGCTCATTGCCTCCATGTGGCTCGGGACTGTACCCAACTAAAACCTGTTTGCACGACTCCTTTGAGCCATGGTAAGGTAGTAATCAAAGCACAGTGGGAACTCACATGAGACAAATGACGATCTCAGTATGGATATAGTGCCCTCAAAGTCAATTATTGGATAACAGGTACGTGATGTTAGTTATATGTATGCCCTCGAGACCATTACTGTACATATGATATATATTGTAATGGATGCTTGGACATATATAGGGAGGACTTTCTTGCTCGACATGATAGTATGCTATCTGGTTGTTCTTTATCTTAACATGTACTCTGATTGTCTCTATATTACATGTTGATAAAGCCTTTAGGATATGTACTCGACTACTGGGATTATGATGAGATCATACTACTGGGGCCACGGTAGTCGACGAGTACATCCTATAACTGTTCCTAGTCGAGGGTGTATCAAGGCAGGGCATCGATACACCAGAGTAGACTAGCGTATACGCATCTTGACCCATATGATGGGCGATGGATGATCCAATATCCATCGGTGTTTGACATCAAGGATGGTGTACGGGTGCTCAGTAGAGACTGGGTACACTGGACGGACTCGCCGAGAACTCCCAGATGGTATTATACCTCACGTCAGATGGCAGTTCTCCGGTGACACTGGTACAGAGTAGTCTGTTGACCCGAGATCGTCATAGAGTCTTGTGTGATTCCCACTGTGCTTTGATTTTCATCATACCACGTCCAAGAGGGCGTGCAAAAAGGTGGCTTTTGGGTACAGTCCCGAATCATATGGAGGCAATGAGCGATAGGAGGGGATTCGTCTCTCCCGGTATAGGGAGTTGATGTTGTGCTGTGTTTGATTGGCTATAACCGGAAATCCCTGGCCAGGGTTGCTGAGATTTACTGGTAAGTGTTATCAGTAGTTTCTCGAACTGTTATAGACCTCATATCGACACGACTTATCGAGCTACTGGGGTCTGACGTTTACCACCCCTAGGCGAGATATGCAACATATCAGACGACGAGACCGGACTGTACGGGAGTGTTACTGTTTGGATTCACAGGAGAATGTACAGGCTTGCTTGTTGATCTTCTGAGCGCTTAATACCTGGGTGGCTGTTACGTTTAGCTGACCGCTTGCAGCTTGTGGGTGTTTGATATGATCATCACCTACTGCCGGCGTATTGACGATTCTTTAGAGTCCTACACAGAGGTTTCTTGGCTCAGGCAAAACGGAGTAGGGGCACATATGTGATATGTATGGGACCGAGGATAATGCGATATGAGATACCGTATTCTATTCTCGCGATATATGATATCAGCGGGGTCATCGGATCAAGTGTTGATTCGATGAATCGGTACGGATAAATATTAGTCGGTTATATGCGATATAGCCGGATTGTCGGATCAAGTGTTGATTCGATAATTTAATGTATAATAATATATCTGATATATTAAATTACATTAACTAATATTAGCTCACTAAAAGATTCTTTTTCTCACTCGGGTAATACATTGATATATATGCGATATATGTTAATTGTATTATTTTATTTTGTTACAATAAATATTGTATATGTGATATATAATATTGTAACATGTTATAGTTATTAATGCAACATGTTTAGAGGAGTTTAAACAAGATTAGGGTTTGATTTGGGTTAATGTACTCTAGATGTTTCTAGATGGTTTTACTTTGTCATTTGCTAAGATATTATGATAGATATTTCTTTGTGACTCACCCTTTAACCCAACCCAAACCCTAACCCTAGTAAACTCTCTACATTGGTTACTACAACCATGGTTGTATAAATGATTATGATAACTTTTTATTATTCATCACAAAATGATAATTCATTCTTCTTCTTCCTCCTCCTCCTTTTGCAAAGCTTTCTTGCTTTGATATTTTGTGATGAAAATATGTGAGAAAAAGATAACAAATGAGAGTAAAAATCCTACTTCATCATTCTCATCTATCCTTGCCCTTTAGATGAGAGTGTTCACTTCATATTATAAGTGTTAGCTTGTGTTAACGAAACTTCAAGGTAGATCATCTTTGTATCGAAGATCGGAAGCAAGACTGCATCTTTCTCTTCGTGGAACCTCTCGAGAGTCTGGAACATGCTGATCGCAGCGAAGGGACTTCAACACGGAGCTTTAGAAGTGAAGGACTGGATCTACAAAGGTTGTAATCTCTCTCACTTAGTGTTAATGTGTTTAACATGTTTGTTTTCGCCTAAACCCTAGTTTAAAGATCCGGCTTCGGGTTGTTCGGCACGGCTAAATTTTTAATCGGGCATGGTTGATGCCTCATAGACCCTTGTGCGGATGCCTAGCAACCCTACAGTGGTATCAGAGCCAAGCTAGAGCTTTAGGCGAAGTCTAGATGAAGTTTAAAGTCCGATCGAACCCGAAAACCCCGACACGAACCCTTCTCTGTACATTTTTTTAAAATGTGTTTTTTTCTGAATTAAAAATGCTCAGAAAAATAAGCAGGAAAAACTAAGAATTAATGTGAAGTACGGTCCACTAACTCAATATTTTGACCGCGGAACCGCGGCCAAACCATGGGTTTGGCGGCGGTTCCGCGGCCAAAATTTCGACTTAGTCCCTGGAATTTCACTTATTTATTCTTAGGCCTTTATTGGCAATTTTTTCTTGGAATTTTTTAATTCCACTCAAGTGTTGAGTTTTCTAGGGTTGTATTGGGGACTCGTTGATTCGATCGGATAATTTAACTTCGTTTAGTTTTGTCTGGGTAATTTTTAGAAACTATTAAAAAGTTCGAACGGATATCAATAACTCACTTTTTCCCCAGGCGGAAATTTTTTCAAAAGTTGGATTTTTTCTCGAGTTTAAGAACGTTCTAAGTCGTGCAAGTAACGCGGTGGACCCTCTAGAAGAACACAAACCTTAACTCGATTATGTGACCATCTTGAACTGCCTCTGACCCTTAGGGTTTGGGGCAGTACGGCGTGCCACATGTGAGGCGTTGGCTTGACCCTTCTACGGCTGGACCATCGGTACTGTGGCATGTGATGAATGTTTTTAAACCGATTTCAAGTGTTGAGATATATTGGGGAAATCTTGGGTGTTTGATTATTCGATCGGAAAGTTTAACATTGTCTATTTATCTGGAATGTGATACAATATTTGGAATCCACAAGTAGTTATGAAATAACTAATTTGAATGTTATAAATCTAGCAGTTCAGTCTCAAATGATCGGTTGCCACGGGATTTTGATGCGATCAAAAGTCCATCGCAATCACGTAGCGTACGCGGATACTCGCCGGGTAAACTTAATTAACAGCTACGCCCCACAGCCCCGACCAAGTGACTGTAGGAGAACCCCGTTGCTGAAAGCATCCGTTCGGGTGCTCGCGGCAGCAGTGTTCCGCCTTAGTGCACTTCGTCGACGGCATCTGGGGGTGCGGCCGTCTACTAAAGTTTGCAACGAGCATTCGATCAGGATGTCCGGAATCTTGTTGAATTGCCCGACTTGATATTGAAAAGAGTTTTCGATAATGAGACTAAAATGCGGGGTTTATAATTGTTAGGCATGCGATGTCTAAGGAATTCATTTGGTTAGGCATGCGATGTCTAAGGAGGTTGCGGATTCCAACTGTTGTAGTTTTACACTTTCTTTTCTGTGACCGTAAGCGTAGTATGTGGTGTATCGCCGGCTTCGTTGCTATACATCAACGACAATCGGGATACGCATACTTGCTTACGTTGATGATATGAGATATTATGTGTTGCTGTGATATGTTGTATTGGATCGTCGCGTTTGAATAGCCGGGGGTTTTATGTGAGATGAGAGTTTTTCTTTTTCATTCATGTAAAATTCATTTGTATGTAATATTCTTTTATTGGGGCACTTCCGGGATGAGGATGATGTCACCGTTGTATATTATTTACTTTTCCGCATTAGGTAGACCCAAGGAGGGGAGCACAAGTAACCGGGTTCTAGGGTCCAGTGGGAGACCATCTCGAGGAGTTGAGACCGGGTCTCCTAACCCTAGAATTGGCAGTGTTGCTTGCCGTTCTCGTAGGGGTCTAGGGATGTGGGTTTGGCTATTCATCGCGACGGTGGAATCCGTGTTTTATACAAGCTCGTATTAAAAACACGGACGTCCTAGTATATCCAATATTTCATATATGTTCTTCTGCTGCAATGTTCTGTGATGAGATCATATTACTGCCTGAGACGAATGTTTATATTATATATATATGAGATATATGTTATATTGCAGATTTCGTTTCAAAAGAGATGCTTGTGAAGCATAATAAAATGGGACTTCATTAATGAGATTAATGAAACTAAAAGAAACCTAAGATGTTGTAGAAACTTGTTTAAAAACTGGTAGCTCTAGTTCTTGCTTTGCATAGCGGTGTTCCTTGTAGAACATCCAGCACCTCATTCGATAAGGAAAGAGCCGAGATCCCTTCACCGGGAGTGACCTCTTTAGTGAAACTAGAAGATGCTACAAACTCGGTTTATCTTTTGATTGCTTCTATAGTTCTTACTTTGCATAGTGGTATTTGTGAAATATCATGCACCTTATTCGATGAGGAAAGGGCCGACGATCCCTTCACCGGGAGTGACCCCTTTAGCAAAACTAGAAAAGCCTAAAAAACATTCTATTTAAAATCACTCGATTCTACGACGATATCAAGTTCATTACGCAAAAAGTTTTCTTAAAAACCTGTCGTAACCCTTCGTCATTTTAGGAAGTAGAGTACTTAGTATTCGTGCTGTGTTTGTTGACCTTAGTTAAGGCACAGTGTATGGTAGCTAAGTGATGTCTTCCTATATAGCATATGATGCGATTAGTTAGGACAGTCATATGACTTTGTTGACCTTAGTTAAGGGTCATGTGGGTGGGTCTATTTAATCAAGAAATGACGGGTAGAACTTGACTAGTGCTTATGATTTGTTGATCATAGTTAAGGTCATAAGTCACTAGGGGTAAAATATTATTGGGAATTTCAAGTGTTGAAATTTGCAATGAGATTGCATACCTTCTATGAGATAGTTGGATCCTGATACCCGCTGCGAGTAAGAGTTATTCCTAGGAGAGTTTTACACATTACAATTAGCCGATCAAGTAGGTGTCTAGAAAGGTGTTAACGGGGTTACGCCCCTGGGAAAACGAGGTTTACTTTAATTAGGTTCGTGCGAAAGCACGGGGGACCTCCCTCAAAGTACCGACACTGGCCTGGCTGAAAGATTGGCGAACTTGTAGCGTGTAATTAATCCCGGCTAGTCTTTCCTTTTAGGGTTTGAAGGAAGATTTGATTAAAACAGTGGGAGACATCCTAATTAGATATATTAGATAACCAATCTAATCTTGTAAGAGCATACGCTGAGTGTTTTCTTTTCTCTCTCCAGGTAGCGACCATATCACGCCTTAATCAAGATAATAAAACGGATGAATTGACCGAACCCGCTTGTTATACTGAGCTGGGGAACGTTGGTCCCGCTCCAACTTATAATTGTTATAAGACAGAGCAGGAAATTGGGGAATACCAGATTTCCCGTGCCGCCCAAATGAAGAAAGTCCATGCTGATGCATCTTCTTCGGGTGTGTTCATTACAGAGAACTGTTTCTCAGTATCCTTTACGTCCTGGGTATGAGATACCGGATCAGGATCCCGCATATGTAATCTGTTACATGGGCTGCAGAAAGGTAGAGAACTGAGAACGGGTGATAAGTTTCATGAGACAGAAAACGGTGCAAGTGTTGCAGGCAAGTCTGTTGGTCATTATCACCCTGTATTACCAGAATACATTGATTCTGAACGAATGTTATTAGATACCGAACCTGATGTACAACATCATATCAGTCTCTTTATTAGTAAAGAAAGGATATAATTTTGTATTGTTGGATAATGTTTTGAACATTTCCTATATCATGAGTTGATCGGTTCAGGCACGTTCTCTAAAAGCATTGACGTTCTAAATCAAACTACAGTTCTTAGTATACATAACACACATGAGAGGAAGAGTTCAGAAATGAACGAATCCTTCTTGAGGCATTGTAGACTAGGTCATATCAATGCGACCCGACTAGCTAAGTTACATCTAGATGCATATTTAATTTATTTTGAATTTACATCTTGTGAAACTTACCGGTCATGTCACAAAGATAAGATGACCACAGCTCTGTTTATTGGAAACAGAAAAAAAGTTAGTGAACTCTTGGGATTGATACATGCTGATGTATGAAAGTCTCCTGTCTACACATGCCAAGACCGGTTCTTTGTACTTCATTACATTCTCTGATGATCTCTCAAGATTCAGACATATGTTCCTGTTGAAACACAAGTCCGAACCTTTTGAGATATTCACAGAATATAAGTTAGAAGTAGAGAACCAAAAACGGGTATAAGTATTATGTCCTTTGATGAGATCGAGGAGGAGAATACTTGAGCACGGAATTCCTGGACTATTCTAAAGGAGAACGAGATTCTCTCTCAGCATTACTCCTCCGAATACACCATAGCACGATGGTATATCGGGGTGGAGCAATAACACCCTATGTGATATGGTGTGCTCTATGATGAGTACTACTGAGTTTCCTATTTCCTTTTGGGAGTTATGCACTTGAGAAGCTGCATACCTATTGAATAGGGTTCAAATCAAATCAGTTTCCTACCACTTCATATGTGATATGGAAAGGGAAGAGACCATATCTTAAGTTTGTTAAGATTTGGGGTTGTCCGGACTATGTCTAAAGGCAAAATCCGGACAAGCTCGAGGTAAGGTCTGTTATGTAGAACTGGAAAGGTTCCAGCTATACAAATTGCAGCTGATAATTTAGTAGAACCAAAGGATTCAATAGTTTCCAACGAACCTTAGCCTCTCCGACGATCTAGTAGGGTTCCTCACCCACCTGAGAGATACTTCGGTTTCTCTATGACAGTGGGAGCGAGGATTGCATCATGAGATAATGACCCAACTAGTTTCGAGCTGGCCATCAGGAGTGGGACTCTGTAACAATGGCTGGATGCTTATCGATCTGAGATGGAATCCTTATACATCAACAAAGTATGGACTTTGGTTGCTTTATCTGAAGGGTTAAATCCCCATCAGGAGCGAGTATATCTTGAGAAGATCACTTGGTGTACATGGAAAAGTTGAGATTTTCAAAGCTATGCTTAAGTCCATCCAGATCCTACTTGCCACGGCTACATACCATGACTACGATATCTGGCAGTTGGGTGTCATGACTGCTTTTCTAAATGATGATTTGGAAGAGAGTGTCTATAAGTACACAGCCAGAGGGCTTCGTAGACAGTGGGAGCAGCGGAAACATGTGCAAGATGTTTTATGTGATAAAACAGGCATCGTGGAGTTGGAACGTCTGTTTTGATGTGGTAGTCAAAGAGTTTGACTTCATCAAAATGGTAGATGAACCTTGTATAAACAAAAAGGTAGTAGAGAGTATGGTGGTGATCTTCGTAGAGTATGTGGATGACATACTCTTGATAGGGAAAGAGTTTCCTATGCTACGCTCGGTCAATCTCCGCTTATCATAAGGATTCTCCATATAGGATTATAGTGATACCTCCTGAATCCTGGATTTTTGATCTATGAGATAGATCTAATTGGATGTTAGGATACTCACTAGTTGTAGTGAGATGGTATCAATCGATCCTGGGGAGAATCACTGGAAAAGTTCCAGGGTGATAAGGACGACTGAATGTCCGTCGCATGCATTGTCTTTACCCTCAGTGGAGGGACGGTATGTTGGAAGAGTTCCAACCTAGATACCGTGACTTACTAGACGATTAAAGGTAAGATACATCGTTACCAAGGATGCTACCAAAGAGGCAGTCTGGAAATATAAGTTCATGAGATGAACTTCGTTCCTACCATTGTGTGACAATAGAGTTGTGGCTTTAGCCAAGGAACTAACGTCCCATCAGAAATCCAGATCTAATTCTTAGGCAGTATCACCTGATCGTGGAGATGGTTGATCTCCAGAGAGATCGAGGTTAGGAGAGTAAACACAGAGGACAACAGCACGGATCCACTCACAAAGGCCTTTTTCCCAGTAGAGCCTTTTATGGGATGGTTGAGTATAAGATACTTCAACCGCAGCTAATTGTTGGGTATGCGATACCACAACAGATGGCCCTAGTGCAAGTGGGAGATTGTTAGTTATATGTATGCCCAAGAGGCCATTACTGTACATATGATGTATATTGTAATGGATGCTTGGACATATATAGGGAGGACTTTCTTGCTCGACATGATAGTATGCTATCTGGTTGTTCTTTATCTTAACATGTACTCTGATTGTCACTATGTTACATGTTGATAAATCCCTTATGATATGTACTTGACTACTGGGATTATGATGAGATCATACTAGTGGGGCCACGGTAGTCGACGAGTACATCCTATAACTGTTCCTAGTCGAGGGTGTATCAAGACAGGGCATCGATACACCAGAGTAGACTAGCGTATACGCATCTTGACCCATATGATGGGTGATGGATGATCCCATATCCATCGGTGTTTGACATCAAGGATGGTGTACGGGTGCTCAGTAGAGACTGGGTACACTGGACGAACTCGCTGAGAACTCCCAGATGGTATTATACCTCACGTCAGATGGCAGTTCTCCGGTGACACTGGTACAGAGTAGTCTGTTGACCCAAGATCGTCATAGAGTCTTGTGTGATTCCCACTGTGCTTTGATTTCCATCATACCACGTCCAAGAGGGCATGCAAAAAGGTGGCTTTTGGGTACAGTCCCGAATCACATGGAGGCAATGAGCGATAGGAGGGGATTCGTCTCTCCCGGTATAGGGAGTTGATGTTGTGCTGTGTTCGATTGGCTATAACCGGAAATCCCTGGCCAGGGTTGCTGAGATTTACTGGTAAGTGTTATCAGTAGTTTCTCGAACTGTTATAGACCTCATATCGACACGACTTATCGAGCTACTGGGGTCTGACGTTTACCACCCCTAGGCGAGATATGCAACATATCAGACGACGAGACCGGACTGTACGGGAGTGTTACTGTTTGGATTCACAGGAGAATGTACAGGCTTGCTTGTTGATCTTCTGAGCGCTTAATACCTGGGTGGCTGTTACGTTTAGCTGACCGCTTGCAGCTTGTGGGTGTTTGATATGATCATCACCTACTGCCGGCGTATTGACGATTATTTAGAGTCCTACACAGAGGTTTCTTGGCTCAGGCAAAACGGAGTAATGGCACATATGTGATATGTGCGGGACCGAGGATAATGCGATATGAGATACCGTATTCTATTCTCGCGATATATGATATCAGCGGGGTCATCGGATCAAGTGTTGATTCGATGAATCGGTACGGATAAATATTAGTCGGTTATATGCGATATAGCCGGATTGTCGGATCAAGTGTTGATTCGATAATTTAATGTATAATAATATATCTGATATATTAAATTACATTAACTAATATTAGCTCACTAAAAGATTCTTTTTCTCACTCGGGTAATACATTGATATATATGCGATATATGTTAATTGTATTATTTTATTTTGTTACAATAAATATTGTATATGTGATATATAATATTGTAACATGTTATAATTATTAATGCAACATGTTTAGAGGAGTTTAAACAAGATTAGGGTTTGATTTGGTTTAATGTATTCTAAATGTTTCTAGATGGTTTTACTTTGTCATTTGCTAAGATATTATGATAGATATTTCTTTGTGACTCACCCTTTAACCCAACCCTAACCCTAGTAAACTCTGTACATTGGTTACTACAACCATGGTTGCATAAATGATTATGATAACTTTTTATTATTCATCACAAAATGATAATTCATTCTTCTTCTTCTTCCTCCTCCTTTTGCAAAGCTTTCTTGCTTTGATATTTTGTGATGAAAATATGTGAGAAAAAGATAACAAATGAGAGTAAAAATCCTACTTCATCATTCTCATCTATCATTTCCCTTTAGATGAGAGTGTTCACTTCATATTATAAGTGTTAGCTTGTGTTAACGAAACTTTAAGGTAGATCATCTTTGTATCGAAGATCGGAAGCAAGACTACATCTTTCTCTTCGTGGAACCTCTCGAGAGTCCGGAACACGATGATCGCAGCGAAGGGACTTCAACATGGAGCTTTAGAAGTGAAGGACTGGATCTACAAAGGTTGTAATCCCTCTCACTTAGTGTTAATGTGTTTAACATGTTTGTTTTCGCCTAAACCCTAGTTTAAAGATCCGGCTTCGGGTTGTTCGGCATAGCTAAATTTTTAATCGGGCATGGTTGATACCTCGTAGACCCTTGTGTGCATGCCTAGCAACCCTACACGTGATTGTAATGATTGAGGGAGGACCTATACCGGCAGGACATTCTTACTCGAGATGATAGTATGCTATCTGGTTTGCTTTTATCAGTCGTGTACAGCTTAAGGTGACATTACTGTTTACTATTACACGTTGATAGAGCCTTTAGGATTCTTGCTTGACTACCAACAGTATGATGGCGATCATATATGTGAGAGTTGGGTAGTCTATAAGCACATCCTTAAAAGTGGTCCCTAGTCGTGGGAGTTTCGAGACAGGGCATCGATACTTCAAAGTACACTAGTGTATACAGTCGAGACCCCGACGAGGGGCGGTGGCCGGTCTCACAAGCCACTGGTGTCAGTTAGTTTACCTAAGATGTATATAGGTGCTCATTGGGTTATGAGTGCACCGGACAGGACTCGCCGGGAATATGCTAGTTGGTAATATACCTAGCGTCAGATAGCAGTTCCCTGGTGACATGTGTACAGGTTAGTTCATCGACCTGAAATCGTCATTTTTCGTGTGTGAGTTCCCACTGTGCTTTGATTATTACCCTACCATGGCTCAAAGGAGTCGTGCAAACAGGTTTTAGTTAGGTACAGTCCCGAGCCACATGGAGGCAGTGAGAGGATCGGCAGGGGATTCGTCTCTCCCGGTATTGGGGGTGAGATCGCGCTGTGTCTAGGAGAGCCATTACACAAAGCCCTCGGCCGAGACAGGAGATTTACTGGTAGGTACTCCAGTAGTATCTCAAGATATTCTGGGCTACACTCTGCACGACTTATACCGCTATTGGGTGTCTGACGTTACCAGCCACCTAGGCCCGATATGCGATGCTCATAGACGAACGGACCAGACTGTATGGATATTGTCACTGATAGGCTCAATAGGGTTTCAGGATGAGTTCGCTCATCATCTTCCCTTTCAGTCAATACATGGGCAGCCGTTATGTACCGCTAGTACCACTGACGGCTTGTGGTTAAACCCACTGCCAGAGTATTGACGAGTCTTTAGAGTCCCCCACAGATAGTTTCCCAAGTTCGGGCGAAATATTGTAGAGGCTGTATGGTTTTATAGCAGGGTTAGAACATGCACGTGCACTTGTGCACGTGCACGTGTCGTGTTTCAGACAGATAATACTGGTAGGCTTTGGTTTAAGCCGGATCCATATATTATATTGAGTCGGAATATTTTTTAGTCTCATCGTATTCGTATTCAGTCGGAATATGGATACAGGTATGTATTTACAGGTGAGGGGTATTCTCGTAATCCATTACGAGATTACTTTAGAAGATGCATTTCTTTTTGGATTAATCATTTTGGTTTAAATGGTTAATGGATTTGGAAAGTGTGACTCATTGTTATGACTTATTGATTCTAGAATGTTCACTAATGACTCATATAATGAGTCACTTAGTGAGTCATGATAGAATTAATGGTGTTTTGTTTTGGGTTTGATATTTGAGGGTTGAGTTGGAGATATTTTGGTGATGGGTTTTCTTTGTTTTTCCAACACAAAACCTAATATATATCATACCCAAAATAAGTGGACAGCCAAAGGTTAATTTCTGGGACTTGGTTTTTGCTCACTTGATTTATCTTGAGCTCACACTCTTCACCCCTTTGCATCTTCTTCAACCTCCACTCTTACCCTCTCATGTGATGAGAATCAAAGAGTGTATTGAGACAAAGTATTCCACTCATTCTCTACTTCATCTTGGACATGTCGGTTAGCATACTTCATGTCCGAGTTGCCTCGGTATAGAGGCGGGAGCCCGTATAAATATCCGATGACGTGGTGCCACCTCGACGAGGAGACAGGAGATCAGAGATGCCGCGAGGAGCGTGGGATGATGGCTAAAGACCGAAGGACACGGATCGATCGGTATAGCCATTCTATCATCTTAGTAGTTAGCTAGTTTAGCGTTAATGGAAAGATCCAGGTTATAGTATGCGATTGCGCCAGTTGTAAAAGTTTTTGTTCCGCGTTTGGCCTCAGATTGTTGGCCGGGGCGCTACCGTAGACTTATATGGTATCAGAGCCACGCCATTAGCCTTTACTAGCTTGTTCTAACATGTTTAAAATATCGATCGGACGAAATTTCCAAAACCGTGATTCCGTATTTTATGTTTCTGTCGAATTTTTAAACTGGTCTAAAAATTATTTTGGGTATGTCAGAAAATCGTGCAGGCTTTTCTAAGACTCTGGAAGAAATTTGGTCGACTGAACCTTCAAGACCGCCGTGGAACCGCCGCACAAGCCTTGTATTGGCCGCGGTTCCGCCGCCGTTTTGGGGCTTCAATGCACCATTTTTCTTCTGGGTGTCTTTCATATGGAATTGTGGTTTCTGGAATATTTTGTTTGGGCCCAGATTTTGTTTGAGTACTGGATTTGTACTTGGGGCCCACTTCGGGAAGTTTTGTCGATCGCAATTTTAAATGTGTTAGTTTACAGTACTTACATTATATCTCCGACCGTGAATGTCATTCGAGCTGTAAATTGTGTCTAATTGCTATAGCTCTTTTAGACGGGTTTGCGAACATGACATTCGCGTTGATGTTCTGTGTTGTGCTGTGTTGTTACGGATTTGTCATGGTGGATAGCAGTGTGCTATGGTAGTGCAGTTTAGATTTATTTGTACATTTGATATTGCGGGGCAAGCGTCTAACATGTGGACTGCCGTCACTATCTGTTTGTATATTATTCTTTTGGGGCACAACCGGGTTGAGGTCGATGTACCCGTTGTATATATTTTTCATTTCTGTACTAAGTTTACCCCGCGACGGAGTGCACGGATAGCCGTGTTCTGGAGGGCAACGGGTCCGCATCTCATGGCTTTGAGACGGAGAGGGCCTCACTCTAGAATTGGGAGACTATTCTCCGTACTCGTAGGGGGTACAGGTTGACCCAAGGAGGGGTGCTCAAGTTACCGGATTCCATGAAGTGCTAGGTGGTCCATTCACTTTGTTGTAGGGGGCTTCCTCGCTTCAGGTTTTGGCGGGTAACTTGACGCACTCGTAGGGGTCTAAGTTTCATTGTACAAGCTATCCACACGACCAGGGGAACGTCAGGTTTCAGCAGCGGCTCTGTGAAACCCGGGGATCCCAGATTATCAGTATTGTTCTGTGATGCTTATTACTTTTTTGTGATGTTGCATTTATCACGCCTGGAGCGATTATTGTATATCGGTATATATACTAGTAGATGTTGTATATTTTTTACACCCGCGCTAGTCCAGTCCCCGCTCTATCGTTAGTTAAGTAACCTAACGGGTGATGACGGGACCCAGTGGCGAATGCAGATGGCATATACGTACATTTTATTTTCGTTCTTTTCTGGTGTGATTAATTGATGGGACTGCGTTGATTTTGATCAATGCAAAGAAAAACAAACCAGTTTGACGTTGTTGGAACAATTTTTAAAGTGTTATTACAAAGACATTTTCTTTTGTTTTGCACAGTGGTATTCAGTTGGAATATCCTGCACCTCATTCGACGGGGCAAGGACCGAGATCCCTTCACCGGGAGTGACCCCTTAGGCAGAAGTTTGCGTCAGGGTAATAACTTCACTATAGTCGATTACTTGTTGCTTTGCATTGCGGTATTCAGTTGGAATATCCTGCACCTCATTCCACGAGGAAAGAGCCGAGATCCTTTCACCGGGAGTGACCTCTTTAGCAAAGGTTTTCGCCACTATATTTTTGTAAAAACTATTAGGTTACTTCAACGAGATCAAGTTCATTACGTTAAAGGTTTTTTGCCAAAAACCAGCCGTAGCCCTCTGTCATTTCATATGAATGGTCAGTAGTATTCAAGCTGTGTTTGTTTGGCCCTTAGTCAAGACATAGTGATTGGTAGCTGCTGGGGTGTTCACATGTTGCATAGATAGATGCGTTGGTTTGGGACAGTCGTACTGCCATTTGGCCAACGTCAGGGGTATGTACGGGTGGGTTCAAATTAACATGATAATGATGGGTAGAACTTGACATGTGACTTATGATTTGTTGACCCTTCGTCAAGGTCATAAGAGCATGGGGTAAAAATCCACATCGGGAGTTTCTAAAGAAACTGAAATTTGCCAGGCATGCGCATACCTTCTGGAGTGTGATAACGTGAGTGGATTCCTTCACGTTATCATGCAATGATAGTTGGATCCCGATTCCCACTGATGAGTTGGTTTACTCTTCGGGTGAACCCGACTAATTCTTCTTTCAGGTTTGGAGGAAAATTTGACGATACAGTGGGAGGTTTCCTGATTAGATAAAGTGATAACCATTCTGATCTAGGTTAGAGTGCACGTAGAGTGTTTCTTTTCTCTCTCTCTCTTTGGCAGCGACCATGGCCCGACCCTAGACTATGACTCAGTGACCAAGTTAACCGAACCTTCTTATAAACATACTGGCTTTTGGATTGTCTGAGTTGCATACATCATTGCCACTCCTTCTTTTACCCTTTCCATTTCTCCAGAATACCTCATATTACTATGAACATCCACTTCTATTGGATAAATCCATCGTATGGTTATATACGAACTCGAAGGGACTTCTTCGAGGATGGATTCAGGTTCTGGAGAGATTGAATTGGCTTATTCAGTTGTCTTTTATCATCACCTTCTCTCAGGTTACGAGGGCTCCTTGGTTTAGGAGAGTACACCTATTACGCTTATTGGATAGTCTTCTTCCAAACCATAGGCAGGTGCCGAAAGGTAGGGAAAGGAGAAAAAAATTAGCCTAAGTAGGGTGTACAGAAGGTAATAAGTAAAGACATATGAAGGGATTAGAAAGAGGGCAAGTAAAATGCGACAGGTATCATTCACAACTAAACCGCGTACATCATCGCCACTCCTATTTCACCTTTGCTTTTCTCCGGTTCAGGAGGAATAGAATAAGGTATTATTCGGTTGTCTTTTATCATCACCTTCTCTCAGGTTGCGAGCACTCCTTGGTTTAGGAGGGTACACCTATTGCGCTTATTGGATAATCTTCTTCCAAACCATAGGCTGGTGCCGAAAGGTAGGGAAGGAAGAAAACCATTAAGCCTAACGAAGGTGTACAGAAGGTAATAACTAAAGACAAATAAAGGGATTTGGAGAGATGGCAACGAAATATACGGTTATAGTCATGAATCAGGATAATGGAAGAGGCATTACTATGAATACCAGAATACCCATTCGAAACATTTTCATGTTTCAGTTTCACTGTGTGTTGTTAAAGGAAAACTGATTTCCCAATTAGATACTTACTCCAGGGTATGTATTTACCAGGTATGATTCTCACGTCTGTATGGTTTTACAGATGATGAGTGGGAGTAAGTTATTGGGAATTAGGTGATCATCCTCATTATATCGGAATTCGTTGTAATTGGTGATATTTGAGGAAATCGCCTGGGTACAGTTTTCAACTTACGACGCACAGGGTTTGAGTTATTCAACTCAAGGGACTTATACAAAATATTGTATGTTGTCCAGTGTCCATCAGGACAAAGGGGTTGGTCCTCGTACTATATTCTGTTTACTTGTGACTTCTCAAGTCTTGGACATATGTTTCGTAGAAATACAAGGTCCAAGTTTGAGAAGTTATAGGTATAGGAATAAAGTAGAGAACTAGGTATCGCAAGTATCGGGATTCTTCAAAATGATCGAAGATGTAGATACTTATGATTGGTATTCAGTTGATAGTAATAGTTTTGAGAAACTTGTTTCTCTTTCGGGTTACTCATAATTGGATGAACTCCTAAGTTGAGTAATGTTGATTTGTCTCTCTCCATTTAATTGACATGCACTGGAGACAGCTGCATGGTTTGAATCTGGTTCCAATTAAATCAGTGCCTATGTTTCTATATTGGATATAGAATGGTTCATATCTTAACGATGTTAAGGTACGGGGAGTTGTCCGGCTTATGCTTAAAAACAGACTCTGGATAACTCAAGACACGTTTCTGTAATGGCAGTTTGTGGGTTGACCCAGGCTATGACGAGGGGTGACTTTCTACCATCTGGAAGATCAATAGAGATATTGTTCTTGACTCGCCACAGTTTTAGTAAAATGGACTTTTTCAGAAAACGGTAGTGGGAGTATGGTAGAACTGGAAGAGATTCCAGAACCGCAAACGATTACAGAAAATTTAATAAGAACCTAAAGATTCAATCAAGTTTGACATTCCATTAGCCACTCCGCAGATATGGTGGGTAACCTCAGGCACCTGAGAGGTACTCCGGTAGCCTCAAGAACGGTGACAGGGAGGTTCTTGTTTACCCAGACTTGACACTACTGTTGTTCCAAACTATGAGACCTGGAAGGAGGTTAAGTATAGGGTCGTTCTAAACTAAATTTAGAAGTACACGTATATATTATTCTTCCAGAGGGTTGTTGTGGTCAGTGGGAGCAGCGGAAGCATAGTGGACAAGTAGCTTATGTCTATTTATAGACTCGAGCGGATATAGCGGAGAGAGATCATCTATTTTTGATGTGACAGTCATGGGTTTAACTTCATCAGAATAGGGGATGGATCAGTTAAGAAGGTAGTAGAGTGTGATGTCCTGGTATTTGGATGACATACACAGAGTAGGAAGTAAAATTCCTACACTACGATCGGTTATACTTTGGTTGTCACACAGTAGTTTCTCCATACTGGATATGGATATAATATCAGATATTCTGGTTATTAGATCTAGGGTTTTAGATCTAGATTTGGGTAGTTTTCTAATTTGGGTACTTAGACAGTATTCTAAAAGATATTTTAGAATGGACGACTCCTGGCATGGTGGTGTACCTGCAGGTGATGGAGTCTCCCTCGCTAAAGGTGTCTTACAGACTAAAGGGGAGAGGGATGTGAATGATTAACATATCACTTGCTTAGGCAATTGAGTTGATCATCAGATGTCAAGTACCACACCAGATGTTGTTTTTGCACTAGTTGCAATAAGTTTATATTAATCCAATCCTGGAGAAACATTCGGAAGCAGTTTTAGAACATAAGTGGTTGTTCTAGGGATTTGATAATGGCAGCCTCCTTCGGAGACGGTTATCATTCCAGGTTTCCAAGGTGATATGGATGACAGAGTGATTGTCAGAATTATAGTTTTCCCTCAGACGAGGGGCAGTAGTTTGGACAGGTGGTCCAGGCGGATACTGAGGAAGGCATGGCGCAGGATACTGATTAGGTTCAGTTGACGATACAGTCTAAGAAGTTTGGATTTAGAGTTCATTTATGAACTAGGTCCCATCAGATATCCAGACATATTCTAAGACAGGTATTACTCAATTCGGGAGATGGCTTTCTCCGCGAACATGAGATTAAGAGAGACATAGAAAGAAACATCAGGGCGGATCCACTCACTGAGGCTATTTCTCGAACACTATAGTTTTACAAACGAGCTTTGTGAAACTGATTAGTAGAGAAGTTGGATGTTCGGTATCACACGGGCTATGAGTATGCGACATCGCAATAATTAGCCTTAAGTGAAAGTGGGATATTGTAGGATATAGTGCCCTCAAAGTCAATTATTGGATCGCAGGTACGTGATTGCAATGATTGATGGGGGACCTATACTGGTAGGACAGTCTTACTCGAGATGATAGTATACTATCTGATTTGTTTTTATCAGTCGTGTACAGCTTTAGGTGACATTACTGTTCACTATTACACGTTGATAGAGCCCTTAGGATTCTTACTTGACTACCAACAGTATGATGGCGATCATATACGTGAGAGTTGGGTAGTCTATAAGCACATCCTTAAAAGTGGTCCCTAGTCGTGGGAGTTTCAAGACAGGGCATTGATACTACGGAGTAGACTAGTGTATACAGTCGAGACCCCGACGAGGGGCGGTGGCCGGTCTCACAAGCCACTGGTGTCAGTTGGTTCACCTAAGATGTATACAGGTGCTCATTGGGTTATGAGTGCACCGGACAGGACTCGCCGGGAATATGCTAGTTGGTAATATACCTAGCGTCAGATAGCAGTTCCCTGGTGACATGTGTACAGGTTAGTTCATCGACCTGAGATCTTCATTTGTCGCGTGTGAGTTCCCACTGTGCTTTGATTATTACCCTACCACGGCTCAAAGGAGTCGTGCAAACAGGTTTTAGTTGGGTACAGTCCCGAGCCACATGGAGGTAGTGAGAGGATCGGCAGGGGATTCGTCTCTCCCGGTATTAGGGGTGAGATCGCGCTGTGTCTAGGAGAGCCATTACACAAAGCCCTCGGCCGAGGCAGGAGATTTACTGGTAGGTACTCCAGTAGTATCTCAATGTGTTCTGGGCTACACTCTGACACGACTTATACCGCTATTAGGGGTCTGACGTTACCAGCTACCTAGGCCCGATATGCGATGCTCATAGACGAACGGACCAGACTGTACAGATATTGTCACTGATAGGCTCAATAGGGGTTCAGGATGAGTTCGTGCAGGGTTCCTAGGCACACTAATGAGGTCTTACAAGTGATCAAACATGGCCAATTGAAATTTTACAAGTGCCGAGAAACCCTAATACGGATCGTTAACTAGATGTATAGGTGATACGAAGCAAGTAAACAACTTTAACATAAAGGAAAGAAGCTACAACCTTTGTAGATCCGGTCCTCCACCTCCTAGGCTCCGTGATGACGTCCCTCCGCTGTCCAAATTGAATCCATGACTCTAGCATCGGCTTCTTCGGAGAAAAGGGCGGACTTGGTCGTCGGTTCGATGCCGAAGATAATCTACGTCGAGGCATCACAAGATCAAGCTCCAACTTCACCAAGCCTTGAAAACTTGTGAAGGAAACACCCTATACTACTTGGCAGGAGGTAGAGGATGAAGAAATAGGAGGTGGGTTCACTTTAGAATTGGATTTCTCACTCATTTGCTCAAGTTGTCATTGATGCTATCAAGCTTTTTCTTCTTGAAGAAGAAGAAGAAGATGAAGATGATAATATGATAGAATAAAAAAGAAGAAGATGAAGAAGAAGATGAAGATGATAAGATGAAGATGAAGATGAAGAAGAAGAAGACGAATCCCCTCCTATCGCTCATTGCCTCCATGTGAATCGGGACTGTACCCAAAAACCACCTGTTTGCACGACTCAGTAGAGCCGTGGTAGGGTGGAAATCAAAGCACAGTGGGAGACACACAAGACTCTATGACGATCTCGGGTCTACAGACTAAGCTGTACCGGTGTCACCAGAGAACTGCCATCTGACGTGAGGTATAATACCATCTGGGAGTTCTCGGCGAGTCCGTTCAGTGTACCCAGTCTCCACTGAGCACCCGCATACCATCTCTGATGTCAAACACCAATGGATATGGGATCATCCATCGCCCATCACATGGGTCGAGAAGATATACGCTAGTCTACTCTGGAATATCGATACCCCGTCTCGATATTCCCACGACTAGGAACAATGAAGGATGTACTCATTGACTACCCAGGCCCCACTAGTATGATCTACATCATATTCCTAGAAGTTGAGTACACATCCCAAAGGCTTTATCAACATGTAATCAGAGAGACAGAGAGTATACATGTTAAGATAAAGAGCAACCAGATAGCGTACTATCATGTCGAGCAAGAAAGTCCTACCTATATATGTCCCAGCACCCACTACAATATACATCCAATGTACAGTAATGGCCTCTAGGGCATACATATAACTAACAATCTCCCACTTGCACTAGGGCCATCTGTAGCAGTGGTTGCAGTATCACATACTCAACCATCCCTTAAAAGTCTCTCTTTGGGAAAAGGCCTTCGCGAGTGGATCCGCCGTGTTGTCCTCTGAGTCTACTCTCCTAACCTCGATCACCCTGGAGATCAACTATCTCTATGATCAGGTGATGCTTCCTAAGAATATGTCTGGAACACTGATGGGACCAGGGTTCCAGGGCCGAAGCCACACTTCCATTGTCATACAATGGCAGGAACCTAGTTCATCTTATGAACCAATATACACCAAAACTGCCTCTTTGGTAGTATCTTAAATAGCGATGTTGCCAGCCGTTATCGTCTAGTTTGCCACGGTATCTAGCTTGGAAATCTTCCAACATACCATCCCTTTACCGAGGGTAAAGACAATGCCTGTGACTGACATTCAGTCGTCTTTATCACCCTGGAACCCTTCCAGTGATTCTCCCCAGGATCGATTGATACCATCTCACTACATCTAGTGAGAATCCTAGTATTCAATTACATCTATCTCATAGATGAAAACTCAGGATTTAGGAGGTATCACTTTGATCCTTTTTGCAGAATCCTTGTGATAAGCGGAGATTGACCGAGCGTAATATAGGAAATTCCTTCCTTATCAAGAGTATGTCATCCATGTACTCTACGAGGATCACCACCATACTCCCTACTACCTTTTTGTATATACAAGGTTCATCTACCATTTTGATGATGTCAAACTGTTTGACTAACTCATCAAAACAGATGTTCCAACTCCGCGATACCTGCTTCATCCTGTTAAAGCAACTTGGACACGTTTCCGCTGCTCCCACTGTTTACGAAGCCCTCTGGCTGTGTACTTATAGACGTTCTCTTCTAAATCATTATTTAGACAAGCAGTCATGACACCCAACCGCCAGATATCGTAGTCATGGTATGTAGCCGTGGCAAGTAGGATCTGGATGGACTTAAGCATAGCCACTGGAAAAAGGTTTCATCATTATCCATGCCTGGTCGATGATGAAAACCTTTAACAAGTCTAGCTTTGAAAGTCTCAACTTTTCCATCTACACCAAGTAATCTTCTCAAGATATACTTGCTCCTGATGGGGATTTAACCCTTCAGATATAGCAACCAAAGTCCATACTTTGTTGGTGTATGAGGATTCTATCTCAGATCGCTAAGCATCCAGCCATTCTTACAGAGTTCCACTCCTGATGGCCTGCTCGAAACTAGTTGGGTCATCATCTCATGATGCATTCCTCGCTCCCACTGTCATCGAGAAACTGAGGTATCTCTCAGGCAGGCGAGGAACCCTACCAGATCGGCGGAGAGGCTGAGGTTCGTCGGGGACTATAGAATCGTTTGGTTCTGTCAAATCTTCAGCTGCAGTTTCGTATAGCTGGAACCTTTCCAGTTCTACAGAACTGACCTTGCCTCGATCTTGTCCGGATTTTGCTTTTGACATAGGCCGGACAATCCCAAATCTTAACTTACTTAAGAGATAGGATCTTCCCACACCATATCTTATATGGAGTGGTAGGCACTGATTTGATTCAAACCTAATTCAATAGGTATGCAGCTTCTCAAGTGCACAACCCCAAAAGGAAATAGGTAACTCAGTAATACTCATCATAGAGCACACCATATCTAATATTGTGCGATTGCTCCGCCCCGATACACCGTTGTGCTGTGGTGTATTCAGAGGAGTAATACTGAGAGAGAATCTTATATTCCTTTAGAATAGTCCAAGGATTCCATGCACAAGTTATTCTCCTCCCTGATCTTATCATAGGACATAATACTTATACCCGTATTTTGGTTTTCTACTTCCTACTTATATTCTGTGAATACCTCAAAAGGTTCGGACTTATGTTTCAACAGGAACATATGCCTGAATCTTGAGAGATTATCAGAGAACGTAATGAAGTATAAAGAACCAGTCCTGGCATGTGTAGACAGGAGACTACATACATCATCATGTATCAGTCCCAAGAGTTTACTAACTCTTTCTCTGTTTCCAATAAACAGAGCTATGGTCATCTTATCTTTGTGACATGACTGGCAAGTTTCACAAGATGTAAATTCAAACTGATTTAAATATGCATCTAAAATGTAACTCCAGCTAGTCGGGTCGCATTGATATGACCTAGTCTATAATGCCTCAAGAAGGATTCGTTCATTTCTGAACTCTTCCACTTGTGTGTGTTCTGTATACTAGGAACTGTAGTTTGATTTAGAACGTCAATGCTTTTAGATAACGTGCCTGAACCGATCAACTTTTGATATAGGAAATGTTCAAAACATTATCCATCAATATAAAATTTTATCATTTCTTTACTAATAAAGAGACTGATATGATTTTGTATATCAGGTTCGGTATCTAATAGCATATATTCAGAATCGATGTATTGGTAATACAGGGTGACAGTGACCAACAGACTTGGCTGCAACACTTGCCCCGTTTTCTGTCTCATGAAACTTATCACCCGTTCTCAGTTTTTTTTACCCTTTTGTAGCCCTATGTAACAGATTACATATCTGGGATCCTGATCCGGTATCAAATACCCAGGATGCAGAGAATACTGAGAAATAGTTCTTTATAATGAACACACCCGAAGGAGATGCATCTCATGCACTTTCTTCGTTTGGGCGGCATGGGAATCCTGGTATTCCCCTATTTCCTGCTCTGTCTTATAACAATTATAAGTTGGAGCGGGACCAATGTTCCCCAGCTCAGTATAACAAGCGGGTTCGGTCAATACATCAATATTATTATCTTGATTAAGGCGTGATATGGTCGCTACCTGGAGAGAGAGAGAGAAGAAAACACTCTGCGTGCGCTCTTGCAAGATTAGATTGGTTATATATTTTATCTAATCAGGATGGCTCCCACTGTTTTTATCAAATCTTCCTTCAAACCTTAAAAGGAAAGACTAGCCAGGATTAATTACACTCTACAAGTTCGCCAATCTTTCATCCAGGCCAGTGTCGGTACTTTGAGGGAGGTTCCCCGTGCTTTCGCACGGACCTAATTACAGTAAACCTCGTTTTCCCAGAGGCGTAACCCCGTTGACACCTTTCTAGACACCTACTTGATCGGCTAATTGTAAAGTGCAAAACTCTCCCAGGAGTAACAATTACTCGCAGTGGGTATCGGGATCCAACTATCACATAGAAGGTATGCAATCTCATTGCAAATTTCAACACTTGAAACTCCCGATAAAGGTTTTTACCCCTAGCACCTATGACCTTAACTATGGTCAACAAATCATAAGTACTAGTCAAGTTCTACCCGTCATTTCGTGATTAATTAGACCCACCCACATGACCCTTAACTAAGGTCAACAAAGTCACGCGACTGTCCTAACTAATCGCATCATATGCGGTGTAGGAAGACATCACTTAGCTACCGTACACTGTGCCTTGACTATGGTCAACAAACACAGCACGAATACTAAGTACTCTACTTCCTAAAATGACGGAGGGTTGCGAATGGTTTTTATGAAAACCTTTAACTCTTTGAACTTGATCTCGTTGCGGAATCAAATGGTTTTTAAATGGAATGTTTTTTAGGCTTTTCTAGTTTTGCTAAAGGGGTCACTCCCGGTGAAGGGATCGTCGGCCCTTTCCTCATCGAATGAGGTGCGGGATATATCATATACATCACTGTGAAAAGCATAAACTATAGAAGCAATCAAAAACAAACCGAGTGTGTAGCATCTGCCAGTTATTACTAAAGGAGTCACTCCCGGTGAAGGGATCTCGGTCCTTTCCTCATCAAATAAGGTGCAGGATGTTCTATAAGGAACACCGCGATGCAAAGCAAGAACTGTAGCTACCTTTTTATTTTGAAATTCGATTCCACAACATCAATTAGGTTTATTTTCTTTCATTAATCTCATTAATGAATATCCCATCATTTAAGTCCACCTAATCATCACAGATAAATATAACGTACGCTTATGCCATCCGCATTCGCCTTGATGTCCTGTCTGCACCGTTAGGTTAGGTAACTAACGGCAGAGCGGGGCAGGGCTAGCGCGGGTGTAAAACATAAGCAACGTTTATATAATATATCATATATACTATATACTATATCTATCACAGAACATCACATGATCACATCACAGATAACGCAGCAGAAAATATCATATAAAATATTGGATATACTAGGACGTCCGTGTTTTCAATACGAGCCAATATAAAACACGGATTCCACAGTCGTGATGAATAGCTAATCCCACACCCCTAGACCCCTACGAGAGCGGCAAGCAACCCTACCAATTCTAGGGTTAGGAGACCCGGACTCGACTCCTCGAGATGGTCTCCCTCTGGACCCCAGAACCCGGTTACTTGTGCTCCCCTCCTTGGGTCTATCCTAATGCGGAAAAGTAAATAATATACAAATGGTGACAACATCCGCAACCTGGAAGTGCCCCAATAAAAGAATATTACATACAAGTTTTTACATGAATGAAAATGAAAAACACTCATCTCACATAAAAACCCCCCGGCTATTCGAACACGACGATCCAATATAACATATCCAGCAACACATAACATCACATGCCATCAACGTAAGTAAATATGCACATCCCAATTGTCGTTGACATATAGCAACGAAACCGGCGATATCACATATTACACTTACGGTCACAGAAAAGAAGGTGTAAAACTACAACAGTTGGAATCCGCAAACTCTTTAGACATCGCATGCCTAATCAAATGAAATACTTAGACATCGCATGCCTAACAATTATAAACCCCGCATTTTAGTCTCATTATAGAAAACACTTTTCAATATCATGTCGGGCAATTCAACGGGATTCCCGACATTCTGATCGAATGCTCGTCGCAAACTTTAGTAGGCAGCTGCACCCCCGATACCGTCGACGAAGTGCACCAAGGCGGAACACCGCTACCGCGAGCACCTAAACGGATGCTTTCGGCGACGGGGTTCTCCTACAGTCACTTAGTCGGGGCTATGGGGTGAGGCTGTTTATTAAGTTTACCCAGCGAGTATCTGCGTACGCTACGTGATTGCGACGGACTTTTGATCTCATCAAAATTCCGTGGCAACCGATCAAGTGAGACTAAACTGCTATGTTTATAACATTCATTCAGTTATCTCATAACTATTTGTGAATTCCAAGTATTGTATCACATTCCGGTTAAATAGAAAATGTTAAACTTTTCGATCGAACAATCGAACACCCAAGTTTTCCCGATACAGCTCAACACATGAAATAAGTCTAAAAACATTCAGTTCATGCCTCAGTACCAACGGTCCAGCCGTAGAAGGGTCAAGCCAACGCCTCACATGTGGCATGCCGTACTGCCCCAAACCCGAAGGTTCAAAGGGCAGTTCAAGACGGTCACATAATTGAGTTAAGGTTTGTTGTCTTCTAGAGGGACCATCGCATTACTTGCACTACTTAGAACGTCATTAAACTACGGAAAAGTCCAACAATTGGAAATTTCCCAGCAGGGGAAAAAGTGGGTATTTATATCCTATCGACCTTTTTAACATATTCTAAAATTAGCCGGAAAAACACACAGACAAAATTAGACAGTCCGATCGAATCTCCGAATCCCCAATACAACCCAGAAAATTCAACTCTTGAATTCAAATTAAAAATTCCCAGGAAAACCAGCACTAAAAACTAGGAATTACTGTGTAAACATAATCGTCTGAAGAGACAAATTGGCCGCGGAACCGCCGCAATAGGCATGCTATTGCCGCGGTTCCGCCGTGCCTTTAGCGATTCAGGTTCTCAAACTTCACAGTAATTTTTAGAAATACCTGCTGATTTTTCTGCATATTTTTAATTCTCAAAAATCCACGATTTCAGAAAATGTACAGAGAGCATTTTTGGGTTTGGGTTTTGGTTCGATCGGACTTCTAATTCCGTCTACGCATCGTCTAAGGCTCTAGCTAGGCTCCGATACCACTGTAAGGTTCCTAGGCACACTAATGAGGTCTTACAAGTGATCAAACATGGCCAATTAAAATTTTACAAGTGCCGAGAAACCCTAATACGGATCGTTAACTAGATGTATAGGTGATGCGAAGCAAGTAAACAACTTTAACATAAAGGAAAGAAGCTACAACCTTTGTAGATCCGGTCCTCCACCTCCTAGGCTCCGTGATGACGTCCCTCCGCTGTCCAAATTGAATCCATGACTCTAGCATCGGCTTCATCGGAGAAAAGGGCGGACTTGGTCGTCGGTTCGATGCCGAAGATGATCTACGTCGAGGCATCACAAGATCAAGCTCCAACTTCACCAAGCCTTGAAAACTTATGAAGGAAACACCCTATACTACTTGGCAAGAGGTAGAGGATGAACAAATAGGAGGTGGGTTCACTTTAGAATTGGATTTCTCACTCATTTGCTCAAGTTGTCATTGATGCTATCAAGCTTTTTCTTCTTGAAGAAGAAGAAGAAGATGAAGATGATAATATGATAGAATAAAAAGGATTATCTTAAAAATAAAATCCCTTTCATTCTTATCATATTGCAACCTTGGTTAAGTGTGGAGAATGAACTAAGGTTAGTAGAATGGTCAGGTTTAGGAGATGAAGACAAAATGGTCATTAGGTCAAAGATGCTTGAAGCATCAAGAAAGTTCCAAAAGAAACCATTTTGTTTTCCTTATCTTTTAACAAAAATAAATAGATAAATAAATAAGAGAAAAGAAACCCTAACCATTCACTAAACATGGTTTAATTCTTTACACAAACCCAAGTGAGCATGTATCATCAAACAGGATACAAACAAGTGCACATTAAAAATATATCACATATACAATGTGCATATCAACTGAGAAAATCCATTTAAAGTGAACCAATACTAGTTAATGCAAAGTAATATATCAAATATATAATTATACATTAAATCATTAAATCAACACTTGATTCAATGATCCGGTCATGTCGCATATAACCGGCCAGTATCCAATGTATCGTCTTATCGAATCAATCCTTGATTCGATAACTAGGTTATATCGCATACAACCATTCGACACATTCATCGCGAGAATGAAATACGGTATCACATACACGCATTATTCTCGGTCCCGCACATATCTCATATGCGCTCCTATTTCGTTTCGCTTGAGCCAGAAAACCTCTGTGTAGGACTCTAAAGACTCGTCAATACGCCGGCAGCAGATGATGATCATATCAAACACCCACAAGCCGCAAGCGGTCTGCTAAACGTAACGGCCACCCGGGTATTGAGCGATCAGAAGATCGACGAGCAAGCCCGCTCACACTCCTGTGAATCCAACCAGTAACACTTACCGTACAGTCCGGTCTGTTCGTCTGATATGTCGCATATCTCGCCTAGGGGTGGTAAACGTCAGACCCCAATAGCTTGATAAGTCATGCCGACGTAAGGTCCATAACTATCGTGAAACTACTGATAACTCTTACCAGTATATCACTGCAACCCTGGCCAGGGATTTCCTGTTATGGCCAGTCGTGCACAGCGCGACATCAACCCCCAATACCGGGAGAGACGAATCCCCTCCTATCGCTCATTGCCTCCATGTGAATCGGGACTGTACCCAAAAACCACCTGTTTGCACGACTCAGTAGAGCCGTGGTAGGGTGGAAATCAAAGCACAGTGGGAGACACACAAGACTCTATGACGATCTCGGGTCTACAGACTAAGCTGTACCGGTGTCACCAGAGAACTGCCATCTGACGTGAGGTATAATACCATCTGGGAGTTCTCGGCGAGTCCGTTCAGTGTACCCAGTCTCCACTGAGCACCCGCATACCATCTCCGATGTCAAACACCAATGGATATGGGATCATCCATCCCCCATCACATGGGTCGAGAAGATATACGCTAGTCTACTCTGGAATATCGATGCCCCGTCTCGATATTCCCACGACTAGGAACAATGAAGGATGTACTCATTGACTACCCAGGCCCCACTAGTATGATCTACATCATATTCCTAGAAGTCGAGTACACATCCCAAGGGCTTTATCAACATGTAATCAGAAAGACAGAGAGTATACATGTTAAGATAAAGAGCAACCAGATAGCGTACTATCATGTCGAGCAAGAAAGTCCTACCTATATATGTCCCAGCACCCACTACAATATACATCCAATGTACAGTAATGGCCTCTAAGGCATACATATAACTAACAGTTCGCTCATCAGCTTCCCTTTCTGTCAATACATGGGCAGCCGTTATGTACAGCTAGTACCACTGACGGCTTGTGGTTAAACCCACTGCCAGAGTATTGACGAGTCTTTAGAGTCCCCCATAGATAGTTTTCCAAGTTCGGGCGAATTGTTGTAGAGGTCGTATGGTTTTATAGCAGGGTTCGAACATGCACGTGCACTTGTGCACGTGTCGTATTTCGGACAGATAATACTGGTGGGCTTTGGTTTAAGTCGGATCCATGTATTATATTGAGTCGGAATATTTTTTGTCTCATTGTATTCGTATTCGGTCGAAATACGGATACAGGTATGTATTTACAGGTGAGGGGTATTCTCGTAATCCGTTACGAGATTACTTTAGAAGATGCATTTCTTTTTGGATTAATCATTTTGGTTTAAATGATTAATGGATTTGGAAAGTGTGACTCATTATTATGACTCATTGATTCTAGAATGTTCACTAATGACTCATATAATAAGTCACTTAGTGAGTCATGATAGAATTAACGGTGTTTTGTTTTGGATTTGATATTTGAGGGTTGAGTTGGTGATATTTTGGTGATGGATTTTCTTTGTTTTTCCAACACAAAACCTAATATATATCACACCCAAAATATGTGGACAGCCAAGGGTTAATTTTTGGGACTTGGTTTTTGCTCACTTGATTTATCTTGAACTCACACTCTTCACCCCTTTGCATCTTCTTCAACCTCCACTCTTACCTTCTCATATGATGAGAATCAAAGAGTGTATTGAGACAAAGTATTCCATTCATTCTCTACTTCATCTTGGACATGTCGGTTAGCATACTTCATGTCCGAGTTGCCTCGGTATAGAGGCGGGAGCCCGTATAAAGATCCGATGACGTGGTGCCACCTCGACGAGGAGACAGGAGATCGGAGATGCCGCGAGGAGCGTGGGATGAGGGCTAAAGACCGAAGGACACGGATCGATCGGTATAGCCATTCTATCATCTTAGTAGTTAGCTAGTTTAGCGTTAATGGCAAGATCCGGGTTATAGTATGCGATAGCGCCAGTTGTAAAAGTTTTTGTTCCGCGTTTGGCCTCAGATTGTTGGCCGGGGCACTACCGTAGACTTACACTCAGGTCGATAGACTAACCTGTACACATGTCACCAGGGAACTGCTATCTAACAATAGGTATAATACCAACTAGCAAGTTCCGGGCGAGTCCGTCCGATGTACTCATAACCCAATGAGCACCTGTATACTTCTTAGGTGAACCACCTAACACCAATGGCTTATGAGACCGGCCACCTCCCCTCGTCGGGGTCTTGATCCGTATACACTAGTCTACTCTTGGCGTATCGATGCCCAGTCTTGAAACTCCTATGACTAGGGACACTTTAAGGATGTGCTTATAGACCATCCAACCCCCACGTATATGATCGCCATCATACGGCTGGTAGTCAAGCATGAATCATATGGGCTCTATCAACATGTAATAGTGATCTGTAATGTCACCTGAAGCATGTACACGATGATAAAGACAAATCAGATAGCATACTATCGTCTCGAGTAAGACTGTTCTACCGGCATAGGTCCTCCCTCAATCATTGCAATCACGTACATGCGATCCAATAATTGACTTGAGGGCACTATAGCCAACAGGCTTTACCCACGGTTGGCCCGGTGGTACCGGCCAAATCGTGCATTTCGCTGGCCTTTTCCCGACGGGTGGGGTTGGTCTTGGTGCCACGTGTTGGGGTCGTTTGGTATTCTTCAGTGCACATGTTTAAATAATTTATAGCTCTTCGGTTTACATGTTGTGCACGTGTAGACCCTTGGGCTTCTAAAAATATTAAAAGAAATTTTAATTAAAAGAATATGTGGCTGATGGGATTTGAACTCTGGTGCTATGTCTCAGCAGTGCAAGGCCTTACCAGTGAGCTACAAGCTCCTTCTTGCTGTTCTAAAGCAAATCAAATTTTTATAGCATTCACAGGAATTGTAAATATCCCAATTGTACATTAACTTTTAAACAATTTTATATACACTGAAATTGGAGTTGTTACATAATCAAATTGCTATCAAATTCGAGGTCTAAAATAAGCTATCATATATATAGTTTACAAAAGATATTCTCTAAAAACTAATTTCCTAGCTAAGAAAATTCCGCATTAGGCCCGACGACAGACATCTGTCTTCTGTGGGCAGACATCTGTCAGAGTATATCCAGAAACATCAACTCTCTGTTCAGGCCTATAGACGTCCACTACAGTGGTACAAACGTTTGTAGGGTATTTACCAAAACTCCAGAATTGATAGAGCGAGGCAGACGTATGCACAGACGTCTGGTACAGACATCTAACCTGAAGATAACTGCAAATTTTTGCTTCATGATAACGCCGGATCAATAGGGAAATCTTTAGGGATGAATGTGAGGCACGTATAACAAATCTCCATCTTACCTCGCATTCCACAAACTCCCCTATCAAAATAACAATAGCTTCATCTTCACCACAAAACCTCTAAAGGGCTCAATGAGTGTTACGCACTCCAATTAAGTTTAAGCAATATTTAAACTTAAAAACTAAAAGAGATTTCGTCAACATGTAGGCCGGATTATACGTTGTGCCAACCTTATTCACTACAATCTCTTCTTTCTCAACGATCTCCTGCATAAACCAGTACCTTACATCGATGTGCTTCAACCTATCATGATGCATCTGATTTTTCGTCAGTGAATAGCGTTTTGGCTATCACAGCAAACTATTATGGTATCTTTTGGAATACCAAGTTCCAAAAATAGCTCCTTCAACCATATCGCCTTCTTAACGGCCATAACAGCAGACATATACTTCGCCTCCATTGTATACAACACTACCATGGTCTGCAAAGAAGCACGCCAACTAATGGTACATCCTCCCAAGGGGAACACATAACTGGTGATCGATCTACGTCTGTCAAGATCACCCACATAGTCAGAGTCGCTGAATCATATCAAATTGTTGTCGTTCCATCCAAATACCAACTCTACGTCAGACGTACCTCGCAGGTATCATAATATATATTTCACTGCCTGCCAATGGCTATTCCTAAGGGATGCTGTCACGCCCCGCTTCCCAGTATACGGCGAAGGAGACGCGACGAGGCCCGCTACGTATATACTCAGAAGTACATACGCTAAGCGTAACTAAGCAATATAAATACACAAGAGACAAGAGTATAAAAGAACAGCAACTTTTATTAATAACATTCTTTGTACAATGCATAAAAAAGAAAATACAACTGAAATGAAAAGCGATGCCTAAACAGTGGCATAACATGAAAATGAAAAATACTGGAAAGAACAAGATACAATATCTAGAGCTCGAGGTCTTCGTGGAACCGCTACAAGTCTTCACTGGTGGGCTCGATCTCAGCTTGGTCCGACGCACCTGACGACATTCAAAGAAGAAGGAAATAGAATGTCGTCAGCGAACAGGTCGCTCGGTAAGTCCCAAAGATAATGGAGAAATAGACAGAGAGTAAAAGAGAGAGAGAGTAGCTTTTAATGTTGTATTGTATTGTCATATTATAGTAGTATGGTGCTAACGCTGTTGTTGTAGCTTGGTACAGAAGGATGCCAGTGTATACGAGAGGGATCTCTATATGCTAGAGATCAGGGCAAATGGAAGTACAAGGCTCCGTTATACAACCCGGAACAACGGCAATTGGATTCATGTTAGGTGTCTTAATCTTACCGTCTCGTGCCACCTTTAACACCTTCCGTACCAATCTACCCCTTAAACCCCGTAGTGTTTTGATTGTATTGTTTGTCTTGTAAATTGTATTGATTGTATAATTGATTGACTGACTGACCGAAACCATGATATCAGGAAACGGTTGTAACCGTAGAGTCATGTAAATGGAATACTGAGAATCATGTAAAAGGAATATATCCATGGTTCGGTTCAGCCAAATTGTATAAATTGATAATTGTATTCATGGATTCATGTGTTCATTTTGAATTGGAATCTTGTAAATTATAGGTTGACTTGAATCATATTCAAGTCAGATTAATCAGACTCAAACCCGAGTCAGACAATCAGAATTATGAATCGTGGTCTTATAATTGTTAGGGTCCTTAGGGTAATTTATAAACCTGAGGGGGTTTTATGTAAAAATATTTTTGTATAGTTTTCAAAATATAACTCAAGTATTTAATTATCGTCTTTATGTACATACAACAATTTAATGATCAAGATAAATATGTATACATGTTCGAATAACATGAAATGAGTCAAGTATATTATTCGAGTAACTACCATAAACAATGCTGTAAAGAAATATTATGTACGACTAATTAATCAAGTTGAACGAATGTGGAATATAAACAGAGATATGTCTCTAAATGTTTTGCATGCGTAAGTTCCAGTTTCACCTAAATACGACTACCGGTTTGAGAGATATATATGTTTTCGTATCGTCGCGCAAAACGGATCAGAATCTATTCGGCACCGTCATATATTTTTAAAACGCAGTTTGAGTTAATTTCTATCGGGTTTAAGGTTACGAAGATTATTATAAAATTGTAGGTATTTCGATGTACTTATCCAAAACACCAAGATTCATAAGATTTGGATTTCTGAAGCTCTAGTTATGATCATTTTAATATCAGCGTTTAAAACAGAAATTCAGATTTCTGGACAGCAACTATATATTCTATTGCAAAGCCTATATCAGGTTGTTTCATGCATTCCTAAGTAATATAATATACATAAAATTATAGTTCTATCAATGGTGCATCTACACATCTAAATTTTGTCACAAACGGACATCGGGTGTTCGAGTTATGTCCAATTTAAAAACAGTGTGCGAATCGGAACAGATTCTGTCCAGATCCGTCACTTAATATTGTAATGCAGTTTTCTTTATCTTAGATAGGTTTTAGGTAAAACTATAGAACTAATAAAATCTAGATCATTCGATGTAGATATCAAAAACACCTGAGTTTGCTCAATTTGGATACCGGTATACCAAGTTATGTGTCCTAGAAATTGACCGATAGCTACAGTTTTCTGTTTTACGATCAGTGAATAAATACGATGTAATTCCTAAACCGTTATGCGGATCGATCTAAAATTTTTACAGAGTATATAAAATAATATATTCTATTATATGTAAATTTCATGAAATTTTCAGAATTAAAAATTAATTTATAAAAATTATTTTAAAACTAAAGGTATTGATATGTCATATGTGAGAAATGAGAAAACCATGGTATTTATTCGTAACTTCATTTTTTTTTATACAAATTTTAAATAAAGAGATTTAAAATAAAACAACAAACATGCAATCCTAATTGGTCACTATGAAATCTTAACATGTGAATTGGGAGTAATGAAAAAGACTTTACAAACAATATATGTGTGTATGTTTGTATATTCATTATTTATATATGTATCCGTTTAATTAATTATTTAGGAACAATGATATGTCAATGGAAGTTTTTCATGGTAATATAAAACAAGAGAAATATAAAGAGAAGAAGAAAGAGATGGAGGGAAGGAAGGAGAGAAGGGACTTACATACACAAGCCGGTATTGTCACCGGGCTTGTCTATCCGCCGACAGCCTCGCGTTACTAGAGAGACCTTCTTGAAAAGTTCTTCATGTTCTTCTTCTTGGACTTTAGGTGAAGAGGGAGAAATGAGAGATAGAAAAATATGAGGAAGGAAAAGATGGAGGAGGACAATTAAGATGGTGTAATGGTGAATTATGTATAATAATATATGCATTTAACATAAGAATTAAAAGAGAAATGAAAGGTCACCATTCATTTTGGAAATGAAAGGTCTCATTTGTAGGTTATGAGAAGAATAAAAAAAATGATAAAAAATAATTGCAAGAATGGGGATTTGAACATGTGACTTATGGAATAACAATGCAAGGACTTAACCAATGAGCTATAAGGTTGTTCATGCATATATTTAATTAGAATTAAATATATGATGTTGCTTAAAAAGAAAATGGGCTTTTTAGATGGGCTGTAGAGAATAAGAATAATGGATTTGGGTTAAATATTTATGAAAGGAAAAATAAAAATGAGAAATTAAAAACTTAAATATAAGAAAAAGAAATTGTACTTAGAAAAAAATACATAATAGATTGAGGAATAAAATAATAATAAATTTAATAGAAAAAGGAAAATACCAAGTACAAATAAATACGGTATATTATTGAAGAGGGATAATACAAATGTATAAAGATTTTGGGGTCATTACATTCTACCCTCCTTAAAAAATAATTTCGTCCTCGAAATTACACAAGAAGGATGATGTAACAGAGTAAGGAAACAAGATTAGGATGATGTCTTCTTCGAGCTCCGTCGATTGATACTCTAACCAATTGAGCTAATAAGTCTACAAGATACAAATAGAAAGGATGAATAAGAATTAAGGATTCAAAAGTGGAGAGATGGAGTTCAAGGAAACCGAAGGTGGAGTTCAAGATGGATTCAAGGAATATGTAATTAAAGAATGTTTTCAGTTGCTGTTTCTTGTGTTTTATTGCTTAGGTTGTACACGCAGAACAGAACTGCATGGTAGTGTTCCATACAGCTCTGACCTGCATGGTCCACCAACAAAACCTGTCACGCCCCGCTTCCCAGTATACGGCGAAGGAGACGCGACGAGGCCCGCTACGTATATACTCAGAAGTACATACGCTAAGCATAACTAAGCAATATAAATACACAAGAGACAAGAGTATAAAAGAACAGCAACTTTTATTAATAACATTCTTTGTACAATGCATAAAAAAGAAAATACAACTGAAATGAAAAGCGATGCCTGAACAGTGGCATAACATGAAAATGAAAAATACTGGAAAGAACAAGATACAATATCTAGAGCTCGAGGTCTTCGTGGAACCGCTACAAGTCTTCACTGGTGGGCTCGATCTCAGCTTGGTCCGACGCACCTGACGACATTCAAAGAAGAAGGAAATAGAATGTCGTCAGCGAACAGGTCGCTCGGTAAGTCCCAAAGATAATGGAGAAATAGACAGAGAGTAAAAGAGAGAGAGAGAGTAGCTTTTAATGTTGTATTGTATTATCATATTATAGTAGTATGGTGCTAACGCTGTTGTTGTAGCTTGGTACAGAAGGATGCCAGTGTGTACGAGAGGGATCTCTATATGCTAGAGATCAGGGCAAATGGAAGTACAAGGCTCCGTTATACAACCCGGAACAACGGCAATTGGATTCATGTTAGGTGTCTTAATCTTACCGTCTCGTGCCACCTTTAACACCTTCCGTACCAATCTACCCCTTAAACCCCGTAGTGTTTTGATTGTATTGTTTGTCTTGTAAATTGTATTGATTGTATAATTGATTGACTGACTGACCGAAACCATGATATCAGGAAACGGTTGTAACCGTAGAGTCATGTAAATGGAATACTGAGAATCATGTAAAAGGAATATATCCATGGTTCGGTTCAGCCAAATTGTATAAATTGATAATTGTATTCATGGATTCATGTGTTCATTTTGAATTGGAATCTTGTAGATTATAGGTTGACTTGAATCATATTCAAGTCAGATTAATCAGACTCAAACCCGAGTCAGACAATCAGAATTATGAATCGTGGTCTTATAATTGTTAGGGTCCTTAGGGTAATTTATAAACTTGAGGGGGTTTTATGTAAAAATATTTTTGTATAGTTTTCAAAATATAACTCAAGTATTTAATTATCGTCTTTATGTACATACAACAATTTAATGATCAAGATAAATATGTATACATGTTCGAATAACATGAAATGAGTCAAGTATATTATTCGAGTAACTACCATAAACAATGCTGTAAAGAAATATTATGTACGACTAATTAATCAAGTTGAACGAATGCGGAATATAAACAGAGATATGTCTCTAAATGTTTTGCATGCGTAAGTTCCAGTTTCACCTAAATACGACTACCGGTTTGAGAGATATATATGTTTTCGTATCGTCGCGCAAAACGGATCAGAATCTATTCGGCACCGTCACATATTTTTAAAACGCAGTTTGAGTTAATTTCTATCGGGTTTAAGGTTACGAAGCTTATTATAAAATTGTAGGTATTTCGATGTACTTATCCAAAACACCAAGATTCATAAGATTTGGATTTCTGAAGCTCTAGTTATGATCATTTTAATATCAGCGTTTAAAACAGAAATTCAGATTTCTGGACAGCAACTATATATTCTATTGCAAAGCCTATATCAGGTTGTTTCATGCATTCCTAAGTAATATAATATACATAAAATTATAGTTCTATCAATGGTACATCTACACATCTAAATTTTGTCACAAACGGACATCGGGTGTTCGAGTTATGTCCAATTTAAAAACAGTGTGCGAATCGGAACAGATTCTGTCCAGATCCGTCACTTAATATTGTAATGCAGTTTTCTTTATCTTAGATAGGTTTTCGGTAAAACTATAGAGCTAATAAAATCTAGATCATTCGATGTAGATATCAAAAACACCTGAGTTTGCTCAATTTGGATACCGGTATACCAAGTTATGTGTCCTAGAAATTGACCGATAGCTACAGTTTTCTGTTTTACGATCAGTGAATAAATACGATGTAATTCCTAAACCGTTATGCGGATCGATCTAAAATTTTTACAGAGTTCATAAAATAATATATTCTATTATATGTAAATTTCATGAAATTTTCAGAATTAAAAATTAATTTATAAAAATTATTTTAAAACTAAAGGTATTGATATGTCATATATGAGAAATGAGAAAACCATAGTATTTATTCGTAACTTCATTTTTTTTTTATACAAATTTTAAATAAAGAGATTTAAAATAAAACAACAAACATGCAATCCTAATTGGTCACTATGAAATCTTAACATGTGAATTGGGAGTAATGAAAAAGACTTTACAAACAATATATGTGTGTATGTTTGTATATTCATTATTTATATATGTATCCGTTTAATTAATTATTTAGGAACAATGATATGTCAATGGAAGTTTTTCATGGTAATATAAAACAAGAGAAATATAAAGAGAAGAAGAAAGAGATGGAGGGAAGGAAGGAGAGAAGGGACTTACATACACAAGCCGGTATTGTCACCGGGCTTGTCTATCCGCCGACAGCCTCGCGTTACTAGAGAGACCTTCTTGAAGAGTTCTTCATGTTCTTCTTCTTGGACTTTAGGTGAAGAGGGAGAAATGAGAGATAGAAAAATATGAGGAAGGAAAAGATGGAGGAGGACAATTAAGATGGTGTAATGGTGAATTATGTATAATAATATATGCATTTAACATAAGAATTAAAAGAGAAATGAAAGGTCACCATTCATTTTGGAAATGAAAGGTCTCATTTGTAGGTTATGAGAAGAATAAAAAAAATGATAAAAAATAATTGCAAGAATGGGGATTTGAACATGTGATTTATGGAATAACAATGCAAGAACTTAACCAATGAGCTATAAGGTTGTTCATGCATATATTTAATTAGAATTAAATATATGATGTTGCTTAAAAAGAAAATGGGCTTTTTAGATGGGCTGTAGAGAATAAGAATAATGGATTTGGGTTAAATATTTATGAAAGGAAAAATAAAAATGAGAAATTAAAAACTTAAATATAAGAAAAAGAAATTGTACTTAGAAAAAAATACATAATAGATTGAGGAATAAAATAATAATAAATTTAATAGAAAAAGGAAAATACCAAGTACAAATAAATACGGTATATTATTGAAGAGGGATAATACAAATGTATAAAGATTTTGGGGTCATTACAGATGCCATATAGCGACCAACTTTGCTCTGTAAGATCTTCTGTTCATCCTCTGTATATTTTGAAATATATTTTCTGGAAATGCCTGCAAAATTTTGTGCACTTTAGAAATATATTCCCTTCCAAATAACGATCTTGTGCAGGATTTTTGGGCCCTGCTTGAAATAAAATAGATTGCAAGTAATATTTTGTTGTTGCTTATCTTTTCTATAAAATATTTTGCTGTTGCATATCTTTTCTCTAAAAATCTTTTTTGCAACAAAATTTTTCCAAATAAAGAGAAAGAAAAAATCAATGAAAAATGAAAATAAAAAGGACAAATATTTTATATAACTTGCAAAATTTTTTAGCCCCAAATAAATCCTTGCACCATCCAACCTTCCTTCTTGTCACCTTTCTTCTTCTAACATGGGTACCCCACACAATAAATCATTAGCCGAACTTTGGTATCCCGAATCTAATTTTGCGTCATATGTTAATTTGTTCGGTCAATTTAAAAACGATCCCTCCATGCCTAAAAAATCTTTGAAAGATCACATAGAGGCGTCTAGGAGAAATAGTTTGACTTTTCAACCTACTTTGTGTCAACCGAGTCAACCTTTACCACCTACATATGTTGATACCACTTCTTCAAGTCCTTCTGTCACTCCTAGGCCGATGTCCATTGCTGAGCATATTGCTCAATCTCGCAGTCGATCTTTCACCCCTCTCCACTGGTCTAGTTCTAGGGATCAACATGACTATTCACCTTTTTATCCATATGTTGACCCTATCCCTGCCCAACCACCCACTTCCTACCAGTCATACCCAACCTTCCCACCTTTACTAGACACCGTTTCTACACAGCCTGTTGGGAGTTTTGCTTATCCATGCCATTTTGAATCTTTTACCGAAACCCCCTCACCACCTAAGTCTAGTTTGGAAGAGTCGTTGGAAGCGTACATTGCAGCAACGAATAAAATGACTAGGAATGTGGAAGCGTCTTTAGCCGCCCTTATGCAACCCACCGAACCGGTAGCTAGTTTCCCGCTAGCTCAAAATTTTTTAATGTATAAGGAGGCGGTTGGACAGAGTGAGAATGAGAGAGGATTTTCAAATCAAACCTACCCTTACCCAATTGAAGCCCACAACTCCGGTTTTCCATCGATTGTTCCAAATGATTCACCAGTTGAAAATAAAAACGAGTTGTGTGATTTTGTAGTGTTTGATTTGCCAGATTGTGAGGAACCCCTTTCGAGTTAAACCGCACCTAATCCTTTCGATCTTTACACCTCCCATCTAGAACCTAAATCGATAGATATCCATGCTTTTGATGAGGTGTCTAAAGAAATTGATTTTCACTTGATTGAGGATATAGACTCCGGGAATATTTCGGATGATGAACATGTCGATTTGCTTGAAATTTTATGTTCAAATCATCATCCTGAGTTATTAAATGTTTCTCCCGAATCTCATATGCGTCTAGATTTTGATGATAATGGCATGGATGAGTTGAATATTGAGGATAGTATCGAGAAGAGTCTTGAGGATAATATTGAGGTTGAATCATTTTTGTTTGATGTGTCTGATTTTCCAATTCATCCTCCTGAACCTTTGACTGTTATATCAACCTCCCTCCTTCCCATCGTTCCGACCCCGCTTGAAAACTGTGAGCTTGAAAGATTTTTCTTTGAATCCGATACTGTTCTCACAGATGATAACACTTACGAGTGTTTCACTTTTTCGGACGATGTTGATGACTCACCGCCCGAGATTGAGTCCTTTACATTTTCAGATGAGCCATCAGACTCGGTTGATTATAGTAGTTTCGAACCATTAATGGAATCTTTCAAGTTCGAAACAGTTTACTACGGTGAGAAAGATATTATCCCTAATTCACTCCCTTTCGTCTCTCCTATTGTCCCGACCGTACAAATGACCGTTACGCTTTCATCTCCGATACCAAGTTCGGCGTACCCATATTTTCTTGCGAATCTTGAGGGATTTGATCCCATTTCTCGACGAGTAGATATGTTAGCGCAATCGCTTATAACATTTCGGTCATCACATATTGCGCTGATTTATTCACTAAATTTACACCCTCAAGATCGTACTCCACTTCCTTCTTCTTTTCGCCATTCTTCTCCCCCACCGAGACCGTATTCTACCATTCTTCTTTCCACACGGTCTCGCGTGCTTCTCATTTTCTTGCACCAACTATACCATTTCCACGATAAGATTTTTGAATGGTTGGTGCTAACCTTTGGCTTGTGTAAGGCCAAGCTTAAGTTTGGGGGGATGCTTGTTGTATATATGTATATATCTTTTTGTTTTCTTTTTTCTATAAAAAAATAAAAATAAAAATTCAAAAAAATAAAAACAAATTTTTTTTTATAAATAAATAAACAGGGGAGTGCCAGTATTTTGACCCCCTTGGTTTAGTATGACAGTGAGAACACTGTCAAGTTCAAGTTTGGGGGTATGCTCAGTACGTCTTCTTCCTTCGCATTCATTTGTACATATTTTTGCATGTGCATATTTATTTGAAAACCCATAAAAATTTGAAAAATTATAAAAATAATTGTATTCAATTTTGGCCATATTTGACTTAAGTTTGACAAATAGGTTAACTGGCTTGGAACAACTAGATCTTAGACTTAGTGAATTGAAAACCTTAAAAATAACATTTCTTAAAGTTTAACGGTAGAAAGTATATACCTTGTAGTTTATTTAGAAATAGGCAAATTTTGGGTTCACTTCTTGGGCTAAGTCGAAACGAGAGAAGAGTATTGATATTCTCATTAGAGTATAAGTTTGAAAAATAGTTCCTAGCTTAAGTCTAGATTCTGAAAACGTATACTCTACAATTTGCACAATCACGCACCTTGAAACTTGGAATAGTAGAAGAGACCTTGAAATGCTCTTGTCTAAAGTCCTTAGTACAATGAAAAAGAAAAAAAGTGAATAAAGAAAAATGGACACTGGTTTTTGTGATTACTTAAGGCTGTAAAAAATAGAAAAATATTTAGCCAGGGTGCTTCATCACCTAGTGCCTTAGACCAACTGGTTTGGGAGTCACTGCTAAAGCCTTGGGTGTTGCAAAACTAGGAAGTACGCTTTAAAGTGCTAACGCATCTTATAATCGGTTGTTGGTACCTCAAGAAGTATTAACGGTCGCATGAAGGATGTGTAAGCAAATTTCATTTAAAAATTCACTAATTAATAAGTGCTTTGGACAATGGACGAGAGTATGATTGCTTGATTTGAATTTCCAAGTGTAGGGGTGATCTATACACACACGTAGGGATATATGATTGGAATTTAGATAAGAGAGAGGAATGAAAAATAGAACTTATATCTTTAATAGAGTTGATAGAAATTCCTAAGTGGAGATGAAATCCTAGAAGGAAGACTTAAGAGATGCCGAAAGCTAAGTAGGTCTACATAACATATATAATCTTAAGTTAAATAATGAGGAAGTGTGAAGAATATGGGTGGATAATTTGCGAGTCAAAAGATAATAGAATTTCTTGTTAGAAAACCGAATTGGAGAACAAAAGTCAATGGGCCGAGTTGATAGGATTTTATGGGTGTAATCCGCTGAAAACCCTCAAGAGACAACACTCCTCCTACTAGGGACACCTAGAGGTTTAACGGCTTGTTGCACGTGCTCAGTGCAATCGTGTTTCCCTACGAAAGTGTGGTTAGGATTTTAGTGAATAAAAATAAGTTTGCTCGAGGACGAGCAAAAGATAAGTTTTGGGGTATTTGTTCACACCATAATATTGCATTATTATATTCCCCATTCTTATATATTTTACAAATAAACGGGTGCTTTTGATGTATGTCTGCTACATGTTACAGGTTACAGGTTCTTGGACAGAAAACAGTGAAAATAATGAAAAGGCAATGCAAAAGTGTATTTTGATCAACAAACAGAAGACTCTTGATCAAGCCGACATAAGGAACAATTCATAAAGCAAGATTCAAGACATCGACTCAAAGCGAAGGGTTAAAGTTCACTACAAGTATTCACTGGAAGATCTGGAGAAGAACCAGAAGCTAAATTGAGAAAAGACATAAAGAAATAAGAAGATAAAAAGTACCAGAGCCAGCCCTAAAAATCCAGAGAGCCAATTCCACTGTTTGGCCGCGGAACCGTGGCCAAACCACGCCTCGGGCCGCGGTTCCGCGGAAGTTTAAAGGATTTAAAAAGTAATTTTTTTAGAAAAATAAAGGGGCGGCGTTGACTGGTCTTCATAAGGGTATTTTTGTAATTTCAGACATGCGAAACAAATGTAACCCTAGGGTTTCCTATTCTTTATAAATAAGAACTCTAATCATTGTAACTCTTCATGCCTCCCTTTAATGAATAAAATTTAGAAATCTTTTGGAGAGTATCGGTGTTTCTTCTCCATTCAGAAATTCAGATCTGACAACCCTGCATGGATGATTGGAGGGATGCATCTGTAAGTGATTTAATTTCTTGCCTTAGTGTAGATTTAAATTCCTTGCCCTAGATAGATTTAATTTCATGCCCTAGGAACTTGTTTAGGGTTTAGCTTTTGGGAAGGATTTTGAGAGATGAGATCTCTCATCATTTTCTTACCCACCAAATATTTACAATAGGACTCCATGCATGCATACACATACCGCTCCCTACGGCACTCTATTCCTCGAGGTAGCGGTGATACCGTAGTACAAAGGCCCGGGTGTGATGTTTTCCATGGAGGTTAGGGTAAGGATCTCTAAAGGAAGGACAAGAACCTAGAGGAAGGAACACCTTCCCGAACGGATCTAATCCACTTTATTGATAATTACCATAACTCCTCATAGATCTTCATTCGGGTATTGAAAGCGGTAAGATTTAATTACATTTCCAAACCATCCCTAAACTTAGCCCTAGCAAGAGTAGATCTAGATAATTGCCCTAGGTTAATTAGATTTTTAGATTTAATAATCAACCGAACACCCTTCGGAATTAACTCGTAAGAACGAATCGGAAATTCACAAAATCCCTGTGGACCGACCCGTACTCACCGTCTAGCTGTAAAGCGACGCCGTTCTTGATTGCGGTTACAAATATTTTTGATCTATCTTTTAGAAAGCGCAAGCACGCTAAATCATTCAATCAGTAGGCTAGGGTAGGGTAGGTAAAAGGTTTTTATTTTAAAAAAATTGTAAAAATAATTTAAAAAATCATTAAAATTTATAGTAAATACGGTGTAATAAACTCTCGGGAACCGATCCATTAAATTGGAGTATACAGGGGAGTTTAGAAGATGAAAAGCCACAAGTTTCGTGTTGGCGACTCGGCCGTCCGGCCGAGTCCGGCCGGCGGCGCCGGCCCGAGTCGGCCGGTCCGCCGGCCGACTCGGCCAAGTCGGGCCGAGTCGGGGTGCCATTGGATGGGGATTCTCCTGACGTATCTCCTGGTATATTTAGTTTTTAGGGTTCAGTTCAACTTTTGAGAGTTACGGCCTGTGGACTGTTGGGCTTCCAAGAATTTTAAAAGAAAAATAATCTAAAAATAATGTGGGGCATGGGATTTGAACTCTGGTGGCTTGGTTCAGCAATGCAAGGTATTACCAATGAGCTACAAACTCCTTCTTGTAATTATGGTGTTATTTAATTACTTAAAATGATAGCAGTAAGAGTAAATACTCTAAGTATACATTGAATTTAAAGTAATTTCTTGTATACTAAAAATGGAGTTATTACATTCTTGTAGCTTGTAATTAAAAACAAAATAATTACCTATATCTTGTGCTCAGGCTAAAATACCCCTTTGTGGATTTTTGAAAAAAATATTTGAAAAATTTGTATAGGAAATTTAGGTTTGTTACAATCTTCCTCTTCTGGATCCAAGGCGAAAGCCAAGGGTGAGTAGAAGAAGACCTCTACAAAGCCGATAGACAGTATCAGTAAGGTAGAAGGAAAAGGTAGGGAAAAAGTTTCGGGGTTAACAGTAAGTAACGAGAGTTGTTCCTATTTGTCACGAGAAAGGGTATTGGCAGAAGGAATGCAGGGCTTGGAAAGCCAGGATCCAGGATCCGAAGCACGTTGTGGCTTCGACTTCGGGTGTGTTTGTGATTGAAAACAGTCTGTCAATTAACTCTACTTTCTGGGTACTTGATACGAATCAGGATCTCATATCAGTAATTCATTACAGGCTTTGAGAAACCATAGAGTTATCAGGGCAGGTGATATAACTCTCAGGGTTACTAACGGAATGAGCGTGGATGCTGTATCTGAAGGGGAATATCACCTAGGATTGACAAGTGGGCAGATATTGATTCTACGTAACTGTTTATGTGTACCTAGTCTAGTTTGTAAGTGATGTGGTCCACATCCACCTAAATCAAAGTTTGATTGGGTCAGGTACACTAGAGGATAGTATATACATGTTAAATCGAGCTCAGGTTTTTAACGTCCACAACACACTTAAAAGAAAGTCTCCATAATTAAATAAGGCTTTCTTATAGCATTGTAAACTGGGTCGCATCAATAAAACACGGTTGTTGAAGTTACATAGAGAGGGATATTTGGATCCGTTCGAATATCAGTCTTATGCAACTTATCTTGTCTCATAGGAAAGATGACAAAGACTCCGTTCACTGGACACAGAGTAAGAGCGAGCGAGCTCTTAGGACTCATACACAGTGACGTGTATGGTCCAATGTCTACACATGCAGGAATTGGTTATTCTTATTTCATTACTTTTACGGATGATTTCTCTAGGTATGGACATGTCTTCTTGATGAAGCATAAATCCGAGGCCTTTTTAGAAATTCCGAGAATATAAGAATGAAGTGGAAAAATAAACAGGCAAAAGTATCAAGACACTGAGATCTGATCGAGGTGGTGAATACTTAATTGCTGAGTTCCTGGGTTGCCTAAAAGGGAATGGAATTCTCTCTCAGCTTACTCTTCCATACACACCATAACACAACGGTGTATCGAAAAGGCGGAATCGAACCCTATTGGATATACTTCGTTCCATGATAAGTAACGCTAAATTGCCGCAATCCTTCTAAGGTTTTGCACTAGACTGCATATCTTTTGAATAAAGTTCCTATCAAGACTGTGCCTACCACACCATATCAGATGTGGAGTGGGAAGAAACTCTATCTTCAGTATCTGAAGATATAGGGATGTCCAGCTTTTGTCAAAAAGCAGTATGTGGACAAGCTCGAGGCACGCTCAGTACTGTGTAGGTTTGTGGGATACCCAAAAAACTCCAAGGGGTATCTTTTCTATTACGCAGAGTAACAAAAGGTTTTTTGTTTCTCGCCATGCCCATCCTTTTAGAAAATCAATTTTTTGAAAAAGAAACTAGTGGGAGCGCAATAGAACTGAAAGAAATTCCAGAACCACAAACTATTTCTGAAAGTATGATAGAACCAGAGGTTTCAAAAGAACTGGACATCCCTATGCCAATCCGCGGGACTAGTAGGCAGTCTCATCCGCCCGAGAGATACTACGGTTTTCTTATAGACGGTGATAGAAAGGATTGCATCATTGACAATGATGAACCAACTAGCTTCCAGCAAGCCATTAAGAGCGGTGGCTCGGTAAAATGGCTGGATGCAATACGGACCGAAATAGAGTCCATGTACACCAACAAAGTATGCACTGTGAACATTGCTCCAGAAGGGGTAAAACCCGTAGGCTGCAAATGGATCTTCAAAAAGAAGATTGGTGTAGATGGATAAGTTGAAACCTATAAGGCTAGACTTATTGCAAAAGGTTTTGGTCAAAGACCTGGTTTGGACTATGATGAAACATTTTCTCCAGTGGCTATGCTCAAATCCATTCGGATCTTTCTTGCCATTGCTGCCTTCCAAGATTATGAGATCCGGCCGATGGCCATAAAGACGGCTTTTCTAAATGGTTATTAGGAAGCGTGCGTCTATATGGATCCGCCAAAGGGTTTCAATCAGAGTGGGAGAAGCGGGTAACTGTGCAAGGTGTTTAATTCTATTTATGGACTAAAGCAGGTATCGCGAAGTTGGAACATCTATTTTAATGAGACGGTCAAAAGAATTCGACTTTATCAAAAATCCAGATGAACCATGCATTTATAGTAAGATTGTAGCGAGAACTGTGGGATTCCTCGTTGAGTACGTGAATGACTTTCTCTTGATAGGAAATGACATTCGTATGCTACAATCAGTCAAAGGATTCTTGTCACAGAGGTTCTCCAAGAAAGACCTTGGTGATACCAACTACATTCTGAGGATCCAGATCTATCGTGATAGATCAAAGAGGATGGTAGGACTATCACAGTCAAGGTACAACAACACCATACTGAAAATATTTAATATGGATGATTCTAAGCACGGTTGTCTACCGGCTTGTCACGGAATCACCCTCTTCAAAGAGATATCTCCAAAGACTGATTTGGAAAGAGCTCGCATCACATCTATACCATATGCCTCTGCGGTAGGCTCTGTAATGTATGCGATGTTGTGTACCAGACTAGATGTTGCTTACACACTCAGCGTGGTAAGCCGGTATCAGTCAAACCCAGGGGAGAAGCATTAGATAGCAGTAAAGAACATTCTCAAGTACCTGAGAAGGGCTAAGGAGATGTTCTTGGTGTATGGTGGAAAAGACCTCCAGATCGAGGCCTTTGCTAACTCCAGTTTCCAGAGTGATAAGGATGACTCTAAGTCTATGTCGGGTTATGTCTTTACCTTCAATGGAGGGGAGGTCTGTTGGAAGAGCTCCAAACAGGACACCGTTGCATACTTGACGATAGAAACAGAGTAGTTCGCTGCATGAGACGCGGCAAAAGAGGAAGTCTGGATAAGGAAGTTCTTAACTGAACTTCAGGTGGTTTCTTCCATTGTTGGTCCAATATTTTAGTATTGTGACAACAACGGCGCTATAGCTTTAGGGAAGGAACCCAGGTCCCATCATAGATCCAGACATATCTTGAGGCGGTACCACCTAATCATGGAGATCGTTGATCCCCAGGAGATCGAGGTGAGGAGAGTAGATACGGAGAACAACACTTCAGATCCACTCACAAAGGCCTTCCCTCAGACACAGTTCGAGAGGCTATTCGAGATCTTAGGTCTGGGATATGCCAGTATATGGCCTTAGTGCAAGTGGGAGATTGTTAGTGATATATGCCCTATAGGCCATTATTGTATCATACTGGATTGTATATTACTTAATGGAAGCTTGGGATATACACGGATATAGTAACAGTCTTTCTCTAAATGGTAGTATGCTACCTGGTTTGTTTCTAGCTCAATATGTGCATGTGTTTCTTTTAGCATATCGCTTATACATATTGGTAGAACCCTCAGGATCTTTGCTTGATTACCAGCGTTGTGATGGCAATCATACTAGTAGGGGCTGGGTAGTCTATAAGCACATCCTATACAGGTCCCTAGTAGTAGGATTATCGAGACGGAGCATCGATACTCCAGAGTAGACTAGTGTATATGCTTCGCATCCCAGCAAGGGAGATGGTCTGTCCCACAGCCATTAGTACGACGTACTGGAGATAGTATGCAGGCGCCCATTAGGTTATGAGTACACTAGACAGGACCCGTCGAGAACTGTTGGTGGGTATTATACCTATCGTCGGATAGCACTTCCCAGGTAACAAGAGTACAGCTTAGTCCGTGGACTTGACACTGCTATTTCGCCTCGAGTGTGTTCCCACTGTACTTTGATTACTACCCTACCACGGCTCAAAAGAGTCGTGCAAACAGGTAGTAGTTGGGTGCAGTCCCGAAGCACTTAGAGGAAGTGGTGGTTAGATAGGATTCGTCTCTCCCGGTATTGGGGGTTGATATCGCGCTATGTTCGGAAGGCTATTACACAAATTCCTTGGCCAAGGTAAGCGAGATTTACCGGTAGATACTCCAGTAGTTTCTCAGGGTGTTTTAGGCTACTCTCTGACACGACTTATTACGCTAGTAGAGGTCTGACGATTACCGTCCCCATAGGCCCGATATGCGATACTCTTAGACGAACAGACCGGACTGTACGGAGATTGTCACATACAGGCTCAGTAGGAGTTCGGATGAGTTAGCTCATCGGCCTTCTTATCGACACATACCTGGGCAGCCGTTACATGCAGCTAATACTGCTTGCGGCTTGTGGTTAAACACACTGCCAGCATAGTGTCGAGTCTTTAGAGTCCCACATAGAGGGTTTCTCTGCACCGGGCAAAAGGTGTAAAGGCCGTATGGTTTTACGGCAGGGCTTTGATCACTTACGTGTACTTGTGCACGTATGATGATCGGGTGGATAATACTAGTGGGTTTTGGTTTAAACCGGATCCTAGTATTATATTGATTGATTATTTTTGTCTCTTTGTATTCGTATTTTTCTGAATGCGGATGCGGGTATGTATATACGGATGAGGGGCGTTCTCGTAATTTTGCAGGAAAGGTTCTAGAAGAGACACCTCATTAGGGTTTCTTTTTCCATTTAGATTAAACATAATGAGTTGTAGAAAATGAGTGGATATATTTCTTAGATGAGCTATGAGATATCACTTAACAAAATAGATATTTTGTGAGTCATGGTTGATATTTTGTGAGATATTTATTTATCCCATGAATTATTACATGGCTCATTATTTATCACAAATGAATGAGCATTCTTCATCCAAGTTTCTCTTCTCCTCTCTCATTTTCTCATGTGACCTTCTTCCTCATCAAAACCCTAGACCTCTCATGTGTTGAGAATCCTAGGGTTCCAAGAGATAAAGCACTCCATCTTCTTACTCTACACCCTCTAGGACTTCTAGTTTAGCGAACTAGAAGCCATAGTTATCTCGGATTTGAGGTAGGAGCTCGGACTATAAACTCTCGGGTGGATCGTCTTTGACTCGAGGAGGGCGTCGAGGTTGCTCAATCCGTTCCGATCCTTGGAGCTGACGAAGAGGTGGAGGACAGTGATGAAGACCCGAAGGACTTGGTATCGTGAGGTATAACATCTTTCCGAGTAGTTAAACCTCAAGCAGTTTGCTAGCTTTAGTTTATGATCGATCCTTGGTTCAAGTCGTTGTTGCGACGCTCGTAAAAAATCATTTTTTGCTAATTTCGCTTTCCCGCGAACACGCGGGGTGCGCGACATCGACTTACAGATATATGAGATCATCGATTCATAATATAACACACCCTATTCACCCAAAACTCCTTTCCGAGCCCTGCATTGGACAACATGCACCGCGCTTTCTCCAAAAGAGTCCGGTTCATTCGCTCCGCAACTCCATTTTGCTGTGGTGTGTAGACAATGGTACGATGCCAAATTATCCCTTCGTTTTTGCAGAAATTGTTGAAATCTCCACTGCAAAATTCTAACCCGTTGTTAGTCTTCAATCTTTTGATCTGCTTCCCTGTCTGCTTCTTAAGCAACGTCTTCCATTACTTGAATATAGTAAATACATCACTTTTGTGTTTTAAGAAGTAGACTCAAACCTTCCTCCAAAAATCATCAATGAAGGTAAGCAGATACTTGGCACCGCTTCCTTTAGAAGCAACTAGAGAGGGTCCCCAAAGATCCGAATAGATATAATCTAGAGTACCTTTCGTGTTGCGCACCACAGAACTGAAGCTAACGCACTTTTGCTTTCCAAAGACGCATTGTTCACAAAACTCTGGTTTCATCATACTCTTTTTACCAGGTAGACCCTGCTTCGGCAACTCGGCCAATCCTCTCTTACTCATATGCTCATGTCTCATGTGCCATAATCTGGTGGTTTCCGAATCAGTCATAGATTCAGATGATGGAATCGCCGTTAATCCGGAAGTCGTCAAACCGTGCAATGAATACAAGGACCCTTTTTTCAAGCCCACCATCACAACGAGAGCGCCTTTGGTTACCTTCGAAACTCCACCTTCAGCCGAAAATTTGTAACCATTGTCGTCCAGTGCACCTAAAGAGATGAGATTCTTCTTCAAGTCACGTACGTGCCTGGTTTCTTCCAATGTCCTCATAACACTGTCGAACATCTTAATTTGGATTGTCACTTTACCAATAGCTCGGCACGAGCTATTGTTGCCCATCAAAACCACTCCACCATCAACGGACTCGTACGTGGTGAACAAATCTCTATTGGGACACATGTGATAAGAACAATCCGAATTCATGATCCACTCATTCTTAGATCGCTGTGTGTTGTGACCACAAGATCTCTTTCTCCTTATATACTCGCTTTAACCGAAGACTCCTTCTTGGATTTCTCTTGCTGCTTCTGCTTGTTCTGCAAGTTAAAGCAATCGAGCTTGAAGTGCTATTTCTTCTTCTAATAATTGCAGGTCGCAATCTTAGCCTTGGACTTTGACCGTGACTTTTTTTTATTTGCTTCCAGATCTCTCTTCTTCGCTCGCCCTCTAACAAATAAGCCAGATGATGAACCATCCGCTTTGGTGAAAGTCAACTCCTTATCGATTTTCTCTTTGTTCGTCGAATTCTCCTTGACATCCTTGATTGAGATCGTATTTCGTCCACAAACCATGGTGTCACGGAAGTGCTTATATGAGGGTGGTAATGAACACAATAAGAGAAGAGTCCGATCTTCATCATCAATCTTAACGTCGATCTTACCCAGATCCGTAATGATCGTATTAAACTCACCAACGTGAGATTTTATTGGAGAGTCTTCTGACATGCAAAGTGTATAGAGACACTGCTTCAACAGGAGTTGATTCGTGAAAAATTTCTTAAATATAATTCCTCTAATTTATTCCATAAATCAGCCACCGTCTTCTCCACCAAAACTTCTTGTAGTACTTCGTTCGTCAGACATAAGTGGATAGTCGTGAAATCTTTTTCATCCATCTCTTTCGAAGCTTCCTTCGTCATGGTGGAAGGCTTCTTCTCCTTCCCATGAATCGTCTTCTTCAAATTGTTTTGAGTCAAAATGATAACCATACGAACTTGCTACAAAGAGAAACTCATATTCCCATCGAACTTTTTGATATCGAACTTCATGATTGTTGGAGACATGATGTGGGATTAAAATAACTTGAGTATTAACGAACCCTAAATTTCAAAATCACGATCTTAGAAAGTGAATAAGGAGACGTAATTGTCGTTACCCACCGTTGACCTAAATCGCAAAATCAAAGAGCTAATGGTTCAACCAAAATCCCACAATAACGCAACACTAGCTCTGATACCAGTTTGTTGCAAATAAGACAATTGCAAAGTAAACACACAATCGATAACGAGAAGAAATCAAATCACAGACAAGACGAAAATATAAGAACTTACTACAAAAGAAATAGGCAAAGGCAAAACTTTATTAATAATATAAAAACGGAGGAGTACAAATCGAGGAAGAAAACACAAATCCCTCTCAAACCCCTAAATATCTCACAAGAACAATGGATTCTCACCAATAATCAAATTGCTATCAAATTCTAGGTCTAAAATAACCTATCATATATATAGCATACAAAGGATATTCTCTAAAAACTAATTTACTAACTAAGGAAATTTCGCATCAGGCCCGACGACAGACGTCTGTCTCCTGTGGGCAGACGTATGTCAGACAGAGTATATTCAGAAATAGCAACTCTCTGTTCAAGCCTACAGGCGTCCGCTACAGTGGTACAGACATCTGGTGCAATCGTCTGATATGAAGATAACTGCAAATCTTCGCTTCATGCTAACGCCGGATCAATAGGGAAATCTTTAGGGACGAATGTGAGGCACACATAATAGAAGTTTGTGCAGCTGTATAGACTTTCCACTGACCGGGTTGTTTTGTATATTTAAAATGTTCCGTCCTAAGCCTTCTAATAGGATGATCAACATGGGACGAGCAACATTCAGAAAAGAACGATGCTTAATGCCATGATAGGCCATGATAGGCCCTCATCAAAACATTAATTAGAGTTGTTGTGAAAATGGTATCTTAATTTAGAGTTCTGCACTTCGTAGATTTTTGTACATATAAAACGTAGATTAACCATTGTACTAAATCTCAAGTTCTGCCCTTATACAGGAATTTCAACAGGCATGTTAGAATAAAACATCTGTAAAATCTCTATCCCCAGCTCACTTAGTTCAATAGCAGATGCCCGAAGATGATATATGTTAATTCGATGCATCTTGTTTGTCTCGCTATCCAAATAAGGTAAAATGATTCTTGGCATAATACCAGATCTATCAAAGAGGTCCTGATTTCGAATATTATCCTCATCAATTGTTAAAATATGCTTATTTTACCACTTTTAATTATTATAGCTTTAGGAGCAAAAGATTCAGCCAAAAGCCTATGGAAATCCTACTGATTATCTTTTTATGCTAATTAATCATTGTTAATACAGTTAAAATTGCATCTTATTTAGATACTAAATCAATCTTTATTTAATAAAACTAAATCGTTAAATTAATAAAACATTTAAATCTTTTCAAAATTTTATATTTCGAGAACAAAACCAATCTATAACTAGCTATTTAAAAGTTTTCAAACTCATTTTCTGAAAAAAAAGAATAGCGGCCAAATTGCAATAAAACCTATCTCATTCTTGTGTTAGAGCAGAATACTAGCCTCCATTATCAAAGACTTGAATTTCTTCTTCTATTACCAATTGCATCATCTTTTTTTATTTTCAAAACGCTACTAAAAACATTTGATTAGGACTCATTAATGAAAGAGTGCCAAGTAAAATTTTAAGGAGTTTAGATGTATTTTCGCTAAAAAGATAGAAAATCATGCAATTGCAATTGCATGCACTTTGTTTTCCGCCCATGCAAGACTAAAATCCTATCACCGTCCCTGGTTGCATTACTTTGTTTTTTTTATCAGTTTTGTTTGGTCAAAGATGTTCTTTAATGTAGGAACTCTTTGTGTAGGTGTTTGTTCTCCAACCTTTTTGTATTAAGTTGTTGTATATTTTTTCCTTTCTTTATAATTTCGTTAGATTACCATTTAATAAAAGGAACGTGGGGAATAATAATAAAAGGCGAAAAAATTCTACAGAAGCATGAAAATATAAGTTTAACTTTTCACCATTCTTTTTATATTTTTTTTATATGACATGGTCAGTCTTCCCAATTAAGGAGGAAGCTTTAAAAACTTATCTTGCTAAGTCAAGACAAGGTGTGTCACCGAATTTTGGACTATTTCAAATTAATTGCTGTATATAGAAACCAGCATTAAGATAACCAAAACACAGATCTACCTTTTGGTTATCTTAATTACTGTATATAGAAACCAGTATATAGAAACCGCAACACAAAAAACGACCGCAAAGCCTAGGTGATGATGCTCATAAGTGGGAATTTCTCAGATCACGACACATGACGGATGATAAGTCTCTCACGTGCACCAACTAGCTCTTTGAAGCATCATGCGAAGGGGACATTCCTCGGCGTCTCATCTCCGAGGTATCATCCGACCTTTGGGGAGACCTCTCCTGAATACATTCACTATTCGCCTAGCAACCAACCAACAGCTCGCCTCCGAGCTATCCTACAGCTGAGCTTTCTCAGCGTTCTCGTTCATCTCCGAGTTATTACAGAGCTGAGCTTTCTCAGCCCCCTCGCTCGTTTTCGAGCTATTACAGATCAGAGACTCCTCAGCTCTCCCAATCAACCGAGAGCGTGGAGTTCAAGCGCTCCCGCAACGGCTCTGTGTATCTCGCCAAAGAGAGATATCCGCCGCCCCACATCTCGCGACCCACGCGGGCGCGTTCCCCCATTAATGAGCGGATCCCGCCATCAACGCAGGCGTAATGCAGGGACGTAACTGAATGTGAGGATCTCGTGCCGGCTCGCTCCATGCGGACGCTATATAAACCCCTCTTTCAGACGACTCGGGTAGCTCGGCGTCAACACCAACCAATTGAGATCCACACTCAACAACTCCCAAAACAAATCTCAGCCACTGGATCGCTCTCGCCAGATCGACGAAGGACAACATCTGAGGAAGATCCAAGCTCCATTAGTTAGCACCGTCTGTGGGAAGTTTCAAAAGCTTCTCAACCCATAAAGTTGATCTTCCGCCCTCGACCCGATGGCAAGTGACAACCGCGGCGATCCCAATACGAACCGCCCCACCTTCCATTACAGAGGCTGGAACGGTTCTATTCCCCCTCCTAACGTCATCGGCGCCTTATCCGCTCGGATCGACAGACTCACGGCTATGGTGGATGCGCTCTTCCGCGTTCAAGCGGCGGGCCCTACCCATCAAGCCGCGGTTCCCTATTCCCGGGATAACGACGGCCGCAGAAGGACAGAGTGGCATGCCCAAGACCTCGATCTCGCGCAAACTCGTCCCAACATCGCTGAATACCAGCTTGCCGAATCCGGCAACCACGACCCGTATGCAGTGATGAATCCATGACCCAATGGGAGCCGGACAACTCCACACCCCGATCTCACAGAAGACCGTGACGTCGCTCCTACGCCCGCTGTGCTCTCACTCCCCTAATGGAGGTGTCGGCCAGTTCGCCTACTTCCAGGTGCGACCGGTGCCCCCACAACCGCCGAGACCGCACAAACGGCCAACGTCGGGACTACTCGAGAAGGGCCTTGCCCGAGAATTTAAGAAATGTGATAGCTCGGAAACAAAGTCGCACTGTCGTGCAAGACCAGAGCAGAAATAGCCGCTGCTCCAAATATGGGGAATCCTCGTGGTACCACCAATGAATCGAGGCCCTCGAAAAGAAAATTGAGGGCATACGATAGGACGACCGTGCGGTCGGCGAAGGGGCGAAGCACTCCGCTGATTCACTCACGGGACCCTTCTCAGGGAGACTCCTTGCCGAGCATGTCTCGTCTAGAAACAAGCCGCCCAAAGTACTTCTATTTGACGAGAAGTCCGGCCCGAAGAACCATTTGGATGCGTTCACATCCGCCATGAGCTTCCAAGACAACTCGGATGCGGCTCAATGTAGGGCATTCCCCACCACCCTCATCCGAGCTGGTCGGGATTGGTTCCGGGGGCTTGTGCCGAGCTCTATCTCGTCCTTTGGCGAGCTGGCTATCGGTCATTTCGTTTGTAACCGGAGACAAAAGAAGACGGTCAACTACATGTTCACCGTCAAGAGCGGATACAAGGAATCTTTCAAAAGGTATATCACCCGCTTCTATAATGCCTTCTTGGAAGTTCCCGAGCACCGTGACGAAACGGTTATCACCGCGCAGAGGTCGGGTCTTAGGCACAAAGAGTGGCTCCGCTCTTTTTCATTGGCGCAACCTAAGACCATGGCCGAAGTGAAAACATGGACCGAGCGAGAAATCCAACTCGAGTCAGAGGCCATCGAGTAGCTTCCTACTCGTCCATCCGCAGTGGGTAGCCTCCTGCCCAACAACGTTGTGGATCAAAAGCTCTCACCACGAGGCGGCCGAGTAGCTTCCTGCTCAGCCATCCGCAGTGGGTAGCTTCCTGCCCAATAACGCTGTGGATCTAAAACCCCTCATCACGAGGCGACCGGATAGCTTCCTGATCGGATCATCCACAGCGGGCAGCTTCCTGGCCAACAATGCTGTGGATCCAAAGCCCTCATCATGAGATGGCCGAGTAGCTTCCCGCTCGGCCCATCCGCAGTGGGTAGCTTCCTGTCCAACAATGCTGTAGATCAAAAGCCATCACCACGAGGCGGCCGAGTAGCTTCCTGCTCGACCATCCGCAGTGAGTAGCTTCCTTCCCAATAACGCTGTGGATTAAAAGTCATCACCACGAGGCGGCCGAGTAGCTTCCTACTCAGCCCATCCGCAGTGGGGAGTATCCTGCCCAACAACGCTGTAGATCAAAATCTCTCACCACGAGACGGCCGAGTAGCTTCCTGCTTGGCCATCCACAGTGAGGAGCTTCCTGCCCAACAACGTTGTGGATCAAAAGCCCTCACCACGAGACGGCCGAGTAGCTTCCTGCTCGGCCATCCGCAGTGGGTAGCTTCCTGCCCAACAATGCTGTGGATCAAAAGCCTTACCATGAGGCGGCCGAGTAGCTTCCTGCTCGACCATCCACAGTGGGTATCTTCCTGCCCAACAACCTTGTGGATCAAAAGCTCTCACTAAAAAGCTGCCGAGTAGCTTCCTGCTCGGCCCATGCGCAGTGGGTAGCTTGCTGCCCAACAATGCTGTGGATGAAAAGCCTTCACCACGAGACAACCGAGTAGCTTCCAGCACGGCCATCCGCAGTGGGTAGCTTCCTGCCCAACAACAATGGGGATCAAAAGCCCTCACCACGAGACGGCCGAGTAGCTTCCTGCTCGGCCATCCGCAGTGGGTAACTTCCTGCCCAACAACACTGTGGATCAAAAGCCCTCACCACGAGGCGGCCGAGTAGCTTTCTACTCAGCTATCTGTAGTGGGTAGCTTCCTGCCCAACAACGCTGTGGATCAAAGGCCCTCACTATGAGGCGGCCGAGTAGCTTCCTGTTTGGCCCATCCACAGTGGGTAGTTTCCTGCCCAATAACGTTGTGGATCAAAAGCCCTCACCACGAGGCGGCCGAGTAGCTTCCTGCTCGGCCATCCGTAGTGGGTAGCTTCCTGCCCAACAATGCTGCGGATCAAAAGCCCTCACCACGAGGCGGCCGAGTAGCTTTCTGCTTGTTCATATCAGAATTTTCCATTATTATATTCCCCATTTTTAATCATTTTACAAATAAATAGGTGCTTTTGATCCATGTCTGCTAAATAGTTGCAGATTACAGGTTCTCAGAACAATACAGTGAAATTCATGAAAAAACGTTACAAAAGTGAGACTACGACCAACAAAAGATGAATCCATATGATGCCGCCTAACAGTTCAAGGAACAAATGAAGATCAGTAAACAGTTCCATGCACAAGACAGTTCAAGGGCAGCACAGGATACAAGACTTCAAAGCGAAGCTTACGGTAAAAGTCCACAAATTCTGCACTGTTGGAAATCTGGAAGAAAGTAAAAAAGATTCTGAAGAACCAAGTGAAGAAAACATAGAGAAAAACTAACTTGAAGCATCACAGAAGAATTGAGCCCAAGAGCCCACCAAACGGCCGCGGAACCGCGGCCAAATAAGGCATTCCGCCGCGGTTCCGCGGCCGTGCTGTGCACGTATCGGTGCAATTTGTCAGTGGTGTCGGTGCTTTGACCCGGCTTTCTTAAGATAGTCTTGTAATTTCAGATGTGAATCAGATGTAAACCCTAGAGTTTCTCCTATCTATAAATAGGAAAGCCTGCAGCCTCTTTTGGGGTGTGCCTCTTTTGGGTGCCTCTTTGGAGATGCCTCTTTTTAATTTCTAGGTTAGATTTTAATTTTCTTATAATCGTCAAGAGGTCATCAATAAAGGTATTTTTATCGTGCATTCTTTTATCTGAATTTAATTCCTGAATTTTTATCTGTCTTTTATTATTTGCAATTTAGATAGTTTTTAAAATAAAACATAAAAATGAATTCCATTGTTAATACCCTAATGAGTGAGTAATTCCTCACTTGTTAGGGTTAGGATAGGAAAGGCTTGAGAGATGGAAATCTCTCTCATTCCTTTCATTGCTCGTATAAATTAATTAATTAGGACTCTGTTTAAATTAACCACACATCACTCACTACAGCACCTCATCCTACGAGATAGCGGTGATTCCCTAGTTAAGACCGGTTGTGGTTGATTTACATAGAGATTAGGGCTAAGAGTTAAGAAAGGACGGACAAGGACCAAAAGGAAGAAACTATGTTTCTTCCTAGTCGTGCTAATTCTCTTTGTTGACTATTACCCTAACACCTATATTCTTCATTAGGACAAAGAAAGCAGTGGGTAGAATTCTTTTTCCAAACTAATCTAATCCTAATCCTAGCAAGACTTTTAATCAATTTAATCCCATTCTTAGATCGTAAAACAAAACCCGATTTGATCGGATTAACTCGTTAGAACATAAAGAAAAGGAATCCATCTCCCTGTGGACCGACCTGTACTCAACCGGCTAGCTAGCAAGCGACACCGTCTTGATTGCGGTATTCTTAATTTTGATTTCAAAACGCATACGCAAAAATTCTCATTAATCAAATGGCGTCGTTGCCGGGGAGACGGTAGTCTCTTTCTTTGTGTAATTTCGGGTTAATAAAAAAATTAAAAAATTGAAAAAATTGAAAAAATTGAAAAAAAAAATAAAAATAAAAGTCATCTTGTTATTTTTGAAAGGTTTTTGTGCAAGTGTGCAGGCTTAGAGCAAACTCTGTTTCAGATCTGGAGCAAGCCCAGGGAACAAATCAAGAAACAGAGAATCTAAACAGACAGGGGAGAATCCAAACAACACAGAGAAAGATTTTGAAGATCTAAACCAACTAAACCGCCGCGGAACCGCGGCAGATTCAGGGGTTTGACCGAGGAACCGCGGTCAACTGGTGATGTCAGCACCCAAAAATCTCTGTGAGTATCTTTTCTCTTCTCTTCTACCCCTTGAGCTACACTGAAAATTTTTTGCTGCAGGGTTCTTTGTGCAAAATTCTTTCTCCTATCCAATAAATTGTTTTTGTGCAGGATTTTTTGCGCTGCCAAATAAAAAAAATTGCAAGTGTTTTAGATTTTGTGTGTTAATTGCTTTGCATATTTAAAACGGACTTTTAAGGGGCTATAACACCGATCCAGATTGGGTGGGGATTTCATTACCCTTCCTAGGACCCCAAAAATCACAAAAAACATATGAATCAACCCTCGAGTTAATTAAAAAAATATCTAGACGCAGCCAATAAGGATTGTCGCGCTCATTAGGACAAAGGAAGGTTGTGAGCAATCGGTCGTTTATCTAAACCTGACTTTGTGGTGCCTAGGCTAGACAAGTGGGAAAGGTAATTTTAAAAGACCCGTCTCACGGTGATTCGTGAGCGGATCCCTCCTTTCTTTACTTGTGCTTACCTGGCCATAATTGGCGGTGCAGAGGCGATTCGAGAGTGTTCCCTGATTAAAAATCAGGAAAAGATTCAGAAGAGGCATCATGTGCTCACACGTGACCAGTGGTCACGTGTTGGCACGTGATAGTTAAGCAGCGGCATAAAGCATATTTGTTCTCTAATTAAAAGTCAAGAAGAAGATTCAGAAGAGGCATCACGTGCTCACACGTGACCAGTGGTCACGTGCTCACACGTGACCAGTGGTCACGTGTTGGCACGTGATGGTCAAGCAGCGGCACAAAGCATATTTGTTCTATAATTAAAAGTCAAGAGGAAGCTTCAAAACAGGCATCACGTGCTCACACGTGACCAGTGGTCACGTGCTCACACGTGACCAGTGGTTACGTGTTGGCACGTGATGGTTAAGCAGCGGCCATAGAACATGGTGCAGAAGAAGAGAAGCCCATTCCAGGGGTCACGTGCCTACACGTGACCAGGGGTCACGTGGCCACACGTGACCGGCTTTAAGAGCCTTATTCTTTAACAGAATTAAATTCTGAGGATAAATCTTTCAAATCTTTCCAAAATGAAGAAAGATTATTTGAAACCGTTGGATTAAAAATCTAAAGGTGATTAAATATCACTAATTTATGGAAAAATCTTGGACTTGGAAAGATTTCCTCCTAAATCTAACCGAAATAACAAAGAGATATCTTTGGATTTAAAATCCAATGGTGAATAAAATTCACCTAACAATCTAAAAGCCCAGATTAATGATAAATATAAATCAAATCTCTCAATGAACAAATCAAATCTCTCAATGAGAAATTTACTAAACAGATTGATTATTTTCCTTCTCCTATAAATAGGAGCCAAGAAAAGAAGAGAAAAGACCTTTGGACCTTTTCTTTTGATACACAGAGAGAGAGAGAGAGAGAGAGACTTTGATTCTCTGCATAAGGGAAACCTTAGGTAAGAAAAGAAAAGGGAGGCTTCAAAGGAGAATTTAATTCTCAAAAGAGTTTAACTCTTATATAAAGAAAGGAACTTAGTTCTTTCTCTGGTTGAGGATCTGCAAAGTGCACATCTCCCTATGAACTGAGAATTTAATTCTCATTGGGTTGAGATCCTTCCATGCAGATCCAAAACACAGAGGAGGAATTGTGTTTTGAGAATTTAATTCTCACAGAAATACAGGAATTTAATTCCTTTGAGATAAAATTAGGGTTTAACCCTAGGAATTTAATTCCTTCAGAATGGACAGAACTAGGGTTTAACCCTAATCGAGAACATAATTCTCTCAAACTCACAGGAATTTAATTCCCTTAAAAAAGAAATTAGGGTTTAACCCTATTTAAGAATATAATTCTTCAGAAGAAAACAGGAATTTAATTCCTCTAAAGTTTGTTGTTAGGGTTTAACCCTATGAAGAATTTAATTCTTAAAAGATGAACAGATCTTTAAAACATGTAAAGAACCAGAGTCACGTGCTACCACGTGACCCCTGCAAAGATCCACAGAAAAGAACTTTGAAGCAACACCTCACGTGTTACCACACGACTCCTGCAAAGATCCATAAAAAAGAACTTTTTGGCAATGCCTCACGTGCCCCACGTGATCTCTAAAGCACACAGAGAAAAAGGCAAAGGAAACAGAAAAGAGCTCTAGGACGCCCTCACGTGTCAACACGTGACCCCTAACAGATCAAAGCGTGAGCCCCCATCACGTGCCCACACATGATGGCTTTCAGAATTAAAAGTGTTAAACACTTATCTGTAGAACAAAATAAAGGGAAGCAGGGCGCTCTCACGTGCTAACACGTGACCCCTTGGCTGAAGCTCTAACAGATAAACGCCCAAATTCTCATCACGTGACAGCACGTGATACTTCAAAGTATTCAATATTTTTAACAGAACAAAATAAAGGGAATCAGGGCGCTCTCACGTGTTCACACGTGACCCCTCTTACCTTAGTGTTTAATACTAAATTGAAACCTCTGTAGCCAGTATTTAACACTAATTTTCTTAGTGTTTAACACTAATTTGGAAAACTCTATTTGAAGTGTTTAACACTGATTTCCTTAGTGTTTAACACTAATTTTGAAAACACTATCTGCAGTGTTTAACACTGATTTTCTTAGTGTTTAACACCAGTTTGAAAACTCTGTTCCCAGTGTTTAACACTGATTTTCTTAGTGTTTAACACCAGTTTGAAATCTCTATTTCCAGTGTTTAACACTGATTTGCCTTAGTGTTTAACACTAATTTGAAAACTTTGTTCCCAGTGTTTAAACATTGTTGGTCTCTAGTGTTTAACACTAGGTTTATCCCAATTGGCTAAGTTTCTAGAGGCAAAGCCTCTCCTTCAATGAACCAACAGAGAGCCAATATCCCAAACATGATTGGACTTAGCCCAAGCTGGCCATAAGTCCTCAATTCAAACTTAACTGGGCCGATGGGCTCATAATATAATAATTGATCTTAGTTTCCAAATTGGACTACAGATCACTTAATCTACCTTGGTTTAAGGGTACATCTCTTCACTCCTTTGATACTTGGCGTTGTAATTCCCCAACGTCTTCAAAGAGGTGACGGGTCCCGATGACCACACATTGATACGGACTGTGGGGTCCTTAAACTCATGGACTATGAGGTCCTTAACCTTGACCGTAATGTCTTAAAACTAACGCCGGACTGTGGGGTCCTTAAACCCTCGGACTATGACGTCCTTAACCTTGACCGGAATGTCTTACAACTAACAACGGACTATGACGTCCTTAACCTTGACCATGATGTCTTAAAACTTACATCGGACTGTGGAGTCCTTAAATCCACGGACTACGATGTCCTTAACCTTGACCGCAATGTCTTAAAACTAACACTGGACCGCAATGTCCTTAAACTACCTATTGACCGCAATGTCACTAAACTAAACAACAGGGCTCCCATAACTGCTCTCTTGTTGGATCTAAACAATCCCGTTAAGTTGATCTTAGTCTAAAACTAGACTAACGTATCCTTAACAAACGTTTAAGTCGATCTTAGTCTAAAACTAGACTAACGTATCCTTAAACACAACCCCCAAACCCAAATCTAAGATAATACGGATTTGGATTAGTCCACGCCCTACGGGCGACGACATAACTCAGTCTCCGTATACAATCCACGAGCAACCAAACACAAATCAAACACACACGACACGAAGTGGCCATCTGTAGAAGGAGAAAGTTGTTACCGCAATGCGGTAGCGTAATTAACTGCAGGGGCTTGCGCCTGCAGGGAAGAGCGTCCCCATAATCAAAAACCCCTCAAGCGAGGGGGAATCTGACGAAGTCTGCTACATCGGATGCATCCGTTTAAACCTTCGATACATAGTGTCATAAATCAACTTGGCATCTTCGGAGAGGTAGACGCATAGCACCAATTAGCATCGGCCCCGAATCTCAGGCAAGACTGTCCCTGCGTCGCGCCGTCTTTCGGAGGGGAACAGATTCTGGCACGCCCGGTGGGACCTTTTCCTCTTTCCACTCCACACTTCGTGTGTCGTGATTCGCGAACCAATCGCGGTTCGCTAATGGTTGCCCTTGGGTTTCGAAGTACTAATATTTGGTGTTTCGTTTGCTGCAGAAAGCAAAAGGATCAATGGCTGGCAACTGCTCGAACTGCTCCAACTGCAAATGCAACCGACGCTCTGCCTCACCTGGAGGTGTAGCATATGGACCGCAGGCTGCTTCCCTGTTTACGATGCCTATGGAATAGGTAACTCAGGCCACCACCGGTCTGTTTTTCGGAACCATGCTCCCGCCTGCAAGCTTCATCATGCCAAGGCCCGCACCGGAAGCGAACAAGAAGTCGGTCTTTGATCGACTTGCTACTCCTACGGCCCCTCTCAACGGGTCGTCCAACTCCTCGGTCTTTACCAGGCTAAGCCTGAACTCCAAAAAGCCCATGGTACCTGAGAAGGCCATCCCGAAGAAGACAGCTGCTCCCGAAGTCGTCAAGGCGGCTTCTCCTCCCAGAGGGTCGGTCTTCGCGAGACTGACTACCCCCGTTCCCTCTCCCGCTCAGAAATCTATTTTTGACCGGATGGACGTAGCTTCTCAATGAACGTCAGTCTTCAAGAGGCTGACACCGGCAGCAGCCCCTCCCCAGAACAGGGAGCAAGACAAAGCCGTCGCTGAATCAATCCCAACAACCCGTCATGTCCGACGTCGCCACTGGCGCTGGATAAGGAAGACTGGGGGCAACTCCCCCTCCGGGCTAACTCCACCAGCTCCAACGGTGGAAATTGAGGTTGTTGTTCCAACCGGGAACAGCTTCGAGCTGCTAAACAGGGTACGCAGAAATTCGCCAACTGCGGTTTTCAAAAGATCCCCTCCGCCTGCGGAGAATGTTATAGAAACAAAGCCGGAGTAGCCTCCTCAACGGTTGTCCTCCAAAATTTATAAAGTCTGGCGGAAGGTTCAAGACTCGGTAATTGACCAAGATCACTCTCGTCAACAGAAAAGGGCGAAAGTGTAGGAAGAAAAGAACCGTCATGTCAAACAACAAAGGACGACAACCGCTTGGATGCCCGCTGCAATGACTCCCTCCACGTCGACCACTCAAAAGAGAAGAAGGCAGGAGAAGGTCCCCACTCCTGCGGCAAATGTCAAGGACAATAAGCCTAAACGCCCTAAGTCTGGGGGCATGATGGTGCATACGGTATACATGGCGCTGGGAAAAGAGGGCAGCCGTGCATCCACGGGTCATAGACCGCTTACACGGTCAGTGACCAAAGCTCAGGAGCAATAGCAGAAGCTCCAGGAAATGATGAACGCAATGGCCGCACTCACTGGGCCGAAAGAAAGCCCTGAAGCGTTATCTGACCAACGCCAGGAGCAAGAAACTGACGCTGAATTCCTTCGTAGGATATTAAAGAAGAAGGATAAAGAGGCTGCCGAACAAGCAGCCAATATACAACGAATGGCCCTCCTGTTCCAGGACATGATGGGAATGATGATCCAACAAGATTCTCCTGCTGAAGATCCTCTAATCGTCCTTGAAGACGACGGGGGAGAAACGTCAAATCCTCCACCCGCTCTGTCAATAGCCAAGGAGGAGATAATCTCCAAAGCTGACCTAGACGAATATATAGCTCAGCAAATACGGGTTCACCAGGCGACTGAGGTAGCTGGTTAAATTGTCAGAACAGAGCGACCATATCCAAGCTGGTATGACCAGATCAAGTACCCGTCGGGCTATACAATACCGAAATTTCATGTCTATAAGGGGACGGGCAACCCCCACCAGCATGTTGCCCAGTTCAGGGCGCTTTGCGGCAACACCGGCGGTAATGATAAATTGTTGCTTCACCAGTTCGTCGGTAGCTTGTCAGAAACGGCGTTCGAGTGGTACTCTGAGCTCCCGAACGACTCCGTCAAAACATTTGCGGAGATGGAGCTACTATTTACACAGCGATTCGCGAGCGCCAGCGAACGCACTCCAATAACGGCATTGATTAATGCCAGGGTGAAACCAGGCGAGACGTGGGTCCAGTACGCTATACGCTGGTGAAACTTGTGGTCGAAATGCGAACAACGCATTGAGGAAGCGCCCGCGGTGGGCATGTTCGTGGGTACCCTAGATCCTCATGCCACTATCTCACAGTTCATGATGTTCTTTAAGCCAACCACATTCCAGGCTTTGATCGACAAGTTGGCCCAGATGGACCAGATGGGTCACAGACCGTCTCCCCCGAAGCCAGAACCTCGGAATGACAAGGGTAAAGGGAAGGCCACCTTCGCTTCGAACGCTCAGCAACAACCCAGTTCCCCAAAGCTGGCGGATCAACTGGAAGAAAGACGGCGGTATTATAATGAGAAAATGAAGCGCCCCTACTCATTCCCGCGGGATAAGACGAAGAGGCTATTCGAGCTGGCGGTACGCAACAGGCTTATCAACTTGCCAAATCCACGGCGACCGCCGCAACCCAGTGAGGTGAATAACCCTAACTACTGCCCTTACCATCAAACGGTAAGCCATCCGATTGAGGATTGCTTCGTCTTCAAAGGATGGATTGAAGATCAATACCTACAGGGCAAGTTTGTGCTGTCCGAGAAGTGGAAGGTAAACCCGCCACAACCTCACACTCCCAAGAAGACGGACACACCGGGGGCAACTTGTTCTTTCATTGAAGAAGCTCCATGGGAAATCGTGCTTTCAGCCAAAACAAAGAGGATGCTGAACGATCTTCAGACATGCCCGGCGATCAGGTGGAAGAACCCGCTGGAACCTCAGATCATTGAAGGGATGCTGAAGCCGCGCCCAACTCCGAAGATCAGTGGTGATGGCCCGAGCACTCACAACTAGCCGTCGAAATCTTCAAAGAAAAAGAAGAAGAAATCTAAGAAGCCCGTGAAGCCTGGCAACAAGCGCACAGACTTACAAAAGCAGATTGACGCGCTGGAGGAATATAACCAAAAAGCACGGACTCCCATCACACTCCAAGAGTTCCTCAACCACGTCTTTCAAGAGGAAGATGAGGGGGAGAGTTCGTCGGATGAATCCGAAGGATACGTGGCGAGTTGTAATGTGATCTCCCACTCGTTTACCGACGATGAAAAAACTCCTGGCACTAAGAAACTGGGGGCAGATCCTGAACCGGAGCTTGTGTGGCCGACAGACGAAATGATCGACGCCTTTCTAGACGAGATTCGTTTGAAAAGTAAAGCCGACCAGGAGCGTGAGATGGCCGCATCAGAAGGAGCCAAACGCAGGCGACTAAACGAAATAATCGAAGCACTCCCGCAAGGTCGAAAGACACCCGACGTGGATAAAAACATATTCAAGACGAGGAAAAGGTTTTCCAAAGCCGTGTCAATGGGAATGAAATTACCACCCTCGGAAGGAAACACGCTCGATGGGGCGGAGAGGCACCCTAATTACTGCTCATATCATCGGAAGATTTCACACCCCACTGAGGAGTGCGACGCTTTTAAGACATGGTGGCAGGGATATGTTGCTCATCGACAACATTTTAAGCGAATGAAACGCAGAACTCGTCAGGAGCAGAGAAGCACGACCGAAGGATACAAAAGAACTACCGGTAGCTGTTACACGGTCAACGCCGGGGGATCGCAAGTGCTCACATTCGGGAGCGATTTTGATGAGGAAATGGCTCTAGGCCCTCTCTTTAAAGAATCCATTTTAGGGAAAGAAGAAGAACCAAAGGCCTGCGAAAACATTCAGCTGCGCAATCGCACGCTCCCGGAAAAGAAACTCGGACCCGCAACTAGAAAAGATAAGGGAAAGGAAAAGGTCACTGAGGATATTGCATTAGATAACCAAATTATGAAAGAGCTGACTGCCAAGGACCCGCCTAAGAAAAGTAAGGTGGACTACAACATCCTAGCGCACCTGAGGAAGCTACCCTCGCAGCTCAGCATTCTTGACGCCCTCTTATTATCACAAGAAGCGAGAGATTCATTAATCAAGGCGCTACAAGAGCCCGAACAATTCCAAGCCTTCCTCGCCGAAGAAAGGATGAAAGATGAACTGGAAGAAGTGCACACGGCCGATATCACTTTCCATGACGAAGACCTGCTCCTTGGGACGTGCGACCACAACCGTCCCCTATACGTCTCTGGATATTGCCACGATATAAAGATAGGCAAAATCTTGGTTGACAATGGGTCTTCCGTTAATCTTCTCAACGTGCGGATGTTAAAGGAAATCTGCATGAGCGTCCGGCACCTTGCTCGAGACAAGATCACCATCTCCGGGTTCGACTCCCAATCATCAAGAACTCTTGGGTCTGTGATATTGACGCTACGCTTTGGGCTACTCGTCACGGACATTAAGTTTCACGTCATAGATGCCAAGACATGTTACAATGCTCTGCTCGGTTGACCTTGGTTACACGAGTACAACATCATCCCTTCTACGCAACATCAGTGTATGAAGTATTTCAAGGATGGTCTTGAGTATACCGTAACAGGTGAGCTAAACCCATTCTCCATGAACGAAGTCCGCAAATACGAAGATGCAAAGTACTTTTTTCCAGATTTCGAGGATACAGAGAGATGTCGCAAACCGGAGAATAAAGCCGCTGCCACCATTCCTGTTTTCGGGAATGATACCGAAGAAGAAGAAGAGATAGTTTACTCGGGGCCGTCTCGACGTAACAACCCGGGACCGTCCGCTCCCATACTGATCTTCGGAAGCGATTCGGAGGATGAGGTTAATGTTGTGTTCTCCAGTCGGCCGCCAATACAAGAATTCCCTAGTGATGATCAGAGTTTGCAAATCACCATGATTCCGCGGGAGCACTACAAAGATCTTGACGCGCTTGAAGCTCACAACGTGCAAGACCTGCAGACGTTTTACGTCCCTCCCAAGCGAAAAGGCGAAAAGGCGATCCTATTCTATCGATCCTCGGAAACAAGAGTGGAGAAAGAGAGGCGTGGATTCTACACTTGACAAGCTTCAACCCATCCGTTTCCCCAGATATTACACAAACGAATTGAAAAGGCTATTGAAGCGCCAATGGGTACCCTTAAAACAGACTACTCGACAAGCTCGATTCTATAACAGGATTTGGGATGTCCCTGAGACTCAGCGCAAATTGCCCAATGGGAGAATGGAAACATTTGGGCTTGGATACGTGAGAGCCGGGAAACGGGAACAAGTCCACGGTAGCTACGCCATATATAACTTCGATGAAGAAGAAGACGCCCTGTCAGGAAATGCCAACCCCTCATCAAAACTAGATCCCGCGATCGAAGTGCCGAGTCCGTCGTTTGAAGAACGAATGGACAAGCTTATCAGGAAAGCGGGTCAAAAAAGCTCGGGACGACCATAATCGCGAGATGGCCATCTACGAGAAAGCTAGGATGCAACGTCTTCTTCAACAGGCTGCAAAAGACAAAAATACTCCTTCCTGTCAACCTGCTGTGCAAAAGGCCCGACGCAGAGGTAGAAACAAGTCAAAGAGCAGAAAAGGCATTCAACAGCGACAAAGCGGGACCAAGAAGTCATGTGATCGGGTATTGCGCGGTCCGGATTTGTCCCTCATGAAGAAGATGAGTCGAGCGTATTCTTTCCCTCAAGACAAGACACGGAAGATACTTGACCTCGCTTTAAAACATCGAATGATTACACTTCCGAAGTCTAAACACCCTGAGCAAGCTAATGAGGCCTCTCATCCGGGCTATTGCTCTTATCACCAAGCCATAGGACACCCCATCGAAGACTGCTCCACCTTCAAGAATTGGGTCGAAGACGAGTATCAGCTCGGCAAGTTCGCTTTATCCGACAGCTGGAGGGTAACGCCGCCACAAAAGCATGAACCCAAAGCCACAAGAGCAGAACCAGATCCACATCGGTCTTGGAAGCGAGCTCGTACCTGTCGTATGATAACGGTATCAAAAGAAGAGCCTGAGAATATGGATGACTTTCCCTGGTGCTTCGAAAACAGCAATGACGAGGTAATCTCGGAATTTCCGCCAGCGCCGAAAGAACTGGAAGATGGCATACATACTATTACAGATAACCTCAGGAAGATTGAGTTGGGAACGACGAACGACCCGTGACCGACATTCGTCAGCGAGCTGCTATCTGAAGAAAGGGTGGCTGTGTTAAAAGACGTGCTTATGCAGCATAAAGATTGCTTCTCGTGGAACTATTCCGAAATGCCAGGACTAGAGCCAGAATTAGTTGTCAATAAATTGGCGATATCCCCGGACGTTAAGCCAGTCAAACAGGCGCCAAGAAGAATGCGGCTTGAGCTTGAGATGAGCATCAACGCCGAAGTCAAGAAGCTGATCGATTCTGGGTTTATCCAAGAAGTTCAATATCCTGACTGGATCGCCAACATCGTCCCAGTAATGAAGAAAAATATGACAGTGCGCATATGTGTGGACTTCCGGGATCTCAATAAAGCTTGCCCGAAGGACGATTTCCCAGTACCGGTAACCGAGCTGATGATAGATAACATGTCCACTCACGAGGTTTTCTCTTTCATGGACGGCTCATCAGGGTACAATCAGATAAAGATGCACCCAGAAGACCAGAAGCACACCGCTTTTCGGACCCCTCTGGGAATATTCTACTACAAGGTGATGCCCTTCAGTCTAAAGAACGCCGGTGCCACCTATCAAAGGGCCATGACAAAGATCTTTGATGACCTCATACATGAAATCGTCGAATGCTATATCGACGACCTCGTCGTGAAAAGCAAATTATACGAAGAACATCTCGAGCATCTGAAGACTGTATTTCAACGCCTTCGGCAATACAACTTGAAGATGAACCCTCCCAAATGCGCGTTCGGGGTGTCCTCAGGCAAATTCCTAGGATTCATTGTCCGGCACCGAGGCATTGAGGTAGATCCGTCGAAGATCAAGACGATCATGGAAATGCCACCGCCAAGGACTCTCAAACAATTGCGGTCTCTCCAGGGGAAGCTCGCGTACATCCGGCGATTTATAGCCAACCTTTCAGGCAAATGCCGCCCCTACAGTCACCTGATGAAGAAGGGAGCCCCGTTCGTCTGGGACCAAAAATGCCAAAGCGCGCTAGACGAGATCAAGCAATACCTGCAGAACCTACCAGTGTTGGCTGCTCCGGTCAAGGGAAAGCCCCTCATTCTTTATACAACCGCCCTCGAAGGTTCCTTAGGCGCATTATAGGCACAAAAGAACGATCAAGGGAAAGAAAGAGCACTCTACTACTTAAGTCAAGTTCTACTGGGGGCAGAAAGCAAATACTCCCCCATTGAAAAACACTGCCTGGCGTTGATCTTTGCGATAACCAAGCTCAGGCACTATGCGTTGGCGCATGAAGTCCGTCTCATATCGAAGGTGGACCCCCTTAAGTATTTAATGTCGAAGGCCATACTATTGGTCGACTCGCTAAATGGGCCCTGCTCTTGATGGAGTTCTCGATAACATAGCAGCCTCTCGAGGCAGTGAAAGGCCAGGCCATCGCCGACTTCCTCGCTGAGCATCCGATATCGGTCGATTCCTCTCTGAATTGCAAACTGCCAGACGAACACGCGTTTGATGCGATCGACGGTGGTAATATCCGATGGGAGCTTTATTTCGATGGAGCATCTTCCGTGAAGAAGCGCAAACAAAGCACCCCTATAATTAAATCAGGGGTGGGTATCATCTTCGTAACTCCACAGGGAGGGATAATGCGCTTTGCTTTCTCCATAACAGAGCCGAGGATGAACAATGAAGCCGAGTACGAAGCTTTGATAGTCGGCCTCGAGATCGCCATCGACATGGGAATTGAAAACCTCCTCATATACGGAGATTCCCAACTGGTCGTTATTCAAGTAAACGGCGACTACCAGACATGCAAGCCAGAGCTGGTGAAGTATGGAGAGAGAGTACAGCAACTGCTAACTCAAATCCCTTCCTACACTTTGGAAAACATACCGCACGAAGAAAATAGCAAGGCGGATGCTTTAGCCAAGCTCGCTAAAGAACTGGCTGATGAGAACCTCGATGACGTCAGGATCATGGTACAAAGTCGTCGAGTACTTGCCCTTGCAGAAATATCCCCGGAGTCACCCGAAGAAAGGGGAGCAACTGAGCAGACGGCCCTGCAAATAAATGACCAAAAGAAGGTTGAAGATTGGAGAGAAGTCCTCATAGACTACTTCAAATCCCGTCGAACGCCTGAAGATGCGTCCTCAAGACATCAGCTTGTGAAACGAGCTCTGTCCTTCGCCTTCGTCAATAATACTCTGTACAAGAGGTCATTTGACTCTCTGTGGTTGAGATGCCTGGGACCTGACGAAGCGAAAAGAGTCGTTCAGGAAGTTCACGACGGACTCTGCGGTTCTCACCAAGCAGGCCCGAAGATGAAGCTGAAGATCAAACGAATGGGTTATTATTGGCCCACAATGATCCAGGACTGCCTCGAGTATGCGAAGCAATGCCACTCGTGCCAGATCCATAGGGACTTTATCCATCAGCATCCAAATCCTCTACATCCAACGGTGGCTAGCTGGCCGTTCGAAATGTGGGGAACTGACATAGTCGGCCCTATCGAACCAGCATCGTCTAGGGGACATCATTTCATCCTGGCGACGACTGATTACTTCTCCAAATGGGCAGAATCAGTACCGTTGAGGGAAGTGAGGACAGAGAATATCCTCCATTTCTTCAAGACGCACGTCATATATCGGTTCGGAACTCCGAGACGAATCATTTCCGATAACGGGCCAGCCTATAGAAGCCACAAGATTAGTCGCTTCGCGCAGCAACACAACATAGACTGGAGATATTCCTCAGTTTATAATCCGCAAGCTAACGGTCTAGCTGAGGCTTTCAACAAAACCTTGACAAAGATCGTGAAGAAGACGGTGTCCCGAAACAAAAAGGACTGGCACGAGAGACTGCAAGAAACTCTCTGGGCGTATCGAACTACGTTCAAGACGGCTATGAACACAACGTCGTACGCGTTGGTATTCGGTACAGAAGAAGTACTCCCTCTCGAAATAGAGCTACCTTCTCTACGGATGGCAGTCCACTACGAGCTGACAGACGAAGAAAATGCTCACCTTCGGCTTGAGGAGCTTGATGCCCTTGAGGAGACCCGGCTCATAGCGCAACAAAATCTGGATGCTTATAAAGAAAAGATGACGCGCTCATACGAAAGATTGACCAGGCCGAGGACATTCCGCCAAGGCGAACTGGTGCTAGTGGTCAAAAGACCTATGATCCCCAATCGCGCCAAGCGGGGAAAATTCGAGCCAAACTATGAAGGCCCGTATATAATAGACAAGGTCTACCAGGGTGGAGCGTATCTTCTCATGGATATGCACGGTGAGAGACCTTTCAGGCCAATAAACGGTCGCTTCCTGAAGAAATACTACGCTTAACAGGTCAAGGCCTAGGCCAATGATAGATGACGACGACTATGTCCGCTCGCTATCTTCCTAAGCCCGAACTCTAAGTAGTAACCGACCTTCTTCAACGCCGGACCGAAATGTCCTTAAACTAACGACGGACCGAAATGTCCTTAAACTAACGACGGACCGAAACGTCCTTAAACTAACAATGGACCACTATATCCTAAAACTGGTTGTAGACCGAGATGTCGATAAACTACGGTGGATTACAGTATCTCAAAGCCGATATAAAAAAATAAAAATAAAAATAAAAACGGTATGTCCATATGCAAAATGGGCACGGATGAAAACCCGAAAGGGCTCCGTGAGTAAAAACAGTAGGGCTACCGGCGAGTGTTTGTGAAAACCCAAAAGGGCGCAACCTCGTTAAAGGACACTTGCAGGGTTCTCACGACCTTGTAAGGAGAAACTACCCGCATGAGATCCTTACGACTCACAAGGGAGCAATACACTTAGGGATCCTCACGATTCCTAAGGAGAAATTACACTTGCGGGATCCATACGACTCGTAAGGAGAACTCTCTTATGGGACCCTCATGGCTCATAAGATTTGAAAGTCTTAAGTTACAGAGACATGAACCTGTTCTTAAGCAACCCCCACAACCTTCGATATTGCCCTACAAGTGGCTTAATACTGACCCTTGTATACAATCCACGGGCGCGAATAAACATTTCCATAACCAAGTCCCACCCGTGACTAGGGATATGTCCATATGGTAAACAACCCTTGTAAGTCCTCTCGACTTGTAAGGAGAAAACTCTTTTGTAAGATCCTTACGACTTACAGGGGAACATGCACTTAGGAATCCTCATGATTCCTAAGGAGAAAACACACCTACGAGATCCTCATGACTTGTAGGGAGAAATACCTTTGTGAGACCCTTACGGCTCATGAACAAAAGCCTTAGTTGACAGGACCCTAACCCTGTTTGCTAAACCACCTCTGTTTGATATCGACAGAGGCAAATGATGATTCGCTCCCGGCAACATCCCAGTTGTAGCGGTGCTGATGCCAAAATCGGTGTCGAAAATCTAAGCTTGCAGCGAAAAGGCTAGCGAGCCACACAGGCATACGAAATAGCCGAAATGATGGAGCAACTTGCAATAAAAAGTAGCAAGTAAAAATGTATGCATAGCCGAAATGATTGGGCAACTCGCAATAAAAAGCAGCGAGTAAAAATAAAATAAATAGCCGAAATGATTGGGCACCGTGAAAAATAGCCGAAATGATTGGGCAATCGCGACCTTCGCGATATAAAAGCTGAAATGATAGAGCATCGCGGAAAAAGAAATAGAATAAAAATGAAATTTATGCCCTACAGGTGATTTTACATCTATCCCTGTATACAATCCAGGGGCGCAAACAAAGAAGGGATCATACTCCTTCCCGAGGTTTCATCATAACACAACAACAACTGAGCCTTTTCTCCCAAGCATATGGGGTAGGCTACATGAACCAACATGAGAATCACGCCGGGTCCAGCACATGAATCCTCTGTCTCCACTCACTTCTATCAAACAATATACTTTCATTGAGTCCTTTGGCAACCATATCGTTTCGTATCACCTCCATCCATGTTTTCTTCGGTCTCCCTTTTGCCCTTTTGCCATTACCCATATCGAGAGTATCTATTCGTCGAACCGGTGCTTCCATAGGTCTGCATCGCACATGACCAAACCATCTAAGCCGGTTTTCCCGCATCTTCTCCTCCATGGGTGCTACACCAACTTTTGCACGAATATCCTCATTTCGGACCTTGTCTTTTCTAGTGTTACCGCACATCCAACGAAGCATGCGCATCTCCGCTACGTGCATCTTCTGTGTATGATGCTTCTTAGGAGCCCAGCATTCTGTACCATATAATAAGGCAGGCCGAATAGCACTCCGATAAAACTTCCCTTTCAATTTTAACAGAAAGTTACGATCACACAAAATCCCTGTTGCACTCCTCCATTTCAACCAACCAGCTTGGATCCTTTGATTAACATCACTATCGATCTCCCCATTCCTTTGGATGATGGAACCTAGATATCTAAACTGGTCGCTCGGTGATATCTCTTGCCCTTCCAATGTTATACCAATATGGTTTTGACTTCTCTGGCTACTAAATTTGCAGTGCATATATGATGTCTTGGACCTGCTCAATCTGAATCCCCGAGATTCCAATGTTTGTCTCCATAATTCCAATTTGGCATTAACCCCTGCTTTCGTCTCATTTACTAGAACAATATCATCAGCGAATAGCATACACCAAGGGACCTCATCTTGGATAGTTCTAGTAAGCTCATCCATCACGATGGTAAACAGGAAAGGACTTAATGCAGATCCTTGATGTAAACCAATAGTAATCGGAAAATCACTTGTTAAGCCACCGCAAGTTCTGACATTTGCCACTACTCCGTCGTACATATCCTTGATTATGTCAATATACTTGACGGGGACCCCCTTTTTCATCATTGTCCCCCATAATACCTCCTAGGTACCTTGTCGTACGCTTTTTCTAAATCAATAAATATCATATGCAAATCTCTTCTCCTCTCTCGAAAGCGCTCGACAAGTTGATGAAGCAAATGAATCGCCTCTGTCGTCGAGCGTCCAGGCATGAACCCAAATTGGTTCTCTGTTATCTTAATATCCTTCCTTAGCCTGTGTTCAATCACTCTCTCCCAAAGTTTCGTGGTGTGACACATTAGTTTTATTCCACGGTAGTTTGGGCAACTTTGAATGTCACCCTTATTCTTGTAGATAGGTACAAGGATACTTTTCCTCCATTCATTTGGCATCTTTTTTGTCTGCCAAATCTTATTAAACAGATCTGTCAGCTATTTAACGCCTATTTCTCCTAAGCATCTCCAAATCTCGATAGGAATCCCGTCAGAACCAACCACTTTTCTTAAACCCATTCTGTTCAAAGCTTCTTTAACCTCGGTAAGTCTTATTTTACGCATGAAATCACGATTTATATCTTGAGATTGAATGACAAGTCCATCCAAATTCTTAGTAAAGCTCTCATTGAACAATTTGTCAAAATAATCTCTCCATCTTTCCTTGATATCCTCATCTCGAACTAAAACCTTCTGATTTTCATTTTTGACACACTTCACCGCACATAAGTCTCTAGTCTTCCTTTCCCGCATTCGAGCAATCCGGTATATATCATTTGCAGCCTCTTTAGTGTCTAATTTCTCGTACACCTCCTTGTAGACCTTAGATTTAGATTCCCGAACAGCTTTCTTAACTTCCTTTTTAGCCATTTTGTACTTCTCAAATCTCTCCACATCTCTACTTTTCTTCAAATCTTTATAAGAATCTCTTTTAATTTTAATAGCAGCCTTTACATCTTCATTCCACCATGATATGTCCTTAGATGGTGGAGCACCACCTCTCGACTCACCAAGTAGATCTCTAGCTACTTTCTTGATACAACTAGCCATTTTGTTCCATGTTTTGTCTGGATCATCTTCCGACTGCCAATCCGCTTCTTGTACTACACGATCTATAAAAGCCTTTTGATTACCTTCTTTCAATCACCACCATTTAATTTTAGGCTCTACCTTACGTCTAATCTTCCTAGGTTCTCTTCTAAATCGAAAATCTAGAACTAAAAGTCTATGTTGAGTAGTTACACTCTCACCTGGCACTACCTTACAGTCGATACAACAACCTCTATCTATTCTTCTCGTCAGAAAAAAGTCTATTTGACTAGCATTTGATCCGCTCCTAAAAGTGATAAGGTGGGACTCTCTTTTCCTAAACCAGGTGTTTGCTAAGATCAAGTCATAAGATAAAGCAAAATCTAGAATCGAGTCACCTACTTCATTCCTTTGTCCGAAACCAAAACCTCCATGGATAGTATCAAAGATCACCACCAATGAATAACTTCTCTCCACTAGGTATACTTTGCACCACCTCGTCTAAATCCTCCCAGAATAGACGCTTACTAGCGTCATCAAGACCTATCTGTGGTGCATAAGCACTAATAACATTAAAGATCTCTCCACCTAGAATAAGCTTAACCAGTAAAATTCTATCACCTTTTCTCCTAATCTCAACTACATCCTCAAGCAACCGTCTATCTATGATTATACCTACCCCATTACGATTTTTATCTCTACCCGTATACCAAAGCTTATAACCCCAAGGCTCTATGACTCTACTCTTTTCACCTACCCACTTAGTTTCTTGCAAACACATAATACCAACTCTCCTCCTAATCATCACATCCACTAATTCTATTAGTCTACCCGTAAGGGAACCTATGTTCCAGGAAGCTAGACGGATCCTATGAAACCCTTGCTTATTTGTCACTACACCCAGGGTCCGATGTAGCGCGCCGTCTCTGGAAGACGACCCTTGCTTATTTGTCACTACACCCGGGGTCCGATGTAGCGCGCCGTCTGTAGACGACGACCCTTGCTTATTTGTCACTACACCCGGGGTCCGATGTAGCGCGCCGTCTCTGGACGACGACCCTTGCTTATTTGTCACTACACCCGGGGTCCGATGTAGCGCGCCGCATCATAAGAAGAAGCCAAATCTCGACGGGCCGCAAGTGATCTAGAGATCGTCTCAACACTCGTCTTGTAACAACGGACACAACTTCAAGCGAAGCGGAACAGCGGCAACTCCCAGTTCCATGGCTCGGCGATATACAGATCACCAAGAGTCAAACCCTCATTCCGTGAAATACGGATACAATCAGCAAAATTCCTGGTCACGTGGAACGCAGATAATGTCACTCTTTGACCCCGTGGAACGCATCCAGAACGGAACCTGGAACTCCCAGAACACGGCAGTGAACCCGTGTGAAGCATCCAGAGCGGAGCTTAGTCCTCACAGAACACGGCAGTGAACCCGTGGGAAGCATCCAGAGCTAAATTCCTGGTCACGTGGAACGCGGATAACGTCACTCTTTAACCCCGTGGAAAACGTCCAGAGCGGAGCCTGGTCCTTGCAGAACACGGCAGTGAACCCGTGGGAAGCATCCAGATCAAAATTCCTGGTCACGTGGAACGCGGATAACGTCACTCTTTTACCCCGTAGAAAACGTCCAGAGCGGAGCCTGGTCCTCGCAGAACACGGCAGTGAACCCGTGGGAAGCATCCAGAGAAAAATTCCTTGTTACGTGGAACACGGATAACGTCACTCTTTGACCCCGTGGAAAACGTCCAGAGCGGATCCTGGTCCTCGCAGAACACGGCAGTGAACCCGTGTGAAGCATCCAGAGCTGAGCCTGGTCCTTGCAGAACACGGCAGTGAACCCGTGGGAAGCATCCAGAGCAAAATTCCTGGTTACGTGGAACGCGGATAACGTCACTCTTTGACCCCGTGGAAAACATCCAGAGCGGATCCTGGTCCTCGCAGAACACGACAGTGAACCCGTGGGAAGCATCCAGAGAAAAATTCCTGGTTACGTGGAACGCGGATAACGTCACTCTTTGACCCCATGGAAAACGTCCAGAGCGGATCTTGGTCCTCGCAGAACACGGCAGTGAACCCATGTGAAGCATCCAGAGCGGAGCCTGGTCCTCGCAGAACACGGCATTGAACCCGTGGGAAGCATCCAGAGCAAAATTCCTGGTCACGTGGAACGCGGATAACGTCACTCTTTGACCCCGTGGAAAACGTCCAGAGCGGAGCCTGGTCCTCGTAGAACACGACAGTGAACCCGTGGGAAGCATCCAGAGCAAAATTCCTAGTTACGTGGAACGCGAATAACGTCACTCTTTGACCCCGTGGAAAATGTCCAGAGCGGATCCTGGTCCTCGCAAAGCACGGCAGTGAACCCGTGTGAAGCATCCAGAGCGGAGCCTAGTCCTCGCCGAACACGGCAGTGAACCCGTGTGAATCATCTAGTGCAAAATTCCTGGTCACGTGGAACGCGGATAACGTCACTCTTTGACCCCATGGAAAATGCCCAGAGCAGAGCCTGGTCCTCGCCAAGCACGGCAGTAAACCCGTGTGAAGCATCCAGAGAAAACACCGGACTGTGGAGTCCTTAAAATCTATGGACTATGATGTCCTTAACCTCGACCATAATGTCTTAAAACTAACGATCAACCATGATGATTCTAGACTGATTTTACATTGGTTAAAGGGTACATCTCTTCACTCCTTTGATATTTGGTGTTGTAATTCCTCAACGTCTTCAAAGAGGTGACGGGTCCCAGTAACCACACATTTCGTGGACTGTGGAGTCCTTAAATCCACGGACTATGAGGTCCTTAACCTTGACCGTGATGTCTTAAAACTAACATCGGACTGTGGAGTCCTTAAATCCACGGACTATGAGGTCCTTAACCTTGACCGTGATGTCTTAAAACTAACATTGGACTGTGGAGTTCTTAAATCCACGGACTATGAGGTCCTTAACCTTGACCGTGACGTCTTAAAACTAACATTGGACTGTGGAGTCCTTAAATCCACGGACTATGAGGTCCTTAACCTTGACCGTGACGTCTTAAAACTAACATCGGACTGTGGAGTCCTTAAATCCACGGACTATGAGGTCCTTAACCTTGACCGTGATGTCTTAAAATTAACATTGGACTATGGAGTCCTTAAATCCACGGACTATGAGGTCCTTAACCTTGACCGTGATGTCTTAAAACTAACATCGGACTGTGGAGTCCTTAAACCCATGGACTATGAGGTCCTTAACCTTGACCGCGATGTCCTTAAACTACGGTACCCTAGAAAACATCCCAGAGCAACCCCCGACCCCGTGAAATATGGATAAGGGTGACTACACCCAGCACTTGTGGGTCCTCACGACCCATAAGGAAGAAAACTCTCTTGTGAGATCCTTACGACTCCCAAGGGAAAACCCGCTTAAGAATCCTCACGATTCTTAAGGAGAACTTACACCTACAGGATCCTCTCGACCTGTAGGAAGAAAAACTCTTTATGATACCCCCGCGGCTCATAAAGCTCAAAAGTCTTAGGAGGCAGATCTTAACCATGAATCCTAAGCCATCGCTACCCTGCAAATAGGCTAAGATAAATTGTCCACAGAACAAGTTCAATTGAGAGGGACACACCATTAAAAAATATATATATATGTCTTTATTCATGAAACAAAATAGATACAAAGTACAATTCATGAAAGAACAAAAAGAAAATACTCTCGCTCAGGAGTATGTACAAAAAGAAAGGAAAAGATACAAGTTTTTCAAGCTGGCGGGCGATTTAGCAATTTTGCTAGCTCATCCTGCTTTTGCTGGGCCATAATTTCATGATTCAGGATCGCCAGAAAAGAGCCTCTGCCTGAGCCTGCTGGGCCTGATATGAGGCAAGCCAAACTTCGAGCTCCTTCTTGGTAGCTTTGTGGGCCTCTGTAAGTCCACGTTACCTCTCCCGGTACTTACGGGCTTGCGGAAATGATGAAAAACGATTTTTCAAGAGGTGGTAACATGGACTCAAAATACGGATCTTTGTTAAACAACTAACTAACAAACCTAACTTGAGATTTACCTACTCGGTTAGGGGGTTATACCTTTCTTGAACTCCTTCGTCTTCAACTCTTTCCGGTGTACGGATAGGCCTCACCTCGTCGTCTCCTTGCACCGAAGATGGATCCACCTGAAAGCTTCCACCTTTGGCTTCTTCTTCGAACTTGAAGAAATTAGAACACTTGGTTTGCTAAACCTTGTGAACTAGGATGAGTAGAGAAGTGATTTGGATTTTTTTTTATCTCTAAGGCAATGTTTCTCAACTCATGAGAGAGTGTTGCCTTGAGCTATAGAGAGCAAGAGCAAGAGGGAGAGCTCAAGCAAGAGAGAGAAATGAAATGAGAGAATGAGTAACTCTTTTGCCATCCAAGCTCTCATAATCCAAAACCATGATTACTCATAATAGTAATTAAGTATTATGTGATGGTTCAAGTCAAAATAGCCATATCATTTCATGCACTCATTTTGCAAAAACAAGCAAGTAAAAGACTTTGTCATGAAATGATAGCCATTGTAATGATGATGGTCAACTAGTCCAACCTAGTCAACAAAGTCAACAAGTCAACAAAGTCAACCCCCCATCTCAACCATGACACAATAATACTTAATTAATATTATCACTAATCATATTTCTTATTCTCATTTAGGTTTAGCAAAAGTCAATGGTCAACAGTGAACAGTCAACAACCCCAATGAGAATCCTCTGCCTCTGTCTCTCTGTCAACTGTGCATACACACCCGCATCCGCGTTCCGAGGAACACGAATACAAACGAGATAAAACCAATCCCAAAATATACACTAGGATCTGGCTTAAACCAAAACCCGCTAGTGTTAACTGTCCGGACACCAAACGTGCACAAGTGCACGGATGTGACCGAACCCTGTCGCAAAACCATGCGACCTGTTGCAAAACCATGTGACCTCTACTCTTTTTCCTAAAGGCGAATAGCTTTCTGTATGGGACTCTAAAGACTCGACACTACACTGGCAGTGGGTTTAACCACAGACCGCAAGCGGCACTAGCTGTGCGTAACGGTCCCCAGGTAGATGCCGACAAGAAGACTGACGAGGTGAAACCCATCTGAACTCCTACTGAGTCTGAATGTGACAATCTCTGTACAGTACAGTCTGTTCGTCTGATACATCGCATGGCGGGCCTAGGGGGCGGTAAACGTCAGTCCCCTAATAGCGGTACAAGTCGTGTCGGAGTGTAGCCCAGAACACCCTGAGATAGCACTGGAAACCTACCAGTATATCTCGCTTGCCCTGGCCAGGGACTACTCGTGTAATGGCTCTCCTAGACACAGCGCGATGTCAACCCCCAATACCGGGAGAGACAAATCCTGTCTAACCGTCACTGCCTCCAAGTGCTTCAGGACTGCAACCAACTACTACCTGTCTGCATGAATTCTTTGAGCCGTGGTAGGGTAGTAATCTAAGTACAGTGGGAACACACTCGAGGCGAAATGACAGTATCAATTCAGTGGACTAAGCTGTACTCATGTCACCTGGGAACTGATAACTGACGATAGGTATAGTACCAACCAACAGATCCCGACGAGTCTTGTCCAGTGTACTCGTAACCTAACGAGCACCCGCATACTATCTCAAGTACGACGTACTGACGGCTGTGGGACAGACCGTCTCCCACACTGGGATGAGAAGCGCATACTCTAGTCTACTCCAAAGCATCGATGCCCTGTCTCGATAGTCCTATGACTAGGGACCTGTATAAGGATGTGCTTATGGATTACCCAGCCCCCACTAGTGTGACTGCCATCACAACGCTGGTAATCAAGCAAAGATCCTAAGGGCTCCACTAATGTGTATAGGTGATATACTAAAATAAACACATGTACACATTAAAGTAGAAACAAACCAAGTAGCATACTACTATATTGAGCAAGATTGTCTATACAAGGTGAATATCCCAAGCTTCCATTAAGTAATATACAAACTAGTATGATACAGTAATGGCCTCTGGGGCATATACACTAACAATCTCCCACTTGCACTAAGGCCGTGTACTGGCGTATCGAAGACCTATCATCTCGATCAGCCGCTCGAACTGAGTCTGGGGTAAGGCCTTTGTGAGTGGATCAGCAGTGTTATCTTCCGTAGAAACTCTCCGAACCTCGATCTCCTGGCGACCCACGATCTCCCTGATCAGGTGATACCGCCTCAAGATGTGTCTGGATCTCTGATGGGACCTGGGTTCCTTCGCTAAAGCTATAGCCCCGTTGTTGTCGCAATACAGAGGTATTGGATCAATAATGGACGGAACCACCTGAAGTTCAGTTAAGAACTTCCTTATCTAGACGGCTTCTTTTGCGGCATCTGCAGCAGCGATATATTCCGCTTCCATCGTCGAGTCAGCAACGGTTTCCTGTTTAGAACTCTTCCAACACACCGCCCCTCCATAGAGGGTAAAGACATAACCCGATATGGACTTGGAATCATCCTTGTCACTCTGGAAGCTGGAGTCAGCAAAGCCCTCGATCTGGAGGTCTTTTCCGCCATACACCAAGAACATCTCCTTAGTCCTTCTCAGGTACTTGAGAATGATCTTTACTGCTATCCAGTGTTTCTCCCCAGGGTTTGACTGATACCGGCTTACCACACTCAGTACATAAGCTACATCTGGTCTGGTACACAATATCGCATACATTATAGAGCCTACCGCAGAAGCGTAGGGTATAATAGACATGCGATCCCTTTCCAAATCAGTCTTGGGAGACATCTCTTTGGAAAGGGTGATCGCGTGACAAGCCGGTAAATTACTGCACTTGGAATCTTCCATACTGAATCTTTTCAGTATGGTGTCGATGTACCTGGACTGTGAGAGTCCCAATATCCTCTTGGATCTGTCACGATAGATCCGGATCCCCAGAATGTATGAGGCATCACCCAGGTCTTTCATGGAGAACCTGTGTGACAAGAACCCTTTGACAGATTGTAGCATAGGAATGTCATTTCCTATTAAGATAATTTCATCCACGTATAAAATGAGGAATACTACAGTTCTCGCTACAAATCTACTATAGATGCATGGTTCATCTGGATTTTTGATAAAGCCAAATTCTTTGACCGTCTCATCAAAACAGATGTTCCAACTCCGCGATGCCTGCTTTAGTTCGTAGATGGACTTAAGCAACTTGCACACCTTTCCGCTGCTCCCACTCTGAATGAAACCCTCTGGCTGGTCCATATAGACACACTCCTCTAAATTTCCATTTAGAAAAGTGGTCTTTACGTCCATCTGCCAAATCTCATAATCGTGGAAGGCAGCAATGGCAAGAAGGATCCGAATGGATTTCAGCATAGCCACTGGAGAAAAGGTTTCGTCATAGTCCAAGCCAGGTCTTTGACGAAAACCCTTTGCAACAAGTCTAGCTTTATAGGTCTCAACCTGTCCATCTACACCAATCTTCCTTTTGAAGATCCACTTGCATCCTACGGGTTTTACCCCATCTAGAGCAACGTCCAACGTCCATACTTTGTTGGTGTACATGGACTCCATTTCGGTCCGCATTGCATCCAGCCATTTTACCGAGTCAACGCTCTGAATGGCCTACTGGAAGCTAGTCGGTTCATCATAATCAATGATGCAATCTTCTCTATCCCCGTCTATGAGAAAACCATAGTATCTCTCGGGCGGATGAGACTGTCTACTACTCCTACGGAGCGGCGCAGGAATATCATGATCTTTCGAACCCTCTGGTTCTACTAAGCTTTCAGTAATAGCTCGTGGTTCTGGAATTTCTTCCAGTTCTATTGCGCTCCCACTTATCTGATTTTCCAAAAACTCAGTTTCCAAGAAGTGGGCATGACGAGAAACATAAATCTTTTGTTCCTCTTCGCAATAGAAGAAATATCCCTTGGAGTTCTTTGGATATCCCACAAACTTGCACTGTACTGAGCGTGCCTCAAGTTTGTCCGCATGCTGCTTTTTGACAAAGGCTGGACATCCCCATGTCTTAATGTGATTAAGATAGGGTCTCTTCCCACACCACATCTGATATGGTGTAGTAGGCACAGTCTTAGTTGGAACTCGGTTCAAAAGGTATGCAGCTGATTCTAGTGCATATCCCCAGAATGATCGCGGTAACTCAGCGTTACTCATCATGGACCGTACCATATCCAATAGGGTTCGGTTCCGTCTCTCCGATACACCGTTATGTTGCGGAGTGTATGGAGGAGTAAGCTGAGAGAGAATTCCATTCTCTTTTAAGTAATCCAGGAACTCGGCACTCAAGTATTCACCACCTCGATCCAATCTCAGTGTCTTGATACTTTTGCCGGTTTGTTTTTCTACTTCATTCTTATATTCCTGGAATTTTCCAAAGGCTTCGGATTTATGTTTCATTAAGAAGACATATCCGTACCTTGAAAAGTCATCCGTAAAAGTAATGAAGTAAGAATAACCGCTTCGTGCATGCGTAGACATTGGACCGCACACGTCGCTGTGTACGAGTCACAAGAGCTCGCTCGCTCTTACTCCGTGTCCAGTGAATGGAGTCTTTGTCATCTTTCCTTTGAGACAGGATTGACAAGTGGCATACGATTGATATTCGAACGGATCCAAATATCCTTCTGTATATAATTTCGTCAACCTTCTCTCATTGATGTGACCCAGTCTACAATGCCATAAGAAAGTCTGATTTATTTCCGGAGACTTTCTTTTGTGTGTATTCTGGACATTGAAAATCTGTGGTTGGTTTAATACGTATATACCATTGCTTAATGTACCTGACCCAATCAGAACTTGATTAAGGTGAATGTTTACAACATTACTTACAAACGCAAATTCATAACCATCTTTAGAAATCAAAGATACAGAAATGATATTACAAGTTGCGTTGGGTACAAAAAAGCAATTACGTAAAACCAAAACATGTCCATTTGACATTCCCAGGTGATAGTCCCCCACGGCCTTAGCATCCATGCTAGCTCCGTTTGCAACTTTGAGGGTCATGTCACCTGCCTTCAAAAACCTACGGTTTCTCAACGCCTGCAAAGAATTACAGATATGAGATCCTGATCCGGTATCCAATACCCAGGAAGTAGAGTTTATTGATAGACAGTTTTCAATAACATACACACCTGAAGCTGAAGCCGCAACTTGCTTCAGATCCTGTGTTCTGGCTTTTCAAGCCCTGCAATCTTTCTTCCAGTGCCCACTCTTATGACAGTAAAAGCACTCTTCCTTCCCCACAAGTTTTCCCGCTATCTTTGTTGCTTTTGCCTTTCCCTTCGTATCCACTTTACTAACACCGCCCCTTGGTTTGGCGAGGGCTTTCTTCTTCTTTCCCTTGGCTTTCGTCTTGGACCTAGAAGATGAAGATCCTCCTACAAACAAAGTGGATATTTCCCTACCTTTCTGTAGGGTGCCCTCTGCACTCCTCAGCATGTTGAGGAGCTCTGAAAGTTCAACTTCCTTTTCTTGCAAGTTGAAATTCAGGATGAACTGGGCGTAAGTGGAAGGAAGGGACTGAAGAATCAAGTCCGTATAGAGCTCATTCTCCAACGTGGTCCCAAGGTCCGCGAGCTCCTCTATGAAGCCAATCATCTTAAGCATGTGTTCCGCTACCGATGATCTGACGGCCAACCTTGCCGAAAACAGCTTTTTCGACACTTCGTATCTTGCGATACGAGATTGCTCTCCATACAGTTCTTTTGTATGGAGAAATATGGATTCGAGATCCATATTCTCGTGCCTCCTCTGATGTTCGTTGTCCATGGAGGCAAGCACGAGGCACTTGGCCTTCGCGCAATCGATTTCCCAGGTCTTACGGATTTCCCTATCCGCGACGCTGGTTTTGGGACCTGGGACAGGGGGAGCTTTGGTGGTAAGGAGATATCCCAACTTGTCATAAGTGATTGCCATTTTGACATTCCTGAGCCAATCTTTGTAGTTTGGCCCTGTCAGTATGTTTTTATCTAGTAGTAACTTAAGTCCGGTCATGATGTTTGGTCGCTGCAATTAGGAGAGAGAGAAGAAATACTTTAGCATGATGCTCTTTTAAGTTTAGAATGGTTTTTAATTTGTCTAAACAGGATGGCTCCCACTGTCTCTCGAATCCCTCCTCAAACCAAAAAGGAAGAATTAGTCAGGATCAATCTCACCGTACAATACTTGCTTAACCGTTCGGCCAGGCTGGTGTCGGTACTTCGAGGGAGGTTTTCCAACGCTTTCGCGAAGTTCCTTAATTAAATAACCTCTTTTCCCTGGGGGCGTAGCCCCGCTAACACCTTTCTAGACACCTACTTGGTTTATAGCATTGATCGTTAAGTGAGAAATTTCCCGAGAAGTAGCATATACTCACAGTAGGATCGGGATCCAAATATCATCGCGTGACAAAACTGAAGGAATCCTACCAGAATCATCACACTCCAAATGGTATGCAGTGCTAGCAAGTTTCAGTTCTTTTAAAACTCCCGATGTGGATTTTTACCCCATGCTCTTATGACCTTGACTTTGGCCAACAAATCATAAGTCACATATCAAGTTATACCCGTCATTCTCCAGGTTAATTTGAGCCCACCCGTACATACACTTGACTTTGGCCAACAAGGTAGAACGACTGCCCCAAACCAACACATCTATCTATGCTGCACATGAATACCCAATAGCTACCAATCACTATGCCTTGACTTTGGCCAACAAACATAGCTTGAATATTTATTGACCATTCATGTGAAACGATGGAGGGCTACGAATGGTTTTGGCAAAACCGTGAACGTAGTGAACTTGATATAATCGAAGGAATGAGATAGCATTTAAAAGGAGTTGCTTAAGCTCCGCGTTTAAAAGTTATTTTTGAAAAGAAACCGAGTGGTTTTGAAAGTGTTCCAACGACTTTTACTTGGTTTATTTTTTCTTGCATTAATTCCAATGCGTCCCATCATTTAATCCTACCATTGCAGAAAACAACCAAAATATGACGTACGCTTATGCCATCCGCATTCGCCACGGGGCCCCGTCATTACCCGTTAGGTTGCTTAACTAACGACAGAGCGGGGGCTGGACTAGCGCGGATGCAAAACATAAGCAACGCCTAAATAATATCATACATAGATATATTGCAATGATAGCCATTTCAGATCACAGATGAACACATTGGATATACTAGGAATCCGCAATTCGTACGAGCCTGTAACGAAAAGCGGATTACACGGTCGCGATGAATAGCCAATACCCCACCCTAGACCCCTACGGGTGCGGCAAACTACCCGCCAAATATCCGAAGCGGAGCAACCTCCCTCAACGACGTGAGTAGGCCATTCGGCACTTCGAGATACCCGGTAGTTTGTGCACCCCACCTTGGGTCTATCCTAGGAGCAAAAACAGTAAAAAGAAATTATACAATGACGGCTACAACCCCGACCCGGTTGTACGACCAAAAATAATATTACATCAATTTACATATTACAAGAATTGAAAAATAAAAGAAAACTCTCATCTCACAACCCCCCGGCTATTCATCCGCGATAATCCAATGAATTCATATACACATACCATCAACATTACAGATCACAGATATGTATAACCCCTACTAATCGACGTATAGCGATTAGCAGACGTTCAATACATATAACACATCACAGATTTATACCCGTCAGCTTAAGTCTTTAGAAGTTCGATCAAAATACGGATTTTCAAGCCCCAAAAACTAATTTTTCTTTCTGGAAAATCTGGGCAGAAAAAACATATTGTAAAAATCACAAAACTCCCCTCTAAACAAACTGCATGAAAAATCGTCCACGGCCGAGTCAACTCGGACGCGGATCCGCGGCGGGAACATGCTCCGCCGCGGTTCCGCGGCGCGTTGATCGGTTCACTGGACCATTTTTCTACAGTTTGTTACAAAAACCCTGAGCCGAATTTTAAGATAAGATTTATCATTTTTTGGACAGAAAAAAAATTCGGCAGAAAGTATACTTTTCGGGCGTGTTTCGCAACTTTTTCTCCGATCGAATTTCTAGTTACTTTGCTAACATGTTAGATAGTGTTTAATTAGGCTCTGATACCACTGTAAGTCCACGTTACCTCTCCCGGTACTTACGGGCTTGCGGAAATGATGAAAAACGATTTTTCAAGAGGTGGTAACATGGACTCAAAATACGGATCTTTGTTAAACAACTAACTAATAAACCTAACTTGAGATTTACCTACTCGGTTAGGGGGTTATACCTTTCTTGAACTCCTTCGTCTTCAACTCTTTCCGGTGTACGGATCGGCCTCACCTCGTCGTCTCCTTGCGCCGAAGATGGATCCACCTGAAAGCTTCTACCTTTGACTTCTTCTTCGAACTTGAAGAAACTAAAACACTTGGTTTGCTAAACCTTGTGAACTAGGATGAGTAGAGAAGTGATTTGGGTTTTCTTTTATCTCAAAGGCAATGTTTCTCAACACATGAAAGAGTGTTGCCTTGAGCTAGAAAGAGAGCAAGAGGGAGAGCAAGAGCAAGAGAGAGAAATGAAAGGAGAGAATGAGTAACTCTTTTGCCATCCAAGCTCTCATAATCCAAAACCATGATTACTCATAATAGTAATTGAGTATTATGTGATGGTTCAAGTCAAAATGGCCATATCATTTCATGCACTCATTTTGCAAAAACAAACAAGCAAGTAAAAGTCTTTGCCATGAAATGATAACCATTGTAATGATGATAGTCAACTAGTCCAACCTAGTCAACCGGTCAACAAAGTCAACAAGTCAACAAAGTCAATCCCCCATCTCAACCATGACACAATAATAATTAATTAATATTATCACTAATCATATTTCTTATTCTCATTAGGGTTTAGCAAAAGTCAATGGTCAACAGTGAACAGTCAACAGTCAACAACCCCAATGAGAATCCTCTGCCTTTGTCTCCCTGTCAACTGTGCATACACACCCACATCCGCGTTCCGAGGAACACGAATACAAACGAGATAAAACCAATCCCAAAATGTACACTAGGATCTGGCTTAAACCAAAGCCCGCTAGTGTTAACTGTCCGAACACCAAGTGTGCACAAGTGCACGGATGTGACCGAACCCTGTCGCAAAACCATGCGACCTGTCGCAAAACCATGCGACCTCTACTCTTTTGCCTAAAGGCGAATAGCTTTCTATGTGGGACTCTAAAGACTCGATACTACGCTGGCAGTGGGTTTAACCACAGACCGCAAGCAGCACTAGCTGTGCATAACGGTCCCCAGGTAGATGCCGACAAGAAGACTGACGAGGTGAAACCCGTCTGAACTCCTACCGAGTCTGAATGTGACAATCTCTGTACAGTCCGGTCTGTTCGTCTGATACATCGCATGGCGGGCCTAGGGGCGGTAAACGTCAGTCTCCTAATAGCGGTACAAGTCGTGTCGGAGTGTAGCTCGGAACACCCTGAGATAGCACTGGAAACCTACCAGTATATCTCGCTTGCCCTGGCCAGGGACTACTCGTGTAATGGCTCTCCTAGACACAACGCGATGTCAACCCCCAATACCGGGAGAGACGAATCCTGTCTAACCGTCACTGCCTCCAAGTGCTTCGAGACTGCACCCAACTACTACCTGTTTGCACGACTCTTTTGAGCCGTGGTAGGGTAGTAATCTAAGTACAGTGGGAACACACTCGAGGCGAAGTGACAGTGTCAAGTCAGTGGACTAAGCTGTACTCATGTCATCTGGGAACTGATAACTGACGATAGGTATAGTACCAACCAACAGTTCCAGACGAGTCATGTCCAGTGTACTCATAACCTAACGAGCACCCGCATACTATCTCAAGTACAACGTACTGACGGCTGTGGGACAGACCGTCTCCTACACTGGGATGAGAAGCGCATACGCTAGTCTACTCCGGAGTATCGATGCCCTGTCTCGATAATCCTATGACTAGGGACCTGCATAAGGATGTGCTTGTGGATTACCCAGCCCCCACTAGTGTTACTGCCATCACAACGCTGGTAATCAAGCACAGATCCTAAGGGCTCCACTAATGTGTATAGGTGATATACTAAAATAAACACATGTACACATTAAAGTAGAAACAAACCAAGTAGCATACTACTATATTGAGCAAGATTGTCTATACAAGGTGAATATCCCAAGCTTCCATTAAGTAATATACAAACTAGTATGATACAGTAATGGCCTCTAGGGCATATACACTAACAGCCTCGACTCTTTCGCGAGTAAACTCGGCGGCCTTGTCGATGGCCACTACCTCCTTGATGGCCTCTTGAAGCACTCGTCAGAGTTCATACGCTTTGTTGGTCTTGGCGGTAAGATTAGCTTGAAGCTCGCTCAGCGCCTTAGAATCCAGCTCCCTCTCCGAGAATTTGCGGCCGAGCCTCTTCTCGCATGATGCCATGTTTGCCGCGCACCATGCTATCATCCCCCGCAACTCCTCCTTTGCAGACACGGCCTCCGAGGAAAGGCGGGAACACTCAAGGGCATGCAAGAAAGCCTCCACCTGCCGACAGAACTCCACCCAGACTCGCACCACCTCTTCGCTATGGTAGGTGGCAAGAAAAGGAAGAGAACCGTTAGCTTCAGCGGCAAATGCTTCAGCTGTGGTTGCGCTGCCAGCACGAAGCTCCTCGATCAAAGATGACAAGGAGACAAGGCTTAACTGGGCCAAGCGCTCTGAGGCTCGCAAAGCATAGGGGCCGGGCGACATAGCGATACGCGATTCCAGCGCTATGGAGGCTGGCAGGGCTGTTCGGATTTGAAAAATGTCAGTAAAACTCTTAAGCAAAAGAACAAATGGGACTATATTGAAATGTCACTTACCAACGGTCATGCAAGTAGGAGCTGAAAGTTCCCCTGGCCCTTCAACGACCTCCACCTCGTCATCGGCCTCCAAAACTGTAAGAGACATCAATGTTATTTCGCAGAATAGCAACAATGCTATAATAAAAAATGGCGAACGACGCTAACCTTGCCCAGAGGAAAGGACGATGCGCTGAGGAGAGATCGCCTGCGGAGCTGCCATCTCCAGCAGACGATGAAACAATTGCCGGGGAGACAAATCAGCGATAGAGGCCGCCAGCCCACGCAATTCTGAGAAAACAAAAGAGTTCAGACAACAGAAAGATTGCTAATTTAAAATGTATAAGGTTACCTTCAACACTCCTCCCGTTCTGAATCGGGGGGATGGCAGCTTCAACGGCCTCCGCCACGATCTCCGGCTCCAGCAAAGGGAGGGTAATCCTGACTACCTCTCCTCCGGCTTCTGGGCCGCCCGCAGGAAGAGTCATTGGGGCGGCAACCCCCAAAGGAGCCTCTACCAAAGGAGCAAGCGCTCCGTGATCAGGAACCGCCACTGGAGGCTCTAAGGCAAGAAGAACAGCCTCGTCAACCCCCTCCCCCATCGAACAAGGCTGCATCGGGAATGTCAACAAGCTCTAGCTGCAACAAGCCCGTAGGGACCTCCCCCATCGCCGAGGACTCTGCACAATCCACACAAGAATAAGAATACATATATACGGGCATAAGCAATCTGAAAAACTGCAAAGAAGTATAAAAACATACCAATGCGCAGGGAAGCCCTCAATATGGTTTCTTCAAGCCGATGCTCCTTCTCAAGGAGGCGTGCTCGCCGGGGTTCGAGGGTGGACTCATGGCCGCCGGTCCATAAGGAGAGCGCGTCCGCAGCATCCTCCGAAGCGGCCTGCTTCAGCGCCCATTCACCCCACTCCTCCAAGGGGCCAATGAACCACCGCCGTATCCACGAAGGATCTTCATAGAAGATGACGGCGGGATAAGGCCTCTTCGGGATCCTTACCTTCTCAGCTTCAAGCTGCGAGCGTCTTATAGCCTCAGCCAATTGTGCGGCTTCCTCGGCAGATGAACCTAGGAAAAGAAGACCATCGTCTGGCGATATCATGGATATGGGTTCGTCTTGAACGACAGGTTCGGATCCTTCTGAAAGATCGAGCAGACGGGCGACCGTTTTCTTCCTCCTTTTTGGCCCGAAACTGATGCCAGAAGACGCTCGCTTCTTTTCCCGTGGAGCCTTGGCACGACGCCGACCCACCTCACCTTCAACACCCTCGTTTGGCGGTACTACCGAGGACGACACCGCCATTGTCGACGCCGCGGGTGGTGGTGCTGCATCCGGAGCCCGATTAGCTCGCGATCGGGTGCCCAAAGGCATGCCGACTGTTGGGGTGAGGTCAACTCCCGACTCTCCCGGGATAAGCGCAACACCGGTGTCTCTTAGGGGAAAGCGGACCGGGACGCGCGGTCGCAACATAGCTCCTGTAGCCAGAACCTGAGTAGGAGCACCATGTCCAAGGAGCATCCTTCTCTCCTCCACAATAATCGGGTTGACCCGATGAAGGTACCAGCCCGTAAACGACCCCACGCACCGGGGAAGATGGTCAGCTTCAGGGACCATGAAGTGGGAGCCGGTGTTCAATTTCATGAAATGATGAGCGGCATCGCGAATGGTATCAAGTGAAGGGACCAGCGCAACTATGAAAGCCTCGAAAGGAACGCCCTGGTCGTATCCAAGCTGCCGGGCGAAGCGATGCGGGTTGTACCGCATGAAAAGAGCCGAACTGTCCTGGAGAAATACCAAATAGCCTGGTCTAATTGCATACAAGTACGCAGCCTCCCGGGGCCTCAAAGAAGGTACGTTGTCTTTTGACCGGTCCCAGAGTTGTTGAACCGGACCTGAGGCAGAAGATAAAACCCGGTCAGTAAACATCAATCCGCCAGCAGTAGCATAAGGGGAAATCAACGTCCGAATGGCCCCAAATTGAGTTGGATCGGAGGCGGAAGCATTCACCAATCGCATAAGTCGTGGGAAGGTGTAGGCATCGTAAAATGCGGGCCTCTGATGCATAGCGAAAGCACCCAACATGTGCATTTCGATCCAAGACGTGAAGTAATGAAGCGAAAAGTTTACTACATCTACGCCAGGAGTAGAGGTATTAGCCGCAGCGCCCAACCCGTGATAAAGATGCGCCAAAGCCGGGAGGCCGACAGCCAGCCGTGTCCCCTCAGCTATACGATGGGCGGGATAGATAACCGAGACTCTCATAAGCGGCGATGCATGGGGATAAAGAACCAGCTGAGCCAGACACTGACGAAGCCCACGAAGAACGTCTCCTCATCCATGCCGGGAGCTGCAATGGATTCAAAAGACACCGGCGACATAATGGGGATGTAATACTGTGGTAAATCCGATTCCTGAGTCGGCAGCATCTTCGGGCCAAACCCGAAGGGGTCAATAATATGCGCAAACTTTGGAGCCGTCTTCGACAGGATATCCTCGCGAAGGAAGCAAGCGATGAAGCTCTTAAAAGTGACGCCTTGCTCCTCAGATTCCGTGAACAGCCGGTCGAAAATACCCAGCGCCTTGATCAAACTTGAACGCTTGTGGCGAACGGCGTTCTCACTAGACAAGCCGTCGGTAATTGCGGGCTTGGGCTCAAAAACATATTCATCAGGAGGCAGCAGCTCCTCATACAGTGTACCCCTGATTGGCACCCCCGAGATCTCACGAAATTCTTCCAGAGAGATTGAAACCTCGCGGTCCCCTAAAAGAAAAGTGTTGGTGGGGAGATTCCACTGGTTCAAGAACGCCTTAACCCACCAGACATGCGGGGATTGGTAGTGGAAGAGCGACACATACATCGCCTGGTAAAGCCCGACCTTCTGCAGCCGCGCGCGATGGGCGGACATGATGTAACGAGCCCAGAGGAGGTACCCCGTAGGGTGTCGAGGGGTGAGCCCTATCTTGTAGATTTTTCCCCATGGTTGGGCCTCACTCTGACAAATACGCCGCCCCAGAATATCTATAGCTGGGATCGGGTGGTTCGGGATACCGGTTGTTGAAGTCTCGAGCCGTCCCGTTGGAGTCCAATTTGGCATCTCCACAGCGAAAACCGTCCTCGGAGGGTCCATTAGCAAGAACGGGAAAGTAGGCTCCGTCGGCACTTCACAGAGGAAACTCCGACGACCTCGGATGATATGACTGTACCAAGTTCCCCATAGAAGTAAGCTGGTGCAGTTCGGGTCATGAGCCCGGATCATCGCCATCACTTCCTCGTCGGATGGTGATTGAGGAAAAGCGGCCTCCGAACGAGTGAAGGGAAAGCACGGAACAGAAGCCATCACACCTGAAATCAAATAAAGGAAACTGTCAAAAGCAAAGCCAGCAATATATATATATATATATATGAAGATAGTTGAAGAAAGCGACATCAGACTCTTTTTATGGGGCCATTGGCTACAAAACACATGGGCCCCACAGAATCAGGTTGACGGCTCGTTAATAATGAGGCCAAGCAATTATAATGAGACAAAGGGAATATTCTCATTAAATAAACAGGAGACTTCAAGTAACCCTACACACTCCCCTAAAAGACAAATCCATCTTGGGCTCTGTGATGAATCAAACAGAATCAAGGGAATTAAATTCCCAAAGACCAACAGTGCAAACTGTTTTTGGATTGTGAAGAGGATGACTCAAGGCAAGAAAACCCATGAAGTTCTCTAGGAAGAACTTAGTTCTTCAAAGGAATTAAATTCCTTTTTTGAAAAAAGGAATTAAATTCCCAGAAATTTTGTTTCAGAGCCAGAGCTCCTTGAGATGGAATTAAATTCCATGGAAAACAACCGACATTATCACCTTCCTTAAAGATTAGAAAAGCCCTAAGAGATGTACAGTTTGAAAATTAGATGGGTCTTTGTTCTTGTTGGTGAACTTGAAAAAAATGGGTTCATGTTAAAAAGGGGTGAAACCCTTGATGTAGATTTAAAATCCAGAGAGTTTTTTTAAATGAAGGTTCTTCGATCGTTCAACATCATTACCTGAAAGGAAAAGTCTTTCTTGAACAGAGTTAAACTCTGAAAAAATTTCAAGGCAGAGAACTAAGCTCTGGAAAGAGAGAATTAAATTCTCAAAAGAAGGAAGTTCTCAAAGGAGGAAGATGAGCAAAGTGGAGGCTCTTCTGAAAAGACATGGGCATTTATAGGATGGGATGAAAAACGTTTCATTTACCCTACTCCCAAAGCAGATCCGACGGTCACAAAAGTGACAGCGTTGCACTCACGTGCAGACAGGTTAGAACAACGCTGTGGGGGCATTTGTTCCCTGATTAAAAATCAAGAAAAGATTCGGAAGAGGCATCACGTGCTCACACGTGACCAGTGGTCACGTGTTGGCACGTGATAGTCAAGCAGCAGCACAGAGTATATTTGTTCTCTAATTAAAAGTCAAGAAGAAGATTCAGAAGAGGCATCACGTGCTCACACGTGACCAGTGGTCACGTGTTGGCACGTGATGGTCAAGCAGCGGCACAAAGCATATTTGTTCTCTAATTAAAAGTCAAGAGGAAGCTTCAAAACAGGCATCATGTACTCACACGTGACCAGTGGTCACGTGTTGGCACGTGATGGTTAAGCAGCGGCCAGAGAACAGGGCGCAGAAGAAGAGAAGCCCATTCCAGGGGTCACGTGGCTACACGTGACCAGGGGTCGCGTGGCCACACTTGACCGGCTTTAAGAGCCTTATTCTTTAACAGAATTAAATTCTGAGGATAAATCTTTCAAATCTTTCCAAAATGAAGAAGGATTATTTGAAACCGTTGGATTAAAAATCTAAAGGTGATTAAATATTACCAATTTATGGAAAAATCTTGGACTTGGAAAGATTTCCCCCTAAATCTAACCGAAATAACAAAGAGATATCTTTGGATTTAAAATCCAATGGTGAATAAAATTCACCTAACAATCTAAAGGTCCAGATTAATGATAAATATAAATCAAATCTCTCAATGAGAGATTTACTAAACAGATTGATTATTTTCCTTCTCCTATAAATAGGAGCCAAGAAAAGAAGAGAAAAGACCTTTGGACCTTTTCTTTTGATACACACAGAGAGAGAGATATAGAGCCTTTGATTCTCTGCATAAGGAAAACCTTAGGTAAGAAAAGAAAAGGGAGGCTTCAAAGGGAATTTAATTCTCAAAAGAGTTTAACTCTTATATAAAGAAAGGAACTTAGTTCATTCTCTGGTTGAGGATCTGCAAAGTGCACATCTCCCCATGAACTGAGAATTTAATTCTTATTGGGTTGAGATCCTGCCATGCAGATCCAAAACACAGAGGAGGAACTGAGTTTTGAGAATTTAATTCTCACAGAAATACAGGAATTTAATTCCTTCAGAATGGACAGAACTAGGGTTTAACCCTAATCGAGAACATATTTCTCTCAAACTCACAGGAATTTAATTCCCTTAAAAAAGAAATTAGGGTTTAACCCTATTTAAGAATATAATTCTTCAGAAAAAAACAGGAATTTAATTCCTCTAAAGTTTGTTGTTAGGGTTTAACCCTATGAAGAATTTAATTCTTAAAAGATGAACAGATCTTTAAAACATGCAAAGAACCAGAGTCACGTGCTACCACGTGACCCCTGCAAAGATCCACAGAAAAGAACTTTGAAGCAACACTTCACGTGTTACCACGTGACTCCTGCAAAGATCCATAAAAAAGAACTTTGAGGAAATGCCTCACGTGCCCCATGTGATCTCTAATGCACACAGAGAAAAAAGCAAAGGAAACAGAAAAGAGCTCTAGGGCGCCCTCACGTGTCAACACGTGACCCCTAACAGATCAAAGCGTGAGCCCCCATCACGTGCCCACACGTGATGGCATTCAGAATTAAAAGTGTTAAACACTTATCTGTAGAACAAAATAAAGGGAAGCAGGGCGCTCTCACGTGCTAACACGTGACCCCTTGGCTGAAGCTCTAACAGATAAACGCCCAAATTCTCATCACGTGACAGCACGTGATACTTCAAAGTATTCAATATTTTTGACAGAACAAAATAAAGGGAATCATGGCGCTCTCACGTGTTCACACGTGACCCCTCTTACCTTAGTGTTTAACACTAAATTGAAACCTCTGTAGCCAGTATTTAACACTGATTTTCTTAGTGTTTAACACTAATTTGGAAAACTCTATTTGAAGTGTTTAACACTGATTTCCTTAGTGTTTAACACTAATTTTGAAAACTCTATCTGCAGTGTTTAACACTGATTTTCTTAGTGTTTAACACCAGTTTGAAAAGTCTATTCCCAGTCTTTAACACTGATTTGCTTTAGTGTTTGACACTAATTTGGAATCTCTATTTCCAGTGTTTAACACTAATTTGAAAACTTTGTTCCCAGTGTTCAACACTATTGGTCTCTAGTGTTTAACACTAGCCTTAGCCCAATTGGCTAAGTTTCCAGAGGAAAAGCCTATCATTCAATGAACCAACAGAGGGCCAATATCCCAAACATGATTGGACTTAGCCCAAGCTGGCCATAAGTCCTCAATTCAAACTTAACTGGGCCGATGGGCTCATAATATAATAATTGATCTTAGTTTCCAAATTGGACTACATATCACTTAATCTACCTTAGTTTAAGGGTACATCTCTTCACTCCTTTGATACTTGGCGTTGTAATTCCTCAACGTCTTCAAAGAGATGACGGGTCCCGATAACCACACATTGATACGGACTGTGGGGTCCTTAAACTCATGGACTATGAGGTCCTTAACCTTGACCGTAATGTCTTAAAACTAACGCCGGACTGTGGGGTCCTTAAACCCTCGGACTATGACGTCCTTAACCTTGACCGGAATGTCTTAAAACTAACAATGGACTATGACGTCCTTAACCTTGACCATGATGTCTTAAAACTAATATCGGACTGTGGAGTCCTTAAATCCACGGACTACGACGTCCTTAACCTTGATCGCAATGTCTTAAAACTAGCACTGGACCGCAATGTCCTTAAACTACCTATTGACCGCAATGTCACTAAACTAAATAACATGGCTCCCCTAACTGCTTTCTTGTTGGATCTAAACGATCCCGTTAAGTCTAAAACTAGACTAACGTATCCTTAACAAACGTTTAAGTCGATCTTAGTCTAAAACTAGACTAACGTATCCTTAACAAACGTTTAAGTCGATCTTAGTCTAAAACTAGACTAACGTATCCTGAAACACAACCCCCAAACCCAAATCTAAGATAATACGGATTTGGACTAGTCCACGTCCTACGGGCGACGACATAACTCAGTCTCCGTATACAATCCACGGGCAACCAAACACAAATCAAACACACACGACACGAAGTGACCATCTGGAGAAGGAGAAAGTTGTTACCGCAATGCGGTGGCGTAATTAACTGCAAGGGCTTGCGCTTGCAGGGAAGAGCGTCCCCACAATCAAAAACCCCTCAAGCGAAGGGGAATCTGACGAAGTCTGCTACATCGGACGAATCCGTTTAAACCTTCGATACATGGTGCCATAAATCAACTTGGCATCTTCGGAGAGGTAGACGGATAGCACCAATTAGCATCTGCCCCGAATCTCAGGCAAGACTGTCCCTGCGTCGCACCGTCTTTTGGAGGGGAACAGAGAGATATCCCACAACTTACCCTTTGGACCAGTTAGGAGCAGTCTAGTTAACATAGGAGACCCTAGACCTAGGCTTGATTGTGCATGCTTAAATTGTGACTGTTTGAAAGTGTGTCGTAGTTCCGTACAAAATTTTTGCAAAAACTCTTTCTAAAAAAATAAACACTTTCAAAAATTTCAAAACTCCAAAAACAAACAATTTTTTTTAAAATATATATATATATATATAATAAAAAAATTAAAAATTAAAAATTAAAAAAAATTCACATTCTTTTCCTTTCTTTCCTCACATCATGGGTACCCCCCTCGCAAAACTCTTGCCGAACTTTGGTACCCTCAACCAGACATTACTTCCTACGCTCATTGTTTTGGTCAAATTTCGGACGACCCCTCCATGCCCAAAATTTCTTTGAAAGATCGAATAGACCCGTCTAGGGCATCCAGTTGGACTCCGCAATCCACCTTGTATCAACCATTTCAACCTTCACCACCTTCTTATATTGATACTCTTTTTTCGAGTCCTGTTGTAATCCCGAAACCCATGTCTATTGTTGAACATATTGTACAATCTCATAACCGATCTTTCACTCCTTTTACCACTGCGAATTCTTTGGATCAACATTTCCATTCACCTTCTTATCCAAATGTTGATCCTACTCCTGTCCAACCATTCAATTTCTACCAGTCCTACCCGACTTTCGCACCTTCCCTAGACATTGCTTCTACACAGCCATTTAGGAGTTTCTGGTATCCAAACAACTTTGAATCTTTTACTGAAAACCCTTCACAACCCATGTCTAGTCTGGAACAGTCGTTGGAAGATTTTCTGGTAGCGTCAAGACAACAGATGATGAATTTGAATGCATCCATGGCCGCCCTTATACAACCTAGTGACCCGGTAGCTAGTTTCCAACTAGCCCCAAATTTTCCAATGTATAATGAGACGGTTGGACAGATTGAGAATTTGAGTGGAGAGAGTGAGCTGTGCACCCTTCCAAATCAACCCTACCCATCCCCAATTGAATCCCACAATTCCAGTTTTGAATGTCTATTAAGTGTTCCAAATGATTCACCGGTTGAAGATAAAACGTTTAATGAGTTGTGCGACGTTGTAGTGTTTGATTTGCCAGATTGTGAAGGGTCCCTTTCGAGTGAAACCATCACCAATCCTTTTGACCTCTAGACCTCCACTCTAGAACCTGAATTGATAAATATCCATGCTTTTGATGAGGTGTCTAAAAAAATTAATTTTCACTTGATTGAGGATATCGACGCTGGGAATATTTTGGATGATGAACCCGCAGATTTGACTGAATTTTTCTCTCCAATTCATCATCCCGAGTCATTAAATGTTTCTCCCGAACTTCATATTATTCTTGATTTTGATGAGAATTGCATGGATAAGCTAAAATTTGAGGAGAGTATTGAGGAAATTATTGAGGATGAGGCAGTTTTACTTGAGAAGTCAAATTTTCCAATTCATTCTATCCCTTTCATTGACTGCGCACACCCTCCTGAATCTTTAACTGATACCCTTCCTTAATCACTTCCCTCCATCCTCGTTCCGACTGCGCAAGAAACCGTTACACTTTCATTTTCAATGTCTGGTTTACCAAGTTCAATGTACCCATGTTTTCTCACGAATCTTGAGGGATTTGACATCATTTCTCAGTGGATTGATAGATTAGCACAATCGTTTTTTACACATCGGTCATTACAAATTGTGCTGATTTATACACTCTATTTCCACCCTCAAGTTCGTATTCCACTTCTTTTTCCCACTATCTCGGGTTCTTCTTCTAATCTTCCTTTAATGATACCGAGTGTTAATGAATCACAATCCGATATTTTGAGTTTGATAATTCTAGAAAAACAACTTGATTTAGACTCTTTTGAAAATAAGGTAAATGAGCCTTACGACTATCCTACCTTCATAATTTTGGAAAAATCAAGTGTGTTGAATTCTGGCGCGACAATTATTAACATTGAAACGTTCAATCGGACCATCGATGGAAGTTTCGAAGATATTTTCGCCGACGAACTCTCATTCCTAAACGACACGGATTTTGTGATTAATCAACCTCTACCTGAAGAAATCAAACCACCACCACCTTTTCTTTTTTCCCTTCCGCCGTTCTTCTCCTCCATCGAGACCATATACTGCTTCTATCTCCACACGGTCTCGTGTGTTTCTCATTTCTTTTCTCTACACTCTATTCTTTCACCAACCACACCATTATTATGATAAAATTTTGGAATGGCTGGTGCTAACCTTTGGCCTGTGTAAGGCCTTGTTGTATAGCTTGATACTATATTTTTCTTCCCCCTTACTCTAAACTTTAACGCTTAAACAGTGGAAACATTGTTTCACTTAAGTTTGGGGGGGCCTTTTTGTGTATATATTTTGTTTTCTTTTTCTGTTAACAATAAAAAAAAAACACAGAGGAGTGCCGACAATTTTGACCCTCTTGGTGTAACCTGACAGTGAGGACACTGTCAAGTTTAAGTTTGGGGGTGTGCTCGGTAAGCTTTCTTCCTTCGCATTCATGTGTATATTTTTGCATGTGCATACTTATTTTAAAATCCATAAAAATAAAAAAAAAAAAAATTATAAAAATTGATAAGTTCAATTTTGGCCATATTTGACTTAAGTTCAACATAGCGGTTTAGTAGTAAGGAAAAACTAGATCCTAAACTTAGTAAATTAAAAACCCTAAAAATAACCTTTCTTAAAGTTTAATTATTGAAAATATATGTTCTTGTAGTTTATTTAGAAATAGGCAACTTTTAAGTTCAGTTCTTGAGCTAAGTCAAAATAAAAGAAGAGTATTGATTTTTATGTGAAGTGTAAGTTTGAAAAATAATTCCGAACCTTAAGTCTAAATTCTGAAAATATATACCCTACAACTTGCACAAACACGCACCTTGAAACTTGGAATAGTAGAGGATACCTTAAAATGCTCTTGTCTAAAATCCATAGTATGAAGGAAAATATAATAAAAGTACAAGTGTGAATAAAGAGATATAAAAAAAATGAACATTGGTTTTGTAATTACTTCATAAATAAAAAATTATATAGCGAGTGTGCTTTATCACCTAGTGCCTTAAACCAACTGGTTTGGGAGTCACTGCTAAAGCCTTAGGTATTACAAGACGAGGAATTATGACTTAATACGTGAACACATTTTGTAATCGGTCGTTAGTACCTCAAGAAGTATTAACGGTCGCATGAAGGATGTGTGAGGAAATTTCATCTAAAAATTTACCAACTAAAAGTATTTTGGACGATGGACAAGAGTATGATAGCTAGAATTGAATTTCCAAGTGTAGGGGTGATACATACACACACGTATGGGTATATGATTGGGGTTTGGATAAGAGTAGGAATGAAAAATAGGACTTATACCTTCAGTAAAGATGATAAAAATTCCTAAGTTGAGATGGAACCTTAGAAGGAAAATTCAAAAGATGCTGAAAGCTTAATAAATTTGCAGAACATATACGATCTTAAATTAAATGATAAGTGAGTGTGAAAAATACAGGTTGATGATTTCTAAAGTTAAAGATAATAGAATTTCTTGCTAGAATACCAAATTGAAGAATGAAAATCAACATGCTAAATTGATCGGATTTTGTGGATAGTATCCGCTGAAAACCCTCAGGAGACAACACTCCTCCTACTAGGGACACCTAGAGATTTAACGGCTTGTTGCACGAGCTCAGTGCAATCGTGTTTCCCTGCAAAAGTGAGGTTAGGATTTTGTTGAGAATAAAATTGGTTTTGCTCGGGACGAGCAAAAGATAAGTTTGGGAGTATTTGTTCATATCAGAATTTTTCATTATTATATTCCTCATTCTTAATCATTTTACAAATAAATAGGTGCTTTTGATCCATGTCTGCTAAATAGTTGTAGATTACAGGTTCTCAGAACAATACGATGAAATTCATGAAAAAAAACGTTACAAAAGTGAGACTACGACCAACAAAAGATGAATCTGTATGATGACGCCTAACAGTTCAAGGAACAAATGAAGATCAGTAAACAGTTCCATGCACAAGACAGTTCAAGGGCAGCACAAGATACAAGACTTCAAAGCGAAGCTTATGGTAAAAGTCCACAAATTCTGCACTGTTGGAAATTTGGAAGAAATTAGAAAAGATTCTGAAGAACCAAGTGAAGAAAACATAAAGAAAAAGCAACTTGAAGCATCACAGAAGAATTGAGCCCAAGAGCCCACCAAACGGCCGCGGAACCGCGGCCAAATAGGGCATTCCGCCGTGGTTCTGCGGCCGTGTTGTGCACGTGTCGGCTCAATTTGTCGGTGGTGTCGGTGCTTTGACCCGGATTTCTTAAGGTAGTCTTGTAATTTCAGATGTGGATCAGATGTAAACCCTAGAGTTTCTCCTATCTATAAATAGGAAAGCCTACAGCCTCTTTTGGGGTGTGTCGCTTTTGGATGCCTCTTTGGAGATGCCTCTTTTTAATTTCTAGGTTAGATTTTAATTTCCTTGTAATCGTCAAGAGGTCATCAATAAAGGTATTTTTATCGTGCATTCTTTTATCTGAATTTAATTCCTGAATTTTTATCTGTCTTTTATTATTTGCAATTTGAATAGTTTTTAAAATAAAACATAAAAATGAATTCCATTGTTAATACCCTAATGAGTGAGTAATTTCTCACTTGTTAGGGTTAGGATAGGGAAGGCTTGAGAGATGGAAATCTCTCTTATTCCTTTCATTGCTCGTATAAATTAATTAATTAGGACTCTGTTTAAATTAATTACACACCGCTCACTACGGCACCCCATCCTACGAGATAGCGGTGATTCCCTACTTAAGACCGGTTGTGGTTGATTTACATAGAGATTAGGGCTAAGAGTTAAGAAAGGACGGACAAGGACCAAAAGGAAGAAACTATGTTTCTTCTTAGTCGTGCTAATCCTCTTTGTTGACTATTACCCTAACACCTATATTCTTCATTAGGGCAAAGAAAGCAGTGGGTAGAATTCTTTTTCCAAGCTAACCTAATCCTAATCCTAGCAAGACTTTTAATCAATTTAATCTCATTCTTAGATCGTAAAACAAAATCCGACTTGATCGGATTAACTCGTTAGAACATAAAGAAAAGGAATCCATCTCCCTGTGGACCGACCCGTACTCAACCGGCTAGCTACCAAGCGACGCCGTCTTGATTGCGGTATTCTTAACTTTGATTTTAAAACGCGCATGCAAAACCTCCATCAATCACTGCTCGGCCATCCGCAGTGGGTAGTTTCCTTCCCAACAACGATGTGGATCAAAAGCCCTCACCATGAGGCGGCCAAGTAATTTCCTGCTCGGCCATCCGCAATGGGTAGCTTCCTGCCCAACAACGTTGTGGATCAAAAGCCCTCACTACAAGACGGCCGAGTAGTTTCCTGCTCAGCCATCCACAGTGGGTAGCTTCTTGCCCAACAACGTTGTGGATCTAAAGCCCTCATCATGAAACAGCCGGGTAGCTTCCTGCTCGGTTCATCCACAGCGGGCAGCTTCCTTCCCAACAACGTTGTGGATCCAAAGCCCTTACACGAGGAGGCCGGGTAGCTTCCTACTCGGTCCATCCACAGTGGGTAGCTTCCTGCCCAACGAAAATGTGGATCCAAAGCCCTCATCACGGGACAGCCGGACAGCTTCCTACTCAGCCCATCCACAGTGGGTAGCTTCCTGATTGGAAGATGTTTTCTGTGTGTTTTAAATTAAAAAATACCGCAATCAATTAACGGTGTCGCTTGGTAGCTATCCGGTTGAGTATGGGTCGCTCCACAGGGAGATGGATTCCTTTTCTTTATGTTCCAACGAGTTAATCCGATCAAGTCGGGTTTTGATTTACGATCTAAGAATGAGATTAAAATTGATTAAAAGTCTTGCTGGGGTTAGGATTAGGTTAGTTTGGAAAAAGAACTCTACTCACTGCTTCCTTTGCCCTAATTAAGAACTTAGGTGTTAGGGTAATAATCAACAAAGGGGATTAGCACGACTAGGAAGAAACTCCGTTCTTTCCTTTTGGTCATTGTCCGTCCTTTCTTAACTCTTTGCCCTAAGCTCTATGTAAATCAACCACATCCGGTCTAACTAAGGAATCACCCCTATCTTATAGGATATGGTGCCGTAGTGAGCGGTGTGTGTTTGATTCAAATAGAGTCCTAATTAATTAAAATTATAGGGGTAAGAAAGGAATGAGAGATTTACATCTCTCAAACTTTCCCGATCCTAACCCTAACAAGTGAGGAATTACTCACTCATTAGAGTATTAATAATGGAATTCATTTTTATATTTTATTTTTAAAAACTATCTAAGTTGCAAATAATAAAAGACAGATAAAAAGAATGCAAGAATTAAATTCAGATAAAAAGTCTTACTTTTTTGATGCACTCTTGACGATTACAAAGGAATTAAAATTTTAGATCTAGAAAAAGGCATCTCAAAAGAGGCACCCAAAAGAGGCACACCTAATTAGGCTCTCAACTTTCCTATTTATAGATAGGAGAAACCCTAGCTTTTACATCTGATCCACATCTGAAATTACAAGACTACCCTAAGAAAGCCGGGTCAACGCACTGACACCCACCGACACGTGCACTGCACGGCCGCGGAACCGCGGCAAAATCCCATGTTTGGCCGCGGATCTGCGGCCATATGGTGAGATCTCAGACTCATTTCTTCAGGGTTGCTTTATGTTGCCTTTGTCTTCTGTTTTCTTCACTTGGTTCTTCAGAATCTTTTCTACTTTCTTCCAGATTTCCAACCGTGCGGAATTTGTGGATTTTTACCGTAAGCTTCGCGTTGAAGTCTTGAATCTTGTGCTGCCCTCGTACTTTGTACAATCGAACTGTTCATTAATCTTCGTTTGTTCCTTAAACCGGTAGGCGGCATCATACAGATTCATCTATTTGTTGGTCATAGTCTCACATTTGTAGCATCTTTTCCTGAATTTCACTGTATTGTTCTGAGAACCTGTAACCTGCAACTATTTAGCAGACATGGATCAAAAGCACATATTTATTTGTAATATGAATAAGAATGGGCGATATAATAATGCAATATTCTGATATGAACACTTTCTGCCCAACAAAGACGTGGATCCAAAGCCCTCATCATGAAACAGCCGGACAGCTTCTTTCTCGGCCCGTCCACCGTGGGTAGCTTCCTGCCCAACGAAGACGTGGATCTAAAAGCCTTCTTCACGAGGCCGCCGGGAAGCTTCCTGCTCGGCCTCAACGGTGGATCCTTAAGTCTCGCATTAAATCAGCAGGCAGGCCTCTACCCGGCGCACGTACCCGAAGTAAGAAAACTCCTAACATGGCCCAAGTAAACAAACCTTGAATTCGGTCGAAAGCCGGTCCGAACAAACGAAGCGACGTCTCCATGATGGCGGCGCCCTTTCGGTGATCCACTGATGTCATCAGCGATACGCGCGAAAATTTAGGTGCACGGGGATATGCCACATGGACTCGAGGGTCGAAAGACACGGCTACCAAGCGCCCTACTGTCCCCGGACAATCCACCATGAAGAATTCTCGGCACCAAGCTGAGCAGAGAAAATCGAGAAGACCACTCTTGACCCGACCCATAAATAGGTCGAAATGAAAGTTGGGGGCTAATGATGATGCTCATAAGTAGGAATTCCTCATATCACGACACGTGGCAGATGATAAGTCTCTCACATGCACCAACTAGCTCTTTGAAGCACTGTACGAAGGGGACATTCCTCAGCGTCTCATCTCCGAGGTATCATCCGACCTTTGGGGAGGCCTCTCCTGAGTACATTCACTATTCGCCTAGCAACCAACCAACAGCTCGCCTCCGAGCTATCCTACAGCTGAGTTTTCTTAGCGTCCTCGCTCATCTCCGAGCTATTACAGAGTTGAGCTTCCTCAGCCCCCTCGCTCGTTTTCGAGCTATTACAGAGCAGAGACTCTTCAACTCCCCCGATCAACCGAGAGCGCGGAGCCCAAGCGCCCCCACAACGGCTCCGTGTATCTCGCCAAAGCAAGATATCCGCCGCCCCACGTTCCGCATCCCACGCGGGCGTGTTCCTCCATTAATGAGCGGATCTCGCCATCAACGCGGGCGTAACGCAGGGGAGTAACTGACGGTAAGGATCTCGCGCCGGCTCGCTCTATGCGGCGGCTATATAAATCCATCTTTCAGACGATTCAGATAGCTCGGTGTCAACACCAACCCATTGAGATCAACACTCAACAACTCCCAAAACAAATTTCAGCCACTGGATCGCTCTCGCCAGATCGACGAAGGACAACATCTGAGGGAGATCCAAGCTCCATCACTAGGGAACCAATCCCTACAATTAATAAGAAATTACTAAAATCTGCACAATTCCGGGAACGAAACGTGACAACTAATGCCCATTTCCTTAACCAACTATCCACTAAACCACGATCTTAGTTTCCTCCTGGCCTTGACTAGTCCTCCCATCTCTGGTCTACTGCAACTAGGGCCTATGTGATCCATCGCCTTGCTGCAAAAACATACGAGCTATCTTCTGCACCCTAGCAGAAGCAACGTCTGTGACCCCTTGCTTTTCCTTGGACTCCTTCATCCTTTGATCCTTAGCCCTGATCTGAACTTCTTTTCTATTCTCATTGCCCATGATACGGACACTCTTCCGCTAACCGTGCATGAAGTGATTCCTTTGTTACCATTTGTGATATGGTCAGTAAGTGCGGGTATCATGGCATGAGCTCTTGATGTTTTAAAATTCTCCTACTCATAGGTCCAATTATCATCTTGTATTTCATTTAACTTTCCTTAAGTCCCATCGATCATGTCAATGTCCTGAGAATGATGTCTCCTTTCATCCTTATAAACTTCGCTTCCGCCTTGTCTAATTCATTCGAGGTCGGTCTTCATCTATGTTTTTTAGGCGAAACGAAAGCTTCTGTTATCTCCTTCCATGCATGACTTTGAGCTATTCCCCAACATTGTGTTGTAAGGATTATGTATCTATACGCAGTGGAAATCCAAGACCTTTGTTTTATGGTAGGTTGAAAAAGAACTATCCGACGAATACCAAATCACACGAAAAGAGCACACCAACAACAATACACAAGATTTACACGGGTTCGACGCAATTAGCACCTAATCCTGCAAACCGTGATGAAAACTACCACTATGATAAAGAGTTATAAGAGATTACACCGATTTCTCACCCTTTTTTACAAAAAAATAAACTCTTACAAAACCTCTATCTATCCCACGACTACGCTTGGCCGCTCTCTCTCACTCTAATCAAGTCCTAGGTTAAGAGAGTATTATGGATTCATGAGAAAACCTAGAGAAAGCCTCATATATATAAGGTATATAAATGTTAAGAGATAAACCCATATTTAAACTAGAGATAAATATAAATATAATCTAGAAATTAAATTTAAATCTAAACTAAAGATATTCGATTTAAATCTTACCTAATCTCTAACTTATCCGAATTTATCAAATTTAACAATCTCCATCTTAATTCAAATTCGCCATAATCTCTTCACTTTCTCAACACTTAGAACTCCGTTCTCATCACCTTAAGCCCGAAGGCATCTCAACAATCTATTAGACAAAACTTGAACTTAAACCGTAACTAACTCAGAAATACATCCGCCAGATTATCTATGGTACCAACCTCCGTAGGAAACATCATATTCTTCTCGGCCTCCAAGAAGAGCACTCTCATCTCATCTGGTTCTCTCAAACCCAACAATCCTCGTAAATGGATGGCCTTCCTAACCGCCTCCATGACAACTATCAACCATGCCTTTATTGATGAAACCGCGATACTAGCATGAAATGTCGATCTATCTGGCATTACATCCGTGCCGAATATGTAACCCGCCGTCGACCACCATCTATCCCTATCACCATACCCTGTCACGATACAACCATCAACACTGTCTCTGCTGAATGACAAGATGAACCCTTCACTATCTCTCAAGTATCTCAGGATCCACTCCACAGCCTGCCAATGCTCTCCGCTTGGAATAGTCAGGTATCTGCTGACTGCACCAAATGCCTGTGCAATATCTGCACTCGCATATGGTACTATAAACACGTGATTTCTGTCAGCATCCGACCCTGGTGATAATATCGCCAAAAGCCTGAAGTACGCATCTAAGTTAGAAGACACGGGTCAAGTCTCCTCCATCTCATACCGAGCTAAAACCTGCTTGATACGCTGCTGCAACCGACACAACTCCTCATCCATGACATTATCTATGCCACGAATCAAACATGTTGACTCTCTGTCGAACTCTCTATCCTCTTGTCTTGGAGACTCGTCCCTAACCATCCTTGTGCGTCGAACTATGCTCGACCTCTGCGCCACTGGCTTTACTGGACTTTCCACCTGAATCGAAGTACCGACCACCTCATATTCCATAACTTGGACTGGGATTTCGAACTCCACCTCGCTTGATGGCATACATGTTCTCCATTCACCATCTGTCCGACTCTATCTTCTTCGAACTATAGCAGACTCAATGATTGTCACTTGGATGATTACTCCACTCTGGGTCCCAAGACACTATGGCCTGTAGCATTTTGCTCCGTCTCCAAAGCCGACAAGAAAACGTCTCATGATCCCTGGCTTCTTGATGCATCGAATTCCACGAAGCCGTGAGTAATTCCCAACCCCTCCAGTCTATAACTCCTCGAGAATTCTCATATCTACCGCCGTTGATGGTGATAAATCGATGAGGTACTCGGCAGTAGTTAGGGTTCCAGCCTGAAATTTCTTTGGAAAACCAGCTGTAAACTGTAAAGTTCTGTTCTTCCAAACTACCTGAACCATTCTCCATGCAATGTCATCTAACCGAAGATCTCCCAATATGGTGTACTGATACATGATCCTCTCCGACCTACACAATCCTGCAAACTCCAGCGAAGCGAGCCCTCCGCATAATCCGAATCGAAGAACCTCTACGTTCTTCCCGGACTGCTCTAAATAGAATCAGTTAGTAAGAGATTTCTTCATGTAAAAGGGCTTTAATATGTTTCACAATTCTGCCGATATCTCTTGCGCCACCTCACAAAGAATTTTATTGGCCATTGAAAGCTGGATTGAATTATGAGTTTTGTCCTCCATCTCTACACTTTCTGCTACTGTGGTTGTCGCTGGATTCCTGTCTTTCGCAAAGACAATCTTATGCACACCTTGTTGTTTCAGCAGCGCCGCCATCTTCAGTCTCCATAGACTGAATTTATTGCGCCCATCGAATTTTTCAATCTTGTAACTTGTAAACGCCATCTTCCCAATTAACTCCAAAACACGAACTTGACGCTTTGATACCACTTGTTGTACGGATTCCGTATCTATGCGCAGCGGAAAATCTAAGACCATTGTTTTACAGTAAATTGAAAAAGACTATATATCCGACGGATATCAAATCATACGAAAAGAACGCACCAACAACAATACACAAGATTTACCCAGATTCAACGCAACTAGCACCTAATCCTGCAAATCGTGACAAAAACTTCTACCATGATAAAGAATTATAAGAAATTACACCGACTGCTCGCCCTTTTTACAAAAAAATATCTTCTCTTACAAAACCTCTCTCTATCTCGCGACCGTGCTTAGCCGCTATCTTCTACTCTAATTAAACCCTAAGTTATTAGAGAATTATGGATTTATGGAAAAACCTAAAGAAAGTCTCATATATACCGGGTATATAAATGTTAGGAGATAAATCCATATTTAAACTAAAAATAAATATGAATATAATCTAGAAGTTAAATTTAAATCTAAACAAAAAAAGATTAGATTTAAATCCTAAATAATTTCTAACTAATCTAAATTTAAATCAAATTTAACATATTGATGGAGATCTAACTCTTCCATCATCGTTTTTGGTTCATCTTTCTGGACTCCCGCTACGACTTGTGGGGAACCTAACCTACCCTCTGCAATCGAAGAACGTCCTTCCTTGCTTTCATGATGAGAATGCATCACATCGAAATCAATTCAAGTGTCCGGTATGCCTATCTCACTTAATTGATCTTTTCCGGTAACAATTTATTTTAAATTCTCATCCATCCGAGCCTAATTTCCTTCTTGAATTTTTCCATGCTTATCATTAGGCCCGAGAATTTTCGTAGGCCTGAATCCCCAGACTCGCTGTTCCTCAGCCTTGAGAAAATCCTCACCGTAATTCCTTTGAAGCAACCATCCTCCTTAAGCTCCTAAGCACATCACTGTCTCTATTTCCACGTTGTATACAATCGAAAGCTCGGTTCCGATCATTGTCATCCACTAAACGTCGCCTTCTCCTCAGGTACGTCTTGTAGAATCTCCTGGTCTCGTGCTGCCTTGCTGTGGAGTAAGGTAGGCCGTCGACCCTTCCACGTTTGGCTTGGACGAGAGTTATATATATATCCTCCGATCCCTCTACAGCTCGTCATTCCATGTCCTAGAAAGCGTTCGGTTGCTCCGTTGATCATCGCTCAGCCTCGACGGCATACGATGCCTCCATTGATCGCCATCTCATTTCGCCCTTGATGGCGTACGATACCCTTACGGAACGCCATGCCCTCGACAGCATATACAAGAGGCCTCCGCTGGTCGCCCTCGACAGCATACAAAACCCTTTTCCTCTAAGAGTACCTACTTCGATTTCTAGGGTTACGACACTCTTAATTCACTCGAATAGTCTCCTTCTCTCTCACTGTCTCCATCAAATCTCCTCGAAAACCACTCCATCTTCTTGGACGTTTTTTGAAAAATCTTGAAGATGTTTCAAAAGAAACCATAATATTTGGGCTCTGAAGTCACCTCCGGAGGCTATATGGTTATTTGGACTCTGAAGTTTTGAAGACAAAGATCAATTTAATTAAAGAAACCATACCATTCCCCAAATATCACCCTTCCTTTATTTAATATAAAATTCTACACACATTATTACATTTACATTCCATTCAAGCCAAATGCAAGAGCAAACGTCGGAAGCCATGCATTGAAAATGAAGCAAGCAAACACAACCCAAAGACGAATCAAGCACATGAGGGCGTAAAATTGGGGAAAAAACAAGGGACGGGGCCTAAGAACGAAGGAAGTTCTGATACCAGCCATAAGATTTCTTTGGGATTCTCTTGCGATTATCATCGTAATTGATGTAAATAAGCCCAAAACGCTCCTGATATCCATGTTGCCACTCATAATTGTCTGTTATGGACCAAGTGAAGTATCCTTTCACATTAGCACCATCCCTACAAAACCCCACAACAATTAACATATCAATTCGTTGCAAAGATAATTTTGACTTCTGATCAAAATGTAACTGTAGGTACAAAGCTGAAGGAAATATTTAAAGGGCGGTGGTGATGGTGGACACTCGGAAGAATAGTATAAGAAGATAGTAAGAGGAAGAACTTGGAACTTTATATTTATTCAAATGAAGTCTTTTTATAATTTTTCTCTATTTTTCACACTTGGTCACACACATGCCTATATCATGAACCTATATTTATAGAGTACAAACCAACCTTGTAGGACTCTACATTTACTCAACCTCCAACTGCAAACAACAATCCACCTACAATAAATTTTTCTAAGAAGTCCAACTACACAACACCCACTAATTTAAGTAGCAATGACACAATTAAGTTTATTATATTTTTCCAACAAAAGCTATCTATACTGACCAATTGAGCTTAGCTCAGTTGATACCAGCTTACTCTCCTATGTGAGAAGTCGCAAGTTTGATCTAGAAAAGGGGAGATGATTTTTTTAAATAAAAAAAAAAAAAACCTGTAATGATATATTAAGTGAATAATTTATTGAAAAAATATACTTTACTTAGCACAAAATATATATAGAGGGAGAGAATAATGGAGAAAAGATGTCATAGGAGGGAATTTTCTCCTATGGCGTCATAAAAATACACGCTCTCTCATTTTCTCCGACGATCGGCATCCATCATCTTCATCATTATCATCTATGATGTGGGTATACCTAATTTCATGTGATTCTATAAATTTTTTCACCGTTGATTTAGTGGTTCAAAATTAAAGGTTTACGGACAACATAACATTTTGTTTTGCTAAATCAACGATGAAAAGGTTGTAGAATCACATGAAATTTGATATACCCACATCTTAGATGATAACGATGAAAATGATGGATGCCGATCTCGAACAAAATGAGGGAGGATGTAATTTTTCGACGCCATAGGAGGAAAATTCCTTCTATGGCCTCTTTCCTTCATTATTCTCATATATATATATATATATATATATATATAGAGAGAGAGAGAGAGAGAGGGAGGGGGAGAGAGAATAATGGAGCAAAGAGAGAGAGAGAGAGAGAGGAGCAAAGAGGCTATATATATATATATATAGAGAGAGAGAGAGAGAGAGAGAGAATAATGGAGCAAAGAGGCCATAGGAGGAAATTTCCTGCTATGGCGAAAAAGTACACCCTCCATCGTGTTTTCCGACGATCAGAATCTATCATCTTCATCGTTATCATCTAAGATATAGGTACGGCAAATTTCATGTGATTCTACAACTTTTTCACCGTTGATTTAGCAATGTAAAAAATTCTATTGTCGGTAAACCGTTAATTTTGAACCCACTAATTCAACGGTGAAAAAGTTACAGAATCAAATGAAATTTGGTGTACCCATTAGATGATAACGATGAAGATGATGGGTGCCGATCGTCGGAAAACACAATGAAGGGCGTATTTTTTCGACGTCATAGGAGGAAATTCCCTCCTACGGCATCTTTTCTCCATTATTCTTATTATTCTCATATATATATATATATATATATATATATATATATATAAATTATATGTTTTCTACATAAAATTAATTGGCAAGTAATGTAATTAAGTACCTTGTTTTCCTTATGGATAATACTTAAGTAAAACTCTTTTCAAGTTCTCAGCTAATTACGTGATAAAATTATTCTTAATAATTTTGTACATATTTTTCGGTTACATACTCCAAGGCGATACGAAGTTCAGCAAGATGATTAGCAATGTAATCGCTTCTCAAGTCATCATTAATTGCTTCTTCAAATGACAATTTTTCCACCTGGCAAGTTCCTGCAAAAATATTTTTGAGTTAATTATTTTTAAAAATTATATTCACATGCAACAAGGGCCGATTGGTTGCAAGATTATAAAATTTGAATTCCAAAATAGTACGGCTGAAAATTTCTGGATTTGGTAATTTGTTGTTTGGTTGGTATTAGATTCCTTGTATTAGATTTATAAATCCTTGTAATCTTTATTTGGTCGGTGAAAAGAAAGTGGGATTTGGATTTGAGCATTTTAAAGAGAAAGAGATAGAAAGGGGATTATTAAATAAATAAAGTACCCGGGTCCCATCTAAAAGTATAATGAATAGTGACAAATCCTTGCAAATTCTCATGATAGGCCCTCCAAAAAAAACAAAGGAATCCTGCAGATCCAAATTTCATAACCAAACACAAAATCATGAAATCCTCTCAATCTTTTGGATTCCACAATTCAATTCTTTCATAATCCTGCAACCAGACAGACATGGGTCCCAGGTAAGACTAGTTTCAATTTTACCACTAAAAAATTAATGAAAACCAATTCTGAGATTCTTAGTTTTAATAGGCCCTATTGACCCTACAATTTTCTCCAAAAAAAAAAATCTAAGATTCTTTTTCCATTGTTTTATTTTCTTTTTTTCACTAATTTGTTAGATTATGAATTTTCAAAAAGATATGCTCACTCAAAGTATATAAATTTGGTCATGCATGACTCGCATTCCTGGACCTTTTGCGTAAATAATTTACTCACCATTTTCAGTGATGTAGACCTTAGGATTTCCATATTTCACCTTCATGTGGTTCGCTAGCTCTCTAAGTCCTTCAGGAACCACATAAATCCAAGAACCATTCTGCCGTGAAGATATATATACAGATCATCAATGCATGTCAATTATATATATAATAAGAAAATATCAAAATATATAGTAATAAAGTCTATAATAATAAGAGTTAATTTTCATCTGGATTTGGAAGTTAAATTTTACAAATAAAATAATAACAAGAGGTATATAGCGGTTACCAATTCTCCGATTAGAGTACCGTCAGGCCCAGTCACTGTAGAAACAGAAACGCAAGTCTAATAAATACTTTTAAACCAAATATTCAGCTCTTGAAGGAATTTAGATATGGCCATGGCAAGATTATTCTACACTTATATAATTATTGATGAATGAATCTATCACAAAATAGAACTGAGTTATATATAGCAACTCATAAAACAAATATACAATTTACAGAAGTACTTTATATATCTCTCCGTGGTTATAATGATAATGCCATTATGAACATGTTGCTACTTCTTGCGGCTTTATTTTTAAGGATGGGAATACTATTAATAGTATTCCTCTATTGGATAAGAAGAGAAGCAAGGAAAGTTCTTAAAGCTCGAATTTGCAAAGCATTCGATTTAGGAACCGCCGGTATTTGAAATAAATAATAACAACTTTTCTTTTGCCTCACTAACTTTTATATGATGCATCGAGAATTTTTATCGTGTGATGTACAACTTATATCTTATGATTAATTGCATTTGTGTAAAGATAATAGCAATGATCGGTTGCTCTTTTATAAATAAAATCATAAGATATTAGTTCAAATGCTTACTATTTATGTCGAGGCACAATCTTGTAAATATTTTATTTTATTTTATTTTATTTTATTTTATTTTATTTTATTTTATTTTATTGGACAGAACGTCTTGTCCTGTCCTGTTTTTTCCTTTCAGAAAAGGGAATACTTTATTTGCATATTTATGGAAACAGCTAGAATGACTAAAAAAATTAACTTTTTAACCTAATTTTGTTTCAACGATTAGCGACTTAATTACATGTTGCGGCAATTTTATATCCTTTAACATCATATGCATGCATGTTCATGTGTATGTCGTCACATTTCTGTCTTAAAAGTAATTGTTCAGTATCCATATATTCAAAATTGAGAAATTACTGATAGTTTACAAATTGTTTTACGTGCTTTAATTTAAGCTTTCAAGAGCAAAATTAAATTTATGTAAGATCGTTCATAAGCAGTCACCTTTTAGATCTGCAGCAAAATCATCAAAATAAGTGAAGTAGCCCGGTTTGTCGTTAAAATCAATAATTGGTATGTCTTGCACAAATTTAGAAGTATAATAATTAAGTCCGATGAAGTCATAGGATCCTTTAATCATCTTCTTTTCATCTTCAGTGAAACTTGGAAGTCTGTCTCTGATCTGAGCCCTCATGACAAATGGATAATCCCCAAAAGCCAGTGGCTCCATGTACCTAGATGAAACAAATCAACTAAAATAAATATATATTAAGGAAACTGTAAGCTCTATTCAACTATGAGTTCTCGGACGTTAACTGTCTTAATATTTTATCATGTTGAGGTCCCTTAAAGTATTGCATTTAAGGGCGGTTTGATCATAAAGTCTTCCTTAGAACCAAAGTTTAAGCAAGTTTGCAGTAAAAAACAATCGAAGAAGAAAATAAATAGAATTGTAAATTAGGTATCAAATATACTTTTATATACCATGTATATAGTTATGATTTTATATCTTACCATCCAAGCATAAAGTCCATAGCTCTGTCCCTGGCTTGTACATCAAAATATGAATTTGTGTATGGCTTGAGCCACATACTGACAAGTGTAATTCCGATCTCTCCTGTTTGTGTGGCCTGAAATAACAAATGACGAAAAGACAAATATTAATTTATAACAACAGGGATTTTCAAGGTTTGGTAATATACTTTCCTCCCTTATGTTATTTTATTTCCTGTGTCTTTTCTTTCTGTCCAGACTTTATGATATTTCGTTGAATCTTCATTAATGGAAAGCGGCAGTCTTTTTTGGGCTTTCATTTTATATATATATATATATATATATATATATATATATATATATAGATGGACACACTATCTCTCTCTCTCTCTTCTCCTTATTATTATTTTTCTCAAAATTATGAATATCTTTTTACCACATCTCATGTTGGGAATTAAATTAGATTTCACTTTGAGTTCCTTTCACCTTTTATTTTAAAATTTCAGTGTGTAGCTAGTTAGAAACTAGTTCCCCTTCACCATACCAGTAGCTAGCCGTGACTCCGAAATAAAATTTAATTATAACATGGAAAATTAAGTGGATTTCCTTGAAATAAAATTTAATTATAACTTATCTCTACAATCTATACTAAAATATTATCCTTGGGTGAATTTGGATTAATCATTAACATTTTGACTATCATGTTTTTCCAATTGTCGGAACTTCATTCTCAAAGGAATGTAGTTCCAATTGCTATAGTAGGATCCATGCAGTTGCAAGTGTATTTTATTTCTAACTACAAAATGCCAATAGTACTCTAATTTGATGAACATTAAATAAGTTATTTTTTCGTTAGGCCCCAATATATACCTGATAATCCGATTTGTATAGTGTAGCTGCAGCTGCATGAGCTAGGATAAGATTATGTGTGACCTGGTAACATTCAGTTGCAGAGTTGCCCTCAAGAGCACCCACTGCTGGACTGCCTCTTCCAGGTGCATGCCATCCCAAACAATATCCCGAGGAAGCAAAGGTCCATGGCTCGTTTAGTGTGATCCAGTGTTTAACTCTATCTCCAAAATTATCAAAACATACCTTGGCAAAATCTTTGAAGTCATTGCTATAACCACGAAAACAATTATGCATGTCAGTCATGAATCAGTGATAATAAATTTACATATGTGCATGATAGCTATCCTGTAACACTCAAGTATATGCATGCTAATAATTAGCAAATAAAAGATAAAAGAATTAGTCATAGAGAAGTAAATAATTATTCAAATATCATCATACTTGAATAATCCGCATATAATGTTATATTGTCTCTATAAGTTATACAGAGAAACTATAATTTACAACAAAAAAAAAACTACAAAACACTTACACGATGTCTTTACTCAAGAACCCTCCATATTTCTCTTGAAGAGCTTGGGGAACGTCCCAATGAAATATCGTCACAAAAGGTTTAATACCTACATATATGTTAATTTTCATGAGCCATTAATATTTACGATGAGATTGGATGATCGATAAATTAAGCAATACAGAACATTGCGCTTCAATTTTTGATTTTTTAATTCATTACCATTTCTCAAACATTCATTAATGAGATTGTTGTAGTATGCTATTCCCTTAGGGTTCACACCACCTTTAAGGGTTCCATCTGTAAATTTAAACCAAAAATAAATAAAAATCATTAGAGTGAATATTATTGCAGGGGGATTTTCATTGAAAATTTAATTTTATTTAAGTGATTCCACAAAAACTTGAAGACTCCAATCTGTTTAATTAATTTAATTTAGACTAATGATATTTTGAACTGAATTTTCTATATGTAAAACCATTTTTCTCTAAATTAAATTGATGATGGTATTGTTGTAATATGATTTTTGTTAATCATTAAGTAAGCTGCATTAAAAAAAAAAATTAGATAGTTCCACGTCGACTCGATCTGTTCTCTTATATGATAGTGTAAGGGAAAAAATAGATTTAGATAAGTGAGGAAAGCGGTATCGGTAAAAAAAATTTGAAGGAAGCGGTATCAGTAATTTAAAGAGCCAGACTATCAAACAGTGGCGGGAATTGTAATGATCAATCACCTAAATTAAAACTTTGGTTTTGCAAACTTTCTCTGATATACTTATGTAAATTTTCTATTTGTAAGCATGAATTCTAGTAACTAAATATTTAACAGTTTCACCTGGCAATATTCTAGGCCAAGCGATGGAGAAACGATATGTTTCGCAGCCCAAATCCTTCATTAACTTGATATCTTCCTGAGATTATAAAATAATAGATAGAATAAGCAAAAATCACATAAATCCAAACAAAATAAAATACAAAATCACATATACTCACTTGGTATCGGTGGTACGAGTCCGTTGCATCATTTCCATTGCTCCCGTCATCAATTCTTTCTGATAAATATAGAAAGAAAAGGTTCAAGCATTTTGTTTGTTTGTGTAAAATTTTCAATTAAGTACAGTATCCTTACTTTTTTGTTTGCATATAAAATGAACAACCGTTAATTTTTTTATTTAAATATATGATTCACGTATTTCTTCTACCACTCTGATAAATATATGATTTGAAATGCCTTTTTTCCCAGTTTGGACAGTTAATTTATACATACAATAATTCTGCATGATTAAATTGAATTAATTAAATTGAAGAGATACGTACCTGAATGTTCTTGGCTGTACCAATCCCATAAGCTTGGCCCTTTTCCATCTGCATCCCATGCTCCTTCAATCTATATATCACACATACAATTCCAAATTAAATATGAACATTAATTGTTGCATGAGGAGAGAAATGTTGAAATATTAAACCATTTCGTTTAACCCTCCATAAATGTTTTTGGACCTTTGGTGCGGTTGTATAGATATTAACATAGCATCAAAGTAATCCATATTAAACCCATGCACTATAGGCAAGCATATTAAAGAATATAAATAAGAATATATCGTTTCAAGTTTTAAGACGATTGACCTACAACGATAAGGTGATTAATTTGTGTATTCAAAAAGCCTTTGTTTCCTCCTAAGCCTTCTAATACGACAATCAACATGGAAGCACTTGATAAAATATAAAAAATAAACACACACACACACACACACATATATATATATATATATATATATATATATATCAACTTATGCTCTATCTGGTGTTAATTAGAGATTCAAAGACGGCGCCAGAGACACCACTATATAAGCATGCAGAAAAGATTAAGGATTTCGACTATAGAAATAACCATGCATGCTTAATCCCATATACAGCCCCTCACCAAAAACATTGGGGTTGTAATGCAAACGGTAACTTAATTTAGAGTGGTACGTGTAGATGCAAAAATGTCGATTTCCGCCATCAAATAGCTAGGAATTTCAACATGGGAAGGTCTGTTAATTATAATATAAACATATATTTCTCCATCTTCATCTCGTTTAGCTTAATAGCAAAGACCCACAGATGATATACGTTAAGTTATACGTTAACTTTATATATATATTTCACAATACAAATTAATAGGGTAAAAAAGTGATTCTTGGCAAGATACCAAATCTATCATACAGGGGGGTCGGACGTCACCTGATAAGCAGCAGAAGCAGCACCAAAGATGAATTCAGGAGGGGAAGGGAAGTAGGACCTCTTGATGTCAATATCAGATGCAGGAGGAGTGATTGGTGTTGGCCTAATCTGAGTGCCCGTGGTTGATGCATTCCCTCCCAATGAACAAAAAGTGGGAGTCAAAGGACTCCTTTTGCTTTGAGTAATTGGGGCATTAATGAATCTTGTAGTTGCCTTGGATGTGAGAGATGGGAACCACTGTTTCTTCAAACTAGTGGTTTGAGGAGTACTATTTGGAGCAGCAGTAAGGTGAAGTTGAAGTGTTTGTGCCATCGCTGCTTTTACAAATTACGTACAGTGCTACTTCAAGCTAATTTTCTTGCTTTGTAGCTTCACGATTTGAGCCCTTTATATAGGATGAGCAATGATCGATTTATTGCACCCTTACATTATAGAAATTATAAAAAAAATGAAAGATAGTAATTGGATGAGATTGGATCTACAACAGAAAGTTAACATGAACCTGAGGCCCCTTATTTCTCTCACCCGGATTTTCTCATGAAACGGTCACATTATTCGGCGGATTGAAAAAACGCAGTTTACATTTCGAAAAGAAAAAATAATTGTAGTTTAACTAGCTACAGTAGTTTTTTTAAAAAAGAATCGAACGAAATAATTAACGAAACTAAATCGAATTAAAGGAAAAGAAAGCAAAAAAATTAAAGGTATAAAGATACAAGGACAAATAAAACAACCATATATCCCAAGCAAAAATAAGTCATGATATTCTGCTTAGGAACAGTAATTATATATAGGGACCGACCCTCAAGGTACAGCACTTAGCCCCGCTCTAGCTCCCTCATGCTCTGCTATGGACCCCAACCGGTCTGCGACATCTGCGACGAGATGACCCTTCTCTCCTATGCTCTCCCCTCGTATCAGTCTGGCTCTCTTCTGTGCTCTAGATGAAGCCACATTCATCCATAGTGAAATGGTTGTTCTAATACAATAGATCAAGCAGTTAGGTATAGATTTTATTGAAAGCTTTAAAAAAACTAATTGTTTACCTCAGTCCAGACAATTAAACAAATCATGCTAACTATGATGTCTCGTACCGGAAGAACATTGCTTCCAAAATTTTTGTTTGTCCAGGATTCCCACATATCCTATATAGAAGAGGGAATTGTTGCGGCAAGACGATTACGGAAATATACAAATGATATAGAAGAAACCACAAAACAAACCACAAGCAAATAGGAAATAAAAATACTAACCAAAAGACGAAGACGGAGCTTTTATCAATTACCAAAATATGGAGGAGTAAAAACGATGGACGAATTACAAATCCATCTCATAAATTATCTCAATATCTAACTAAAAGACATCTTAACTAGGCTTACAAAATACTACATTATATATAGTGTTAGAAAAAATAGATTCAGATAACTAATATCCCAACTAATAAATATCTAGCCCAAAACACGGCTGACGTTTGAAGAAGGTATTGCCAAACGTCTACCCATGCAGTCTTCAAAACAACAGAATGTCTCCAGACGTCTGAAGAAGGAGCTTCAGATGTTTGGTCTTGAGGCTTCGAAAAGTACAGAGCGCTCGCGGACGTCAGATGAGTTCTATTCAGACGTCTGCCCAAAATATGTGCACATTCAGAGCGCTGACAGACGTCTGCGGTTTTAACTTCAGACGTTTGTCCCCTTTCTTATAGACAAACTTGAATCTTTACCAATTCTGTGATAACGCCGAATTAACAAGGAAACTTGATAGGGATGGGAATCGGAAGCATACACAACAAATCTCCACATTATCTCGCATTCCCACAAAACTCCTCTACAAAATTAATAGTAGCTCCACCTTCACCATAAAACCCCTAAAGGGCTCAATTAATATGACACACTACAATTAAGTTCAAGCAATAGTCAAACGTAACAACCGAAAGAGACTTCGTCAACATGTCGGTCTGATTATCCGCTGTGCCAACCTTCTTCACAATAATCTCTTCTTTTTCAACTTTATGCTAAACAAACCAGTACAGAATATCAATGTGCTTCGTCCTGTCATGATGCATCTGGTCCTTCATCAAATGAATCACACTTTGGTTATCACAGTAGACTATTATGGTATTCTTTTGAATACCAAGTTCCGAAAATAGTCCCTTCAACCAGATCGCTTCCTTAACGGCCCCAACAACAGCCATATACTCGACTTCCATCGTAGACAGCGCTACCGTAGGCTGTAACAAAATACGCCAACTGATGGCACATCCTCCTAAAGAGAATATATTACTGGTGATCGACCTTCGCTTGTCGAGATCACTCGCATAATCGGAATCGCTGAATCCAACCAAATTGTCGTTCCTTCCAAACACCAGCCCCACATCAGACGCATTTCGCAGGTATCGTAAAATCTATTTCACGGCTTGCCAATAGCCTTTACCAGGAGATACCATATAATGATTAACAACACTAACTGCATGTGAAATGTCGGGTCGGGTACAAACCATGGCATACATAATGATGTTGGATATGTATGCCCTAGAGGCCTTCATTATATAGGATGCTAGGGATATGTATATACAGGACAGTCTTGCTCGATATGATGGTACGCTATTTGGTTTGTCTTTATCTTAACATGTGGTGTGTTTTACTTTGTATTTCATTTCTTGTATACATATTGATAAAGCCCTTAAGATGTAAGCTTGACTACCAGGATTATGATGCAGATCATACTAGTTGGGCTTGTGTAGTCCGCAAGCACATCCTTTAACAGTTCTTAGTCGAGAGAGTAACGAGACAGGGGATCGATATTCTAAAGTAGACTAGTGTGTACGTTTCTTGACCCTGTATGGGGCGATGGTAGATCCCATAACGATTGGTGTATGTGTAAGTGCACGACGGTGCCCCGGCCGTCCATCCGAGGCCGGAATGCGGAAACGAAACTTTTCTTTAAACTTAAAAACCGGCGCTACCGCGGTCTTTAAACCCGGATCGGGCCATTAACCTAATACTAGCTGACTAGAGAATGGGTAGAGAGCTATACCGAGCGATCCGTGTCCTTCGGTCTTCGGCCACCATCCCGATCTCCTCGCGGAATCTCCGGTCTCGATCTCCTCGTCGAAAGGGCACCACATCACCGAGTCTTTTTACGGGCTCCCACCTCTGGACCGAGGCAACTCGGACACGAAGTTGGCAAGCCGACGTGTCCAAAATTGTTGTAGAATAATTGTAGAAACCTTTTGTCTCAAGAGGTTGATGAAGTTGCCATTGAAGGAGGGAAGAAGAAGAAGTGAACTTTTGTGATGGCTCTAAGGATTTTTGTGCATATCAAAATGAGATGAAAAAAATCCTCACACACAAAATGAATGGGGTTCCTCATGTGTGGCCGGCCATGCAATAATGGAGGAGGAAAAAGGCAAATGAAAATGTAATGATCAAAAAGAAAATGATTCACCTCAATAATCATATCAACCATTCCCTCATCAAGTCCCATCTCAAAAGCAAGTGATGATGAACCAAAAGAAGTCAAAGGATGCTAGAACCATCATGAAGCAACCACCTACAAAAAACACCCTCCACTATGCAAATTTACACATTTTCAAATAAGCCCCTCCCATCAATTTTCAGCCAAAGAAGGAACAAAGGAAAAATGGCCGAAACGGAATGCGAACTAGCAACTTCAAAAAGCGATCCCGTAATAAATTACAGGAAAAACCCCGCGACTGTATATACATACCCGCATTTGTATTTCAACCGAATACAAATGCAATGAGACAAAATCTACACTGTACAATACTAGGATCCGGTTTAAACCAAAGCCCGCTAATATTATCCGTCCGATCATGATCCGTGCAATACCGCACGTACATGATCGAACCTTGCCATATATCCATACGGCCTCTACAGCGTTTCGCCCGAAACTTGAGAAACTGTCTGTGGAGGACTATAAAGACTCATCAATACTTTGGCTGTGGATTTAACCACTAGCACGTCAGAGGTATTAGCCATACGTAACGGGCTACCAGGTATTGACCAAAAGGGACGTCGATGAGCGAACTCATCCTGACACCCTACTGAGCCTGTCAGTGACAATATCCGTACAGTCCGGTCCATTCGTTTATGAGCATCGCATGGCGGGCCTAGGGGGTTGGTAAAAGTCAGACCCCCAAAAGCGGTACAAGTCGTGTCGGAGTGTAGCCCAGAACACCCTGAGATACTACTGGAATACCTACCAGTAAATCTCCTGCCTTGGCCAAGAACTTCGTGTAATGGCTCTCCTAAACACAGCGCGACCTCACCCCCAATACCGGAAGAGACAAACCCCTACAGATCCGCTCACTGCCTCCATGTGGCTCGGGACTGTACCCAACTAAAACCTATTTGCACGACTCCTTTGAGCCGTGGTAGGGTAGTAATCAAAGTACAGTGGGAACTCACACGAGAAAAATGACAATCTCAGGTCGATGAACTAACCTGTACACATGTCACCAGGGAACTGCTATCTGACGTCAGGTATAAGACCAACTAGTATGTTCCCGGCGAGTTCTGTCCGGTGTACTCAAAACCAAATAAGCACCTGTATACATCTTAGGTGAACCAACTGACACCAGTGGCTTGTGAGACCGGCCACCGCCCCTCGTCGGGGTCTCGACTGTATACACTAGTCTACTCTGGAGTGCCGATGCCCTGTCTCGAAAACTCCCACGACTATGGACCTTTTAAGGATGTGCTTATAGACCCCAGCTCCCACGTATATGATCGCCATCATACTGCTGGCCGTCAAGCAAGAATCCTAAGGGCTCTATCAACGCGCAATAGTGACCTGTAAGGTCATCTAAAACAGTACACGATGATAAAGATAAACCAAATAGTATACAAACCACTCGAGTAAGACTGTCCTACCGGTATAGGTCCTCCCTCAATCATTGCAATCACGTGCCTGTGATCCAATAATTGACTCTGAGGGCACTATATCCAACAATCTCCCACTTGCACTCAAGGCCGATTATTGTGATGCCGCATACTAATAGCCCGTGTGATACCGAACACCCAACTCCTCTACTAATCAGTCTCACAAAATCCGTTTGCGAAACTATTGTGTTCGAGAAATAGTCTCAGCTAGTGGATTCACCCTGATGTTTCTTTCTATGTCTCTCTTTATCTCAAGTTCGCGGAGAAACCCATCTCCCGAAATGAGCAATACCTGTCTCAGAATATGTCTGGATATCTGATGGGACCTAGCTCATAAATGAACTCCAAATCCAAACTTCTTAGACTGTATCGTCAACTGAACTTAATCAGTATCCTACGTAATGCCTCCCTCAGTGTCCGCTTGGATCACCTGTCCAAAATACTTCCCCTCGTCAGAGGGAAAACTGTAACTCTGACAGTCACTCTGTCATCCAGGTCATCTTGGAAGCCTGGAATGATAACTGTCTCCCGAAGAAGGATGCCATCATCATATCTCTAGAACATCCACTTATGTTCTAAAACTGCTTCCGAATGTTCCTCCAGGATTGGATCAATATCAACTTATTGCATCTACTGCAAAAACAACATCTGGTGTGGTACTTGACATCTCATGATTGACTCAATTGCCTATGCAAGTGATCTGCCAATCATGCACATCCCTCTCCCCTTTAGTCTTTAAGACACTTTTAGAGAGGGTGACTCCATTACCTGCAGGTACACAACCGTGCCTGGAGTCGTCCATTCTAAATACTCTTAGAATGCTGTCTAAGTACCCAGATTGGGACACTTCCCAAATCTAGATCTAAAACCATAGATCTAGTAACCAGAATATCTGATATAATATCCAAGTCCTATGTGGAGAAACCACTGTGTGACAACCAAAGTATAACCGATCGTAGTATACGAATTTCACTTCCTACTCTGTGTATGTCATCCAAATACCAGGACATTACACCCTACTACCTTCTTAACAGATCCATCCCCTATCCTGATAAAGTCAAACCTATGACTGTCACATCAGAAATAGATGATCTATCTCCGCTATATCTGCTTTAGTCTATAAATAGACATAAGCTACCTGTCCACTATACTTCCGCTGCTCCTACTGACTATGACAACCCTCTGGCAGAATCATATACACGTACACTTCTAAAACTTGTTTAGAACGACGCTATACTCATCCTTCTGCCGGGTCTCATAGCCTGGAACAACAGTAGTGTCAAGTCTGGGTAAACAAGAACCTCCCTGTCACCGTCTTTGAGCATAACGGAGTATCTCTCGGGTGCTTGAGGTTACCTACCATATCTGCGGAGTGGCCAATGGAATGTCAAACTAGATTGAATCTTTAGGCTCTTAACAAATTTTCAGTAATCGTTTGCGGTTCTGGAATCACTTCCAGTTCTACCACACTCCCACTACTGTTTTCTGAAAAAATTCATTTTTATTAAAACTGTAGCGAGTCTAGAACAATATCACTATTGATCTTCCAGATGGTAGAAAGTCAACCCTCATCATAGCCCGGGTCAACCCACAAACTGCCATTACAGAAACGTGCCTTGGGTTATCCAGAGTCTGGTTTTAAGCATAAGCTGGACAACTCCCTGTACCTTAACAATGTCAAGATATGAACTGTTCTATATCCAGTAGAGAAACAGAGGCACTGATTTAATTGAACCAGATTCAAATCATGCAGCTGTCTCCAGTGCATGTCAACTAAATGGAGAGAGGCCGATCAGCATTACTCAACTTAGGAGTGCTTCCAATTATGAGTAACCTGAAAGAGAAGCAAGTTCTCTTAACCATTACTATTAACTGAATACCATACACAAGTATCTACATCTTCGATCACCTTGAAGAATCCCGATACTTGCAACACCTGGTTCTCGAGTTTATTCATATACCTATAACTTCTCAAAACTTGGACCTTGTGTTTCTACGAAACACTTGTCAAAAAACTAGAGAAGTCATAAGTAAACCGAATATAGTACGAGGGCCAACCCCTCTGTCCTAATAGACACTGGACAACATACAATACTCTGTATAAGTCCCCTGAGTCTAATAACTCATTCCCCGTGTGTCGTAGGTTGAAAACTGTACTTATAGTTAAGAAGAATTACACCGCTGTTTAATACTCCTTACCTAATCATCCACTGATATGGGTAAATGTCATGGACATAATTTCAAAAATTTATATCTCACTCTATAAAAATAGTCGTACAGATATATCAATTTGAAATTGGTGCATAACAACGGATATTCAAAACCAAATATTTGCCGTCCGGCAAACAACCCAGGTGATCTCCTCAAATATCACCAATTACAACGAATCCTGATATAATGAGGATGATCACCTAATTCCCAATAATTTACTCCCACTCATCATCTGTAAAACCATACAGATGTGAGAATCAAACCTGGTAAATATATACCCTGGAGGAAGTGTCTAATTGGGAAATCAGTTTTCTTTTAACAGTACACAGTAAAACTGAAACATGTAAATGTTTCGAAAGGGTATCCGGGTATTCCTAGTAATGCCTCTTCCATTATTCAGATTCACGACTGTAATCGTATATTTCTTTGCCATCTCTCCAAATCCCTTTATTTGTCTTTAATCATTACCTTCTGTACACCTTCGTTAGGCTAAATGGTTTTCTTCCTTTCCTACCGTTCGGCACCAGCCTATGGTTTGGAAGAAGACTATCCAATAAGCATAATAGGTATACTGTCCTAATCTTAGGAGCAGTCGCAATGCGAGAGAAGGTGAAGATAAAAGACAACCGAATAAACCTTATTCCTATTTATCCTGAACCGGAATCCATCCCCGAACTGGAACAAGTTCCTTTCGAGGTCGTATATAACCATACGATGGAGTATCCAAATAACTGTGGATCTTCGTAGTGATACGGAGTGTCCTGGAGAAATACAAAGGTGAAGTGGGAGTGGTAATGAAATACTTGGTTTGGTCGTGAATGGCAGTCGCAGTTTGCTTTGCCCTCTTACTAATCCCTTTATTTGTCTTAACTTATTACCTTCTGTACACCATCGTTAGGCTAATTGGTTTTCTTCATTCCCTACCGTTCGGCACCTGCCTATGGTTTGGAAGAAGACTATCTAATTAGCGTAATAGGTGTACTGCCCTAATCCAAGGAACACTCACAAACTGAGAGAAGGTAAAAGGAAAAGACAACTGAATAGTCCTATTCGTTTTCTCCAGAACCAGAAACCATCCTCGAATCTGGAACAAGTTCCTTCGAGTTCGTATATAACCATACGATGGTTTTATCCAATGGAAGTGGATGTTCGTAATAATACGGGGTGTCCTGGAGATAAGAGTAAGAGTAGGAGTGGCAATGGGGTATGCAACTCTGACAATCCAAAATCCAGTGTTATAAGAAGGTTCGGTCAACTTGGTTACTGAGTCATAGTCTAGGGTCGGGCCATGGTCGCTGCCAAAGAGAGAGAGAGAAAAGAAACACTCAGCGTGCACTCTAACCTAGATCAGAATGGTTACCAATTTATCTAATCAGGAAACCTCCCACTGTAACGTCAAATTCTCCTCCAAACCTGAAAGAAGAATTAGTCGGGATCACCCGAGGAGTAAACCAACTCATCAGTGGGAATCGGGATCCAACTATCATCGCATGATAATGTGATGGAATCCACTCACGTTATCACACTCCAGAAGGTATGCGCATATCTGGCAAGTTTCAGTTTCTTTAGAAACTCCCGATATGATTTTTACCCCATGCTCTTATGACCTTGACGTAGGCCAACATATCATAAGTCACATATCAAGTTCTACCCGTCATTAACCAGGTTAATTTGAACCCACCCGTACATACCCTTGACGTAGGCCAAAATAGTAGTACGACTGTCCCAAACTAACGCATCTATCTATGCTACAGAAAAGTAACAAGTAGCTACCATACACTATGCCTTGACGTAGGCCAACATACATAGTATGAATACTAAGTGCTACCTTTCTGAAATGACGGAGGGCTACGAATGGTTTTTGGCGAAAAACCTTTAACGTAATGAACTTGATATCGTTGAAGGAACCGGATAGCTTTTTATAAAAATATAGTGGCGAAAACCTTTACTAAAGAGGTCACTCCCGGTGAAGGGATCTCGGCTCTTTCCCCGTAGAATGAGGTGCAGGATATTCCAACTGAATACCACGATGCAAAGCAAAAGTAATCGACTATAGTGAAGTTATTGCCCTGACGCAAACTTCTGTCCAAGGGGTCACTCCCGGTGAAGGGATCTCGGCCCTTACCTCGTCGACTGAGGTGCTAGATATTCATAACCGAATACCACTGTGCAAAACAAAAGAGAACGTCCTTGCAATAACAGCTTTTTGAAAAATATTCCAACAACATCAGAATAGGCTTGTTTAACTTGCATTGATCCGAATCAATGCAGTCCCATCAATTGATCACACCAATAAAGAACGAAAATACGATGTACGTATATGCCATCCGCATTCGCCACTGGGTCCCGTCATCACCCGTTAGGTTACTTAACTAACGACAGAGCGGGGACTGGACTAGCGTGGATGCAAAACATATATAACATCTACTAGTATATATATCAATATATAATATTCGCTCAAGGCGTGATAAAATGCAACATCACAAAAATGTAACCAGCATCACAGAACAATACAGATATCTGGGATCCCTGGGTTTCATAGAGCCACTACTGAAACCCGACGTTCCCCTGGTCGTGTGGATAGCCTGTGCAATGAAATCCTAGACGCCTACGGGCGCGGCAAGTTACCCGCCAAAACCTGAAGCGAGGCAGTCCCTTTCAACAACGTGAATGGACCACCCAGCACTTCATGGAATCCGGTAACTTGAGCATCCCTCCTTGGGTCAACCTGTACCCCCTACGAGTGCGGCGAATAGCCCGCCAATTCTAGAGTGAAGCCCCCTCCGTCTCAACACCATGAGATGCGGGCCCGTTGCCCTCTAGAACTCGGCTACCCGTGCACCCCTCCGCGGGGTAATCCTAGTACAGAAAATAAAATATACATACAACGGGTACATCGACCTCAGCCCGGTCGTGCCCCAAAAGAATAATATACAAACAGGCAGTGACGGTAGTCCACATGTCGGACGCTCGCCCCGTAATATCAAATGTACATATACAACCAAACTGTACTAATATTGCATCCAGGCTATCCACCACGACAAATCCGCAACATCACAGCACAACACAAAACATCAACGTGAATGTCACGTTCGCAAATCCGTCTAAAAGGGCTATAGCAGTTAGACAGGATTTACCGATCAAATGATATTCACGGTCGCAGATATAATGTCAATACTGTGAACTAACATGTTTAAAATTTTCGATCGACTAAAATTCCCGAAGTGGGCCCCAAGCACAACTGTAGCACTCAAAATAAATCTGGGCACAAATAGAATATACCAAAAACCCTATTTCCAAGTCAGATAGCTACTATAGAAATTTGGTGAAGCAAGGAGTTAAAATGACGGCGGAACCGCGGTCAATGCATGGGTTTGGCCGCGGTTCCGCGGTGGCACAGTGCCATCGAGCTACCAAATTTTCACAGAATACTTAAAAAACCCTGCACGATTTTTTGACATGCCTAGAAATTTTTGGAGCACAAAATAAAATCGACAGAAACTGGACTTGAAAACGTGGTTTTTAGAAAATCCGTTCGATCGAACTTGTAAACACGTTAGAACAAGCTAGACTAGGTTAATGGCGTGGCTCTGATACCAATGTAAGTGCACGGCGGCGCCCCGGCCGTTCGTCCGAGGCCGGAATGCGGAAACGAAACTTTTCTTTAAACTTAAAAACCGGCGCTACCGCGGACTTTAAACTCGGATCGGGCCATTAACCTAATACTAGCTAATTAGAGAATGGGTAGAGAACTATACCGAGCGATCCGTGTCCTTCGGTCTTCGGCCACCATCCCGATCTCCTCGCGGAATCTCCGGTCTAGATCTCCTCGTTGAAAGGGCACCACATCACCGAGTCTTTTTACGGGCTCCCACCTCTGGTCCGAAGCAACTCGGACACGAAGTTGGCAAGCCGACGTGTCCAAGATTGCTGTAGAATAATTGTAGAAACCTTTTGTCTCAAGTGGTTGATGAAGTTGCCATTGAAGGAAGGAAGAAGAAGAAGTGAACTTTTGTGATGGCTCTAAGGATTTTTGTGCATATCAAAATGAGATGAAAAAAAATCCTCACACACAAAATGAATGGGGTTCCTCATGTGTGGCCGGCCATGCAATAATGGAGGAAGAAAAAGGCAAATGAAAATGTAATGATCACAAAGAAAATGATTCACCTCAATAATCATATCAACCATTCCCTCATCAAGTCCCATCTCAAAAGCAAGTGATGATGAACCAAAAGAAGTCAAAGGATGCTAGAACCATCATGAAGCAACCACTTACAAAAAACACCCTCCACTTTGCAAATTTGCACATTTGCAAATAAGCCCCTCCCATCAATTTTCAGCCAAAGAAGGAATAAAGGAAAAATGGCCGAAACGGAATGCGAACTGGCAACTTCAAAAAGCGATCCCGTAATAAATTATAGGAAAAAACCCGCAACTGTATATACATACCCGCATTTGTATTTCAACCGAATACAAATGCAATGAGACAAAATCTACACTGTACAATACTAGGATCCGGCTTAAACCAAAGCCTGCTAGTATTATCCGTCCGATCATGATCCGTGCAATACCGCACGTACATGATCGAACCCTGCCTTATATCCATACGGCCTCTACAGCGTTTCGCCCGAAACTTGAGAAACTGTCTGTGGGGGACTCTAAAGACTCGTCAATATTTTGGCTGTGGATTTAACCACTAGCACGTCAGAGGTATTAGCCATACGTAACGGGCTACCAGGTATTGACCAAAAGGGACGTCGATGAGCGAACTCATCCTGACACCCTACTGTGCCTGTCAGTAACAATATCCGTACAGTCCGGTTCGTTCGTCTATGAGCATCGCATGGCGGGCCTAGGGGGTTGGTAAAAGTCAGACCCCCAAAAGCGGTACAAATCGTGTTGGAGTGTAGCCCAGAACACCCTGAGATACTACTGGAATACCTACCAGTAAATCTCCTGCCTTGGCCAAGGACTTCGTGTAATGGCTCTCCTAGACACAGCGCGACCTCACCCCCAATACCGGGAGAGACGAACCTCTGCAGATCCACTCACTGCCTCCATGTGGCTCGGGACTGTACCCAACTAAAACCTGTTTGCACGACTCTTTTGAGCCGTGGTAGGGTAGTAATCAAAGTACAGTGGGATCTCACACGAGACAAATGACAATCTCAGGTCGATGAACTAACATGTACACATGTCACCAGGGAACTGCTATCTGACGTCAGGTATAAGACCAACTAGCATATTCCCGGCGAGTCCTGTCCGGTGTACTCATAACCCAATGAGCACCTGTATACATCTTAGGTGAACCAACTGACACCAATGGCTTGTGAGACCGGCCACCGCCCCTCGTCGGAGTCTCGACTGTATACACCAATCTACTCTGGAGTGTCGATGCCCTGTCTCGAAAACTCCTACGACTAGTAACCTGTTAAGGATGTGCTTATAGACCCCAGCTCCCACGTATATGATCGCCATCATACTGCTGGCCGTCAAAAAAGAATCCTAAGGGCTCTATCAACATGCAATAGTGACCTGTAAGGCCACCTAAAGCAGTACACGATGATAAAGATAAACCAAATAGTATACAAGCCTCTCGAGTAAAACTGTCCTACCGGTATAGGTCCTCCCTCAATCATTGCAATCACGTGCCTGTGATCCAATAATTGACTCTGAGGGCACTATATCCAACAGTATGACATCAAAGATTGTACACAGGTGCTCATTAGAGATTGGGTACACCGAACAGAACTCGCCAAGAACTCCTAGATGGTACTATACCTATCATCGGATAGCAGTTCTCTGGTGACACTTGTACAGATTAGTTTGTAGACCCGAGATCGTCATAGTGTTTTGTGTGGTTCCCACTGTGCTTTGATTTCCTCCTTACCACGGCTCTAAGGAGTCGTGCAAACAGGTGGATTTTGGGTACAGTCCCGAGTCACATGGAGGCAGTGAGCGATAGGAGGGATTTCGTCTCTCCCGATATTGGGAGTTGATGTTGCGCTATGCTCGATTGGCTATAACAGCAAGTCCCTGACCAGGGCTGATGAGATTTACTGGTAAGTGTTATCAGTAGTTTCTCAAAAGGTTATAGACCACACATCGGCATGACTTATCAAGTTATTGGGGTCTGACGATTCCACCTCCAGACTCGATATGCGACATATCAGATGAAGAGACTGGACGGTACGGTAAGTGTTACTTATAGGCTCAGTAGGGGTTCGGATGAGTTCACTCGTCGGCCTTCTTTTCGACAAGTATCTGGGTAGCCGTTACGTACAGCTAGTGCCGCTGACGGACTTGTGGTTAAACCCACTACCACCGTACTGTCGAGTCTTAAGATTCCCACAAAGAGGGTTTTTCTGGTTCAGGCGAAATGATATAGAGGCCGTATGGTCTTACGACAGGGTTTTGATCATATACGTGTAATGGCTACGCGGATGATGTTCGGACGGATAATATTAGTGTGCTTTGGTTTAAACCGGATCCTAGTATTATATTTTTGGATTATTGTTATCTCATTGTATTCGTATTTTTTGGGATACGAATACGGGTATGTATATACGGTGAGGGAATTCTTGTAATTGTACAAGACATGCTTCTAGAAGGAGACACATCATTAATAGATTTATCTATTTTTACAAATAGATTAAATGAGGTGGAATTTGGAGATATTTGTGGTATGGATGAAAGCATGGCTAGATATATATTTTATTCATTTGGCTTCACTATTGAAGTATGGTTGATTATTTTTTCTCAAAATAATCCATGCTTGAATCATTGAAGCCTTAGCCATTCTATTATCATCACAAGACTTGGCTCGTTTCCATCTTCTCATTCTCTCTCCAAGTTTTCTCCTCCTTCTACTGCAAGCCCTAACCCTCACATGAGTTGTGAACCCTAAGGCTAAAGAGATCAAATAATCCATTCATCATTCTCTACATCATCTAAGTAGTTTATTCTAGCAATCTAGACTTCTTAGTAACCTCATACTTGAAGTTGAAGCTTAATCCAAAGGCTCTCGGGTGGATCATCTTTGGCATAGAGGAGACCGGAGATCGAGTTCTATCTAAGCTACCGAGGATCCAAGAAGAGGAGCAAGGAAGTGGAAAGAAGACCCGAAGGACTGGATCAAGGAGGTGTAATATCTTTCATAATAGTTAAATCTCCTAGTTAATTTTGCTAGTTACGGTTTAGGATAAGATCCATGTTTTAGGTCGATGTTGCATGCTTCAAAATTGTTGTTTGCTAATTCTGCCCCCCCACAAATCATGTGGTGGTGTGCAACATCTACTTACATGGTATCAGAGCCAGCTTGAACCATAACTAGCATATTAGACGACGTTTAAAGTTTCGAAACCGAAACAACTCCGAAATGCTTAAACTAAATCCAAATTTCTGGAAAATTTTAAAAGTCTTCTAAAAAAATTTTAAAACAATTGCAGAAAGATATTTATGATATAACTAGAACACCATCGAAAAACGAGTCCAAATTTCAAAAAAGTGGCCGGCCAAATCCTTAATACTCCCGACCTGGCCGGTTTGACATTGGAATTGGGAGTTGGTTTTTTAGTGATATTCTTAAATCTTGGATTTAGGTTTTAAGGTACTGTTTGATTTTGCCCAGATTGCATGTGATGTTATCTTTCTGTTAGGGCAATTCAGAAGTGTTTTGAAGTCGAAAATTTAACGTCGTTTATCCGCTTTCAGTTTGTATATGTGTTTCGAAACGTCCACTAATTGCTATACGACGATTAGTAGGGTTTTGCATATATTAGTATCATGTGATGGTTTGTGTGTATGGAGTATTGGATCGTCGTGGATGAATAGCCGGGGGGTGTGAGAAGAGTGTTTTCTTTTCTTTCATTCATGTAATTTGTAAATGTGATATAATATTATTTTGCGGGGCACATCCAGGTTGAGGTTGTAGCCACCATTGTATTATTTTATTTGCTGCTTTTTGCTCCTATGATAGACCCATAGTGGGGTGCACAAACTGCCGGGTTCTTGGAGTGCTGGGTGGCCTACTCATTTTATTGAGGGAGGTTGATTCACTTCGGGAATTTGGCGGGTAGTTTGCCGCACCCGTAGGGGTCTAAGGTGGGATTTGTCTATTCATCACGACCGTGGAATCCGTTTTTCGTTCTGGGCTTAAACGAAACACGAAATTCCAAGTATATCCAATATATTCATCTGTGATCTGGAATACTTATTATTGCGTGAGACGAATGGATATATATATGTGATATATAACAAACGTTGCTTATGTTTTGCACCCGCGCTAGTCCAGCCCCCGCTCTACCGTTAGTTAAATAACCTAACGGTGTATGACAAGTCTAGTGGCGAATGCGGATAGCATAAGCGTGCGTTCTATTTTCGTTTCTTTTCTGCAATGATAAGGTTAAATGATGGGAAAACATTAATAAGATTAATGTTAAGAAAAGAAACCTAAAAATATTGTAGAATCAAATTTTTCAAAAAGATAGTTCTAGTTCTTGCTTTGCGTAGCAGTCTTCCATTATGAATATCCAACACCTCATTCGATGGAGAAAGAGCCTGGATTCATTCACCGAGAGTGATCTCTTTAGCAAAACTAGCAAATGATACAACCCGCTCGGTTTATTTTGAAAACTACTCGATTTTAAAAGAGGGGCTTAAACCGCTCCTTTTCAAATCACTAGATTCTACAACGATATCAATTTCATTACATTAAAGGTTTTCATCAAAACCATTCGTAGCCCTCCGCCATTTTAGGAAGTAAAGTACTTAGTATCCGTGCTACGTTTGTTGACTATAGTTAAGGCGTAGTGTACGGTAGATAAGTGATGTCTTCCTATAAAACATATGATGCGATCGATTAGGACATTCGTACGACTTTGTTAACCATAGTTAAGGGTCATACGAATGGGTATAAATCAATCATGAAATGACGGGTAGAACTTGACTAGCGCTTATGATTTGTTGACCATAGTTAAGGTCATAAGACGCTAGGAGGGAAAAAACCATATTGGGAATTTCAAGTGTTGAAATTTGCAATGAGATTGCATACCTTCTATTTGATAGTTAGATCCCGATCCCACTGTGAGTAACAGTTACTCCTAGGAGAATTTTACACTTTACAATTAGCTAATACAGTAGGTATCTAGAAAGGTGTCAACGGAGTTATACCTTCAGGAAAACGTGCTTTATTTTAATTAGGTTCGTGCGAAAGTACGGGGAATCTCCCTCGAAGTACAGACACTAGCCTGGCTGACCGGTTAGCGAACTTGTAGAATGTAATTAATCCTGGCTAATTTTCTTTTTAGGGTTTGAAGAAAAATTTGATAAAAGCAGTGGGAGATATCGATTAGATAAGATAAATAACCAGTCTAATCATGCAAGAGCGTTCGCTGAGTATTTTCTTTTCTCTCTCCTAATGGCAGATACCAATGACGGGACTTAAGTTTCTATTAAAGAAAAATAAACTAACGGGACCTGATTATAAAGACTGGCTGAGGAACGTGAACATTGCCCTTACCTACGATAAGGTTTCATACGTCCTTGCTCCAGCCCCTCCCCTCCGAGGCCCTGATTCCTCTGTTGCGGATAAGGAGATCCGCAAGACATAGGATATCAATTACGCCACAGCCAAATGCCTCATGTTAGCTTCGATGGACAACGAACATCAAAAGCAACATGAGGAGATGGATGTGTAATCCATCATTTTCCATACAAAGGAGTTGTATGGGGAGCAATCTCGTGCTCTTCGTTACGAGACCTCAAGAAAGTTGTTTCAAATGAGGATGGCTGCTAGTATATCTGTAGGAGATCATGTCCTAAAGATGATAGGTCTTATTAAAGAACTTGAGGACCTGGGATGGACGATGGAGAATGAACAATATATTGATATAGTTCTACAGTCTCCCCCCTGCCTATGCTCAGTTTATAGTGTACTTCAACATGCATAATTTGGAGAAATCACTTCCTGAACTTCTCAATATATTGAGAAGTGCAGAGAGCACACTGAAAATGGTGAAAACTCCCTCTCTAGCTGGGCAATCTTTCTCTTCCGTCCCAAAAACTAAAACTAAGCGAAAGAAGAAGAAGAAACCCACCAAGCCGAAAGGTGGAGTTAAAAAGGTACAGAGGAAAGACAAATCAGGGGCTGCGGAATCAGGAAAAGAAGAATGCTACTACTGCCACAAGACAGGGCACTGGAAAAAAAACTGCATTGAGTACCTCGCCGATCTCAAGAAGAAGAAGCATGTTGATGCTTCCGCTTCAGGTGTGTTTGTTACCGAAAACTGTTTTTCAATAAACTCTGTATCCTGGGTATTAGATACCGGTTCGAGATTTCACATCTGCAATTGTGTGCAGAGATTGAGAAATAGCAAGATTTTGAAGAAAGGTGATCATACTCTCCGTGTTGGAAATGGTTCAAATGTTTATTGTCACGCCCCGCTTCCCAGTATACAGGCAGAAGACGCGACGAGGCCGCTACGCATTTACTCCGAAGTAACACGCTAAGCGTATCTAAGCAATATAGAATAAAATGTACACAAGAGACAAAATGTAAATAAACAACAACTTTATTTATTATACATTTTTTTTACAATACAACTGAAATGAAAATACATGGAATGAAAACAATGCCTAAACAATGGCATAACAGAAATGAAAATGAAATGTAATGTACAAATTAATCTAAAACTCCGGGTCTTCAGTAAACTGATCCAAGTCTTCGCTGCTGGGTTCGATCTCCAGTGAGTCCGAAACACCTGACGACATTGCAAAGAAGAAGAAAGAGAATGTCGTCAGCGAACAAGTCGCTCGGTAAGTCCCGTAGATAGATAAGAATAGAATAGACAGAATAGAGTATAGTTGTTTAATGTTGTTATTAAGTGTTAACATTGTTGTTTGTAGCTTGGTACAGAAGAGGTCAGTGTATACGAGAGGAGTCTCACTATCCCGGAGACTAAGGTATACAGAGTATAAAGAACCGTTCAGCCATGGTACAATGGCAATGGAGATTCAGGTTAGGTGTCTTATGGTTGCAGTCTCGTGCCACTTTTAACACCTTCCGTACCAATCTACCCTTTATAAACCCCGCGATATTTTGATTGTATTGATTGTATTGTATTGTCTTATAAATTGTATAAATGGATGACTTGCCGAAACCATAATATCAGTAATGGAACGGATATAATGGAAGACATGTAAATGGAATATATCCATGATTCGGTTCAGTCAATACAGATTGATATAGATTGAATAGATGGATTCATATTGAATTATGTTGTATTATAGTTTGTACTTGAATCACATTCAAGTCAGATTGATTAGATTGAGACTCAGCCTAAGTCAGATACTTTTAAAAGAACTTGAAATCCTGATTGTTTTGGTGTTATCGGTAACTGCTGCATATGGACGGCAGGATTTGTGTCTTTTTCCAAGACAATTACCGTATTGATAACACCGTTTGTTAAGTTATCTACCTTAAATAGGCAAGCACCCATATCTCCGGCTCCCTGAGGCTCAAGAGACTGGTCCCGCTTAAACCTATATTTACTAGGGTCCTTATTGTAATTTAGTATAACTTGAGGGGGGTTTATGTAAAAATGGTTTTGGCATAATTTCAAAATACCCCTCAAGTATTTAATTTTCGTCTTTAGAGTTTTCATAGATGTGTATTTTACATTTGTGCAATTTCTAGTAAATAGAACCTTGTTTCCATAGTATATGGTATTTTCTTAAAATGTTGTACTTGTGTTGTATTTGGATGGTATTTTCATGTAATAAGGATTCTTTTGATTTAGAAAAAACTTGAAATGTTTATATAATTAAAATATATATTTTGATAAAAGTTATATATATATATATATATATATTTATTTATTTAATGAAAATAATTTATTTATTTTCTTATAGAAATCTTATTTTCTAAAGAAAAATATATAAAAATTCCATCGATATCGAATGCTCCTTGCGGAGGTCTGCATCTCGCTCTACTAAACCCGAGGATGTGCGATAATCTGCACCATCCCGAACGGGGTCCCCAAAATGGGTTGTAGAGGCGTAATTGCATGGAAATGTTTAATACATCTTTTTATAGAAAACAGTTTTGTAAGTTTAGGGTATTTATTTGTAAAGTCGTATTTTCCTGTATTCTGCTGTACCAAAATTCATCGTGCTATGATAGATATGTGTGTTGTGAGGAGGTAGGTCATTACCTCGTGGACTATCTAAAGGTATAGCAAGGAATTATGATGGTTTATGTCGAAACTAAACTATATGGTATTTTTCTGAAAAAGTATGATAAAAGTTACAAAAATGATTATTTTGATGTGAAACTTGTTTTGTTGAGTTTGGTAATGTTTGTTAAGCAATATGTGAGAATATGAAGTTATCTTGATTTAGAAAAATATAGTTTTTAAAGAAAACCGAATCGGAAGTCGGACTAACTCCGCTTCCATTGGGTTTTAGAAATGAAACTTTTTAAAGATGAAGATCAAAGGAGGAAATGGGACTTACTGTCTTATAAGGTAGAGGGGAGAAAGAGAAAGAGTGGGGAAGCGCCGGTGCATCGTTTCGTCGCCGGAAACTCCGTAGGTCGTTGCCGGAACTTCGTCGGAGTTTCGCCCTTCGTTAACTCCACTTGCACACGTGGATATTTCTTGAGAGTTTTGGCAGGGAATTGTGAGTAAGGAGGGGTGATATGAGGGGTGGTATTTATAAGAAAGGCTAGGGTTTAGTGTAGTGAATGGGTGTAATAAAATAGGATTAAATGTGAATTTTATTGCTCTCTGGAATAATTCAGAGTAAACAAGCAGTAAGGGATTAGTAGGGTAGGCCAAACGTTGCAGGGGCAGAAGATGAAAGCAATACCGTCGGTTTGGACCGGCGGCATCGGTCAAAATTGGCTTCTTGCCGGTTTTGTACCGTCGGGGGTGGGTTGGTGATGGCGCATTGGGTCGGGGTCGTTTGGTATTCTACAGTGCACGTGTTTATTTATTATGTAACTTACCCTATTACGTGTAGTGTACGTGAAAACTCTTGGGCTTCTAAAAAATTAAAAGAAATTAAAACAAAAGGATAATATGGCTGATGGGATTTGAACTCTGGTACTTTGTCTCAGCAGTGCAAGGTCTTACCAATGAGCTACAAGCTCTTTCTTGCTGTTCTAAAGCAAAACAAACTTATAACTCGTGCTCAGGCTTAGGTGTGCCTTTCTGTATTCTGAAAAAAAAAATCGTACAGAAAGTTTAGGGTTGTTACATTCATGATGTATCAGTGGGAAAGTATCACCTAGGGTTTCCTTCAGGGTGTATATTGGTTTTGAATCCCTGTTATTTTGTGCCATCTATGTTATGTAATATAATATATATATCTTTGTTAGATAATGAAGGATATCATTTTGTGTTATAAAGTAATGTTATTAACATTAATTTAAATCAACAGTTGATTTGGTATGGTACATTAAATAATGGAATCTACGTCCTAAATCAACACACAGTTTTTAACATACAACACACAAACAAAAGGAAGATTTCAGAAATAAATGAAGCTTTCGTTTGGTATTGTAGACTTGGTCATATTAACGAAACAAGAATAACCAAGCTACATAAAGATGGATATTTAAATCCGTTTGAATATAAATCTTATGCGACTTGTCAGTCTTGCATCAAGGGTAAAATGACCAAAACTCCGTTTACTGGACACGGAGAGAGAGCTACTGAACTTTTAGGCTTCATACATAGTGATGTATGTGGATCAATGTCTACACATGCAAGAAACGGTTATTCATACTTCATAACTTTTACTGATGATTTCTCGAGATTTGGACACGTGTTCTTGTTGAAACATAAGTCTGAATCTTTCGAAAAATTCAAGGAGTATAAAGTTGAAGTAGAAAAACAAACTGGATTGAGTATCAAGAAACTTCGATCAGATTGAGAAGGAGAGTACTTAAGTACAGAGTTCCTAAATTTCCTAAAAGAGAATGGAATTCTCTCTCAGCTCACTCCTCCGTACACACCACAACATAACGGGGTGTCAGAACGGAGAAATCGTACCCTGTTAGATATGGTACGCTCAATGATGAGTGATGCTGAGTTGCCACTTTCTTTTTGAGGGTATGCATTGGAGACTGCAGTATATCTATTAAACAGGGTTCCGACCAAATCCGTGCCTACCATATGAGATATGGTATAGGAAGAGACCATCTCTTAAACAAGTTAGGATATGGGGTTGTCCTGCTTTTATTAAAAAGCAGAATCCAGACAAACTCGAGACACGATCGATTATGTGTAAATTTGTGGGATATCCCAAACATTCATATTGATATCTTTTCTACCACAAGGAAGAACAAAGAGTGTTTGTTTCTCAATATACCACATTTTTAGAAAATGAATTTTTTACAAATGATACTATTGGCAATACGGTAGAACTGGAAAAAATTTGAGAGCCACAAACAACTACTGACGATTTGGTTGAACCTGAAGTTTTAATAGAACCCAACGAGCCTCAGTCACTCCATAGATCTAGTATAACTTCTCTCCTACCAGAGAAATACTATGGTTTTCTAATCGATGGTGACAGAGAAGATTGCATCATTGATGATGATGATCCTACTAGTTTTCAGTAAGCTATCATGAGTAGTAACTCGGTGAAATGGCTGGATGCCATGCGATCCAAAATGGAATACATGCATACCAACAAAGTATAGATTTTGGAAGTTGCACCTTCTGGAGTAAAACCCGTAGGGTGTAAATGGATCTTTAAGAAAAAGATTGGTGTGGATGGACAGGTAGAGACCTATAAATCTAGACTTGTAGCAAAAGGATTTCGTCAAAAACCAGGATTGGACTATGATGAGACTTTTTCTTCAGTTGCGGTGCTTAAATCCATTCGAATTCTACTTGCTATTGCCGCTTACTACGACTATGAAATCTGGCAGATGGATGTTAAAACAGCATTTCTAAATGGTGATTTGGAAGAATGCGTTTTTATGGATCAGCCCGGAAGGCTTCATTAACAGTAGGAGCAGCGAAAAGGCATGCAGGTTGCTTAAATCTTTCTATGAATTAAAGCAGGAATCATGGAGTTGGAGCATCTGCTTTGATGATACAATCAAAGAGTTTGATTTTATCAAAAATGTAAATGAACCTTGCATTTATAAAAAGATTATAGGGAGTACAGTCACATTCCTCGTATTGTACGTGGATGGCATTCTCTTGATAGGAAATGACGTTAATATGCTACAATCGGTCAAACTATTCCTATCACAAAGGTTCTCCATAAAGGACCTGGGTGATGTCTCGTGCATTCTAGGCATTAAGATCTACAGAGATAGGTCTAAGAAATTGTTGGGATTATCCCAATCTAGATACATAGACACCATACTAAAGTGGTTTAGTATAGAAGATTCTAAGCAAGATAATTTACCCGCTTGTCACGGATCACCCTCTCTAAAAAGATGTCTCCAAAGACTGATGAAGAGAGGGCTCGCATGAGCATTATACCCTACGCTTCGGCGGTAGGATCTATAATGTATGCGATGTTATGTACTCGTCCAGATGTAGCTTACGCACTGAGTGTAGTAAGCAGGTATCAATCCAATCCAGGGAAGAAACACTGGATAGCTGTGAAGAACATTCTTAAGTACTAACGAAGGACTAAAAAATGTTCTTGGTGTATGGTAACGGAGATCTCCAAATGGAGGCCTTTACCGATTCCAGTTTCCAAAATGACAAGGATGACTCTAAATCCGTCTCGGGTTATGTGTTCACCCTCAATGGAGGGGCGGTATGTTGGAAGAGTTCCGAACAAGACACCGTCGCTGACTCAACGATGGAAGCTGAATATATAGCTGCTAACGATTCCGCAAAAGAAGCAGTCTGAATGAGAAAGTTTGTTTTTGAACTTCAGGTAGTTCCATCCATTGCTAATCCAATGCCTTTGTATTGCGATAACAACGGAACCATGGCTTTGGAAAAAGAGCCACGGTCCCATCAGAAATCCAGACATATCTTGAGGTGGTATCAGCTGATCAGGGAGATCGTGGATCGCCAGGAGATCGAGGTGCAGAGAGTGGAGACAAAAGACAACACGGCAGATCCATTCACCAAGGACATCCCTCAAGTCCAGTTTGAGTGACTGTTCGAGATGTTAAGCATGTGGTACACTAGCAACTGGCTCTAGTGCAGACAGTGGGTACTTATTGCACCAATTACAGGTCTTAGTACAAGTGGGAGATTGTTGGATATGTATGCCCTAGAGGCCTTCATTGTTTAAGATGCTAGGGATATGTATGTACAAGACAATCTTGCTCGATATGACAGTACGCTATTTGGTTTGTCTTTATCTTAACATGTGATGTGTTTTACTTTGTATTTCATATCTTTACATGTTGATAAAGCCCTTAGGATGTAAGCTTGACTTCCAGGACTATGATGCAGATCATACTAGTAGGCTTGTGTAGTCCGCAAGCACATCTTTTAACAGTTCTTAGTTGAGAGAGTATCGAGACAGGGCATCGATATTCCAAAGTAGAGTAGTGTGTACGTTTCTTGACCCTGTATGGGACGATGGTTGATCCCATAACCATTGGTGTATGACATCAAAGATTATACACAGGTGGTCATTAGAGAATGGGTACACCGAACAGGACTCGCTGAGACTCCTAGATGGTACTATACCTATCGTCAAATAACAGTTCTCTGGTGACACTTGTACAGGTTAGTTTGTAGACCCGAGATCGTCATAGTGTCTTGTATGGTTCCCACTGTACCTTGATTTCCTCCTTACCACGGCTCTAAGGAGTCATGTAAACAGGTGGATTTTGGGTACAGTCCCGAGTCACATGGAGGCAGTGAGCGATAGGAAGGGTTTCGTCTCTCCCGGTATTGGGAGTTGATGTTGCGCTATACTCGATTGGCTATAACAGCAAGTCTCTGGCCAGGGCTGATGAGATTTACCGGTAAGTGTTATCAGTAGTTTCTTGAAAGGTTGTAGACTACACATCGGCATGACTTATCAAGTTATTGGGATCTGACGATTCCACCTCCAGACTCGATATGCGACATATCAGACAAAGAGACCGGACTGTACAGTAAGTGTTACTTATAGGCTCAGTAGGGTTTCGGATGAGTTCGCGCAACGGCCTTCTTTTCGGCAAGTACCTGGGTAGCCGTTACATATAGTTAGTGCCGCTGACGGACTTGTGGTTAAACCCACTGCCTACGTACTATGGAGTCTTAAGAGTCCCACAAAGAGGGTTTCCCTGGTTCAGGCAAAACGATGTAGAGGCCGTATGGTCTTACGGCAGGATTTCGATCATATACGTGTACTGGCTATGCGGATGATGCTCGGACAAATAATACTAGTGGGCTTTGGTTTAAGCCGGATCCTAGTATTATATTTTTGGATTATTGTTATCTCATTGTATTCGTATTTTTCGGGATATGAATACGGGTATGTATATACAGTGAGGGCATTCTTGTAATTGTACAAGACATGCTTCTAGAAGGAGACACCTCATTAATGGATTTATCTATTTTTACAAATAGATTAAATGAGGTGGAATTTGGAGATATTTGTGGTATGGATAAAAGCATGGCTAGATATATATTTTATTCATTTGGCTTCACTATTGAAGCATCGTTGATTATTTTTTCACAAAATAATCCATGCTTGAATCATTGAAGCCTTAGCCATTCTATTATCATCACAAGACTTGGCTCATTTCCATCTTCTCATTCCCTCTCCAAGTTTTCTCCTCCTTCTACCTCAAGCCCTAACCCTCACATGAGTTGTGAACCCTAGGGCTAAAGAGATCAAATAATCCATTCATCATTCTCTACATCATCTAAGTAGTCTATTCTAGCAATCTAGACTTCTTAGTAACTGTCACTCGCCGCTTCTCAGTGTACGGGCAGAGGACACGATGAGGCCGCTACGTATTTAGTCAGAAGTAAACACGCTAAGCGTATCTAAGAAATATAAAATGTAATGTACACAAGAGATAAGATATAAATGAACAACAACTTTATTTATTAACATTCTTTGTACAATACATCTGAAAAGTAAATACATGGAATGGAAAGCAATGCCTAAACAGTGACATAACAGAAATGGAAATACATAATGTAATGTGTACAAGGAATCTAAAGCTTTGGGTCGAAAGCTAGCTGGTCGCTAGTGGGCTCGATCTCCAGTGAGTCCGAATCACCTGACGACATTCCAAAGAAGAAGAAAGAAAATATCGTCAGCAAATAAATCTCTCGGTAAGTCCTTTAAAAAGACAATAATGGAATAGACAAAAAGAAAGTGTATCTTTTAAAGTTGTATTATATTGTTAATGCTGTTGTTTATAGTTTGGTACAGAAGAGACCAGTGTATACGAGAGGAGTCTCATTTTCACTGGAGACTAAGGTATCAGGAGTACAAGGAACCGTTCAGCCACGGTACAACGACAATTGAATTCAGACTAGGTGTCTTTATGGTTGCTGTCTCATGCCACTTCTAACACCTTCCGTACCAATCTACCTGTCACGTCCCGCTTCTCGGTGTACGGCGAAGGGGACACGATGAGGTCCGCTACGTATATACTTAGAAGTACATACGCTAAGCGTATCTAAGCAATATAAAAGTAAATCACAAGAGACAAGAGATATAGAAATAACAGCAACTTTATTAATAACATTCTTTTGTACAATGCATGAAAAGTAAATACAACTGAAATGAAAAGCGATGCCTAAACAATGGCATAACAGGAAATGAAAATACTGAATAGAACAAGGTACAATATCTAGAGCTCGGGGTCTTCGTGAAACTGATCCAAGTCTTCACCGGTGGGCTCGATCTCTGCTGGGTCCAAAACACCTGACGACATTCAAACAAGAAAGAAATAGAATGTCGTCAGCGAACAAGTCGCTCGGTAAGTCCCAAAGATAAGGAGGAATTAGAAAGACAGAATAAGAGGTATCTTCTAAAGTTGTATACTATTTGTTGTAATGTTGTATTAACGCTATTGTTTGTAGCTTGGTACAGAAGAATGCCAGTGTATACCAGAGGGGTCTCTATATGCTAGAGACCAAGGCAAACGGAAAATAGAGTACAGGGCTCCGTTAGAAGGCCCGGAACAACGACAATTGGATTCATGTTAGATGTCTTAAATCTGACCGTCTCGTGCCACTTTTAACATCTTCTGTACCAATCTACCCCTTAACCCCGTAGTGTTTTGATTGTATTGTTGTATTGTATTGTATAAGTCAGATGACTGACCAAAACCATGATATCAGTAAACAGATTGTAACTGCATAATCAAGTAAATGGAATAGCTGGATAAATGGATGTATATCCATGGTTTGATTCAGTCAAGTTGTATAGATTGATAACTGGATTCTGGGATTCATGTGTTCAGATTGAGTTGGATTATTAAAGAATATAGATTGACTTGAATCATATTCAAGTCAGAAATAGTCAGACTCAAACTCGAGTCAGACTAAAAGAAATGTAAGTCGAAGTTCTATATTTGTTAGGGTCCTTATTGCAATTTATAAAACTTGAGGGGGTTTATGTAAAAATACTTTTGTATAGTTTTCAAAATACACCTCAAGTATTTATTATTCGTCTTTATAGTTATAATGAGTGTGATTTTATTTTGTGATATTTCTAGTGAAAATATCCTAAGTACATAAATAAAGATATTAATGTGTAATATTGATTTATTTGAAATTCATGGTATTTTAATGTAACTTTTACTCTTGTAATTTTTAGCAAAAGGTTGAAACTTTATCTTATAATAAAATAGGTGTTTAAATGATAAATATACATATGTTTATACAATAATAATTTTTAATAAATATTTTATTTTCCAAAAATCTCATTTTTCTTAAATGTCGTATTTTAAACATTTCGAGACCGAATACACCTTGCGGAGGTCTGAATCTCGCACTACTAAGCCCGAGGGTGCACGATAAACCGTACTATCCCTAACGAGTTCCCCAAAGATGGGTTGTAGTGGCGCTTTGCAAAGATTTAATAAATACTAATCATTAAGAAAACGGTTTTATAAAGATAAGGTATTTATTTGTAAAATGTGTAAATTTCCGTATTTTAGATTCTAGGGTTTCCTAAGCCAACTAGCCTATTTCTAAATGGTCTAAACGACAAGTCATTAGAAGCCTCAAATCGCCTCTTCACCGCCAATTGTGGCCAGGTAAGTACAAATGAGAAAAGGAGGGATCCGCTCACGAATCGTGAGACGGGCCTTTTAAAGTTACCTTTTCTCACTTGCCTAGCCTAGACACCACAAAGTCAGGTTTAGATAAACGATCGATGTCCACAACTTATCGTATTTACTATTAAAAGATATTGTTTTAAAATTGTATAAAACCTAGAACTTTTAGAAAAGGTTTTATAAAGAAAATGATATTTTAATGTAAAATCTTGTTTTGTCGTATTCTAAGTTTTCAAGGTGGCGTGTTATGATTGCATATGAGTGTGTGAGGAGGTAGGTCATTACCTCGTGATCTACGTTAAGGTATAGCAATGTTAAAGGGTTAAATGTGATAAGCTAAACATGGTGGTATTTAAGTGAAAGAATACGATATATTGCAAAAGCTATCATTTCATGTGTGAAAACTTGTTCAAATTAATTTTCAAGTGATTAGTAGTTAACATGAAGATGTTTAAGCATTATGGAATCGGTGATAAGTGAGATTGTATAGAAAACCGAATCGGAAATCGGTTTGTTCCGATTTCCGTCGAGTTTGTAAAGTCGTATTATTATGAAGGAAAAGAAAGGTAGAAAAGGGGGACTTACGGGTTTGGACAACGCTAGAGAGTGAGAGGGAGGTAGAGGGTTTGCCGGTGCGTCGAATCGTCGTTGAGAGGTCCTAGCACGATCACCGGAATTTCGCTGTCGATTTCGTCAGCGCTTCGCCTTTCGCTCGTTTTCTAACATACCAAGTTCTCTTGGAATTTTGAGAGAGTGGACTTAGGAATTTAGGATGAGAGAGTAGAGGGTATGGGGTGTTTATATAGGGTTAGGCTAGGGTTAGGGTTTTCAATTAAAAAATGTAAAATAAAATATATATAAAAATCATTAAAAATCATTGAACTTTGGAGTAAAAGAGATTTATTGGGCATTTGGTAACCGATCCAGGAATTTAGAGTGTGCAGGTGAGAAGACCAGGTCAACACGGAACTTTTCCGTGTTGATGACTCGGCCGTCCGGCCGATTCCGGCCGGCTGCACCGGACCGAGTCGGCCGGTCCGCCGGCCGACTCGGCCGAGTTGGGCCGAGTCAGAAAGTCGGAGGCCAGGGATTTTCCTGAGGAATATTTTGGTATATTTACTTTTTTATGTACAGTACAAATTTTGTGAGTTATGGCGTTTTGACTGTTGACTTCCAAAAGAATTTAAAACAAAATAAATACAAACATAATGTGGAGCAGGGGATTTGAACTCTGGTGGCTTGGTTCAGCAGTGCAAGGTATTACCAATAAGCCACAAGCTCCTTCTTGTAATTATTGTGGAAAATAACTATTTAAAGTGGTAACAGCAATATTAAATACCCCAAGTATATTTTAATTTTAAAACAATTTTATGTACACTAAAAATGGTGTTATTTAAAAACAAATAATTACTTATATACATATATTATGCTCAGGTTAAAATACTCCTTTATGGATTTTTAAAATTTTTTAAAAATTTGTATAGAAAAGTGTATAGGAAAATTAGGGTTGTTACATTCTACCCTCCTTAAAAAATTTCGTCCTCAAAATTTGAAAAGGAAAGTGTAACAGTTTCAAGGAAAGTCTGATGACTGTAGTATAGATAGTGTATAAAAATGACAAAGGGATACAAGGGTGAAAAAGGCTTACCGGTGTTACCTTGACCTACAGTCTTGGCTTCTACGGCTTCTAATGTGAATGCCTGCCTCCGTGGTACATTCCTTCTAGCTGGAGGCACATTCTGCCTTTGGGGCCTGTTTCTCTGCCTTCTAGGCATGTCCTTCATTGCCTGTTGGAATTGGCGAGTAGGCTGTGCAGGAGTCCTATATGGAGGTGGTGCTGAGAGTGCAGGACGAGTTGCAGGAGCCTGGATAGCTGGCCGCTGCGGGTAATTGGTAGGTGTGTGAGCTGAGTTGCTATTATAAGGATAGTTCCCAATTCCGTGGTTGGATGCGCCATAAATTAGACACAGGTCTTTTGCGCGCCACAGTCCTTCCACAAGTGTCCCTTTCTTCTGCGGTAGTAGCAGAAATCTGGACTTGATTGGTTATTGGTTTCTTCTGATCTCCTGGGTTCAAATGATGGCCTGGAAGAGGCTCCTCCTGCTATTTGAGTGGCAGGGCGTTTGACTCCTGCAGACTGAGGTCTGCCCCTTGCTTTTATCACCGCCTCATAACTGCGGGCAGCTTCCAAAGCATCCTCATGTGTCAGAAATTTTCCCGTTGCTAGAGCAGCCTGAATCTCCGTGTCCAGTCCTTTTTGAAAGCGACGGCCTCTGATCTCGTCCGTCGGAATCAAGTGTGCCGCGAATCGGCTTAACATGGTGAATTCAGCGTCGTACTCATCTACTGATTTGTCCCACATTGAACCCTGTTGTAGATGAATGAACTGCTGCTCCATAGCAAACTTGGCAGTCACAGGGAAGTATTTCGCGTCGAACTTCTCGTGAAAAGTCTTCCATTCATTAGGCTGTACCAGACGGCTTTCTTCCGCCTTCCACCAGTTGCGAGCATTATCCGTGAGCTGTACCTTCGCCACACGGACCCAAGCTATGTCTGGCACTTGTGCTGTTGCCAGATCATCTTCAATGCTTTGTGCTCATTCCTCAGCTTCAAGAGGGCTTCCTTTACCAGAGAATTGCTTGGGGTGCAAAGCCCTGAATTGCTTTACCCCTGGTGCGTCGATCTCAGGACGGTTCAGGAGTTATTGTTGTCCCTCGAGAAGGCTGCGAATTGCCTCAAGTAGCACTGTTTGCTCGGTGGGTGGCGCAGGAACAGCTGGTGTGAGAGGTAGTGCTGGACTTGTGTTGTTGACGTTGGTGCTGGTGTTGTTCGAGGAATCCATAACCTTGAAGAAAATTTTGGATTAGGACAGATTCAAATACATGAAATGATAAGATTCAAGGAATAGAAATTTGTAAGATTCAAGAAACATGAATTGTAAAGAATGTTTTAGTTGCTGGTTCTTGTGTTATATTGCTTAGGTTGTTCATGCAGACCAGAACTGCATGATAGGGATTCATACAGCTCTGACCTACCAACAAAACCTGTCACGCCCCGCTTCCCGGTGTACGGCGAAGGGGACGCGACGAGGTCCGCTGCGTATATAATTAGAAGTACATACGCTAAGCGTATCTAAGCAATATAAAAGTAAATCACAAGAGACAAGAGATATAGAAATAACAGCAACTTTATTAATAACATTCTTTTGTACAATGCATGAAAAGTAAATACAACTGAAATGAAAAGCGATGCCTAAGCAACGGCATAACAGGAAATGAAAATACTGAATAGAACAAGGTACAATGTCTAGAGCTCGGGGTCTTCGTGAAACTGATCCAAGTCTTCACCGGTGGGCTCGATCTCTGCTGGGTCCAAAACACCAGACGACATTCAAACAAGAAAGAAATAGAATGTCGTCAGCGAACAAGTCGCTCGGCAAGTCCCAAAGATAAGGAGGAATTAGAAAGACAGAATAAGAGGTATCTTCTAAAGTTGTATACTATTTGTTGTAATGTTGTATTAACGCTGTTGTTTGTAGCTTGGTACAGAAGAATGCCAGTGTATACGAAAGGGGTCTCTATATGCTAGAGACCAAGGCAAACGGAAAATAGAGTACAAGGCTCCGTTAGAAGGCCCGGAACAACGGCAATTGAATTCATGTTAGATATCTTAAATCTGACCGTCTCGTGCCACTTTTAACATCTTCCGTACCAATCTACCCCTTAACCCCGTAGTGTTTTGATTGTATTGTTGTATTGTATTGTATAAGTCAGATGACTGACCAAAACCATGATATCAGTAAACAGATTGTAACTGCATAATCAGGTAAATGGAATAGCTGGATAAATAGATGTATATCCATGGTTTGATTCAGTCAAGTTGTATAGATTGATAACTGGATTCTGGGATTCATGTGTTCAGATTGAGTTGGATTATTAAAGAATGTAGATTGACTTGAATCATATTCAAGTCAGAAATAGTCAGACTCAAACCCGAGTCAGACTAAAAGAAATGTAAGTCGAAGTTCTATATTTGTTAGGGTCCTTATTGCAATTTATAAAACTTGAGGGGGTTTATGTAAAAATACTTTTGTATAGTTTTCAAAATACACCTCAAGTATTTATTATTCGTCTTTATAGTTATAATGAGTGTGATTTTATTTTTTGATATTTCTAGTGAAAATATCCTAAGTACATAAATAAAGATATTAATGTGTAATATTGATTTATTTGAAATTCATGGTATTTTAATGTAACTTTTACTCTTGTAATTTTTAGCAAAAGGTGGAAACTTTATCTTATAATAAAATAGGTGTTTAAATGATAAATATACATATGTTTATACAAGAATAATTTTTAATAAATATTTTATTTTCCAAAAATCTCATTTTTCTTAAATGTCGTATTTTAAACCTTTCGAGACCGAATGCTCCTTGCGAAGGTCTGAATCTCGCACTACTAAGCCCGAGGGTGCACGATAAACCGTACTATCTCTAACGAGTTACCCAAAGGTGGGTTGTAGTGGCGCTTTGCAAAGATTTAATAAATACTAATCATTTAGAAAACGGTTGTATAAAGATAAGGTATTTATTTGTAAAAGGTGTAAATTTCCGTATTTTAGATTTTAGGGTTTCCTAAGCCAACTACCCTATTTCTAAATGGTATAAACGATAAGTCATTAGAAGCCTCAAATCGCCTCTTCACCGCTAATTGTGGCCAGGTAAGTACAAATGAGAAAAGGAGGGATCCGCTCACGAATCGTGAGACGGGCCTTTTAAAGTTACCTTTTCTCACTTGCCTAGCCTAGACACCACAAAGTCAGGTTTAGATAAACGATCGATGTCGACAAGTTATCGTATTTCCTATTAAAAGATATTGTTTTAAAATTGTATAAAACCTAGAACTTTTAGAAAAGGTTTTATAAAGAAAATGGTATTTTAATGTAAAATCTTGTTTTGTCGTATTCTAAGTTTTCAAGGTGGCGTGTTATGATTGCATATGAGTGTGTGAGGAGGTAGGTCATTACCTTGTGATCTACGTTAAGGTATAGCAATGTTAAAGGGTTAAATGTGATAAGCTAAACATGGTGGTATTAATTGAAAGAATACGATATATTGCAAAAGTTATCATTTCATGTGTGAAAACTTGTTCAAATTAATTTTTAAGTGATTAGTAGTCAATATGAAGATGTTTAAGCATTATGGAATCGGTGATAAGTGAGATTTTATAGAAAACCGAATCGGAAATCAGTTTGTTCTGATTTCCGTCGGGTTTGTAAAGTCGTATTATTGTGAAGGAAAAGAAAGGTAGAAAAGGGGGACTTACGGGTTTGGACAACGCTAGAGAGTGAGAGGGAGGTAGAGGGTTTGCCGGTGCGTCGAATCGTCGTTGAAAGGTCCTAGCACGATCACCGGAATTTCGCCGTCGATTTCGTCAGCGCTTCGCCTTTCGCTCATTTTCTAACGTACCAAGTTCTCTTGGAATTTTGAGAGAGTGGGCTTAAGAATTTAGGATGAGAGAGTAGAGGGTTGTTTACCCCAATCAGAGCAAAGCTCTGTTCAAATTCCGAGGCGGGAGATGAAGCAACGCTTCATCTTCCCCCAATTAGAGCAAAGCTCTGCTTGGAAAATTTAAACTTTAATAAAGGAAGCAACGCTTCAGTTGCGCAAGCACTGCGCTGCGCGACACGTGTCAGCGCAGATGCGCTGGCGCAGTTGCGCTGCGCTGTGCGCTGCGCGACACGTGTCACACGCTGAGCCATTTGCGCCAAACAGAATTAAAATTCTAAAGAAATCTTTTCTGTTCTTGTTAAAACAATAAGATTTTCTTCTGTAAAACAGAAACCCTTAGATCAAAGATCCAACGGTGGGGAAAATTCTCCAAATCACTCAGAGAGAGATCTCTTTAACAAATTTAACTAATTAATGGGCACTATAAAAAGGACCCTAGGCCTCAATTCAAAGGCATCAACATTTTCTAAAAAAAAGAAGGGAAAGAGAACTCTGAAGAATTCCTCAAGAACAAAAAGGTAAAAACCTTTAGAAGAAAGAGAAAGTTCTCTCATGAACAGATCATAGATCTAAAAACAAGATCAATGATCTTTAATAAAAAAAAATAATAATAATAAAATAGTGTTTTGCACTTTTATGAACCTTTGGTTCTTTGAGATAAGAAAAACAAGAAATACTTGTTTTCTTTGATTCTAATTAGATCAAAGAAAACAAATAGTGCTTTGCACTTCTGTTCTTGAATCTAAAAGATTCTTAGTGTTTTGCACTTCCAAACTGCGCTGTTGCGCTCTTGAGAGAGCGCCACGTGTCAGCTACAGAACAACTTGCGCTACGCGCTCTTGAAATAGAGCTTTGCTCTCTGGAATTGGCGCAACTCACCAAGGTACGCCACGTGTCAGCAGCGCAAGCGCAGCGCACTGCGCTTGCATGACACGTGTCGTCATCACAAGCGCTTGCGCTCTCTGATTGGCGCAAAGCGCCTGACAAATGCAATGCATTTCTTTTACTAAAGGGGCAGGTCCAAATCAGAAAGGCCTAGTAGGCCAAATTAAATTGCAATGCAATAAAAAGGGCAGAGCCCAAACAAAATTGATGCTCTGCATCATTTATAAATGGACTTAGCCCAATCATGGCCGTAAGTTCTCAATTAAATTGACTGAGCAAGATTGCTCTCCTAAATCAATTTACATCTGGTTCGAGGGTACATCTCCGAACTCCTCTAACAGTTCTCGTTGTAATCCTTCAACGATGTCAGAGAGGTGACGGGTCCCAACGACCACACATGAATATGGTCTGCGGGGTCCTTAAACTCGTGGACCGAGACGTCCTTAAACTAATATCGGACCGAGACGTCTTTAAACTAATATCGACCGGGACGTCTTTAAACTAATATCGGACCGAGACGTCCTTAAACTAAAAGACCACCACGTCCTTAAACTGGCGACGGAACACTACGTCCTTAAACTGGCGACGGACCACTATGTCCATAAACTGGAATATGGACCACCACGTCCCTAAACTGGAACACGGACCACTACGTCCCTAAACTGGAACAATAGAGCCTCCAAACGCTCTTTTGCCGGACCTAAGCGGTCCCGTTTAAGTTGATCTTAGCCCCAAATACGGCTAACGTATCCTTAAACATTCAAATGGACTATAAAATTCAAAATCAACTTTGGTTCAAGGGTACATCTCTGAACTCCTCTGACACCTATCGTTGTAATTCTTCAACGACGTCAGAGAGGTGACGAGTCCTGACGGCCATATAATAAAGGGATCACCACGTTAAGTTGATCTTAGTCTCAAACAGGACTAACGTATCCTTAACGAACGTTTAAGTTGATCTTAGCCTCAATACGGCTAACGTATTCTTAAACTAAAACACCAAACCCAAATCTAAGAAAATACGGATTTGGACTAATCCACGTCCTACGGGCGACGACATAAATTAGTCTCCGTATACAATCCACGGGCAACCACAAACAAAACAAACACACACGACACGAAGTAAAATTCTGGAGAAGGAGAAAGTTGTTACTGTGATGCGGTAGCGTAATTAACTGCAGGGGCTTGCGCATGCAGGGAAGAGCGTCCCCACAATCAAAAACCCCTCAAGCGAGGGGGAATCTGACGAAGTCTGCTACATCGGCCGCATCCGTCTAAACTTCCGATAAACGGTGCCATAAATCAACTTGGCATCTTCGGAGAGGTGGACGGATAAAACCATATAGCATCTGCCCCGAATCTTAGGCAAGACGTCCTCATGTCTCGGCCGTCGTTCGGAGGGGAACAGATTCTGGCACATCCGGTGGGACCTTTTCCTCTTTCCACTCCACACTTCGTGTGTCGTCTTCGCGAACCAATCACGGTTTGTTAACGGTTGCCTTTGGATTTCAAGTTTACTAAGATTTGGTCTCTTGCTTGGCGCAGAAAAGGAATCAAGCATCGATGGCCTCTACCTGTTCAAAGTGCTCTAACTACAGCTGCAGTTCGCGTCTGGCCTCAACTGGGGGTATAACCTATGGGCCCCAAGCGGCCTTTCTGTTCACCATGCCCGTGGAGCAGATTACTCAATCCACCACGGGGATGTTTTTCGGAACTATGCTTCCGCCAACAAGCTTCAGCACCCCCGTGCCCGTACAAGAAGCTTCTAAGAAGTCGGTCTTCGATCGACTTTCAGTTACTACGGCCCCTCTCAACGGGTCGCCCAACACCAGTGCCTCGGTCTTCTCCAGACTGAGCCAAAACTCTTGTGAGCCCACAATGAAGCTTGCAGTCCCGAAAAGGGTTATTCCAAAAAGAGTAGCCAAACCTGCTCCTGAAGTCGTCAAGGCGGCTTCTCCTGCTAAGAAATCGGTCTTTGCAAGGTTGACCGTCCCCATTCCTACTCTTGCTCTTGCGGCTCAAAAGACATCAGTCTTCAATAGGCTGACAGCGGCAACCGCCCCACACCCGAATAGGGGGCAAGAAGAAGCTGTTTGTCTCTGAGCCAATACCGACGACTCATCGCGCCCGACGACTCCACTGGCGCCGGGTAAGGAAGACTGGGGGCAACTCCCCTCCTGGGATAACTCCACCATCTCCAACGGCGGAAGTCAATGCTGCTGTTCCAACCGGGAACAGCTTTGAGCTGCTGAATAGGGTACGCAGGAACTCACCAACTGCAGTGCTCAGAAGATCTCCTCCACCGGTAGAGACTGCCGTGGAAACAGAAAAGCAGGAGCAGCCTCCTCAATCAGTGTCCTCCAGGATCTACAAGACATGGCGACGAGTCCGAGAATCTGTCATTGATCCTAACTTCTCTCGCCAGCACAAGAAGTCGAAAGGTCGGTAGGAAGAAAATCCCCTGGTCAAGCAACGAAAGGCGACAACCGCTTGGGTGCCCAAAGCAACGGCCCCTTCAACTACTACGGCCCATAAGAGAAGGAGGCCAGAGAGAGTCCCTACACCTGCGGTAAATACCAAAAGAGGTGAACCCAAACGCCCTAGGTCTGGGGGCATTGTAGTTCATACCGTCTGTATGGCGTCTGGTAAAGAGGACAGCCGCATATCAACAGGTCATAGACCGCATACGCGGTCAGTGACCAAAGCTCAGGAGCAACAGCAAAAGCTCCAGGAGATGATGAACGCGATGGCCGTGCTTACGGGGCCAAAAGAAAACCCTGAAACGTCCTCGGATGAACGCCAGGAGGAAGAAACCGACGCCGAATTCCTTCGTCGAATATTGGAGAAGAAGGACAAAGAGGCTGCTGAACAAGCAGCCAAAATACAGCGTATGGGCCTCCTCTTCCAAGACATGATAGGGATGATGATACAACAAGATCCTCCTGCTGAAGATCCCCCGATCATCCTTGAAGACGATAGGGGAAAGACGTCGAATCCTCTGCCAGCTCTGTCAGTAGCTAAAGAAGAGACAATCTCCAAAGCCGATCTGGACGAATATATAGCTCAGCAGATCCGGGTCCATCAAGCGACGGAAGCAGCGGGTCAGGTCGAAAAAACGGGGCGGCCATATCCAAGTTGGTACGACCAAATCAAGTACCCACCCAGTTACACAATTCCTAAGTTCCATGTCTACAAGGGGACAGGCAATCCTCACCAGCACGTTGCCCAGTTCAGGGCACTCTGCGGCTACACCGGTGGTGATGACAAGCTTTTACTTCGCCAGTTTGTTGGAAGTTTATCGGATACGGCGTTCGAGTGGTACTCTGAGCTCCCGAACGACTCTATCAAAACCTTCGCGGAAATGGAGCTGTTGTTTACTCAGCGTTTTGCAAGCGCCAGTGAACGTACCCTGATGACGACACTGATTAACGCCAGGGTAAAGCCAGGCGAGACGTGGGTTCAGTACGCTATACGATGGCGGAACTTATGGTGGAAGTGCGAGCAGCGCATTGAAGAAGCTCCCGCAGTGGGTATGTTTGTGGGAACCCTCGATCCACAAGCAACCATCTCGCAGTTTATGATGTTTTTCAAGCCGACTACCTTCCAGGCCTTGATTGACAAGCTAGCACAGATGAATCAGATGGGCCATAAACTCCTCTTCTAAAGCCGGACTCCCGAAATGACAAAGGGAAGGGAAAAGCGATCGTCGTCGCTAATGCTCAACAACAACCGAGCAACTCGAAGCCGGTCGTGCGTCAAAATAATATGCGCCCGTACGTAGACCTTGAGGAGAGACTAGGGCGTCCTTACTCATTTCCCCGCGATAAAACGAGAAGGTTATTCGAGCTGGCATTACGCAACAGACTCATAAATCTGCCGGATCCAAAACGTCCGTTGCAACCAAGTGACGTCAACGAGCCCAACTACTGTCCTTATCATCGAGTACTAGGCCATCCGATCGAAGATTGCTACGTTTTCAAAAATTGGCTTGAAAATCAGTACCGACAGGGCAAGTTCGCGTTATCTGACAAGTGGAAGGTGAATCCCCCGCAGCTCCACACCTCTAAGGGGACGAATACGCCGGGGGCAACATGCTCCGTCGTTGAAGAAGCTCCTTGGGAGGTTGTATTATCAGCCAAGACAAAGAGGATGTTAAACGATCTTCAGACATGCCTAGCGATCAAATGGAAGAACCCGTTGGAACCGCAGATCATTGAAGGGATGTTGAAGCCACGTCCAACCCCAAAGACCGATGGTGGTGGCTCAAGCACTCGCAACCAGCCGTCAAAATCCTCGAAGAAGAAGAAAAAGAAGTCAAAGAAGCCCGTGAAGCCTGGCGACAAGCGTATGGACTTGCAAAAACAAATTGATGCGCTGGAGGAATACAACCAGAAGGCACGGACTCCTATTACATTCCAAGAATTCCTCAATCACGTCTTTCAAGAGGAAGATGAGGGAGAAAGTTCATCTGATGATTCTGAGGAATGCGTGGCGAGCTGTCATGTGATTTCCCACTCGTTCATAGACGATGAGGAAACTTCTTGTACTGAAACGCTGGGGGAAGATCCCGAACCAAAAATTCTAGAGCTATCGGATGAAGTAATCGATGCATTCCTCAATGAAGCTCTCTTAAAAAGCAAAGCTGATCGGGAGCGCGAGGAGGTTATATTCGAAAGGGCCAAACGCCAGCGCCTTGACGAAAGAATTAAGATACTCCCGCTGGAACAAAGTACACCCACTGCGGACAAAAGCAAATTCAAGATGAGGAAAAGGTTTGCTAAGGCCATATCAATGGGCATGAAGCTACCATCCTCCGAAGGAAAAATTACTGGTGAAGCAGAAACGCACCCCTCCTATTACTTGTATCATCGGAAGATTTCGCACCCCACTGAAGAGCGCAAAGCTTTCGATAGATGGTGGCAAGGATATGTTGCTCACCGGCAGCATTTTAAGCGGGAAAAGCGCAAGACTCGCCGAGAACGGAACGATACGACCGAAGGGCTTAACAGAACCACCGGCAATTGTCACATGGTCAGCACCGGGAGATCACAAGTGCTCACGTTCGGAAGCGATTCTGATGAGGAGCTGGAGCTTGGCCCCCTCTTTAAAGAATCCACTTCGGGAAAAGAAAAAGAGCCGAAGGTCTGCGAAAATATCCGGCTACGTAACCGCACGCTGCCTGAAAAGAACCTCGGACCCTTAAACAGAAAAGATAAAGGGAAAGAAAAGGTCTCTGAAGATATCGTCTTAGACGACCAAGTGGTGGAAGAGCTAGCCGCCAAGGACCCGCCGAAGAAGAATAAGGTGGATTACAACGTCTTAGCGTATCTGAGGAAGCTACCCTCACAGCTCAGCATTCTTGACGCTCTTTTGCTATCAAAGGAGGTGAGAGATTCGTTAATTAAGGCACTCCAAGATCCGGAACAATTCCAAGCATGCCTGGCCGAGGAAAAGATGAAGGATGAATTGGAGGAAGTGCACACGGCCGATGTCACTTTCGGCGACGAGGACCTTCTCCTTGGGACGTGTGAACACAATCGCCCCCTCTATGTCTCAGGATACTGCCACGATATTAAAATAGGAAAAATCCTGATCGACAATGGATCCTCCGTTAATCTCCTCAACGTGCGGGTGTTAAAAGAAATCTGCATGAGCGTCCAGCACCTTGCTCGGGATAAGATCACCATCTCCGGGTTCGACTCCCAATCGTCAAAGACTCTTGGATCTGTGATACTGACGCTACGCTTTGGGCTGCTCGTCACGGACATTAAATTCTACGTCATAGACGCCAAGACATGCAACAACGCTTTGCTCGGCCGACCATGGTTACACGAGTACAACATCATCCCTTCTACACAACATCAGTGTATGAAGTATTTTAAGGATGGTTTCGAGTATACCGTGACGGGAGAACTGAACCCGTTCTCTATTTACGAGGTCCGCAAATACGAAGATACCAAATACTTCTTACCGGATTTCGAAGATACGGAGAAGTGTCACAAGCCGGAGAATAAAACTAACGCTACCATCCCTGTCTTCGGCAGTGATACCGAGGAGGAAGAGGAGAGAGTTTATTCGGGTCCGTCCCAACACAACAAGCCAGGACCGTCCGCTCCTACGTTGATCTTTGGTAGCGACTCGGAAGATAAGATCCATACTGTATTCTCTGCTCGACCTTCAATACGAAAGTTCGCTGACGAAGAACAAAGTCTACAAGTCTCCATGGTGTCGCTTAAACACCATAAAGAACTGGATGCGCTTAATATTTACAATGTAGAAGAGCTGCAAACGTTCTATATCCCTCCCAGGCGAGAAGGCGAGAAGGCAATTCTATTCTACCGCTCTGAAGAAAACAAAGTGGAGAAAGAAATCTGGCACGGGGCAGATCCTACGCCGGACAGACTTCAACCCATCCGTCTACCCAGATATTATACAGAAGGCTTGAAGAAGCTGTTGAAGCGCCAAGGGATACCCTTCAAACAGACTGTTAGAAAGGCCAAATTCTATGACAGGGTCTGGAACGTTCCTGGGACTCAACGCAAGCTGCCTAATGGGAGGATGGAAACGATCGGGCTCGGATACATTCGCCCCAAGAAACGAGAACTGCTCCGCGACTGTTACGTCGTGCACGACTTCAATGAAGAAGCAGATGCGCAACGGGAGGACACTAATCCTGAACCAGTAAAAATTCCTGATGCAAAAGTGCCCGGTCCGTCGTTTGAAGAACAAATGGATAGGCTTATAAGGGAAGCTGGTCAGAAGGTCCGAGATGATCACAATCGTGAGATGGCCATCTACGAAAGAGCCAGAACGCAACGCCTCCTTCAACAGGCCGTCAAAAATGAAAGTATCACTTCGTGTCAACCTGTTATGAAGAAGGCTCGACGCAGAAGCAGAAACAAGTCGAAAGGCCAAAAAGGTGCTCAACAGCAACAAAGCGGAGCTAAGAAGCCACGCGAGCGGGAGTCGAGCGTTATTGATATGTCCCTCATGAAGAAAATGGATCGAGCATACTCGTTTCCTCGGGACAAGACGAAGAAGATACTTGAGCTTGCTCTAAAACATCAGATGCTCACACTGCCGGAGTCCAAGCACCCCGAACAAGCAAGCGAAGTCTCTGACCCAAACTATTGCTCTTACCATCGAGTAATAGGGCACCCGCTCGAAGACTGCTTCACCTTTAAGAATTGGGTCGAAGATCAGTACCAGCTCGATAAGTTCGCTCTATCTGACAACTGGAGGGTAACGCCGCCACAGAAGCACGAACCCAAAGCCACGAGAACAGAACCAACTCCACATTGGGATTGGAAGCGGATTCGCACTTGTCACATGATAACAATATTAAAAGATGGGTCCGAGAACATGGATAATCTTCCCTGGTGCTTCGAAAACAGCAATGATGAGGTGATCTTAGAATTTCCGCCAGCTCCGAAAGAACTGGAGGATGGAATGCATACCACTGCAGATAACCTCAAGAAAATTGAGTTGGGGACGCTAAACGACCCGCGACCGACATTTGTCAGCGAGCTGCTATCTGAAGAAAGGGTGGATGCGTTAAAAGACGTTCTTGTACAGCATAGAGATTGCTTCGCATGGAACTATTCCGAAATGCCGGGACTAGATCCAGAAATTACCGTGCATAAATTGGCGATATCCCCGGACGTCAAGCCAGTTAAACAGGCGCCGAGAAAAATGCGGCTCGAGCTTGAGATGAGCATCAACGCCGAGGTCAAGAAGCTGATCGACTCTGGCTTTATTCAGGAGGTTCAATATCCGGAATGGATCGCCAACATTGTCCCAGTGATGAAGAAAAATGGGACAGTGCGTATATGCGTGGACTTCCGGGATCTCAATAAAGCCTGCCCGAAAGACGATTTCCCGGTGCCAGTCACCGAACTGATGATAGACAACATATCCACTCATGAGGTTTTCTCCTTCATGGACGGCTCATCAGGTTATAATCAGATAAAAATGCATCCCGAAGACCAGAAGCACACAGCCTTCAGGACCCCTCTAGGGATATTTTGTTACAAGGTGATGCCTTTCGGTTTGAAGAACGCCAGTGCCACTTACCAAAGGGCCATGACGAAGATCTTCGATGACCTTATACATGAAATCGTCGAGTACTATATCGACAACCTCGTGGTTAAGAGCAAATCATACAAAGAACATCTCGAGCATCTAAAGACTGTATTTCAACGCCTTCGACAATACAACTTGAAGATGAACCCTCTCAAGTGTGCATTCGGAGTTTCCTCGGGCAAATTCTTAGGATTCATCGTCCGACACCGGGGTATCGAAATAAATCCGTCCAAGATCAAGGCGATCATGGAAATGCCTCCGCCAAGGATTCTCAAACAGTTGCGGTCTTTCCAAGGAAAGCTCACATATATTCGGCGATTTATAGCCAACCTCTCTGGAAAGTGCCGCCCTTATAGTCACCTGATGAAGAAGGGAACTCCATTCGTCTGGGATCAAAAATGCCAAGGCGCGCTGGACGAAATTAAACAGTACCTGCAGAACCCGCCGGTGTTGGCTGCTCCGGTCAAGGGAAAACCCCTCATTCTTTATACAACCGCTCTCGAAGGTTCCTTAGGCGCATTATGGGCACAAGAGAACGATCAAGGGAAACAAAGAGCACTCTACTACTTAAGTCGAGTTCTGCTAGGGGCAGAAAGCAACTACCCCCCCATTGAAAAACACTGCCTGGCGTTGATCTTCGCGATAACAAAGCTCAGGCACTATGCGTTGGCGCATGAGGTCCGTCTCATTTCGAAGGTGGACCCTCTTAAGTATTTAATGTCAAAGGCCATACTGACAGGTCGACTCGCTAAATGGGCTCTGCTCTTGATGGAGTTCTCGATAACGTATCAACCTCTCAAGGCAGTGAAAGGTCAGGCCATCGCCGACTTCCTTGCTGAGCATCCGATACCCGCCAATTCTCCTCTGAGCTGCGATCTACCAGACGAGCATGCGTTCGACGCAATCGACGGTGGTGATACCCGATGGGAGCTCTTTTTCGATGGAGCGTCTTCCATGAAGAAGCGCAAACAAAGTACCCCTATAATCAAATCGGGGGTAGGCCTCATCTTCGTGACTCCACAAGGAGGGATAATAAGTTTCGCTTTCTCCTTAACAGAACCGAGGACGAATAACGAAGCCGAATATGAAGCCTTGATAGCAGGTCTTGAGATCGCCATCGACATGGGAATTGAAAACCTCCTCATATACGGAGATTCTCAACTGGTCGTTAGTCAAGTAAACGAGGACTACCAAACGTGCAAACCGGAGTTGGTGAAGTACGGGGAAAAGGTGCAAAAACTGTTGACCCAAATTCCCTCCTATACTTTGGAGAACATACCGCGCGCGGAAAACAGCAAAGCAGACGCGTTGGCCAAACTTGCTAAAGAACTGGCTGACGAGAATCTCGATGACGTTAGAATCGTGGTACAAAGCCGTCGGGTGTTTGCCCCAACAGAAATATCTCCGGAATCATCCGAAGAAAAAGGAGCGAGCGAGCAGACGACCCTGCAAGTAAAAGATTGGAAAAATACCGAGGATTGAAGAGAAGTCTTCATAGACTACTTTAAATCCCACCGAATGCCTGAAGAAGCGTCCACAAGACATCAGCTCACGAAACGAGCTCTGTCTTTTGCTTTCGTCAACGATACTCTGTACAAAAGGTCGTTTAATTCTCTGTGGCTGAGATGCTTAGGACCTGACGAAGCGAAAAGAGTCGTCCAGGAAGTTCACGACGGACTCTGCGGTTCTCACCAAGCGGGCCCAAAGATGAAGTTGAAGATCAAACGGATGGGCTACTACTGGCCCACGATGATTCAGGACTGCCTCGAATATGCGAAGCAGTGTCACTCATGTCAAATTCATGGGGATTTCATCCATCAGCATCCAAATCCATTACATCCGACGGTGGCTAGCTGACCGTTCGAGATGTGGGGAACTGACATAGTCGGCCCTATCGAACCAGCATTGTCTAGGGGACATCGTTTCATCCTGGCGACGACTGACTACTTCTCTAAATGGGCAGAAGCAGTACCGTTAAGAGAGGTTAAGACGGAGAATATCCTCCATTTCTTCAAGACGCATGTCATATATCGGTTTGGAACTCCACGACGGATCATCTCCGATAACGGGCCAGCTTACAGAAGCCACAAGATCATTCACTTTGCGCAGCAGCACAATATAGACTGGAGATATTTCTCGGTTTATAATCCACGAGCTAACGGTCTAGCTGAGGCCTTCAACAAGACCTTGACAAAGATCATAAAGAAAACGGTGTCCCGAAATAAGAGAGACTGGCACGAGAGACTGCAAGAGGCTCTTTGGGCGTATCGAACTACGTTCAAGACGGCCACGAACACAACGCCGTACACGTTGGTATTTGGGACGGAAGCAGTGCTCCCCCTAGAGATAGAGTTACCCTCTCTACGAGTGGCAGTCCACTATGAGCTGACGGATGAAGAAAATGCTCACCTTCGGCTTGAGGAGCTTGACGCCCTTGATGAAACTCGGCTCATAGCGCAACAAAATCTGAAAGCTTATAAAGCAAAGATGACGCGCTCATATGAAAGATTAACCCGACCGAGGACATTCCGCCAAGGCGAACTTATACTAGTGATCAAAAGGCCTATGATCCCCAATCGCGCCAAGCGGGGAAAATTCGAGCCAAACTACGAAGGCCCGTACATCGTAGATAAGATCTACCAGGGTGGGGCCTATCTACTCATGGACATGCACGGTGAAAGGCCTTTCAGGACAATAAACGGTCGCTTCCTAAAGAGATACTACGCTTAATGAGCCACAGCCTAAGTCAATGATAGATGACGACGACTATGTCCGCTCGCTATTTTCCTAAGCTCAAACTCTATCAGCAGTAGCCAGCCTTCTCAAAGTCGGACCGAAATGTCCTTAAACTAATAGCAGACTTAAACTACTACCGCAGCATCTTTTAGGCTGACGAGATATAAAAAAAAACATATAAAAATAAAATTAAAAAAAACGGTATGTCCATAAGCAAAAAAGGCACGGATGAAAACTCGAAAGGGCTCCGTGAGTAAAAACAGCAGGGCTACCGGCGAGTGTTCGTGAAAACCCGAAAGGGCGAAACCTCGTAAAAAATATATAAAAATAAAAAGAATAAAAAAAAAGCGGTACGTCCATAAGCAAAATGGGCACGGATGAAAACCCGAAAGGGCTCCGTGAGTAAAAACAGCAGGGCTACCGGCGAGTGTTTGTGAAAACCCGAAAGGGCACAACCTCGTTAAAACACACTTATAGGGTCCTCTCGACCTTGTAAGGAGAAACCACCCGCGTGAGATCCTTACGACTCACAAGAGAGCAACACACTTAGGGATCCCCACGATTCCTAAGGAGAAAATACACTTGCGAGATCCTCACGACTCGTAAGGAGAACTCTCTTATGGGACCCTCACGGCTCATAAGATTTGAAAGTCTTAAGTTACAGAGACATAAACCTGTGCTTAAGCAACTCCCACAACTCCCGATATTGCCCTACAAGTGGCTCAATACTGACCCTTGTATACAATCCACGGACGCGAATAAACATTTCCTTAATCAAGTCCCATCCGAGACTGGGGATATGTTCGCATGATGAACAACCCTTATAAGTCCTCTCGACTTACAAGGAGAAAATCCTCCTGTAGGATCCTTACGACTTACAGAGGAACGAACACTTAGGAATCCTCACGATTCCTAAGGAGAAAATACACCTACAAGATCCTCACGACTTGTAGGAGGAAATACCTTTGTGGGACCTTTACGGCTCATGAAGTCAAAAGCCTTAGTCGGCAGGACCTTAACCCTGTTTACTAAGCCACCTTTGTTCGATACCGACGGAGGCAAATGATGATTCTCTCCTGGCAATATCCCAGTTGTAGCGGTGCTGATGCCAAAATCGACGTCTAATTGCAGATTTACGGCGAAAAGCCAATAGGCCGCACATGCATACGAAATAGCCGAAATGATAGGGCAACTTGCAATAAAAAAGCAGCAAGTAAAAATGTATGCACGCAAAATAGCCGAAATGATTGGGAAACTCGCAATAAAAAGCAGCGAGTAAAAATAAAATAAATAGCCGAAATGATTGGGCACCGCGAAAAATAGCCGAAATGATTGGGCAATCGCGACCTTCGCGATATAAAAGCTGAAATGATAGAGCATCGCGGAGATGAAACAAAAAAAAATGATGATAAAACTTTGGCCCTACAGTTAAGATCACATCGATCCCTGTATACAATCCAAGGGCGTAAACAAAGAGGGAACCATACTTTCCCAACAGGCTCCGCCAGAAGACGAAGCCAAATCTCGACGGTTCAGTCCAACTCCGAAGAAACCAGTGTCTTCAGCAGATACCTCACCCCAAGGAAACAAATAATCCTTGGCGCTAGGGAAACAAATAATCCTTAGCAAATTCCTCGACTCACGGATACAAACACTCCTTGACGAGAGCCTCCTGATCCGCGTCGACTCGCAGAACCACCAGTGCCTCCGTGGGAAATTCTCGATTCGTTTCAAACCCCAAGTAAACAAATAATCCTTGGCGCTAGGGAAATAAATAATCCTTAGCAAATTCCTCGACTCACGGATACAAACTCTCCTTGACGAGAGCCTCCTGATCCGCGTCGACTCGCAGAGCCACCAGTGCCTCCGTGGGAAATTCTCGACTCGTTTCAAACCCTAAGGAAACAAATAATCCTTGGCGCTAGGGAAACAAATAATCCTTAGCAAATTTCTCGACTCACGGATACAAACACTCCTTGACGAGAGCCTCCTGATCCGCGTCGACTCGCAGAGCCACCAGTGCCTCCGTGGGAAATTCTCGACTCGTTTCAAACCCCAAGGAAACAAATAATCCTTGGCGCTAGGGAAACAAATAATTCTTAGCAAATTCCTCGACTCACGGATACAAACACTCCTTGACGAGAGCCTCCTGATCCGCGTTGACTTGCAGAGCCACCAGTGCCTCCGTAGGAAATTCTCGACTCGTTTCAAACCCCAAGGAAACAAATAATCCTTGGCGCTAGAGAAACAAATAATCCTTAGCAAACACCTCGACTCACGGATACAAACACTCCTTGACGAGAGCCTCCTGATCCGCGTCGACTCGCAGAGCAACCAGTGCCTCCGTGGGAAATTCTCGACTCGTTTCAAACCCCAAGGAAACAAATAATCCTTGGCGCTAGGGAAACAAATAATCCTTAGCAAATTTCTCGACTCACGGATACAAACACTCCTTGACGAGAGCCTCTTGATCCGCGTTGACTCGCAGAGCCACCAGTGCCTCCGTGGGAAATTCTCGACTCATTTCAAACCCCAAGGAAACAAATAATCCTTGGCGCTAGGGAAACAAATAATCCTTAGCAAACACCTCGACTCACGGATACAAACACTCCTTGACGAGAGCCTCATGATCCGCGTCGACTCGTAGAGCAACCAGTGCCTCCATGGGAAATTCTCGACTCGTTTCAAACCCCAAGGAAACAAATAATCCTTGGAACTAGGGAAACAAATAATCCTTAACAAAATCCTTCGACTCAGGGAAACAAACAATCCTTGACGAGAGCCTCCTGATTCGCGTCGGCTCGCAGAGAAACCAGTGTCTCCGCGGGAAAATTCCCGATTCGTCTCAACTTGCAAGATGAAGCCTTAGGCAGCAGGGACTAAAAAACTTGCTTCCTGAACAATGGGACCCTACAAGTCGATCTAAAAAGATCTCTTGCATACTATTCACGGGTCTCACTCTCCAAAGTCGAATCTCGACAAGGAGGGAAACAACCGCTTACGGGCCCCCTCGACTCGTAAGAGGGAAAATTCTCTTATAGGATCCTTACGACTTATAAGAGAAAACCACACTTAGGCGTCCTCACGACTCCTAAGGAGAAAAACCCACCTACGAGATCCTCTCGGTCCGTAGGGAGAAAAAGCCTCTATGAGACCCTCACGGCTCACAGAGTTGAAAAGTCTTAGGCAGCAGATCTGAACCTGCGGCCTAAGCCATCGCTGTTTCTTGAAAGGGTCGGGATACTCGCTCTAATCATCCGCCAACCATGGTTATTAAGACAGCCTACTAACAATAAAAGAAAGAAGAAAACGACATAAAGAACATCCGATTTACATTTGATCAAGCGTTCGAGACGCACTCATTTATGCATGAGCAGAAGACTCAGGACGAGAAATAAGACAAGCTGAAATAAAAAAGGGGTTTCCATTCATATTGCTAAAAATTCTTACAATCATAAAAGCAATGAATAAGAAACATTATTCAAATTATTACAACGGTATAATCTCAGATCCGGGGCACGGATTAAGGAATTCAAAAGTAAGGCCATCCAGAGTTCTTCTGGCCTTTCTAATTATTCTTATGCGCAGCCTCTCGCGCTCTTGTGTGTCAAGATCCTCGGCAAGCCCTCCCGGCCTTCGATAAGCAGCAACTATCGTCGTCTGCTGGAAGATTTGATGTAAGATGCCAATGAAGCTGTCCCGCCGTTTCTTCGAGATCAGCCCCGTCAAGTACACTGAATGCACCTTGTCTTCGGCATCATCCAGCGCATTGAGCGGTAGGGCCTCGTGAAAACCCGGAAGTGCTCTCCATATTGCTCCCAGCACGACTTTCAAGAGAGCCGAATGACGAGGAAGCAGCTAACCACCGCTTGCGTTCAGACGACCCATGACCTCTGCACATTGAGCATCTGTAAACTCCTAGTTTTGTTGACGACCCTATGCGCGGATATCGTCATAGGTGATGAACTCGTGCAAACTGTATAGATGCACCGCCATTATGCCTGGAGAAAATACCACAGGAAGATTAGCGATAGAAGAAAAATAATACACACAGAGGGCTAAATTCCTCGAGAGCAAAGCTCTGTTCAGGGATTAGAACCCATGAACAAAAGTTCTGCAGATCTATAAGTTTTTTTTTTTGAGAGCGAAGCTCTGTTTATGAAACCCCAATGGGGATCTCTTTATATCAAAAGATCTGTAAGAGCAAAGCTCTTTGGTTGAGATTAATTTAAATTAATTTGATTTACATTAATTTTACTTAAAGTTTCTAACTTTAAAAATGAGCAAAGCTCTGCTGGTGAAACCCCGAAGGGATTTTCTTTAGATCAGAAGATCTATGAGAGCAAAGCTCTGTTGGTTAAGATTAATTAAAATTAATTTAATCTAAGAATCAATTTTACCTAAAGTTTTTCTAAAAACTTTGGAAAGGAGAGCAAAACTCTGGAGTTCTTGAAGGCAAGAGCAAAGCTCTGAAATTTTTTGAAAATAAAAATCTGAAAGATGATAAGCATCTGTAGGGGACTAAAGGTCCTATTTATAGGCATCAAGTGCCTCTTCAAGTTCCAAAAGTTCCCACGGCGATTGGAATTCCGCCACCGTTGCGCTCACGATTGGGGCCACGTAAGCGCAACGGTGGGAGGGCATTTGTTTACCCCAATCCGAGCAAAGCTCTGTTCAAATTTCGAGGCGGGAGATGAAGCAACGCTTCATCTTCCCCCAATTAGAGCAAAGCTCTGCTTGGAAAATTTAAACTTTAATAAAGGAAGCAACGCTTCAGTTGCGCAAGCACTGCGCTGCGCGACACGTGTCAGCGCAGATGCGCTAGCGCAGTTGCGCTGCGATGTGCGCTGCGCGACACGCGTCAGCGCAGATGCGCTAACGCAGTTGCGCTGCGCTGTGCGCTGCGCGACACGTGTCACGCGCTGAGACATTTGCGTCAAACAGAATTAAAATTCTAAAGAAATCTTTTCTGTTCTTGTTAAAACAAGAAGATTTTTTTCTGTAAAACAGAAGCCCTTAGATCAAAGATCTAACGGTGGGGAAAATTCCCCAAATCACTCAGAGAGAGATCTCTTTAATAAATTTAACTAATTAATGGGCACTATAAAAAGGACCCTAGGCCTCAATTCAAAGGCATCAATATTTTCTAAAAAAAAAGAAGGGAAGGAGAACTCTGAAGAATTCCTCAAGAACAAAAAGGTAAAAACCTTTAGAAGAAAGAGCAAGTTCTCTCATGAACAGATCATAGATCTAAAAACAAGATCAATGATCTTTAATAAAAAAATAATAATAATAAAATAGTGTTTTGCACTTTTATGAACCTTTGGTTCTTTGAGATACGAAAAACAAGAAATACTTGTTTTCTTTGATTCTAATTAGATCAAAGAAAACAAATAGTGCTTTGCACTTCTGTTCTTGAATCTAAAAGATTCTTAGTACTTTACACTTCCAAATTGCGCTGTTGCACTCTTGGGAGAGCGCCACGTGTCAGCTACAGAACAACTTGCGCTACGCGCTCTTGAAATAGAGCTTTGCTCTCTGGAATTGGCGCAACTCACCAAGGTACGCCACGTGTCAGCAGCGCAAGCGCAGCGCACTAGCGCAGCGCACTGCGCTTGCATGACACGAGTCGTCATCACAAACGCTTGCGCTCTCTGATTGGCGCAGAACTCCTGATAAATGCAATGCATTTCTTTTACTAAAGGGGCAGGCCCAAATCAGAAAGGCCTAGTAGGCCAAATTAAATTGCAATGCAATAAAAAGGGCAGAGCCCAAACAAAATTGATGCTCTGCATCATTTATAAATGGACTTAGCCCAATCGTGGCCGTAAGTCCTCAAATTAAATTGACTGAGCAAGATTGCTCTCCTAAATCAATTTACATCCGGTTCGAGGGTACATCTCCGAACTCCTCTGACAGTTCTCGTTGTAATCCTTCAACGACGTCAGAGAGGTGACGGGTCCCAACGACCACACATGAATATGGACTGCGGGGTCCTTAAACTCGTGGACCGAGACGTCCTTAAACTAATATTGGACCGAGACGTCCTTAAACTAATATCGGACCGGGACGTCTTTAAACTAATATCGGACCGAGACGTCCTTAAACTAAAAGACCACCACGTCCTTAAACTGGCGACGGACCACTGCGTCCTTAAACTGGCGACGGACCACTATGTCCCTAAACTGGAATATGGACCACCACGTCCCTAAACTGGAACACGGACCACTACGTCCCTAAACTGGAACAATAGAGCCTCCAAACGCTCTTTTGCCGGACCTAAGCGGTCCCGTTTAAGTTGATCTTAGCCCCAAATACGGCTAACGTATCCTTAAACATTCAAATGGACTATAAAACTCCAAATCAACTTTGGTTCAAGGATACATCTCTGAACTCCTCTGACACCTATCGTTGTAATTCTTCAACGACATCAGAGAGGTGACGAGTCTTGACGGCCATATAATAAAGGGATCACCACGTTAAGTTGATCTTAGTCTCAAATAGGACTAACGTATCCTTAACGAACGTTTAAGTTGATCTTAGCCTCAATACGGCTAACGTATCCTTAAACTAAAACACCAAACCCAAATCTAAGAAAATACGGATTTGGACTAATCCACGTCCTACGGGCGACGACATAAATTAGTCTCCGTATACAATCCACGGGCAACCACAAACAAAACAAACACACACGACACGAAGTGAAATTCTGGAGAAGGAGAAAGTTGTTACTGCGATGCGGTAGCGTAATTAACTGCAGGGGCTTGCGCCTGCAGGGAAGAGCGTCCCCACAATCAAAAACCCCTCAAACGAGGGGGAATCTGACGAAGTCTGCTACATCGGCCGCATCCGTCTAAACCTCCGATAAACGGTGCCATAAATCAACTTGGCATCTTCGGAGAGGTGGACGGATAAAACCATATAGCATCTGCCCCGAATCTTAGACAAGACGTCCTCATGTCTCGGCCGTCGTTCGGAGGGGAACAAGGGTATGGGGTGTTTATATAGGGTTAGGGTTTTCAATTAAAAATGTAAAAAAAAATATATAAAAATCATTAAACTTTAGAGTAAAAGGGATTTATTGGGCATTTGGTAACCGATCCAGGCATTTAGAGTGTGCAGGTGAGAAGACCAGGTCAACACGGAACTTTTCCGTGTTGACGACTCGGTCGTCCGGCCGAGTCCGGTCGGCGGCACCGGACCGAGTCGGCCGGTCCGCCGGCCGACTCGGGCCGAGTCAGAAGGTCGAAGGCCGGGGATTTTCCTGGGGAATATTTTGGTATATTTACTTTTTTATGTACAGTATAAATTTTGTGAGTTATGGCGTTTTGACTGTTGACTTCCAAAAGAATTTAAAAAAAAATAAATACAAAAATAATGTGGGGCAAGGGATTTGAACTCTGGTGGCTTGGTTCAGCAGTGCAAGGTATTACCAATGAGCCAGAAGCTCCTTCTTGTAATTATTGTAGGAAAATAACTACTTAAAGTGGTAACAACAACATTAAATACCCCAAGTATATTTTAATTTTAAAATAATTTTTTGTACACTAAAAATGGAGTTATTTAAAAACAAATAATTACTTATATATATATATATATATATATATATATATATATATTGTTCTCAGGTTAAAATACTCCTTTATGGATTTTTAAAAATTTAAAAAAATTTGTATAGGAAAATTAGGGTTGTTACACTACCCCTTATAAACCCCGCGATGTCTTGATTGTAATATTTGTATTTGTATTGTCTTGATTTATATAGATGGATGACTTGCCGGAACCATGATATCAGTAAATGGATGTAACTGGAGAATCATGTAGATGATTGTATATCCATGGTTCGGTTTAGTCAACATAGATTGAATATATTGAATATATAGATTCATGGATTCATGTTGAATTGTAGTTTGATACTTGAATCATATTCAAGTCAGATTGATTATATTGAGACTCATTCTGAGTCAGACAATTAGAAAAGAAATTGAATCCTGAATTATGTTTTGGTGCTATCGGTAACTGTTGCACATGGACGGAGGGATTTGTGTATTTTTCAAAGACAATTACCGTGTTAATAACACCGTTTGTTAAGTTATCTACCTTAAATAGGCAAGCACCCATATCTCCAGCTCCCTGAGGCTCAAGAGACTGGTCCCGCTTAAACCTATGTTTACTAGGGTTCTTATTGTAATTAGTATAACTTGGGGGGGTTTATGTAAAAATAATGTTGTATAATTTTCCAAATACACCTCAAGTATTTTATTATCGTCTTTAGAGTTTTAATGAATGTATATTTTATCAACGTAACATTTCTAGTGAATAAAACCTAATTTCATAATATATGGTATTTATTTGTAATATTGGAATTGTATAGTATTTTCTTGTAAATGAAATGCTTTTCTTGAATTTTGGAAATGTGGAATATTATAAATATTAAAAATAGATATTTTAATATTAATTACATATATATTTATTTATAATTATATAAGTTTTATTTATAATAGAAATCACATTTTTCTAAAGGAAAATGTATTAAAATCTTTCGATATCGTATGCTTCTTGCGGAGGTCTGCATCTCACTCTACTAAGCCCGAGAATGTGCGATAATCCATACCATACCGAACGGGTTCCCCGAAATGGGTTGTAGAGGCGCAATAGCAATGATTTGTTAAAATACACATCTTGTAGAAAAATGTTTTTATAAGTCGAAGGTAATTATATGCAAAGTCGTATTTTTCCCAAATCTATGTTCCCAAATTTCATCGTGCTATGTTTGATATGTGTGTTGTGAGGAGGTAGGTCATTACCTCGTGAGTTTTCTAAGGTAATACGGTTTAAAAAGTTCAAGTATGTCGAAATGAAACATTAAGGTATTTTAATGTAAAATTGCGATAAAAAATGCATATAACAATCTTTTGTGATGAAACTTGTTAAAGATATTTATTAATGTTTAATGAACAATATATGATGATACAAAGGTATATTTATTAAGAAAAATTATAGTTTTTTAAAGAAAAACCGAATCGGAAGTCGGACTAACCCCGCTTCCGTCGGGTTTTAGTTTTGAATGTTTTTAGAATAGAGAAAAGAGAAAGAAGTAGGGACTTACTGGATGATCGGATAGAGAAGAGAAAGAGGAAGAGGTAGGAGTTGCCGGTGTATCGTTTCGTCATTGGAAACTCCTTGAGTTGACACCGGAAGTTCGTCGGAGCTTCGCCCTTTACTAACTCCACTTGCACACAAAAGGATCTTGGAATTTTCTTGAGAGTTTTTTGTAGGAAATTTTAGTGTGAAGGGGTGTAAAAATAGAGTGGGTATTTATAGGGAAAATTAGGTTTATGGTGTGATAAAAAATGTATTTAAATTTGCATTAAAAAAGGATTAAAATGGGGTATTTTAATTCTCTGGTTAATTGCAGAGGAATTAAAAACAGTGTAGGGGGAGTGGGGTAGTCCAAAGGGTGCAGAGGGTTAAATAAAATTAGGGATCGGACTGAGTTGGACCGGCAGCGCCAGCCGAGTTAACGAGTTCACCGGCCCGAGTCGGGCGAGTCGGGGCTCATCTTGATGCCACGTGTCCCTGACGCTTTGTCTAGCCTCGTGGACACGTTTGTTTAGGCTGTGACTCTTGGTTTTATGGGTTGTGCACGTGTATACTATTGGGCTTCTAAAAGATTAAAAGAATTTTAAATAAAAAGAATGTGTGGCTGATGGGATTTGAAATCTGATGCTTTGGTTCAGCAGTGCAAGGTCTTACCAATGAGCTACAAGCTCTTTCTTGCTGTTCAAAAGCAAATCAAATTTATAATTTGTGCTCAGGCTCAAGTACCCCTTTCTGTATTTTTGAAAAAAAAAATCGTACAGAAAGTTTAGGGTTGTTACATTCTACCTTCCTTATAAAAATTTCGTCCTCGAAATTTTTAAAAGGAAAGTGTAACGGATTCAAGGAAAGTTTGGTGATAGAACTATTGGTAATGTATGAAAAATATGTGAGAGAACGAAAGAATGTGAGAGATTTGAAAAGAGTTGAGGAAATTACCAGGTTTAGCTTGGTCTACGGCATCTGCTTCTTCGGCTACTAAAAGGAAAGCCTGACGCCATGGTACATTACTCCTAGCTGGAGACACATTCCTCTGTCCTTGGGGCATGTTTCACTGCTCTCGAGTCATGTTCCTCATAGCCTGATGGAATTGACGATTAGGCTGTGCGGGAGGTGGAGCTGGGAGTGCTAGACGAGATGCAGAACCTGGATAGCTGGCCACTGCGGATAGTTGGTGGGTGTGTGAGCTGAGTTGCGTTTATAAGGACAGTTTCCAATTCCGTGATTGGATGCGCCACAAACTAAGTATAGGCCTTTTGTGTGCCTACAGTCCTTCTACAAGTGTTCATCCTTCTTGCAGTAGAATCAAAAACCTGGACTTGTGTCTCTTGGGTTTTGAAAGTTGTATAGGATAGGCTCCTCCTGCCATCTGTGTAACAGAGCGCTTTATACCGGTTGCTTCTGCTTCTGGTCGGTTCAATAATATAGCAGTCTGCTGCTGCAGTCCTTCAGGAGGCTTTGGATTGCCTCAAGTAGTACCGTCTACTCATTGATCGGAGCAGCGACGGCAGGTGTAAATGGTAGCGGTGGAGGAGTGTTGTTGACATTTGTGCTGGTGTTGTTTCGGGAATCTATAACCTTGAATGAAAGATAGGGTTAGGATAGATTCAAAGTATATGAAATGATAAGATTTAAGGAATATGAATTGTAAATAATGTTTTCAGTTGCTGGTTGTGTTATATTATTTAGGTTGTCCACGCAGAGCTGAACTGCATGGTAGGGTTCCATACAGCTCTGACCTACATGGGCCACCAACAAAACCTGTCACGCCCCGCTTCCCAGTATACGGGCAGAGGACGTGACGAGGCCGCTACGTATTTACTCAAAAGTAAACACGCTAAGCGTATCTAAGCATTATAAAATGTAATGTACACAAGAGACAAGATAAATGAACAGGAACTTTATTTATTAACATTATTTTTATAATACATTCGAAAAGTAAATACATGAAATGGAAAGTAATGCCTAAACAGTGGCATAACAGAAATGGAAATATGGAATGTAATGTGTACAAGAAATCTAAAGCTCTGGGTCGAAATCTAGCTGGTCCAAATCCTCGCTGGTGGGCTCGATCTCCGGTGAGTCCGAATCACCTGACGGCATTCCAAAGAAGAAGAAAGAGAATGTCGTCAGTGAACAAATCGCTCGGTAAGTCCCGTAAATAGACAATAATGGAATAGACAGAAAGAGAGTATATCTTTTAAAGTTGTATTATATTGTTAACGCTGTTATTTGTAGTTTGGTACATAAGAGGCCAGTGTATACGAGAGGAGTCTCATCTCAAATTCTAAAAACCTCCAATTCTAAAACCCGATGGAAGCGCAGTTAATCCGACTCCTGATTCGGTTTATCTTCAAAACTCAACTTTTCTTAATCAAGAAAATATCATGCTCTCATATAATGATTAATAAATATTAACAAACACAATAAAACAAGTTTCCTCTCAAATAAATCATTTATGCAACTTTTATCGTATTTTTACATTAAAATACCGTATACTTTAGTTTCGATACAAAACAACATATTACCTTTAGATAGCTCACGAGGTAAATACCAACCTCCTCACAACACACATCTTCGACATAGCACGATGAAGTTTTGGGAATATATTCATGGGATAACACGATATTACACATAAATTCCATTAACTTACAAACTATTTTTACATAAAACCCCCTCAAGTTATACTAAATTACAATAAGGACCCTAGTAAACATAGGTTTAAGCGGGACCAGTCTCTTAAGCCTCAGCGAGCTGAGAATGTGGGTGCTTGCCTATCTAAGGTAGACAATCTAATAACGGTGTTATCAACATGGTAATTGTCTTTGAAAAAGACACAAATCCTGCCGTCCATGTGCAGCAGTTACCGATAACATCAAAACTTAATTCAGGACTTCAATTTCTTTTCAAAGTATCTAACTCAGACTGAGTCTCAATCTAATCAATCTGACTTGAATGTGATTCAAGTATAAAATATAATTCAACATGAATCCATGAATCCGTCTATTCAATCTATATCAAGCTATATTGACCGAACCGAACCATGGATATACTCCGTCTACATGATTATCCATTTACATCCATTCCATTTACTGATATCATGGTTACGGTAAGTCTTCTATTTACAATTTACAATACAAGACAATACAATACAATCTGTACAATTAATACAAGTAATACAATAAACACTACGGGGTTATAAAAGGGTAGACTGGTACGGAACATGTTAAAGGTGGCACGAGGTGGTCACTTAAGACATAATTACATCCATATCGTTGTTCCGTGGTATTATCGACGGGGCCTTTTACTACGGGTTACCAAAGTCCACGGTGTAAGCTGGACTCCTTTCGTATACACTGGCATTTTCTGTACCAAATTACAAACAACTGCGTTAATTTAACAATCAAAATATAATACAGTTATAATCTTTCTCTGTCTATTCTACTTCTCCCTCATCTTTGAGACTTACCGAGCGATTGTTCGCTGACGACATTTCTTTTCTTTCTTCTTTGGAATGTTGTCAGGAGGACCCGACGCTGAAGAATACGTGACCGGTGAGGAGAATTTGGAGAAAGCCCCTGAGCAATACATTGAAGATTCAGAGCTGTAGCCACTTGTACTTATTCTATTTTCATTTCTGTTATGCCATTGTTTAGGCATTACTTTCATTCCATGTATTTACATTTCAGTTGTATTGTAAATAGAGTGTTAAATAAATAAAGTTGTTATCCATTTTACATCTTATCTCTTGTGTACTTTTCCTTTATATTGCTTAAATATGCTTAGCGTGTTTACTTCTAAATAAATACGTAACGGGCCTCGCCATGTCCCCTTCACCGTACACCGGGAAGCGGGGCGTGACACAAATTTCTTATACCAATATTTAGATGGCTGCTTCAAACCATAGAGAGACTTCTCTAGTAAACAAACGTAGTCTTCTTTGCATTCAACTTCGAAACTTTCGGGTTGTTGCATGTAGATCTTCTCTACCAAATCACCATGCAAGAATGCGGTCTTCACATCATTATCGTTGTCTTCACGTACAATCCGCCCTAATGTATGTGTTTAGTCATGTTATTTTTTATGAAAATTGTTTCCCCTTCTCAGGTTCATATTCTCCCACAAGTTTTCCGTAGAACACTGAGCCCCTTCCAGGAGCGGGCATCCTTGGCTATGGCCCTGTTCCGAGCCCAGCTTCACCACTAGTGTCGGCCATTGCCTCCTTTTGTACGGCAGACATCCATGGACCTCCTCCACACCAGTCGTCGCAACTTGCTCCACCCAGCCGCTCGTTTATGGTCACTCCTTCTCCAGCGAGCTCCCCACCATCAACTCCCAATCCCGTTCACACTCGTGCTTCTCGGTCACCACCTGCAGATGAATCTGATCCCCAACTTTTAGCACAATCCTCCCCGCTCCTGGACTTTCCTTCCACTACCTCGTCGAGCACTTCCTACGAGTCCCCTATTCTTTACATGCGCTCTCTTGCCGATATCTATGTCTCCACTGACCCGGTCGTTGATTCTCCACTACCTTGTGCGCTCACCAGCAATCACGCATTACCTTCGGCACTTCTTGACACTACTTCTATCGAGCCCACCTGCTTTACCCAGGCATCCAAGAACCCGTCGTGGTGTGCGGCTATGTCCTCTGAATTCGATGCTCTACTTCCCAATGGAACCTGGTCACTCGTCTTTCGCTAATCTCATTTCAATATCATCGGGTGCAAATGGGTATTTAAGCAGAAACATCGTGCTGATGGTTCGATTGAGCCTCACAAGGCATGGCTCATCGCCAAGGGTTTTCGGCAACAACCCGGTGTCAACTACTTCGATACTTTCAGTCCGGTTATCAACATCACCAAGGTTCGCTTGATTCTTGCAATTGCGATCAGCTCGGATTGCCCAGTACGGCAGTTGGATGTATCGAATGCATTTGTACATGGTCATCTTGAGGAAGTGGTCTATATGGATCAACCCCCGGGCTTTACTCACCCTCAATTTCCCAATCATGTCTGTCGACTGCATCGCTCTCTTTACGAACTTCGTCAGACTCCTCGTGCTTGGTTCAAACGTCTGGGTATTCGACTCCTTAAACTCGGCTTCCTTAGTTCCAAGACCGATACTTCACTGTTCTTTCGATGGAACCGGCACTCACGAATTTATGTCTTGATTTATGTTGACTGTAAATTCCCAGTTCCGTAAATAAAATTTTCCCCATATTTTCCAAGTCCCCTTGATTGTTTTCTAGTTTCTCTATATTTTGTGTATGAATTTAGATGCTTATGTATATTTTAATTCTGAAATTTTTCCTAAACAAAAAAAAAAGCCCAAAAGAAAAACTCCCGGCCCAAACCTAACCCGACCCCGTGCCCATACCCGACCCGCCTTCTTTTCTTCCCCACTCCCTCACATTTTCCCGCTTCTTTCCTATGCTCCCACGTCGCCGCTCGCTCCCACGTCCCCGCTACTCATCGCGACCACGACCACACGCCTCGACCCATGATCTCGCGTGCGCGCGCTAGCGAAGCTTCCCTCGACCTCGTCTCCCTCCCTCACACAAAACCGAGCTTCTCTCGCCCTCACCCTCACTAACTCCTTCACCAAAACTCACCTCTCTCTCCCCCTCACTCTCGTTCTCCCGCTCACCCCACCCGCCTCCTCCTCAAACCCTCGCCTCCACCTCTCTCCACTACCCGCCTGCACAACCGAACCCATCAACATCACCGCACCCATCTCCTCGTCTCTAACTAGAAACCCCATCAACTGAGCAACCCATCATCGCCTCCTTCGACCTAAGCATACACCTCATCACCATAGCCATCGCCACCGAGGCCCTCGACCCTTTAAGCTTTAGCGAAACGTACCACCACCATTAACATCACCTTCGTTTTCCCGAGACCCCATCGAAGCACGACCACCAATCGACTGCACTCTCGCCGGAGCACTTCTCACTGTTGCCGAGAATCCATCCTCTGCAACCCTTGACTTCCCGCTGTCGAGATCGCCGACAACCCACTGAGCTCCTCATCTCTTCCTCCTCGAACTGAGGCTAAGGCAAAGCCTAGCCGAGCCCCGTCATGTTGTTGCTGCGCCATACGTGCCTTTGCTGCAGTTCGCCGTCATCGCCGCTCTAAGACCAAACACCCGTGCCCACTGCTGCACCACAGCCGAGCCCTAAGTGGCTGTGCTACTGCTTGTGCCGTGCGTGTGTCATGCCCACGCCCGTGCCTTGTCACCACCGTTGCCGTACCGTCGTCAACACATCATCATGCAAGTATACCGCTTGCTTCATGTTAATTTTACTTAGTTCAATTCAAATTACCAATAAATTCCGTATATACTTTTCGTGCGAATCAATGTAATGCATGTGTTCGATGCAAAACCCGAATGAAAAACCCCCATTAAATTGACGAAAACCGATCACATAGGATGGCTCGAGTAATAACGAACGTCGTGCTATGATTTGGCTGGAAAATACGATATTTATGACGTGATTGGCCTTTCCCATTTAGACCCATAAAACTGAAATTTTCCCGTATCTGAAACTCGTAAAATTCACAGTTAATTGATTACAAATTGGAATGTTACGTTCAAGGGATCATATCGAAGCCGACTTGACAATCTAGAACCCTATAAGAGTTTTAACTTGTTTCTGTGCTAAAAAGGTGACGTAAACTGGTTCGGAGTGCGGCTCTGGACTGCAGTCCAGAGCAGCACTGGCTGTTGATTCTCGTTTTGTAATGCTTTCACTCGGCTGTATGAAAATGTTATGATCCATAACCCTATACCATAGTGAATATAAGTCTGTTAGATAACCATTGAAAGTGATTTCATTCATTTCTACTGTCGTTTACTATTTAAACTGCATTTTAAATCAACAGAACATATAGCAGTCCCAAACAGGGACAGAACGTATACCCCATTGTTGTACAGTACATAACTTCCAGTACACTATGGATGTTATCAATCCGTCTGGTGTGTTCGAAACCTAAGTGATAAAACTAAATTTTGTTCAACTATAGCATCGCCTAATTTTGATCCCAACAGGGTGAAAATTGTGTTGCGAAATTGCGAAATGGACATTCAGTTCAGGAACTGAAATTCCAGCAGCGAACGCTTAAAATGAAACGACTGTAACTTGCAAACCAGAAACCCGATTGTCCTGAAATTAATTTTGTTGAATTGCTGACTGAGTTTACTTATTACCTCTTTTGTATCTTTTTGCTTAATTCTGAATGCATGATTTAATACGAATTTTCTATGATCATAAGATGCATAACGACTTGTACTGCATATAAACTGTTTAGCGGCATGATTCATAGTTCTACCCGACTATAAGACCTCTAGTGATAGTGAGTATTCGTGTTATTTCTCAGTGTATATTGTATTGTCAAACGTGTACAGTATCGGTGTGGTTATGTCAAGTACGCCAGTGAATAGTGAGTGATTCGTGACAATAAACCATACGGTGAACAGTGAAAGAAATCGTGTTTTTGATGCGTACTTTTATATAGCTAGCCCATACTCATGAATAGTGAAACCTGGGGAAAAAGGGGAAATCGAAGTGGAAAGGAAATTGTATTTAGCGAGGTCAGTGATTTAGAGGATGATCATTCGAACAACGATTCTTATATATATTAGGTTGGGCCTAGCGGTCCGGCTGACAGGGTTATGTCCCGGGCTACAGGGGGCCGTAGTCTCAGGTACGTACGAGACCCTCGTTAAACATGATCATTCTTTCCACAACTCGATTTCAAAAGTGACTTAGAGACCGATAGGGACACAGATCATACATTGCATCAATTAGTGACATATTGATTTACCTGCATTTTAGCTCCACCATTATTACTTTCATTTACTTGCCTTTTGTTATTATTATAATGTTGCTATTATGTCGCTCTGACGACCTAAGTATGCATGCTCAGACCTTGAGGAAGAACCAGTTCAGGAGTCAGACCTGCCCTTCGAGCTTGCAGAGATTTAGACGGGCGTACCTCCATTACCTTTACTACTTTCTCTAAAGAAACCTTGTATTCGCACTTGGTTAGTATTTCTTTGCTTTGTTTTGTTGCAAATTGTGAATAATGAAAGTTGATGTAATAACTAGTGATGTATTTCCTTTACTTCTGTGCTGTGTTTACTGATTACCATGTAATGCTAGAAGCCGAAGTGTGACTACGACAGGATTATTCCTTGACCGTGGGAGCATGGCTGGCCTAGTCATCCCTCATATTCCGTATTTTGGGAAGCGGGGCGTGACATGGTTTTGTTGGTATCAGAGCTGCGTTTAGTAGTAAGGGATAATATTAACTACACCGTATTACATTATTTTCGCTTGACTATCCCTGACTTTCATCCTTGTATCTAATCATATCCGTTTAAATGTCTTCCAGCGACATGACGTCCCCAAACGACCACTCCTCGGACTTAAGTTCTCAGGATCGCACGGAAAGGATCTTGAATGCACTGACGACCCTCGCAGAAGCTCAAGAGAGAAAGACGGATCTACTCACCGAGGGACTCAGGGCAATTACAGCAGTAGGGGGACCCTCCGCTCTCATCACCGCCCCCGAGGGCACTGCTCCACCATCTTTTTCTGCCAGGGCTGGCACCATATCGGATTTCCGAAGGTTACATCCAGCTGCATTTACGGGACTAGCCGAACCACTCAAGGCCGAGCAATGGCTGGTCAATATGGAGAACCTACTGACGGCCGCAAGGGTTCCCGATGAAGAGAAAGTGAATGTAATAAAGATCCAGTTGGAGGACGAAGCCCGTACTTGGTGGTCAGTTGAAGAAAGCAGACTGGAAGGGCCAATCGAATGGAGCAAATTCAAGGAGTGCTTCTTGGACCACTATTTTTCTTCCACCTCCAAGGCAGAGATGGAAGAAAGATTCATCTTACTGAAGCAGAATGGCCGGCCCGTGGACATATATGCGGCAGAATTCAACCGTCTGAGCCGATTTGCTCCGTATATGGTCGCTTCAGAGGCTACCAGGGCCAGCGCTTCTTACAGGGACTTGATTTTGAGCTACAGCAGTTGATCACGTCACTCGAGTTGCAGAATTTTGCGCAGGTGCTCAACGCGGCACGAATTCAGGAGAAGCTGATCAATAAATTTAGGGGCCCCAGTTCGAGTGATAGGAGGCCCCCAGTTGTTTCAGCGCGTACTCACACACTGTCTCGAGGAGTCATACCAGTTCACAGGCCAGGGACGACGCAAATGAAGCGTCCATTCATGCCCCAGCATTGCCCTACGGGTAAAAACTTAGTTTGCGGCTACTGTAACAGGGATGAGCACACCCAGAAGGAATGTCGTCATGCCAAGGGACAGTGTTTGATTTGCGGATCCAGCCAGCACCGAGTTAGCGGTTGCCCCGAGCGAACAGAGTTACAGGGAGGGTCTGGACCGCAACAGCAGAGGTCGCAGGAGCAGAGGCAGCCCTACACAGGCCGCGGTCAGGGACGGGCTTTCACCTTGACCGCCGTGCAGGCAGAGGCTTCAGGCGAAGTTGTTACAGGTATTCTACTCGTACATTCCTGTTGGGGTAAAAATTTACACCCCGGTTGACCGAGTCAAAGTCAGGTCAACCCCCAAGCTAGGTGGGCCTAAGCCCAGGTCAAGCGGGCCCATGCCCAAGTCGAGCCCGCGGCCAGCCTCCTCCATGCCAAAATATAGACCATGTAATAAATAATTTTTATGTAATTTTTTATGCATGAATGAAAACAAAATGGGCATAAAGCCAATATCTTGTAAGCCCATGGCTTATGTGCAAAAATGAAATGGCACATGAGCCATGGGATGGGCAAAATGCCATTTTTTGCAAAGCCCAAGGGGCTATATGTAAATATGTAAGCCTATAAAAGGCAACATGATGAATAAAAAATAACAACTTTTCATTCCCCCAAAATCTAGGGTTCTTTGTGCCTCCTGCTCCTCCTCCAAGGTTCTAAACTATCTCATTTCTTTTGAATTAAATCAAGAGTTTTACTCTTTCTTTTCCAAAACTAAGTAGTTTTCCACCATAAAACCCATAAAGGGGAACTCAGATCTCCCCTCAGATCTCAAAAAGGAGTGATTTTTAAAATCTCCTACTTCTTGATCTTCAAGATCCGGCCAAACAACATGAGGAAGAAGAAGAACCCCCTTCATCAGCTTCAAAATATACTAGGAGTTTAACTCCATACATATATACATAATAAATATTTCCTTTCTGAAGCATAGCTTCTGTTTCTTAGGCTAAAAGCCTCCTTTTCTCGCCGGCGCTCAAGCGCAGAACGTCCACGTGCTGACACGTGGCGCGATTGCGCTCGAGCGCAAGCGCGCCACGTGTCGGCACGGGGGCGACCTGCGCTCGAGCGCAAGCGCTCGAGCGCACGCGCGCCACGTGTCGACACGTGGCGCGCGTGCGCTCCAGCGCAAGCGCTCGAGCACAATTCGCCCCCGTGCCGACACGTGGCTCGCTTGCGCTCCAGCGCAAGCGCTCGAGCACAATTCGCCCCCGTGCCGACACGTGGCGCGCTTGCGCTCCAGCGCAAGCGCAGGTCGCCCCCGTGCCGACACGTGGTGCGCTTGCGCTCAAGCGCCCAGCGCTCAAGCGCAGAGCGCCCACGTGCCGACACGTGGCACTCTAGCGCCTGAGCGCACAGCGCCCAAGGTGCTGCCTCACGCATCCTTTGGATGTCTTTTCCCTTTTTTATGTACATACATATATATATACATATGTATACATATTCACACACACATACTCCACGACACTGTCCCCGTAAAAACTCTGCGTGGCTCCCGATATATCCAAAACCCCTCTTTCAGAACACAACACATGCACACTGCACATTGAGTTCGCATGCCAGTTTAACCCGTCAATCGGAGGTTCTCTCGCTCCAAAGACGAGGGGTAATTAACGGCAGCTTAGTCCGCGGCTGCCGGAGATTCGGATCCCCATAATCATTAAACCCCCGCCTACCCTAGGTAGGAGGAATCTGTAATACGCCTGACAAGCGCGCGTGTATTCCCATCTCAATGGGGTGACGAAAAACACCCTACAATTCCATGCTAGCTAGAGTACTGTTTGATTCTGGAACATCACACTGTTTCATATCTGCGCATTTCGTTGATACACACTCCATACCACATGAACCATTAACCAAGAGTTGGGAAATACATACGGGTAATGGTGTTATAGTATCCAGTTGAGAATGTAGATCCTATCCAGTTGTAGTGTGTGGCAGGGAATTCTATGTGAATTTCCTTTTAATCGGAACAGGCAGCTATGACGCAATTCTTGGGATGGATTGGATGAGTACATTCCATGCAATTATCGATTGCCGAGCAAGGAATGTGACTTTCCGCATTCCCAATCACCCAGAGTTTATTTTTGAAGGCGAGAGCGAGTCTTTAGAACCAGCCAAGTTTAGAGCCAAGCCAAAAGAGTTGAAAGCTATGGAGATTGATGAGAGTCCAGCCCCAGAGATTGTTCGGGATTTTCTGAATGTGTTCCCTGAAGATTTACCAGGTCTACCACCTCCCTGCGTCTTGGAATTCTCGATTGATTTGATTCCAGGTACAGCACCAGTTTCCAAGGCCCCGTACAGAATGGCACCGGTTGAGTTGGCCAAATTGAAGAAGCAAATTGGAGAACTCCTAGAGAAAGGATTTATCCGTCCAAGCGCTTCACCGTGGGGTGCACCAGTTTTGTTGGTAAAGAAAAAGGATGAATCGCTATGGTTGTGCATAGACTACCGGGAGCTGAACAAAGTCACGATAAAGAACAACTACCCCATTCCGCGCATCGACGACTTATTTGATCAGTGAAGTGGGGCCAGAGTATTTTCAAAATTGGATCTCTATTCGGGCTATCACCAGATAAGAGTAGCGGCCGAGGATATATGCAAGACGACTTTCAGGACCCGATATGGGCATTATGAGTTCCTTGTGATGCCGTTCGGTGTTACCAATGCTCCAACTATATTTATGGATCTGATGAATCGGGTATTTGCGAAGTACTTAGACACTTTTGTCGTTGTATTCATCGACGACATACTAGTCTACTCTAAGACTCGAGAGGGGTATGCTGAACACTTGCAGTATTACGAATTCTTCGGGAAGAGAAGCTATATGCGAAATTGATCAAGTGTGAGTTCTGGCTCGATAAGGTGCAGTTCTTGGGACACGTTGTTTCAGGCGAAGGCATCTCGGTGGACCCGGCAAAGATAGAATCTGTTAGAGATTGGCCAACACCGAAGTCAGTGGCCAAGATCAGAAGCTTCCTGGGACTGGCCGGATATTATCGGCGGTTCGTTCAAGACTTTGCACAAGTCGCTGAACCCTTGACGAAGCTGACATGGAAGGATGTACCGTATGTATGGACGGAGGAGTGTACTCGGGCTTTTGAGACACTGAAGCAGAATTTGACCACGGTGCCTATTCTTACAGTACCAGATAATTCCGGTGGGTTGGTGATACATAGCGATGCTTCAGGGAAGGGCTTAGGCTGTGTTTTGATGCAGCACGGTCGGGTGGTTGCTTAGGCCTCACGACAGCTGAGGAATCACGAGAGGAACTACCCTACTCACGACTTGGAGTTAGCCGCAGTAGTTTTCATATTGAAGATCTGGAGGCATTACCTGTTAGGCGAGAAGGTAGAGGTGTACACGGATCACAAGAGTCTGAAGTACATCTTCACTCAGAAAGAACTGAATATGAGGCAGCGCCGATGGCTAGAATTAATGGCGGACTATGACTTAGACTTGCAGTATCATCCGGGAAAAGTAAATGTTGTACCCGATGCACTCAGTCGCAAGCCAGCGGTCATGATGTTGACCAGCCAAAGGAGCATCATTGAAGATTTTCAAAAGCTCGAGCTAGAGGTCGTTACACCGAGTGCAATCAGGCAGTTTTGGCAACTACAGGTGTAGTCTTCTCTTGTAGATCGCATCAAGGCTGGGCAACCTAATAATCCTCGACTGCAAAAGTTCAGAGAGCAGGTAGAAGCCGGGCTGAGAACAGACTTACTCATACATCAAGACGGTTCTCTGAGATTCGGTAGCAGACTCTGCGTACCTAAAGGGGATGTTCGAGAAGAGGTACCAGCTGAGGCTCATAGTTCAGCTTATTCTGTGCATCCAGGAGGCATGAAAATGTATTGAGATCTGAAGCAACACTTTTGGTGGAACGGGATGAAGTGAGAGATTGCACGGTTTGTATCCAGGTGTTTGGTATGTCAGCAAGTGAAGGCGGAACACGAGAGAACAGCGGGGCTGTTACAACCGCTTCCGATACCAGAATGGAAGTGGGAGCACATTACTATGGATTTTGTGACTTCCTTGCCACGGAGCCCTGGGGGCAACAACGCTGTTTGGGTTATCGTTGACTGCCTTACGAAAGCTGCACACTTTATACCCTTCCGGGGGGGACAGTCGACAGAGTCGCTGGCGGAGAAATACATGCAAGAGATGGTGCGACTTCACGGAGTTCCGGTCAGTATTGTGTCAGATCGAGACACCAAATTTGTTTCGCATTTTTGGAAGAGCTTACAGGAGAGTCTGGGTACCCACCTCAAGTTCAGCACAGCGTAACATCCACAGACGGATGGACAATCCGAGTGCACGATTCAGACGCTCGAGGACATGTTGAAGGCTTGTATGTTAGATTTCCAGGGTTCTTGGGAGGATCATCTGCATCTGGTTGAGTTTTCTTATAACAACAGTTACCAGGCTAGCATCCAGATGACTCCTTTCGAAGTACTTTACGGGCGTAAATGTCGATCTCGGGTTTGTTGGGAAGATATGGGCGAACGAAGATTACTGGGTCCCGAACTCATTGTTCAGACGGTAGACAAAATCCAAATGATCAGACAGCGCATTAAGACGGCTCAAGTTCGACAGAAGAGTTGGGCGGATGCCAGCAGGAGAGCACTAGAATTTGAAGTGGGAGATCACGTATTCCTGAAGATTTCCCCTACCTGCGGAGTTATCAGGTTTGGAGGTCGTGGAAAACTCAGTCCCCGTTTCATCGGACCTTTTGAGGTGCTAGAACGAGTAGGAGAGGTGGCCTATCGACTTGCCTTACCTCCGTCGCTAGCTGACGTGCACAATACTTTCCACGTATCTCAGTTGCGGCGTTATGTTCGGGATGAGAGCCATGTTCTGGACCATTCAGAGTTAGCCTTGGGCAATGACCTGTCGTACGAAGAGCAGCCCACCACTACCCTCGACCGCAGAGAAAAAGTGCTGAAGAATAAAGTCATCCCGTTAGTCCAAGTGTCTTGGGGCGGTCGTTCCCCAGGAGAATCTACGTGGGAGCCGGAGGAGGATATCCGTGCACGTTTTTCACATCTGTTTGTATAGCGCTGTTGTTGCGTTGTCTCTTTTAAAATTTCGATGACGAAATTTTATAAGAAGGGTATGATGTAAATTCTCAGTTCCGTAAATAAAAATTTTCCCATATTTTCCTAGTCCCCTTGATTGTTTTCTAGTTTCTCTATATTTTGTGTATGAATTTAGATGCTTATATATATTTTAATTCTAAAATTTTTGCCTAAACAAAAAAAAAGCCCAAAAGAAAAACTCCCGGCCCAAACCCGACCCGACCCCGTGCCCATACCCGACCCGCCTTCTTTTCTTCCCCACTCCCTCACATTTTCCCGCTTCTTTCCTACACTCCCACGTTCCCGCCACTCGTCGCGACCACGACCCCACGTCTCGACCTACGATCTTGCACGTGCGCACTCGCGAAGCTTCCCTCGACCTCGTCTCCCTCCCTCACACAAAATCGAGCTTCTCTCGCCCTCACCCTCACTAACTCCTTCACCAAAACTCACCTCTCACTCCCCCTCACTCTCGTTGTCCCTCTCACCCCACCCGCCTCCTCCTCAAACCCCCGCCTCCACCTCTCTCCACTACCCGCCTGAACAACCGAACCCATCAACATCACCGCACCCATCTCCTCGTCTCTAACTAGAGCAACCCATCATCGCCTCCTTCGACCTAAGCATACACCTCATCACCATAGCCATCGCCACCGAGGCCCTCGACCCTTTAAGCCTTAGCGAAACGCACCACCACCATTAACATCACCTTCGTTTTCCCGAGACCCCATCAAATCACGACCACCAATCGACTGCACTCTCTCCGGAGCACTTCTCACTGCTGCCGAGAATCCATCCTCTGCAACCCTCGACTTCCCGCTGTCGAGATCGCCGACAACCCACTGAGCTCCTCAGCTCTTCCTCCTCGAACTGAGGCTAAGACAAAGCCTAGATGAGCCCCGTCGTGTTGTTGCTGCGCCATACGTGTCGTTGCTGCAGTTCGCCGTCATCGCCGCTCCAATACCAAACACCCGTGCCCACTACTGCGCCACAGCCAAGCCCTAAGTGGCTGTGCTACTGCTTGTGCCGTGCGTGTGTCATGCCTACGCCCGTGCCTTGTCACCACCATTTCCGTACCGTCGTCAACACGTCATCAGGCAAGTATACCGCTTGCTTCATTCTAATTTTACTTAGTTCAATTCAAATTACCAATAAATTCCGTATATACTTTTCGTGCGAATCAATGTAATGCATGTGTTCGACGAAAAACCCAAATGAAAAACCCCCATTAAATTGACGGAAACTGATCACATAGGATGGCCCGAGTAATAACAAACGGCGTGCTATGATTTGGCTGGAAAATACGATATTTATGACGTGATTGGCCTTTCCCATTTAGACCCATAAAACTGAAATTTTCCCGTATCTGAAACTCGTAAAATTCACAGTTAATTGATTAAAAATCAGAATGTTGCGTTCGAGGGCTCATATCGAATCCGACTCGATGACCTAGAACCCCATAAGAGTTTTAACTTGTTTCTGTGCTAAAAAGGTGACGGAAACTGGTTCGGAGTGCGGCTCTAGACTGTAGTCCAGAGCAGCACTGGCTGTTGATTCTCGTTTTGTAATGCTTTCACTCGGCTGTATGAAAATGTTATGATGCGGAACCCTATACCATGGCGAAGATAAGTCTGTTAGATAACCATTGAAAGTGATTTCATTCATTTCTACTGTCATTTACTATTTAAACCGCATTTTAAATCAACAGAACATATAGCAGTCCCAAACAGGGACAGAACGTATACCCCATTGTTGTACAGTGCATAACTTCGAGTACACCATGGATATTATCGATCCGTCTGGTGCTTTGGAACCTAAGTGATAAACCTAAATTTTGTTCAACTATAGCGTCGCCTAATTTTGATCCCAACAGGGTGAAAACTGTGTTACAAAATGGACATTCAGTTTAGGAACTGAAATTCCAGCAGCGAACACTTAAAATGAAACGACTGTAACTTGCAAACCAGAAACCCGATTGTCCTGAAATTAATTTTTTTGAACTGCCGACTGAGTTTACTTATTACCGCTTTTGTATCTTTTTGCTTAATTCTGAATGCATGATTTAATACGAATTTTCTATGATCATACGATGCATAACGACTTGTACTGCATATAAACTGTTTAGCGGCATGATTCATAGTTCCATCCGACTACAAGACCTCTAGTGATAGTGAGTATTCGTGTTATTTCTCAGTATATATTGCATTTTCGAACATGTACAGTATCGGTGTGGTTATGTCAAGTACGCCAGTGAATAGTGAGTGATTCGTGACAATGAACCATACAGTGAACAGTGAAAGAAATCATGTTATTGATGCGTACTTGTACATAACTATCCCATACTCAAGAATAGTAAAACCTGAGGAAAAAGGGAAAATCGAAGTGGAAAGAAAATTGTATTTAGCGAGATTAGTGATTTAGAGGATGGTCATTCGAACAGCGACTCTTATATATATTAGGTTGGGCCTAGCGGTCCGGCTGACAGGGTTATGTCCCGGGCAACAGCGGGCCGTAGTCTCGGGTATGTATGAGACCCTCGTTAAACATGATCATTCTTTCCACAACTCGATTTCAAAAGTGACTTAGAGACCGATAGGGACACAGATCATACATTGCATCAATTAGTGACATATTGATTTACCTGCATTTTAGCTCCACCATTATTACTTTCATTTACTTGCATTTTGTTATTATTATAATGTTGCTATTATTATAATGTTGCTATTATGTCGTTCTAACAACCTGAGTATGCATGATCATACCTTGAGGAAGAACCAGTTCAGGAGTCAGACCTGCCCTTCGAGCTTGCAGAGATTTAGACGGGCGTACCTCCATTACCTTTACTGCTTTCTCTAAAGAAACCTTGTATTCGCACTTGGTTAGTAGTTCTTTGCTTTGTTTTATTGCAAATTGTGAACAATGAAAGTTGATGTAATAACTAGTGATGTATTTCCTTTACTTCTGTGCTGTATTCATGTAATGCTAGAAGCCGAAGTGTGACTACGGCAGGATTATTCATTGACTGTGGGAGCATGGTTGACCTAGTCATCCCTTGTATTCCGTATTTTGGGAAGCGGGGCGTGACATTGACGATATTCTAATCACTGATTCCGATCAGGGGGTGTTACTGAGCTTAATGCCTCTTTTCTATGGGAATTCTTTATTCGTGACGTCGGCGCCGCACATTATTTCTTTGGGATTGAACTCTGTCCTCACCCCGATGGCTGCCTTTTATCTCAATCTCAATATATTGTGGATATTCTTAAGCGCTCCAAAATGACTGCCGCACACCCGATGTGTACATCCATGGCCACTGTCATGACTGCCAATGATCCTCTTTTCACTCCCTCACAGATCCTTATGTGTACCGCAGCATTATGGGCACTCTTCAATATGTCATCATCACTCGCCCCGATATCTCCTTCGCAGTCAATCGGGCCTGCCAGCATATGCATGCCCCTACTGAGCACCATCGGTCTCTAGTTAAGCGCATTCTACGCTATCTTCAAGGCACTCACTCTCATGGTCTTCTTCTCTACCGAGATTCGCCACGACATCTACATGCTTTCAGTGATGCTGACTGGGCTGGGAATACCGCGGATCATCGTTCCACCAGTGACTATACTATCTTCTTGGGCCGCAATCTCATTTCATGGAGCTCCAAGTAACAAGCAACGGTCGCTCGCTCAAGCATAGAGGCTGAATACAAAGCACTAGTAAATGCCATGGCCGAGCTCAATTAGCTTCAATCCTTATTTCACGAGGTAGGATTCAATCATCTCCCACCTATGTTATGGTGTGATAACATTAGCGCAATGTACCTTACTGCTAATCATGTTTTCCACGCTCGCACCAAACACGTTGAAATTGACTTTCATTTTGTTCACGAATGTATCACTGACAACCAAGTTATTGTGTGCTACATCTCCACGCGCGTGATCAATGTGCCGACGCTCTCACCAAGCCACTGTCGAGACAACGGTTTGTCGAACTGCATTTCAAGCTCAATGTCTTCCATCCGCCATTCAGTTTGAGGCGGCATAATAACGAATCGAAGTTATCGGACCGACAGACGTCTAACCCTTCAGATCAGACGTCTGACCAAGTTAACAGACGCCTGTCCCTTCCAGATCAGACGTCTAGAATTGGTTAGTGCGCCAACAGAGCGCAAGCAGGCGTCTGCACCTGTAAGGGACAGACGTCTGGATTTGGCTTGCGCTCTAACAGAACGCAACCAGACGCCTACACTTGTGCGTGGGAGACGTCTGGCCCTACGCAATCATGTTAGTTTGGAAAGATTTCCTTATGGTTGTTTGGAAAGATTTTGAAAGATTAGATTGAGAGATTTAATTGTAACAGAATATTTGAGAGATTGATTTCGTTGTAACAAATATTGTATATGAAATAATATATAAAGGAAAGACACAAAAAGAAGAATCTCTAAGACTTCTTCTTCCTTCAATATCTTCTTCTTCCTCTATATCTTGCTTTTTCTCACTACTATAAATAAGGGTTGCCCCTACGGATTTATCCGTAGGAGAAAACCATTGCCCCTACGGATATAGCCGTAGGGACAAGAAAATACCCTGTAGGTACAAACGCCGTAGGTGCAAGTTAAAGCCCTGAACTTGCCCCTACGGACAAAAACTTGCCCCTACGAAGTTCTGTGTAGGTCCCGTTTGCCCTACGGAGTAGGCCGTAGGGGCAAAAAATTTATTTTATTTACGGTTTTTTAAAATAGATTACTTGTACCTACGAATGAATCCGTAGGGCTAAGTAATAGCTCCTACGGATACATGCGTAGATACATATCCGTAGGGGCATTTGTTTGCCCCTACGGATATATCCGTAGGGGCAAGCTCAACCCCCTGATATTGAGATCACAGGGGAAAATATTAATTATTCTGATATTTTGCCCCTACGGTTTAATCCGTAGGGGCAACGTGTGTACCTACGGATTAATCCGTAGGTACATAATTTTTTTTTATAAAAAGGGCTGCCTATTTTTTTCTTGCCCTGTGCACAATAATATATACATCAATCAAATATAAAATTAATCATCACACAACATATATCGCAGTATTCATAATCACATCTCATGCAAATAATATACAAAAGAAACCAAAAAAACAGAATATGATATAAATATAAACACCGTAGGACCACCAATATCAATATCGTCCAAAATGTAGTACAATATGTATCATATAAATAAATACATGTTTCAAAAAATAAGAATCAAAAAGCTACCCTAGCTCGGTCCAGCTCCACCTCTGATAAATGCTAGAATCTAGCGCGCCTGCTCCTCGGTCAATAAATCATGCAATTCGGAGCGTGCGGGAGTCTGAGCGGGCTGTGGAGCTGGCGATGTGGTCTGCGCAACCGCCGTCGAGGTAATGGATTGCGGAGCCGCGACTACGGGAATCTGAGCAGGCAGGGGAGCTATAGGAGCCGTCTGCGGAACCGCAGCCAATGTAGTGGCTTGCGGAGCCGCAGCCGAAGGAGATGCATGTGGAGGCTCAGTCGATGTACCATGTCGCATCTGGACCTAACGTGTGTAATAAGCGTGTAAGAACTGTGTATTATTCGAATTCGTATCATTATCCAGTTATTTCGAAACCCCATTTGGATATCTAGTTTGGAAAACCGTAGTTTATTTTAATTAGATATGTATGTATGATTAATCAAAGCTAAGTCTACAACCAAATAAACTCAGGCTACGTACTAATATTGGATATGTTGATATCTGTAATATGACATGATATTTTACTATTAAGTAGTATACATACCAGCATCTCCTTCAACTCCTGAACAGTGTCCTTCAAGCTCTCCAGTTCCTGCTGGACACGTCGCTCACTGGAGACGGAGGAAGTAACCGCCGGGGTGGAGTCCAACCTCATATGGGCCCTGCTAGGGCCCAGTCTCCGGCCTCTCTCCCAACCTCCGTGGTGCCCTCCGTGTGCGGCATCCAGGACTGGGGTCAACAGCCTCGGATCGCTCTGTCCGGTAAAATCGATCCCCGAGGCCTCGGCCTGCTCAACCACCCGCTCCTACACCCATATTAAGCAGTAAAGTATAAGTATAAAATTTAAATTTGAACCTTCTAAAACTAAAATTTCGAATATGGGTTGAATAAATATTAACACTTACGCAATACTCCTGAGTAGCGACGTCGGGATATCGACGTTCGCCTGTGGCGGGATCTGTCGAGGTGCCGTGGACGGCAAGATATGCTGACAGCATGCTCGGTGTACCACCTTGCGCCAGGGTCTGAGCTGTCTGCAATATTAGAAAATAATTCTTAATATTAGATATATTAGAAAATAACTCTTAATATTGCATTATATCACAAAGGCTGGTCTATTGTAATTTACCGATAACTCCATGGCTCGAGTAATATTTCTCGAGCCACCTGTGTAAGTAGGGCAACCCCTCTTCGCCGATTTCCTATTCTCTATATTTTGAGCGGCCTGTTTCTGCACAACGCATTCACATTTATTTTCTAATTAAGGAACACAAAAATATAAATTATATCCTAAACAATGAATTACATTTGAAATACATATCTGTTTGTGTTGAGAATCGAAATATTCGCACAATAGAGGCCATGTCTCTATGTCGACTCTTGCAAACGCCGGAGTAGATAGGAGGGCCGCTCTCTCTGCCTCGGGGGTCACCATCCACAGGGAGTAGCAGTCGGCCTTCAGCTCATTCCTGTTGTATCGGACCTTGGTCTGCATGTTCTTCATCTGGCCATTATACAGAGCATGAAGGTCGAGCACCCTTCCAGGATGATCAGGGTCGGGTACAGGCTGAAAATCGTAATCCAACTGAAAATACAAAAAAAAACATTGTTATTAGATTGCAAGTGTTAATAATAAATATATTGGATAAATCAAATGAAAATATATATTAATACCCGAGCCTGATCAAAGAAGAGGGCGAATGAGCGCCGGTGCTGCTCGCCCCACTCAACGTGAAGTGGATAGTTCTTCACGAGCCGGCTCTCATCCCCCATATACCGGCCGAACCTCTCGGCATGAGGACCGGTATAGCGATAGTCAAGGGTAAAAAAGATGGGGAATGCTGCCTCCCCCTAGCTCTGTCAGGCCTCAGCCTATGGGACTGATTCGGGCCTCGAGTCCCCCTCTGTGGATGAGGAGGCCCTGCGTCTGCAAGAAATATCAAGACAATCAATATTAAGACAAAGTTGTATTAAGAAATCAAGGTTAAACGAAAATTGAAGTGTGATATATACCTCCGGTGACTAAAGCATGAGCCTGGGCCCGGGCAGCAGCACGAGCGGGACGATAGTTCCTCCGGTGAGGAACAGCCGGTGTCCCGGATGCGGACGCATCCCCTCCAACTAGAAAATAAACATTGACGCTAAATTTCCATGAAGTTCATATTTATTCTATAGAGCATATGTAAAATGAATAAATATTTTATATTTATTCATACTAACCTACAGACGATGCGGAGGGTACGGAAGTGGCAGGAGTGGCCCCTGCGTCAGATGTGGATGCACCATCTATAATTAGACAATTAAAAATAGATTATATAAGTAATTGCAAAGAGAATGTGTAGATCAATAATATAACGTTCTAAATCAATATGCATGCACTATAGAATATATAAACATACCCGCAGGTGCGGTGGTGTCACCACCTACAGTTAGACAATAATAAAAATTACTATCTAAGTAAGAGCAAAAGGAATGTGTGTATATTTATGATATAGCATTCTAAATCAATATACATGCACTATATGATATATAAACATACCTGGAGGAGCGGGAGTGGCCTCTGTCCCTGATGTGGACGCATCACCAACAACTAGACAATCAAACATTGACAATATAAGTAATTTTGACATAAACAGGCATGAATATCTATAATATTACATTCAAAATGGATATGCGTGCAATATACCTGGAGGTGTGGCAAAATCCACACGGAAGAAGGCATCCGAAGGGGTCTCCGATCTGAGTGCAAGACCGGCCCTCTGAAGCTCCCTACGCAGCTCTCCGGGCGGCAGAACCCCTCTGCCTCTGCCTCTGCCTCTGTCGCGGCTGGAGCTCCTGCCACCCCTCGCTGCTCCCGACATCGTCATCAAATCTAGATAAACGGTTCGTGGACGCATTAAACAATCATTAAAAGTATTGACTATATATGTATAGATCGTAAAATGTGAAGTAATAATATAACATTACTGATAACCTTTTTCGTTTCGTGGGCGCATTATACATATCTATTTGGATTTCATCGTCGATGTCATTTCTAACCCACGTAACTTCATGATCGGCCGAAGACAACCCGTCCTTCGAAACAGACGGTCGGAGCACTCTAAGCCTTCTCTCTTCTTCATCATCATCGCTGTCCTCGAATTCTGAGACATCGTAGACATCTCTGGGTTTCCATCGGCATACAACACTCCATCCCGGATGCTTCAAACACTGTGAGTAGTATACTTGGAACGCTTGGTTCGGAAAGATAAACGGATCATCCTGACCGTAAAATCGAAGTGTGTTTATACTGGTCAATCCATATTCATCTTTCCAAGTCCCAAGATTGCTTCTCCACTTATCCGTATCGGTTCGCGTATCGTACCAAGTATACTGGAATATATAAAAGGGTTCTGATCGTCCGGGATGGTGGATGCCGAGTATACAATTTAAGTACCCATAATAAATCACACCGTCTGATCCTACCGTCGCAATCCCACTATTCTTAGTGGTTCTAGATGTTTCTATGTCCTTAACTTCGAATTTGTATCCAAGGACACCAAATTCTTTGTAATATGCAACCTCCATATTAGGAAGTTGAGCTAAACATCTTGAATCACTCTCAAATGATGCAGACAAGTTCGGATCGTGGATCTAACAAAACAAATTTTACGAAAAATACATAACGATACAAGTTTATATTAAAACTGATAGCAATAAAATGTTATTCGAATAACTTACATGATCTGTGACCCAATCACAAAAATTATCCTGATGATATTTTTCCAATCGTTCTTCGTTCCAATCAGGATGCCCCTCACGTAACTCGTTAAAATGAATTCTGTTTTCGACAAATAATGGTGACATTAATATTATATCATTGCATACACACACAAACATAAATATAACAATTAATCCAAAAAAAACTTACTCTCTAATTTGTTCAAGACATGCGCAATTAAGGAAGATAAACCGGTATATCTTGTTGATAAACATAGTGTCTACCCTCTTATACTCGGCTTTACCATATGGCCCGTCTTGAATTCTTCGAGGCCGGTTAAATCCCGTCTCAATGTTCTCGTCCAGATAGCGGGAATAAAATGTGGTTGCTTCATCAATAAGATAACCTTGCATGATAGAACTCTCTGGTCGATTTTTATTGCGTATATACTTTTTAAGAGTGTAGAGTTACCTAATGAAAATATGTTGAATAAATAAATACGGGCATTCAGGACAATAATAAATTTATAAATTGCGCGAAACGAAAAATTACACGTACCTCTCGACGGGATACATCCATCGATATTGTACCGGTCCGGCTAACTTAGCATCAGTTGCAAGATGAACCGTCAAGTGTATTATGATATCGAAGAATGACGGTGGGAAAATACGCTCAAACTTGTAAAGTATCAACGCAATAGAATTTTCTAGTTTATCCAGCGTCACAACCTCCAGTGTTTTAGCATACAACTCTCTGAACAAACAACATAGGTCGTTGATTACTAGACCAACCGATTCGGGAAGAGAAGTCCTGAGGGCTAATGGAAGAAGGTGCTCCACGATAACATGGTGATCATGACTTTTCAGCCCATCGATCTTGCCTTTCACAATTTTTATTTTCTTGCTGAATGATCTTGAAAAACCTGTAGGAACTTTCAAATCATGCAACACCTGCAGGAATCTTTTCTTCTCCGGTTGTGACATATGATAAGCGGCATTGAGAAGTACAAACTTGCCCGGTTTACCCGCTACCGGTCTAGGGTGCAATTCACTTCTTATTCCCCACTCCTGTAGATCCATCCGAGCATTCAGGTTGTCTTTCAATTTCCCATCTTTACAAAGAAGCAAGTTGAGTATGTACTCTGATACTCCCTTCTCTATATGCATGACGTCCAGACAATGACGCACTAAATTTGTTGAACAGTACGGAAGCTCGAAGAAAATGCTTAACATGTTCTAAAATGGTGGTTTGACCTGTTTCGTCGGATCCATCCCGAAGGTCACATTATTGTAACCATCCCATTGAGCAGTCACGTCCTCTCCGGACAATGGGGATAGAGGTCCAAGAAGTTCCTGATGACTATCAAAGTGAACCGTGTCTAACCTATAGGGGTGGTCTGGAGGCAGGAAACGTCGATGGCCGCAATAACAAACTTTCCTGCTAAAATTCAAGAATTTCGATCTTGTGTGTTCATGGCAATGAGGACATGCTTTGTGACCATGTACGGACCAACCTGATAGCATTCCATACGCAGGAAGTCATTAATTGTCCACATTAAAGCCGCACGCAGTATGAAGGTTGTATTTGTGTTTGCATCGTATGTCTCTACACCATCAATGAACAAAGATTTCAACTCCTCGATCAGAGGTCGGAGATAGACGTCGATATTGTTTCCCGGTGAGTTTAGTCCGTCGATAAGAAGAGGCATCATAAAATATGTCCATAGCCAACCAAGGCGACAGATTATAAATTATCATTACAACGGGCCATGTGCTGTGACTTCCAGCCATATAGTTGAATGGGCAGAAGCCATCAGTAGCCAATCCGAGCCGGACATTGCGAGGATCGCTACTGAATATTACGTGCCTCCTATCGAAATCCTTCTATGCCGGTGAATCTCTTGGATGGCTCATTTTTCTATCTTCACTTGGAGGAGCACGGTGATACCAAATCATTGCCTTGGCTGTTTTCTTGCACCTGAATAGCCTCTGTAGCCTCTGTGTTATGGGAAAGTATCGTGCTATCTTGATAGGTATATCAGGCTTCTTATCAGAATCTTTCGGTTTATACTTGGCCTCTCCGCATGTTGGACACTTTTTCAAATCTGAATTCTCTTTCCGGTATAACACGCAATTTTTAGGACATGCTTGAATCTTCTCGCAGTTTAGACCCAAATCAGACATCATCTTCTGGGCTCCGTACCAGCTGTCGGTCACGTTATTTCCAAGGGGCATAGACTCTTGCAAGAACGAAAGAAGTATTATGAATGATTTGTTGCTCCATCCATTTAGGCACTTAATCTGGAAAAGTTGGACGAACAATGAGAGGGTGGAATACTTCGCATTCTCATAAATTGGTTTTCTAGCATCATTCGTGAAATTTTCATATTTATCCGCACGCGGTCCTTGACCGGAAGGAATGTCATCTTCGGTATGAATAAATTCACCTAGGGCAGCCTCTACCATATCCTCCATTTCTTCTGATGGAAATAAATTACCGTCTTCTCTTTCTGCCGCATTACCGAATTCTCCTTCTTCTCCTGCCGCATTATCGTGTTCTCCTTCTTCTTCTGCCGCATTACTGCATTCTTCTCCTTCCCCGTGATATTTCCAAGTTGTATAAAGTCTAGTAAACCCATATTTTACAATATGAAGCTCTGCCAATTCTACTTTCTGCCAGTACTTATTGCCACATCTATCGCACGGACAGAGAAACTTCTCTATTATGATCTTATTATGTGCGCGTGCAAATTCAATGAAAGCAGCAACTCTTGCAACAAACTTAGATTGCATACGATATTGCCAATCCACATACATCCAGTCCTTAACTCTGACGTACTCATGGGCCATGTTAGACTGTATAACATATAAATTGTAGGTTATGGTGACTATATTGAGAAATATAAGAACGGGATAGTTACTGACAAAGGAGAAAATCCGTGTATATGCTTTGTGTGTGCGTTTGTCGTTGAAAAGAATAAATTATCGAACGTATGTTAACCGATAGATGGGGACTAAGTGACGCTTTTAGTTTCATATATGAGTGTCGATGAGAATATGAAGGTTTCATATTATCATCGAGTATCATATATTGGTTTTAACTTGAACATCTCGAATCACTCTCTAATTATGCATTTGTTGTGTATTCTTGTTGTATGTGTGTGTTCCGGCTGTCAGGGGTAAGGCTTCTATCCCATTAAGAATATATAGAGCGAACACCCATCACTTGTGCTTTCAACCGTTTCGAGTAAATTTCGGCAGCACCTCCCCGCTGTTCTCCGAGTACACTGTAATAGAATAGATAATCATTTCAAAGCTGTGAAACAACGTTGAAATGAACATCTAATCTATCTTTGTACATGGAGAACCAGCGGAAAGGTACCGACGAAATATCTCGAAACGGATGAAAACACAAGTGAATGAAGGTGTTTGCTTTATACATTCCTAACTTGTCCACACGGGACAAATCTATCGGTTACCATACGATTGAATCTTCTCGTCGCATAGACTATACGACGGTTGTTAGTATCGAGCTATACCGTCCGATATTTAACAACATTCGTATAATTCTATGTCACGACGAATATCGCACGTATGTTAACCGATAGACGGGGACTAACTGGCGCTTTTAGTTTCATATATGAGTATCGATGAGAATATGAAGGTTTCATATTATCATCGAGTATCATATATTGGTTTTAACTTGAATATCTTGAATCACTCTCTAATGATGCGTTTGTTATGCATTCGTGTTATATGTGTAACATGATTTTAAACCATTGAGATCAAGATTGATAGAACTGATCATCCTACATTACAATGGCATTCATCTACCAAAAACTATTATTGCAATGGCATTCATTTATAACAATCAACAATTAAAACTACAAATGTAGGATACTGATATCATAAAGCGTTATACGCAACATATGAATTCACATGACTGAAACATACATCAAAAAACATGTTCATCCAAAAGAAAGGCCACTGTCAACAAATATAGACAAATACGTCATAAAAACAGTAACTAATTAACAAGTTGATTAGCATCTGGATCAAGAAAATGATAGGAAAAATAATTGCCTGTGATCTATAATGACAAGTCTATTACCATGACTCTCGACTAACAAAGGTGGCTTTTCGTCCTCGGTAGCTTGATAATTGGGATTTCATGGCGAATAAAAATATGCATATGCCGTTTGACCAGGAACTTCAATAGGAAACTCAATGAGGTCGGGTGTACCGAAGTACGCTTTGTATTTCGCTATATCAGATGATGAAGCCCAAGCCCTAGCTAGCCCTAGCTAGCCCTAGCCCCACCCCAACCGAACCCTACCGAAGGTAAAGAACGTCCTTACACTTTCAATGTTCACGAAAACCTATCGGCTTTCTCAGAAATTTTTTCGAATTTCGTTTCATTGTTTTCAAATTTGACAATTTCTACAGGTTTCGATTTGGTTTGAATTGGGGTTGAGATTTCGGGTTAAATTATTGCAAAAATTTAGAATTTATAGATTCAATTGAGAATTCAATTACTAGAAGATAATTACTCCTGTTGATTGATAGCACTATAGTTGCAGCAACTTATCTACAAAGAGATATAAGGGATTATATTGAGCTATTTTTTATTGTACAACTAAAATTTGTGCTGAATTTATGAGAAGAGATAATTGTGACTCAATGTGTCAACTTGCTGACTTCATGCATGAAGGATATAAAAGAGTTATTACAGCATCCTATATTGCAATACAATTTTCATAATTAATATATAGCTCTGCGGTCTGAAGATAATATCTGTATGTAGTAATTGTTGAGCAGTAGTTTCTGATTATCATTATTTATTTTTGGTTAAAGACATCAAAAACTACAACACGAAAGACACGAATTCTTCCCATGTCTCCTCATGTCTCCATGGAAATTGGGGCAATATCGTCAGAGACTACATTGTGGACCTGCATAAGATCGGCCCCGGCTCCTCCACCATGCGCGACTGCGATCCCCCAGCCCCAGCCCAGCCCCAACCCCAACCGAACCCTAGCCCCAGCCCCAGCCCAGCCCCAGCCCCAGCCCCAACCCCAACCCCAGAACCGAACCCTAACCCTAACCCTAACCCTAACCGAACCCGATGCCGATGCCAAACCCTCATTCCTACCCGAACCTGGCCTGAACCCTAGACCTAACATCATCAAAATTAAAAATAAGTTGACATTTAATTACTAACCGGGCGCGCGGTGGAGGAGACGACAGAAATCGGTGGTCGACGACGATCGGCGAAGGTGGCGACGAGACGCGGGAAGTCGGCGAAGGTGTGGGAACGACCGACGGCGGTGGCGACGAGGCGCGGAGCGCGGTGGCGACGAGGCGCGGGAAAAGACGATGAGAGACGCGGGAGTGAGAGAGAGAAATTTTGGGAATGATGAATAATTTTTCTGTGCTTTTTTTTATTAATAACATATTTATATGTCCCTACGGACATCACCGTAGGTCCACCGTTTGCGGCTCCGTAGGGCCAAACAAAAAATTAGAACGCAAGGCACCATAGGGACAACGATGTGGTCTTACGGATAAATCCGCAGGGGCAACCCCATATTGTAGTAGTGTCTTTATTTTGAACGGTGCTAGTATATACCGTTTAACTATACCCTAGAATGTTTGATAGAACATCATCGGGAATCCGTCTATGCCCGACAATTTTTCGGATTCGAAAACTGTCACCATGTTTTTTTCTTTCGCAAACTCATTTTCTTGCACCATGCTTTCTTACACTGACAACTATTAGAAAATAAAATATATATATTCCCTAAACCATCATCTTAACTTCGAAGTTTTGATATAGTGAAAGGAACATTTCATATGGTATTTGGCGCTGCCAGCTTATCGTCTTCATTCCAAAATTGAGAAGCCGCCTTCCACCTCTCCTTAGAGGACGCGCCCATCAGGTTTTTATAATATTGCACATTAATAATTTTGATCTTCTCTATCTCATTGATGCTCTCTCCTTCATGGACTAGGTTAGGGAATGGTTCAACCTTCTTTAACTGTTTGCCATGCTACGGAAATAAGCCGAATTTTCATCTCCTTCCTTGATCCTTTTTTTTTGTGCTCTTTCGGCACGTACCCTTTCTTCTCTTTTATAAATGTTCTGAAGTTCACCATGCTAGTTCTTAAATTTTCCATTTTCTTCAAATGGCATTTACCTTTTTTTCCTCTGGTTTCTCAGCAATATTATCTATAAGTTCCATAATTCTCTTATCTGGCCAGTTCTAGTTTCAGTAGTTGAAATAATGATATAAAATAATGACTCGTTAACGTTTGAATATTTGTTTCCACCAACAAATTTATTTTATAAACTAAGTGTGTGTGTATTTCTCTAAAACTCCTTTGTGTTAAATTTAGATTGGAAGATATACTTTTATAATATATCAATATTAATATTACAAACTTGCTTTACTCGTGACTACTATACAAAACCCATTTTTCCACATCCAGGTCAATGTGAAAGTGCATGGGTGCAAATGGGTTTGTTTGAAACATGGTGGTTTTCTTTTTCTTCTTCTTTTCGTTGACCAACCAAGATAATAAAAGAGAAAAACAGAGAAACCAGTAAAAAAAACTGAAACATCATGAGTTTATATACAGCTTTATTTGGTTATTAGAAAATAAAATTACATCTTATTTAACTTATAAGACATAACAAATGCAGCATTAAAAAATTGTTTGGGTAAGTGAGGGTTTTTTTGTTATATTTCTATTTGCAGTGAAAATCCAGTGTTTTGTCAAAAACTACCGCTAAAAGCGGCCCAGTTTGATAATTTAATAATTTATAGAACGGCAAAGAATGATGTTAAATATATTTTTGCAGTGTACCATATTCAACGTCTCAATTTTAAAATTTCCGACTTTACTTTTCGAGAGTGAAGATTGACATATATATGAAGCTGCATGCATGAATGATGAAGAGCTATTGACTATTTCCTTAAGTTATTTAAAATAGTACTCTTGGTTACTTTTTTAATCCAAAGTACCTTTATAAAGACTATTTTTCTAGATCACCATCTTCCTCCATCTCCATCAACACCATTTTTTCTCTTCGTTTCAATTTCCAACACTAATCTTTTTCAGACATCTCATGATCATGATCGTTCTCTGCCTGTTATTTTGAGCTGCCACTTATGAATTTTAAATGATTAGATTTTTTAAAAAGCACTAAATATAAGGTTAGGGAAAGTCAGAGGGCAGATTAGGTATTTAGCATGACAAATAGATAGATTAACCATCATTTAACGTAAAGAGGGTCATTTTTAGATAATGTATAAGATTTGGGGGTCCTATGTAGAAATATCACCAGAAAGATTTGGGGATTGAATATTAAAAAAAACCCTAATATTTTATAAATTATCGATATAGTATAATATGCTTTGCAAACGAGATTTAAATTATTGCCAAAAAAATTGATAACCGTTGTCTCATACATCATTAATATTTCACAAATTATTAATATATTATTAATATGGTTTGCAAATGAGATTTAAATTATCTACTATTATAGCACAAAAAGAAAGTGTCTCTAATTTTGAAATCAATTTGGTCACGTGGCGTTCTTATTTGCAAGAAAAATCAACTAAAAAGCTCTTAAAAAATCAAATCGAATTTTAAGACCGCAACTATCAAATTTAGTGTATGCAATTTATTTTCTTTTTCTTTTGCCTATCCCTCTCTCCTTCTAACTGGACTTTCTCTGTTAACATGACTAACGGAGTGAAGAAAAAGGTCTAGTGGGGGTTTAAGATCAACTTAAAAGTTTTGGGGTAATAAGTAATTATCGAATTTTGGAGTTTAGTAATTAGCTAAATTTTGAGGGTTTTAAGTGAAACCCCCCTTTAAATTATATTCTTTAAAATCGAGAGAGAGAGAGAGAGCGCGCGTGCTGTGTGTGGGGTGTACGTACGCGGGAGAGACATCATGCATGATTCTCGGATCCGCTTGATTCACGAATCTGCATGATTTAATATTTAAAAAACCTATTTTTTGTGGGGAAAAGAAACCCCATTTTTTTGGTGGAGAGAGAAAGATGTTGACACAGAGAGAGAGAGAGAGAGAGATTGGGAGTTGAAGTATAAGAAAACTCGAAAAGTATGAGTATCAATTGATCTGCGTGATTCACGAAGACAATAGAAATTACACACATCAACAATGGAGGACGACAGTTTGGCAACTGGCATTTAGTAAGCAAGAAGTTGATAAAGACTCTCCTCTCTCTCTCTCTCCTCTCTCTCTCTCTCTCTCTCAATAATGGAAGTTGATAAAAGAAAACTTTACAATGACATCTCAATCGCGTGCTTGGTTATATATGTTAACCTGTTGACTAAAGTCACTAAACTGAGTTAAAAATGTTTGTTGAGATCGATTCCAATCATGGAATGAGACTTTGATGATAACTTAACCTACCACAAGCCTCCAAGGCCATGAATTGTACACTTAGGAGGCCACATCGATCAACATGAGCTACCTATAGCTAGTGGTCAATATGTTTAGTTTCTTGCAATTTTAAATGAAGGAGGCCTTATAGGAGAGGGACTTTTCCAAATTTGATAAAAGTCTATATACAATTGAGGGTTGTCATATTCATATCTAAGAGAAATGATAATGCGCTATATGATCAGATATGGAAACGACATTGACCGTCTTTTAATTATGGAGGCCGAGCTGTAAATTACGTGGTGCCCTTTAATTAAATTATATTACACGAGTATTATTTTGCACGTGTGATTCAGGTATGTATATTAATAGTTGCCAAAACAATATCATCAAAACATATGCATTAAGCCACATGGGTCGAATTTAAAAGAATGAAGAGAAAAGATCTTTGCCTTTGGTGAAGGATACCATTAATATAAGAAAATTTAGCATGACCAGCAAAGTCTAGAAATAATGATCCTAAAATCAAAATTTAAATGTTGCTTGGACTTTTCTACAAAATAGAAATTGTAATGCTTATACTTTTCTTTTCTTTTTTCTTTTTTTATATCGTGCTAGAAATTAGAACGTGAAAGAATTTTTACGAAAGGATTCAATTGTTTTACAGAGACGATGATACAGTTCCCCACAAAATAGTTAGCTAGTTTTTATTTTGAATGTGCATTAGTGTTTTTTCTCTTTTTGTTCTTAATATTTAATAGTAGCAGCTAAGTAATTTTTTGACAAATCAGCAGAGTGTATATAGCATCAAATTCGAGGAAAATTTCTTAGCAAGTTCCTGCCCCTTGCCTTAGGAAGGCATTAAAATAGTATGAATTTTATTTTGAAGTAAAATAATAATTATTTGACACAACTTCGTCATTGCTCAGTGTGCAGAGTCTTGGTGACGACGGTTTTCCCATTTGGAATGTCAAAGATGTTGAAGGGGCAAGGGGAGGTATGAAGGGAGATAAATTCAACATTGCCGACGAGTGGAGCGGGCGTTAATCTATATCCATCGTCAGGAAAAGGATGGTTGGGTCCAAACTATTTCAGCTATTTATGGACAATATAGAAGGGAACTTAGGGTGATGTGTTAAAAGGAGATGGCAGCAATCAAGGATTATAAATGGCTCTACCCTTGGGTTGCATGTGTAGTTATAGGTGGAGGTTTAAATATAATCATATTTTCCCTCTTGCTAATATTCTCTCGACACTTATCTATTTATAAGGATGAAAGAATACATTAATTACCAAAGGAAAATATAAAAATCATAAATTTTAGTTGGATCAAAACATAACAAGAGAAATATTGCCAGGATATATATCTTGGCAACAGCCGCATTAGCTATATATATATATATACACACACACCGCATTAGCTACCAAAGAAATGCCAAAGGAACACACACACACACAGATATATATATATATATATATATATATATATATATATATATATATATATATATATATATATATATATATATATATATCACCCCTCCGCAA